>CM019831.1:8689299-10162833 GCA_009763385.1 Coix lacryma-jobi var. lacryma-jobi | reverse complement strand
GAAAAGAAAAGAAAAGAAAGAGAAGAAGAAGGAGAAAAAGAAGGGTGATTCCTATGTTGTGACATGGGATAGTGATGCCTCCTCAAGCGATGATGATGATTCTAGTGATGATGAGAGGAAGACCACCAAGAAGAAGGCTACGGCTAGTCTTGCTATCTCAAGCAAGCCTTCTATCTTCAACACTCCATCGACATGCTTCATGGCTAAGGCCACTAAGGTATCACCGATGAGAGTGAGAGTGAGAGTGAGAGTGATGATGATGAGGAGTACTCAAAGGAGGACCTCATGAGCATGCTACAAGATGCTGACTCTTACATTGAGACTAAGAGGAAGGAGTGCAAAAAATTGCGCAAGGCCAACAAGGCTCTTGAGCAATCCTTTGATGAGCTCAAGTCTACTCATGACAGGCTAGAGGATGCCCATGAGAAGCTTGATCAAGCTCACACTAGGATTAAGGAAGCCCACTCCTCCCTCCTTGATCAAAATAAGATTGAGGATGTTGTAGAGACATGCAATATAGGAGTAACTTGTGATATACTTGATGAATCATTTTATGCTCCTTTTATTGTTGCTCCCACAAATGCATCATCATCATCTAGCTCAACTAAAATGCCTACCTCTACTACTTATGAGTCATCATTAGTGGTAGAGAATGAGAACCTTAAGAACAAGGTTGTTGAGCTCACTCATGCCATAGGCAATGCCTATGGTGGAGATGCCCGCTTGCTAAAGTGCTTGGGTAGCCAAAGGTGTCCACTCAACAAGGAGGGACTTGGCTATACCCCCAAGAAGGGCAAGGTGGCCTTTGCTACTCACAAGACTAGTTTTGTGAAGAGCAATGGTCGATATTGCCATAATTGCAAGCAATCCGGGCATATAGAGCAAAATTGCTTTAACAAGAACAATGCTCATGTTTCATCTATTAGACTTGATTCTTGTTATATGATTACAAAGGGCACTAATGGTGTGAAGGCTAAGTACATTGGTGCACCCATGGTTGGCCCAAGAAGAAGGCAATTTGGGTCCCCAAGAGCTTGGTGACTAACCTTGGAGGACCCAAAAAGATTTGGGTACCTAAAAAGAATTGATCTCTTTTGTAGGTGAACTATAAAGTGGGAGGAAGGCATTGTGTGCTTGATAGTGGGTGCACTCAACACATGACCGGAGATGGAAGAATGTTTAAAATCAATCAACACTAGTGGCAATGTGAAGGACCGAGAAAGCTACCCAAGGCGACCAGAGGGGGGGTCAATGGGAGCTTCAAATTTCTTTCGAAATGTTGAGGCCTCTGTCCTAGAAAATCAACCCCAAGAACAAAGCCGAGACGCGTGATGTCCACGACCCAGAGAGTGGGTGGATGTTCCCTAGGAACACAGCGGGACACCACAAGAAGTTCCTCACCCAAGTTCACGCAAGTCAACTAGTGACAGGATGGACTTTGGGTAACCTCCGATTTCTATAGAGCACGGAAGCCGGGAATCCAACGCAAAAGCCGGAACTCAAATCCAAAGCCAAACGAACAAGCTACAAACAAATCAGTGCAGAACCAGCTGCATCGGACGCTGGGAGCGTCCGATGTGAACAGGACCTTTCTAGAACCTTAAAGAGTAACCATCGGACGCTGCTACAGTAAAAGCTCAGCGTTCGATGCCAGCGTCCGATGTAGGGCAGTCGCGTCCGATGAGAACAGTAGCGTCCGATGCCCAGACACCTGACGCGTCCGATGCAAAATGAGAGTTTCTGGAACCTCACTGCATGACCATCGGACGCTGCACTGTAGCGTCCGATGTCAGCATCCGATTCCCCTTAAAAAGCACAGAATCTGACACGTGGCAAAGGCGCATCCAATGTGATGAACACAGCGTCCGATGCCCTCATGCTCAGCGTCCGATGCTCCCGAAACTGCTGCACTGTTCTTCTGCGAATTCAACCCTATCTCTCCTCCGAATCAAAAGCTCTAAGGCTTAGACTTGGTATGAGGAGTTCTAAGGATGTTAGTGAGCTACCCCTAAGAGATCATGGCTCGAACCTGACTCCAAATCGGTGAATTGGAAGAAATTGGGGGCAAAGAAGTGAAAACCGATCCAAACACGAAAACCAATCGATCTACTTGCTCGTGAGGTTTGAGTTAAATTCCTTTGGTCGAAATGATCCCCTCACAGTAAAGAACAAGTTGATTCAAACGGTTTTGCAAACGGAGCAACGCGGAGAGAGATCGATCGACAGGAAACTTGAGGAGAAACGCAAAACGCGAAGAACAACACAAGAACACAAATTACAACCTCAATTGCCAGCCAAAATTCGTCCCCATGAGGAGACAATGGGAATCCGGTCCCGTTTCCGCAAAATCCAAATACACAGAGGTATGATTAAACCGTCTCTGCGGATCTCAGTAGCTACAACAGGGAATGGGAGTGCAGGGAACCCTAGAATGAAAATAGCAATGGCTGAGATGGTCTGAAATCAGTAGCTACAGCGGATCTCATGTTGTGGAGACTGCTCAACTGGAGAAGAATGCTCAACAACAGAAGAATCATCAACAATTGGAGAAATTTAGCAACGGTTGCATCTTGGTCAACAACATTATCAACATCTAGTGTATCAATTAAGTGCTCCACCTGCACACTTATTTTCTCTCCCTCAACAAGAGTATCAATCCATCGGTTGTCATAATACATAGTAGATTCATTGAAAATAATATTCCTACTAAGCACAATCTTCCGAGTCTGGGGATTCCACAATTTATAACCTTTAACACCAGATTGATAACCAAGAAATATGCATTTAGCAGCTCTAGGCTCCAATTTACTATTATCAACATGAGCATAAGCAGAACAACCAAAAACTCTCAATTGTGAATAATCAGCTGGAGAACCAGACCATACCTCAATTGGAGTTTTCTTATCAAGAGGAATGTAGGGTGAACGCTTAATAAGGTAGCAAGCAGTAGAAGCAGCTTCAGCCCAAAACGCCTATTCAAACCCGAATTAGACAACATACAACGGGCCTTGGAGATGATAGTTTTGTTCATACGCTCAGCTACACCATTCTGTTGAGGCGTATAAGGAATAGTGTAGTGTCTAACAATGCCTTGAGACTTGCAATATGCGTTAAACTCATTGGAACAGAATTCCATCCCATTATCGGTGCGAAGCTTTTTAACTTTCTTCTCAGTTTGATTCTCAATCATAACCTTCCACTCTTTAAATGCTGAAAATGCATCTGATTTATACTTTAAGAAATAAGGCCATACCTTACGTGAATAATCATCAATGATTGTCAACATATAACGAGAACCACCAATAGAAGGCTTGCGAGATGGTCCCCATAAATCAGAATACACATAATCAAGAATACCTTTACTTTTATGTGTAGAGGTATTGAATGACACCCTCTTGTGTTTGCCAAACACACAATCCTCACAAAATTTCAACTTACTAATGCTTTGTTCATCAAGAAATCCTCTCTTGCACATTCATGCATGCCTTGCTCACTCATATGTCTAAGACGTTTATGCCAAAGATCAGTAGCATCTGAATTAGATGAATTGGAAATTACAGCAGCATCACCTGTAATTGTAGTACCACGAAGACGATACAAATTTGGAGATTTCAATTCACCTTTCATCACAATAAGAGAACCTTTTAACACCTTCAAAACTCCATCTCCACCGGAGTACTTGTACCCTTTAGCATCAAGAGTACTCAGAGAAATAAGATTCTTGCTCATACTTGGAATATGCCTCACGTCAGTCAAAGTTCTGACAATGCCATCATGCATCTGAATTTGAATGGATCCAATGCCAACAATATCACGTGGACTGTCATCACCCAATCTAACAGAACCTCCACCTTGGAGAGAATCATAGGTGACAACCAATCTCTATTAATGCATATGTGAAAAGAAGCAGCGGAATCAAGAATCCATTCATCACTACTAGTTGCACATCCAGCAAAAGCAACAAGCATATCACCAGTAGAATCATCTGCCTTAGAAGCAGCAACAGAATCATTACCTTCATCATTGGATTTACCCTTTTCTCTGTATGTGCCAGCTCTCTTCTCTTTGTTCTTCAATTTATAACATTCGGTGATAAATGATTGTCCTTCTTGCAATACTTGCAAAATTTATTTCCCTTGCTTCGAGATTTTGATCGGCCTTTATAACCACTGGAACTTTTGCCTCTATTGCTATTGTTTGATTTATATTCTGTCCTCCCACGAACAGACAACGCTTCTCCATTGGAAGCAGAACCTTCAGAAGACACCATCAATTTCATCTTTTCCTTGGCATGCAACGCCTCAGAAACCTCATCAAGTGTCAAAGTATCATGACTATATAACAGTGTATCTCTGAAGTTTGCAATAGAACTGGGCAAAGAGCACAAAAGAATCAGACCCAAATCCTCATCACCATAATCTATCTCCATAGCCTGTAGATCTGAAACGATCTCCTTGAGAGATGGTTAAGGACAGAACCACCCTCTTGCAACTTATGCGTATACAACTTCATCGTCATATGCATCTTGCTTGTCAAATCTTTAGACATGCAAATTAACTCTAACTTGAGCCATAGAGCAGCTGCAGTTTTCTCCTACAGACAATCTTGCAAAATATTATTTGAAAGATGAAGTTGAATTTGGGACAAGGCCTTACGATCTTTTCTCTTCTCCTCATCGGTCCAAGATTTAGAATCCTTATTACCGAATTTATCAAGAGCATCATCTACATCAGCTTGTGTAAGAATAGCTCTCATCTTAACTTGCCACAGAGCGAATCTTGTATCATGATCCAGTTGAGGAATATCATACTTCATTGACATGGCGAAGAAATAATAGCAATAATTAGAATAGAAGAAAAATAATATGCAGAAAATTTAGGTGTAACCCTAACCGAAACCTGCAGCCTGGTACACTTCACGTGTATAATCAGCAAATAGCCGGAACACCTCCTGGTTGCCTTCTATGTGCACGTAGCCAAAAATTCTTGAATTCTGATTTCCTTCACACGCAAGCTTCTCAGGTTGATCACCTTGATTTGCGTGAACAACAGGAGCGATAGATGATTTCTACTCCAGCCTTCGCTCGACGACCACGGCCACGACCAGAACGCAGCAGCTTTTGTAGATGCAGGTGAACACGTCGACTTCGAAACGAAATCAGCCATAGAAATCAACTCGAACTCGATGACCGAAATCAACTCGCCGCGACCTCTCGGCAGGAGCGAAGCACTACATGAATCCGGTCACGAACGCAGGATGAATACCGGTAACAGATCGGATCCGTCGTCAGATGACAGCGACGGCGCGACGAACTCACACGAATAAAACCTATTTTTTTTCAATCTCGTGTCTGGCTACCATACAACTTGTTAGCAAATAATACAATAATAGATCGAACACAAGACTGATTTTTACGTGGAAAACCCTTGCGGGAAAAAACCACGGGTGCCAACCGGCGATCTTCACTATATGACGAGAGTTTACAGAACGCAGTAAATACAATGAGTTGTCTTTCTCTCTCAACTCTTCCCATGCGGCTTACAAGATGTATTTATAGGGTGGACTGACTACTAGTTAAATACGAAAATAAATCCGCTAAATATATAACCCGGACTGTGGGCCTCCAGGCGTCCCTGTGGACTCACACGTTAGAATTCGGATCATACTCCAACAGGGTACAGCAAAACATACAGGGTTCAAGAAAGGCAGTACAATCTGGAGTGTGGCCACAATTCTAAATTCAGCATGGGCAGCAGAACTAAATCTTTGAGGAACAACTTCAGATCGTCAAATGTTTGAGCAGGAGCGGATGAGGATGACGATTTTGTCCTTGTCTTTCCCACACCTTATTGAGTCCTGCAACACCGGCGCACGGGGGTGCAACCGGCCTCACGTAGCGTGGCTGCCTTTCGCGCTGTGTCACAGTGTGCGGCTCGTCTCTGCCGGCGAGGATGCCTTCAACGGCGACGACAGAGATATATGCTGGTCTGCGTCGCCGGCAACCTGCACTAGTGCGCCGTGGTCTTCCATTGCGCCACGGCTAGTATACAGTGTCAGAAGACTGTTCTGGTGTACGGTGTTATATATGCAGTCTTCTGTTCCTGCGTGCCTCCTATTCCCATCAGACAACAAGCTAACTGGACAACTACCAAGTCTATCAATTCCATTTCCTCCCACATGAATGCACATTGTTGTGTTTCACCTGAACCACCTTTACACTACTACACCAGAACAGGGTCATAGGCCGATTCTCAAAATCGCCTTTAGTCTCGGCGTTTTTGCCGCCCGGGACTAATAGACCCTTTAGTCCCGGTCGGTAACACGAACCGGGACTAAAGGGCCTGCCCCAACGGCTACTGCGCAGAGCTGCCGGGGCAGGGACCCTTTAGTCCCGGTCCGTGTTACCAGCCGGGACTAAAGGGCACTCTTTAGTCCCGGTTGGTGCCACGGACCGGGACTAAAGATTTAGCCACGGTTTGTGGCTTGCCCCGGGATAAATGATCACCTTTTAGCCCCAGTTTTTAATACGAACCGGGACTAGAGCTCCTGGTTTATAACCAGCCAACTTCTTCCTCCCCCGAGCCAGAGACATTCAAATTTCAGTGAGCTTCTTGCTTGTTCTTGCTGTTGCTATTGCTTGTTCTTCATTGTTCTTCGTCTCCGGCGTCAATTGGTGATCTTCTTCGACTCCGTCATCGTCTCTTGCGTTTAGTTTAAAGGTAACTATTTTCATCTCCTACCATGTCTTTTGAATATGAGAGGAATTTAATTAAAATATATACTTTGCAAGAACAAGCATAGAAAGTTGAGTAGTTTAAATTGGTTCATCACAATCACTTGATAGTTTTCTACTGCTAGGTAGTATCCATTCTATATTTCATACTTATGCAAGACGAGTAATATTGAATTTTAGTGTCTTTTTAGTATATTTTCTTTAGAAAAATGTGGAATTTATAATAGTTTGCAACAATAAATATAGAGAGTAGATAATGTGGAAATTGGTATTGTTATGTTATATCATATTTTTCGATTATCTAAATAAATAGAAAATTTAGAGTCTTTTTTATTTATAATTGTTTAGAAAATTAGGAATTTGCATGTAATAGTTTAAAAATGAGCATGGATATAGTAGATGGCAACCGTGACCGGGTCCTCAGCCTCTCATCATCGGGATCCGAAGCGTTTGCGGCCGGATCTTCCTCTCATTGCTTGCGGCGAGTGTAAGCAGAAGATTGTGAAGGAGTACCGAGTGAGAAAAGAGGGAATCAACAAGGGTCGTATATTCTACAAGTGTCCGGACCATGAGGTGGGTTATTATTTACCCGCATTTGATTAATATGGTTCATTCGTATCGGTTTTGCTTGATGATGTTGTTTAAATTTCTTATTCTTTGTTCTAATTGCAGTGGGAGGGCACCGGCGGATGTAAAGGTTGGTACTGGGAGGAAGAGTACGTTCAGCACGTACGAAATTCTGTTGCACAGGAGGTTGCCGCTGAAGGTGATGAGGCAGTGAGTCAGCGGCAGCAGCCCATCCATGCTGATGAAGCGAATGATCTGTCTATTTTAGTTGGGATCGGACGCGATCTAATTATGTTGCTTAAGTGCATTTTATTTTTAGTTTTTTTAGTGCTAGCTGCGATAGTCTTCGTTGTAGTCAAGCTTGTTTGAATTAATCAATCATGTGATGTCATGAGTGTTGTGCAATAACATGAGAAACTACTAAGTGCATGGTTGTAATATTTAATGCAGATGTTGTCACGCAATTGGATGTATAATGTCGATCGCCGCTCCAAAGAGTTCATTGTTGGCGTGCACTATTTCTTAGGTGTGGCTGAGGCAAACAAGCAAGATGGTTTCATGTGCTGCCCATGCGCCGTCTGTAAGAATTTGAAGGAATATTCATGCCCAAGGACTCTTCATACGCATTTGTTGAAGTCGGGTTTCGTAACAAACTATATTTGTTGGACGAAGCATGGAGAAAGGGGGTTGTAATGGATGATGGTGAAAAAGGTGAAGAAGAAGCCCACGCTGATATTATTGCTCAGTACGGTGCCTTTGATGATGATGATGCAGTGGGGGGAGATGGTGGTGAAGAAGATGCGGCAGCGACAGAAGATATGACAGCTGATGTTGATGGTCTTGGTGATGCCATTCGTGATGCACAAAGTAAATGTGAAAGTGACAAGGAGAAGGTCAAGTTTGAGCGCATGCTAGAGGATCATACGAAATTGTTATATCCCACTGCTGAAGATGGCCAAAAAAGCTGGGTACTACGCTAGAACTGCTGCAATGGAAGGCAAAGAATGGTACATCCGATAAAGCATTTGGGCAGTTATTGAAGATAATGAAAAAGATGCTTCCGAAATCGAACGAATTGCCCACCACTACGTACGAAGCAAAACAGGCCATCTGCCCTTTGGATTAGAAATCCAGCAGATACACGCATGTCCTAATGACTGCATCCTGTACGTGGGGAGGAATATGAGAATTTGGATGCATGCCCGGTATGTGAAGCATCACGGTATAAGATAAGGCGAGATGATCCTGGCGACGTAGAGGGTGAAGAACGTCCAAGCAGGAAGAAAATCCCTGCCAAGGTTATGTGGTATGCTCCTATAATACCACGCTTGAAACGTTTGTTCAGAAATAAGGACAATGCAAAGATGTTGCGGTGGCATAAAGAAGACCGTAAGGTAGACAATATGCTGAGGCACCCAGCTGATGGATCCCAGTGGAGAGCGATAGATAGAGAATTCCCAGAGTTTGCAGATGAGGCTAGAAACTTGAGGTTCGCTTTAAGTACGGATGGTTTTAATCCTTTTGCGGAGCAAAGCAGCAGTAGTCATAGCACTTGGCCAGTTACTCTATGTATCTACAACCTTCCTCCGTGGTTATGCATGAAGCGGAAGTTCATTATGATGCCGTTGCTCATCCAAGGGCCGAAGCAACCTGGCAACGACATCGATGTCTACCTGAGGCCATTAGTTGAGGAACTTCTACTTCTATGGAGCAAACCAGGCATACGCGTGTGGGATGAGTACAAACAGGAACACTTTGACCTGCGAGCCTTATTGTTCGTAACAATCAATGATTGGCCGGCTCTAAGTAATCTTTCAGGCCAGACAAACAAGGGATATAATGCATGCACACACTGTTTTGAAGACCTTGATAGTTTATTTTTGAAAAACTGTCGGAAGGTCGTGTATGTTGGGCACCGTCGGTTTCTTCCTGTGGGCCACCCAGTAAGAAAGAAAGGCAAACATTTTAAAGGTAAGGCAGACCACCAAACCAAGCCTCGTAACCGAACCGGAGATGATATACTTGAAATGGTGAAGGATACGAAAGTAGTATTTGGAAAGGGACGGGGCAGCGAACCTGTTCCTAAAGATGCTTCGGGACACGCACCCATGTGGAAGAAGAAGTCCATATTCTGGGAGCTACCCTACTGGCATGTCCTAGAGGTCCGCCATGCGATCGACGTGATGCACCTGACAAAGAACCTTTGTGTGAACCTGCTTGGATTCATGGGTGTCTACGGAAAGCCTAAGGATTCACTTGAAGCACGACAGGACTTGCAGCGCATGAAAGAACGAGACAACTTGCATCCGGAGAAGACAGATGACGGACGCCATTACTTAAGCCCTGCTAGCTACACTCTTAGCAGAGAAGAAAAGGAAAGCATGTTTGAATGCCTTAACAGCATCAAGGTCCCATCTGGATTCTCCTCCAATATAAAGAGAATAATTAATGTGCCAGAGAAGAAGTTCCAAAACTTGAAGTCCCATGACTGTCATGTGCTTATGACCCAATTGCTTCCTGTTGCTCTAAGAGGAATTCTACCTCCACATGTACGTCTAGCCACCGTGAAGCTATGTGCATTCCTCAATTCAATTTCACAAAAGGCAATCAATCCAGAGGAACTTTCTACTTTGCAGAATGATGTCGTTCAATGTCTCGTCAGCTTTGAGTTGGTGTTCCCTCCATCCTTCTTTGATATCATGACACACCTCCTAGTTCACCTGGTCAAGGAGATCATTATTCTCGGTCCTGTGTTCCTACACACCATGTTCCCATTCGAGAGGTTCATGAGTGTCCTGAAAAAATATGTTACTAACCGTTCTCGGCCTGAAGGAAGCATCGCCCAGGGCTACGGAACAGAGGAGGTCATAGAGTTTTGTGTGGACTTTATTCCAGACCTTGACCCGATTGGCGTTCCTGAATCACGACACGAGGGCAGACTCAGTGGCAAGGGAACACTAGGGAAGAAAACATATATCGGTACAGGAGACGATTACTTCGATAAAGCACACTACACAGTTCTACAGAACTCCTCATTGGTAGATCCATATATCGAGGTACATAAGGATTTCCTTCGATCCAAGTGGCCCGGGAAGAGTGAATCTTGGATTACACGTCAGCACATGCAAACCTTCGGCGATTGGTTACGAAAACAATGTCAGGGTGATGACAACATAGATGAGCAGCTTTATTTGTTGGCCAGACAACCATCGTGGCATATCAGCACGTACAAAGGGTACGAGATCAATGGGAATACATTTTACACAGTAGCCCAAGACGCAAGGAGCACCAACCAAAACAGTGGTGTACGCGTGGATGCCACGGATCCAAATGGGAACAAACAAACATATTATGGCCGCATACATGACATATGGGAACTAGACTACGCACCTAATTTTAAAGTCCCTTTGTTCCGGTGTAAATGGGTCAAGATGACCGGTACCGGAGGTGGGGTAACTGTCGACAAGGAGTATGGGATGACATCAGTGGACCTCAATAATATTGGGTACAAAGACGAACCATTTGTCCTTGCCGCAGATGTGAGTCAAGTGTTCTATGTGAAAGACATGTCTACAAAACCAAAAAGAGGGAAAAATGACAAGAACTCGATCGTCAACGAGCCAAAGCGCCATATAGTTCTTTCAGGGAAAAGAAACGTTGTCGGAATTGAGGACAAGTCAGACATGTCAGGTGATTATGAAAGAGATGATCGAATTCCGCCATTCAAAGTGAACAAAGACCCAAGCATTTTGTTAAACAATGAGGAAACTCCATGGTTAAGGAATGATCATAACCAAGGGACATATGTCAAGAGGAGGTTCACAGTTGTGCCCGCTTAATAGTGGGTTGTAAATATATTATGTAATAATTAATTAATTAAGACTTCATTTATTTGATAATGGATTTATATATATATATATATATATTTAGTAGTAGTGATCATTGATTTATGTGCTTCTCTAGATGTGAATCTCATACTATTTTTAAAAGAAAGTATATCAAATATTCAATTTTCTGTTCAATTAGAAAGATTTAAGATATATTTAAAAAACTAAATTTAAAAATCTAAAACTACTGCATCTGTCGCGTATAACAAAATTGGGCAATGATTGTTTAGGTTTTAAACAAAAGATTAACGTCCAAATGATATGAAAATAAATTTCTATTGAAAGCCAACAATTTTTTAAATTTAAATTGAACATTACATTTTTGCATTAACCAAATATGAATGGTTATTTACATTTATATTGTTATTATAAAAAAAGAAAGAATTTATGCTACAAAATTTTCTACTATACAATAAGGTTAAAGGATATACAACTGTTATTTTTAAGTAATTTTATGCCTACTGTTCAATTTACTATGCAATTAACAAGAATTACAACATATTTATATAGTGGAAACTTAATACAAAACCCAAAATACTGAAAACCCAAAACTGTGGCGGGAAAGAACCCTTTAGTCCCGGCCGTCTTACGCACCGGGACTAAAGACCCCTTTAGTCCCGGTGCGTAAGCCCGCCCGGGACTAAAGGTCCAACCCTTTAGTCCCGGGGCGTATTACGCACCGGGACTAAAGACCCTTTAGTCCCGGTGCGTAATTCGCCCGGGACTAAAGGCCCTCCCGGGTATATAGGGCACAGGGCACAGTGTGCCCTCCAATCTTCCCCAGATCGACGCCAGTAGCCCCGCCTCCAGTCCGCGCCGCCGCCCTCGAGCTCTCCTCGCCGTCGAGCCTCTCCGCTCCGCACTCGGCCTCCCACGCCGCCGTCCTCTCCCGTCGTGTCCACGCCGCCGTCCTCCTCGCCGTCGTGTCCGCGCCGCCGTCCTCCACGCCGCCGTCCTCATCCACTCCGCCGTACGTCCTCCACGCCGCGTCCTCCGCGCCGGCCGCCGTCATCCGAGCCGCCGCCTGTGCGTGTGTGTGTGTGCGTGTGCAGTGTGTGATGGTGTGCGTGTGTGCCAGTGTGTGTGAGAGTGTAAAAAAATATGAAAAGGTTAAATAGAAAGAAAAATTGATATATATATATGTATATATATAAAGAAAAAGAAATGAATATAAATAGATATATATATTTATAGATAATGAATATGAATTTTTCTATTTAACCTTTTCATTTCTTTTCTTATAGAAAAGGAAAATCATATATATATGTTTTTTTAACGTAACAAATATATGTTTACACATATATTTATAGATTATTTTCTATTTAACTTTTTCATTTCTTCTTTTCTAGAAATAGATATATACAAATAATGAATATGAATAGATATATTTACAGAAAAAGGAAAAAATCATATATGTTTTTTAACGTAACAAATATGTGTTCGACATGTAGTCCTGGTGACCGCCGCACCGACCTCGCCGCCGTCCACTGTCATCCGCACTGTCGTCATCCTCGCTGCTGTCCACCGTCGTCGTTCTCGTCCACGGTGTGTAAATCACGTGACAAGGATATGTTTAAACATGTATTTATTACTCTTAGAAATATGTGTTCATAGAAAATCATGTGCCATGTCGGAACAAGTATTTATTACTCTTTACGAATATATGTTATTGTCATGTTATTTTATTTTTATGAATTGCCTAAAACTCGAAACCCCAAAACCTGAAACCCTAACCCTAAACCCTCGAACCTAAACCACTAACCCTCAAACCCCGAACCCGAACCCCGAAACCCTAAACCCGAAACCTCGAACCCCTAACTCTAAACCCTCAAACCCCTAAACCCCGAAACCCTAACCCTCAAACCCCTAAACCCGAAACCCTAAAACCCGAAAACCCGAACCCCTAACTCTAAACCCTCAAACCCCAAACCCTGAACCCCAAAACCCCGAACCCTAAACCCTAAACCCTAAAACCCGCACCCCGAACCCCTAAACCCTAAACCCCGAAACCCCGTACCCCTAAACCCCGAAACCGTAAAACCTGAAACCATAACCCTAAACCCTCAAACCATAAACCCCGAAACCCTAAACCCCGAAACCTTAAACCCCGAGACCAAAACCCTAAACCCTTAACCCCTAATTAAACCCCTGGTTTTCGGTTTTCGTTTCACATACATGTATAAAGCTCCTTTAAGTGTTCGATCATATTGTATATATATTTTAATATTCACAGAAATGGCCGACCCAAATGAGAATGTGATGGAGGAGGAAATGATGAATATCATAGCCGGCGACGATGACGGGAGTCAATACTTATTGAATTACGAAGACATGACCATGCATGATGAAAATCTCACTGAACAACAAGTTGAGATGGAAGAAGGCAATACAGGCGAGGTATATATACAATGTGTCGTGTTAGGGTTTACATTTACTTTATTACTTGATTAGGTTTTATGTCAACTTGTATTAGGGTTTCATCTTCATGTCTTTACCTATATGTAGCCCTCTGGATCGACGTCTGCGACAGGGCAGAGCAGAGCAGACCAAACGAGGGCCGAAGAGGCCGTTGAAGGGCCGTCATGTAATCTCCGAATTCGATATGGCTACAGGCCAACCACTAGGACCCAATGCAAAGAAATATGTCTTTCACTGTGGGTTCCTTGTGAGAGATCGGATTCCGATAAGTGCCCGTGAATGGAAAGAGCGGCGAAGTGCTCCCGAGATCAGTTATGTCTCCAATCTTGACAAGCAGCTAGTCTGGGATGACGTCCAAGCTCATTTCTCGTTTGACACGGATGATGAGGAGCTGCTGAGGCGAATTCGGGAGTGGACAATGAAGAAGATGGCCACACTTTTTCAGGACTGGAAGAAGAAATTGTACCACACCTTTGTGCTGAAGAACGAGACGCCAGATTTCAACTCTAAGGCGTATGTCAAGATAAGGGCCGATTGGGATGAATTTGTACAGTACAAAAGATCACAAGAGAGCGAGGCCCGGGTCAGAGTAAACAAACTGAATGCAGCTCAGAAGAAATACCACCATCATTTAGGATCAGGTGGCTATAAGACTGCCCTTCCAAAGTGGGAGAGACAAGAACACGAGATGCTTGCCAGGGGGGTAGTCCCAGAGACAATAAGAAGAAATTGGAGTGAACGGTCCAGAAATTGGTTCTACGCTCATGGGGGAACCATAAACCCTAATGATGGGGAGCTTGATTGGGGCCCGCAAATTTCAAGAGCAGCACATAGGCTAGTTCAAGCACGAAATGCGGTGTTGGCTGGCGAGTTCAAGCCCAATAGAGAGAAGGATGAACTCACGTACGCGCTGGAGAATCCTGAGCACGGTGGGCGTACGAGAGGCTTTGGGGCCGTTTCGTGGCTACATTCCTTCGAAGCGGATCGAGAAAGTTATAGAAGCCGCCAAAGAAAGAAGGACGAGGAGGCAGAGCGACTCTTCAAGTTGGAGGAGTATGTTCTTCAAACACAAGAGCGTGAGAAATCTCGTGAAGAATGGATGCAGGAGGAAATCAAAAGGCAAGTGCAAGCGGCACTTAGTCAAATGACGAGTGGGCAAGGTACATCATCACAGCATCCTCAAGCGAACATTAGCCCCCCAGGTCAGATGAAAAGCAGCTGCGCCTCCACGGAAGTACCAACCATTCAAGATGACTCCAAGCTACACTTTCCCGTGGATGACGTTAAAGAACCTTTTACTACTTGTGAGCTGCACATTCCAGATGGAAATGCCACGAAAAAGGTGGCTGTCGGTGTTGTAAACCCTATCGACCGCACAAGAACACCAAGAATCCATGGTCAACCAGTGCCAGCCGGATACGCTAGCGTTTCGGTGGATAGGGTTGAGACAGGTTGTGGCAGCGTGGCACTGGAAATCGAAGGGGGAGATGGGGAGAAGACTTTAGGTGAAGCAGAGAAGACATTTATTTGCTGGCGCAAGCGCTTCATTATTATTCCTGGAGTGTCACCGCCACAACCTCCTCCTACTGATCAAGATCCTCACCATAGGTAGTGTGCGCGTGAATGAGAAACAATTTTTATTACACTAACTTCCTATATGTATATATTAGTTGGATGCTCACATCATTCGTTGTTTTGCGTAGCAGGAACTATAGTCCAGTTCGTCATTATTCCCCAGTGCATCATAGTGCTGCGGGCGGTGACGATGTGTTGGAGGACACGGCTTCAACCCCATCTCCTCCACGACGGGCTCCAACACCGCCACCGGCCCCACCATCTCCTCCACCGCGGGCTCCAACGCCGCCACCGGCCCCACCACCCCACCATCTCCACCGCGGGCTCCAACGCCACAACCTCCACCGCGGGCTCCAACACCCGCCACCGGCCCCCCACGTCTCCTCCACCGCGGGCTCCAACACCCTGCCTCCACCGCGCGGCCCTAAGAAGCGGTCCGCTGCCACGGAACCGAAGGCCCCACCTCCAAAAAGAAGGCTCCTGCATCAGGAAAAAAAGCCACACGAGAAATTAGCTTATGAAATGACTGATGAGGAGTTACAAATTTCGGTGAAAAAAGATGTGAAAAATTTTTTAGATGAATCAACGGCCGCGGCTAAAGCGAAGAGAAACCCAGAGAAGCCTTACCTCCTGTTAAACCCCAGGAGTTAAGGAAAAGGGTGGACCAGCATGGTATCAAGATGCGTGAAGCCCGAAAGGCTCCGCGAAAATCAGACTACGAACGCTCTCTAATCAAGTCTGCAAAAGAACAACAATCAAGCACGAAGAAAGAAAGGGGAAAGAGTGTTCCACAGCTTGGGGAAACATCAAGACCTCTGTCCCCATTATTTGTGCAAAATCAGTATGGTTCAAACATGGGCAGAGTACAGAGAAAATCTGGAGAGACCACTTTGTCTGAGATGGACTCAATGGAAAAATTTTTTCATTGACAGCGGTCTCCCATACGAGACGATTCAAAATATTGCTACTGGGCTGGAGTTTCCAAGAGCGGAAAGTAGTTGATGAATGGAGGAGAGAAATTTTGCACCGGGCAGGAGTCTAATGAACCCCAATCACTTGCATGTACTTGGTACGCAGATGTTTGCAATCAACAAATGGTGCATGGAGGCTTCTAAAGACGGTGATATACAAAATTGGATTTCTGTCCGAATTCGGAACCATCACACTTCCGTGGCGATTGACCGAATCTTAGTCCAGATGGAGGGAATAGGAATTACATCAGCTATGCCATATGGACGCACTGGACAATCGCTCCTTAGCTGCTATTGTTTGTAAGTGTTTCTTTATAGTTTTCATTGAACTCTCTAGTATGTGTATATAGTATGTAGTATTCTTACACACTACTTGTGGATCGACTCGATATTGCAGGTATCAGATGACTCAGCTCAGAGATAAACATGACAATTCTGTTGGGTTTGTTGATCCATATGTGGTTTTCAAGGCTCCAAACCCTTCAGCGACTTGGAGCGATGAGTCGTGTATGAATCTCATGAGGTTCTTCGTGAACCAAAAAGATAGAGAAAAATACTCTTCCCATACAACTTTAAGTGCGTGAGACATATATAGTTAATAATAAGTATATGCACATTTTATTTTACTTAACCCTAATAATCTATATATATGAATCATGTGTATCAACAGCTTTCACTGGATACTGATGGTCATTGATCTCAAACACAGCAATGTGTTAATCTATGACTCGTTGAGCAAACCGCAAGAAGATTACCAAGATATGATAGACATCCTCCAAAGGTAATTTTTCGATCCCTAGCTTCCATGCTTAAAGTAGAGACTAAGCTTGTATATATATACTAATTAATAAATAATGATCCAACTATTAATGTTTCATTGGCCGGATTAGGGTTTGGGAAAAATTCATTGCTCGGGAACATATGAGTCAGTGTAAGGCCTCACTTACAATAAAGCCACGACTACCAGTAAGTTTACACCTTCGTCAATGTACGTGTATCTTTATTATATCATGTCATATATCATATCTTTATTACGAGATGAATCTTTTCATTCTACAGTGGATTTTGAGACAAAACACAGGGTACCAACTTATGCGGATTCTATGTTTGCGAGTACATGATGATAGAATCAAATAGAATTCCTGAAGAAATCATCAAAGTACGTAACATGTTTCTTTCATTTTTTATAGACTTAATATTGATAATATAGATATAACTAATATCTTCTTTAATTCCAATTGAAGACTGACTGGTTGAAGCAAAAAGTGATGCTACAAGACCAATTGAAAGCAATACAAGAGTCAATAGCAGGATTTCTTCGGGAACAAGTCATAAGTCCAAACGGCGAGTTCTACTATAATACCGACGACCCGTTGATTCCAAACAATGATGATCATTTGTATGCCCTGTAGATATTTAGATGGAGTACAACTTGTAATAGGTTTATAGTACTAACTTTAGAGTACAACTTTGTAGATAGATATTTGGACAACTTCTACATGTATATATTGCTTGTAATTTTATATGTACATATTTATATATATATATATGTAGTTCTATAGTTCAATTATATATGCATGCAATAAGCTTATTGTGTTATGCTGCTAATATATATAAATTATATATATTAGCAGCAAAGAATACATATTAGAAAACCTATTAAATAAATAAACAAAACTAAAAACAGAACTGAAATGAAAAAAAGAAAAACCAGGGACCCTTTAGTCCCGGTTGGTGATACCAGCCGGGACTAAAGGTGCTGCTGCGGGGCACCACTGGCAGCACCCTTCAGTCCCGGCTGGTATTACCAACCGGGACTAAAGGGGGGGCTTTAGCCCGGTGGCCGGAGCCGGGACTAAAGGGGGGGGCCTTTAGTCCCGGAAGCGTAGTCCCGGCTCGGCAACCGGGGCTAAAGGCCCTTGCCAACCGGGGTTAAAGGCATGTTTCTGTAGTAGTGGATTCACCTTTAGCCCCGGTTGGTGTTATCAACCGGGACTAAAGGTCTTTAGCCCCGGACGCAATTTTTTGCCGAGGCTAAAGCTCAATTGAAAGATCGTCCAAAGGCCTGTTGTCTAGTAGTGTGTTTGGTTGTCTGTATGCACGAGACAGGTTGAGCTGAGAAGTTATTTGGTTGCTCGTATGAGAACGAGTTGCATGAGATAAAAATATATAAATAATCATCATCATGACATTTATTACGGACAACTATTATCGTATAACACTTAATTTACCTAATTCTCCTTAATATACTTCGAAATATATTAAATATATTTAATATATGCTAATAATATATTAATAACATCATTAGATGACTAATTACCTGCACCACGCGAGCCTGGCCCGGCAGAAACGGCCGATTTCTGCGTTCCTCCAGAGCCAGGCTGCGGGAGGAATCTTGCACGAGCAGAGCCTGGCCAGACAGATACGCGAACCAAACAAACGCCTGTTCTTGCATCTGTGGAGCCTGGCTGAGGGGTGGTACAGGCAACCAAACACACCCATATGTTCGTTGTAGCTAGCTAGGAACGTGAGGTCTTGGGAAATCTTCAAAAATCATTGGTTCCCAACATGCGCGGGTGCATCTGACCAAAGCACAGGCCACCGATGCAGTGGATCTGAGGAGGGGAAGAAGAATCCGGGTCACCTCTGCCACCATGCCCTCGAGGGAAGACAACTCCAGCATTGAGCAAGTGCAGTGCTGGGAGTTGACAGGTCGTGGTGGAACAAAGGGAGACCCACGACACATGACAGGGTCTCTCTGCGCCGCCGCTAGAAAAAAGGCCTCGGCCTCAGGGGAGCCAGTGACTCGCCGTGGTGGATGAGCCTAGGAGCGCCGCCGCTTGCACTACCGGAAAAACTCACTTTGCCGAGCGCCGCACTCTTTGCCGAGAGTTTTTTTTCGGGCGCTCGGCAAAGAGCTCTTTGCCGAGGGCCGAATAAAAAACTCTCGGCAAAAGAAAAACGCTCGGCAAAGAAATTCTTTGCCGAGAGCCAAAAAAAACACTCGGCAAAGAATTTCTTTGCCGAGTGTTTTTTTTTTTGCTCTCGGCAAGAATTTCTTTGCCGAGGGTTTTTTGGCTCTCGGCAAAGAAATTCTTTGCCGAGCGTTTTTTTATTGGCTCTCGGCAAAGAGCTCTTTGCCGAGAGTTTTTTTTACACTCGGCAAAGCTAATTTTCAAATCATATTTTGAAGCAGTAAATTAATCCAAATAAAAAAACTTTCAACTAAAAAGTTGTTTCACTTATCAAGATGAATAATTTTTATTTTAGTCATTTCTTCATTTGACAAATTTAAAATAAATTTGTTCATAAATCTTACATCTCTCTCCGTTAGTTTACGAAACTACAAGAGTGATATATAATATTTGTGAATAATATGATAACCACAATTTTGGATGTATAAATGGGTGTAAACAACCAAAATAAACTTTGTAGATCTTGACAAGTTATGAAAGTTTGTAGTTGATAACTTTTTAATTTGAAGTCATCTAGTTATGCAAAACTACGTTCGAATTTGAAAATTTTAAAATTCGAATTTTTAAAATACCTTAGATGGAGAAATGACCAAATAAAAGTTGTAGATCTCGAAAAGTTATGAAACTTTGGTGTTGACAACTTTTGATTTGAAATCATCTTGTCAACGAAAACTACGTTTCAAATTGTCAAATTTGAAATTCAATTTTATTTATAAACGACCTCGGATGGAAAAACTACCAAAATAAAAATTGTAGGTCTCGAAAAGTGAGAAAACTTTGTAGTTGATAACTTTTTTATTTGAATTCGTTTAGGGCCTCAAATAAGCAAGTTACACATGGTTTAGTATAATATATGGGTAATCGAAACAGAGATGGAACGTATATGAGTGTAGTGTAGTGAGTGGTAGAGGAGGCTTCACGCGAACGAGAGGTCGTGAGTTCGAATCCTGCTGATTGCGCGAGAGAAAATTGCGTGAAAAATAGTAGAACTTACGATTTCGAGGGCAACAAGTGGGCGCTGCCCAGTGGGCCCCTCCTCCAATTAAATAAAAATTTTCTTTATTTTTTCGGGTTTTTTTTATTTTTTTCTTTGCCGAGGGCTTTTCTTTGCCGAGAGCCATCTCAGCACTCGGCAAAGGCTTTGCCGAGCGCCCGATAAAAAGGCTCTCGGCAAAGAGCCCTTTGCCGATCCATTTTTTGCCGTGTGGCCTTTGCCGAGGGCTGCACTCGGCAAAGGCTTTGCCGAGAGCAAAAGGAGCTTTGCCGAGTGCCTGTGGCACTCGGCAAAGCGACCCTGTCCGGTAGTGTTGCTTCCGTGCTTAGCCATGCGCCCTTGCCAAATGTTGAGTGGGGAGTCCGCCGCCGCGAGGGAAGGGCACATGTGAAGAAAACAATAAAATAAAAAAGTATGTGGACCTACCAGACCATGTGGCTATGGAACATGCTAGCATGGTGTTTGTAAATTAATATTTGTGACACAGAAAATTTCTCATGACGCAAACAATATCGTCAGTAGATGAAATTGAACTAATTATATGACATTTGTTCTAACATACAACTTTCCATCACTACAGGAGAGTGAAAGGTCTTGTTTGGTTTTGGTTGATTGATGAAACCTATTTGGTCTAATCCTATTACTAAGCATGTGTGTAGCTTATAAGAAAGGATTAAGACCAAGCCAAGTGGTGGAGCTAGCAAGGTGGCAACCATGGAGGATGGTGTTGGCCACAAGGACTCAAGTAATCAAGTGCTCTACCTTTGCTGAATCAAGAGAAGAAGAGAAGAGATGGAGCAAAGAGGCCCGAAGGCAAAGGTATAACCTATAGGGCTCTTTGTTTTGGTGATCAAGACACTTAGCGAGTGTGACCACATTTAGGATAGATAGTCGTACTATTAAGAGGAGATTATTCACAGCTTCTGCGGTGTTCAAGTGCCACTAGGTGTTCTCTAACATATCGATGCTATAGACCTAGTGAGTGACTA
Organism: Coix lacryma-jobi var. lacryma-jobi; assembly: GCA_009763385.1. NCBI lineage: Eukaryota > Viridiplantae > Streptophyta > Magnoliopsida > Poales > Poaceae > Coix > Coix lacryma-jobi. Next base: position 10,141,724 of record CM019831.1, on the reverse strand, counting down.
ACAAAATCCTTGGAAAATGCTTTGAAAAATGCTAACACACGTGCACAAGTGGTGAAACACTTTGGTGTTGGCACATGGGAGCAAGGATAGAAGTTAGAGATGAAAAGTTGTCAAGTTAAGGGGCATCGGACGCTGGCGTCGGCAGCATCGGACGCGGGCGAGCGGCGATGGCAAAACCCTAAGCTGTCAGAAGTCGAGGTAGCATCGGACGCTGGCAACGGACGCAGGCGAAACACTGTTGCAGAGTCCGATGGTCATGACGTGGCGCGAGCAAGTTTTCCAGGGAGCATCGGACGCTGGCCTGCGTCCGATGCAGGACCATCGGACGCATCCGATGCGTTTTGGCCCTCTCTGGAACCTCTCTGCATGGTCATCGAACGCTGGGGTTGAGCGTCCGATGTGTTAGTGCCGGAGCGTCCGGTGTGACACAGAATAGTACTGAATTGAGCAGAGGCATCGGAGCGTCCGATGCTAGGCATCGGCGCGTCCAATGCCACTTTAACCAACGCGGGAAAGAATGTGACCGTTGGGATGTAACGGGCGGAATTCATAGCAGGGGGACACGTGGTGCTCATCGGAGCATCGGACGCTGGCCCCGACACCGGCGCGTCCGATGGTCCTGTTTCGGGCCCAACGGCTAGGCTGACTTGTGTGGCCTATTTAAGGGGCTTGGCCGGCTTGCTAGGTTTCTCTCTTGCACATTTTGATTCCTAAGCATTCTAGTGAGCCTTGACAAGCCTCCCAACTCATCTCCCAAGTTGATTTGATCAAACCAAGTGAGATTGAGTGATCTAGTGCGTGATTTGAAAGACTTCAATCTAATGACACTAGTTCTTCGCATCGGCATTGAGTTTTCTTGTTACTCTTGGCATTTGTCGGTGCCTAGACGGCTTGGAGGCGTTTAGGTGGTTGTTGGCAAGATTGGTGATTGTTCTTGGCCACCACCGTTCGAGATTGTGAGAGGTTTTGGAGCCTCACCTCGCCGGAGCGGCAAAAGGCATCCTTAGTGGATTGCTCGTGTCATTGAGCTACCTCACTATCGGTAGATTCTTGTGGTGCTCTTAGTGAGCTTGGCTTTGCGCCGATTAGCCACCGGATCACCTAGTGTTGGTCGACACAACGGGAAGTAGCGTGCCGGCAAGCACGTGAACCTCGGGATAAATCTTTGTCTCCCGAGTGCTTATTGTGATTGGTCTCCATCTACACATTTTGGTGATTGGCTTCACAAGTGGATTTCACCGTGATTGGCTCTCTACGTGGCGGCCCCGAAGGCTCGGTGAAATTCCCTCTATCTAGCTCATTTACTTTGTGTCTTTACATTGAGATACTTCATTTGTGTAGAGATCATTTCTTGTTGTATATCTTTTGTCATATACCTTGTGTAGCTAGTTGTGATTAGCTTGCCTAGTTTGTCTATTGCACATACTTGTCTCATATACATTTTGTATATCATACTTGTGCTAGAGTTATATTGTTCTATTCCGCATTTGTTAATTAGCTCTAGTTGATTGTGTGACATAGAAATATTAGGTAGAATTATTGGATAGGTGGCTTGCAACACACTATTAGGCTAGCGCTCAAAGCTTCGCCATTTGTTATACTAATAGTGTTTGCCTAAGTAATTTTGTAGATTTTTAATTAGGCTATTCACCCCCCTCTAGCCTTTTTGGACCTTTCAGAGAGGCAAAATTTTCCGAGTGTCGTAGGCTTTCCCGAGAGCCAAAAATCGGGCACTCGGGGAAGCCAATCTTCCCCGAGTGTTGCACTCGGGGAAGAATTGCACTCGGGGAAGAGCTCTTCCCTGAGCGCCGCAGAGTGTCTGGCACTTGGTAAAGATCGGCACTCAGGGAAGGCCCTCTTCCCCGAGTGCAACACTCGGGGAAGAGCGGCCTTCGAGGAAGAAAAGTGTAACCTGACGGCCAACCCTTCCACGCCGTTATAACTTTTTTTTAAAAAAAACTTCCCTGAGTGCCAAGCTTTGGCCCTTCCACGCCGTTATAACTTTTTTTAAAAAAAAAACTTCCCTGAGTGCCAAGCTTTGGCTCTCGAGGAAGCTAACCTCTTCCCCGAGTGCCTCTTCCTAGCACTCGGGGTAGGGCCTCTTCCTCGAGTGCTAGGGAAGGCACTCGGGGAAGAATTTTTCTCTTTTTTTTTTTTTTTTTTTGTCCCATTTTTTTGTGAGCCCTTCCCACATTATTTAAAACTTCTTGTTCAAATTTGGGACAAATTTGACTTTGTTTGGTATATTTCATTAGTTTTTTTGTTTCAATGAATTTTTTTGCATACTTCAAATTTGAACTGCAGGTGCATGAAATAATGAAATTGATGATTCAAAAAATGATATTCATGATATTTGGTGTATGTTGAGGTCATATCCAGGAAGTCACATGAAATGTCGAGCATCTTGTTGTCGTAACATGATGAACAACTTGCGGGAAAAGTGTATTAAATTATATAAAATTTGAACGAAGTCCAAAAATTACGAAACTTGACGGGGAGTCATACTATCACATGTAGAGATTGTGCTAAAAAAATTATAAAGTTTCGAGTAAGTTGCGACGTCGGATGCCTAAAACCCAGACATCTCCACGTGTTATCACAAATTTCTACATGTGATAACACGTGGAGATGTCACGTTTTAGGCATCCGATGTTACAACTTATTCAAAACTTTCTCATTTTTTTACCACAGACTCTACATGTGATAGCATGACTCCCTGACAAGTTTCGTGATTTTTGGACTTGGTTCAAATTTTATATAATTTAAATATACTTTTCTCGCAAATTGTTCATCATGTTACAGCAACTAGATGCTTGACATTTTCATGTGACTTCCTAGATACGGCCTCAACATACACCAAATATCATGAATATCATTTTTTGAATCATCAAATTCTATTATTTTATGCACCTGCAGTTCAAATTTGAAGTATGCAAAAAAAATCATCGAAACAAAAAAACTAATGAAATATACTAAACAAACTCAAATTTATCCCAAATTTGAACAAGAAGTTTTAAATAATGTAAGAAGGCCTCACAAAAAAATGGTGCCAAAAAAACAAAAAAAATTCTTCCCCGAGTGTCATCCCTGGCACTCGGGGAAGAGGCTCTTTTCCGAGTGCCAAGACGTGACACTTGGGGAAGCTGGCCTCTTCCCCGAGTGCCTCTGCCTGGCACTCAGGGAAGGGTCTCTTCCCCGAGTGCCAAGCAGAGGCACTCGGGAAAGATTTTTTAAAAAAAATTGAAAATTGAAATTTTGAAAAAAAAAAACGTCTTGGATGAAAAACGCTCTAAACAAAAGTTGTAGATCTCAAAAAGTTATGAAACTTTGTCGTTGACAACTTTTTTATTTAAAATCATCTAGTTGCTGATAATTGTGTTTGAAGTTTGAAATTTGAAATTAAAATTTTGAATAAAGCCTCAGATGGAGAAACATTCTAAACAAAAGATGTAGATCTCGAAAAGTTATGAAACTTTGTAGTTGACAATTTTTTATTTGAATTCGTTTAGTGACTCAAACAATCAATTTATAGTCGGTTTTGTAACACCCCGTGTTTTGCATCATTTAAAATTCACTAAAAATTTGAATTTTTAAAATTTACAACAAATTAAAACTTGACTAGTTATTTTCCGCAAAACCGTTTTAAAAATAATTTCCGAAACCCTTGCATCAAAATTCACCATGTGCATTTTTTAGAAATCGCTTTGCTTTTAAATTGTTTGCCTTTGTGTTTAGAGTGTTTGTATGATTGTTTGTTGTATGCCTGTGTGTTTGTTTTCTAGAATTTATTTGGGACACCAAAAAATTCCTTGAGCTCCCTAGGCTCCTAAAACCATTCCTCGAACTTTCATCTAATTCCTTGAATTTCTGAAACCTTCCCCATCTTAAATCTTTTATCTAATTTCTCTTCTCTGGAAAATCTAGAAATATAAGATCATTTCTTTTATTTTCTGGAAGATGGGAAAATACGAAATATATTTGCTACATTATGTGAACCCGTGGCCTACTCCCTCCATTCGTGCGTCATGGGCGCAGCCCAGCGAAGGCAACAGGAAAGACCCACCCCTTCTCTTCCTTGAGTCGCTGACCAGTGGGGCCCGACCGTCAGTGTCGTCTCCCTCCCTAACCCTGTGACGCCGGACCGCATGAAGCGCGTGAGTGCTGGACTCGTCGCTGTCGATTTCCCTGTGCTCGTTGACCTCTGCAGCTACCGCCACTCTGTTCCCAACCGCCTTCCTGTGCGCACCGCCCTACTATTCCCCACCGCCTTACCTCACCTATAAAAGAGGCCGGTGAGCTCGCCAATGCAGGTCGTCTGAGATGCTCGGAGCTTGGAGCTCAAGCCCGGCGCCTGACGTGACCAAAGTTGCTTTCCGAAGCTCTCCGTGTCGAAGTCGCCGTGCCGCAGTTCCGTCTCGCCGTCTCGATCCGCAGTCGCCATTGCTGAAGTCGGCCGTTGCCTGAGCAGCTCGGCCCGAACCGAGGTGGAGCGCCGTCTGTGCTCGTCACTGCCTGTCGAAGCCGTTGCCGCTCATCCACACGCCGGTGCCCGAGGCCGCTGCATGCTGCGACAAAGCCCAACACGAGCCGTAACCATGGCCCGCTCGCTCACTCTGCTCGCCAGTGCCGCAGGCACCGTCCGCCGTCGGAGCCGCCGCCCTGCGTCTGCTCCCCACTGCCGAAGCCGCGCTCATCGCGCGCGTGGGAACTGAGGAATAGCCGCAGGCTCACCGCACCTCGCCGCGGACACTGACGAGCACCACCGGAAGCGACGCGCCCCTGTTTCCCTCGCGCCACCTCGAAGCCGAGCGCGCCCGGAGCCGAGCACCGCCGCGTACGCGTCTGCTCTTGAACCGTCCAATCCCGTTGTCCGTCCTGACCTGCTGCCGCCGTGCTGCAGACGGCCCGCAGCCACCGCGTTGGAGCCAAAGGACACGAGCACCAGAGAGCCGTCCGGTCCCCAGGCCGGAGCTTGCCGCCTCGCCGCTCAGGTCCGCCACTAGTGGCCGAGCTCCCTCCGCATCACCTCCCATCTCTCTTTCTCTCCCTCCTTTTCTTTTTCTTGCTCGGACGACAACAGGGAAAATGGGGATGGGCAAATGAGTGGACGAGTATGACCAAACGTCGGACGACACCAAATATCGGTCACCAAGCCACGTCGCAACGTCCAATGGGAGCAGGCCACCTCGCCCATTGGGACCCACACGTCAGTGACAAACAGCTCCCACTCCCTCTTTCTCCCTCCAACGTGGACCTGGTCCACATAGACCGCCGACCAGAGAGGGCATGATCTACCGATCGGTGCATGCAGACCACAGCAAGCCCACCAGCCTGTACGCACGCATCTGCCACAGTGAAAAATGCTACGCACACGGGAAACGTACACAGGAGATTAAAGTAAGCCATTTTTTCCTTTTCAGAAGAATTCCCAGAAAATTTCTAAAATAATTAGAGCCACCCTAGAGTATACCCCAACAGCTCCAACTCCCTTGCCATCATCTAAATTCCAGAAATATTTTTCCAAGTTCCTTCCTATTCGCGTTTCACCTACAACCCAGAAAAATTCATATCTCCAACATCCCATCTCCAAACCCCGTAATCTTTCCACCAAAAATCATCTAAAATCCAATCCTACACACTCATATCATTTTCCTGATTTTTGGTGCCCATTTAAATTCTAGTTATGTTTGTTGCTCTGTTTCTTTAATAGTATCGCTAACCTGTAGTTGCACCACCTAAGCACTGTATATTCGAATATGCGTGCACACTATGACACGTACTCGAATATACATGCACTCTCTCACATAATAATAATAATAGTAGTAGTAATAGCTATAATAATAATATATAATAATAATAATAATAATAATAATTAATAATAATAATAATAATAATAATAAAATGGGTAATAGTCATAGCCTAAATAATAAACCTGAGCACGCTCTTAACCTCGTATATTGTGTGTCCATGAACACCTGCCACGTACATGGGTACTCGAATATACACACACGTAGTTATAGTCTTGCACACGTATATGGATATATGCTTATTCATATATATCCCTATATATATTAGTAAGCGATGTGTCTTCGTACATCAAACCCTCTCTTGCTAACCCCTGAGGCATATACATATGCATGTGCGTATATGTCATTTACCTTAACCTCCTATCCCTCTCTATCTTAACCCTAGCTGCATACATGTGCGTATGCGTATGCACCGCTGATCTTAAATTAATATAATAATGATATAACTGAAAGAAGCCTACCAACCTAGATAAAACCAACCCTCTTGCTTGATCATGCTTGTTTTGCTTGTTGTGTTTTTCTTGTTTGTCGACGCTAGATCGCATAAAATAGAAGATGTGAAGAGACCCCGATGGAACCCGAAGGATGAACAACAATCGAAGACCAAAGGAACAAGAAGACCGCAAGACAAGGATGCATCGACTGCGAGTGCAGGCAAGTCCTAATTCCCTTTCCCACCTTCCACCAAATCTTCTTAGCTCTATTCTCCACCTACCACTCCAGCCAAATCATACACTACATACTACCCCTACCATACCTTGCCACATAACCTATCCCTTCCCTCCAAATGCCACCACTCCAAACCACCCCATTTCCAACAGATACCATATTTAGCCACCACCACCATAAAGCTTGTTCTATCCCATCCACCCAACTTGCCACTACTGAACCACTCCTTATCCACCACCTCCACCATATAAACCACTCCCACCTTTTATCCATTTAACATATTTAATATGCTCAATTTATATTATCAATGATACTGTGATAAATGTGATTTAATGTGAACATGATAATGTGCTACATGAAGCATATGAACCATGATGCTAATTGAACTGGACAACAAAACTATTTTTCCGACTGAGCAAGTGGGAGGTACTTCACGTGGTGTGAAACTACCTCTTGGACAGGTTCGCCTAGTGAGGGTTCCTGTTTGGAGACACTTGTCTTGGTCATTTAGGGACTGATTCATTGGCCTCGCGCGTCTGGACAGAAACGCGTCCAGCCACACGCCTATATGGGTAGGTCCAAGCTCACCCCGATAGGAGAAGTATAATACCTGCCTGGAGGTCGGGTGACAACGGTTTGACAGGAGAAGGCACGACTGCTAAGTGATCTCTCGTGGCCGGTCGGCGTGGTTGCTAAGTGGTCTTCCACGTTAAATTCTTGTTTGGGCCGTGTGCGAGCCCCATCTATTGATATTATTATTTGCTAGCGTTAGACCATGTGTGGTCTGTTTCCGGCCCCTGTGCGAACCGTGGTAAGGGTTATATGAAACCTTTGGATGCGTCCTCTCGGGTACGAGTGCGGATGGGGACAATCTTGGCCATTGGCCATGGTTGAGGTTGTTTCATCGTGTGGGGAAAATTGGACAACTGCTGCAGTAGTATAACTTCAATCCTATTCGAATAGCCACGTCCTTGGTTATGGGCAACCTCCTGGAATGCGGACACCAATGACTAGATGTTTTCAAAATGGAACTTGTAATAATCTGGTATGTTGCTATAAAACTTAATCTCCGGGAATAGCGAGAGGTAGATTCTCTCCTAGGGCCAACCCATAATTTATTTATAATCTATACTCCTTTCACCTTTCACCATAACCACCTCCACATATACCTTATCTTTCCCTTAGCCTGCACCCCAAGTTAGGACTTGCTGAGTACGTATGTACTCAACCCCCCTTCGCTACTATTTTTTAGGGTGAAGCACAGGAGCACTCGCAAGGATAAAGTTGTCGATGCACTCGCAAGGATGGAACCATAGGGGATACCCGAAGACGAAGCTGGACGATCACAAGAAGGAGCTACGTAAGGACGACGACGTAGGAACACACATAGGATAAGGTTTACGTCCACACTCCAAGCTGCTGAAAGGTCCTAAATGGCTAGAGGGGGGGGTGAATAGCCTATAAAATTTCTACAACAACACTTAAACAAACTAGCTAGACAACTAAATGAACAATAAAGTATATCACTACACAAGATAAGAGAATGTAACTAACAACAAGGTATGATATTACCTTGCAAGAAAGTAACAAATGTAAGTACGAGAGATAGAGGAGTGTATACCGAGCCGGCAAGAGATTAATAAATGAATATCAAAGAATACCACGGAGACAAGTTGACACAATAATTTTTCCTCCGAGGTTCACTTGCTTGCCGGCAAGCTACGTCCCCGTTGTAGCGATACACCCACTTGGAGGTTCACGCGCTAATAGGCATCACACGCCTAACCCTCAATAGGGTGCCGCACAACCAACACAAGATGGGGATCCACAAGCTACGAGCAATCCACTAGAGTTACCTTTGGCGCTCCGCCGGGGAAGGTACAAGAAACCCCTTACAAATCACCGGGAGATGGCCACGAACAATCACCACTCGTGCCTTATCTCCTCCGCTGCTCCAAACCGTCTAGGTGGCGGCAACCACCAAGAGTAATAAGAATATCCGCAGCAACCACAATCGCCAAGTGCCACTAGATGCAAACTCACAAGCCAATGCACTTGGATCTCTCGATCTCACTTGGATTCGCACTAACAAGCAAAGAGATCGGAGGGAGGGATTAGATCTTGCTCAAGAGGATGTTCAAGAAGTCAGAGAGTCAAGAAGATCTCCCCAAAGGCGGCCACGGTCAATTTATAGGGAAGGGAGGGCGGCGGCCCGAACCCTACCTTTCTGCGCTTGGTCGGTAGTACCGACCCCTCCTGGGCGGTACCACCGACAGAGTCAAACTAGCCGTTTCCCGTACGTCCCGCTGATTTAGGCGAGGCACCGACTTCGGTCGGTACCTCCGAGGTCGGTAGTACCGAGGTGATGGCGGTACTACCGCCAGGCCAAAAAGCGCCGCGACCAGAGAGCTCTGCGAAAAACCAGTCACTACCGCCTTGCGTCGGTACCACCGTGGGCGGTAGTACCGAGGTAATGGCGGTACTACCGGCAAGCCATTTTCGAAAACAACAGAGAGCCTCGCGAAAAACTCGCCAACCACCGGCCAGGCCCGGTACAACCGATCCGGTGGTACCGGGGTTAAGCGGTACCACCGGTAGGCCTTTTTCAAAACAAACAGAGGGCTCTGCAAAACCCTCATGCCATGGTACCACGACCCTGGCGGTACCACCGCCGCCGGTACTACCGGGGTAATGGCGGTACCACCGCTAGGCCAAAACCCGCCTCGGAACAGAGAGGTCTGCTCGCTGCCTGCCCTTGGGCGGTACCACCGACAACCCAGGTCGGTACCACCGACAACACACAGAAAACTCCATTTTCTTCTCTGTTTTGATCCAAAACTATTTCAACAACTTCTCCTTTGCAAATGTGCTAACACCACAAGTGTTTATCATCTTGTGCAAGTGTGTTAGCATTTTCACAATCATTTCAAAGGATTCGAGTTAGCACACTAGGTCCTAATGCATATGCATGTATGAATTCACCTAGTGGCACTTGATAACCGCGATCACTGAGATATTCCCCTCTTAATAGTACGGCTATCTATCCTAAACGCACTCACACCCTCTATGGTGTCTTGAGTGCCAAAACAAAATTCCTATTTATACCTTTGCCTTGATCTCCATAGGATTTTGCTTTTCTCTTCTTCGTCTTCCAAATGTGAGGCGCTTGATCTATCTTTTGGCCATCACCACCAATATCATGATCGTCATTTAGCTCCCACATATGATGTGTACCAACCTAGCTCATAAGCACTTCATGACATGGTTAGTACACTAGGTGACATCAATTACCCAAAACCAAACAAGGACTTTCAATCTCCCCCTTTTTGGTAATTGATGACAACCTTTACAAAGATATATATTTGAAAATTTGAATCACCTCTACTAGTATTAGCTCCCCCTACATATGTGCTATAGTGTTTGGTTCAAGTTCGGCACATATGCATAGATATGAAATGTGGGAGAGTAATACTATCAAATGATGCTAAGGTGTAAAGAATGGACCTTTGAAGCGTGATACCAATCGGAGTTGCCAATTTTCATCATCCTTAGCACCATGGTTAGCTAGACTTAAAAACAAAACACTAGATACCTCATGAGATCAACATTATATGAAAGGATCTAGTATCACTTGTAAAAGCAACTCACATCTAGCTACCACTTATGCATGCTAGTGCACAAATCATCATTCAAAATTTATTCCTAGCATACATCACACAAGCATGTGTATTGAATTTAAACTTATGCAATGCAATCACTCATATGAATATGCACATTCAAATGCAACATACATCACACAAGCATGTGTATTGAATTTAAACTTTGCAATGCAATCACTCATATGAATATGCACATTCAATGCAACAATAGTTCATGAGCTGCCCCCTACTTGTTGCTCAATTTTAATGATCCTCCCTTTGTTGTATATATCTTAACCATTCTCCCCCTTTGTCATTAAGTACCATAAAAGGCACACCAATTTTAGTAGGAGTTAAGTTAATCAATAGAGTGATCAAGTGTGGTTCAACCTAGCAAACAAACATAAGATATTTAACACGGTTTGCTCTAGAGTAAGCTTCTTCACACATCTTTCAATGGTTATCTTACTCACGTCGGTTAAACCCTTGAATGCTTGTTTCCAAGATCAAACACTAGGTTCACAAGCCCATAAACATGTCATATGCTACCACTAGATCATATCAAACATAGAAGCAATAGTGGTACCATATGTACATCCAAAGTATTTTATTTTCATGAATGAGCCTATAAGATGCAAGGAATGACTAAATGCACTAAACATATCCTTAGCAAGAATGAATGTCATGCCAAACAATTTTACCTTTGCTTTGTCGAAGGAGAGGCATGTCATATAATGGAGGGTGCATCAACTCATATTTGAGAAATCAAGTATATTCAATTCATTCCTTAGCTTGCAAAATCTCTTTTCATCAAGTGGCTTGGTGAATATATCGGCAAGTTGATCATCGGTACCAACATTCTCAATTGAAATATCACCCTTTTGTTGATGGTCTCTTATGAAGTGATGGCGAATGTCAATGTGCTTTGTTCTTGAATGTTGTACTGGATTGTTGGTGAGCTTCACTGCACTCTCATTGTCACATAGCAATGGTACTTGTTTGAATTTAATTCCAAAGTCATCCAAAGTTGCTTTCATCCAAAGTAATTGAGCACAACAACTTCCTGCGGATATGTATTCTGCTTCGGCGGTTGAAAGTGCAACACTGTTTTGCTTTTTCGATGACCATGATACAAGTGATCTTCCAAGTAATTGACATGTGCCCGATGTGCTTTTTCTATCAACTTTGCATCCTGCATAGTCGGAGTCCGAATATCCAATCAACTCAAAGTTTGACCCCTTGGGATACCACAATCCAACATTTTGTGTATGCTTCAAATATCTCAATATTCTTTTAGTTGCCTTCAAGTGACTCTCTCTTGGTGAAGCTTGAAATCTTGCACACATGCATACACTAAACATGACGTCCGGCCTAGAAGCGGTCACATAGAGTAAGCTTCCAATCATAGACCGATACAACTTTTGATCCACCATGTTGCCACTAGCATCACTATCCAAATGTCCATTTGTTCCCATAGGTGTACTAATAGCTTTTGCATCATTTAGACCAAACTTCTTGAGCATATCTTTGATGTACTTGCCTTGACTCACAAAAGTGCCATTCTTCATTTGCTTGATTTGAAGACCAAGGAAGTAACTAAGCTCTCCAATCATAGACATCTCAAACTCATTTGCCATCATATTCCCAAACTCTTCACAAAACTCTTGGTTGGTTGACCCAAAGATAATATCATCAACATATATTTGCAACACAAACAAGTCTTTTCAATCTTCTTGGTGAAGAGAGTAGTATCAACCTTGCCCATCTTGAACCCTTTAGAGAGTAGGAAATCTCTCAACCTCTCGTACCATGCTCTTGGTGCTTGCTTCAAACCATACAACGCCTTTTTGAGCTTGTAAACATGGTTGGGCTTCTTGTCATCTCTCAAAACCGGGAGGTTGTTCTACAAATACTAACTCATTGATATACCCATTAGAAATGCACTTTTGACATCCATTTGATATAACTTGATATTATGAGCACATGCATAAGCCAATAGAATTCTAATTGCTTCCATTCTTGCAACCGGTGCATATGTTTCTCCAAAATCAAGACCTTCAACTTGAGTGTAACCTTGAGCTACCAATCTTGCTTTGTTTCTTACTACTATCCCATCTTGATCTTGCTTATTTCGAAATACCCATTTGGTTCCAATTACATTGTAATTCTTTGGTCTCTCAACAAGTTCCCAAACTTGGTTGCGGGTGAAGTTGTTTAGCTCTTCATGCATAGCGTTTACCCAATCAACATCCATCAATGCATCTTCTATCTTGGTTGGCTCAAATGATGACACAAAAGAAAAATGCTCACAAAATGATGCCAATCTTGATCTTGTTTGCACACCACTTCTAATATCCCCAACAATTTGATCTATGGGATGATCTCTTGCAATATGGTTGGTTGGAGGATTTGCACTTGATTGCTTGGTTGAGATGAACTAGCTTGTTGATCTTCACTAGCACTTGATTGATCATGAGAACCACTAGCTTGATTTGCATCAACTTGCACATTTGAGGAGAACATTTGGTCATCTTCATTATCATCCACTTGTCTTGGCCTAATATCACCAATATCCATATTCTTCATTGCATTTGACAATTGAGTGCCTCTCACATCATTAAGATTTTCATTTCCTTCTTGAGAGCCCTTAGTTTCATCAAATTCAACATCATGCACTTCTTCCATAATACCACTAGCCAAGTTCCAAACTCTATATGCTTTGCTTGTTGTTGAATATCCAAGTAAGAATCCTTCATCACATTTCTTCTCAAATTTGCTCAATCTTGCACCTTTCTTCAATATGTAACATTTGCAACCAAAAACTCTAAAGTATGCGATATTTGGCTTTCTTCCATTTAATAGCTCATATGGTGTCTTCTCTAGCATGCCATGGCAATAGAGACGGTTGCTACAATAGCAAGCCGTATTGATAGCTTCGGCCCAAAAGGAATGACTGACATTGTATTCACTGAGCATAGACCTTGCCATATCAATCAAAGTTCTGTTTTCCTTTCAACAATCCCATTTGATTGAGGAGTATACTTGGGTGAGAATTGATGTCTAATGCCAAAGTCATCACACAACTCATCAATTCTTGTATTCTTAAATTCACTCCCATTGTCACTTCTAACTTTCTTGATTGTTGTTTCAAACTCATTCTGACATCTCTTGACAAAAGTTTTGAAGATATCAAAAGTTTCACTTTTATCACTAAGAAAGAAGACCCATGTGTATCTAGTGTAATCATCCACTATCACAAAGCCATATTTACTTCCACCGATGCTAGTGTATGTTGTTGGTCCAAATAAATCCATGTGCAATAACTCAAATGCTTTGCTAGTACTCATCATGCTTTTCTTAGGATGGGAGTTACCAACTTGTTTGCCAGCTTGACAAGAGCTACAAAGTTTATCCTTCTCAAAAGTGACATCTTTCAAGCCTCTAACTAAATCATGCTTCACTATTTTGTTTAACTGTTTCATTCCAACATGACCAAGCCTTCTATGCCATAACCAACCCAAACCAGATTTAGTGAACAAGCATGTTGACAGCTGGGTTTCACTAGCATTGAAATCAACCAAGTATAGGTTCTCATATCTAAATCCTTTGAATATCAAATTAGAACCATCTACACTTATGATTTCTACATCATCAACTCCAAAAATGCATTTGAAACCAAGATCACACAACTGAGCGACTGACAGTAAATTGAAGTTCAAGCTCTCAACTAGCAACACATTGGAAATGCTCATGTCATTGGATATTGCAATCTTACCAAGCCCTTTAACCTTGCCTTTGCCATTGTCACCAAATGTGATAGAATCAAAACCATGATTGCCGCTTGAATTGATTGAATTGAACATTCTTGAATCCCCGGTCATATGTTGAGTGCACCCACTATCAAGCACCCAATGCCTCCCTCCGGCTTTATAGTTGACCTACAAGAACAAATCAATCCTTTTAGGTACCCAAACCTTTTTGGGTCCTCCAAGATTAGTGACCAAACTCTTTGGTACCCAAATAGCTTTCTTCTTTGAGCCCACAATTGGTGTACCAATGAATTTAGCTTTATGCCATTAACACCCTTGGTAAGCAAATAACAAGAATCAAATTTAATAGAGGATACATTAGCGTTTTGTTCTTGTTCTTGCAATATTGCTCTACATGCCCACTTTGCTTGCATCTAGTGCAAAACCGACCATTGCTCTTCACAAAACTAGTCTTGTGAGTAGCAAAAGCCGCCTTGCCATTCTTGGGGGTATAGCCCAATCCCTCTTTGTTGAGAGAAAAACGTTGGCTACCCAAGCACTTAAGCAAGCGGGCCTCACCACCATAGGCTTTACCTAAGGCGTGAGTGAGCTCATTTACCTCCTTCTTCAATGTCTCATTTTCAACCATGAGTGAGGCATCACAAGTGAAGCCATCATCCATAGATGAAGTAGTAGTGGTAGATGATGAGCTACATGAAGGGTTAGTAGCAGCAATAACAATAGGCTTATAGAAAGATTCATCGATTATATCACAAGCTATGCCTATGTCACATGTTTTAACCACTTTTTCAGTTTTAGCTTGATCAACAAGTGAGGAGTGAGCTTCCTTAAGCTTAGTGTGAGCATTGCCAAGCTCCTCATGGGCTTCCACTAGCCTCTCATGAGTAGCATTGAGCTCCTCAAAGGATTGCTCAAGAGCTTTTAGTCTCTTTTGCAATTCTTTGCACTCCTTTCTTTTTTATCAAAATGTTCTCTAGCATCATCAAGCATTTCAATTAATTCATCTTTAGGGTTCATCATCATCACTATCATCACTATCACTCTCATCATCATCAGATAGTACCTTTGTGGCCTTAGCCATGAAGCATGATGGAGTATCGAAGATTGAAGGCTTGTTGTTGATAGCAATACTTGCAAGTGCCTTCTTCTTGCTTGTCTTGCGATCTTCATTATCACTATCTTCATCACTATCACTTGTGGATGCATCACTATCCCAAGTGACCATATATGATTGCCCCTTCTTCTTCTTTGTGTAATTCTTCTTTTCTTTCTTCTCCTTCTTCTTGTCCTTCTTGTTGTCATTATCATCATTCTCACTGTTGTACGGACATTGAGCAACAAGATGGTCCTTGCTACCGCACTTGAAGCACCTCCTTGGTTCATCCTTGTTCTTGTATGAAGTCTTCTTCCTCCTTGCCCGGTAGCCCTTCTTCTTCATGAATTTGCCAAACCTTTGACAAATAGAGCCATCTCTTCATCATCGTCATCACTGTCATTTGAGCAGTTATCTTCGCTAGAATCTTCTTTCTTTGCTTTGCCCTTGTTCTTTGATGATGATGTTGTGGCTTTGAATGCCACACTCTTCTTCTTCTCATCCTTCTTCACTTCTTGATCATTCTCATCTCTATAGGTGTCATCGGTCATTACATCTCCAAGAACTTGGTTTGGTGTCATAGTGTCCAAACCGCTTCTTACAAGCAACGTGACTAACATGCCAAATCTGCTGGGAAGACATCTCAAGAATTTATGAGAGAAAGTCTTTGTCCTTCACCTCTTCTCCAAGTGCTTTGAGATCATTGACAAGCACTTGAAGCCTATGGAACATCTCTGGAACACTTTCATCTTCATTCATCTTGAAGCTAGCAAACTTTTCTTTGAGAATGTATGCTTTTGCTCCTTTCACTGCTTGAGTGCCCTCAAATGATTCTTCCAATTTCTTCCAAGCATCATATGCCATCTCCAAATTTTTGATTTGCTCAAACACCCTCTCATCAACGGCATCATGAATAGCACTGAGAGCAATGTCATTGTTCTGCATCTTCTCTTCTTCGGCATTGGTGAGATTTGGATCAACTATCTCAATCTTGACATCCCAACTTGCCATATCCTTCTATTGATTGACTTAAATGAGTGGTCATTTTTGCCTTCCAATAGCCATAGTTTGTGCCATCAAATTGGGGTGGCCTTTTGGTGTTGTTGATATGAGCCATTTTGACACCGAAGGTTGTTAAGCCTCAAATAAACGGTGACCTTGCTCCGATACCAATTGAAAGGTCCTAAATGGCTAGAGGGGGGGGTGAATAGCCTATAAAATTTCTACAACAACACTTAAAAAACAAACTAGTAGACAAAACTAAATGAAAACAATAAGTATATCACTACACACAGAAGAGAATGTATACTAACAACAAGGTATGATTATTACCTTGCAAGAAAGTAACAAATGTAAGTAAGAAGATAGAGGAGGTGTATACCGAGCGGCAAGAGATTAATAAATGAATATCAAAGAATACCACGGAGACAAGTTGACACAATAATTTTCCTCCGAGGTTCACTTGCTTGCCGGCAAGCTACGTCCCCGTTGTAGCGATACACCCACTTGGAGGTTCACGCGCTAATAGGCATCACACGCCTAACCCTCAATAGGGTGCCGCACAACCAACACAAGATGGGGATCCACAAGCTACGAGCAATCCACTAGAGTTACCTTTGGCGCTCCGCCGGGGAAGGTACAAGAAACCCCTTACAAATCACCGGGAGATGGCCACGAACAATCACCACTCGTGCCTTATCTCCTCCGCTGCTCCAAACCGTCTAGGTGGCGGCAACCACCAAGAGTAATAAGAATATCCGCAGCAACCACAATCGCCAAGTGCCACTAGATGCAAACTCACAAGCAAATGCACTTGGATCTCTCGATCTCACTTGGATTCGCACTAACAAGCAAAGAGATCGGAGGGAGGGATTAGATCTTGCTCAAGAGGATGTTCAAGAAGTCAGAGAGTCAAGAAGATCTCCCAAAGGCGGCCACGGTCAATTTATAGGGAAGGGAGGGCGGCGGCCCGAACCCTACCTTTCTGCGCTTGGTCGGTAGTACCGACCCCTCCTGGGCGGTACCACCGACAGAGTCAAACTAGCCGTTTCCGTACGTCCCGCTGATTTAGGCGAGGCACCGACTTCGGTCGGTACCTCCGAGGTCGGTAGTACCGAGGTGATGGCGGTACTACCGCCAGGCCAAAAAGCGCCGCGACCAGAGAGCTCTGCGAAAAACCAGTCACTACCGCCTTGCGTCGGTACCACCGTGGGCGGTAGTACCGAGGTAATGGCGGTACTACCGGCAAGCCATTTTCGAAAACAAAGAGAGCCTCGCGAAAACTCGCCAACCACCGGCCAGGCCGGTACAACCGATCCGGTGGTACCGGGGTTATAGCGGTACCACCGGTAGGCCTTTTTCAAAACAAACAGAGGGCTCTGCAAAACACCTCATGCCCATGGTACCACCGACCCCTGGCCGGTACCACCGCCGCGGTACTACCGGGGAATGGCGGTACCACCGCTAGGCCAAAAACGCCTCGGAACAGAGAGGTCTGCTCGCTGCTCCTTGGCGGTACCACCGACAACCCTGGTCGGTACCACCGACAACACACAGAAAACTCCATTATCTTCTCTGTTTTGATCCAAAACTATTTCAACAACTTCTCTTGCAAATGTGCTAACACCACCAAGTGTTATCATCTTGTGCAAGTGTGTTAGCATTTTCACAATCATTTTCAAAGGATTCGAGTTAGCACACTAGGTCCTAATGCATATGCATGTATGAATTCACCTAGTGGCACTTGATAACCGCGATCACTGAGATATTCCCCTCTTAATAGTACGGCTATCTATCCTAAACGCACTCACACCCTCTATGGTGTCTTGAGTGCCAAAACAAAATTCCTATTTATACCTTTGCCTTGATCTCCATAGGATTTTGCTTTTCTCTTCTTCGTCTTCCAAATGTGAGGCGCTTGATCTATCTTTTGGCCATCACCACCAATATCATGATCGTCATTTAGCTCCCACATATGATGTGTACCAACCTAGCTCATAAGCACTTCATGACATGGTTAGTACACTAGGTGACATCAATTACCCAAAACCAAACAAGGACTTTCAGCTGCCTGTCGGAATGGAGCCACGACGTTATAGGATCGCTATGTTAGACTCTGATGTTTGCTAAGAGGCCCGTGGCCCAAGTCTTGTAATATGAACTTTGTAACATGTTTTCCCCGTTAGCAATAAAAGTATGAAATTTTGATATCAATCTTGTTGATCTGCGCGTATCAGCAACTGATCCAGGGACTGATACGATGCACAGTGGACCCTCTGGAAGGGGGGCCCTCACAGGTTGTTATAAATATATGGGGAACCGAAATGAGTTATTGACACAAATGATGAAGTAGTGCAGTGGTAGAGGCACGCGCATGTGAAGCTGGAGGTCTCAGGTTCGAAACCTGAGAAATTGCAAAGTGTGAAAAAGATCTCAGGTTCGAAACCTAAGAATTGCAAAGTGTAAAAAAGATGCAAAAAAAATGTTAAAATAATAGATGGATGGTGTGGCTGACTTGTGGGACACTCCTTGGATTAGAAAAAAAAATTATATTTTTTTTAGGTTTCTTTTTTTATGGTTTTCAGGAAAACTGTTCGTAGATGGCTTCCCCGAGTGCAACTCTTCCCCGACTGTTGCACTCGGGGAAGAAAATTAAAAGAAAAGGAAAAAAGAAAACGGTGTCCGCTCTCAGCAACGGCGTTAGTTCTTCCCCGAGTGCCAGCACGGCACTCGGCGAAGCCTTTCCCGAGTGCACGATTTTTGGCACTCGGGGAAGACGTCTTCACCGTGAGAAGAATAGCCGGAGGCTCTTCCCCGAGTGTTGCACTCGGGGAAGGCTTCCCCGAGTGTAACCACCCCTTCCCCGAGTGCAACCGACACTCGGGGAAGTTTGGCTCTCCCGTAGTGCATTGTCACTAAGTAGAAATATCTAAAACATAACGTCATAAATCTGATGATATAGTGACATTATGACCTATTGTCATATTAAATACGTCAAAAAATCATACATTTTTTTTAGTGAGACTACATGTGAAAATCAATCCGTAGCAAGGAGCTTTACTAATTTCTGACTACGAGGAGCTGGAGTACAGTGTAGATTGGTTTGCCTTTTGGCTCGTGATGATAGCCTGCTAGTTGACCATAACCTTCGGGCTTCGGCTAATGGTCAGTTTGGAACCACCACAGTTCTAATTAATTGGAGCTGCAGGGGAGCCACCACAGCGCCACGGTGGCAGGGGCGCGCTGCGCGAGGTATCGCCACGGTGGAAGGAACAGTAACGTGCGTTACCACGCTTCGGCTGGAAGAAGGGAAGCACTGTGACATGGTCTTCTTGGGCTGGTGGGGACGCCTCATCTTGGGCCATGGGGGGTGCCTATAGGGCCAAATTCTGCCTGGGCACCCACAGGCCATTATTGGGCTTCGCCTCTGTCCGGCTTTGGCATGTGAAGTTTTTGGCAGCGTTACTTTATTACGAGTTTGTATAAATTTATAGGAAAAAGTCACTTTTCCTCCCTTAACTTTTGCGAAAGTCTAATTTTTCTCTCCGAACTCCAAAACCAGACAGAACGTCTCCCTCAACTTTTGAAAAACAATACAACTTACCTCTCTAGATAGTTTTGTACAGTGGTTTTGCTATAGTTAAGGCGGTTTTGCTACAGTAACAGTGATTTTGTCATTTCCTTTTTTATTTCCGCTGCATCATTTAAAAAATCATAGTAAATCACAAAAAAATTATAAAATGGAAAATATAATTTTGTTGAACTCCACATGAGTAGATCTACACAACGATAATATAAGATGGTATGGTTTAGTACAAAGTTTTTATTTTAGCTTTAGATTTATGCTTTTTTGTAAATAAAATAAATTTATAATTAAGTTATACATGATCCATTGAGTATGAAATTTTTACTATAGTTCAAACATACAATAATTAGCCCACCATAGTCCAATTATAGTGGATTTTTTATGGTAGGCTAATTATTATAATATTAAATTGTAATAAAAATTCATACTTATTGGATCATGTATAACTTAATTATAAATTTATTTTAATTACAAAAAATCATTTATCTAAAGCTACAACAAAAACATTGCACTAAAGTATACCATATTATATGTTTATTGTCTAGATCTACTCATGTGGAGTCCAATAAAATTGAATTTTATATTTTATGATTTTTCTGTGATTTTTTAAAAGATGCAGCGGAAATAAATAAAAAAAGAAATGATAAAACCACCGTTACTGTAGCAAAGCCGTCTTAACTAGGTAAGTTGCATTGTTTCAAAAGTTAAAAGAGATGTTCTGTTTGGTTTTAGAGTTGAAGGAGGAAAATCAGACTTTCGCAAAAGTTGAGGGAGAAAAAGTAGATTTTTTCCTAAATTTATCGACATTTCTTCTGTTGGATCATAAAAGAAAAATACAAAATAAAAATGATGAAATTAAACATGGGCCTATGGAGTATGTAAACCACATATATGTCTGTAGGCCCATATTACAAGACCACATAGATATTAGACGTGCTATGCCACCTGCTGTTGTTGTGTGTGTTTTTTTTCTGCACAGAATAGGCATTAATCTCATAACCTCCCTCCCTATAACCATTCTCTCCTACTCCGATGATGCATGCTAAGGGCAGTCCCAATGGTACAAACCACGCACAGTTCCATAGTAGCCACATCAGCAACAAACTGCAGATAGAAACTATCTCGCACAGTGATGTCTACGTATAATAAATACTACTTTTCCCCCTCTCTCTTATCTTCTTCCTCTCTCTTGTCTTCTTCCTCCGACTACTCCCCTCAGAGGCTCAGACTAAGCTTCTCTTATCTTCCCCCGAACCGAACACAGTAGGTGAGAGGAGGGTCGGGCAGCCGAGCGCGAGCAGCGCAGGCGGGCACACACGCGGGCGAGGCTCGCACGGTCGAGCAGTGACGTGAGAGATGGGCGCAAGAAATGGCGAGCGGAGCGCGGCGGACCTGCGAGGCTCGGCCCCGCCGGACCTGCGAGCGTGAGCGTTAGCCGGACCTGCGAGCGCGAGCCGGACCTACGAGCGCGAGCGTGAGCCGGACCTGCGAGGACCTGCATGGGCGGCGGGCAACGGCGCGAGCGTGAGCGGGCGAGGCTCAACGGGGCCGAGCAGGATGCGGCGAGCAATGGCGCGGCGGCGTGAAGCGAGCGAAGCGAGCGGACGAGCACGGTCGGCAAGAAACGAGCGGTTTCTTCCCAACGGTGAATCTATCGTTTCTTGATGCATCGGGTTGAGAGTAGACATCATTTCTCTCCTAGGAAATGGTTTCTACAAATTTTCATCTCTTTCCTCATTAACTAGACTGTCATGTCAGCAATTTGCTTACGTGGCATCTCATTTAATAGGGATAGAAACTACCATTAATATACCATTGGGACTGCCCTAATAGTCCAACAAAATAATTCAATGCTAATAGTAATGTCACCTCCATTCCATTGAACATTGTCCTATAATGGTTTTGTCTACTATTTGAGCAATTAAACAACATCAAATCAAAATAGTTTGAGACAATGGGAGCTCCACCGAATTGGCCCTTTATTAGATTTGCACCATTTTTCCATTTTTCTCTTCGTTTGAGATAATGTCTATGATGTAGGCTCCTAGGACTTGGGGGGATTGTATTGGATCACGAAGCATTAAACAGTTGGCAAGTGAATACATAATAATTGAACAAGAGTTTACATGTGCTATGACTCAAACACGATATCGGTATTAGGAATTGCTATCTAATAATCCTGTTGTCGTAGTATAGTACTCTAATGCAGTTCGAAGAAGCATTGTACAAATAAATGCTCTACAGTTTTGTATTATTTATAGTGTTTTTTTCCGAACTAGATTGTTGTTCTTCTATGTATTTATTTACTCTAACGCATATAGTTTAGGGTCCCACCACATGGGTCGTTAATATTGCTAGTTGGCTCTTAAAAACAAAATTGAAAAGAAGGCAACCCATGCTGGAGTTATAAAATAAAGCATGCCTAAAAAGAGCATGGCAAATGTTAAGGATCGACCGCTGCTATGTGCAAGGTAGTACTCTAGTTAGATAGAGACAATGGAGGAACGAAATAGGGTTAGGAGGAGTCAGAAAGGATTAGTCATCCTTGTCGCTAGAAGGCTCATTGAGAAAAGCGTGAAGGTAGAGCCCTAGCTTCTACACATCTGCTAAGACAAGGACTTCTTCAAAGGCTTTGTACATAGCGGAAGCTGATCGGTGGACCGATGCGGGTGCAATCGGTCTTCGAGGTCTGGTGCATCTATACTCTAAGGTACTCAGCGTTGCATGAAGTTGTATGTTTTTAAAATGTAATCACCTAGCGAACGCATGTTAGCCGGTAAACGGCTCTTGTACATATACTCTATTCCTTCTTATTGCAATGATATGCACACTCGTGCGTATTCGAGAAAAAAAAGGCTTGGTAAGTGCCAAAGGTTTTATAGACCAGTCCAATGGGCCACCTACACAATGTGAGGAGTTCCTAAGACGTGTCGCCGGTAGGACAGGCTTGTCAGTTGTCTCTGCTAATTAGTTGAATATCACTGATTAATTCTTGTCATTTTCCACTACTAATCAGCCGATTGAACTCACAACCTCAAGCCTTATGTGTTGCTACCCTTAAAACTACAAGTTAGAGTCACTTGTGACTAAGTGGTTAATACATCTGTTTTATATTCATTTTAATAAATATTACAATCCATATTTGAGAGCCCAAACAAATTCAAATTCAATGTTTTTGAAATGAAAAGTTTTAGATCACTTCTAGGACTACAACTTTGGTATAGGCCATTTCTTCATTCTATGCCATATGAAAATTCATAAAAATATTAAATAGAACTTACATGCCTTAAATGATCTGATGGAAATGTCGTTAACTACTTTTTGAGTAATATAACATTGTTTTATGTCATTTCTCCATATAATGACACATTAAACAAATCAAAAATCTTGATTCCAATTTATATTGTACTGGTAAGAAAACTGTCTATGTAAGTATATCTCAACTAGCAGATTCAGGTATCCAAGTTCCATATTTTTCATGACATTGTTTTCCCCCTTTTAACATGGCAATGTACTAAAATAATGTTCAACTTATACCTGATATGATGTAGTGGTAAACTTAAGACGTTATACAAGTCACCAACAGGAGAAGCAGGTCAGAATTAATTCGATTTTCTAGGGTTCTCCGGCATTCAGATTCTTGGTGCTACCACACTGTCCACTGTACATATTTTTTATTAACATGTTGTGCTAACTTCTACATGTAGCAACACGCTAGTAAAAATAATTAATAATATCAAATTCATAAAGTATCCATTGTCAGTCACAAAACTTTTTTTTACAAAACGGTGTATACTTATATGTGCACATTCTATACCATGAGCTCACGCACACATCCTACACATATGGACATCTCGATCCTAAAGACTGAAAGTATATTTCAAGGTTAGTGAAGTAACTATAGACGTCTTGCTGTCTATGGACACATCATCTATCACTGAAAGAATAACACAGTTAAGTTTCAAAAAAATAAATCGAGTATAATGCTAGCAGTCGCATAAGTTGAGGATATAATTTGGATGGTTCCCAAGAAAGCAAACTCTTAGCTAGTTGGCAACTATGGAGAATTGAAGTTTTTTCACTTCCTCTAAGAATAAATTCGTAACCTCATTTTTTTTGTACTCGAATCCCCACAATATTATGGACCATACATGTAAAAAATAAAAGAAGGCACCACATCTCCCTGATTGTACACATAACGTAAATTTGTTGACCGATGACTGCTGTCAGAAGTTACATAGTCGTACTCACAAGCTGATAAGCATGGGCCGTCTCAAAAAAAAATGGTAAGCATGGGCTTGTGCTGGTAGAGGGACTAGAGAGCGCCAATACTGGGCTAGGCTAAATTACTGTGAAGTATATTGGGCTAGATACATCATTACCACATGGTATTCTTTGGAAAGACTAAAATCTGGACAAGCCCACATGAACTGGCCCAGTTTCATGTTAGAACCGAATTTCTAAATAGGTTCCGGCTAATATTTCTTGCTTGATACTCAGGGAAGAGTAGATTCGTTCTTTTTGGTGGCGTCTGGTTTTCTGAGTAATGAGTAATGCTGCTTTATTCGTCGATTTATTGGTCATTCTTGGCCATTCTTTTGTCGTTGTAGCTATATGCTTTTGAGTATAAATTTGTTTTTTTCCTGCTGAAAGAATCCGATTAATGAATGAATAGCTCACTGCTACAGAAAAGATTTTGCGGGACAGTGCCAAATCATTAACTGAGATGGTCACGAAATCGAACCCCTCGAAAAATATCTAGAATTAACCAAGGTGGTCGTTTTTATTAACCGAGGCGGTCAGGATCAACCGTCTCACAAAATCAATTAATAAAGGTGGATCTTATAAGAGGCCCGCCTCCATAAATGCCTCCATTTTCGGAGGCGGACCTCCTAATTGGCCTGCCTTGGAAAAAAGGCCCGAAGCCCGGTCTGCCCATTAGCTTAGCCACATATACAAGGATCACTTAGGGTTTCATTCCACTCACTCTATCACTCGTCCGCCCCTCACGGCGCGCCCTTTGCGCGGCGCCCATCCGCACGATGACTCCTCCCTTCATAGTGGCGGTGGTGGGGCCACACGGAGCAAGTGGATCAACAACGGTGGCGGTTCCCTTGTTGATCGATGGCAGCGGCGGCTCCCCAGCTGAACGACGACAGTGGTGGCTCCCCGACAGATCAATGGCGGCAGCGCAAAGCCCAGATCCTATTCCATGTGGGCTTTTTTTCTTTTTGATTTATTTTAATTAGTTAACGGAGGCGGGCAAAGCAACCGCCTACATAAATCTGGATTAACGGAGGCCTTTGATTGGAGGCAGTTGCGTTGTCAGCCTCCGTTAATCCAAAAGTCCCGCCCAGTGCCGGCCCTATAATTTTAAGGGCCCTCTGGCGAACTCGTCGTGACGGCCCCTCTAAATCATATATAAATCATATAATATATATAGTCACATATTTATCATGTCTGATAATTATTGAAAAACAATGTACACTAAAATAGTAGTATATTTGTATTTCTAGAACTAATATAATTACTTTAACGAAGAGTAGAACTCCATAATATACATGGCTTCTCATTTAAAGATAATTCTTTGGGCATTTTTTGATGCAAAATCATCAAGTACGGTATTGGCAAAAGGGCAAAAAAATTACTGAGAACACTAGATTAGTTCAGATAAGTTGTCGTCCTCGTCGAGCCTGCTGCTTCAGG
This sequence comes from Coix lacryma-jobi var. lacryma-jobi, assembly GCA_009763385.1. Taxonomy (NCBI): domain Eukaryota; kingdom Viridiplantae; phylum Streptophyta; class Magnoliopsida; order Poales; family Poaceae; genus Coix; species Coix lacryma-jobi. The sequence goes on along the minus strand of CM019831.1, from coordinate 10,116,456 downwards.
GCTCAGGCAATCGGCGTTGAGCGCTGACCGATCGTTGTCACTGACGTGGCGTCGTGACGCCGTCGTCTCTCGGACGGATGGATGACGTGACGCGATGCAATCACAAACGCGTGGAACCAACGATCTGATGAACTCCTGCCTCGTGAACTGAAGAGTCGAGGCGTCGAGCACTCGAGCGAATGAGCGATCAGGTCTGTTGCCTTGTTGCTTGTTGTCGGCGGCTCCTATCTCCTCGTCTCCTACTCTAATACTCTCCTGCTCCTAAAACAAAAGGCCAAAAGGCCGATGCTCCCCTATCTGATTTGCTTGATTGGGCCGACTATAGCTAAAGAATATAGGGTCTTACATATCTAGGTTTGGGCCCTCATATCGCCTGGGCCCTCGGTCGTCGCCCTCGCTGCCCTCCCCATAGGGCCGGCACTGGTCCCGCCTCCAATAAGTTGTGTGTAGTAGTGGCTTTTACCATTTTGACTGTAGAAAAATGACAATAGTGTGTATAGCTATCATGATTTACCGCTGAATACAAAAGTAACCGATCGAGCCTTGTTCTTACATTGAGGTGAATTTATATAGGTGTTCATGAACCTAATGCCAGGTTATAATAATGGATTAGTTATGACATGGCTACTCGCTACTTAATTTCTAGTACGTTGCAACATGAATTAATAAAGAATTGAAGAAGCGCTATCACATTTGGGGCTATAAAAATGAAGAGCAATTCTGCTAGGAAAAATAAAAAGAGACAACAGACACGCATGTAGTGCAAGAGTTGTAGGTACTTAGGTGGTCCTATGTCACGAGCAAAAGATAATCAAGCATAAATCTAGGCTTAAGAGGCATTGGGAATAGAGATACACATCACACCCTTTGTCGGTGTTCCGGTCCATTCCATAGTGCCCATGTCCACAGCACGATACAGTAGCAGCACAGTGTCCTACTGAACTCCAGCAACCGATCCCTTCACTACGATGGTGCTACCCAAGCATGGTTGGGCTTTGCTGATTCACGTGGCTTCTGCTCTTGATAGCCCAGCAGCGGCATGGTTTTCCACATCTATGATTTCCTTGTGTAGATATGAGGGACTGTGACAACTACAAGGGAGACAACCTACTGGGAGCTCCAAGCGTACTAAATTATCAAACAAAGCGGCAAGCAAATAGAATGACGTCGATGTATTGCTCACTATCAGATCGACAGTCCTCAAGGGACTGTGATGCCTACAAAGGTGGTTAAATAGGTTCCTAAAACAATTCAAGGCCAGAAACCACTTATAGAAGCCTACACAACTTCTATCTATAAGTGCACTAGGTTTTTCGAAGTGTTGCAAGGAATGCAAGGATATAAATGTCTAATGTAAGAGGTTAGAGAAAATAAACTCTTGATTGATGATAATTTTTCTGAGGTATTAGAAATCCAAAACATAGTTCACTAGTCTTTATTGAAGACTCTCGCATAGAGACCATCACAAAAGCCAAGTTCCCCCATTGGGTAACTCTATAGATAGCTCATGGGCCTTCCCCACAAATAAATAGGTCTCCATAAATCCTTTCTGAGACTGCGCCCCGCCATCTTCTACAAGAGAGCTTCAGCCAAAACGCTAAGGGATTCTTATGTGTTGTGCACCAGTGGAGACCACTCCACAAATGCAGTACATAGCAGGGTCTCACAAAACTTATAAGCACTAGCATTGGTGCACACAAGCAGAAATAGGAAATAGGCAATAGGAAGGAGTTTGTAGACCACACTAAACTCTAGGCCTAAACTTAGAGTAAGTGCTTAAGTGGCCTCTAACTAGACTAAACACCAATCCTTATGCTTTGGTAATTAATTTCCTAATCTTCTCTTGAACACATTTAATGGCTAGAGCACTATAAGATGAGCCTCAATTCAACCACAACTTCAACAACACACATTAACCCTAAATGGCTTATCTGCAAAAGCACCAACTAGCATGTGGAAGAAATATAGTGCCCTCTGCTATACAAACTAGCCATAGCCAACAGTTGCATCATAACTCAAATGGTTTGTCTGATGCACCACTGGGAAATTTGGTACTCTGGGTCCACAACATTGGGTGCTCATTGAATTGGAATATCTACCACATACTCCTTCCGTCTCTTTTTAGATGTCACTAGGGAAACGTGTTTGTGAGGGAAACACGGTTTTCTAGTGACATCTATTTTGAGACGGAGGGAGTAACTCTAGTGGCACTATTACAAATAGGGGTCTTTGGACGATCTATTAATTGAGCTATAGTCTCAGCAAAAAATTGCGTCTGAGGCTAAATACTTTTAGTCCCGGTTGGTAAAACCAACCAGGACTAAAGGTCCCGGTTGGTAATACCAACCGGGATTAAAGGATGACCTTTTAGCCCCGGTTGATGTTACCAACCGGGACTAAAGGTCCTTTTAGTCTCGGTTGGTGTTACCAACCGGGATTAAAGGTCCTTCACGAATGAATTCAAAAGGAAAAAAATCCAGAACTGTATCACGTGAGTTGTGTAGCCGAGTTGGTAAGTGTGCGCGATACGAGATGTACCGAGTTCGAATCTCACAAATGTACATTTATTTTTTTTCGTGGGAGGCTTTAACCCCGGTTGACAGCACCCGGGACTAGTCCCGGATTGCTAGCCTCGGTTGGAAAACCGGGGCTAAAGCCCCTTCCCAACTGGGCCTAAGCCCGTATCTGTACTAGTGGTGAAAGGAGCATCTGGCCTCAATAGCATGTGGCAACCCCTTCCCAACTGGGCTAAAGCCCGTATCTGTACTAGTGGTGAGAGGAGCATCTCGCCTCAATAGCATCTGCCCAGTTATTGAAGAAGCTTATAGTGGTTGGGTTTGCGTCCATGCATACATAGAAGTGATTGTATGTGCCTTGTGAGCATCTGCCACTACTGCAGACTCAATCTTTGTCAAGTATCGACTGGTTTGCCGAGTGTTTATTTTCGGACACTCAGCATCAAATAAAAAACATTGGATAAAAAAATACTCAGGAAAGAACTTCTTTGTCGAGTGTTAAAAAAACACTCGACAAAGAGCTAACACTCAGCAAAGAAGCTTCTTTGTCTAGTTTTTTTTGACACTCGGCAAAGTCAATTTTCAAATTTAATCTAAATAAAAAATCAACTACAAAGTTGTTTCACTTATCAAGGTGAACAATTTTGGTTTTTGAGATTTCTTCATTTGACAAACTAAAAATAAATTTGTTCACAGATCTTACATCTCTCTAGTAGTTTATGAAACTAAAAGAGTGATATATAAGATCTGTGAATAATATTAGAACCACAATGTTGAATACATAAATGGTCAAATAACCAAAATAAACTTTGTAGATCATGAGAAGCCATGAAAGTTTGTAGTTGATAACTTTTTAATTTAAAGTCATGTCATGCAAAACTGCGTCCAAATTTGAAAAATTTAAAATTTCAATTTTTCAAAATACATTGGATGGAGAAATAACCAAAATAAAAATTATAGATCTTAAAAAGTTATGAAACTTTATAGTTGATAACTTTTTAATTTGAAATCATATTGTCATGCAAAACTACATTTAAATTTTAAAATTTTGAAATTTGAATTTTTCAAAATACTTCAGATGGAATAACAGCCAACATAAAAGTTGTAGATCTCGAAAAGTTATGAAACTTTGTAGTTAACAACTTTTAATTTGAAATTATCTTGTTAATAAAAACTATATTTAAAATTTCTCAAATTTGAAATTCAAATTTTGTAACTGACCCCGTATGGAGGATTATAGATCTTAAAAAGTTATGAAACTTTATAGTTGAAACTTTTTGATTTGAATTGATTTAGAGCCTTAAACAAGCAATTTATATAAGATTTAGTATAATACGAGGGGAACCGAAATAGAATACAGACACAAATGACAAAATGAGTAGAGTGATAGCAGAGGTTGTGTGTGCGTGCGCGAGAGGTCGTCGCTTCGAATCTTAGTTGATGCAAAGTGCGAAAAAATATTGCGGGAATAAATGGGTGGTGTGGCTGGCCGGTGGGCCCCTCCTAATTAAAAAAATTCTCTATTTTTAAATTTTTTTTGTTCAAGCTTTGCCGAGTGTCGGACACTCAAAAAGACTTTGTGTAGTCTTTACCAACGATTTTTTTTGCCGAGCGTCATTTGCCGACAAAGACTTTACTTACTCCGTTTAGTGTGTGCTGTACTGTGTAACTTTTTTTTTTTAAAAAAAATACTCATACTCTGCTGTCAAAAGTTAGTTAGGCGTACGTACTCACATGCTGATGAGCATGGGTAAGTGTGTCAGGGATGGGCTGGTAGAGGCTCATGCTATGTGGGTTGGGCTCTAAATTTTCTGAAAGCTATAATGGGCTACATACATTGCCACCCATATGGTATTCTTTGACTAGCCTAAAATTTGAACCAACCCATATGATTTGGCCCAGTTTCTAAATATGCTCCCTCTAATATTTTCTTGCTTGCGTCAGTCCGTTCTTCTAGGCGTGGTATGGTTTGTGATTACTGATTACTCTTGTTCTTATTATTTAAACAATTTACTGGCATGGTCATTCTTGAGGCTGCAATAAATCAAAAAATAGAGATCAAGTTTCACAGCTGTCATTTTTGTCTTCTTAGTTCTCTGCTTCTTTCAAGTATAAATTTCCTGTTTATTTTTCTGTCGAATAATGAACTGACAGCTTTTACCCGTTTTGCCATAAAAATACGGCAATCTATGGCTTTGATGATTTACCATTGACTTCAAAAATCGATGGGCCTTGTTCTTACATTGAGGTGAGATTTATAGAGTTTTTTTTTAAAAAAAAACATAGATTTATAGAGGTGTTGATGCACGGATACACCGGCCTCATGCCAATTTATAATAATGCATTATTGTACTGGTACTGCATGACATTGACATGGGTAGCAATGTGAATAAAGAATTTAAGATGGCTACCACATTGGAGCTATAAAATGAAGAGCAATTGTGTTTGGAAAATAAAAGAGATAGCAGACACACATGCAAGAGTGTTAGGTTGTTAGGTCATCCTGTGTCTCGATCAAAAGCTAGTCAAGCATAAATCTAGGCTTAAGAGGCATTGGGAATTACCTAAAAACTCTGTTTTCCTGACTGAGGTTTGCCAGACTAGGGTTTGCTAGACTGGGGACTAGAGTGGATTTAGGCGTGGAATGGCACATCTCCCCACGTGTGGGTTCAATACTTCGATTTCCCTTCTATTGTGCTCATCCCCACGTGTTGCTTTCCCTGTGGCTGCTGGCCCAACAACATCACTTTCTACATTTGTGATTTTGGCTTGGGTAGATGATAGATGAGTCCTGTATGATGCATGATGTGCCGCTTACAATTACCAGTCCGTAGAGTGTGCAGTGACTGGCTTTATTAATTTTTCTCTCTAAGGTAAAGCTTTGAAACCTCTGTTGAATAAAAATAAAAATTTAAAACAAATCACTGCAGGCTATGTTACTCACCCACTGTCCAGTGCACAAATGCAAGACTACCGGCTGTTGCTCGATCAGTGGCTACGCCTCAGCAAGTCAGCAGTGAAGCACCATATAAGCTTGATCGTCCTCATTATCGTCGGTCTGTTCTGCCTGTTGATTATGATTGTCGCATTTTTCAGCCATAGGATTGCAAACCACTGAAAAGCAATGATCCAAATGAATACAAAATACTCAATACTGGTTTCCATTTTTAAGTGCATATGAATTATTCCAATGCCTTCATGTGTTGCTGCTAATCGGCGAATGCTGACAGTTACAAAGGAGATTCGACGATCATCAATTCATCAGATTGTCATTACATTTTATAACTAGATGACTGAATTTTTCAAGGACTGGAAGAACAGTAACACTAACAAATCTATTCCTGGATGACCTGGCTTCTATCCATGGTGACCCCAACAGCCCATGGGTGCTCATCAATGACTTCAAACTTAGTTGTTCCCCTTCTGAGAAGAACACACCTGGCTTCAAGGGCGCAGTTGCTCCATGCCTCAATTCTACCATCGTCTTCCTTGCCCTCCTCAAACCACTTGTTCATTCTCCTATGTCACTCACAAGCAGGCTCTTGGACCATCAAACCTCTTGGATCACTTGTTCACCCGGAGAGCAGGCTTCACACACACTTGTGTGGCTTGTCCCCATTGTCGTTTGTGCCCCTACTGACATCCCCAAAGCCAAAACTTTCGTCTTTGAAAACTAGTGGCTGAAACATCCTAGCCTCCTACGTTCTGTCACTTAGCCTGGTCTCCTGTTCCTCGAGGCACTAGTACAAACGTTGTCAGCTAGATCGTGGCTCGGATCAAAGCCCTTTGGCATGCAGCAAAGGTTTGGTCGTGTAAGCACTCCTCTCTCTTTCTCCCTCCATATCTACCACAATTGCATCTTCACTGTCCTCCTAGTCGATATGTTCGAGGAACTATGAAGCTTACTTGCAGGGGGAATGGCAGCAACACCAACTATGCTGGGAATGTGTGGGCTTCTTCATCAAAGAAAGTGCGGCTTGGTGGAAGCAGCATGGTAAATTCAAGGAGTGGAAGGCAAGAGACGCCAACACATGTTTCTTCCGCAACCAGGCTCTAGGGCAGCCGCATCCGCCAGCTCGACATCTACATGGTGTTGTTGTGTTTGCACAAAGAGAAAAAAAAAACTATGGTGCTTACCACCTACTCTCTCCAACATCCTGGGGCACTCCGTCAACATTGACTAGATGTTCGATGTTCATGCCCTCTATGTGAATCATCCATGAACTGATCTAGAGCCCCTCACCCGCTCTTCATGGAATCAGAAGCCTTCAACACGGTCTGGTCAATTAACCACAATAGCTCGTGAAGCGTTGATGGCATGGGACCCAGCTACTACGAGGTTGCTTGTGCATTGGTGAAGGGTGACATTATGTTCTTCCTGAACTGCTTTTGAGCCAACTGCATAGACTTGGAGCGTACCAACCGAGCGAACATTGTGCTCATCCCTAAGAGTGAGAATGTGACCCCTTCAAGCGCCTTTAGTCTGGTCTCCCTACAAAACTACTGTTGACACTCCTTAATGGAATCACTCTAAGAATGAACCATATAAATAATAATCTAGTGAAGGCACTAAAGAGTACGGGACACTACTAACTTCACTTAACGTCAAGTTGTCATCCCCAACATGAAGCTAGCAATGTAATTATATCAGGGCACTGGATTTAAAGATAGATATTTACCCGCAAGCGCACAGATAAATACAACCGTTGTAGAAGCATTTCACCCAAGCTAGTCTCAGGTATCGTTATTTATATTTAGCCTAGAGACTAATCAAATCAAAGTATGAAGGTATTATATTAATGAGGACTTAACAACATTCAATATGGCACACACTTATAATAAGGACTGATAACACACTTATTACCCCAAACAGGGATCAGATTACAGAGTAAATGATAATGATAAATGATAAATGATAACAGAGATCAGATCAATCAAGGATAATCCTAGAATAGTACTACCTAGCAAGTGATGATTAGAATAGGTATTAATTAAGAAATATTCCTAAGTTATTCTAATTACAAGTTATAGCATACATTGATTAGTGCAAACATATTTGGCAATCATTGGCTAGGTCACATCATATTTATAATCAAGACGCAACTCCATAGTAAAGGTGTCAAACAGAGTAACCCCTAATCCATGAGTTAACTGAGCCATACTGAACACTACATTCGGGAGGTGGAATACAAAGGACTCAACAGGAATATCACACCAGTGATCTACCACTCTATCCGGAACATAGGACGCATTCGCAGATAAATAATGTATAGGCACCACGCCTACATAACATCTATCACCCACCCGTTGTACTTTAAGATGAGCGCTATACGAACGTGAGTATAAACATAAAGATGAACTATCTATGCCAAATATATAATCAAAGCATACTATAAGCAATATAATTAAGAATATAATAGTTGATGTCATATCAATTGTATTGCTAACTAGAGCATAAAGATGAACAATAAGGTGAATTAGATCATCGAGAAGAACTAAAGTACGAACTAGAACATGATTATGAACTAGATGATGAACTAGACGATGAACTAGAACATAAACATGATGAACAATGATGAACTAGAAGAGCAATTATCAAATAGATCCATAATGTTAATACAAGAGAGAAGATCTTGGGTTTACCGAGCCTTCTCATGACTAGATCAGGAATCCAAGCGAAGCTTGCCTCCTCTAATCCTATTCTATCTAACTATTCTAGGTGGATGTAGTTCTAGGGTTTCCGACTGATCTCCCTCTCTGGTAGTTCTGATGATGATCTGATGAATGTAATGCCTGATCAAAACCCTGATGCCCTGGAGAGGGGGGTCTTGGCCTGTTTATATAGCCCTGTGCGATGAACCGTGGCCGTTGAATCAAACCGACTTAAGGTACGGCTAAGATGCATCCTCATATGCGGTGGGAGAACCTTCCAGAAGATAGAGTCCAGCGGGCCCCGGGGAGGACCGGTCGGTCCCTAGGTGGGACCGATCGGTCCCACCTGTCATGCTCTCACGGTGGTCGACCTCCTGGTGTCTTCTGGTGTCCTCTGGAATCTTCTAGAAACTTCCTGACGTGGCGGTGGAGTTATCTCCCGTCGGTTTCCTTCTATGGGAAGCTATCGGTGTTGATTTCCTGGTTTAGTCCCTGCAGAATCATAGTTCATCAAAACTCGTGGAATATTGTTAATTAAAACCCTAAACCTTTGTTGGTGATCAAATTCTTGCCCTTTTCATATTTATTTATCCTTTAATTATGATAGATAACCAGTGTCAACAATTCCTCCAAGCTTACCTTTTGCTAGTCCCTTAGCAAATAATTATGATGAATCAGGAATTGCTACTATGCTTTCATACCTCCACGGTACATATGTTCAAACAAAAATCTTCCCTTGGATTAGAGTTAACTATTCTGAGTTTCTCATATTGCCTTTAACTATGGAGCTTTTGCCTTCAGCTGAATCTTTAAACAATTGAAAGATAGAACAATCAAGTTAAGCACTGTATCTCTAACTCTTTGATCAACCTTCATTCTGAAGTTTTGTATATTTTCAAAATAAAAATCAGAGATTCCACAGTATGACACTCTTAAATTGCTCTTTTATATTTTATGATTCCTCACTGATGTATTTTCCTTCCTTCTATAGATATATATCTGGAGCTTTAAAAAGTGAAAAGCATATCTTACCAAGTCAAAGTTCAAAGTTAGGGAGAAAGATGTCATACTCATAGATCAAGATCTTAGAACATTTGAAATTTGTCATCTCTTGTTGGCATATTGTAATTAGAGGGACCATGGGCTATCATTCTTCTTTTTTTCATATTTTTATCATAACTCCTTTTTTTTCTTTTGAGGTAGTCGGACACTTGTCCCTTTTTATTTCCTCTTTTTTATATTTTTGCATAGTCTCATGCCTCTAACACAATAATACTTCGGAAGAGTGAATCTTTTAATAAAACATTCTTGATCTCTAGAGCATGATAAATTTCTCAACTATTACTAAAAACTTAGAACAAAGCAAGTAGCCTTATCTTAAGATCATATTAATGGCTCTGGGTAGGAATTCATGTTACGTCATACGGGATCTCATCATGTGTTTTTAATCTTTTCAAAGTGTAAATCTCCAGAACTCTAGTATCTCTAGGAATTAGATAAACAACAGCTCAAACCTTTTTATTTCATATCTCACAATTATCTAGACTTAGATCAAGCATTTGCAATCCACAGGTTTCAGGTTCAGAGTTTATTCAGAACAATTTTGTCTAAAACTCAAGAAAATTTAAGTTCGAACAGTAGGTACTTAAAAGAGATTATGGCAGAGCAATTGTTTATCATTTTCATCATGAGCAAAATTAAGTTTATATCCACCTAGACATTTATTCATTATATAATATCTTTATTTGGTTTTGTAATAGTTATTCATCTTTTTAGGGGTTCCTACATTTATTAACTTGATTTAACTAAACTGAACTAATAGTAATAGATAAAAAGCCGTGATACTTTTCGTGATAACTGAGGGTGCCTTCCCCCAAGCTGGATCTTGACGTGGTCTTTTTCTCCAGAAGACGAGTAGACCGTTAATGGTTTCTTGAGTCCTTCTCTTCTTCTCTTCCTGCTGAATTCAAAGATAGACAACACAACTAGTGAAACTTGATTAAGCGTTAGTGATAAACATTCCTCCATTTGTCTAGTTGTCTTAAAGCTCTTAAGATTATTTATGTTCTTTCCTTTCCACTAAGCAGAGTTTCAGCAGTGTTTCGTAGTATCTCTTTTTAGATTTTTATTTTTATGGATGTATGCAATGCAGAAGTAAATATGCAATTGCATCATTTTTATTTTTATGCCTCCACAGAAAGTGTACTACTCTTATGGGGCTTAGAGTTTTTCGTATTTTTATTTTGTTTTTTAATACAGATTTGATTGCTAAAAAGTAAATATGATACTAAAAGTGAAATGATTATGCTAAATCTACTAATTATGCAATGACAAATTTAATGCTAATGAATATGGATAACTACTGAGTTACCTTTCGGCGAGGATTCGACGTTTATAGTCTATCGAACAAGACTCCTTGTACGCTCTTTATTCTTCCTTGGGTGCATCAGCAGATCCTGAGGAGGACCTCGATGATTGCACGTCAGTAGAACTCTCTTTCTTTTTCCACACTTGTTTGACTGGTGGACTTGTCTCTTTTACTTCATCGTCCTTCATTTCCTTTAATGGGATGTCTTCACTCCTGGTGACTTCTCCTTCATAGTCAGCTCATCCATCCTTGATTGGTCGATTCTTGCGTTGGGATGTGCGGCGCCTCCTCCTTGAGTGGTTCTTCTTTTCCTGTACATTAGTGACATAACTATTGAAGTAACAACGTACCTTCTCTCTCGGGAACTGGAAGTGGATCTCTCCAGATCTCATGTAGATGATGGCGCCAGTGGTGTTGAAGAAGGGTCTTCCTAGGATGATGTGAATATCGTCTTCTCTTCCCATGTCTAGTACTATGAAGTCGGTGGGAACATAGTGATCTTCAATTTGGATCATCACGTCCTTTACTATTCCCTCCGGAAATCGATAAGTTTGGTCCGCCAGCTGCAGCTGCACATATGTTTGATACATAGGTCTATTTTTATATAAGTATTCATATGTTACCTTAGACATTATGTTAACACTTGATCCGATGTCGCAGAACGTCTTGTGGAATGTACTTCCCTCGATCTTGCAATCGATGGTGGGTACGCCTGGGTCGTCTCTCTTGGCGAGGTATGGTGATGGAAGAAGGTGGTCACTCTCTGTTTGGACAGAGTTGACCATCCACACTGTGTCTTGATGTGGTTGTGTAGCCTTGTTCTTCCTCCTTCTGTTCCTATTCTTCTTCTTTGATGATATAGTGTTTGCATCTTCATAGGGCATCTGAGGGTGGACTCGGGTAGTGAGTGTACGTCTCTTGAAGCTGAATCTTTCTTTATTGCCTGTGATTGTGAAACAGATCTTGGCGCTGTCCACGTAGATGATGGCTTTGGTTGAGCTTAGGAATGGGCGTCCAAGAATAATGGGTGCTCTATTGTCTCCACCTGTTTCGACGATCATAAAGTCTACACACACATACGAGCATCCCACTCGTACACAGACATCTTCTAGAATTCCCAATGGGTAGCACAGTGTCACACCCAATTTTAAGAACAAAATTGAATGCAATAACTCATGTGTGCCCAGAGATCAATCACACACATAAGCCACAAATATAAGAAGTATCATCACATATGTTTATTACATCACGAATATTATAGAAAGTCTTTACATAGCAGCGGATAAATAAAGTATCTCTCGCGGTAGCTCCATCACAGGGAAGATGACTGGTTGACAGCAAGGCTAGAACTCTTCAGGGAAGTCATCATTACCATAGCAATCTGTTACCCATCCGGGATTTTTATCCAAGTAGAAAGAAAATAAACAAGCATAAGTACATCTCGTACTTAACAAGTGTAACATGGGGTTCATGAGGCTCAAAAAGGCTGACACTGGTTAAACTGCAGTAGCTTTTAATTGGCAACATTTTAACATTAAGGTGAACATATATGAATGCTTAAACCCAATCCACATGATCATAATAACTGAAACATAGCAATAAGGTAATCAACATGAGCAACATAAATAAATAACATATAACAACTAATCTGTGAGTTTTCCGGGCCGCTCGTATCCGTGAGCACGGCTGATATATCAGTTTATTAAACTCTGCGCAGAGGTGTACACTTTACCCGATGAGTCGTGATATCCAGATGCCCGGGTTAATTACTCCCATAACACTTCCAAGGTGAGTGGGCAGGATACACGCAAAGCCTTTCAAAGGTTCGTCTAACAAGTTAGGGCCGCTAGGTCTTAAGGCAAGGGAAAGAAGGGTCTCCCAACCTTACGGCAACGCAGGCAAGGTGAAAGTAGCCGCCCTAAATCCAGCTCGTCAAGCGCCTTATGCGCCCTTTCGGGTAACCTCTAACAAGCTAGAAAAGGTCCTTATACTGAGCTAAGGTCAGAGCCATATAACCCTCATGGTTGCACTGTATGTCCCAGCTTTTGCTGACAGGAGGTCCTAAACCATGTTGCTAAAAAGATCAAGTTTTATTCACCGTTATTAGATCATGTTTGGTTTAAGTAAAGCTCTAGCAAAAATCTACCCATATGCATAGCATCCCAAGGTTAACAAGGTAACAGGTCAAAAATCTAGGATAAACTAGATAGGAGGTCAAAATTAGACACATGCATATGAATTTAGATGCTTCATGGTGAATAGGTCAACAAGGATGATCCCATGCTATACTTGCCTGATTCAGAGTACTCTGGTTGCTCTTGGTTTTCGAAGTAGGGCTCCTGATCACCAGCGTATGTCTCACCGTCTATACTCGATTATCACATCAACACACAATCAACGGGACAACAATCATGCAAGACAAACAAGCTATAATTAGAACATTACACCAACAGCAAGAAAATAATATAAAAAGTTTGAAAACAGCAACTACGGTCTACCACGATCACACAGACGCGAGAATCACAAAAAACGGATTTATAACGCAAAAGTTATGAGCTAAACAAGTTACAAAACCTTAATTAGTAGATTAAATCTAACTCAAATTTTAATTACTGAAAGCAGTAGATATTTTCATACAGATAGATAGATCTTTTCAAAACGAATCTAACGCAACTTGAACGGACTAAAACGGACTAAAAACGTAGAAGTTATAAGCATTTGAAATCAGTGGCAAAACTGTAAATAAACTGAAATTGAATTTGTATTTAAAATCGATTTAAACAAATCTGCGGATTGGATGGACTGCGCCTCAAATAGGACAAAGCGCAGGGGCTCAAACGGAAGAATTCGCAGACTCAATGAACAGGGCCATTGGGACCGCGGGTTTAGACCTAAATATTTGGGGGACTCTTTAGCAAAGGTGACAGACCAAGGGGTATCAAGCGATTCCGAGTGCTAGATCCAGAATGGATGCTCGGATTAGATCAGGGTGAGACCGGCGGCGCTTTCGCCGGGGAGAAAGAAGGACGCGGCGGCTCCATGGCCGGAAGGCGGCGGCGCGGCTCGGGATTGCGCTATAGAGCGGTAGAGACCTCGGGAAAAGATCCAATCGAAAGAGAAACTCAACGCGAACTCACCAGTGGTGTTAATGGCGTCGGGGAGGTCTCGGTGACGGCGGATTGCACAGTTTGGCGGACGGCGGCCTCTGCAGAGCGACGGCGAGCGATTAGGGGATCAAAACAAGGGGGAAAAAGAGGGAAATCTACTCGGTTAACTTCGAAAGATCAAGGGGAAACTCGAGATACCACTTACGGGCTCTGAAACTCGATGAATCGCCGGGTTGTTGGCGGCGGAAAGCTTGCGATTGCAGCGACTTAGGGCACGAGAACTCGAGCTAGATGCGTGGGGAGAGGCGGCGGTTGCTCGGGATTTTATAGGAGGGCTTGATATGGCAAGAAGCGATCGGCAAGGACTCGGGTCGGAGTCGGGCTCGATTCAAGTGTCCGCCATGGACACGAGCAGGGAGGGTGAGGACACTGACAGGCGGGGCATGCTTTGTCAGCGAGTGCGGGCGCGGGAGCGGCGACCCTCGGGCGAGACGGAAGCGGCGACGCGCACGCGAGGCTGGACCCTCGGGCGAGACGGAAACGGCTACGCGCACGCGAGGCTGGACCCTCGGGCGAGACGGAAACGGCTACGCGCACGCGAATGCAGCGCCGAGGCTGGACCCTCGGCTCGGCGCGGGGCTGCGGCGCTGCGCAGGGGCTGCTGTGCCGGGCGGCGGCCCACGCGAGCGACGGAGAGAGAGGGGAGAGGGGAGAGCAGGCCGACGGGAACGAGCCAGCAATCTGCTCCGGGCCAAAAGCCAAGGAAGAAAGGGAGGGAGAAGGAAAAATGGTTTTCCATTTTCAGAAGTTGATTTCAAAAGCCAAATTGAAATCCATTTGAATTCAAACCAGTTTTGAGGAAAACCAATCATCACAAAATAAAATATGCACCAGCATGTATGCATCATCATGGTCTTTGGCCTAGAATTTATTTTAGCTTTTGCAAATAATTTATTAACTAAGTTTTATGCAACACACAAAATGCATAATTAAATCATATTGCCTATTTCAAATCGATGCAAATTTTTGGGATGTTACACACAGTGTCTGACCTGCAAGCTGCAAACACATACTTGTATATAACAGAGGTGCACCATGAATTTGTTCGTATATTACCTTTGGCATAATGTTGACGCTTGCTCCAAGGTCGCAAACTGCTTCTTCAAAACTATTAGGTCCAATGTGGATTGGAATGACAGGTCTTCCTGGATCTCCTTTCTTCGGGGCAATGGAGTCATCCATCCATTCCCTCGATGGTCTAGGCATGAGGTGTCCTGCATAAAAAATATCTACAAGATTTGCAGTCTTTAGCTCTTCCGGACTTCCGGGAATCTTACCTTTTTCAGCCATAGGGACTGAAGCTGCTAACTGAGATAACTGAGATTCTATCATCTTATCAAAGTTATGTTGATTCTTTATAGCAGAAGTAAAGCTATCCATTCTAGTATTAATATTTTCAAGCAGTTTATCATTGGAAGCTATCTTCTTAGACATATTATCAATAATCTTGTTTTGATTAGATATCATCTCTCTCAAAGGTGGTTGGTTAAATGTATTACCTTGGTAGTTACTTGAGTAGTTACCTGAGTAATTAGGCCTTGATTGTTGGTTCCATCCTTGAGCTTGTTGAGGACGATAGTTGGTGTTGTTGTTGATGTACTTTGCATCCTCTTGAATCTCAGGGCAGTTGCTCCCTGAATGACCAGTGCCTCCACACTCTTCACATGTCATGCGAGATTCGTAGATTTGCTTGACGTCTTCTCTCTTGGGAGTGTGTTCCTCAAACTTCTTCATAAGTAGGTCAAGTTTGGCAGACAACATGTCTACTTCCTTTAGTTGATGTATTCCTCCCCTCTTGCGTGGTTGAGAGCGTTCCTCGTTCCATCCTTGGTTAGAGGCCATCTTCTCAATGAGTGTAGTAGCATTGTTGATAGTGAGTGATAAGAATGATCCTCCAACAGCGGCATCCACATTCTCACGGGTACTCGAAGTGAGCCCGTGGTAGAAGGTCTGCATGAGTATCCAACTCTCCATCCCATGGTGAGGGCATTCTGATATGTAGTCTTGAAAGTGTTCCCAAGCCTCTAAGATTGATTCGTCGTATTGTTGCTGGAAAGTTGAAATCTTGGCACGGAGGGCATTCATCTTGCCCACTGGAAAGAACTTTGCTAGGAAGGCGGTTGAACAGATCGCCCACGAGGTGTTTTTGTCTTTCTTGGCGTAGAACCATTTTTTTGCTTTTCCCAAGAGTGAAAATGGGAACAAGCGAAGTAGAATGGCATCCCTTTCGACTCCCTTGATGGTGAAAGTGCTACAAATCTCCAGAAAGTGTTGGAGATGAGCGCTTGCGTCTTCATGTGCCTTTCCACAAAACTGATTAGCTTGCACCATGTTGATCAAAGCTGGCTTGAGTTCAAATCCGTTGTCTCCTACATTGACTGTCGGTCCAGTCCTGATGTTGGCAGTGGTTGGTGCAGAGAACTCACGGAGTGTCTTGTCGGCCATGGTGTCCAATATTGGTGTTAAGCTTCTTCTTATCTGCCTAACTTCTGGAAGTGGTAATGAGGGTCTCTTGAGTTTGCGTCTTGTTTTCTTTAGTAAAGCTTCGGGATCCTCAACGTAGTTTTTCAGAAGTTGACCAGTCATACATTACACCCTGCATAAGATAAAAAGATAAACAAAGCCAAGGTAAGCCTGTTTGAGTAAAAATAAATAATCAGTGCGTTATTACATGTGTGTAAGTAAAATGATATGTTCTAGCTACCGTTTTAAAATGCTGCTAATGCAATGTCCTATCAGTGTTCATAAAGATTTTAATAAAAAACCCTAGGTACCATCCCTAATTGAATTGATGTGTTCCCCGACAACGACGCCAGAAATGCTTGTTGACACTCCTTAATGGAATCACTCTAAGAATGAACCATATAAATAATAATCTAGTGAAGGCACTAAAGAGTGTATGGGACACTACTAACTTCACTTAACGTCAAGTTGTCATCCCCAACATGAAGCTAGCAATGTAATTATATCAGGGCACTGGATTTAAAGATAGATATTTACCCGCAAGCGCACAGATAAATACACCCGTTGTAGAAGCATTTCACCCAAGCTAGTCTCAGGTATCGTTATTTATATTTAGACTAGAGACTAATCAATTCAAAGTATGATGGTATTATATTAATGAGGACTTAACAACATTCAATATGGCACACACTTATAATAAAGACTGATAACACACTTATTACCCCAAACAGGGATCAGATTACAGAGTAAATGATAATGATAAATGATAAAAGAGATCAGATCAATGAAGGATAATCCTAGAATAGTACTACCTAGCAAGTGATGATTAGAACAGGTATTAATTAAGAAACATTCCTAAGTTATTCTAATTACAAGTTATAGCATACATTGATTAGTGCAAACATATTTGGCAATCATTGGCTAGGTCACATCATATTTATAATCAAGACGCAACTCCATAGTAAAGGTGTCAAACAAAGTAACCCCTAAACCATGAGTTAACTGAGTCATACTGAACACTACATTCGGGAGGTGGAATACAAAGGACTCAACAGGAATATCACACCCGCGATCTACCACTCTATCCGGAACATAGGACGCATTCGCAGATAAATAATGTATAGGCACAACGCCTACACAGCATCTATCACCCACCTGTTGTACTTTAAGATGAGCGCTATACGAACATGAGTATAAGCATAAAGATGAACTATCTATGCCAAATATATAATCAAAGCATACTATAAGCAATATAATTAAGAATATAATAGTTGATGTCTTAGTCATATCAATTGTATTGCTAACTAGAGCATAAAGATGAACAATAAGGTGAATTAGATCATCGAGAAGAACTAAAGTACGAACTAGAACATGAACTAGAACATGATTATGAACTAGAAGATGAACTAGACGATGAACATGAACTAGAAGATGAATTAGAACATAAATGATGATGAACAATGATGAACTAGAAGAGCAATTAATTATGAAATAGATCCATAATGTTAATACAAGAGAGAAGATCTTGGGTTTACCAAGCCTTCTCGTGACTAGATTAGGAATCCAAGCGAAGCTCGCCTCCTCTAATCCTATTCTATCTAACTATTCTAGGTGGATGTAGTTCTAGGGCTTCCGATTGATCTCCCTCTCTGGTAATTCTGATGATGATTTGATGAATGTAATGCCTGATGAAAACCCTGATGCCCTGGATAGGGGGGTCTGGGGCTATTTATATAGCCCTGGGCGATGAACCGGGGTCGTTGGATCAAACCGACTTAAGGTACGACTAAGATGCATCCTCATAGGCGGTGGGAGAACCTTCCAGAAGATAGAGTCCAGCGGGCCCCGGGGAGGACCGGTCGGTCCCTAGGTGGGACCGGTCGGTCCCACCTGTCATGCTCTCGCGGTGGTCGACCTCCTGGTGTCTTCTGGTGTCCTCTGGAGTCTTCTAGAAACTTCCTGACGTGGCGATGGAGTTATCTCCCGTTGGTTTCCTTCTATGGGAAGCTATCGGTGTTGATTTCCTGGTTTAGTCCCTGCAGAATCATAGTTCACCAAAACTCGTGGAATATTGTCAATTAAAACCCTAAACCTTTGTTGGTGATCAAATTCTTGCCCTTTTCATATTTATTTATCCTTTAATTATGATAGATAACCAGTGTCAACAACTACCTAGTAAACATCCTAATGAAGAGAGACTTCGACCAAATGCATGCCTTCGGCCTCCCTTCTATTGTATAACATTGGCGACCACTCCACAAATGTGGTAGTATGGTCTCACGAGACTTATAAGCACCAATATGTAAAACTCTTGGTTCACACGCAAGCACAAATAGGTAGGAGGTTTGAAAACCTCACTAAAATCGAGGCCTAAAATTAGAGCAAGCACCAGTCGTCTAGCCTCTAACTAGCCTAAACACTAATCTTAATGTTTTAGCTAATTAATTTCCTAATCTTCTCTTGAACACATGTAGTGACTAGGGAATTATAAGATGAGCTTCAATTCAACTACAATTTCAACACACATTAGCCCTAATGACAAGGGGTGGGGGTATATATCTTGCCATACAAGCACCAACTAGCCATTGGGAGATAGACCTATGACATTGGAAGGGTGCACTAGAGCTCTCCAACGACCATGTAGAGAAATATAGTGTCCTCTGCTATACCAACTAGATGTTGTCAACCATTACATCATAACTCTAGTGGTTTATCTAGTGCACCGCCAGACAAATTTGGTAATCAGACTAAGGCATTGGGTGCTAAATAGAATATACCTCATAACTGTAGTGCAAATGCTAGAGAGCTTTGATGCTCTGGCACCTTTGCACTGGTTCAACCATCTCATAATGAAACTAGGTTAAGTCCATCCCAAGTCAGACTGTAGGTTAACATTTTGCGTTAATCTACTCATTTTCGCATCCCCTTTTTCCAACTTAAGAAGATGGTGAGGTGATGAGTGCTCAAGGTGGTTAGCGCTTCACTTGAGTCACCAAACAATTGAAGGATGAGGAGGAGGAGGAGGCCATGTAGTGGTGGTTTAAGGGCCAGAGGTGGCACTTAGTGTGAGGACAAGTAAGATAGCTTGTATGGTGTGGACATCACTTGATGAAATGGATGCCTCCTACACAGATGCCAACATATTTTACTCTTTCTAGAAGCATAGAAGCAGGAGCACCAGCTCTGTGGTCTTCATGGTCACTCCAAGCATTCATGGTGCTAGGTAGCTAACAGTGCGCTCACCTAAACACCAGGATTATTGTCATGATAGTATGATCGATTAACCCCCTAACCGATTCTCCCAATTAGCTAGTAGGGGCTCGGAAGCTACACCTAGTGGGTGCATTAACGTACCCTCACTAGATAACAGAAAAGGCCTATTTGACCCATCGAGTCTAAGGCAACCTGATAAAAAGGGCAACCTCGCCTCCCGAGAAGAAATATCATGGTTAGATGGCAAGCAGGCTCCTCGCTCGAAAGGGGGGCAGATGCTCTAGTAGAGGAGGACAAAATCCAACAAACCATAGATCAAAACTACTTTATGCCCTCCTACCATCTCTATCTTTTTCTCATTGTAAAATATTGTCTGGAGCTTAATTTCTAACATGAAGAAACTCACTATTGGAGACATGGCTTAGCGCCATGACAAGGATAGATCCTTTGTGTCTTGAGTGCTAAACCACCAAAATTCTACAGATTGACTGATCGATGGATCCACTAATTAGTAATTACTCGTCGTGGTTATGAACCCACGACACATGGCCATGCATGCGATTTTCCCTCTTGATTGGCAATTGTCTCCTCCTATCCCTCCTATTCTATACATGCTTCTTCTTCTCCTTGTTCTGTGTGTGATTCCACATCCAAAACAACACCAGATTGGCAAGGCCATATAAGGCAATGGTAGTGTGGGCGGGGCATCCTCATGTGGCATGAATCCCTCCTCACCATCGTCTTCCTCTTCCTTTCCCCAGAGTCAGTGATAAAGTCGGCATTCGAGGTGTTGTCACAGAGAATGTTAGCCATGTAGATGGTGTTACCTCAATGCAGAAACTGCTATACCATCCGCATCGGCACAATGGAGGGAATGGACCTAGCAGTTCGGGCATTGTCAAACAACTGGCTCAAATCGGTTTACATGAGACAGCTCAGGGTACATGTTGTCATTTTGGAGTTTTCCTGTCTCCTCTCGTGTTAGGAAAGACAATATAAAACATTTGCTTAGATTATCACAAGTTGGTAGAGATAATGGAGTATTTGTATGGCAAGAAAAAAGCAAAGAAGATACACAAATATACGTAACTTTAATAAGTTATGTCTAGCAAACATAGATTTTTAATCGGTAATGCTTACAGTCGGGCATCCGTCCGATCGGACGCCGCTTCTTGGGCCTATCCATGCTACCGGCCCAACAAAATGTCTCCTCTCCACTTCCCTAGTAAAAATATCAGGATGTGCAAGATGCCCAGGGGATCCCACACCGCCCCACACGTATTTCACTCTGTCGTTTCCTTCGGCGGCGTCGCCCCGCACCGCTCCCTCTCTCTCGTGCCTTCACACATGCCATCCGCTCCCTCCCGTGTGGTCGTCCGCTCCCTCCCGTGTGCCTCCACGCGTGCGACGGCGACGGCTTTCTGGCGAGCAGCGCTTCTCTCCCTCCCTCTTTCTCCTTTCCTCTCTCCCTCCTCTGTGCTCCTGCCTCCATGCCACCGAGAGAGATGGCGGAGGCTAAGAGCTGCACACTCCTGCTCCCCTACCTCCCTCCTCATGCTCTGGACCTAAGAGAAGCTCGACGGTGGTGGGATTCCAGCGAGGTAGGTCGATCCTTCGTGGATCTGAGCTATTCCTTCCCCTTCATCCTCGGAGACTACTCTCCCTCAACCTTTTCTCTCGATCTGGCTGTGTTCTTCCTCGTCCCCCTCTGGATCTAAGCGTTTGGTGGTGGCTAGGGTTGTGGTGAGTCGGATCTCGCACCTTGTTGCAATGATTCTTTTTAAATGTTGCAACAAAAGATGTGGATTGTTGCAACAATATTTTTTTATGGTTGTTGCAATAGGATATTTTCTGATGTTGCAGGAGTAGTCCGAAACATGTTTCAATAGCTTTTTTCGTTGTTGCAGCAGCTCTCCCCGATGTTGCTATAGATTTTTGTTTCCCAATCGGGGTTTTCGCCAATGTTGCATTAGTAGTGCTTATGCTGCAATAGTTTTTCTCCTTTTGTTGCAGCAGATTCTCCCCTGTTGTTGCACTGGATGTGTTTTGAATGTTGCAGTAGACATTTTATATGTTGTAGTTCATATTTTTTGTTTTGTTGCATTAGTTATTTTTTAGCTTTTTGTTTGTTTCACCAGTTTTTTTCGTTTGTTTTACCAGTTTTTTTGTTTTGTTACATTAGTGCAATAGTCTTTATCTTGTTGTAGCTGGGGGCATGGACTATGGTGATGAGCTGGTGTCGTGACAGAGATGCTAGGGTCGATGAGGTTGGGGGCGGGGCCAGATCTGATGCGCGCTAGTGCAGGGGCGAGGCTGCGCTGGTGCAGGGGCGAGGGGTCATGTTTTTCGCGTGTGTTAGCCGCGTGCATATCTATGAATAGTGCGCGAAGGAAATGCAAACAGGTGTGTGGATGTATGGTCGGGGAACCTGGGTGGGTCCAGACGGTGTGGGCCAAATACAGGATGCAGAGCCTCAGAGTGCGTGGTCAGAGCAATATTGCTGGAGCCGGCGTCCGGACATTGGAGTCCGTCCGGACGTCCGGACGCTAGTGCTACCGATTTTTATTACTTAGGTCTCTTAGGCCTGTTTGAGAGAACTCGGTTCCCTGCTATGCTACTTGATTCAAGGATGGAGTGATTCTATTCGAATTTTAGTAGGGAGTAAACCAGAATATAACAAGGAGGAGGGTCAAACAGGTTTTTTTTAGCTCCTAGCTCCTAGCTTCTATTGTAAATGGAGAAGTGATTATCTCCTGATCCCCACCTGAATCATTCTGCATTTTGAGCGTTCGACCGGTTGGAATTGATTCTCTTCGGACAAGGTGAAGCTCAAGCTCTCACAAACGGCCGCTGAAGATTCTAGTTAACGCACACGCACGGGTTGATGATGGAGTAGACTAATAGAAATTATCAAGGCTATCAAAAATACCACTTGCTGCCACAAATTACCTCTTCTTTTTTTGTCTTGTGACTTGTGATGAAACACCTCTGTGATGTACAGTTGTGCAAGTAACACAAACACGTGCTCTGTCTCCCTCTCAACTCTACAACCCCCAAATTCTACACAAACTGCATCGTCAGGCCGTCCTCAGGCTGAGGCACCGGTACATCCACGGACCCTGCGCCACCTCGTCCATCCTCCGGCCAACCTCGCCGCGAAACCTTACCGGCGCCGCCGCCGCGTCGACCTCCCCGAACTGCGCCAGCTCGGAGTCCGTCGACGTCGACGACACCGCGGTCGCGCCGGAGTCGGAGTTGGACGACGCCTTGAGCCGCTTCCCCTGCCGCCGCCTCTGGGCGGCGGCGTCGTCGCAGCTGCTGTTGCTGCTGCTGCTGCTCGGCCCCGTTGCCAGTGTCAGCTCGAGGTTGCATTCCTCGGCGACCGCAGGCGGCGCCGGCGTCGTCGTGGCCTTGCTGCAGCCGGCGGTGAAGCTGATGATCTGCCGCTGAGGAGTTGGAGTCGGAGTTGGAGTTGGAGTTGTTGTCGCCTTCTCGCGGCACCAGATGTCCAGCTGCGGCTGTGGTCTCGGCTTGACGTCGACGACGATGGCCGGCACCGGAGCACGGCTCGCCGGAGCAGTCGTCGTCTGTGCCTGCTGCATCAGCTGCTTCTGCACATGGTACAGCCGGTGCAGCTCGTGTACCTGATCGATCGATTGATTGATTGAGGAGAAACGCAGAGAGAGAGAGCGGTGAGAAAACTCAGCGCGTTTGTGGAGAGAACTCAGCGCGTTTTGCGATATTATACAGATTAAAGAACCGCAGATAGAATGTGACTGCCAATCAGTTGGTAGTACCTGTTGTCTGAAGATCTGTTCTTGGTTCAGGATGGCCATCCTCATCTGCTCCCTGTCCATGTCCATTTCTTGGTGAAGGTTCATGCCGATCCCCTTCTCTCAACCGTGTGTATCTGTTTCAGGAGAATTTCAGCATCAGTCTCTTGTAATTTCAGAAATTTTCAGAGAATTGTTCCAAGAGAACAACAAGAAGAAGAAAATACTACCCATGGAACAAACACTAGAAGGAGCTCTGAATGAAGAAAACAGAGGACAAGAACAGAGAAGCAGCTTCTATGCTCGCTCACCTCTTTTCAGCTTCTTTCTATCTATGTCAGAAAGCGCAATCTCTGCCTCAGTTCTTGCTGGCCTCTGGTTGGTATCAAGAAGAGGAGCAGAGAAGCAGAGAAGGCCAAGAAGCTGTGGTCTCTGCTGGGAGGCAAGCCGGCCGGCATGGCCTGTTATACCTAGCAAGCGAGGCAGGCAGGGGAGGAGGAGGAGATTGAGATATAAGATTCTCCTTCTCCAACCAGACCTGCCCTGCCCTGTTGTCATGAGCTAGCTAGCTTTAGCGAGATTGCTTCTCTCAGACACAGCGGCCATGTGTGGGGTCGGTCGTCTGGCCTTCTCTAGGTAGCCTCTGCAGGCATGCCAAACAAAATAAATCCAAGGCTGCTCCGGCCAATCACCTCGTGTATCTTCAGTGTGCCAAAGATGCTTCCATGTAGTGCCAAGAAAAGGATAGGCCTAACATAATAATCAAAGGACAAGGAGCAGACCCCCAGCTGCCCGTATTATTATGTATTATTCTCAATCTCCGTCCAACCTCAAACAAAACCCTATGCGTCCCCCGGCACTGCGCCCTCCTAATATTTCTGCTGCAATAATCATGCCTGCCAGCTTTCTTTCATACTATAAAAAAACTCAATCTGCTCGACTTTTGCTTTCGGAACTATGTGTTTCTGTACTTTTGGTGTAATGTTGGTTTGTCCGTATATATACTACAAATGCTTTGTTAGACTGTTTGTTCCCTCTTTGGTGTACTAGCCCGGGGACGCGTAACGAACCCTAGTTCTCAATTCCTGAATGTTTTGTGAATCGATCACTACGTACTTACTCGGGAAGAATCATTGAGGAGACAACTACACAGGCAGGCTCTGTGGTTAGATCTCCGAGTATTCACATGGGAAGAGGATTAGTACTGTCATTACCAGTTGTCCAATCCCTCCTTATATATATCTGTTTTATATAGTATCTGTGTAAGTCAAACATATCTGCTTCACATGAAAAACAAAGCTACCGAACGATTAATTGGGACAGCTCCTATAAACATTAGCAGCAGTCATGCTTCTCGGCCAAGATAAGTTTATCTTTTTTAGAAGAAGCATAATCAAGTAATCAAGGCAAGTTTTCTTCGAGTTGACTATCCAGGAAAAGTAAACCAATCAATCATATGGCTAAAAAAAGCATCCGGTTATTACTTTTTTTTAGATATAATTAAGGGACGCGCTGACAAATTTTAAGACGGTGCAAAAAATAAAGAAAATGTTTGTTAGCATATTGGCATTTCAAAGTTTCAGAATTACAGAGGTGTAACTAATATAACGGTGGTGAACTCTTCTTCTAATAAGCTCAATTTACACCGCCAACAAAAAGTCATAATTATACTATGCGTAGAGAGCTATTTTTTCCATGGCAATTTGGTTTCTTGATGCTGCTAATTTTCATAGATCAGTCATACATCAGAGCAGGCCACCTAGCCAGGTTTTTTTTGGGCTCTAAATAAATACAGGATCCAACAGTTGAAAGTTAAGCAGATTGGATCCAAAGTATAAACTATGCCATGATTGATCTATATACAATGAGAGATTCGCGAATGTGATTGGGCTGTCTTGAGTCATGATCTGATCGGTGCAGTAGAGTAGTTGGTGCCATGT
This sequence comes from Coix lacryma-jobi var. lacryma-jobi, assembly GCA_009763385.1. Taxonomy (NCBI): domain Eukaryota; kingdom Viridiplantae; phylum Streptophyta; class Magnoliopsida; order Poales; family Poaceae; genus Coix; species Coix lacryma-jobi. Next base: position 10,091,364 of record CM019831.1, on the reverse strand, counting down.
TTTGTTCCTCCTGGCTTTTCTCAATAAGTTCATGAGCTAAGCAAATTAATATGTTAAATTATCCCACTGATTTGGACAAGCCATGATATGAAATAGGCACAAACTGTGCATGATTAGCTCCAAGAAACCATGCCGCATGACGTAAGGCACGTCGCTGTCTGTAAATCTCATTGATTAATGAGATGATTTTTTTTCAATCGTGTTGTTTGCAGATGTTTGGCAGAAAGGCTGTTCTTATTTAGATTGGATTAAGGAAAGATTTGGTTTGGATGTTTGGATGCATCCATAGGTTCTTTCATAGGCACAAATCCATGCCTGCCCTAGGCTATATGAGTGCTCAGTTTTTTTTTAGAGAAATTATTAAATGTCCTAATTGTAGTAGAGGAGGATCCAGGAACTGATCAACTTGGAGTATATAATATAAGTGTCAATGGTCAATATTTGTATGTCAAATTCAAATACATGTGGTCTTGGATGTTCTAGAATGATTATGACATTTTTCATCACAACAGTTGTCTCCATTATTTCACACTCTTTGTGTCTGGTGGCTGTGTTGAGAATAGGCATTAATAATCAAAGCTATTCATGTGACTGGCCTAAAGCCCTTATAAATTATAATTTGGAATAAATTTGAATTCTTTGATGTCTTATATTTCAGGATGGAGAAAAAGTTTTGTACATCGTATTGAATTATGTGGCAAATTTACTTTGAAAGTAACAATTTTTGGATCAGTCTTTATCCGCAGATTTGACCTTTTGTAGCAGCTTGGAAATTATGGCATTGATCGTTTAATGAACTTTCAGCCAAATTAAACGACACCATGTGCACAATCTCTTCAATTAATCCTATTTCCTAACCAACGTGGTATCATGAAGTACTGTACGTGTGTCAAAGATTTGGTATGGTTTGATGTTTTGCTAATTAACACATAGGGTACTAAGCAAACCAAAGGTGTATTAGTTCAGTGAAAGCGATGGACTGTACGTGCATGATAATGCCTAAAATAAAATAGCAAACATGTCACTTACAAGTCAAGATTCCCTGCTGATGTTGACAGATTGCCTTCATTTTATTGTTTTGCTGACCATAAGTAAATTAATTCTAAGTGGTTTTCGTTTCCATAAGTACGTCTACAACGTACACGTGATGCAAAACTCTCAAAGATAGTTTCTAGAACTCCTGAAAGAAATTCCAGACACTTGAAACATGACACACGCAACATGTTTTAGTAGATATCTCTGCTGAGAATGAACTTGGGATGATATGTGGTTGAGTCGGCCAACCAACATATATATACAATCTCATTTTCCTAGACTATTTTTCCATCAAAAGTATAAAAAAATAGCTTGATTCGAGCAATAATAATGGACTTGAATTTACTCTAAATTCAATCGAAATACAGGTAGAAGTGTGATTCTTTCTCTTCATTTCAAATTATAAGACGTTTTGATATTTCTAGATACTTAAATCTTGCTACACATATATTTGTCTTGTAAGATACGTAGTAAAATTAATGTATCTAGACACTACCTTAGTGTAAGCTTTCACTGTCGGGCCTACCCTGGACCATATCACTGCCCGAAAACTGAACTGGAAATAGAGGTAAATTGGTAGTGATGAGGGTTTCCTATCATCACCGGGTCGGTTCATCTCCTCAACTGGCAGTGGTACGTATCCCCAAGATCACTACTGAATAAGGATACTGTCGGATACCAAGGTTAGGGGTACCCAATTTACGGTGATTATCGAGCACTTCAAAAACGCCCAAGCAAGCTCGAAGGCCCAAGGCGCAGTCCTCGCCACATTCGACCTAGCTAAACGGGTCCAAAGCCTAATCAACTTTTGTTGGAGGCAAGATTCGACTCGCTTGAGCCCAAACAAAGAGGCACGGGCGACTTCAATCCCTCGAGCGAATTCTCCGCCTCGCCCGACTCCTCCCCCGAGGAGGTCTCCCCTTTGCCCGACTCCTCCCGCGAGAAGGCTTCCCTTCACCCGACTCCTCTCGGACGGTTCCCGTCTATCCCGAAGGACGCACCCGACTCCTAGATGCAATTGTCAAACGTCATGGGCCCTGCCCCCATAACTTCTGACTTTCCCCCTTCGAACCGTGCGCACTCAACCACGACACGCGTGATCGACTGGGTAATGCAGTACAACCTGATGAGATAGCGGTCTCTTCGGCATGCCTCTCTATCCATGCAGTGACAGGGTCAGACGCCTAGCTTGGCCGTCACGGGCCTGTGCCCATGACTCTGCAGGACTGGTCAGCCACGCCTCACTGATCGGTCATTCAATCGCCTGACACCCCTACGCGATAGGGCCAGACTACCTCGTTGTTGCGCCTCAATGGCTACACGACATACACGCCTCGAAAGGGGTGACCAATCGGTGAACCCACGAATCCAGTGAACACGCCAGAACATGCAAATCCATTGTGGCACCTACCCCTTCTCCGTGAAGGATCATAGTGTACACCCATATCTACAATCACGGGCTACTTGGATGAAACATTGCCACAACACTACCGCACCCGAGAGCGAGGGCTCGACCGAAAGCAAGGACTCATCCGAGACTGGCTCCGCCTCACCCAAGAGCGAGGGTACGCCCAAGAAAGTTCTGTCCCACCACGTGTTAGGAGGCGCCACGTAAGCCACAAACCGGGATAAAGATGATGAGTACACCTACTCCCTTCCTTCGTCATGGGCACTGTCTGACAACACTCCGAATACAGGATTACACCTAACTGTCGACGAAATATGGTCGATATAGCCCACCTAGGGGTATGCCCAAGGTGGTAGATTAGAGGGGAAGACGCGTAAGACGACGAACCAGACGTGACGCAAGGCAAAACTAGATGAACACGAGGGTTTATCCAGGTTCGGGACACTAGCTTTAGCGTAATACCCTATGTCCTGCGTTGAGTTGTCTATTCTGTATTGGGAATCAATCTGTTTTCGAGAGGGGGAGTCCCTGCTCGCCTTATATATAGCCACAGGGAGCAAGGTTATAGATCCTGACAGATCGGATCTATTAACGAGATAAGGAAACTAGATCAATTACAGTAGCATATCGTGGAGGACAAGATATCTTTCCTAACCGACTAGGTTTCCTTGATCTCCCATCCTGCGAAGGCCTCCGCGCCGCCGTCCTACCAGCTGGGCCTCGCGCCCGACCAGGTAGGCCTTGACACCGTAGTCCTTCACGGTGGGCTGGGCCATCTTCTTCGAAGTAGCCCAAGTCTAGTCGTGAGGGTACCTGGGTTTATACCCCCACTAACCCTATATCTTGTACGATTTGAGTGATGAGACTAGCAAATTTCATCGACAGTTAGGTTGTAGGAGCTCTACGCGTCATGACCGAGCTCTACGCATCATGAGGCTTGTAGGAGCACCACGCCCTTTCAACTACAGTTGACTCTTACACCGTTCACACGGGAGAGGTACAACCACCACAATGGGACCCCGACATATTAACCACGTGGAGCTAAACGTACAACACGCCCACGATGATCCCGGGCATACAACACATGTGCAAAGCAGATGAAGGTACCAGGCATGCGAAGGCAAGGAAGACCGCCATCAGAACTCCTTCGACCGCTCCTTGCTAGCCATGCGGCCCCAGCACCCGCTTAGAAAACACAAGAAATGTACGTGACCGACCTCCTCCTTGACTAGAAAAGAAGGGGTTCAGCAGCTCATTTTAGATAGGGGAAGACATCTCTCACACACACACACTACATCAAATAAGCTCACATTCATCAACACATCCAGAGACCTGAGAGTCAGTCTCTCTCGACCAGTTTGTATTCCCCTACTATAAACACAAGCTCAAACAACCCGATCCCCACACGCTGGACGTAGGGCTATTCCTGCCTAAAGTAGTATAAATCCTTGTGTCCATCGTCTCTCCCAGCTGGCTCACCGGAGCCACCGCAGCTCCCCTCCTAGATATAAATTTACTTGTCAGCTCGATTACACCTCTGCGGTTCTTAACGGCGACAGATACCAACCAATAGTGTAGATTTGAGCAACATTGTCAGCTGTTATAAGTACCCAATAGTGATTTATTTTTACATATTTCTATTTATTAATTTATTTTATTACTTTGTATAATACTCCGTACATTTTATTTCCTATGTTTGCTAGACTGGATGTTTATAGCATCACATACATTACAAATCCATCAAGATTTATAATACAAATGTTACGGTAATATATGTTATAATAAAATTTTATATATTACATTAGTTTCTTGAACATGTCTCGGTCAAAAATTGTCTTATCCTTGCCTTGCCAAATGCTGAAATATCCTTCTTTAGTCAAGACCTCGTCCGACCGTGAGGAAGGATGCTAGCTCGTCTTTGCAATCCTCTAATCTCACGGTCTAAACGTCTACAAATTCAAAAGAGTGGATGCTTGTTAATAACCTTAAAGCAAGAAGACCATGCTCATTCTTCAAAATCCAAGACCTTTCATGAGCATTTTGGTAAAAATGGCCATAGCATTGAAGTAGAAATTGCCATAATAATGAAGGGTAATGTGGGGAAAGGCACCTTCTTGGATGATTGTGCTTGGGATGGGAGTGAGGGAGGAGGACAAGGGTTTTGTACTATGCAACTGTCACTGTTAGCTCAAGCTACGAGCTGGTAGTGACATATTACCGTCGGTTTTAGCCGGCAATGATTTGGATCCTATATCACTGCTGGCTTGTTGGGATGGTACCCAGACTGCAGGCGCCTACAACCCGCGGTACCGAAAGGAAGGCGGAGCTTTCGTGCGAAAGGAAGCATTCGCGCGAAGCACGCGTTTCGGCTCGCAGGCTAAGGGAAGGCGGAGCTTTCGTGCGAAAGGGAGCATTCGCGCGAAGCACGCGTTTCGGCTCGCAGGCCAAGGGAAGGCGGAGCTTTCGTGCGAAAGGGAGCATTCGCGCGGAAGCACGCGTTTCGGCTCGCAGGCTAAGGGAAGGCGGAGCTTTCGTGCGAAAGGGAGCATTCGCGCGAAGCACGCGTTTCGGCTCGCAGGCCAAGGGAAGGCGGAGCTTTCATGCGAAAGGGAGCATTCGCGTGGAAGCACGAGTTTCGGCTCGCAGGCTAAGGGAATGCGGGGCTTTCGGGCGAAAGAGAGCATCCGCGCGGGAGCACGCGTTTCGGCAAGCGGACCAGGGGAAGACGGAGCATTCGTGCGGATGGTGGCATTCGCGCGAAAGGAGCCCGGCGCTTCCGACGGGAGTTTTTGTCGTTCATGACCTCGGTTTTTCACAGGTTTTCGCAGGACGCCGGAAGCCTGGGTCAGAGAGAGCGGCCCCACTGGCCAGGAAAAGGGGCCGGGGGACGATGGGCCCGCCAGGGGGCAAAGTTACGATGATGCCCCTCACGCCGGGAGAAGCAGCGTGAAGCCATGGAGTAGCTGACTAGGGCGTCGTCGTAATTGTAACGGAGTGGTTGGAAGGGCATTCTTGTACTTTCAAACTGATCGGGGTTAATATAAAGAGCTCTCAGCCTCCCAGGGACGAGGGGAGGGCATTGTTCACTTCACCCAACTTCCCACTCTCTTCCGTTTACTTCCGCTTTCGCTCTGTGCATTCGTTCGTGCGACAACCCGTTGTTTCGAGGTCTCGGACCCGAAACAACATTGACGCCCACCGTGGTTGTCGCCCGAGCTTACCATGCCGCCAAGGAAAGTGCCGAAGACGGTCGACAATCCGGAGACAATCGCCGCGAGAAAGGATGCTTTCGGCACCGTCGCGGTTTCAGTCCCAGCTAGCCAGGTTCCACCAAACGCAGTCGCAGAGCCACCACCTTTCGGCGGCGCTCTGTCAATAGAAGCGCAGCCGCCGCCGGGAGCATCGACGAGCCAGGGCGTGCAGCCTCAGGATCAGCGGACTTTGGGCAGAGACGGCACGCCAGATGGGCACGCCGAGGACGAGTTCGATGATGAGGATGAAGATGATGACGAAATCACAAGACACGCCCAAGCAATCAAGATGCTGGCCCAGCAGCAAGGGGAAATCGAAAGGCTGTTGTTGCAAAGAGACCAGCTGTAGCAGCAGTTGGCGGCGAAAGCAAGAGAAAACGAGACTCGCAACACCATTCAGCGAGCTGAGGCACAGAGGAGGCAACTCGAGAAGGAAATTCAGGAGCTGCAAAGGGCCAGGGCGGACCCAAATCCGATAGCGCAAGAAAACGCATTCATACCAAGGCGAGAGCAACCGCTAGCTTTCGGCAACGCCATCGACGAAACCTCTCCACTCTCAAGGGAGTTGCAAGCTCATCCGTGGCCACTCAATTACAAGCCCCGCATTTTGACTTTCGACGGTAAAGCGAACCCACGCAAGTTCTTGGCAAGCTACGAGACAGCTGTTTTTCGGCAGGCGGAGACAATCAGGCTTTAGCAAAATCTCTCATCCTGGCAGTCGAAGACGTGGCCCACGATTGGTACACTACCCTCAAGCCATTGTCTATCTATTCGTGGGCACAACTGAAGGCCGAACTGCTGGCCACTTTCCAAGGATTCCGACCGGATGTCAAGACCACGCGGGATCTCATGAATTGCACCCAGCAAGACGACGAGCCACTTTCGGAGTACCTCCAATGTTTCATCCAGCTGAAAGCTCAAGCCCCGAATGTGCCGGAAGCCGCGGTGATCGCAGCAGCCATCGAAGGCTTGGGGACTGGGCAGTGCGCCGCTCATTTGTCCAGGGAGCCGCCGAAAGATGTCAAGGAATTGTTCGACGTAATGAATGCGTACGCGAGGTCGGATGATGACTTTCGGCGACGCAAGGCCGCCTGCCTGACGCAGAGGCAAGCGACGAAAGCAAGTCGGCCACCGCCCGTGCCGAATCAAAGGATTGTCAGGCCTTTTCGTTCAATCAACAATTTGCAGGAAGAACCAGCACAATCAGCGACAGGCATGGAGAGGCCTGACATGGCTGACTCTCAGCCCCAAAGAGGGTTTGATCAACCGTTCCGCGGAGGGCGCGGTGGAAGGACAGGACGCGGCGGACGAGACGGTAGAGGCCGCGAAAGAGGACCCAGGCCACCATATTGCGTCATTTGTGACGGCAATTTCGGTCACACCACTCGGGACTGCAAATACAGCAAGATGGCGAAAGAGCTGAAAGATAAGGATCAAGTTTCAGCCTCTGCCGAAAGCTCAAAGCATGTTTTTCACAATTCGCAAGACCCGACAGCATTGGCGGCAGCATGCAGCAATTACGCAGGCGCACCCATGCATCCTCCGCAGTACATGCATCCCCAAAATTTACATTGGTACAATCCGGCGTATCAGGGCTATCAGCTTCCGGTCTTTGCGCCGCAGTCGGTGGCAGTTTCGTCACCTATGCATTATCAGCATCAGCCAACGCCGCCACCAATGCTTCCGGCTCAAACCCAACCTCAGGGGCAGCAAGCACAGCCAGGCTACCAGCAGGGGCAGGAAATGGAAAACGAAACTAGCGCAGTCAACAACATCCTTCCGTCAAGAGGCCACATTTTTGCCATCACGGGCGGATCTAATCTCGAGCACGAAAGTAAGAGAGAAAGAAGGGATTATCAACGAAGAGTCCAGACGGTATCACCAAGACTCCCACTGAACAGGCCAGCTTGGTCGCTAGCGCCGATATGCTTTGACGAATCCGATTTCAAAGTCCGCGACTATCCACATTGTGACGCTTTCGTCGCCACGGCCAATGTGGCCGGTTTCACCTTGCATAACATTCTGATTGACACCGGAAGCTCAGCAGACATCCTGTTCGTCAAAGCTTTCGAGGCGATGGGATTCGACAGGCGCAGTTTGGACCCCGCCGGCAATTCACTGTACGGGTTCGGAGGAAGAAAGATCGATGCTATCGGCAAAAAGCAAATCCTTGTATCCTTCGCCGAAGGGGAAAGAGTCCGCACCGAAATACTGACATTCGACATAGTAAACATGGACTATCCGTATACTGCCATTTTCGGCAGAGGTTTCACCAACAAGTTTAACGTTGTCATCAAGCAAAGCTACCTGTGCATGAAGATGCCATCCCCTTTCGGCATTATCGCTATACATGGAGATCAGCAAGCTTCTAGAAGAATTGAGGGAAAACCAACCCCAGGCTACAGTCTTATCAATGAGGTGGCCAATAAAGACGAAATGCAAACAACCACCGAAGAGCATGCTATCGTCAGCCCGTCGGAATGCAAGGTTGGAGCAGCCGAAGAAACGGTAAGAATTCCGCTCGCGGCCTCCAGGCCCGAAAGAGCCGTGCACATTGGGTCAAGCATGCCAGAAGAAGAAAGGAACGCTTTGGCATCCTTCCTTGCGAACAACAATGACATTTTTGCTTGGTCAGCAAGCGACTTGCAAGGCGTTAGCAGAGATCTCGCCCAGCACAGTTTGAACATCGCAAGCGGCGCTAAGCCCAGAAAGCAAAAACTGAGAAAGATGTCAAACAAAAAGGCAGACGCGGCGAAAGCCGAAGTGGAAAGATTACTCGATGCGGGAGTAATCCGACCAGTCCAGTACCCCGAATGGCTGGCGAATGTTGTCTTGGTGAAAAAGAAGAATGGAAAATGGCGAATGTGCGTCGATTTCACTGACCTCAACAAATGCTGCCCGAAGGATCCGTATCCTTTGCCTCGTATCGACAAGCTTGTCGACATTACATCCGGTTGCGAGATAATGAGCTTGCTAGATTGTTTTTCAGGCTATCACCAGATTTGGCTTCATCCCGACAATGAGGAGAAAACCAGTTTCATCACGGGTACATACTGCTACCGACGAATGCCGGAAGGGCTGCGGAATGCAGGCCCAACATTCTCGCGGATGACTGACAAGGTGTTCGAAAACCAGAAGCAAAAGAAAAACTTGTTGGCTTACGTTGACGATATAGTGGTCAAGAGCGATAGACAGGAAGATCATCAAGCAGACTTGCTCAAGACTTTCGGCAATCTCCGAAAGAGTGGTTTGAAGCTTAACCCTGACAAGTGCATTTTCGGCATCAAGAAAGGCAAGCTCCTTGGTTGCCTGGTATCGGCAAGAGGAATTGAAGCTAATCCCGACAAGATAGCGGCAATCATCAACATGCAACCGCCCTCAAACCGAAAGCAAGTGCAAAAGTTGACAGGAAGGCTGGCTTCTTTGAACAGATTCATCGCAAGGTCCGCTGAAAAAGGCTGCCTTTCTTCCGAACTCTGCGTAGCTCCGACCCTTTCGATTGGGGGGACGAGCAGCGGCAGGCTTTTCAGCAACTAAAGGAGTATTTGACAAAACTGACCACGCTATCCAAGCCGTCGCCGGAAGCGACACTCTTGTTGTATCTCACGGCATCGCACACCACCGTAAGCGCAGTACTGGTGGAAGAGAAGGAGCATGCAAACAAGATGACGCAGTTCCCAATTTACTTCGTCTCCGAGGCCCTTTCAGGTGCAAAACCGAATTACTCAGAGCTGGAGAAGATAGCTTACACAGTAGTTATGGCTTCTAGAAAGCTAAAGCACTACTTTCAGTCTCACCACATCATAGTTCTTTCGGCTTAGCCATTGGAAGCCCTGTTCCGCAACAACGAAGTTATCGGCCGAATTGGCAAGTGGGCGGCAGAGCTAAACGAATATGTGATCGACTTCCAACACCGATCCGCAATCAAGTCGCAGGCATTGGCGGATTTCATAGCAGATTGGACCCCCGCCGCTTTCGACACAACACTTGAATTCGAGGAGCCCGTGTGGACAGTGAACTGTGACGGCGCGTGGGGAACGGCTGGAGCCGGAGTCTCGGCGATCCTTACACCACCAAGAGGACCGAAGGTCAGATTTGCCGCAAGGCTGCAATTCCTCACAACAAACAACACCGCCGTATACGAAGTCGTATTGTTGGGTTTACGAAAGCTCCGAGCAATCGGAGCGAGAAGATGCATAGTCAAGTCAGACTCCCAAGTCGTTGTTGGTCACACCGAAAAGGATTTCACAGCAAGAGAACCAGAGCTAGCCAAGTATCTGGCAGCAATCAGAAGAATGGAGAAGTATTTCACTGGTTTCACCTAACGTCACATTCCAAGGGCCGAAAACACAGAGGCAGACGAACTGGCCAAAGCCGCAGCACAAAATCTACCACTTCCACCAGACGTCTTCTATCAAGCGCTTTCGGCCAAAGCAGTGAAAGAGGAGGAAGAACATCCAAGTTCGGTACATGCTATCGCCAGTGATGACTGGAGGTCGCAGATATTCGCCTATCTATCCAGGACATATGAGCCAGAGTCTAGGAAGGATGTCGAAAGGATGGCCAGCAGAGCGAAAGGTTACTCAATCATCGGAGAGCAATTGTTCAAAAATGGGATAACAGCTCCTCTTCTGAAATGCATAAGCAAGCGCGAAGGCATTCAACTACTCGAAGAAATGCACGTCGGAATGTGCGGAGCGCACAGAGGGCCTCACGAAATAGCGCATAGAGCAATGAGGCAAGGATTTTATTGGCCTTCCGCCGCATCAGACGCCAGAGAGCTGGTAAAATGTTGCAAAGGTTGCCAAATGTTCGCCAAAAATCAGAAAGCCCCAGCAAATGAAACCACGCCGATAGTACCGACCTGGCCCTTGCAAAGATGGGGCATCGACATAGTCGGCCCGCTACCGGCAGCTCCGGGCAACCTGCGTTTCGCAGCAGTTGCTCTCGAGTATTTCACCAAGTGGGTGGAAGCGAAGGCTCTTGCTAGCATAACTTCCACCTCCTTAACCAAATTCATCTGGCAGAGGGTAATCTGTCACTTCGGTGTTCCGTCATTCATCACCTGTGACAATGGGAAGCAATTCGACTGCGCCGAATTCAGGAGTTTCTGTGATGAGCTCAGCATAAAGCTTAACTTCGCCTCAGTAAATTACCCACAGGCAAACGGGGCTGTCGAGAGAGCGAATGGCCTAATCTTCTCGGCAATTTCGAAATCCTTATACGACTCGCCGAAAGGCAAGTGGGCCAACACCTTAACAATGGCTGTGTGGGGACACAACATCTCACTGTCCAGAGCTACCAGCTTCACCCCGTTTAGGTTACTTTACGGCGAGGAAGCAGTCACACCGGAAGAGGTAAAGCTGGGTTCCTTCCGAACCGAGTTGGCCCCAACAACCCAAGAACAAAAACACCTCGAACTCGACACTATTGAAGAAGTAAGACTGAAGGCTGCAGATAATCTCAAAAAGTACCATGCCGAAACAAAGCATCACAGGGACAAGACGATAGTCCAAAAGGATATCAAGCCTGGAGACATGGTCACCATTCGGCAGCCAGTCAAGCAAGGTAAGCTGCAATCGCAATGGCAAGGCCCCTTCATCGTGGCAAGTATGGCAGCACCCGGTGTATTCCGGTTGTTGGATGACAAGGGCGAAGAATCAGCCCACACATGGAATGCGAGCAATCTGCGCCGTTTTTACCCGTAATTTATCTTTTTGAACTTCGATGTAAACTTCCTTTCCATCTTTCACCATTCTTGTAATCAAAGGTCGGCTGCACTCTTTTTCCTCGCCGGGGAAGCCCTTCATCGGGGTGCGAGTTTTTTTAACGAGGCAGCCAAATGTAACCGCTACATCGTGAAAGCAAACATAATTCCCCCAAAACATCGCGTGGCTCAGTAAAAGACAAAGTCAACCAAACATAAGGTTGAGACATTCATCATTAAAATGTGTTGAAAAGAGAATGTCGCGGAGGTTGGGCAAAAGAGACCCTTCACATCCAGCGACAATCTCGAAAGCCTGCGGGCTAAGTGAAAACCGACCCTCCGACAAAACGAGAGGGCGGAACGAAAGCCTGCGGGCTATAAAGCAAACCGACCCTCCGACAAAACGAGAGGGCGGAACGAAAGCCTGCGGGCTATAAAGCAAACCGACCCTCCGACAAAACGAGAGGGCGGAACGAAAGCCTGCGGGCTATGAAAAAACCGACCCTCCGACAAAACGAGAGGGCGGAACGAAAGCCCTCGGGCTATGAAGCAAACCGACCCTCCGACAAAATGCGAGGGCGGAACGAAAGCCTGCGGGCTATGAAAAACCGACCCTCCGACAAAACGAGAGGGCGGAACGAAAGCCTGCGGGCTATGAAAAAACCGACCCTCCGACAAAACGAGAGGGCGGAACGAAAGCCTTCGGGCTATAAAGCAAACCGAACTTCCAATAAAACGAGAGGGCGGAACGAAAGCCTGCGGGCAAAGCAAACCGTCCCTCCAACAATACGGGAGGACGGTAAAAGCCAAGCCGAGAAAACACAATGGGGTCCACAACGTCAGCAAAGACACATGGCAGGCACCAGTAGTTGCAAAAGCATAAACGCCATGCTAACTTTTCACCTACCAAGCGTTCAGAAGTACAGCCAAGGGATTAAACGCAGTACTCTCATACCAGGGGTAGGGCGATATAAATAAACGCCAAGTTGTAAGCCTCCCAGCCATCCAAAGCTACCGATTCTATTCAAATATCAGTCCCAAAAAGTTGGCTCAAAAGCAAAATGCGAATAGGAGGCACCAGGAACCGGGGTTTCACTTTGACGATTGTGTCACCGGCGTCGCGTCTAGCTACCGTCACCAATACAGTAACTTTAGGCGAAGGCCCTATCAAGTAACACATCCATCCTAAGCTGCGGCTAGGAGACGAGCGAAAGCAAGCATGCCGCTAGATAACAACAGGAGCAATATCATAATCATAGTCGATTGTACGCCTCCCCATGTTGTGTTCATAAAGACATTTTCATCAACCGAATTATCGAGCGAAGTCGCGCGAATGCTATCGTCCCTCGCCTAAGTGAGTGGGGGCGGGCGCACCTTTGCTATCGGCCGAGGGGCTCGCATCGAAAGCTCCCTCGCGTGAATGCTAACGCCCCTCGCCTAAGTGAGTGGGGGCGGGCGCGTCTTTGCTATCGGCCGAGGGGCTCGCACCGAAAGATCCCTCGCGCGAATGCTAACGCCCCTCGCCTAAGTGAGTGGGGGCGGGCGCGTCTTTGCTATCGGCCGAGGGGCTCACACCGAAAGCTCTCTCGCGCGAATGCTAACGCCCGTCGCCTAAGTGAGTGGGGGCGGGCGCGTCTTTGCTATCGGCCGAGGGGCTCGCACCGAAAGCTCCCTCACGCGAATGCTATCGCCCCTTGCCTAAGTGAGTGGGGGCAGGCGCGTTTTTGCTATCGGCCGAGGGGCTCGCACCGAAAGATCCCTCGCGCGAATGCTAACGTCCCTCGCCTAAGTGAGTGGGGGCGGGCGCGTCTTTGCTATCGGCCGAGGGGCTCTCACCGAAAGCTCCCTCGCGCGAATGCTATCGCCCCTCGCCTAAGTGAGTGGGGGCGGGCGCGTCTTGGCTATCGGCCGAGAGGCTCGCACCGAAAGATCCCTCGCGCGAATGCTAACGCCCCTAGCCTAAGTGAGTGGGGGCGGGCGCGTCTTTGCTATCGGCCGAGGGGCTCGCATCGAAAGCTCCCTCGCGCGAATGGTATCGTCCCTCGCCTAAGTGAGTGGGGGCGGGGGCGTCTTTGCTATCGGCCGAGGGGCTCGCACCGAAAGCTCCCTCGCGCAAATGCTAACGCTCCTCGCCTAAGTGAGTGGGGGCGGGCGCGTCTTTGCTATCGGCCGAGGGGCTCGCACGGAAAGCTCCCCCGCGCGAATGCCATCGCTCCTCGCCTAGGTGAGTGGGGGCGGGCGAGTTTTTGCTATCGGCCGAGGGCTTGCATCGCTCCATCGCTCCATCGCTCCAATCTATCGGCCAAAAGGGCCCGTAACCAAAGCACTATCGCGCGAACATGTAGGATGACAACGACTAAATCATTCGGCGCAAGATTCCCGCCTCATCTGTCCTGCGAAAGACACAGTAAAAACAGCAATCCGCACGAGGTAGAAAAACATACGACCGTCCAAGTGACAATCAAGTTTGTACAACGCACGCATTCGCAAATAACGATCAACATCGAAAGATAGAACCCACTGCGTCATTTTTCATTACACCGGACTTGAGAGGTAAAGTTTGTACAACGCAATTCAGGGTCGCAAACTACTTCCGCGGCCAAGGAAAATGCTGTATCGCCTTTCATCTGGCAAAGGCACGGCGTCTTCGGGCTCCAACTTAATGAATGTGGCACCCCCGAAGCCTGGCGGCGCGCGCGAAGCCCCGCGCCTCATTCGTCTCGACTCAAGTTCGCGTCGATCGAAGTTTTCATAAAAAGCACGTGGCTGCTCTTCTGTGCGCCTAAGTTTCTTAGCACGTTTTTTCATGTAAGCCGAAAGCGACGCAGTCGGAAACCTAAAGCGAAAACTCCTCCACAAGTCACCGCCAACACAGATATCGCCTGACTTAATCATTAACGGGCAGATGTCGAGAACGTCTGGCGTTCCCGCACCCGCGCCCTGTTCAAGATACAACATTCGAACTTAAGTCCCAAAGTTTACAGAAGGACCAAGAACAAGCTACCAACACAATAAAAACGGGCCCTAGAAAAGTCATTCGTCTACCGTTGCGTCTTGAGAGGCATTCGCATCGCGATCAGCAGCAGCGGCCGAGCTCTCGGGGGCTTCATCATTAGGCTGGGGCGGGCTCGCCTCGTCCTCCGGCCCGGCCTCGCGCGCCCGTTTTTCGGAAATGTACTCCGAAAACACCTGCCAAATGTGCGTCTTCTCCTCCGGAGTCTGCACAAAAGAGCGAAATCTCAGAAGAAGCACCACTGCGGAAATAGCGATAGCTAACACAGAAGTCAAGCGAAAGCTCAGGCGGTCGGTAGAAGACACCTTTCCGCGAGCCACTGTGGATTGCATGAGTGACATATCATTCCCGCCCGCCAGCCAGAACTCATCAAAAAATCTCTTCCCTAGAACTTTCGCCGCTTCAGGGGTGCGCCAATAGTAGTCAACTTCCTTGACCGAAAGCTCCGTGATATGGGAGCAGCCGGCGTCCACAAGGCTATGACCGATCGCCTTGATGCCGGTAACGGCGGCGTAGTCTCGGCCAAGGGCCATGTGCCCCTCCAGCGACTCCGTCTCGGAGCGAATCCAGCCAACGAGGCTATCAACGTTACGTTCTGAGGGACCATCCGCCTCGACGCCGATGCTGCGAAGACATTCACGGAAGCGAGCCGCGGCCTCCTCAGCATTGGTTAAAAGCAGTTTTTCCCTTTCGGCTTGGGCGGCCCGCAGCTGCGAAAGCTCCTTCTTGAGGTTTTCCACCTCTTTCTGACTTGTTTTCCTCGAGGTGCGCTCAGCGTCGGCCTTCTTGGTCTGCTGCTCAAGGTCGGCGGAAAGCTCCTTCACTTGGGTGTCGAAATTCGTCACTCGAGTGTCAAGCTCTTGCTTCTCACGCTCGAGCTTGCGAATATATAGATCCCGCTGATTGCTTTGGCTGCGAGCGACAACGGTAGCCTGTGTATAGAAGCGAAGCAGCGGTGAAAATAAAGATCGAAAGAGCTACAAAACTTGCAGCGAAATCAAACACTCACGCTTGCCAGGTGAAAAGAGATGGCGTCGTCGAGTTTCAGACAATCAACTTTCAGGAGATCCCTTTCGATCTCCGGCGCGACGAAAGCTTTTTGCGAGAATTCCACAAACTTAGTGGCCTCCTCGCTGCCGCCAGGAAGAATTCCAGCCCGACGATAGTCAAGACGGCAAGCGAGTTGGGCGTCCGAAGGCGCACCTAAAGAACGAGCAACGCGATAAGATTTCTCTTTCGCCTCGTCAGTATCATTCGATGAGCTCAAGCCAGTATATAAGCACGGGTTCTCGTAGTCCGAGGGCACCTCGTCGAGAACCAGCCGCCCGTAACCCAAGAGCTGCCCTTCCACCATTTCCTGGGTCAGACGAATGCAGCGCGGCGAAAGGCATAGCTTACCTTTGTTAGCAGCAGCAGGGGCAGACATTCTCAGGGACGCGCTCTCCTTTTCGCCAGTAGCGGTCTTGTCGCCTGACGCCCGCGCAGAGGTGTCGGGGCGAGAAACTTTCATTTTTTTCACCGGACGCTCCACCACGTTCGGCGGACCAGAGGGCTTCCGGGCGCCGACCTTCGCGAATATTGGCATTTCAGCAACCAAAGCATCATCATCGAAGGCTGCGCGCGAAAGAGGCATGCTCGATTTTTTCGGCGCCATCCCAGCAGCGAGAGTGGAGCTCTGCAGAACAAACGACAAGATAAGACAGGTCACGCGCGCATCATCAATATCATAAAGGAACTGTTCTAGCGAAAAGGAAAAGCAAAGACCATGAATAAACCGAAAGACAAAGCAAAAGAGAGGCAAAGAAACTAACCACCCTCGGATGATCGAAAGGATCAACGTCGGGGATCGACTCCATCACTATTCCTTGACTTGTAAGCATCGGCTTCGCAACAAGACGACCGATGCGAATGTCCCCAACCTCAGTGGTTTTCCTCCGAGGGATCACTCCGCTACGACCACCACGCCGGGTCGCGCCTTTTCCTTTCATTTTCGAACCTCCAGCTTCATCCTTGCCCTCGTCAATTAAGGGCCTTTCGGCGTACTTAACGCCCATAGCATCGAAAGCCCGATTCAAGCGGCGGCTCCGGCCGAGATTGGTGAGTTGAAACTCGCTTTCTTTTCGCAAGTACGGACCGCATATTTTTTTCGTCTCAGCTTCGACGTGTTTCACATAGCTATCATCATCAGAGAAATCCGCAGGTCTTTCTAGCAGTAGGAGGGGGCCCCGATACCCATCCTTGTTAGAAAAATCTTCGAAAGAAGTCGCACTGCAGAGCGGGTTCATACCAATGGCCATCCATTCGTCGACCAGATCCCGGCTGATCTGAAATCGTGCTGTGAGTGCGAATGCGTCCCCACAGCGAATTGCCTCCTTGTCGCCCAACACAACGGGCGGAAGGTGCTTCCCAGGACATTTATCCAAAACCGACACAAGAGGAGACCCCTTTCTCTTTCCCTTACTCAACTCAGCGGCGACGGTTTCGTCTGAGCACACGCGGTAGTAGAACCAGAACCAGTTCCAATCCGGCCACTTGTTCCGATACGTGAGCGAAATGGAAACACTACCCCGTGTCTTCCGCGGAACGAAATTAATGCATCCGATTTCGCTGGGTAGCTCGTCTCCCAGGTAGGGATCGTTTACTTTCGTCGGGCGACGGTGAATATCATAAAATCGAACGAAAACGTCTGCCCGCGGTGTGCAATTTAACATCTTCATCGCATGAGCGAAAACGCTGAGTCTAAGAAACGCATTCGGTGTCAACTGATAGAGCTGTATCTCGAACCCCGAAAGAACGTCCGAGACGAACTCTTCTAGAGGAAAATCAAGCCCGGCTACGAAGTAATCGCGAAAGACGATGGCTTCGTTGGGCCGCGGAATGGGCACCTCTTCGTCTCCGGGGACGCGGCAATTCGCGAGGTGGTCTCTCCTTAGAGGCCCTTTTTCGACCAATGATTGCAAGACGGCGGCCGTCGTTCGCGATGCTCCCAGGTAAAAAGAACAATCGGTAGGGACCGAAACCATGCCAGAGTCGCCATCATTAGACAAACTTCCGCTGTGGCCCGGAACTCGCGGAGCACTTCCAGATCCAATGGACACTTCGGCGCTACGTTCGCGGTAAGTTGACTCGGAAGCGCCCGTACTTTCGCTAGATGAGCCCGAGGTCGACGTCGAGCTGGAAGACGCCATCTAACATGGCGCGAAAGACAAATAAACAAACAATGTACGCGAAAGGAAGAAAGAAAAGGGGGAGCGAAGACACGCAACCAAACAAACTTAGACAACCAATTTGCAGGACATAAGACGAAAAGAAACGAAAACAAGAGGAGAGAACTACGTACCACACTTATCGCCCAACGAATGATCGAGGAAGACACCGGCAACTTTCGCGCAAAGCGAATGGCGTAAGGCTTTGAGCGCGAGAGGCAATGGGAGCGGGGATGCGTCAACAAGCCTGGCAGCCTCCCCCATCCCAAAGACTGTCGTTTATATACGAGCGGCCAGGACACGGTTCTCGAGGAAAACGAAAATACGTTTGGGCGCGAAGTTCTAAGCGTCGCAAAGGCATCCCATCATGACACACGGTTTCCGAGGAAGACAAAAAGACACCTGGGCATGGATTACAAAGCGTCAAAACGGCTTGATAGGCGTAACACGATGCTAAGGGTGACAAAGGGCCCATCCGGTCAAAAAAAAACCTTGGCTTCGAAACGAAACGAAGGTTTTTTGGGCGGGCGTAGGCGCCTAGCGAAAGGACACGGTCGAATGTCGCAAGCTTACGAATCCGACTGTGAGGGGCTATTGTTGGGACGGTACCCAGACCGCAGGCGCCTACAACCCGCGGTACCAAAGGGAAGGCGGAGCTTTCGTGCGAAAGAGAGCATTCGCGCGAAGCACGCGTTTCGGCTCGCAGGCTAAGGGAAGGCGGAGCTTTCGTGCGAAAGGGAGCACTCGCGCGAAGCACGCGTTTCGGCTCGCAGGCCAAGGGAAGGCGGAGCTTTCGTGCGAAAGGGAGCACTCGCGCGAAGCACGCGTTTCGGCTCACAGGCCAAGGGAAGGCGGAGCTTTCGTGCGAAAGGGAGCATTCACGCGGAAGCACGCGTTTCGGCTCGCAGGCTAAGGGAATGCGGGGCTTTCGGGCGAAAGAGAGCATCCGCGCGGGAGCACGTGTTTCGGCAAGCGGACCAGGGGAAGACGGAGCATTCGTGCGGATGGTGGCATTCGCGCGAAAGGAGCCCGGCGCTTCCGACGGGAGTTTTTGTCGTTCATGACCTCGGTTTTTCACAGATTTTCGCAGGACGCCGGAAGCCTGGGTCAGAGAGAGCGGCCCCACCGGCCAGGAAAAGGGGTCGGGGGACGATGGGCCCGCCAGGGGGCAAAGTTACGATGATGCCCCTCACGCCGGGAGAAGCAGCGTGAAGCCATGGAGTAGCTGACTAGGGCGTCGTCGTAATTGTAACGGAGTGGTTGGAAGGGCATTCTTGTACTTTCAAACTGATCGGGGTTAATATAAAGAGCTCTCAGCCTCCCAGGGACGAGGGGAGGGCACTGTTCACTTCACCCAACTTCCCACTCTCTTCCGTTTACTTCCGCTTTCGCTCTGTGCATTCGTTCGTGTGACAACCCGCTGTTTCGAGGTCTCGGACCCGAAACAACATGGCTTATGGCTTGAGCTGACAATGGTATGTCGTTGTTGGCTCGCTCATCACACAAAACAATGCAACAAGCAAACATCAGATCAAGCAAAATCCATCGAATTAATTTGGAAAAGATTGAAAATTCATATTTTTCTATAACCAAATTTGCACTATCTTAAACTAATTTGGGAAATTTTACACCATCTTTGAAATCATCCATTTTATTTAGTGTTTGTATTCACAACCGAAAATAGAAAATTTTGGGGTGTGACAAAGGCCTTCGCTACCAACTCTTTAGGACCCCAATCATTTTTGGGTTTTCAAGTTATGACCCGGTAATGAAGGGCTATCTGTCATTTGAGAGCAACCGACAGTGATATAAGTTGACAGAATAGTGAAGGTCAGTTCTGTAATAGTGCGAAGAGCAAAAATATCTATCAATTTGCAACAGAGGGGGTACTAACTCTTCTTTTTCCGTTGCTACAACATACATAATTATTATTCCTTTGTCATCATCTCTCAGCACGCACATGACAAACCTAATATAAGTTTCCATTTTAAAGTCTTGATCCCATCCTGATTTGGTGCAATGCATAAATTTAACATCATGTACACCGAATCTACCCTACACTAGGAATCACAACACTTAATACTACTGTGTGATAGCACATATATCACTACTACACACAGCCACTGTAGGGGCGGCTCCAGAAACACTGTAGGGGCGGTTGACCCAACCGCTCCTATCAAAGTGTACTTACAGTGCACCCACTATAGGGGCGGTTGGGGCAGCCGCCCCTACAGTGAGATCCACTGTAAGGGCGGCTGGTGATTGAACCGCCCCTACAGTGGGTCACTATAGGGGCGGTTTAATCACCAGACGCCCCTACAGTGGCTCTCACTGTAGGGGCGGCTCTAGATTGAGCCGCCCCTACAGTGGATTCCAGTAGGGGCGGTTCAATCTAGAGCCGCCCCTACAGTGCATTTTCCAACAAAAAAATAAATATTTATATAATTCAAACCACAGCAGTGCATATATATATATGCACTGCTGTGGTTTGAATTATATAAATATTTTTATATATATATAATTCAAAAGACAGCAACATATATATAATCCAAACACAAGAGAAGTGCAAAGTTCCATCATCCAAATACATGTGACAAGGCAATGCCTTGTTTCATATATATATATATCCACAACAACAGCAACATACATATATGAATCCAAAACAGGGAGGCAGCAATGAGACCATGCCAGAATCTGCACATTTAAAAAAGAATTATCAAAGATTCAAAAAAAGAAATGTCACCTATTTATTAGTAAG
This sequence comes from Coix lacryma-jobi var. lacryma-jobi, assembly GCA_009763385.1. NCBI lineage: Eukaryota > Viridiplantae > Streptophyta > Magnoliopsida > Poales > Poaceae > Coix > Coix lacryma-jobi. The sequence goes on along the minus strand of CM019831.1, from coordinate 10,070,986 downwards.
CTTTGGAAACCAACGACAAATGCTGATAAAGGCATCACCACAACAACTTAATTATAGTTCACCATCATAATAGGCATGTACACTTTTCATAAATCAAATGGGCAAATGACAAGCATTTTGAGAGCTCGTGCCTTTTTCATAAATATCCAATATCATGTATTAAAGATATTTTCTAGCAATTATACTTTACAAATGAATTTAAATCTATCATATACCAGTATATGTTCAAACAGCCGCAGGTATCATCCAATAAATTATAAGAGATAAGAGATGTACACCTAGGAACTAACGCAAATTAGATGAAGAAATGATGATGACAGTTTCTGAAACTACTGTACTCACATAACATTTGCTTGCATCCAGTATAGATGGCCTTGCAGATCTACTGGAACTTCCTTTTCTGCTTAAGCCGAGGTTAAAGATTCATGTGCACAGTTTGTGTTCCTTTGAAATTGAATGTTTAAAGTAATTTCAGAGCATCTCATGAGTCATGAGTCAACACAATCCAAGAAAGATGTTTCGATCAGCAAACCAGGTGATACAGTGAAACTAAGATGGTAACAGGTATTATACCAATTGTGATGTCTAATCAAGAAAATAATACATACCACATTATTTATGAAGTTTGGTTAACTACTAAACATACACGTACCTTTTAAGAAGACGGGTATGCAGTACAAAATGACACTAATAATTGTAAACTGATATAACAATCCTTATAGTTACAGAAGCAGTAATAGGAAACCATGTTATAAAGTTCTCAAAGTCAGACAGCTAAAGAGAAATTTAAGTTTGATACTACAAAGATAATTCATACAACTTTTCTACTAATAATATCCATGGGGATCCTAAATTCCATGAGGGTCAGTTATCCTATTTGTGTTCCCATCTGAATTTACCTTATCTTCTTTTGAATTTTATAGCTCAGTGGATAGAATTTGACATTTACTATGCAATTAGATTTAACCCAGAGTACTTTAACTCTGTGTTTCACCATTGGCTATGCTGACAGTGGCCCATGCCCATTACAGAATCATGGCACCAGTAGCTGCTGAACCTACAATGGATGTGCATTAATTGACAGCAGCTACAAAGAGCCCCAAGGTGCTCAAACCAGCCCTAGTGGCGGCTGTGCTGCAACATATTGCTACCCTAAAGCATCAATTGCACTCATGTGAAGCCCTCCCGAACTCAATATCACCTGTGATCGGGTCAACTAAAAACTAAGAGCATTAGATATCCCCCATACATATAACCAAATTGATATAAAATTTTTAGCATTATCGATGAGTTAGCCAAGTATCTCCACTTGTGGTAAATTAAGCAAGGGTCACGCTGTCAAGAGACTCGCTTTGTCAGACCCCAACTTCTGATAAGCTATTCATTCGAACAACTGCAATTAACTGCCTACAATTTACCACTTGTGAATCCAGGAGTAAAACACGAGACGATAGACATGAAACACCACACCAGAATGGCTGAACTGAAGGCAAGGGGTGTTGACATTTTAGTAGAGGAAGTGCTGCCAACCTGCTCAAACTGCGGGAAGGATATCCACTCCGGGAAGTTATCACCGCACAGCTTCCTGAGGTCGTCCCTGCTGAGAGACCCAAGCACCTTGATATCCGCAGCCTGCAGCAAGGAAGATAGAGCCAAACAAGAAAACTCAAATCCCGCAAAAAAACCAAGCCTCGCAGCTACTCCTGAACTGAACGACCCAACTCCACGGTGTAGCGAGAACGGGGACGAGGCACATTCCCGTCTCGTCGCGGCGGCGCAACCCTAACCAACTCACCTTGGCGATGCGCTTCGTGCTGCGTCGGCGCATGACGCGGCTCTAGCCGGCCATGATGGCGACGCCGACCATGATCCCCATCACCATGGCGACGCACGCGGAGGCGCACGGGGGCGAGCGGCGGCGCACACGGAGGCGCGCGCGGGCGGCGAGTGGCGCACGCGGACGGGCGCGCGCGGGGGGCGGCGGCGCACGTGGAGCCGCGCGCGGGCGGCCGGCAGCGCACGCGGAGGGGCGAGCGGCGGCGCACACGGAGGCGCAGATTGCGGCGCACGCAGCGGCGTCGGGCGGGCGGGGGATGCGCGGGTAGTCTAGGGTTGGGAGGGAGGGGTTGGGTGGGCCGGTTGGGCCAGATAGGGGTTGGACCAGATATACACTTTTTTGGTTATATTTTGTTAATTTATTTTGTTTCGTTAATTTTTTCGGCGCATTTCAATTTTGAACTGCACGACTATGGAATAATAGAATTTAGTCATCTGAAAATTAATATTCATGATATTTAGCGTATGTTAGGGCCGTATCCAGGGAGTCACGTGAAATCTCACGCATCCCGTTAACGTAACACGTTGAATTAGTTGTGGGAAAAGTAGATTTAAATTATATAAAATCCAAACGAAGTTTGAAAATGACGAAACTTTGCCGAGTGCCACGATATTTTGCACTTGGCAAACCTTGGGCACTCGGCAAAGTACAGTTTTTCAAATGTAGAAAACTGTATTGGTATTCCCAGTTTTTCAAAGTACAGTTCTTTTGCTCACTACAATTCCCACACCGGCCAATTTCATTCTAATTTCATGAATGCAGAAAAGACCTATGTATCAAATGTAGATCTTGATGTGTGGAACAATATTGGTATTCAAATTTTTTTTATTCGAGGTAATTTAGTGGCTCATTTGACCAACTTTGACCAAGTCAAATGTAGATTCGTGATTTTGTTACTAGTGTTTACTAAAACTTTCTCAAATGCAAAAATGACCTATGCATCTAATGTATATCTTGATGAGTTATACAAAAGTGGTATTCAAAAGTTTTCCATTTGAGGCAAAGTAGTGTTGTAAATCTTATTCAAAGTTATAGCTAGTTTAAATTTAAAATTTGATTTTTTTTTTGAAAATAGTCGCAACGAAAATTGATCATGCTACAGTAATAGAGCATGATTTTAGAAAATTTTAGAAAAAAGAATCATTGCATTTGGAGTTACTATGAGGGAGAAAGACTAGTTACAATTTTTATCTACAGATCAAAATAGAAAACTGCACCTGTTAATTGAAGATAAAGGTGTTCATCCAAATCCACTGTAGGAGCGGTTGGTGAATGAACCGCCCCTACAGTGGTCCACTGTAGGGGCGGTTCAATCACCAACCGCCCTTACAGTGACATCCCACTGTAAGGGCGGTTGGTGAATGAACCGCCCCTACAGTGGTTTTGTAGGGGCGGTTGGAGATGCTGGGCCCCAAGATGTCACTGTAGGGGCGGTTCAATCACCAACCGCCCCTACAGTGGAAAGGGGGACGCTGTTACAGTGGGTTTTTCACGTAGTGTATGCTTGGATTCCCTGATACATGCAAGTATATATGCATGTGTTCAAATCTCTTAATTTATTATATCTCCTTGTGGCGTGGTCAGCTCTCCGATCCATGTAAAAAAAAATATTGATTGCATATTATAATACAGCAGGAAGCTCAAACGTGCCCTCAAAGCAAAGTCTACTGTGTGTGTGTACCTGATGTTTATCTGTACAATGTTTGGACTGATAGGTGATAACCCTCAAGTGGGGCCTAACCTGGTGAGATAGATATGTTTGATATATGCAATCAAGTCTATCTGCGAGTGCAAGAAGGCAGTTATTGGATTATATACACGTACTGTAGCTGAAATGTCATTCTTTAATCGTGCAACTAATAATTAATAAGCTTATGACTTTTTCTGACAGAAAAATAAAACAATTTGTTGTAAAGGCAGCATCAATGAATAAAATTGTAGAAGGTACTCCCTTGGTCCTAATAATATATTAATATATGATGAGGTATTTAAGCATTCAAAAACTATCTTAAATTGTAAGGTATTCTAGATGAATTAACTGTGCTAATATATGTATCAATCTTATTATTAGTACCCTATCATTAGTATATCTACCACTAGTCTCAAATATAGTAAGCACAAGATCTCTATACAGTTAAGGGAGTGTTACAAATATGTCCTAGGATATACTTGGTTACCCATATTAGTTGTCGTTTCAGAGACAAGGGCCCTGTTTGGATTATTTAGCTGTGCTAGAGGTTAGAGTTATTTTGTACCTTATAATTAGCCCTAAACTAACTTTAGCCAAAGAGGTGTTTGGATAGAAGGGTTAGATTGACAATAAATATACTTTTTCAATCATTTGATGGGGTAGAGGTAGAGAGAGAAATCACTTTTCAAGTGGTCCCAATCAGAAATAGCCCAAATAATCATCTCTTGGTGGGGATAGTTTTTTAGGGTGGGCAAGATGCAAATAGCTCAAACTAACCCTCTTGTTTGAATACTTTAGGGCTAGTTGAGCTCCAAATAGCTCAAACTAGCTCTAGCCCTTGGATCCAAACAGGGCCAAGATTTGGGTCAAACATTAGGAATATAAATCATCAATAACTTTTAAGTTTCTAAGCTTGCAAATATGAAAATTATATAAATAGATTTGTCTTGAAAAATATTTTTATAAAAATATACATATATCACTTTTCCATAAATATTTTTTATAAAAAAGGTCAAAGTTATATTTTAAAGACTGTGTTGTTGTCCTAGACGACAAATAATATGAGTGTGGATGGAGTATACATTATATTTAAGGACGGAGGGCGGAGCTCATCTCTCTCATGCAGCAGAAAGGTACACGTGGAGGGGAAAGATAGGCCCACGCAACATAGAAACAGTATATGCAGCACGCATTGCGCGCCCGGGTAGGGAGGAACAGACAAGCTTATTTTTCATTGTGGGGGCAGGGACTGTGATGGTTTGCATCTTGCATCCTGAGTGCATCATATGATCATTGGTCATTTGGTCCAATGTATCTAGCCCTCTGTGCCAAGAGAAAGAGGGGGGGACCAGCTGTGTTAGGTTGGATCAGATGTACATGTGCCACTGAATGAACTCATCACAGGCCGGATAAGCAAAGTAAACTGATGACTATATATATCTCCTAAAACTAGAATCATTGTGTTTCGCAAAAGTAAGTTTAGCCAAGCAAGGAATGAGTACACGAGTGTGTCTAGTCAAAAGTTGGCCATGATTTAGTTAGGCTGCTGTGTTAGTGTTGCCCTGCATTAAATGCATTATATTGTTGGTTGCGACGTTATCTTTGACACTGGTTAATTTGTTTATACCACACAAACGCTTGAATCAGAGATCAGCAATCCCTAGTACCGAATGTCACTCTCTCCCTATAAGTCCAAAACGTATATTTATTCAGTTTGGTGTTGACAGATTATGAGTCCATTGAATTAAGCAAGTGCACTATATCCACATGTGTATCATGTCCATCTAAGATAAAAAAAACTACAGGTGACCAAGTAGATGGTGGGCAGCTCCCATCGTTGTTAAATGTTAATTAGGAGTTTAGGACAGCACTTGCTGTAGCACAACTCCACGTTAAAAAGGTTGTGGTTCTACATATATGTATATGCATGTATTAGTTTATATGTTATCACTACTTGAGCACTCGGTGCAAATCATGAATACAACATGGAAACTCTTACATAAATGATGTTCATATTCCTCTAACCTTGCATCATTGCCAGAATTTGGTCTCCGAGAAAGCAATCGGTATTCACAGGATTGCCAATGATCAGATCAGTGTTATTTTTAGACCCAGAGAAATCCCTCGATCCCTTGCCTCTCCCTTATCCGTCCCTAACCCTAACCGAGAATTGGGCCAGTGTCCCAGTGCTTTGGATATGGCACGGATGAGAGAACTTTTTTTAACGAGGATCTCAAGAGTGTCATTGGGGTACTTTTATCAACTGGACTAAAGACCCTTTGGCTACCCAACAGTGATAGTGTGCAGATCACTTCCGGTTAGTGGATTCAACTGGTAAGGATCTTTATATTCTTGAAACTTTTATATGCCTTAATGTTACATTAAAAGGTTGTTGGTTAGTCTATATAAGGGGATGTTTGGAAGCGCTCTGTAAAGTAGATTCTCAGGGAGAATCACTCCTAACTGTCAAACATATTTTTTCAGCAAGTGATTCTTTGCTAATTATGTGAAGTGAATCTCTGAAATGAACTAAGATACTGAGAGCTAAAAAAAAATAGCTTCTCCTAATTCTGTGAAGTGATTCTCCATCCTGATTTTGAGAGTTTATGATAAAGAATCAAAGAGAATCATTTTTAGCCACATAAACACTTAATCCGAGAATTAGAGAGCACAGAGAATTAGGAGCACAGCTCTGCCAAATAGGCCCTATTGTTCCGTAGGAAATAATACTTATTGTACGACCACTTTGGGTTACAACAACTATTATACTAGTTTACATGATAATATTATAACAATATGATAAATATCATCATGAGTGATATTGTAACACCCTAAAATTTTGCTTTTCTTTAAATAGAGTTAAATTGGTTTAATTATGATTTTGTGCACATTTAAAACATAGAGAAAATAATTATTGTTTTATAAATAAAATTAATCTTAGAGGTAGAAATATGTTTGTGCATTCATGCTGATGCATTTGAGTTTTTGAGCTGAGTGGTTATGACCAAAATTCAAAACTGGTTTGAAAACATTTGAAAAGTGCTTTGAAAATAGTTTAAATAAAAGAAAAGAGCTTTCTTTTCCCTTCACTTCCCTCCTTTCACTTTCGGCCCAAAGACCCAGCCCTGTTCACTCTCCTCCCCTCCCTCCCCTTCTCCTTGCGCGGCCCACTTGCGCAAGCAGCAGGCCCAGTCATCCCACCCTGCAGGCGCTCTGGCCCAAGTCGACGCTGCGGCCCACGCCAGGGCTGAGCCCATGCGGTGGCGTCCTCTTCCCCTTGCTCTGTTTGGCTGACGTCTCGGACCCACCCCTCCAGTCGCTGACACCCGGGGCCCAGCCGTCAGCGGCACCCCTTTCTTCCACCTCAAGACGGAGTCGACCAGGACTCTGTTTTCTCCCGCCGCTGACCTCTCTGCGGATTCGTCTTCGTGGAGGACGCGGAGGCCCCCCCCTTTATAAACCCTGGAGTCGCCAGACCCTACCGCGCCCGTCAAGCTCTGACTCAGCCGCCGCCTGGTTCCCTAGCTGCCGAATCGAGCGTCGTCCGAAACCCTAAACCGCCGCCACAGTCGATCTCCCTTGCCACCGATTCACAGTCGCCCTAGGTGGTTCGCAGAGTTTCGAATGATGGTAAGAAAGTCGCAGGTGCCGTTCTTGTGTTTTCTCTCGCGCTGAGCTGCTCGGACGAGCTTGCCGGAGCAACCTCAATCATGCCAGCCGCCAGATCAAGTCTCCCGCCGTCTCTGTTCGTCCTCCGCCGCAACCAATACCCCAGATGAGTTTTCCATCCACCCCTATACCTCCCTGTGTCTTCTATTCGATCGTGGGAGGTCTAAATCGCCGTTCCGGCGAGATTCCGGCGAGGTCCGTCCCCTGTTGGTCATGGCGCCGCCGTGGAGAAGCCCTGCGCCGGCGATAGCGCCGCTCCCTCCTCCCCATTTAATCTGCACCTCACATCTGAGATCCAACGGCCGAGAGTGAAGAATACCCCTTCGGTGGCCATTTTCCCCAAAACCCCTTACAATTATTTACACATCAACCCACACTCCTTTTGTTACTGTTCACTGAGTCTTGACAATCTTCCATCCAAGCCCCTGCGCTTTTACCAAAATGAGGCGCAGTCCAGTCGAATTTCCAATTTCGTTTTATTTATTTAAATCTGCAAAATCAAGTTGAGTTAATTACAGTTTTGCCACTGATTTGAAAAGCTTATATCTTCTCCGTTTTAACTCCAAATCGATCCGTTCAACTTGCGTTAGATTCGTTTCAAAAAGATCTTTCTAACCATATAACTTTCAATACTATTTTCTGTAATTAAAATTTGAGTTAACTCCAATCTAGTAATTAGAGTTTTGAAACTTGTTTAATTCATAACTTCTCCGTTATAGCTCCGTTTTGAGTGATCTTCGCGTCTGCGTGTTCATAGTAAAGCGTAGATCAGTTTTTAAAACCTTTTTATTTCTTTTTATTATGATTGGTGTACTGTTCTAATTAATCTATGTTTGCTATGCATGTATGTGTGGATGCCTGTGTGGTGTTGTCTGATCCGAGTAGATTGCTAGTTGTTCGTTGGTGCTCGAAGCATCTCCTGAAGTTCGGGATCAACGTCAGTGCTCGAGTTAAGGCAAGTATAACAAGAGGCTCCTTGTTTCCTATTCACTAAATGCAATCTCAATCATATGCATGTGTCCAATGAATCGCCTGAATTTACTTCCTTGTTTTTGTATACCCTGATCCCTTGTTACCTATGGTTATTGCATGTGGCTAGTAATGCTTAGTTCGCTCAACTATAAATAAGGATGTGAAATATTGATTAATGATATATGCAATTGATGTTTAAAAGATGCTTTTTAGCAACATGGATCTAGGGGCTAGAGCATTGGGTTATGGTGCTCTAGTTTCCTATAGGACTTGTCATTAAGCGGCAACCCAGGATTTACAGTGCATACCTTGAGAACTACATGGCTCTGGTCTGGCCAAGTATCATGAATTGTTCTAGTTTGCGAGCAGCTTACCGAAAGGGCAAGAGGGGTGTTCCTGGTGGACTCTAGTGCAACTGAATCCTTAGCGGTTGCTAGTTATTAGAACTAACTTGCGAAAGGCTACGTTGTGAACCCTGCCGTACACCTCGGAAGTGTAAAATGCGCTGGCATATGGGTATCACTGCTCAATGGGTAAAGATGTGCAACCTCTGCAGAGTGTTAAAAACTGATATATCAGCCGTGCTCCCGGTTATGAGCAACCTGGATCCTTTTTGATTAGATGGTTCTTGGTTGGTTTGGGTTATAGTGGAATCTGATGATATCTTTAATCATTTCACATATTGGGAGCCTATGCATAATCTAGCAACTGAGGTTTAATAATAAAATATGACCAACTAAAAGTGCTTACCGCAGTTCAACCGTGTCAAGCCTTTGAGCCTGCATCCCCTCTAAGTTATGCTTGCTAAGCGGTAGTAGCTTACGCTTGTTTTACTTTCTATATCTTTGGCAAAATCCCGGATGGGTACCAGATGGAGGATTTCATGAGAAGTTTCCAAGAGATGATAGGCTTGTGATCAACCAGTTGACGTTTCCTGTGGAGTTGAAGGCTTCGCCAGAAGAGTAGATATATAGTGTGTTTGGTGATGTAAGACCATGTCTTTTGTAATATATGTTTTTACGCTATGTAATAAAGGCATTGTCTTTGATATTACCCTTCATTTGTAGCTATATGTGTGAATTGTCTTCCTGGGCACACATATGGTATGTATCTGGTTTTGTTCTTAAAACCAGGGTGTTACAAAGTGGTATCAAAGCTATGTCGACTGTAGGACGCAAGCCTAGTTAGAGAATGGTCGTCTTAAGGTTTACAACTTGCTATGAAATCCTTGTTTCATAAAACCTTGCTATATTTCTCCTACCCTTATGATTTATCTCCTCCTTGTGGCTATTTTAAAAGATCTTGTTCTTACCCTCACACCTTGACTTGGTATTTCTTTTGATCTATCCCTCATCTCATTCTTCGCGTAATATCAAGTTAGGAGTCTTAGAGTTGAAACCAGTGGTATAACAAGAACGTTAGTTTCGTGAGTAAAGTTAATGAGTCCTAATGCTTGATTTGTGATCCTTTCATGTGTGAATGATTGTCTTGATGCTTATGCATGATTTGGATCTTTGTAATGATTGTTGTGACTTGTGGTGTATCCCCACATTTCACTTAGATATAAGGTTTAGGCATAGGATCTAGTGCTAGGATAGTTGGGTTGGTTTTTCTCTTCTTTTCTGAGCAGTCTGAGATCATCAAGCTATATCTTCAAGTAAGAACGTCCAAAAATCATGAAAATTTTATGGATGAAAGTAGACTTCTGTATATTTCGTTTGCCACTGGAATCACCTCCAAATCTGTTATGGTTTGAGAGTTATGACTCTCACAAGTTGAAGTTTCTACGCTGTCTGGAAGTCTGAACAGTTTCGGATTGTGGTCAGTTTTCGACTGAGTTAACTTCAGAATCTGGGAAAGTGCTCTAAATAGAAGTTGTAGAGAATTTCATAAGCTTTCCAACCATATAAGATCCATTTTCATATGATTTATAGATCTCGAGATATGACTGTTTTTCTGAGCTGCTGTTGTTAGTTCTCGTTCAGAAATTTCAGAATTAACTGTTTAGTTACATAAATGATTTTCGGATCATGGTTCTCAACCAATGCATGTGTTACATGTTGCAACCAGATGGTTTCTACTAGAAGAAGTGCTGCACGTGATGCAATAAGGAATGCCACCAATGCTAACTTACCATCACCAAATCCTTCAACTATAGAGCAAGCTTTGACGATGCAGACTCAACTATTGCAAGCTATGGTCCATACTATGGTGAATAACCAACATCAAGCACCACCTATTGATAAGCGTGGTGAATTTATGATGGGACATCCTCCAACCTTCTCTCATTCAAGTGATCCACTGGAAGCAGATGATTGGCTTAGAGCTGTGGAGCGACAACTTGAGAGAACATCAATTGTATGCTAAGCTGAGCAAGTGTGAGTTCTGGCTGAAAGAAGTCTCTTTTCTTGGTCATGTTATCTCAAATGGTGGAGTAGCAGTGGATCCTACTAAAGTTAGTGATGTGTTGAGTTGGAATCCTCCTCAGGATGTAAGTGAAGTTCGAAGTTTCTTAGGTATGGCGGGATACTATCGAAGGTTCATTGAAGGTTTTTCGAAGATTGCCAAGCCTATGACCGCTCTACTTGAGAAGAATGCTAAGTTCATGTGGACTGATCAATGCCAAGCTAGTTTTGAAGAGTTGAAGAAGAGATTGACTACAGCTCCAGTATTGATTCTACCAGATCTGAACAAGAGTTTCTCTATCTACTGCGATGCATCTCGAATTGGTCTTGGTTGTGTTCTTATGCAGGAAGGTCGAGTAGTGGCCTATGCGTCAAGGCAACTAAGAAAGCATGAACTGAACTATCCCACACATGATTTGGAGTTAGCAGCTGTGGTTCATGCATTGAAGATTTGGAGACATTACCTTATTGGACATAAGTGTGACATTTATACAGATCATAAGAGTTTAAAGTACATCTTTACTCAGTCTGATCTGAACTTAAGACAACGTCGTTGGTTGGAGTTAATTAAGGATTATGATTTGGAAGTGCACTATCATCCCGGTAAGGCAAATGTGGTAGCTGATGCCCTTAGTCGAAGGAGCTATGTTAATGAAGCTCTAGTGACACAGTTACCCAAGGAGTTATGTGAAGAGTTTAAGCGGCTTAACTTGGGAATAGTCGCTAATGCTATGGAATTGGTAGTGCAACCAACACTTGAACAAGAGATTCGCAAGGTCAGTTAGAAGATGAAAAGATCAAGGAGATAGCTAAGCTTATCACGATTGGCAAAGCACCTGGTTTCCGAATGGATGAGCAAGGAACAGTGTGGTTTGGGAAAAGAATATGTGTGCCAGATATAAAGTCTATTCGACAGATGATTCTAAGAGAAGCTCATGATTCAGCATACTCTATTCATCCAGGTAGTACTAAGATGTATCTGGATCTCAAAGAGAAGTACTGGTGGTATGGTTTGAAAAGAGATGTGGCAGAGTATGTAGCGATATGTGACACATGCCAGCGAGTGAAAGCAGAACATCAGAGACCAGCAGGTTTACTCCAACCTATGAAGATACCCGAGTGGAAATGGGAAGAAGTTGGCATGGATTTTATTGTTGGTTTACCACGAACTCAGAGTGGTTATGACTCGATCTGGGTAATAGTAGATCGGTTGACTAAGGTTGCTCACTTCATACCGGTCAAGACTACATACGCCGGTGCAATGTTGGCAGAATTGTACATGCAATGGATAGTGTGTCTGCATGGAGTTCCTAAGAAGATCGTGTCTGATAGAGGAACACAGTTTACATCACACTTTTGGAAGAAACTGCATGAATCTATAGATACTAAGTTGAACTTTAGCTCTCCTTATCATCCACAGACTGATGGACAGACAGAGAGGACAAATCAGATCTTAGAAGATATGTTGAGAGCTTGTGCTTTGCAGTATGGCACCAATTGGGATAAGAGTTTGCATTATGCGGAATTCTCTTACAACAATAGCTATCAGAAGAGTCTCAAGATGGCACCGTTTGAGGCACTAATGGTAGAAAGTGTAGAACTCCGTTGTTCTGGAATCAGACAGGTGAGAGTCAAGTATTTGGACCAAAGATCCTCAGAGATGCTGAAAAGCAAGTGCAGATTATCAGAGAAAATTAAAAGTGGCACAGTCAAGGCAAAAAGATTATGCTAACACTCGAAGAAGAGAGTTGGTATTTGCACCCGGAGATTATGTCTATCTCAAAGTGTCACCGATGAAAGGTACAAAGCGGTTTAATGTAAAAGGCAAGTTAGCCCCTCGCTACATTGGTCCGTTCAAGATTCTCGAACGAAAAGGAGAAGTGGCTTATCAGTTGGAATTGCCAGAGAGCTTGTCTGGTGTACATGATGTTTTTCATGTGTCTCAGTTGAAGAAGTGTCTACGTGTGCCAGAGGAACAAATACCTTTGGAAGAGCTCAATGTGAAAGAAGATCTTACCTATAAAGAGTATCCCATCAAGATTTTGGAAACAGCAGAAAGAGTTACTAGAAGTAAAGTGATCAAGATGTGCAAAGTTCAATGGAATAGATGTTCAGAGGATGAAGCTACATATTCAATGTCAGCATCATATTAAAATCCCCGCTAATCAGTGGCTGGCCAACTAATCTAAAACTATAACAAACTCCCTGTGTTAACTATATATGTACCATATTGCTGTGTAATGTTAGCATAGATATCAAGGTTAAGTAGTTATAGCCAATTGATCAGTCCATTTCTAAAATAGTATTTTATATACCTTCTTTCAACTTAATTTCTGATCTCACAGTCTCTGATAGGCACCTCCCAAATCACTGAGAACTGGTAGACAGGAATCAGAACTTTTTATCCTTAATTATTGGCAAATATGTCGACACCCTAGCTGCAGATGAAGCGCACTTCTAGAAAGAATACATTCTCTGAATTATTCCTTAGTTCTGATGATGAGATGCATCTCATCTTATCTCGTCACAAAGCTAAAAACTACATTACCTTGAGACCGACTGGACACACCAAGGGAAGGCTTCCTGAGAGACAGCTCGATCGTGTGCAATGAACAATTCGATGCATGCGTGCGTCTGTTTATTGGGGATCGTCTTTTGTTATGCACATGTGGCAAAAAAAGTGTTTTGTTTTATTCATCAATGGATGTACCAAACTCGATAGCAAGATATTCGAAGACGTGTACGTACATGGATTGATTGGGCATGGTAGACGGGGGTACAAGCTAGGATTGTCCGCGTACATGGTTGAAGATATTGGATATGTTTGTCCATGATTTCCAAATTTTATTGGGCGAGGTGGTGATGAACCTAGACTTATTCTGTTTGAACAATGGTATACATGCATCATGGGACAAACTAAATCCAATCAGAACAGTCCTTTATAGTTGAACTAACTATTCAACTTCAATTTTTAATGCCAGAGTACACGCCTACTATGACTAGTTAGACTGTTATTAATTAGATCTAGAACCTAATCAAACTGCTTGAAATACTCCCTTCATATCGCTTTTAGATGTCGTCTAGGACAGCGACGCGGTCTCCAAAAATATAACTTTAACATAATGATACGAAGGGAGTATACACGTCTAGTGCCAAATGATACGGATTTTCCATGTTTTCCAAATCTAGTTACCATGCGAGAAATCGCCAATTTCTTGAACTTGCCCATGCAAGTCATATATATATATATAGGACCCCGCTATTTGGAGCGTTGCGCTCTATATAATATTTAGAGCGCACAGCACTAGCGACTCCGCAACCGTAAACATTAGATAAAGATCTCCCCGCAACCATAAAAGAAAAGGCTAAATTGATTCTGCAACCATAAAAGCAATTCGCGGCGGTGGCCGCCTGACACTTGGAGACAGACACATCATTGCGTGGACCTGACAGCTAACCATGCATCCATAGCCGAGTAGACCGTAAAGGAAAGGACAGGGAGCAGCAGCCGGTCACCGTAAAATTTTTTTCAACAATGAAGGGAACAACCTGTCACCGTAATATTCTTTTTTATTTCAACAAGGAAGGGAGCGCCTTTGACCGTAATTCTATTTCTTTTGACAATTCTTCAGGAGGAAGGGAAGCGAGGGTAGGGAGCAGTACGTCGGTGACCATAATTCTATTATTTTGATATTTTTTTGGCAAGCATGGGAGCACCCGTAAAATTCGTCTTTCACGAAACCGTAAGATATTTATATTTTAGAGATCATTTTGGAACCGCAAGTAGTAATTATTCAGGAACAACTGTTTCATTGGCACATTGCTCGTTTTTGGCGACACGTTCAGTACTTTGAGTACAAATAGTTCTTTGGAATAATTGAAAATTCATTCATCGAAAGTAATTTTAAAATGTATTCTAACAATTTGAATTTCAGATTTTAGTTTACTTTTAAAACGTTGTAAGTAGTGATTATTTATTTTTTCTGACGTGATGAGATAATAAATATCTAGATCACTGTTTGCTACCGTAAATATATTATCAAACATGGACCGTTAGTACACGAAGCTACAAAACGATTTCACCAAGATCCGATAACACCAAGAGAGAGCACAAAGTTTTATGCCTAGATCTCATTACCGCACAAAAAGTCAAAATCCAATAGATAAATGAAGCAAGAAATTATGCGGCCAAATGATTCGATGAAGAACAATCTCTGCTGCTTTCCCCGTTGCTGGGTCGCAACCATCAACGGATCGGATGGCACCGTTGCTGGAGATTACGGGATTGAGGCCGCGGCTGTTGCCGAAGATGCCGAGGTGACAACCCACAACAACAATGGCGGAGGGCACCGCTTCACACGCGCCATCGTCGGTGCCATGGAGGAGGGCACCGCTGCAACTGCCACCAGACTCTGTGCGACAAAATAAACAGTCAAAGAGATAAGAGGTTAACAGCGCTAACAACAGATCGATCCATGGAGGATGACGAGGAGATGGATTTGTATCTGAATCAATCACTTGACGAGGGCTGCCGCCAGGCCACCGACCATCATGACCGGCTGGAGGGACAGGGCACCATGCTCGGATCTGGAGAGAGAAATGGCTAAGAGATAAGGATTAGGTTATTTATATCTTTCTACCATGAGTTACTAATTCTCAATTAGGTGGCGTGAATTAAGCTTGTAGGATCGACAATTACTAGCATGAGGTGTGACTTACGTTTGCACGGATGAGAAATACGGTCGTGGGTCCGAGAAATACGTTTTGCGTTGGATTGAACGATTTTTACAGTTGTGGCAGTGACTTTTATGGTTGTGGGTTTAGAAAGCTCAGGGGAGTCCTAAATTGTTATTTAGAGCGCAGCGCTCCAAATAGCAGTTCTATATATATATATATATATATGATTCAAAGATTTCTTTTTCTCTATTATTGTACTGTCCCTCGTACATACATACATACATGCAGGTCCTCAGTCCTCACATCACAATGATAAGGGGGCAATCTATACCACCAGCAGTGGCACCACCAATTATTTGGGCATTCCCACTGTGATGGAACTGAGAGAGAATTTGAGCAAGATTGACGCTTCCACTAAAAACCCCAACCGAGGAGGACTACACACATGTCGCGCCGCGATTCGCACACGCAGGACATACAAGCACTCCAAACAAACAGTGTGCATGGATCGGAGAAGTGGACAGTGACACAGCTAGGGGATACTTCCAAGAATCCCAGCAGGCATGATTGATTGGACGACACTGGGCAGACAACGGTTAGGCAACTGGCAAAATCTCTCTTGCAATCAGCAACCGGGTCGCCATCGCCAAGCAGGGAACAAAGCTAAGCAAGCAGCATGCATGGTGCGAACTGAGAAAGAATAGAGAGCATCTCAATCAGGCCGGGGGACAACGCCCATGTCAGCATTTATCCCCCCCAGCGGCCGGCCCCTATGGATTGCTACTTGAACCGATTGCTACTTGGCGCCAACCAAAATGATTTGTTCGAGTAGAGGATGGAACTTAACTGGAACAAAAATCCCAATAACTAACTCAATCGCTTCAGAAATGATTGCAAGAAACATGCTTTTTTCATGCAAGATGCATGGTGGCAGGAGCTAGCTAGGTCTGCCATTGAATTAAGCAAAGTAAGAGATATCTCTGCCATTTTAAGGATGTGGACAGAATTTGTTACTTATCAGTTGTCACCAACAGTGCCATCGTTTGACTTCAATTTTTGTATGCTAACAACTGTAGGGCTCGAATTCAGAAGCTCATAAACAAAAATCTAAGAGATCTATACCACCATTGTAACAAAAAATCTCTCCATCAGAGGTCCTTAATTTAATGTAATACTAAAAGAAAAAGAATCACGCGGTCAATTCCTTTTAGTTTCGTAGCTGTGGGTGAACTACATATTACATACTCATCATTGCTGCTCTCAAGTTGTCGTCGGTAGAGGCCTGAACTTGAACCTAGAGTGAAAGCAAAGGGATAAGAAGATCTTTGTGCCTTCTAGTGGTCCTCTTGTGGGCAACAAGACAAAGCTTTAGCTAGCAGATGGGCGACGGGAACCAGATAGCCACACGTTCTAGCTACTGTCCTACCTTGTTCCATAACAGCTGAAAGAAAACTTGGGACTTTTCTCGCTGTCGTTTCACAAAGTACTTACAATTCTCTGCATTTTTTTTTACAAAACAAAAAAGAGAGAGAGAGATAGGTACACCTGTCGATCGCCTGGCCGGGCGCCTAACAAGACAAACGAATATATGTGGCTTCATTTAGTTGACCATCGACCAAAGTATTAACAAAAGCAGCCGCTAGCCACAAGTTGTTTTCAAAAGCGATCGAGAGTGCACGCATGCATGATTTCCTACCAAAACGAAAAAAGGTGAAAAGTTCTTGTTCTCTAGATCCCTTCAGCTGCTCGCTCGTCCGTTCTGGATGGAGGATGCACTTGCAGTGAAAAATCCGGCCACTCCACTAACTGATTCATCAGAACAATAATTCATGCACATAGAGAGAGAGAGAAGAGAAAAAGATCCGATTCTGCTGCATCGTCTCGTTTTCGATACAATCATGCATGGAATGCGCCGCGGAATTTATGCATGCATGTTACTACCCATGGAAGAACCAGTATCGATCAGATGACACGCACTTTCAGAAAAGAGACAAAAGTTGGAATGCGATGGCAGCCAGCAGCAGAGTTCTGAACGGGCTTCTCATCACGTTCAGAAAATCACATCCTATTCTCCATACCCGTGTTAGAATCTCGATTCGAGCATCTCCATCAGATTGAAAAAAAAAATCAATCACCATTTTTGTAAAAACTATCGTATAAGAAAATGAGATGAAGAAAAAGTCTGCTCCACCAGATCTCCTATCACAAAATCTATTTCCCTACACTACCGGAAAATTCATCTTTGCCGAGTACCGAGCTCTTTGCCGAGTGTTTTAAAAAAACACTCGGCAAAGAGCTCGGTACTCGGCAAAGATGAATTTTTTGCCGAGTTTAAAAAAAAAACACTCGACACAGAGCTTTTTGCCGAGTGTTTTTTTCGCACTCGGCAAAGAAGCTTCTTTGTCAAGTGTTTTTTACACTCGGCAAAGAGCTCTTTGTCAAGTATTTTTTTTTCGACACTCTCGGCAAAGCTAATTTTCAAATCATATTATTATGAAGCAGTAAAATAATTCAAGTGACTTCAACTACAAAGTTGTTTAACTCATCAAAATGAACAAATTTTGTTTTGCTAATTTCTTCATTTAACAAACTGCTAATAAATTTATTCACGGATCTTATACGTCTCTCCTTAGTTTATCAAACTACAAGAGTAATATATAAGATTTGTGAATAATATTAGAACTACCATGTCGGATGTATAAAGTTCAAAAAACCAAAATAAATATTTTAGATTTTGACAAGTTATGCAACTCTATAGTTGATAACTTTTTGATTTGAAGTCATCTTGTCATGTAAAATTGCATCCGAATTTTAAAAATTTAAAATTTGAATTTTTCAAAAGACCTCGGATGGAGAAATGACCAAAATAAAAGTTGTATATCTCGAGAAGTTATGAAACTTTGTAGTTGACAACTTTTAAATTGAAATCATCTTCTCATGCAAAACTGTATTTGAATTATATAATTTTAAAATTTGAATTTTTCAAAATACCTCAGATGGATAAACAACCGAAATGAAAGTTGTAGATCTCAAAAATTTATGAAAGTTTATAGTTCACAACTTTTTAATTTAAAATTATCTTGTCATCAAAAACTATGTTTTGAAAATTCTCAAATTTAAAATTCAAATTTTATAAATGATCTCGGATGGAGAAACTTCCTAAACAAAAAATATAGATCAAAGAAAGTTACGAAACTTTAAAGTTGACAATCTTTTGATTTGAATGTGTTTAGGACCTTATACGAGCAATTTACACTTGGCTTAGTATAATATATGGAGAACGAAAATGATATCTAAACACAAGTGATGGTGTACACTACTGGAGAACAGGCCTTTAGCCCTGGGCCATTTTGGACTTTAGCCCCGGACATGGAGCCGGGGCTAAGGAATCGGGACTAAAGGCCCGACCTTTAGCCCCGGTTCCGTCGCCCGTGGCTAAAGGGGGACCTTTAGCCCCGGTTGGTAATACCAACCGGGATTAAAGAGGCCTCCAGCGGGCCACCGTGGCTGGCTTCTTTAGTCCCGGTTGGTATTACCAACCGGGGCTAAAGAGGCCGCTGCTTTTCTTTTTTTTTATTTTCTTTCAATTGGTTATTGTTTTTGGTTTTACAATTACATTAGGTTTTTTAATACGTATTCTTCGCTGCTAATATATTTCATTAGGCCGGTTTCAAATACGTATTCTCGCTGCTAAATAAATATATATAAACACATAAAATTTACAATTACACACAAATGGAAATATGACTAATATATACATATATATTATAGAGCTATTTATACATATGTACATAAAATATACAACATTATCCATCATGCATCCTTAACATGATATTTACAACACAAATATTGTTCCTGGCTTAGAGGTCATACAAGTGTTCATCTTGGTTTGGCTTCATTGGTTCGTCTTTGTTAAACCAATACTCGGTGCCAGACTTAAGGACATGGTCATTAAGGAAGCCCGCGATGGTCTCTTGAATTGCTTTGAGGCGGACCTTATCCATCACCTGGTTCTTCAACCATGTCTCCTTCAATTTGGATTAAAAGAAAAAGAAAGTATTAACATACATAATATTTATGTAAAAGCAACAAAAAATAAAATAAATTTATTTACATGTTACGTACTTGCTGACTCTGTAGAGGAGTTCTTTTTTTCATACACCGTCAGGAACTCACAAACATAGTACGCACATAAATTGTTTCCCGGTGACTGTCGTAGAAACCCACTTACAAGATATAAAAAGATTACTCTCCGCTTAGCGTGCGTCTGCTGAGTGATGCTAATTAAGATAAAAGAGACGAGGAGGTAGTACAACTTACATTAGTAGTAGAGAATCAAGAAGTTGCTCTTTCAGATCCGGACGGTGTTTCTCAACAAACCAAGCGCAAACCCTGCACAATATATATAATTGGATCGTTAATTAACTATTGCAGAGTTAAAGAGCAGGAATCAATATTTAAAGATCACATTTACCATCGGATAATATCTATCATATCTTGGTAGTCTTCTTGTGGTTTTCTCAGAGAGTCATAGATTAGCAAACGACTCTCGGGGAGATCGATCACAATTAGTATCCAGTGAAAACTGCATTTATATTTATATAGTCAACAGATATATCTTTATATGTCAACCTAATAAAATGTGCATATGATACAAAACTCACCTAAAGTTGTAGGGGAATAGTATATATCTTTTGTCCTTTGGTTTACGAAGAACCTCCGCAAATTCCTCTCTGTTTGAGTTTTCACGCATCCGAGAGAGTATGGGTGCTTGAATACGATATATGGATCGATGAAACCAATGTCCTTGTTATTTTTACGCCTTAGTTGTCTCATCATGTTTCTGCATATGTTTACAAACGCTTGCTAGTGTGAGGATAATTACTTATACATATAGATAAGCTAAAGTGAGATTATTAAAAGAAAACAATCACTTACAGGCAAAGCAGCTAACGAGAGATTTGTCTAGAGCGTCCATGTGGCAGAGCTGATGTAACTCATTAAACTGAACCTATATGATGTCATCACCACGAAAGTAATCATGGTCTCTAATTCTGACGCAAATATAGTCATCAGCTTTTCTGCCACACACTGTGAGGTACCACTAATTAGCAAGTGCATTTGTGTACCAAGATCCCTCAGGGCCGCTGGGGGTTATATATACTTTGACCATATACATATGCCCTCTGCCATTTATCAACAACTGCAGCACTTTTGATGCCTGCTTCTCCCGAGTATGTTTTCCACATTTAACCAGTTTTCCTCCAAAAATTTGAGCAGATGCTCAGGATCAACGTCTCCATATGCTTGTTCTATGACGCCACATGTTGTACCGTATTCATTCCCAACACAAACTAGATCTGGCACTGATTGCTGCTTTTGTTCCCGAGCTGTGGGACACCCTTTCCTGCTCTCTTCTTTGTCTTCTTGGCCTCCTCACGTGATTTGCTGAGCGTGCGATCATAGTCTGATTTTGGCGAAGCCTTACGGGCAGCACGTACCTTTTCTGGTGAGCATCCACAGTTTGCCTTAGTTTTTCAGGAGGAACAAAAGGTACGGCTTCTCCAGGTTTCGCTTTGCTCGACCACTAGCAATGGCAGCGTCGAAGAATGTTCAAGTCTTTTTGCACTGCAACTTCAGTCTCCTCCTCGGTCATGTCATATGCAAGTTTTGTCATCTTGGAGCTGGTTTTCTCACAGAGGCTTTCTTCTTCGGAGGTGGTGGGGTTGACGCCTTGGTTGTGTGACAGCCTCTTCTTTGTTGGCGGTGACGGTGTTGGAACCCGCCGTGGAAATGGGGCAGGTGGAGGGGTGTCGGAGCCCGCTTTAGAGGAGTGGTGGGGCCGGTGGCGGTGTTGGATCATGCCGTGGGGAGATGGGGCCAGTGGCGGTGTTGGATCCTGTCGTGGAGGAGATGGGGCAGGTGGCGGCGGTGTTGGATCACGCCGTGGGGGAGATGGGCCGGTGGCGGTGTTGGATCCCGTCGTGGAGGAGATGGGGCCAGTGGCGGTGATGGATCCCGTCATGTTTGATCTTGATCATCATCGCCCGCAACACTGTGATCATGTGGTGAATGCATAATTGGACTTAGGTTGGGGGATGTCCTGCTGCGAAAACAACATGGTATGAGTATCCATTTATACTATTAGCTCACCAATACTATTAACTTCATTCACTAATTTCATACACACCTAGGGTTAGGTTGTTGAGGAGGAGAGGTGATGCGCCAGGACTTATGATATAGCGCTGCGCCAACATATGAATGTCTTCTCCGCTTCTCCTAATGTCATTCTCGCCATCACCTCCTTTAATGTCAAGTTCGACATTGTCGTAACCTTTCACCCCCTATCCACTGAGACGCTAGCATATCCAGGAGGTATTATTGCCCCATGACATCTTGGGTGTCTTCGTAGGATCTATAGGAGATACAACACCTATAGCCACCATGACTGTGGCATTCCCCTGTGGAATGTGCAGTTCACATGTCGTGAGAGGCTCGGTGATGTCGTCCACGGGAAAGCGCAGTGCTACGTCTGGGACCTCTGTGGAAGCGCAACTGCTTTTCATTTGATCAGGGGGCTGATGTTGACTCCCGGCTCTGATGCAGATTGCCTTTGCATCGAACTTACTGCTAACTGCACTTGCCTTTTTATTTCCTCATTCATTTTGCCTTCAAGTGCTTTTTCTCGCTCAACTGCTTCAAGAGCCGCGGCCTGTGACTGAAGAACCATTTCTCTAACCTTTGCAACCGTTGTGCCCTCCTCCTCCTTTCTCGCGCGACTTCTATAGGTCTCTATGTCCCGAAGGAAGGCATGCTCCCACGACACCTCCCCATAGCCTCTGGTTCTCCCACCATGTTCAGATTCTCCAGGGCATATGTCAGCTCGTCCTTGTCTTTTTTCGGCTGCCACCTGCCACTGTCAGCCATTTCTCTAGCATAAGCAAATCTTTCTGCTGCTCTATGGAGTTTTTCGCCATAATGTATCCTTCCTGTCTGTAGGTCTAGGCTTCCTCCATGACCAAAAAACCAATACTTGGCGCGCTCAGTCCAGTTTATTGATTCTGGTTCAATGCCCTTGGCTAGCAACTCTCGTTCCATTCTTTCCCATTTAGGAATGGCACTCTTGTAGCCACCTGATCCAAGTGATGGTGGTATTGTTTTTGTCGGGCATTCTGTTGGTTCATTCTGACACGTGCCTTACCCTCTTCTCTTCTGATTTCTTGAATTCTACAAACTCATCCCAAAAAGGCCTCAACTTGACGTAGGCCTTGGTGTTAAAATCCGGAGTTAGGTCCTTCTTGATAAATGTGTTGTACAATTTCTTCTTCCAGCCCTGGAATAGTGTTGCCATTTTCTTCATAGCCCAATCCCGAACTCTTGCCTTCAAATTTCTATCTCTGTTTCAAGTGTGAAATGTGCAAGGACATCTTGCCAAACCAGTTCCTTATCACGATCAGAGACAAAACTTATATGAGGAGCACTTCTCTTTTCTTCCATTCACGAGCATTGATCGGGATCTTATCCCTTACGAGATACCCATAGTGGTTAACGAATTTCTGTGCATGTTCTCCAAGCACTTGCCTGTTTCCTCGTTGAATTCTGAGATAATGTATCGGCCATCCAACGGCTTCTTCGGACCTCGTACGGTCCTACTCTTCCCGGTAGTCGTTGTCGATCCAGAGGGCTACGTATGTAGGAACAGTAGATTATCTAATACATTTACAAATTGATTAGAATTTTATGTGCTCATAGAAATTGTAGGTATACCTCGCCAGTATTTTCTTGCATAATTTCTTCATAATCGATAAAGTATTGACTGCCATCTCTACTTCTTGATTATTGTTATCGTCACCTGCTACATCTGGGTTAGCGGCGCTGTTGATTAATTCATACATTTCCTCCTCCATGTTGTCAACTGGGTCGGCCATTTCTGCGAATAACATGGAGGATAATAAACCCACATTATTCCATACACATTCATAAAAACATATACACGACATAAACATATCTAATTGATTATTCCTTCTCCATCACAATGGACACACCGTTGAGGAGAGGACGACGACGGACGACGACGAGGATGACGTTGCGGTGAGGAGGTGAGCACGACGACGGACGACGACGAGGATGACTTGCGGTGAAGATGACGGCGGACGGCGGCGAGGTCAACGCGACCAATCTCTTTTTATCTACATGTCACATATTTTTTGTTAGATTAAAAAACATTGATTTTCTAAAAAGATTTATATAACTATATATTTATATAAATATATATTCATTTTTCTATACTATATACACGGCTGCGGTGCATTAATAACATTTTTTGATATTCTCTAAATATATATGTATATATATTCATTTTCTATAATCATTCTTTTCTATATATATCTTTTTTATTTTCTATAAATATATGGTATTTATAATCAATTTTTCTATAATCATTCATTTTCAATATATATCATTTTTTCTTTCATTCTTCCTGCACACAACGTTGTCTTTTTGTTGGGCACACACAGTGCACACACACGCACACAGTGCACACACACGCACTGCACACAACACGCACACACGCACACACACAACGCACGCACTGAGCACGGCGGCGCGACCGCGCCCGGCCTCCTCAGCGGCGGCGCGAGAGGACGAGGCGTGCGTGGCCGCCGAGGCAGGCGGCCGCCGAGGCCGGCGAGGGAGAGAAGAGGAGGCGTCGGCGCGGCCGCGCGAGAGGACGACGGCGAGGGATGCGGCGGGACACGGCGGCGCGGCACTCGATCGGAGACGACGAGGGAAGCGGCGGCGCTGCGGGCGGTCTGACGTCGTCTGAGGAAGAAGGAGGGCACTGTGCCCTATATACGCGGGGAACCTTTAGTCCCGGGCCGTGGCCCACCCGGGACTAAAAGACCTTTAGTCCCGAGCGGCGTAAGCCCGCCCGGGACTAAAGGCTTGGACCTTTAGTCCCGGGGGATTACGCCCCGACTAAGGCACCTTTAGCACCGGGTGGTGCCACCGCCCCCGGGACTAAAGCTTTTTTTCCCGCCACTGTTTTGGGCTTTTTCTATTCTGGTTTTTGTATTAGCTACCTTTAGTCTCGGCGGGCTTACGCCCCGGGACTAAAGGTTCCTTTAGTCCCGGGTGGTTCTACCGCCCGGACTAAAGGTTTTTTTCCGTCTGTATTTTTGGTTTTGTATTAGGTTTTGACTATATTAATATGCTGTATATTTTGTTAATTGCATAGTAAATTAAATATTAGGTATAAAATTACTTAAAAATGACAGTTGTATTTCCTTTTACCTTATTGTATAGTAGAAAAATTTGTAACATAATTCTTTTCTTTTCTTATAATAATGAATATAAATGTAAATAACAATTCATATTTTGTTAATGCAAAATATAATGTTAAATTTAAATATCTGAAACAACTGGTTCTCGATAGGAAGATTATTTTTGCATTATCTGAACGTTAAATTTTGGGTTGTTTATCTTTCATTGTCCAAATGCACGATAGCGAAATTCACTGTTAAATTGCAGTTTAATTTAAAAAGATAAATTTGTGTAGTTCATATATGTTTCTTCTGTCGTATTGGTCTCAAACTTTTCTTAGGCTGTCACGTGGCACGGGTGAGGCACCAACAAGTTTGTGATTTTTTCGGAGATAGTTTAATTGAATTAACCGCGCAGGGTACCGTCACCCAATAATATAGGGTCAACTGGGCCTACACATCAAAATAATCCAGAATGGTGGCCAATTTTAACACGGGATCTTGAATGGCCTAGGAAGAAGAACTTGTGAGTTGATGAAAACCGCAGAGGGCCGGAGGTGTAATTCACCGGCTTTTATCTCATTCGGCACATAGAAAAATAATAATAATTTAAATAATGATCAGAAAAATCTAACACCTCTTGTGAGGCATCAATTTGGGCTCATATGCTTGCCAAAATAAATCAAGTCATTTCGACACCCGACATCAATGAACCATGACTATCCATAATCATTATTAATTCACAAAAAATCTAATACATAATTGGTCAAAACATCACTATATATCAAGCGGTACACTGATGATCTTCTTCTTGACGTATGTCCTTGGTTTATGATCATGTCGTAACCATGGAGCCTCCTCAGCATTTAGCAGGATGCTGGGGTCTTTGCTCACACTGAAGGGTGGTATCCGGTCATCCCTTTCATAATCTTCTGACATGTCTGACTTGTCCTCAATTCCACGATGTTTCTTCTTTCCTGAAAGAACTATGTGGCATTTCGGCTCTTTGTTGATTTATCATCATTTTTCCCTCTCCTGGGCTTTGTAGACATGTCTTTTCACGTAGAACACCTGATTCACATCAGCAGGCAAGGACGAATGGTTCATTTGGTATCCATATTGTTGAGATCCACTGTTGTCACTTCCATACTCCTTCAACTGGTACTCTCGCCTCCGGTTGTCTTGACCCATTGGCATCGAAACAAAGGGACTTTAAAGAATTAGGTGCGTAGTCTAGTTCCCAAATCTCCTCTATACGGCCATAATATGTTTGCCTCTTCCCATTTGGGTCTGTGGCATCTACGCGAACACCACTGTTTTGGTTCGTGCTCTTTTTATCTTGGGCAATGGTGTAAAATGTATTTCCATTTATCTCATACCCTTTGTACGTGAGGATGTGCCACGATGGTTGCCTAGCCAACAAATATAGTTGCTCATCAATATTGCTATCACCCAGACATTCTTTTCGCAACCAAGTGCTAAAAGTTTTCATGTGCTCACGTGTTATCCAAACTTCATTCTTCTCTGAAAATTGGGATCGTAGGAACTCCTTGGTACCTCGACATATGGCTCGACCACAGAGGAGTTTTTGAAGAACTGTGTAGTGCGCTTGATTGAAATAACCATCCCCCGTACCGATATATGTTTTCTTCCCTAGTGTCCCCTTTCCACTCAGCCTCCCCTCATGCCGCGATTCAGGAACACCAATCGAGTCAAGGTCAGGAATGAAGTCAACACAGAACTCAATGACCTCCTCTGTCCCGTAGCCCTTGGCGATGCTTCCTTCTGGCCGAGCACGTTGGTGAACATATTTTTTCAGTACTCCCATAAACCTCTCAAAGGGGAACATGTTGTGTAGAAACACAGGACCGAGAATATGAATCTCCTTGACCAGGTGAACTAGGAGGTGTGTCATGATATTAAAGAAGGATGGAGGAAACACCAACTCAAAGCTCACAAGGCATTGAACCACATCATTCTGTAGAGTAGCCAGTTCTAGTGGATTAATTGCCTTCTGAGAAATTGCATTAAGGAATGCACATAGCTTCACAGTGGCCAGACGTACATGTGGAGGTAGAATTCCTCTTAAAGCAACCGGTAGCAATTGCGTCATAAGCACGTAGCAGTCATGCGACTTTAAGTTTAGGAATTTCTTGTCTTTCATATTTATTATTCTCTTTATATTGGAGGAGAATCCAGATGGGACCTTGATGCTGTTGAGGCATTCAAACATGATTTCCTTCTCTTCATTGCTAAGAGTGTAGCTAGCAGGTCTTAAGTAATGGCGTCCATCATCTGTCTTCTCTGGATGTAGGTTGTCTCGTTCTTTCATGCGCTGCAACTCTTGTCATGCTTCAAGTGTATCCTTAGACTTCCCACACACCCATGAATCCTAGAAGGTTGACACAAAGATTCTTTGTCAGGTGCATCACGTCGATCGCGTGGCGGACCTCTAGTACATGCCAATAGGGTAGCTCCCAAGTGTTGAAATCCGGAGTTAGGTCCTTCTTGATAAATGTGTTGTATAATTTCTTCTTCCAGCCCTAGAATAGTGTTGCCATTTTCTTCATAGCCCAGTCCCAAACTCTTGCCTTCAAATTTATATCTTCTGTTTCAAGCGTGAAATGTGCAAGGACCTCTTGCCAAACTAGTTCCTTATCAAGATCAGAGACAAAACTTATATGAGGAGCACTTGTCTTTTTCTTCCATTCACGAGCACTGATCGGGATCTTATCCCTTACAAGGCACCCACAATGGTTAACAAATTTATGTGCATGTTCTCCAAGTACTTGGCCTATTTCCTCGTTGAATTCTGAGATAATGTACCGGCCTTCCAACGGCTTCTTCGGACCTCGTACGGTCCTACTCTTCCCGGTAGTCGTTGTTGATCCGGAGGGCTACGTATGTAGGAACAGTAGATTATAAATACATTTATAAATTGTTTAGAATTTCATGTGCACATAGAGATTATTGTAGGTATACCTCGCCAGTATTTTCTTGCATGATTTCTTCTATATCGGCAAAGTATTGACTGCCGTTATCTACTTCTTGATTATTGTTATCGTCACCTACTAAATCTTGATTAGTGCCGCTGTTGATTAATTCGTACATTTCGTCCTCCAAGTTGTCAATTGGGTCGGCCATTTCTGCGAATAACATGGAGGATAATAAACACCATATTTCTGCAAATAACGTATATATATTCATAAAGACCATATTCATTTTTATTCAACACTTTGTAAAGGTAAAACTTTGTTTAGGGTTTACGATTTAGAGTTAAGGTTTAGGGTTAGGGTTTGGTTTCGGGTTTCGGGTTTAGGGTTTCGGGTTTAGGGTTTAGGGTTTAGGGTTTAGGGTTTCGGGTTCAGGGTTTCGGGTTCGGGTTTCGAGTTCAGGTTTCGTGTTTAGGTTTTAGGGTTTAGGGCTTCGGGTTTGGGTTTCGGGTTTCGGGTTTAGGGTTTTAGGTTTGGGGTTTAGGGTTTCGTGTTTAGGGTTTAGTGTTTCGGGTTTCGGGTTTCGGGTTTAGGGTTTCAGGATCAGGGTTTAGGGTTTAGGGTTTAGGGTTTCGGGTTTAGGTTTTGTGTTTCGGGTTTCGGGTTCAGGGTTTCGTGTTTAGGGTTTAGGGTTCAGGGTTCAGGGTTTCGTGTTTCGGGTTTCAGGTTTCGGGTTTCGGGTTCAGGGTTTCGTGTTTAGGGTTTAGGGTTTAGGGCTTCGGGTTTGGGTTTCAGGTTTCGGGTTTAGGGTTTCGGTTTTAGGGTTTAGGGTTTAGGGTTTCGGGTTTGGGTTTCGGGTTTTGGGTTTCGGGTTTAGGGTTTCGGGTTTCGGGTTCAGGGTTTAGGGTTTAGGGTTTAGGGTTTAGGGTTTCGGGTTTGGGTTTTGGGTTTCGAGTTCAGGGTTTCGTGTTTAGGGTTTAGGGTTTCGGGTTCAGGGTTTCGTGTTTAGGGTTTAGGGTTTCGGGTTTGGGTTTCGGGTTTCGGGTTCTGGGTTTCGTGTTTAGGGTTTAGGCCGGTTTCGGGTTGGGTTTGGGTTTCGGGTTAAACACTATCGACATAAACATATCTAAGTGATTATTCCATAAACATATACACGACCATATTCGTAAAATAACAGTACCAACATGATCGAAAAGTCGTCATATCTATTTGATTATAAATAAATGTTTACATATATTTAAGTGATTAAAAACAGTTCCGTAAATGTTTACATAAACATATACACGACCGATATAAATAAATATTTACATATCATATCTAAGTGAACCAAAATATATATATCTAAGTGATTTTTGCATAAACATATATTTGTAAATATATCTAAGTGAACCAAAATATATCTAAGTGATTATTCCTCCTCCATATCTATCACAAATGACACACCGGTACCGTTGACGAGAGGACAACGACGGATGGCGGCGAGGATGACGTCGCAGTGAGGACGACGACGGACGGCGACGAGGATGACGGCGGAAGGCGGCGAGGTCAACGCGACCAATCTATTTTTATCTACAGGTGCAAACATAATATTTTGTTAGGGTAAAAAACATTTTCTATAAACATTTTCTACAAACATATATTTATATAAATATATATTCATTTTTCTATAAACATATATACACTGCAGTGCATATATTCTATTTTTCTATAAATATATATCTATGTATATTCATTTTCTATATATATCATTTTCTATTTCTTTTTCTATATATATCATTCACATTTCTTTTTCTTTTTCTACTTCTTCACGCCGGCTGCACACACAACACACGCACACACACCGGCTGCGACACGCACGGCGGCGAGGACCACGGGGAGGACGACGGCGACAACCACGCACGGCGCCGAGGACCACGGCGCGCGGCGAACGGCGAGCACCACACGCACGTACGGCGCGCGAGGAACACGGCGGCGAACGGCGAGGACGAGGCGCGCGCCGGCGCGGCGCGCGAGAGGAAACGCGGCGAGGGCCGAGAGGGCACAGAGGCGGACGTCGGAGAGAGCTCGAGGACGACGGCGGCGCGGTACTAGATCGAAACGGTGTGGGAGGCGGCGGCGCGGGCGGTCTGACGTCGATCTGAGGAAGGCGGAGGGCACTGTGCCCTATATACGCGGGGAGACTTTAGTCCCGGGCGTAAGCCCACCCGGGACTAAAGGTTGGACCTTAGTCCCGGGTGGTGCTACGGCCCGGGACTAAAGGTACCTTTAGTCCCGGGTGGTTCTACGGCCCGGGACTAAAGGTGTTTCTCCCGCCTTTGTTTTGGGTTTTCTGTATTTTGGGTTTTGAATTAACTTTTGGCTATATTAATATGTTATAATACTTGTTAATTGCATAGTAAATTCAATATTAGGCATAAAATTACTTAAAAATAACAGTTGTGTTTCCTTTTACCTTATTGTATAGTAGAAAATTTGTAACATAAAATCTTTTCTTTTCTTATAATAACAAATATAAATGTAAATAACAATTTATATTTTGTTAATGCAAAAATATAATGTTAATTTAAATATCTGAAAACAACTGGTTCTCGATAGGAAAATATTTTTTGCATTATATGAACGTTAAATTTTGGGTTGTTTAGCTTTTATTGTCCAAATGCACGATAGAAAAATTCACTGTTAAATTACAATTTTTTTAAAAGATAAATTTGTGTAGTTCATTCGGCACAGAGGAAATATAATAATAAAAATAATGATAAAAAATCAAGTCATTTCGACACCAACATCAACGAACCATGACTATCCATAATCATTATTAATTACACAAAAACTGTAATACATAATATTAGTTAAAACATCACTATATTTCAAGCGGGTACACTGGTGATCTTCTTCTTGACGTATGTCCCTTGGTTATGATCATGTCGTAACCATGGAGTCTCCTCAGCATTTAGCAGGATGCTTGGGTCTTTGGTCACACTGAAGGGCGGTATTCGGTCATCCCTTTTATAATCTTCTGACATGTCTGACTTGTCCTCAATTCCCACGATGTTTCTTCTTCCTGAAAGAACTATGTGGCGTTTTGGCTCTTTGGTTGATTTTTTCATCATTTTTTCCCTCTCTTGGGTTTTGTAGACATGTCTTTCACGTAGAACACCTAATTCACATCAGCAGCAAGGACAAATGGTTCACCTTTGTATCCAATATTGTTGAGATCCACTGTTGTCATTCCATACTCCTTGTCAACTGTTACTCCGCCTCCAGTCGTCTTGACCCATTGGCATCGAAACAAAGGGACTGTAAAATTAGGTCCGTAGTCTAGTTCCCAAATCTCCTCTATGCGGCCGTAATATGTTTGTCTATTCCCATTTGGGTCTGTGGCATCTACGCGAACACCACTGTTTTGGTTTGTGCTCCTTTTATCTTAGGCAATGGTGTAAAATGTGTTTCCATTTATCTCATGTCCTTTGTACGTGAGGATGTGCCATGATGGTTGCCTAGCTAACAAATATAGTTGCTCATCAATATTGTTATCACCCAGACATTCTTTTCGCAACCAAGTGCTAAAAGTATTCATGTGCTCACGTGTAATCCAAACTTCATTCTTCCCAGGAAATTGGGATCGTAGGAACTCCTTGTGTACCTCAATTATAGATCCACCACTGATGAGTTTTGAAGAACTGTGTAGTGCGCTTTATTGAAATAATCGTTCCCGGTACCGATATATGTTTTCTTCCTAGTGTCCCTTTCCACTTTCCACCCTCCTCGTGTCGTGATTCAGGAACACCAATCGGGTCAAGGTCAGGAATAAAGTCAACACAAAACTCTATGACCTCCTCTGTCCCATAGCCCTTGGCGATGCTTCCTTCTGGCCGAGCACGTTGGTGAACATATTTTTTTCAGTACTCCCATGAACCCCTCGAAGGGGAACATGTTGTGTAGGAACACATGACCGAGAATATGAATCTCCTTGACCAGGTGAACTAGGAGGTGTGTCATGATATTAAAGAAGGATGGAGGGAACACCAACTCAAAGCTCACAGACATTGAACCACACATCATTCTGTAGAGTAGCTAGTTCTAGTGGATTAATTGCCTTCTGAGAAATTGCATTGAGGAATGCACATAGCTTCACAGTGGCCAGACGTACATGTGGAGGTAGAATTCCTCTTAAAGCAACCGGAAGCAATTGCGTCATAAGCACGTGGCAGTCATGCGACTTTAAGTTTAAGAATTTCTTCTCTTGCATATTTATTATTCCTTTATATTGGAGGAGAATCCAGATGGGACCTTGATGCAGTTTAGGCATTCAAACATGATTTCCTTCTCTTCATTGCTAAGAGTATAGCTAGCAGGTCTTAAGTAATGGCGTCCATCATCTGTCTTCTCTGGATGTAGGTTGTCTCGTTCTTTCATGCGTTGCAAGTCTTGTCGTGCTTCAAGTGTATCCTTAGATTTTCCATACACACCCATGAATCCTAGAAGGTTGACACAAAGATTCTTTGTCAGGTGCATCACGTCGATTGCGTGGCGGACCTCTAGTACATGCCAATAGGGTAGCTCCCAAAATATTGATTTCTTCTTCCACATGGGTGCGTGTCCCGAAGCGTCTTTCAGAACAGGTTCACTGCCCGTCCCCTTTCCAAAGACTACTTTCACATCCTTGATCATCTCAAGTATATCTTCCCCAGTTCTCTATTGCGAGGCTTGCTCCGGTGGTCTGTCTCACCTTTAAAATGTTTGCCTTTCTTTCTAACCTGGTGATTCACGGAAAGAAATCGACGATGGCCAAGGTACACTACCTTTCTACATTTTTTCAAATATATACTATCCATGTCATCAAAACAATGTGTGCATGCATTATATCCCTTGTTTGTCTGTCCTGAAAGATTACTTAGAGCAGGCCAATCATTGATTATACGAACAGCAATGCTCGCAAGTCAAAGTGTTCCTGTTTGTAATCATCCCACACCGTACACCTGATTTACTCCATAAAAGTAGGAGTTCCTCAACTAATGGCCTCAGGTAGACATCGATGTCGTTGCCAGGTTGTCTCGGGCCTTGGATGAGCATTGGCATCATAATGAACTTCCGCTTTATGCATAACCATGGAGGAAGGTTGTAGATACATAGAGTAACAGGCCAGTGCTATGACTACTGTTCTGTTTCCCACAAGGATTCATCCCGTCCGTACTTAAAGCAACCTTAAGTTTCTAGCGTCTTTTGCAAATTTCGGGAATTCTCTGTCTATTGCTCTCCACTGGGACCCATCAGCAGGGTGTCTCAACATGTTGTCTACCTTACGGTCTTCTTTGTGCAATCGCACCACTTTGCATGGTCCTTGTTTCTGAACAGACGTTTCAGGCGTGGTATTATAGGAGCGTACCACATAACCTTGACAGGAATTTTCTTCCGGGGACGTTCTTCACCCTCAACATCGCCAGGGTCATCTCGCCTGATCTTATATCGTGACGCGTTACATACAGGGCATTCATCCAAATTCTCGTATTCCTTGCCACGGTACAGCATGTAGTCATTAGGACATGCATGTATCTTCTGGATTTCTAAACCCAAAGGACAGACGACTTGTTTTGCTTCGTACGTAGTGGCGGGCAATTCGTTAGGTTTCGGAAGCATCTTTTGTTTTATAATCTTCAATAATTGTCTAAATGCCTTGTCAGATACACCATTTTGTGCCTTCCATTGTAGCAACTCAAGTGTTGTACCCAACTTTTTTTATCCATCTGCAACAGACGAGTATAGTAATTTCCTGTGATCCTCTAGCATACAGTCAAACTTAGCCTTCTCCTTTTCACTTTCGCAATCTCTTTGTGCATCACGAATGACATCACCAAGAGCATCATCTTCAGCGAGTGTGTCTTCTGCACTTGCCTCTTCTTCACCTTCCCCATTGCAGTATCACCAAAGTCACCGTATTGAGCAATAATGTTATCGTCAGGGTCCAATTGTTCTTCTTCATCTTCTTCCATCATAACCCCAGTTTCTCCATGCTTCGTCCAACAACTATAGTTTGGCATGAAACCCAACTTGAACAAGTGTGAGTGAAGACTCCTTGAGCTAGAATATTCCGTTGAATTATTATAAAGGGCACATGGGCAGCACATAAAACCATTCCGCTTGTTTGCCTCGGCCACTCTTAAAAAATAATGCACGCCATCAATGAACTCTTTTGAGCGACGATCGACATTGTACATCCAGTGACGTGTCATCGTCTGCATTATATGACATATCACATAATTATATCTCTCATTCTTATAACAAATGAAATTATAAAATGACATATAACATGATTATATCTCTCATTCTTATCAACAAATTTAATTTTCTAGCTCAAATTTATAAACAAGTTCATTACACCCAAATTTAGTGATTCTTACTGGTGGCATAAAAGTAGTAGCAGTTGAACTTGTCTAATTAATTATTACATCAAGATAACAGTGCAGCCTAATCCACTTGGCCACAACCAAAGCAACTAACAACACCTGCACATTTTTCCCACATCACAGTCCAACAAGATGGACTGCCTGCCACTCCAACCTGATAGGAAGGTAAGGTAGGGTAGGTGCAGTAGTAATTGAGTTGATTCTTGAGTTGAAAGCCTTTAGAGCTGCAGAAGCTTCCTCAAAAGACTTGTACATTTTATGCACAACTCCCTTAACTTTGAGGACATACTGACTGCACTCGGCCCAGCTGGTGTAAATACCTGGCTTGGTGCCCTCGAAAATGACATACCAAGCAGGCATCCTTCTGCATTTTAGTTGAGCAGTAAACTAAAGTATTATATATTTCTATTTTCTGTAAACAAATGATTTAAATCTCTATTTCTCTCTCTAAAAGATTAAAAAAACTAATTAAACTGGTCACATTTTGTAAACTAAAGTATTATATATTTCTAATTTCTGTAAACAAATGATTTAACTGATCTCTATTTCTCTAAAAAATTAAAATAAACTAATTAAACCGGTCACATTTTGTAAATAAAAGTATTATATATTTCTATTTTCTGTAAACAAATGATTTAAATGATCTCTATTTCTCTAAAAAATTAAAATAAACTATTAAACTGGTCACATTTTGTAAACTAAAGTATTATATATTTCTATTTTCTGTAAACAAATGATTTAACTAATCTCTATTTCTCCAAAAAGTTAAAATAAACTAATTAAACCGGTCACATTTTGTAAACTAAATATTATATATTCTCTTTTCTGTAAACAAATGATTTAAATGATTTAAATATCTCTATTTCTCTAAAAGGTTAAAATAAACTAATTAAACTGGTCATATTTTGTTTTTAGGGTACTAAGTTAAACTATCAAGTGAATGAACTTAAAATAGCTTCAAAAATCATATATATAAGTGGCGGCTACAAAATGGAAAACTGAAGCTAGTAACCTTTCAAGGAGTCGATGGCGGCGTAGATGTGATGAAATAAATCAATCGTCGGACATGTGTTAAACAAAAATCACCAGAGAAGAGAGAGCAAACATGCAAGCAAGTGACTGAATGAAGAAAAAAACGAAGACAGGAGCTCGGGCACGGCTGGAGGTGGAAAACAGTTCAAATATAGAGAGGGACATTTAGCCCCGGTCCTTATTCCCAGCCGGGCTAAATGCCAACATTTAGCCCCGACTGGATACAACAACCGAGACAAAACCTTTTAGTCCGGTTGGTAACACCAACCGGGGCTAAAGATGCCAACATTTAGCCCGGCTTGATACAGCAACCGGGCAAAACCTTAGCCTTTAGCCCCGGTTGGTGACACCAACCGGGGCGAAAGGTCCTTCTGACAAATGAGCTGTTGGGCTGGGGAACTTTAGCCCCGTTGGTGTTACCAACCGGGGCTAAAGACCTTTCTAGTCCCGGGCGCAAATTTTTTCGTGATTAAAGCTGATTTTGCAAATCGTCCAAAGGCCTGTTCTCTAGTAGTGGTAGTGCAGTGGTAGAGAGGGTTCAAATCCCACTGATTGTGTTAGTCGTGAATTTTACGTGAAAATACCACGACTTGCGACTTACGAATTTTGCTCTGGCAGGTGGGGCCCTCGATCCTGAAATTAATTTTTTGCGAGTGTTTTTGCTCCTGATTAATTTTTTTGCTATTTTTTCTTAGTTTTTTTTCAGATTTATTTTTGCTGAGTGTTTTTTTTGTCGCCTTTTGTTGGTAGTGCTGTATTTTCTCATGATGCCTCGAAACATACCATCAATCCATTTATCCATCAAATAGGATGGAGGAAGTAGTCTTTTTTTCTCAATTCCCTTTCCTGCCTATGAGCGCACAGGTCGTGCCCTTGCCACGCTAGGCAAGCGGTGAGAGAGAGGAGGAAGGAGAAGGAAAGTTCCAACAACAGATGGACCCCACCTGTTAGGACAACAAAGATCTATTTGACCTTCTTAATTTTTATACCCTCTAATTTTCCTCTTAGAGTAGCAAATATCAAAACTAGACATACGAAAGTACTGATTTCCTTTCAATGTACTGATTTGCCTATGTTTTTATGCTACATTGCACCATATCAACCTAGGGGATAAAGTAGACTGTGTGTGATAGTTTTATAGGTAAATACATTTTACAAAAGATTTATATAGATATTCTGTAGTTTCATTAGATCCCAACAAAGAGATGAAGGAAAAAAAAAGTCAATCTGACCTCCTTCGAATATTGTTTGAGCGTATTTGGCACCTCATCAATCAAAAAAACCAATTTTCTACTTCTTCTACTCTTGAATGAACTGTTTGATTTACCTCCATGAGCGGATTATACTCAAATGATTTTGAGGAATCAATATGCATCCAAAATTACAAAATATGATTAATATTAGAATTTTGTTTCAACTCAAAAATATGAAATCGGTTTCACATTTTTTTCTAAGAATCATGCGCTTAGGGAGGCAAATCATACGGTTTCAAGAGGTGTAACAGAGTGTACAAATCTGTTTTTCATTGAGGGAGTTAAATTGGAGCAACGCAATAGCTTATAGCTGTGGAGTTGAAATAAACTTTTCAAAAAAAAAAAGGAACACTGAGGCTCAGCCATTCATGACCAATTGGGCCATTCAAGACTTCCATTATGCTTACAGCAACCCAAGTCCAGTCGACCCAGACGTTTGGGTCTTGTCAGAACGACGGTTTGGCCCATAACTGAATAAGGCCCATCGGGACAACTTCCACTCGAACAAGGCCTCACGTTGCTATTCAGCAATGGCCAGGCCCAAGGCCCGGGCCACGGAGCTAGGGTTCCGCACTCCCCCCCGCTATATAGCCTCCTCTCCACCTCCCGCCGCCGCTTTCTACGCTTCCCCATCTCTCTGTTCCTCGCGCGCGCGCCGCCGCGTGAAGGAAGGAAGAGTAGGAGGAGCGAAGAGCACGACGCGATGGGGCACTCCAACGTCTGGAACTCCCACCCGAAGAACTACGGCCCTGGCTCCCGCGTCTGGTAACTATCCCGCGACTCTCCCTTCTCTGTATATGATCTCGGTTATGATAAGTGGACTCCATGGATCTGTTGACTTGTTGAGGTTCTGACTCGGTCTGATGGTTAGCTTAGTCCCTCTCAAGTTTCGGGATTGGGGGTCGTGTCCATGTTCTTGATTCTTTTCGCTGCTCAAACTTTGATGTTCTGTAGATGTGTATTGCCGTTATAGTTGCCCTTATTGGACAGCTGCTGGTGTACATCAAAGCCTGCGAAATGATTCTTGAATTAGCGTGTTATATAGTAGCTGCGACATGATTGCAACTCTCACATAACCACTGTAACCTATTCATAAATCGTTTTGTAGCCTTAGTAAAAATTATTTGTCTTTTAGTTTTGTATAATCATGTAGGTATTGTAATTTCAGCTGGTTATATCTAGCTGCTGCTTTGATCTGCCGTTTGGTGGTCCTACTCGTGGCAGGCTAGCTGTTTGATAACCTGCTTGACTTTTTGCTGATCTATGCCGTGGCTAATTTTTTTTTTTTAATTAATGAATATATGTTTGGTGTGTTCAATTGTGCATTTATGCCTGAATGTCATAGCCCTGTGCAACACAAAAGGGTGCCTGCTTTTAAAGGATTGTGATTAGTCGAAAATAATTGTAAAATGGACCATTTTTACCATGTGCAGCTGGGTCACTCTGATCACAACAAAATAACTGCTTTTAAAGAGTATATTTTAGAACACAACAAAATGTCCTTGGTCACTCTGAACATGTTTGTGTTTTTGCAGCCGGGTCTGCGCGAATCCTCATGGTCTGATCAGGAAGTATGGGCTAATGTGTGCTGCAGGCAGTGCTTCCGCAGCAACGCCAAGGACATTGGCTTCATCAAGGTATACATGCTTGTGCTGTAGGCTTGTTACTAAGATGAAGTTTCCATGTGTCAATAGTAGTTTGATATTAAGTTATAGTTTAGTTGTTTGTATTATCTGTTTGAAATTGTTTCTACTGTGTGTATGCCATCTAATGCCTTCCATCTATAGCTGTCAATCTAGCTGTTGTTTTGGCTACATTAGCCCACACCTCTTGTCTGATATATTTTGTTCTTGCATTTGCAGTACCGTTGAAGAATCCGCTCTGCTGTTGTGGAGAACTTGCTGCATCAATGAAATGGATCCTTCATTAGAAGGCCGAGATTTATGTGCTTTAGAATTTTGTTCAGAACTTGAGACTGATGTGCTAGTAAACTCGACTTGTTAAAGTTTGATGGTACCATGTGCCTGTTGGACCAGTGATAATCAAAAGATTGAAATATTATCTCACACTTGATATTTGGTGATTGTTTCATGCTTGTATTGGTGCTTTCATGTGTTATTGTATTACCAGGTCTATTTACTTGCTTCATGAATGATCCTGCAAAAGATGAATGGTGACTATAACACAAGGATGTTGTACTATAAATGTAATGACTTCTGGTTTGTTTCTATGTATGTATTTTCTTAGATTAGTTGCTGGTGCAGTGGATGATACTGCTGCTTAGCGGAAATTTAGCTGGCCATTGTGATTCTAGAATTTCATATATGGATTGATTTGATAGCTTTTGGAATCTGTTTATCTTACTGTCTTACTGGTGTTTTGATGAGCCATGGTTGCATGATTTAACATCTTGTCCAATTGAACAATACACAGAATTGAAGCTGTCTTGTTTGTAAAACCAGCATTGGGTTGATATTGTAACTGTTTCTACCTTTCAATGCTTCATGGGTATCGGCACTGGCCAGCTGAATTATTTCTTCTGATTGGCAATCTGGCAAAGTCAGTTTTCTTTCTGCTCTGGTGTGGACCCTTTATCCTAGATATAATTGAGATGTGTGTATTGTATGCAACCTTGATATTCTTGGATTTGGTTTTTGTTTGAATAAGCTCAATTATGTTTTCCTTTTTGTTCTGAATGGACCCAAAGCGTTGATACAGTTTTGTGAAAGGTTGTCATGATTTTCCATGGCTGATGAAATACTGCCTGCAGCTGTCCTGCACAATTCTTAGTATTATGCATTCCATGTGAGTCACATTATGGGGGCAATATTTGTTTCATCATGAAGGGGGCGTTGTGCTGCTGTGATTTGATTGTTTACTCAGTCATTACGTATAAAAAATGTACTGTATTTTGTTGTTGCACAAAGGAAAACATTTCACTGTTAGATTATGTTTGGTTTTCTTATACAATACAAAAAATGAGCTTTATTTTATATTATTACAGGTGATAATGTTGCCGAAGGAGATGAGTAAATGATTTGATGTGATTCTATAAATATATACATTAAAAGTCAATTGAATTCTTGAGTCTTCGTTGTGAAGCTGGACATTATATCCTTATAAACACCTGCATGATTCAGTTGAATATAGGCAATTTGGCAAAATGATGTGGCGTTGTTTCTTAATTAATGTCTGTATGATCCAGTTGTCATATATGTCTATATACTTCATTGTTTAATCGTGTGTCATAGTAATCTTGTGTTTGGATGATAACTGGCATAGCATGGCATTATTAGTTCTCTTAACCAACACTTCACTTACTATTGGATTTATGCCTCTCTTGCCATGTCATATAAAAAGGTCAGTCCCATTTGCCATCAATGCAAATCTGCACACTGGAATATTCTGCTCATAAAAAAATGGAGCACGTCTCGAGCTGTCCTATTATGCATAGTGAATGGCTTTGCAAATATCATGTAAATAATCTTCTGTTATTCTGAAATGTTTCAATCTTGCACGGTCTATCTTCAGTAGTTCAGTTGAAAAGCTTCGGCACTGCAGTAGGCATGTTACACATAATGGATGTTTCTCACAAACTTTTTAAAACAAATAGTGGAGCTCTGCCTTTCAATTAAGCAGAGGTAAAAAGGGTTTATTTACAAGCAAAAGGGACAAACCAAAAGATGGAAAGGGGGCAGAGGTACAACAGCTAGGCACGACTAAAAGCTCGCTTTTGCTGCTCTACATCTTTCTTAATTCATACAGACACTTACAAATTCTTCTATTACACTCTTTTCAAATGTTTCAAAAGGTATAAATCACCACCTCATTAAATCTTCTCTACTCTCCGCATTTGACACTTCCTTTGCTGTCTGTTCCCATCATGCTTTGACATCTCCTGAGTTGGTCTGGACGTACAGCTCGGGGATTTTCCTAAGAAAGAATTTGTTCTCATACCGTCTTAGAGAAGGATAACAAAAGCAGAGGTGTAGGCCGGATTCTAAGGTCCATTGCAAAGCACAAGTGGTATGTTTCTCCTCACAGTGAGCTTTTTTTTTTTTTCCACACGAGGAAACCCCATTCCATTTCAGCAAACGGAAATACAAGCGTTCAGATGATATTACAAGATCAGACAGAGCGCAGAAAAGACCACATCATCCAAACCAACATGACAAACCACACATGACTAAGTCCATGCTAGCCTGCAGACAAACA
Source organism: Coix lacryma-jobi var. lacryma-jobi (assembly GCA_009763385.1). NCBI lineage: Eukaryota > Viridiplantae > Streptophyta > Magnoliopsida > Poales > Poaceae > Coix > Coix lacryma-jobi. Next base: position 10,030,639 of record CM019831.1, on the reverse strand, counting down.
AAACCACACCATCCTTGTTGAAAGAGCCCTAACCACCAAACCCCAGAACAGACAACTTCCGTAAGCATATCACACACAGATAATTTCACCACTCAAAAGCTAAACTTGGTCTTCGAAGCTGAAGAAACCATTCATCAATTGGGTTCGTCCTCTTGATTGTCTCCATCGTCCTTGAGAAGAAGCGAAATCGGTTGCTCAGCTTTTTGCGCTGCCAGAACTTGCTGTGCTACACGCAGCATCAGATTGACTCCTTCTTGCATCTGAGCTTGATCCATTTCCTCGTACAGACCTGCCCAGTATCGCATAAGAGCACAAATATGACATACAATTTCAAAAGGATTTTTAATCAATTTTTTTCTCAAAACAAGCACGATTTCTGCTCTTCCAAATAGCCCAGCATATAGCTGCAATCCCCCAAGAATGAAACTTCCTTCCATCAGGAAACCACTTTTCACACCATTGCCAGCACTGTTCAAAGTTTCTAGGAAGATTATTAGCACCAAAGCATATTGCAACAATAGACCATATAACTCTTGCAATTGGACAGTCAAAGAATAAGTGTGAAATAGTTTCAACATCAACATTGTCACAGAACTCACATTTAGGTCACCCTGCCATTTCTTTTCCTTAAATTTTCCTTAGTTAACACTGCATCATTAAGGATAAGCCAAAGAAAAATCTTGATTTTGGCAGGTATTTTCCCCTTCCAAATTTGTTTGTGATATCTCCCTTCCTCAGCACTATTTAGACTATCATACAAGGAGGACACAGAAAATTTACCATTCTTCCCTTTCTTCCAAGAAATATTATCTGGCTCATCATTTAAAACGAATTTGTTCTTGTCTTCTCCAATTTTTTCCCAAACAGCCCGAAGCTCCTCATAAATCCATCTTCTGAAGTTCATAACCATGCCATTTCTCTCTTGAGCAACAGTAACATGTTTGTTATCACATAACTCAAAGAGAGTTGGACTTATATGACATAAGGTTTCACTGTATAACCAAGGATCCAACCAAAATCTGGTTTTATCACCACAATTGATTTGAACATTCCTCCCTTGCAGATAGAAGCTTTTAACTTTCAACAAATCACTCCATACAGGGGAGTCAGTTAATCTATGCCCAACTTCATGAATCGAGTGACTCCTCATATATTTGTACGTAACTATCTTTTGCCATAATCCTTCTTCTTTTTCTAATTTCCACCACCATTTACATAAAAGACTAATATTCAGTTTCCTCAGATCCTTAATGCCTAAACCTTCTTTTTTCTTATTCTTACAAACTATATCCCACTTAACTAAATGATACTTCTTCTTATTTTTTCCTCCCTGCCAGAAGAAAGTTCTTCTTATTTTATCCATAGCATCAATAGTAGATTTGGGTAAAAGATAAACCGACATATGATACATGGGTGTGTTGTTGAGACTAGCTTCAATTAAAGTAGCTCTGCCAGCAAAGGACATAGTTCCACCCTGCCATACATCTAGTTTTTTATTGCATTTTTCTACAAGAGGCAACCAATCTCTAACTTTCAACCTACTTGGGCTTACAGGAACACCAAGGTATTTGATGGGAAAAAGGCTCACTTGGCAATTAAAAATTTCTGCATACCTTCCACTAATATTATCAGTATCATTGACCATGAGAATCTCACTCTTGTTGAAATTAATTTTTAACCCAGATTAATTTCAAAAAGACTAAGCAGACATTTCATATTTAAAGCTCCTTCCACATCATTTTTTAGACAAATTATTGTATCATCAGCATATTGAAGAATAGCCACCCCATTAGGAATAATGTGACTAATCAATCCAGAAATTAAACCATCAGCCTGAGCCCTCAAAACCATTCTTGTAAGACAATCAGCAACAAAATTGAAGAGAATAGGAGATAAAGGGTCTCCCTGTCTTACCCCTTTAAAACTTTTGATATATGGTCCAATTTTATCATTCACCTTTACACTTACTGTTCCACCAGATACCACATTTCTAACCCATTCACACACCACTTGTTGTCAAATCCCCTATTTTTTTAACATGAGAAAGAAGGCTCCAACTTACTTTTTCATAAGCCTTCTCAAAGTCCAATTTGAGTATCACCCCAGTTTCATTTCTTCGTTTAGTCTCATGTAGAATTTCATGTAAGCATAAAATCCCACTCATAATGTTTCTTTCTTTCTTCATAAAAGCAGTCTGATTGTCATGAATCATTTTATTTGCTACAACTTCCAATCTTAAGGTCAGGTTTTAGTAACTAACTTGTATAGGCAATTTAGCAGACAAATGGGCCTAAATTGTTGAATTTTACTGGCCTCTTTAACCTTTGGTAACAACGTAATAACTCCATAATTGATTCTACTAAAATCACCCCTTTAGATTATAAAAAATCCTGAAACAAATCCAAGATATCAAATTTCACAATCCCCCAACAGTGTTGATAAAACTCTATTGGAATTTGTCAGGTCCTGCAGCCTTATTCTTTTCCATTTGATCCAGGGCCTCTTTAATTTCTACTTCAGAAAAAGGTCTACACAACATAAGATTCTCATCATCAGAAATTGTTGGTAGATTTCTCCATATTTCAGGATCCAATTGAAGATTACTACATATAGAAGGCCAAACAACTCTGCATAATATTCAGTGGCATGTTTCAAAATATTTTCATCCCCCTCTATCAGCACTCCATCCTTTTCTAGATTAATGATAGTATTTTTTCTTTTCTCTCCCATTTGCACACATATGAAAAAAGATGTATTATTATCACCCTTAAGCAACCAATTGGCATGACTCCTTTCATACCAGTAAACTTCCTCCTCTTGAAGACTTTTTAAATTTTCACAAATCAACCAGGCCATTCTATCAATTTCAGTTTCCATTCAAAGCCACAAGTCTCTTGAATAACTTCAAGCTTAGCAAGTTCCAGCTGGTACTCTCTTCTTTTTTCTCAACTTACCTTGCAGATTAAACCCCCACCCTTTAAAATACTGCTTAACTAACTTGAGTTTTCTATGGATCCTATCAATGGCAGATTTAGCATGACATGGTTTATTCCAAATCTTTTGCACTAAAGGGTAAAAATTAGGATTACTCAACCAATTGAGATTAAATTTGAACTGAATGAAAGGAAGTGTATTATTACTACTTGTTGAAATAATCAAAGGGTTATGATCAGAAATTTCTCGGTAATCTTGAAACATAGTACTGGGAAAAATATCCTCCCATTCCTTTGTAACCAAAATTCTATCCAACTTCTCCATAGTAGGGTTTTCGCGATTATTTGACCAAGTAAACAAACCACCCGCCATGATCAACTCCCTAAGCTCATAAAATTGAATTAAAGAATTAAAAACCGGGGTATGCCTATGAACCCCATCCGAAGAACTTTTTTCATTTGAATATCTAATAATATTAAAGTCCCCACCGATCAACAAAGGTTCCTTATTGTCAACACAAAATCTAGATAGTTCTGCTAAAAAATCCATCTTATTTTCTTCTTGAGCTGCACCATATACCACAATCAAATTCCACTTTGTCCTCATAACTTTATCCCATAGATTCATTTGAATCAAGTATTCTCCTTGTTTAAAAGATCCCACATCAAATCTCTCCAAAAGAACCCCCACAACAATCCCACCAGATTTTCCTTTGGCAGGGTTCCATTGCCAAAGATATTCCTGGTTTATATCAAACTTTCTAAACAGAAAATTACTACAATCAACCATCATGGTCTCTTGTAACCCAATAAAATGAAACTTGTGATCAAAAATTAATTCTCTTGAGAAAAGTAGCCACCCCTTTTTTCTTAAGACCTCTGCAGTTCCAAATCAAACCTTTAACTACCATTTTTTCTTTGACTTTTTCCTTCCTTTCATATTCAGAAGAGCCTTGTTGGCCCCTGAAATATGAATATCCAGATCAGGATCTTCCTGATCTTGCTTCTTCCCCTTTGGGGAGAACTTGCATTTCCTCTTATTGTCAGCATTTTTTCCTCTAGAATGAAGGAACTCTAAATTGTCGTCCTCATACTCCTCATCCAAATTTTCATTAATATGATCACAGTTTTCATTAGGAATAAAGATATTACCAATATCAGAATCAATTTTGTCAACAAAAGTAAGATGTTTAGCATGCAAGCTCTTATTTGCCTCATTTAAATTTTTCATCAGATCAAGAGTAGCATAATCATCATTCTTAATTATGATACCTATACTTTTAGCTAGTCTCCCAACAATGTTTTGATCAGCAATATTATGAGAATGAGGGATATTTTGATTACCTTCCAGATTCCTCTTTTTTGCAAGAGCTTCATTCTTCTCCATTGTGGTCACATGGATTTCTTTTTTCAGCCTATCACTTCTCCTCTTTCAGGCTGAACTGGTATAGAGACTTGAGCAACATATTTCTTGTGGGCTAACTCTTCATGGGCAGAAGATCAAATTCCTGAGCACAGTCTTTCTCCACCTCAGTAATAACACTGTCCTGAGAAGAACCCAGAGAACTTGTATTTCCATCACCTCCCTCCTGGGGCTCATCCTGACAGCTGTTTTTGAAATCACCTTCCACTTGAAAGAGTTTTTCTTCACCAAGAATCTTCTTTTGCATTTTTTGATTCATCGTTGAGCTGTAATCTCCTGTTCCTCCTCAATATCCATGTTCCAAACCTGATGCTCAAGTTTTTTCCCCTTAGATGAAGAACCTCCATTTTCCTCTTGCACCACCTCAGCATAAGCATCTATCTTTCTTAATTTTTCACTAAGAGATTCACTCTCTGCATCAGATTCATCAAAAGTGTCAGGGATATGAACTTTCTCCATTTCCAACACAGAATCCGGCTGAGAAGGCAGCATCCCTTCTTTTGGTTTTCCATTATCCTTCATTGATGAGGCATTCCCTCCCAAAGAACTACCCTCAGTCATCCCTTCAAAGGCAACCTGTGATCTACCAAATCCACATCCTGTAGCTTTCTTTGGCTCTGACTTGTTTTACCTTCTCCAGACTCAGGAAACTTGGTACTAGTCTGTTTAGAAGGCTCAGCCTGCACACCAACCTTCTTAGATTCTTCAGATTTTTGCTTCTTATTAGGTGGTTCTTTTTCCCCAACCTTGATCCCACTGGATAAAGTCCTTCCAGAGCTTTCTTCTTGAACCTCTCTTTCAAAGCTGAAGTCATGAAGATAAATCCCCAGAGTACCTTCAACCATCTTAGGAACTTTTTGCACTTCTCTGCAAGCAATTTTCATTCTTACATAATCACTTCTGAACCTGGACTTTTCATCAATTTCCATCACCTTTCCAACTAATCCCCCAACTTTAGCTAGGGTTCTAATACTCCTCTGATCACCAGGAATGTTGCCAACTCGAAACCAGGCAAGCTGTAGAACCCCTTTAGCACCCAGGCTAGGAGACCATTGTTCTACTTTTATAAGAGCATCAACCTCATTCATAGCAAGAGCTTTGAAGGTCCCCCAGTCCCTTACCATCTTGGCATTTGGAAATCTCATGACAAATTTGTTCTCCCCTACCTGTCTAGCATTCCATTTCCATGAGTTGGAACCAATCAGATGCACAAACTGCTGTTCAATCTGTTTCCCAGTAACCTTCCCCTGGATAACATTGATCACACCAATACACTCCTTCTCCCTGAAAGCTCTAGAATCAATACACTCCTCAATGAAAAAGAAACTCTGATCCTCCACCTGCGCTGCACATAACTCCGGCCCAGTGTTCCACACAACACACCTCTTGCAGTCATAAGTAGAGTGATTGTTAAAGCCACAGATTTCACACATCAGTTTTCTACAATCTCTGGTTGCATGATTAAACAACCCACAAATCTCACAAGCTATTCTATTCTGACCAGGATTTGTGTTACTACTACAGGACTTGAGGGACATCAGATGACTCTGTTTTAGGCATACCTTGATTTTCATCACTTTGACTGCCCAGATTCGTCTCACCTCCTGAAACTTGCTTGCTCTCAACTTTCCCAGCGGCTTGATCCCACTTTTCAGTATTGTCCGACACAGCTCCTCCACCATCCCCACATCTTTCCCTTCAATCTTTGGATTCCCCACCCGCTCCCAAGTGAGTTTACCTCTTCCTCCACCAGGCCCGCCACGCCCCCGTCCGTGTCCAGACCCAGCACCCCAACCACGACCTCCACCACCGCCCCATCCAGTTCCGCCAAAATTTCGACGCCCACTCCCTTGATTCATCTTTACTTGCACCGTCGGAGCAAGTTCGACTCGAACCGCAGAAGCAAAAGACTTGGATGGAGCTTTCCACAAATGGCTGACGAATCTGGCTATCGCATGTGGACGAAGAACAGGTGGTGGATCACACTTGATGCCGGGCGGCGGCTCTGGAGGAGAGGAGCCATCTCCCGATTTAGGGTTTGGAGAAGAGGTTCTGAATCTGAGTCGATTCACCCAAAGACAAAGACCCTGAGCTACTTTCGACCGCACGGTGACCAGACTCATCACCCCAACTGCCCTTTTGGTTACCCCCATCTGGGTGCACGACATGTGTCTCCAAGTTTGGAGAAGACCCTAGGATTCCAGCACAATCCTCACCTTCGGCGGTATCCGGAACCAAGGTCTCTGACGACATGGCCCCCCGTCTTCACCAGCCTTCTGATCGCCCGTAACGCTCGCCATGGAAGACGAAGCCTCCGAACCTCCATTAGACTTCCATCGAAAACTGATTGGAATAGATTTCAATTTGACCTCATGTTTATCAACGGATTCCAGAGGAATGAACTTCTTCTCGCATTGCATATGAAATCTTCTTGCAGAACAATCAATCGGAAAACAAACTTTCGAACTTTTGCAAGCTTTCAAACTCTCAGAAATGGTTGGGAAATCCCTCATGTAAATATCCTCCACCCCATCACATCTCAGAGATTGCGAGAAGCTACTGGAGAAATCATCAATCACGGTTGCCATCAACATCCAAATCCACCAAAAGCCAACAATCAGGGAGCAAACCTCTTTCATCAACCATCGCCCACAACTACCCCCGCCGAAGGATGACGAGGAAGTGGCGGGGGAAGCGACGAAGGAAAAGGCAGAAGAAAACCGACGAATGCGGAAACAGGATCGCCACCAACAGCTTGGACGGTGACGGGTCGAAACTAGAAGGTGGGTGCTGGGCGAGGAGCGCGTCGGAGAGGGGCGAAGCGTCGACGACGGGGTGGCGGAGCAGGAAGGAGAGGCTGAGGCCCGTCGTCGTCTTGGACGGGCGACGGACGGGAGAGCGGCGGAGTGCGTCGCGGGTGGAGGGCGCCGCGCGGCCGTACCTTGGACGGGCGACGGGCGCGGGTATGCTTTGCTTTGTTGCTCGTTCCAGAGCTGAATAAGAAAAATGGTTCAGATTGCAAACTGAGGTGAAGTTGCCTTTTTTTTGTTAATGAACTCCCAGCACTTCTCCTCCATGATCACCTACACTTCATTTTTCTTATTCAGGCCTGCTCTTAGTCTTGCCTTTGTTTTTTTTTGTAAATGTTGTCTGTTTTCCTTTTCTTACTTCAATTGCACATCATGTGGATCATTTAATGAAGCATATAATTGCCTTGATTATTAGTCACTTCTTTTCTCAGATGACGAGTTATGACATCTGCATTCTCTTGGACACTTTGGACCTACTCACATAATGTTGTTGTGTCTTAACATTGCTCAACAGGCAAAAATGATTTCATATGTGATCTTTCTAGTATGCAAACAGGAAGGTCATGAGGGATAGGCTGCTGTGCATCAGGCGTAAACGACTGTCGCTTAGTTGTCATTATACTCTTATTAAATTAAGATGGAACTCGAGTCAAATTTATATCTAAAAGAATTCCCCCATGATGTGGTATAAATGTGCCCTTGCCTACAGATACAGACATATTACCAGGAACCCTCATCACAGAGTCTAGGAGTGCAAAAGTATAGAATTGAAGGTTCAGTCAGCAGAATGGAAGCAAATTGTGCATGCATTTGGAGCGAGGAATCTGACATGATTGCTCAACTGCAGTCCATGTTCTGGAGCAGCAGCAATGCTGATGCCTGCCTTAATTCTCCTAACAGCAGCAGTAGTTCTGTGTGTAACCTAGCATGTTGCCTACTACCTTGTTCCTTCCAATTGTTGAAAATGAGTGCTGCGACAAAGAGCAATGGCAGAACACTGGTACGGTTTGGTGCTTTGATCACCAGAGTCAGTTCTTTTCTCCAGTTACTAATGAAGCTACAGGTAACAAGAGGGCTTTCCTCATGGATGAGAATAAGAAGAGCAGGAATTCTAAGAAACCCAGAACCATTGCCCTGGTAAGTGGAGATTGATTTGTTACTTACTTCAATCTTTATGGCATTATGTGTTGTTGAAAAGAAAAAGGCTGTTCTGACCCTTTGGTGTTCAATTTATTTAGGTATCGAGGACAAGTTTGATTGCTCCAGCTGAAGAGATTAATACTGAGGTTGTCAATCAGAGCTGTTCCTGGTGCTGCAGCTCTGAAGACGATTCAATTGGTGCGTGTGAAGAATCTGTTGTTCTGAAACAAAGTACCAGTTCAAGAGGCCGGAGTCGGTCCTCAAAGGATTCACAGAGTCTTTACGCAAAGGTCAGAACTACACGATGCTAATTTCGCATTGATCACTGAATCTGCAGTTTTTGTTTTCTGATGGCTTAGTCATAGTATATAACAGAAGAGAAGAGAGAGGATCAATGAAAAACTAAGGACGCTACAGCAGCTAATTCCTAATGGCACCAAAGTAGGTTATTTTCTTCTGTATTTATTTAGTGATCCTCTAACATTTTGGCTATCGAATTGGGTTTTCTGGGCCCAGCAGTCTGCGCAACTTTGGGTGACTCCTGCATTTGCAGGTTGACATGAGCACTATGCTGGAGGAAGCAGTTCAGTACGTAAGTTTCTGCAGCTGCAAATAAAGGTAGTTTTTATTTTGCGTCTGAGATAACTGATGAGTCAAATCAACACTGGAAGAAATTTCTGTTTAAAAAATAAAATTCAGAGTTCTAGCTCTTAATCATGACACTTGCTGCTAAGCTTCACAGTTCTTTCAGAATGCTTCAGCTAAAAGTTTACTGTATTATCAGAACCTTCATGTTGTAGTTTTATAAAAATGAAACATTTACCATGAATCTATACATAATTTAGTTGCAATTAGATTTGGAGGATAAAGTATTGTATACTCCTGTTCCTAAAAAAAAATACTAATCCCATGTGGACATGGACATGCCTCTCATTTACCTTCCCCTTTTTTCCCCTGACAGCTATTGAGCTCTGAAGAGACATGGATGTACGCACCTCTTGCCTATAGTCACATGAGCATGGACCTGATGAGTCCAAATGCTGCTGTGAACCAATCATGATTGCCCGACAAGAATTGTCTGAACTGATCAAAAGGATGGGAGCTAGAGCTGCGTTGCCGTCAATGCAAGCTGAACACATTGCATTTTGCATGGTCCATCTGTTCCTTAATTCCTACTTTGCATTCCGTCTTAGTCTGTAATTAACCCTGACTTTGCATTCTTCAGTTGCTCCTTGCAAGTATGAGCAAGAAGTTCGTTTGAAATAAAGATATATGTTCCTCGTTTACGGTGATAGATCTTGTGCCCTCTACTCTTGAGCGTTGAAACACTGAATCTGAAAGTGTTAAAATCCTTTAGTACTTATTGCTCCTATCCCCGGAGCTTTCATAAGGTTAGTATCAATGCACAATTTATATCTCGGTTTCCAAGACAAAATGAAATTACTGATAAAATAGATCTTCCTTCAATGTACAGTGCACAATTTTATATGCTTTGTGGAACCGTGATCCCTCTTTCTCTCTTCTTTTCTCCCTCGAACCACATGTGTTGTATGAGATGAAACACAATAATGCTCTCGATGGGGGTTTCACCGTTTGAAAAACGTTGCTCAAAGGTTTCGTGGGGGATAAACTTTTTCCTTCTCTCTCCTTCTAGTTTCATGTGAAAAGCTGATATGACACCCTATTTAATGTATACGAAACCTCCCATGAAACTTCACTGAGACTAGCCTAATACTCCCTCCGTATCGCTTTTAGATGACGTTTTGGACAAGGTTTGAGTCAAACATTGGGAATATAAATCATGAATAACTTTTAAATTATTGAGTTTAGAGATATAAAATCATATAAAAAATTTGTCTTGAAAAGTACTTTTATAAAAGTATACCTATACCATTTACAATAAATATTTTTAAAAATACAAGTGGTCAAAGTTGCACTTTGGAGACCGTGTCGCTGTCCTAAACGTCATCTAAATGCGATACAGAGGGAGTACCTTCTGGGCACCATCAAAATCTGTGGTAATTACATACTTTTATCATGGATCAAACTGGAATTAATGGCCATAGATGCTGTTGCACATACCAATTAGCAGCTGTCTCCATGGCACATAAAAGTTCCATCGTAATAACAAAAGAAAAAAAATCCCTACTTTATTATAAGAAGAGTAATAACTGAAACCAGAAAGTGTCATCAGGACAAGAGGCAAGTGCTGTCAGCACTATGATAGTGGATATGCATGACTTGTTTGGGGGCAATGGATCACCAAAGCTGCATCAATCATTTGGCATCGTGTCGATTGCCATGCATGTTTGCCACACACAAGTGGTCTATGTTTGTTACAGTAGGTTGTTCCTGCTAGATAAGACATATTTGATTATTTGACTACTTATTTGTCGCACCAAATTTCCTCCTGTATGCTTCTAGCAGCTCTAGCAAGGCCAGTTTTACTTTTACACACAGCTCGTGTAGTGGTGTTACATATATAGGAGTTTGATGCAAAGTAATTAATATATAATTGCCGGTTGCAGCCTACATTATTGATCTGACAAGGCAACTGCTTTGCACTCACTGAAGATACTTCTTTGTTAAGGGATCAAAACCTAATCTAATTGGTGGTGCTGATATGTCCAATGGATGCATGTGTGACCACCATGAAACTTTTTTTTTTTTGGTTCTTTGTTCAGTTGAGCAACATTTGGCATGCACTAGACTAGACAAGGGCGTACGTGTACACGGCTATGTGGCTGATGAGTGTTTGCTCACAAAGGGGGCCTCTGATTGCCTAACGCGTCACTCGTGCCCCTTTTCTGGGCTTCAGTACTTCACCTTTTTGTGCGTCTTTTTTGTTTATCAAAAAAAATTTGGAGTCACAAAAAATAAAATGCATACAGAATGTGGTTAGCTCGTTGATTCCAGCAAACGCGCGCATATATTTTGCTAAAAAAGAGTTGCATATATTTGCAGAAAATTTCACTATAACGTCTACGAGCAGTGACGTACGCAAGCATTTCGCATGCCTTTATTGAGCTCGTTGATTCCAGCAAGAAAACGCACATCACCTTTTTAAAATTGGTCCTATTAAAATTTCTTCTTCTGCCGAATGAACTTGAAAAGCATCTCGACAGGATCGAATGAATTCTTCAGTGCTTTTTGCAAGAGATCGATCCAAGAATCCGTGTGCGTGCGTGCAACTTATCTCGACAGGAATTCAGGTTCACTGAACCTGCCCACGATTTTTCACCAACGGATCCATGCGTTTTTTGAACAGGGCAAACTTACTAAACTAGAACAGCAGCAGCTGGGCACTTGAAATATATGGCTGTTGTTTTCATCCGTTTTAGACCTTCCCCAAATTAAAACGCATCTTTTAAGGCTCGTTTGACTTGAAATAGCTATAGGGCAAAGTACTCCGGCCGTGAATACGGTACGTTCGAAATTCCATTACTATTGCTTTCGTACAAAGTTCATGTACTGACAGTACTGTAGCTAAGTAAGAGAGAGTCCGCATATAGAGCACAAGACTAGAATCTCTATGCAACTACTCAAGATTTTCAAATGGTACGTACAAGACCTGTTAATTCCCAGGCTAGCTAGTCCTTTTCGCCTACCGAATCGCCGCTGATCCGATTAGAGAAGTCCACTCGGAAGTCTAGAAGCCATTGGGTTATTACGAGAGAAAAAAATATAATTTTACAATTAATTTTTACGGATTGAAATCGGCTTAGCTGAAGCGAACAGAACCACTGATCTGACATTGTGTGTGACATAAAACTTGGGACAAAATAAAGCTGACGTTTGCGTGTCACATCACATGGTTCCATAAACTCTCACAACGCAAGTCACAACAAGCTTGGCCTGCCACGTTGCCACGTTGGCACACACATTTGGACACCCATCGTCGACCCCGTGGCTGTCTGTCTGTATATATTTACAGATAATATATATATATATATATATAGGCGTTCGATCGCGAGCTCGACGGCCACCAAACCCCGCCACGCACGTTTCCGTCGCGCGCGCCGGGCGGGGCCCACCATGCTCGCGAGGGCTCCTCCACGGCCGTGGTCCACCACCGGCGCCGTTGCCGGCGACGAGCAGGCACGAGGCCCGCGTGGGGGCCGGGACGCGGCGCTGGCCTCGCACATGGAGCGGCGGCAGCAGCGAGGTGGCCGGGAGGACCAATAAGAGCCGCCGGCGTCAAGCTCGTCGCGGCGAGGCCGGCGACGGTCGTCGTGGCTGCAGCCGCCGGCGAGAGACGGACGGCGGCGGGGCCCGGGCCGGAGCCGGCGACGATGGCAGAGGCAGCTAATGGGTCGGCGGCCGTCGCAGGTAGGAGGAGTACGTCGTATATATATGGTTTATTGCTGTCAACCGATTGCATTTCCTTTTCGCAAAAGAGAGAGAATCTGTTTTCTTCGGTTTATTTTGGTGGTGGTAACAGTAATTCGCAGCAGGAGTATAAAATAAATAAATAAATAATTGGGACTCACGTTGCCTCTACCAACAGCCCACATAATTAACGAAGCTCCTCTCTCAGTCCCTGTACTCTACTCTGTACTAATAATTTTACAATAGTCGACGTAAGGTCTTATTTAACTGCACGCAAATCGAACTCAATCCTTGAAGTTGTTTAGAGTGAAATTGAAACTAATTACACCTCAATCTTTTCTAATTGGATTGAGATTGATCTGTATGGAGGAGGCAAACAAGCCCTAAAAAAGCTCCTGCACAAACCATATGCAGCAGCAGAAACCATGCGTGATTATCATTGCGCTATGCTTGTACTTTGGCTTATGCTGCATCTTTTAATGTGACTGAAAAACCACCGTGGTCAATTTTTTTTCCATCAGCCAAACCATTTTATACCATAGTACTCCCTCAATTCTAAATTATAAGACATTTTCTTATATATATTATATATATAAAATAAAAATAATGTATCTAGAAAAGTTAAAACATCTTGTAATTTAGAACGGGGAAGTTGAAGTTATGATTGACATGTTGGCAACAAAAGAAAGGAAAATTATTGCCTGAAAACTGGTTCATTTTTTTTTTTTTGCAAACAATTGGTTCATTGATTGACTGACGCAACACACATGTAGATTTTCCTTGATCTTCAGGGATACACACATACCGGCTGACCCATGCACGAGGAACACATGACCTATTACTACTATAGCATATATATTGTGTGCGGCCCTGAATCTGAATCCCTGATACGTACCGCATTCGATTGCGATTGCAACAAACAAATCAGAGTACGTATCACACTGAATGATGTACAGGACGAAAATGATTGCCACTACTCTGTCCTCTGTTTCTTCAAACCAGGGCAGAGGGCTGGTACAGAGTACAAGACAGGCACATCATGAGCAGCACAACACATCTGAAAATTTCAGAAAAATCTTCTAATTCTACAGGTTTATTTATTTACTATGACTGAAACGCACAGATCTGTTAGAAATGAAGGAAGGCTCAGCAATTTATCAGTCAGTGGGCAAGGGTATGGACAGCCGATGCAAGTTGCTGTCTAGGTAGTAATTATATATCATAATACTCATCGTCTTAGTCCTCGTACCTTTGATCTCAGTCGCTTTCGGTGTCGTACAAGACTGAAAGCAACTGCACGGTTCAGTTCAGGCTAATTTTCCATTTTCTTAGCTGTGTGTTTCTCCCTACTATGTAAACTGTTTTGTTTAGGATAGCAAACAGGTGGCGAGTGGTTTCAGAGTCTGAAAACACCCATGCGTTTCGCATGGTTTTGCCCTTTTGTGCAAACTGTGCCTCATACACTATTGCTTCTCCTTTTATTAATGAAAGCCGGTAACAGATCTTTCGAAAAAAAGCTTCAGTTTCTGCAAACTGTTGGTGGGTTCATGATCACTGTAGGCGTTCGTCTCGTAACTACAGCATGATCAGAGCATTCTCCAGCCTGATTAAGAACTGAATGGACCTCATGCACGATTCAGTTGTGGATGCTCCTGAGTCGAGGTTGATTGTGCTGTCATCTCTGCAGTCCAATGCGTAATTAACCTTGACATTAACTGGTATAATATATACTGTCATTTGTGGGACCTTTTCAGTCCTTTGATTGATGTACGTTACCAACGAATAAGAAAGTTGGTGACCTAATTATTAATGGTTGGGCGGTAGTACTGAGTTGTCATATGTCAGGTCCCCTCAAAAATTGCAATGGCCCTATATGACTCACCCATCACTACTTCATTTTGGCAAATTAAAATTTGCCAGTTTTCTTCATGGTTGGCCCATCGCAGAAAAAACATTTTTTTTAAGAATGGAGCACTGTTTTTTCGGTCCAAGGATGGATTACTGATTTTTTACTGAACTTGTTTTTTAATAGCTTTGTTTAGTGTCCTACTCTTTGAAGGAAATGTTAGAGAAGGCTAGGAATTAGCTTGGTTGCCAAACTTTACTAGGGACAATAAGCCTAACTATTTAGGATGATTATGTTAAGCATGACATAGTTGATATTAGATAAGTAGGCAATATCTCTAGCAGTTTAATCCAGAAAATCATTGCGATAAATAAAGATTCATATAAAATAGTTATATGCTGGTGTGATCTAACAGTTGCAAGAACATAGATAATACTAATAAATAGTATAGGAAAATTCACAGAAAAATAAGCACGAGAGATATATGAAATATACCCTGCGGAGGGACCGGTGCCGGAGGCACCGGAGGCTCCATTCACATTCATTGTGAATGTGTTGCTCGAAGTCGTGGACCACAGTCGATGCAGGAAGAGGTTCGCAGTGCAGTCCCTCGAACGTCCACGAAAAGAGTAGTCGATCACGGGAAGAAGAGTCGATCGGATCACAAGCGAGCAGTCGCGATGACGCTCCCCAAAAACCTTATCGCCCGCACACCCGAGCAGGTGTCTCGATGCAGATGATGGTTCCGGAGGCCTGCTCTCCAACCTTCTGTGCGCGCAGAAGATCGGGACGGGGAAACTTGGAAGCAACTCAACAGAAAAACAGTGGTGCAGTCTTTTCACCCTCTCTTCAGCTCAAGAAGACATCTCCTTTTATAAGCAAGACAAATGTAGAGGAGAAAATGTAGAGGATGAATCTGGACGTCATGAAGCGTCTTCAATGACCAGTAACTCTGCCATTATTATGGGGGTTACTAGTAACTGCAACAATAACCATGAGAGTTACTAGTAACCGCAACCATAATCATGACCGTTACAATCTAGCCATCAACTACAATTAGTCCACTATTTTATTGCACCTAGCATCTAATATGTCATAGAATTTATTTGATTAATTAAATAAAATATGGGTCATACCCACATTAAATCTAACAATCCCCACCAAATTCTATGACGCATATGAAAATACTCCCGGTTTTACTGTTGTTTGATATACCAGTGTTACGATGGAGACTGTTAAGTTGAACATCCACCTAGAACAGAGGTTACACTTCTTCACAACTGAACAATGGACTATGCCTTGAATTGACAGTTTTGTGCGAAACAAGTTTCACCTAAGTCCTTACTGATACATGGTTGCCTTAAGCATCCCCTCTGATTGAGCATATAAGTCAAACTCCTGGGCCTTTCGTGAGTATCTAGAGACCACCCAAATCTCATAGACTGTGACTAGCAGTCGAACTCATATAGGTGTGTTCCTTTTAGGATATTCTGTAGGCCAATATCCCTGCTTAAATAAGCCACTCGGATCACATTAAGAAATTAATCAACCTGCCATACAGCATAGGAGAAATAGTGCATCTCAAACGAGTTGGACCTTAAAAAATAAGGGATTTCTCCATATGTCACTCCACTAGCTTGTTTCGCCATCCTAATTCACGGGATCTCCGATCACATAGGACAGGTTACCACTATGGAATGACTTCAAGTGGGGTCTCAAGCCCATCTCCCTCGATGCACCTTCTATCACATTACGTGACAGACCCTTGGTAAATTGATCTGCCAGATTTTTAGACGTATGGACATAGTCCAATGCAATTACTCCGGAGTTTCTCAGTTTCTGACAGACTTTAATCGCCTCTTCACATGCCTAGTGGTCTTCATGTTGTCCCTAGAACTGTTCACTTTGACTATCACCGTTTGATTGTCACAGTTCATAGAAATTGCAGGAATTGGTTTTTCAACCACCGGCAAATCCATAAGGAGTTCACGAAGCCACTCAGCTTCACAGTGGCAGTATCTAATGCTGCTAGTTCTGCTTCCATTGTTGACCTCGTTATGAGCGTCTGCTTGCAAGACTTCCAGGAAACAGCACCACCTCCAAGTGTGAACACATATCCACTTGTGGCTTTTAACACATCAGCATCAGATATCCAATTGGCATCACTATACCCTTCTAGTACCCTCGGTACCCAGTATAATGAATACCATAGCTCACAGTACCCTTTAGATAACGCAACACTCTCTCAAGAGCACGCCAATGACTATCTCCCGGATTAGAAACAAACCGGCTCAATTTGCCCACTGCAAATGAGATGTCAGGTCTTGTTGCATTAGCTAAATACATGAGTGAGCCTATTATTTGAGAATATCTCAATTGGTCACGTGCTATTCTACGATTTTTTCTTAATAGCACACTTGGGTCATAAGGAGTTGGAGCAGGAGTGCAGTCACTATAGCCAAAGCGACTCAATACCTTTTCCACATAGTGGGATTGTACAAGTGTTACCCCACCATTTCCTTCTCTCAACAGCTTTATGTTAAGAATAACATCAGCTTCACCCAAATCTTTCATTTCAAAGTTACAAGACAAAAGTCTTTCACTTCCTTGATCACATTAACATTTTTCCAAAAATTAAAATATCATCTACATACAAGCATAAGATCACACCTTCCCCACCAACAAACCGATAATACACGCATTTATCAGCTTCGTTCACAACAAAGCCGACTGATGTCAAAGTTCTATCAAACTTTTCGTGCCACTGCTTAGGCGCTTGGTTTTAGACCATACAAAGATTTTAGTAATTTACACACTTTCTCTCTTGACCATTTACTACAAAACCATCTGGTTGGTCCATATAAATTTCCTCCTCAAGCTCTCCATTTAGGAAAGCTGTCTTAACATCCATTTGATGAACAATAAGACCATGTGAGGCAGCCAGAGAAGTAGTAGCACTCGTATGGTTGTTAGACGAGCAACTGGTAGTAAGTATCGAAAAAATCTTCACCTTCTTTTTGTGTATAGCCTTTGCTACAAGCCTCGCCTTGTACTTCTCAATAGTACCATCAGGCTAAGCTTTTTCTTAAATATCACTTACATCCTACGGGTTTGCACCCATAAGGACGATCAACAACCTCCCATGTACCATTAGACATAATAGAATCCATTTCACTCTGAACAGCTTCCTTCCATAAGTCAGCATCAAGAGATGAATATGCCTCTATAATGGTTTTGGGAGTGTCATCCACGAGGTATATAATAAAGTCATCACCAAAGGATTTTTCAATCCTTCGTCTCTTACTCTTTCGAGTGACTGTATTATTATCCTCCTCTAGATTTTCACCTTGGGATATTTCATGAGCATGTATTATGGGTTCAATAATTTCATGAAAAGAAATAGACTCATGACTAGACATGCCAGGTGTATTTTCATTGGAAATTCATCTTCAAAAAATGTAGCATCTCTCGATTCCATAATAGTATCCTCAATCATATCAGATACTTTAGAATTTATAATTAAGAATCTATAACCCACACTGTGAATAGCATAAACAAGAAAGACACAATCAACGGTCCTTGGTCCAAGTTTCTCTTCTTGTTAATTGGCACATTTACCTTTGCCAAACAACCCATGTTCGCAAGTAAGAGAGATTTGTTCTCTTCTTTTCCCATTCCTCGAATGGTGTTATTTCTTTATTTTAGTGGGCACTCTATTCAGGACATGACTAGCTGTCAAAATTGCCTCACCCCACCATTCCTTAGATAGTCCCGCTGTCTCTAACATGGCATTAACCAATTCAGTTAGAGTGCGGTTCTTTCTTTCTGCAATCCCATTGGATTGTGTGGTGAGTATGGCGGTGTCCTCTCATGAATAATTCCATGCTCCACACAAAACTCAGAAAACTCATTTGAGAAGTACTCTCCCCCGCGATCAGAGCGTAACCGTTTGATTTTCTTTTCAAGTTGGTTTTCTACTTCAGCTTTATAGACCTTAAAAATAATACAACGCTTCATCTTTTGATTTTAGTAAATACACGTTAGCAAAATCTAGTACAATATCTATAAAAGTCATGAAATATCTTTTACCGCCTTTGGTCAACTCGCCATTCATTTCGCACAAATCGGAATGAATTAGTTCTAATGGTGCCAAAACTTTCGCCACAGCAGCCTTGTGTGCTTGCGAGGCTGTTTTGATTCAACACAAACATGACATTAGAACCTTTGAAACAATCAAATTTCGGGATTAAATTTAAACAGCTAAGCGAGACATGCAACCAAAATTAACATGGCATAAACGCGAATGCCAAACATTCGCCTCCTCATTGTGGACATACATGATTCACAGATTTAATACCAAGATCATCAAGTTATAGACAAGCGGAACAGCCTCCGCTCTCATAGCCTTTACCGATAAAGTTCCCAAATTTTGAGATTACACATTTATTCGATTCAAACACAAGTTTGTGACCATCACGACACAACAATGATCCACTAATTAAATTCTTCCTTATTGAAGGGACATGCTGCACGTTCTTTAGCTGCACGGTCTTTCCCGAAGTAAGCTTCAGAGATCGACCGTACCACACCACGTACAGCCGCACGTGCCCCGTTCCCCATCAAACAAGGAGGAAAGTCGCCCCCGACCTGATAAGAAGAAAACAAAGAAATATCAGCACACACATGTATATTGGCTCCTGTATCAATCCACCAATCAGGTGAATGATAATACTGAAAGAACGGTATGTAATAAATTACCATACCCCGATGTTCCTTTGCCAATCTCAACAACATTTGCTGAATTTTTCTTTGGCTTCCACTTGGCATCTGGACAATCTCTCGCAAAGTGTCCAGTTTTGCCACAAGTGAAACAATTCCCTTTTTCTTTGTTCTTCTTCTTCTAAAAGGTGTAGTGTTCCTTTGTTTGAGGTCTTTCTGGTTT
Source organism: Coix lacryma-jobi var. lacryma-jobi (assembly GCA_009763385.1). Classification (NCBI taxonomy): domain Eukaryota; kingdom Viridiplantae; phylum Streptophyta; class Magnoliopsida; order Poales; family Poaceae; genus Coix; species Coix lacryma-jobi. The sequence continues at coordinate 10,011,216 of CM019831.1, read as the reverse complement.
TTCTTTTGTGGAAATTATGAGGATTTTTCTGCACCACATGGGCACTAGAACTTCCCTCAACAATTTTCTTGCCACGAACATCTTTTGCTCTCGCTTTCTCTTCAACATCTAAAGAGCCAATGAGATCGGCAATACCGAACTCTTTTCTCTTATGTTTCAGAGAAGTAGCAAAATCTGTCCAAGCTTGTGGTAGCTTTGCTTTGCAATAATGCATCCTGCCACAAACTTTTTAGGCAATACACAACCAAACATTTCGAGCTCTTTTGCCAGTGTTTGTATTTCATGAGCTTGTTCCACCACAGAATGGTCATCAACCATTCTGTAGTCATGAAACTGCTCCATGACATACAACTCACTACCGGCATCAGAGACTCCATATTTGGCCTCAAGTGCATCCCACATCTCTTTACCAGTTTGTAGCGGCACATAAGCATCGACTATGGTGTCTCCTAGCACGCCCAATATTGCAGCCTTGCACATGGCATCAGCATGTTGGAACACATAATCCTCATCAGGAGTGTGAGGACCAACAGCTCTAGGCTCGACAACAAAGTAGCAATGCATAGCAGTTAACCATAGCATACACCTCTGTCGCCACCTCTTATAATGAGTACCCTCAAAAACATTTGGTTTCAGCATGCTCGCAAATCCAGTACTAGAGAAAAGCCTATAAGGTTTTTGGATTATTAGATAAGTAGGCAATATCTCTAGCAGTTTAATCCAGAAAATCATTGCGATAAATAAAAGATTCATAAAATAGTTATATGCTGGTGTGATCTAACAGTTGCAAGAACATAGATAATACTAATAAATAGTATAGGAAAATTCACAGAAAAATAAGCACGAGGGATATATGAAATATACCCTGCGGAGGGACCAGGAGCCGGAGGCACCGGAGGCTCCATTCACATTCATTGTGAATGTGTTGCTCGAAGTCGTGGACCACAGTCGATGCAGGAAGAGGTTCGCAGTGCAGTCCCTCGAACGTCCACCGAAAAGAGTAGTCGATCACCGGGAAGAAGAGTCGATCGGATCACAAGCGAGCAGTCGCGATGACGCTCCCCAAAAACCTTATCGCCCGCACACCCGAGCAGGTGTCTCGATGCAGATGATGGTTCCGGAGGCCTGCTCTCCCAACCTTCTGTGCGCGCAGAAGATCGGGACGGGGAAACTTGGAAGCAACTCAACAGAAAAACAGTGGTGCAGTCTTTTCACCCTCTCTTCAGCTCAAGAAGACATCTCCTTTTATAAGCAAGACAAATGTAGAGGAGAAAATGTAGAGGATGAATCTGGACGTCATGAAGCGTCCTTCAATGACCAGTAACCTCTGCCATTATTATGAGGGTTACTAGTAACTGCAACAATAACCATGAGAGTTACTAGTAACCGCAACCATAATCATGACCGTTACAATTCTAGCCATCAACTACAATTAGTCCACTATTTTATTGCACCTAGCATCTAATATGGTCATAGAATTTATTTGATTTAATTAATAAAATATGGGTCATACCCACATTAAATCTAACAGTTGAGTTGGTTATCCTGAAAGCACTAGTCGTAATTATATATCAATATTTTCTTCATACTAGTTCAATGTTCTGATTTTTTTTAAAAAAAGACGATGAACATTCCGAGAGTTTCATTGGTTTGACAGGGATGAGCACGCTCTTGACTTCGACTGTCGGGAAATCCACGAATATCCTGTGGCATGACTGCCCCATTGGGCAGAATGAGAGACAGAATTTGCTGAACCAGAAGGGTTGTGTTGTGTGGATCACTGGTCTAAGCGGTTCAGGTCTGCATTACATGTTTATTACAAACTGAATTTGTTGAGCCTTTGAAAAATTCAAGAAGATCCTTACACCTGTCACAGGAAAAAGTACGCTCGCATGTGCGTTGAGCCATGAGTTGCACATTAGAGGCAATCTGACATACGTCCTCGATGGCGATAATCTCAGGCATGGGTTGAACCGGGACCTCAGCTTCAAAGCAGAGGATCGTGCTGAAAACATACGCAGAGTAGGTACGTTCTGTCCTGAAAGCTCTCCACACTTGATCATCAGTTTCCTCTTAAGTGAGCTTTACTACTGATTACTGTTGTGTGTGTGGTTCTTTTCAGGGGAAGTAGCAAAGCTATTTGCAGATGCTGGCCTGATCTGCATTGCTAGCTTGATATCTCCTTACAGAAGTGATCGAAGCGCATGTCGCAATTTACTGCCCAAGTCTTCATTTATAGAGGTATGCATGGCATGATCCACTTCCAAACTTCAATGTCGGCAAATCAATTGTAGATTTCTGCCTTATTCTATATGATACCTCTATTCTAGTTTCAGACTCTTAGAGAAGTACATTTGGTTCTGTAGGTGTTCCTAAATGTGCCGCTTGAAGTATGTGAAGCGAGGGATCCAAAAGGCCTCTACAAGCTTGCTCGTGCTGGCAAAATCAAAGGTAATGGAACCAACTGACTACCGTTGTTTAGTTACCTTTGCAAACCTTACCATTAACCAAGGGAAATCACCAGCAGGATTTACTGGCATTGATGATCCTTATGAACAGCCATCTGATTGTGAGGTTAGTAGAAATCTTCTACTGCCAGAGTCTCTGTACATTAAAAAGACTAGTCGGTATTGTCAGTGTCAGCTACACTGAAGAAAAGTTCCCAGTTAAAGGATAGTGATTTTTCATTCCTCTAACCTAAATATCTAATGAAAGATGAACAATCCTTTGCAGATAGTGATCCAGTGTAAAGTTGGTGACTGTCCTTCACCTAAATCAATGGCTGATCAAGTAGTGTCATATCTTGAAACGAATGGTTTCCTCCAGGACTAGGCATGGATGTATATGCAATGCAGCATAGCTTTTATATACAGCAATTGGAGTGGCACTGCCCAGGCTACATATCTGAAATCTGAATACCTGCTGAATGCTAATGAGATGTACGGGTTTCAGATTGCACACATGTACATGCTGCTTTTAATTCAATTCAAAGTGTGGAGGATAATTTGTTTCAGAAACTGCTGGAAGTGTAATGTGATGGTTGTGTTGCTCTTTCAAACCAAAACAAGAAATGGCAGTGTAAAGGAAACAGTGCAGCCTGACAGAGTTTTTTAATTAACCATGCCATGGTGTTCATTCTTGTAGGACCAGTATTTTCTTTGGTTTTTTTATTTTTCATGATCTCCATGGACATTACTTTCACCAAACAAGCTATATCTAACTTTAGCGACAATTAAATGCATATGAAGCTTCCCAAATTTGTATTTACTAGATGTTGACAGAATGTTGTATTTACTAGATGTTGACAGAGTAACACTATATCTACGCTCCAAATAACATTGACCTTATTACATTTACTGATGTACATCATCGTGCCTACATTATTTTATAAAGGAACACATGGTTCATACTTTTATTAAGTGCATTGTAGACTTTATTTTCTTCTATATATACTAGTGTAGCTATCTTCATATACATATTAGCATAACAAGAGAGAAAGGGGGAGGGGGGATGGGGAGAGTACCTTACACTATTAGTACAGTATAGGAGGCTCATGTTTCGTAGTGACTGAAAGGAACTCCAAACATCGAGAACAAAAGCACATATATATAATACCTTGGGAATGAGTGGCATATAGGAAAACCCATTAGCCTCAATGCTTCAATTACTATGTCCAAAATGTAATCTTATATTGTATTGGGGGGCGTGTTTGGCTGCAAGAACAAGCAGCGGCTGCTGCGGAAGCAGTTTATTCTTCTCTCCCAAATACTGTACTAGCCGTACACCCTACAGCAGTAGCTTATTCCTCTCTCTCAAATTACTGTTGTAGCCATAGCTATAGTCTACGCCTGCTGCTCTTAGTCCTACAGCTGAACAAAGTACACCCATCGTCAGGTCCGGTGATGGAGTAGGATGATACTTGTTGGTGCATCAATAAGGTGTTCCTGTATCAGGTGATTTTGTCACGGCTATAGCATCATCAACGACGGTCATAGCCTGATGGCTACTCTCCAGCTTTGCTTCAGTGTATGTGTCCGGCTAGTTTTGGTTCTCACAGCTCCACTCCTTGAGTGAGGCGGCCACTCCTCTGGCCATGGCAGCTGGCCGACAAGGATTTGCTCATAGTGATAATTGATCAATTAGTGTCATGTCTTGAAATGAATGGTTTCCTCCAGCAGGACAAAACATGCATGGATGCATCTATGCAACGCATCGCATCTTTTTCGTAGCAGCAATTGGCCGGGGTGTCACTGCCAAGGTTACATATACCTGAGGATCTGCTGAATGCTAATGACTTGTCTGGTTTCTTAAGTCAAATCGATAATTTGGTTCATCGATCAGTTACCAATAACTTGTTTGTATGGGTCTTAGATTGCACACATGTATATATAGGGTGATTTGTTGCAGTTTCTGCGATGCAAAGTGTGGAGGACGATTTGTTTCAGACGCTGTAATGCGATGGTTGCATCGTTGCAATTTAGCACCAAACAAGAGATGGCGGTGTCAAAGAAAGAGTGCAGCCTGACAGAGAATTGCTTAACCATCTGTGATTGACAAATTTCAATGCAGGTGTTCATTCACATGGGTCCAATTTTTCTTCGGTTTTTTTTTGTTTGCTCCGTAGTTGTTTCTTCAGTTTTCAACTTACCATGATCTCCGTATAGTATTACTTTCACCAAACAAGCTATATGTAACTTCATTGACACTTCAGTACGTACATATGAACCTTCCGAAAAATGACAAATTATGACCTATTGTTGGGGGAAGCCCATATGGTATATGGACCAACTCCCCCGAAGAGGCCAAGATATGTCATCTGTATAATAGAGGACAAGGGGATGGTCTCTCTAGGTGGAATCTGAACCCTAATCCCCGTCTGTTCGGAGAGGGCTTCTCCAACATTGGCGCCCACCGTGGGGCTCCGAGATTTCGGCCCGCTGCGCTCTCCGTCCGCCGCCGCTCCAATTCCCCGCCGCCCGCCCCTCCCGCCTGCCATGGTCCCCCTCGCTTGGCGCCGTCCGTGGGGAGCCCGGCGGCCGCAGCTGCCCTCGCCGGGCCAGAGCCCCGGCGCGGCCGCAGCGGGCCCCTCCGCGCACAGGGCGCGAGCACCGAGCGGAGGCAGTCGAGCGCGGCGTCCCTGTCCGCCTCCGTGCCTCTCCAGCTCCCGCCCCCGCTCCCGCTTCCACCATGAGAGCACCTTCCTCGCCGCCGCAGGCCTCCTCCCCCTCCGTCCCTGCCGAGCCTCCTCGACCCGGCCTCCAGGCCCCTCTGCAAGTGCCCGTGCCGCCGCGGCCGCCGCGGCGCTGTCCACTCCCCTCCGCCCACGGCCCCGCCGCCGATGCCGCCGCGCCGTCGCCGTCCTCGGCCTGGCCGCCGCCGTCGCTCGCCCGGCTCCTCGCCGCCGCGCTGCGGGGCGGCGCCGCGCGGGAAGGGAGCCCCCGACCTCGCGGCCGCGGCCACGGACGGCGGGGCCAGGATAGGGACGCTGCTCATGAGCACCACGGCGGCGGCGGTCACCAAGGCGCGGGAGAGCCCGTACCTGCTGGCGCTGGCGGCCAACCCGACCTTCGTGTCGGGGCTGGTGGCGTGGGCGGTGGCGCAGGCCGCCAAGGCCCTGCTCACCTCCGTCGTCGAGCGCCGGTGGGACCTGCGGATGCTCTTCAGCTCCGGCGGGATGCCATCCTCGCACACCGCGCTGTGCACCGCGCTCACCGCCTCCGCCGCGCTCTGCCATGGCGTCAGCGACGCGGTCTTCCCGTCTGTCTCGGTTTTACTCTGATAGTTATGTACGATGCCACGGGCGTCAGGCGCCACGCCCGGAATGCAGGCCGAGGCAGTAATGTCCAACAACGGAGATCGCCCCCTTCGTCTCTGCTGGACATTTCCACGAGCCTGGACTGCGGGTGTCACTGGGCTGGGGTACTGGAGACTGGCTACCTCACTTACCTCAAGCTCGCGGGCTCCGAGGCGTTCAGCCCCATCACTGGCGCAGGCTGCGGCGATGTCCTCGACAGCGACTACTCCGTCGTCTTTGGGTTACCTCTTCCCTTGCTTGGTTTGATGACTTATGGTTTAGTTACTGCACTTTCTCTGCAGGAAAATGGAAAGGACTTGCTCCTGGGATCGGATGACCTGGACATTAGACTAATATTGCTTCTGGTTGCTACTTCTATGGCAACTGAAAGTGCTTATTTTCCTTATATTCTAAGCACTAAATTTGCTGGGGTATCTTGTTCGTACTGTTTGCTGTCAGAATTTCTCTCGTTCACTCTACTTCATCAGGGTAAAGGACATCGGTTTTGAACGTATCCAGAAGTTCGCTGGTATTCAGTTAGCTGTAGCTGTCATTATAGCTCTTGCTTTGACAAACTCATACAGTTCTGCTACTACTCAATTAAAAGGTGCTAAGATGTATAGAGCATTCCGGTGTTCTCATTGCAATGAACAAAAACAGTCAGAAAATTCCTTTAGGGGATCCCTGTTTGACGGCAAGTTTGCTTGTGCTCGGGTTCTTTGGGGATTCCTTTAGCACCACTGCAGTGTTGTAGCAGTATATCCGAATCATTTCAGTTCACTAAAGGAACAACTAATCAATTTGGTTAGTTGTTTGTTTCGAGGAACCAAGGTTAATTAACTCCGGCTCAGTACATTGGTTGAGGTATCATTTAGTCCTTGCAAGTTTAATTAGCATGCTTTAACTAATTCTTGCATGTTGTTTTGTTCACTTATTAGAGGAATCATGCTAGACGCAATTTCCCTTAACTAATTCTTGCATGTTGTTTTGTTCACTTATTAGAGGAATCATGCTAGACGCAATTTCCCTTAACTAATTCCTGCATGTTGCTTATCTCCGCTTGATCTTTCATATAGTGCTATTTGATTTATTTAGTTATATGATTTGTCAGTGCAACTTTAGATAGCCAGCAGATAACATATGCCTATGCTTATATAACTTTATATGATCTAGCAATTGCGTCAAACATGCTTTTCTGCATAGATAAATTAGCTTTTATGTCCCGTTTGACATGGTTTCCGATACATACATACCTCTATTACACGTTATATATTTAGATATTCTATTGAACCGAGACTATAAAGATGACCTTTGCAGTCACTATTTAAAAAAACAAAAAACCTAGATCACCAAAACAAGTTGCAAAGGATCGCGAGCTTTAGCTCCTTTTTTCTGAACTCAGTAGTTTGGTAGCAAAATCTTTGCATGCTAATCCAGACATATACTCTCAATTTTGAGAAGCTGGAACTTGACAATGGGAGCTGGATTTTTATTTGCCAAGCTGAAAGTTATTTATCTTGTGAAACTGGAACCTTGTGAATTTTGGTTCTTTAGCGAAGGTTATTTTCTCATGTGAATGGAACTCTCAGATATTCTTTTACATCTGAAACCTGAACATCTTCATCAAATGAGTCATGGACCACCTGTCAAAGGCAAAAAGAAAGATTCTTACCATCCCAAAAAATCACTCGGCCTTCACCAGATAATGATCACATGTAAGTAATCCAATCTTACCCGTTGAATCTGGCATTCGACTCAGATCCATATATACATATATGTATTTTATCATACACTATTTTTATTTCAATTAATCATCAAATATGTATGTCTTGAGAGTATTCTTGACAGGAACAGTCTCTCAACTAATAAGGTAAAAATGACACCTTAACCACAATATGTACTTGTTATTCTTCTTTGATAAGCTTATTGCACTAGTTGATCATTCACCTCTTGAACTAAATATTATTTAAGAAAAATAATTAGTACATATTTATTTATATAATATATAAACATTAATCTCTAACCTCTTTTGACACGTGTTGACAGCATAGTGTAGCGGAAACCAAACCAACATAAGTGAGTATTTCTCATTGGTTCATTAATTCTTAGCAGTCTATATTCACTAATATCTTCTGCCCTTATGATTTGATTTGTCACTATTTTGATCTAACTTTTGCCCCTTGAGGCAAAATTTTTTTAAAAAACTTTTTCTTCGCACACAACTTGTCACCATGTTGACAAAGAAAGTGTCGCGGCCTCCGCCGCATCAAAAGCATGGCCTGAGTAACTATAACTACTTGGCCTTAAATACCAAATTAAAAACATCTATCATTTTCTTAAGTTGAGACCCTTTTGTTACTAACATGCAGGTTATCATCATTGTAAGTATCTCTTGTCCCTCATTCTAACACTTCTAGAATATATTTCTTTGTCATATACGTTTTTATCTTCTCCCAAATAGATAATAGTGGTTCAGCTTTAGTCATATATGTCCATAACTATTTTTTCAGTACTCCAGTCAAGTTCTCATGAGATATTCAACCCATATCAGTCTAGTGGTATTTATCTATGTCAGCATTTAATGTTCAGTTTGAGTCCCTCACGTTCACTCCACCATACTAGTTCTCATGTATATTCAACTTGGTCAGTTACTTCAGTATCATTCGTTATGATTTCTCATGAGTCATCATTTAGCTTCATTCTCTCTACCTGTCAGTGATTTTAATCAGTCAAAAACGTTCTTCAGTAATCTCTACCGTCATCGGTTTTCATCGGTCAGCAACGTTCATCAGATTCTCTACTGGTCAATGGTTTTCATCCATCGGCAATGTTCATCAGATTCTCTACCTGTCAGTGGTTTTTATCGGTTGACAATATTCAACAGATCCTCTACTAGTCAGTTGTTCTCATCAGTCAACGGCGTTTGACAGTTATTGGTTTTCTACAGTTATTAGTTTCTGACAGTCAGCGACTTTTGATTAGCCAGTTGTCTTGTCAGTTAGTAACCTTCAAATATAATGGTCATCATCGGTAAATAACCTTCGTCAGTGAATGACCTTTATCATCTGTCAGTGGCCTTCATCCATCATTGATTCTCATCAGCCTTAGTCAATTATTGATCTCCATCATTTGTTAAGGATTTCATCTACAGCCTTCGTCAGTGGTTCTCAGCAGCATTTGTCACTCATTGGCCTTTGTTATTCAGCAACCTTCGTCAGTTGACAACCTTTGTCCCTCTCTCGGCAGCTTTATAGTCAGCAGCATCTACCTCAGAAATCAACTCTCAACAGCTACTCAGCCTACAAACCAACTAACACTAAATATTTTCATCTTTTTTGCAGGTTGTATGTTTAAATTCTCTTTATTTTTTCTTCAATTTTTCATAAAATTCTTCAAATTTTATCTCAGCTAATCTTTGCAGGAAACCTTTCTTATTTATGATTCAATATTATAAGTCACATTTATACCCATGCAGGTCCTTGAATAGTAACCTCAGCTGGTATCTAAAACTATAACCTTCTCATTTTGAGGCAGCACTTCTTATATACATAGCTAATCTTTGTTCAAACACAACTGTCATTTTTGCAGGGAGCATGATATGTTTACCTCTATTTAATATTATTGCGCAAATATATTCATTTGCATCATCATACACATGCGTACATTACATAAGTGCATTGCACGGCATGGCCCGGGCCACCTGGAAGAAGTCCCAAAAATACACGGGCACCAGGACTCTATGCATCAATATCCTGGAAGAAGTCCCAAACCTACACGGGCACCAGGTCGCAAAGCTAAGGCTTTCGCGCTAACTGCACGTATCATTTAAATGACTAACCATTTTCTTTAGCAAGTGGAAAGCCGGTGTCTTTCTGAGTGTCGAAAGACTTGCAAGCAAGTCGATATTCGACAGTGATGGGCAACCTAAGTCCCTGAAAAAATGCACCCTATCAACTCAGGAGCATTTTTCAGGTGACTTCTCTGGCCTTCGGCACGCGGCATCAGCTTCTACATCAATGTTACCTTCGCCAAGCTCTTCGGCTCGGGGCCTTCGTCGACACCTTCGCCAAGCCCTTCGGCTCGGGGGCCTTCGTCGACACCTTCGCCAGCTCTTCGGCTCGGGGGCCTTCGTCGACACCTTCGCCAAGCTCTTCGGCTCGAGGACCTTCGTCGACACCTTCGCCAAGCTCTTCGGCTTGGAGGCCTGCATCGACACCTTCGTCATCATCTACACCAACCTCGCCTCCGCCAAATAACATTACAGGAGGGCCTTCGTCGACACCTTCGGCAAATCATGATGACTCGCCTCCGCCAACATGATGAAGCGTCTTCGGCAGGAGGGGCTTCACCATCGTCCTTGAGGGGCTACATCAACTCCATCGGCACCAAGGTCTACCACACCTTCATCAACCACTTCGACTCAAGAGGTCGACGGCTTGGCCCTGAAGACCTGCTTCAACTACTACAACTACTTCGCCTACATCGAGCGTAGCTGAGTACCCGACTACGAGCACCCAGCAAGAGGGGCTAAGGGAGCACATTGAAGGACACAACTACTCCAAGGCATGAAGTCTAGATTCTTGCCCGGCGCTTGTGAATGAAAGTCTTCGGTCGCGACTACTTCGACTACTTCGACTACATTGACTACATCGACCACGACGACTACGTGCCTTGGGAGCGAAGACCTACATGCCGAGAGGACACCAGAGGCGAAGGCGTCAGAGGTGAAGACCCCCGCATTGAGGAAGTACGGGAGGCAAAGATCTGTGCATCGGTGAAGCAGATACATGTATTTGATAGAGCCGTGCACGTGCTCTTTTCTCCATGCCCTTTTTCCCACTGGGTTTTTGGGATGGAGTTTTTAGTGAGGCGTGCACGTGTCGGTTGCGAAGGACGATCCTCGCAACCAGGTTTTGGGTTGTATTGTGCCTCTTCGTGTATGAGCAACTACTAGGTCATGAATAACCAGTCATGATCTAGTAGTTGAGGGGCTACTGTTGGGGGAAGCCCATATGGTATATGGGCCAACTCCCCCCGAAGAGGCCAAGATATGTCATCTGTATAATAGAGGACAAGGGGGTGGTCTCTCTGGGTGGAATCTGAACCCTAATCCCCATCTGTTCGGAGAGGGCTTCTCCAACACCTATATTTATTATTAGATGTTGCCAGATCAACACTAGCTATTTCCACGAAGCTCACAATGACATTCACCTTAGAGTGTTCCCAACACAACCAAATCGCTAGCGCCTACCTGAATTCTGATTGGTTGGAAGAGGGTCTATCGAGCTAGCTATAAACACTACAGGAGACGTTGGCTTTGCCGAGTGCTGGCTGCACTCGGCGAAGGCCCTTTCGCACTCGGCGAAAGGCACTCGGTAAAGAAATTGTCGGCAACGATTTCTTCGCCGAGTGCCAGGTCAGCACTCGGGAAGCAAACGGGAGCCGTCACTTGACGGTCCCTTCGCCGAGTGGCCACGTGGACGGCACTCGGCGAAGAGGGCCCCTTCGCCGAGGTGCCACGCAGGCCGGCACTCGGTGAAGAGCTCCTCTTTGCCGAGTGCCACGCAGGCCGACACTCGGCGCGAAGAGGGACCCTTTGCCGAGTGTCAGGGTCAAGGCCACTCGGCGAAGAGGCCGAGCTGAGCAAAAATTTGCCCAGCTTTGCCGAGTGCCATGACCTCTTTGCCGAGTGTGGCACTCGGCAAAGCTGGGGAAAATGGATTTTTTTTTTTTTTTTTCATTTCCCTAAACAGAAATATATCACACATTCATATTCCATTTTAGACAAATATCACATGCATTATATCACACATCCATAACATACATATCCATTTCAAACAAATATCACATGTTCAGTCTCCATGCATCACAAGCTAACAAGTTTATCACAAGTCCACAAGTCCGGCACTCGGCACTCCTCACAAACCACAAGTTCACAAGTCCATCACAAATATAAGTCGGCCATCACTGCTCACCTTGGTGCTCAGATTGTGAAGAACCCCCACCTTGCCACGCGTCCCACGACCCGCCGAAGGACCACCTTGCCAACCTTGCCACCAAGGCGGCGGAGGTCCAGATGGCCACCCGGTGTACCCTGACTGCGGAGTAGGGTAACCTAGCCACCCAAAGGGCGGAGGAGGGCCACCGGGGAGCCACCCAGGCTGCAGACGAGGGCCACCAGTGATCTGCAGAGTGTGCGGAGGAAGGCCAGGTTGAGGAGTTGGTGCCGAACCTCCGACTGTGAGTGCACAAAGGAGAAGCAAATTCGTTAGCACCTGGAGGACAGCCGTAAAAGTTAAAGAAATATAAACAACCATATATACTCACCGGAGTCTCTGTCGTAGGAGTAACAGGAGGCAACCATAGTAACATCCACCCGCAAGCATATACTTTAATTATAAAGTCACATATACTACCGCCTCCTCCTCCATAACCACCACCACCACCTCTATCTCCTTCACGATCTACCTAAACCACAAACTCAACCACCACCACAATCACATTGCCACCACCTCCACCTCCACCACAACCACAACACCAACACATTCACCACCACAAATATATAACAACATTTGGCACAAGAAAGAAAAGGGAATGGTAGATAAGGCCATACCTACGGCGGGGAGGGTCGAGGCCGGGGATGCGCAGTCAAGTGGAGTGGCACGGGGCAAACTCGGGATTCTCCTCCTCCTCGTCGTTCTCTTCCTCCTCCTCCTTCTCTGTCGTCCCTCCCTCTCCTCTCCTCCTCTCTTCTCTCTCCTCCTCTTCTCCTCTCTCCCCTCTCAGCCAGGCAGGAGGAAGGGGCGGGGCAGGGGGAGAGGGGGGGGGGGGTGGGGGGTGGGGTGGGAGGGCACCCGGGGGGGGGGGGCGGCTTGCAAAGGCGGGAAAGGCGGGCCGGGGCCAGGCCGGGGGGACAGGGGAGCGGAGGGAAGGTGAGGAGGGAGGGGCGGGGGGAGGGGGGCGGGGGGCCGGGGAGAGGTGGCCGGAAGGGGCGGGAGGGAAAGGGGGGGGGGGGGCGGGCCGGGGAGGGGTGGCTGGCGGTGGGCGGGGCGGAGGCGGAAGGAGCGGCGGCGGTGGTCGCGGGGGGCGCGAGAAGACGGCATGGCCAGGGTGGCGAGGGAGAGGAAGGCGGGAAGGGGACGAGAACAGGGGTGGGGGGGGAGAGCGGGGGGCGGGGCCGCGAGGACGCGCCGGGGGCGGGGGGACGCGGCGCGGCGTGGGCGGGGGGGGAACGGGGGCGGGGACGGGGGCGCGACGGCGGTCGGCGGCGCCCGGCGGCGCGACGGCGGACGACGGCGCGGGTAGGGCAGAGCGGGGGCGCGTGTGCGTGTGTGCGTGTGGGTGGGTGGCCGAAAGGCCGTTTTGTATTTTTTTTATTTCGAACGACTTTGCCGAGTGCCAGATCTGCTGGCACTCGGCGAAGAACCTCTCTTTGCCGAGTGCTAGCCGATCTGGCACTCGATAAAGAGGCCCACGTGGCAGACACCAAGCGGCCAGCAGGTCACTCTTCGCCGAGTGCCAGCTGGCACGGCACTCGGCAAAGATGCTCTTTGCCGAGTGTGAGGGCTGACACTCGGCAAAGGTTTTATTTTTTTTTGAAATTTTGACACCAAATTTTTTGTGGGTCATCCCCACACTACCACTGTCAATATGTTCAAATTTGACAGTTTTTCAAAACTTTTTGTTATATTTTTTGACTTTCTTTAGTTTTCTTGAATTTTCCGAAAGACGCAAGTTTGAACTGCGGGTGCATCGAATAATGGATTTTCATGATTTAAAAAATGTATTCTTGTTCTTAACCGTATGTTGAGGCCAAATGCAAAAACTGACCCTAGGTTTCGATCAACGTGCTCACGGGCACACGCCTCCAAATTAAGTGTGGACGGTTTTTAATTATAAAAATGCAAATTAATTCCGAAAATCGTGAAACTTGGCGAGATGTTACATCATATGCGTATGCCTTGAAAAAATTTTGAGAAAGTTTCGAGCAAGTTGCCACGTACGATGATTACAAACCTGGACATCTCAACATGTTTGGAGGTGTCTTCGCCGAGTGCTTTTCTTTGCCGAGTGTTGGGCACTCGGCAAAGCTGGCTTTGCCTTGTGCTCATTCTTCGCCGAGTGCCATATTTCTGGCACTCGGCAAATAGGCTCTTCGCCGAGTGCCCGAAATTTGGCACTCGGCGAACTCGCAGGCACTCGGCGAAGAATGGGTTTCCTGTAGTGAAAGTGCATTGTACTTATATATAGCTTATGATCTTCTCTCTCTATATATACACACACTACTTCATTCTATATATATATCGGCAAGAAATAAAGAGGGGCGAAAAGTAGCTATTATCAGTGGGATAGTGACCCAAAAGAAAAGGAAAAAAATGCTTGCTCCCATGCTAAACTCACGGGAGAGACTATGCATATCCTGGATGATGGTGATGTAGGAAAACCCATTAGCCTCACTACTTCAGTTACTGTGTGCACCAAGAAATCCTATGTCGTAATTGGTTTCGGGATGTAGCGGGGCGATACCTGTTCGTGCAGGGGATCACTTCCTTGCCGGAACTAACAGCAGCAGCCGTGGGTTCTCTTTGGTACCCGGTGCGTGGTGGCACCTCGGCTGGTTTTGCTTCTCGCGGTTGGGGCTCTGGCTCACCTAACAGTTCTCATGATCGACGTTTTTTCGTGGACTTGTGTCTCGTGCAGATCAACACAGCAAACTGGATTGCGGCCTCCACAGGCCCAGTCTACTAGGACAACAGGGACGAGGCGTGCTTGTTAATTATTAGTTTGTAGGAGCCCATGTTTGAAATTCACATATTTTGAGACTTAATTTTTTGAATTTGTTAAACCATCTCTGATGGAGATACATCCTATACCAAAGTTGTAGTATTTAACAAGATTTAAAACTTTGCAATTATAAGTTTTTTCATTTGAGTATGATATTACCAAATATTGATATAAAACAATAACATACGTATTATATATATAGACATGAATGAATGGAGGTGCAGTGCTAAAGACTTAGCAGTGTGGTGCGTGAGGTTGTAAGTTCAATACCTTGAAGTTGTAAGTTTTTTTTTTGTTTTCTGTAGAACATTAATTGAGATGGGCAAAGTTTTGGTTTTTTGTAGAACATTAACCGAGGCAGGCATCATACAAATGTCCGTCTCTGTTAATCAATAACCGAAGCGAATACCTTATAAATACCTGCCTTGGTCCTGATTACCCGAGGCCTTACCACCGAGTAGTGTGGGTTCTCTCCAATCACTACTGGAGAACGGGCCTTTAGCCCCGGTCGAAAATGGCCTTTAGCCCCGGGCATGGAGCCGGGGCTAAGGAATCGGGACTAAAGGCCCGACCTTTAGCCCCGGTCCCGGCCCCGGGGCTAAGGGGGGACCTTTAGCCCCGGTTGGTAATACCAATCGGGACTAAATACTGGCCTCTTTAGTCCCGGTTGTATTACCAACCGGGGCTAAAGACCTTTTTTCTTTTTCTTTTTCTTTTCTTTTTTCTTTTCAATTGGCTATTGTTTTCAGTTTTTCAATTACATTAGGTTTTCTAATACGTTTTCTTCGATGCTAATATATTATATTAGGATTTCTAACCGTATTCTTCGCTACTAATGTATGTATCCACATTATATACACATAAAATTTATAATTACACACATAAAATATGAAACTATATATATATGGGCTAGCTATACATATTATGTGTATAATATTTTTATGCACATAAAATTTACAGCATTATCCATGCATCCTTGGTATTTACAACACAAATATTGACCGTCACTTAAATGTCATACAAATGGTCGTCTTGGTTTGGTTTCATTGGTTCTTCCGGGTTTATAGTAGAACTCGGTGCCGGCTTTGAGAACATGGTCATTAAGAACTCCTGCGATTGTCTCTTGAATTCCTTTCAGGCGCACCATGTCCAACACCTGGTTCTTCAACCATAGCTCCTTCTGTCTCTCTAGAGGAGTTCTTTTGGCATACACCGAGAGAAACTCGCAAACATAGTACCCACACAAATTGTTCCCTGGTAGTTGCCGTAGAACCCACTGCACGATGTAAAAAGAAAAAGATTACTCTCATCATCTCGCGCGTGTGATGAAAGCATGCTACAGTGGTAAAGACGCGGGGAGATAGTACTACTTACTTGCAATTGGATAGGACGAGGAAGTGTCGCCTTCAAATCCGGACGGTGTTTCAGAACGAACCAAGCCCAAACCCTGCACAATATAATATTGGATCGTAATTAACTATTGCAGATTTAAAGTGTAGAAATCAATATTTAGAGATCGAAAGTTACCCCTGGATAATGTCTATGATATCTTGATAATCTCCCAGTAGTTTTCTCAACGAGTCATAGATTATCAATTGACTTTCGGAGAGATCGAAGACGATCAATATCCAGTGATAGCTGCATTAAGTTGCTTATATAGTCAACATATATCATAGAAATTGAGTAAGTAAAAATAAATATGCACATGATAACAACACCCACCTAAAGTTGTATGGGAAGAGTATATATCTTTTGTTCTTTTGGTTCACCAAGAACCTTCGGAGATTCCTCCCTGTTTCATTTCTCCATATATCATAGGCGGGATCTTTTGGGACCGAGAATACGATATATGGATCAATGAAACCAACCTCCTTGTCATTTCTACGTGCGAGGTCTCTCATCATGTTTCTGCATATGTATATAGGCACGCTAGCTAGTGTTAGCATAATTACATTTACATATACATATGCTAGAGTGAGATAATTAAAACGAAGGATCACTTACAAACAGAAGAGGCTGACTAGAGATTGTCTATAGCAGCCAGGTGGCATAGCTGGTGTAACTCATTGAATTGGATAAGTATAATGTCATCACCACGGAAGTAATGATGGTGTCTAATTCTGACGCATATCCAATCATCCGCTTTTTTGGTACACGCTGCCACGTACCACTGGTTTAACAAGTACATTTGAGTGCCAAGTTCTGTGAGGGCCGTAGGGTTGTATAGACTCTGGCCATATACATAATTCTTCTTCCACTGATCAACTTGCGGAGCAGTTTCAATGGGTGCTTCACCGAGCATTTGTGACAAGGTTAGACCAGTTTCTGCGAAAAATGCATCAAGATGCTCAGGATTCACCTCAAGTTGTTCTAGCGCTTTCAAGTTAGAACCATATTCATTCACAACAAGCGGGGGGCACTGATTGTTTCGATTGTTCCCCGAGCTGTGGGACACCCTTGCTTGCTCTCTTCTGTTTCTGCTTCGCCTCCTCAAGTGACTTGGTCATAGTGCGGTCAAAGTCTGATGGTGGCGATTTCTTACGAGAATCACGCACTTTTTTCTGATGAGCATCCACCTTTTTCCTGAGCATATCAGGACGTACAAAAAGGTACGGCTTCTCTGGTTTTTTCTTTGCTTTTTGTTTAGCCTCGACGTCCGCCCAAAATTTGTCCAAATCTGCTTTCGCTGCTGCAGCATTTGTTTCCTCATCAGTCATATCATAGGGAAGTTTCGTCTTCTGAGGAACAACTTGATGTCTTTCTGCAGAGGCTTTCTTCTTTGGTGGCGGTGGGCCGATGCCTTCATTTTGTGGCTGGCCTCTTCTTTGATGGGGCCGGTGGCGGGGAAGCCCGTGGTGGAGGAGATGGGGCCGGTGGCGGGGATGGAGCCCGTGGTGGAGGAGATGGGGCGGTGGCGGGGATGGAGCCCGTGGAGGAGATGGAGCCGGCCGTGGGGGATGGAGCCGATCGTGGAGGGGATGGAGCCGGTGGGGATGCAGCTGTGTCTTTCACTGCATCGCCCGCAGCACTATGATGACTATGTGGTGAATGGATAATTGGACTTAGGTGGAGAGGTCCTGCTGTGAAAACAACATAGTATGAGTAAACAATTATTTAATTAAGTCAATACATAACTAGTGAAAAAATGTTTCATTGACTTTCATCTGCACCTAGGGTTAGTTTGCTGAGGAGGAGGAGGAGGTGATGCCCCAGGAATAATGATATAGCGCTTACGCCAACATATGAATGCTTCTCCGCTTCTCCTAAAGTCTTCTCACCATCACCTCCTTCAATGTCAAGAGTCACATTGCTATGCCCTTTCAATACTCTATCCACCGAGACACTAGCATAACCAGGTGGTACCAATGCCCCATGGCATCTTGGTGTCTTCGTAGGGTCAATAGGAGATACGACACCAATAGCCACCATTATTGTGTCATTCCCCTGTGGAATGTGCAGCTCACAGGTCGTGAGAGGATCAGTGATGTCATCCAGGGGGAAGCGCAGCCCTGCGTCACCTTGAATCGTTGGCACCTCCGGGAAGCGCAACTGCTTTTCAACTGATCACCAGGGGTGCTGGTGTTGACTCCTGGCTCTGATGCAGATTGCCTTTGCAGGGAACTCACTGCTAAATGCACTTGCCTTTTGATTTCCTCACTCATTTTGTCTTCAAGTGTT
This sequence comes from Coix lacryma-jobi var. lacryma-jobi, assembly GCA_009763385.1. Classification (NCBI taxonomy): domain Eukaryota; kingdom Viridiplantae; phylum Streptophyta; class Magnoliopsida; order Poales; family Poaceae; genus Coix; species Coix lacryma-jobi. Next base: position 9,992,960 of record CM019831.1, on the reverse strand, counting down.
TTTCTCGCTCTACCGCTTCACGAGCCGCGGCCTGACTGTGACTGAATAACCATTTCCTCCATCCTTCGCATCCGCTCTACCTCCTCCTGCCTCTTTCTTGCGCGGCTTCTATAGGTCTCTTTGTCTTGTGGGAAGGCATGCTCCACGACACCTCCCATAGCCTCTTGTTCTCCCACCATGTTCAGGATTCTCTAGGGCGTATGTAAGCTCATCCTTTTCTCTGTTCGGCTGCCACGTGCCACTGTTAGCCATGTCTCGAGCATAAGCTAGTCTTTCTGCTGCTCTTTGGAGTTTTGTGCCATACACTACCCCTCCTGTCTGTAGGTCCAGACTTCCTCCATGACCAAAAACCAATACTTGGCACGCGCTCAGGCCAGTTTATTGATTCTGGTTCGATGCCCTTGGCTAGAATCTCCCGTTCCATTTTTTCCCACTTGGGAATGGCACTCTTGTAGCCACCTGATCCCAAGTGATGGTGGTATTGTTTTTGTCGGGCATTCTGTTGGTTCATTCTGACACGTGCCTTACCCTCTTCTGATTTCTTGAATTCTACAAACTCATCCCAAAAAGGCCTCAACTTGACGTAGGCCTTGGTGTTAAAATCCGGAGTTAGGTCCTTCTTGATAAATGTGTTGTACAATTTCTTCTTCCAGCCCTGGAATAGTGTTGCCATTTTCTTCATAGCCCAATCCCGAACTCTTGCCTTCAAATTTCTATCTTCTGTTTCAAGCGTGAAATGTGCAAGGACATCTTGCCAAACCAGTTCCTTATCACGATTAGAGACAAAACTTATATGAGGAGCACTTCTCTTTTCCTTCCATTCACGAGCATTGATCGGGATTTATCCCTTACGAGATACCCATAGTGGTTAACGAATTTCTGTGCATGTTCTCCAAGCACTTGGCCTGTTTCCTCGTTGAATTCTGAGATAATGTATCGGCCATCCAACGGCTTCTTCGGACCTCGTACGGTCCTACTCTCCCGGTAGTCGTTGTCGATCCAGAGGGCTACGTATGTAGGAACAGTAGATTATAAATACATTTACAAATTGATTAGAATTTTATGTGCTCATAGAAATTGTAGGTATACCTCGCCAGTATTTTCTTGCATAATTTCTTCATAATCGATAAGTATTGACTGCCATCATCTACTTCTTGATTATTGTTATCGTCACCTGCTACATCTGGGTTAGCGGCGCTGTTGATTAATTCATTACATTTCCTCCTCCATGTTGTCAACTGGGTCGGCCATTTTGCGAATAACATGGAGGATAAGATAATAAACACCACATTATTCATACACATTCATAAAAACATATACCGACATAAACATATCTAAGGATTATTCTTCTCCATCACAAGGGACACACCGTTGAGGAGAGGACGACGACGGACGACGACGAGGATGACGTTGCGGTGAGGAGGTGAGCACGACGACGGACGACGACGAGGAGATTGCGTTGCGGTGAAGATGACGGCGGACGGCGGCGAGGTCAACGCGACCAATCTCTTTTATCTACATGTCACATATTTTTTGTTAGATAAAAAACATGATTTTCTAAAAATTATTTATATAACTATATATTTATATAAATATATATTCATTTTCTATAAAACATATATACACTGCGGTGCATTAATAACATTTTTGATATTATCTAAATATATAGTATATATAATCATTTTCTACAATCATTCATTTTCTATATATTTTTTTATTTTCTATAAATATATATGTATTTATAATCATTTTTCTATAATCATTCATTTTCAATATATATATTTTTCTTTTCATTCTCCTGCACACAACGTTGTCTTTGTTGGGCACACACAGTGCACACACACGCACACACACAGTGCACACACACGCACTGCACACAACACGCACACACACAACGCACGCACTGAGCACGGCGGCGCGACCGCGCGCCGAGGACGACGATCAGTGATCGAGCGCGACGAGGACGAGGCGTGAGGGGGCCGCCGAGGCAAGGAGGCCGAAGAGGAAGGGAGGGAGAGAAGAAGGAGCGTACGGCGCGGCCGCGAGACGAGCGAGGAGGACGACGGCGAGGGATGCGGCGGGACAACGGCGGCGCGGCACTCGATCGGAGACGACGAGGGAAGCGGCGGCGCTGCGGGCGGGTCTGACGTCGATCTGAGGAAGAAAGAGGGCACTGTGCCCTATATACGCGGGGAACCTTAGTCCCGGGCCGTGGCACACCCGCGGACTAAAAGACCTTAGTCCCGAGGCGTAAGCCCGCCCGGGACTAAAGGCTTGGACCTTTAGTCCCGGGCGGGATTACGCCCCGGGACTAAAGCACTTTAGCACCGGGTGGTGCCACCGCCCGGGACTAATATTTTTTTTCCTGCCTGCTTTTTTGGTTGTTTTGGGGTTTTTTTCTATTCTGTTTTTGTATTAGCTACCTTTAGTCTCGGGCGGGCTTACGCCCCGGGACTAAAGGTTCTTTAGTCCCGGGTGGTTCTACCGCCCGGGACTAAAGGTTTTTTTCCGTCTGTATTTTGGGTTTGTGTATTAGGTTTTGACTATATTAATATGCTGTAATATTTGTTAATTGCATAGTAAATTAAATATTAGGTATAAATTACTTAAAAATGACAGTTGTATTCCTTTTACCTTATTGTATAGTAGAAAAATTTGTAACATAAATTCTTTTCTTTTCTTATAATAATGAATATAAATGTAAATAACAATTTCATATTTTGTTAATGCAAAAATATAATGTTAAATTTAAATATCTGAAACAACTGGTTCTCGATAGGAAGATTATTTTTGCATTATCTGAACGTTAAATTTGGGTTGTTTATCTTTCATGTCCAAATGCACGATAGCGAAATTCACTGTTAAATTGCAGTTTAATTTAAAAAGATAAATTTGTGTAGTTCATATACGTTTCTGTGTCGTATTGGTCTCAAACTTTTTCTTAGGCTGTCACGTGGCACGGGTGAGGCAACCAACAAGTTTGTGATTTTTCGGAGATAGTTTAATTGAATTACCGCGCACCGTCACCCAATAATTATAGGGTCAACTGGGCCTACCATCAAAATAATCCAGAATGGTGCCAAATTTTTACACGGGATCTTGAATGGCCTAGGAAGAAGAACGTTGTGGAGGTTGATGAAAAACCGCAGAGGGCGGAGGTGTAATTCACGGCTTTTATCTCATTCGGCACATAGAAAAATAAATATTAAAATAATGATCAGAAAAATCTAACACCTCTTGTGAGGCATCAATTTGGGCTCATATGCTTGCCAAAAATAAATCAAGTCATTCGACACCGACATCAATGAACCATGACTATCCATAATCATTATTAATACACAAAAAATCTAATACATAATATTGGTCAAAACATCATATATATCAAGCGGGTACACTGATGATCTTCTTCTTGACGTATGTCCCTTGGTATGATCATGTCGTAACCATGGAGCCTCCTCAGCATTTAGCAGGATGCTTGGGTCTTTGCTCACACTGAAGGGTGGTATCCGGTCATCCCTTTCATAATCTTCTGACATGTCTGACTTGTCCTCAATTCCACGATGTTTCTTCTTCCTGAAAGAAACTATGTGGCATTTCGGCTCTTTGGTTGATTTATCATCATTTTTCCCTCTCCTGGGCTTGTAGACATGTCTTTCACGTAGAACACCTGATTCACATCAGCAGCAAGGACGAATGGTTCATCTTTGTATCCAATATTGTTGAGATCCACTGTTGTCACTCCATACTCCTTGTCAACTGTTACTCCGCTCCGGTTGTCTTGACCCATTGGCATCGAAAAAAGGGACTTTAAAATTAGGTGCGTAGTCTAGTTCCCAAATCTCCTCTATACGGCCATAATATGTTTGCCTCTTCCCATTTGGGTCTGTGGCTCTACGCGAACACCACTGTTTTGGTTCGTGCTCTTTTTATCTTGGGCAATGGTGTAAAATGTATTTCCATTTATCTCATACCCTTTGTACGTGGGATGTGCCACGATGGTTGCCTAGCCAACAAATATAGTTGCTCATCAATATTGCTATCACCCAGACATTCTTTTCGCAACCAAGTGCTAAAAGTTTTCATGTGCTCAGTGTTATCCAAACTTCATTCTTCTCTGAAAATTGGGATCGTAGGAACTCCTTGTGTACTCGACATATGGCTCGACCACAGAGGAGTTTTGAAGAACTGTGTAGTGCGCTTGATTGAAATAACCATCCCCCGTACCGATATATGTTTTCTTCCCTAGTGTCCCCTTTCCACTCAGCTCCCCTCATGCCGCGATTCAGGAACACCAATCGAGTCAAGGTCAGGAATGAAGTCAACACAGAACTCAATGACCTCTCTGTCCCGTAGCCCTTGGCGATGCTTCCTCTGCCGAGCACGTTGGTGAACATATTTTTTCAGTACTCCCATAAACCTCTCAAAGGGGAACATGTTGTGTAGAAACACAGGACCGAGAATATGAATCTCCTTGACCAGGTGAACTAGGAGGTGTGTCATGATATTAAAGAAGGATGGAGGAAACACAACTCAAAGCTCACAAGGCATTGAAACCACATCATTCTGTAGAGTAGCCAGTTCTAGTGGATTAATTGCCTTCTGAGAAATTGCATTAAGGAATGCACATAGCTTCAAAGTGGCCAGACGTACATGTGGAGGAGAATTCCTCTAAAGCAACCGGTAGCAATTGCGTCATAAGCACGTAGCAGTCATGCGACTTAAGTTTAGGAATTTCTTGTCTTTCATATTTATTATTCTCTTTATATTGGAGGAGAATCCAGATGGGACCTTGATGCTGTTGAGGCATTCAAACATGATTTCCTTCTCTTCATTGCTAAGAGTGTAGCTAGCAGGTCTTAAGTAATGGCGTCCATCATCTGTCTTCTCTGGATGTAGGTTGTCTCGTTCTTTCATGCGCTGCAACTCTTGTCATGCTTCAAGTGTATCCTTAGATTCCCATACACACCCATGAATCCTAGAAGGTTGACACAAAGATTCTTTGTCAGGTGCATCATGTCGATCGCGTGGCGGACCTCTAGTACATGCCAATAGGGTAGCTCCCAAAATATTGACTTCTTCTTCCACATGGGTGCGTGTCCCGTAGCGTATTTTGGAACAGGTTCACTGCCCGGCCCTTTCCAAAGACTACCTTCACATCCTTGACCATCTCAAGTACATCTTCCCAGTTCTGTTGCGAGGCTTGCTCCGATGGTCTGCCTCACCTTTAAAATATCTGCCTTTCCTTCTAACCTGGTGATTCACAGAAAGAAATCGACGATGCCAAGGTAGACTACCTTTCTACATTTTTTCAAATATACACTATCCATGTCATCAAACAAGTGTGCATGCATTATATCCCTTGTTTGTCTGTCCTGAAAGATTATTAGAGCAGGCCAATCATTGATGGTAACGAACAACAATGCTCGCAGGTCAAAGTGTTCTTGTTTGTAATCATCTCACTCGCGTACACCTGATTTACTCCATAAAAGTAGCAGTTCGTCAACTATGGCCTTAGGTAGACATCGATGTCGTTGCCGGTTGCCTCGGGCTTGGATGAGCACTGGCATCATAATGGAACTTCCGCTTCATGCATAACCATGGAGGAAGGTTGTAGATACATAGAGTAACAGGCCACGTGCTATGATACTGCCTGTTCTGTCACACCCCAATTTTAAGAACAAAATGAATGCAATACTCATGTGTGCCCAGAGATCAATCACACACATAAGCCACAAAATTAGAAGTACCATTACGTATGTTTATTACATAACGAATATTATTCAAAGTCTTTACATAGCAGCGGATAAATAAAGTCTCTCTCGCGGTAGCTCCATCACAGGGAAGATGACTGGTTGACAGCAAGACTAGAACTCTCAGGGAAGTCGTCGTTACCATAGCAATCTGTTACCCATCTGAGATTTTTATCCAAGTAGAAAGAAAATAGACAAGCATAAGTACATCTCGTACTTAACAAGTGTAACATGGGGTTCATGAGGCTCAAAGAAGGCTGACACTGGTTAAACTGCGGTAGCTTTTATTTGGCAACATTTTAATATTAAGGTGAACATATATGAATGCTTAAACCCAATCCACATGATCATAATAACTGAAAATAGCAAAAAGGTAATCAACATGGCAACATATATAAACAACATATAAGAACTAATCTGTGAGTTTTCCGGGCCGCTCGTACCGTGAGCACGGCTGATATATCAGTTTTACACTCTGCAGAGGTTGTACACTTTACCGATGAGTCGTGATATCCAGATGCCGGGTTAATTACTCCCATAACACTTCCGAGGTGAGCGGGCAGGATACACGCAAAGCCTTCCAAAGGTTCGTCTAACAAGTTAGGGCCGCTAGGTCTTAAGGCAAGGGGAAGAAGGGTCTTCAACCTTGCGGCACGCAGGCAAAGTGAAAGTAGCCGCCCTAAATCCAGCTCGTCAAGCGCCTTATGCGCCCTTTCGGGTAACCACTAACAAGCTAGAAAAGGTCCTTATACTGAGCTAAGGTCAGAGATATAACCCTCATGGTTGCACTGTATGTCCCAGCTTTGCTGACAGGAGGTCCTAAACCATGTTGCTAAAAAGATCAAATTTTATTCACCATTATTAGATCATGTTTGGTTTAAGTAAAGCTCTAGCAAAACTCTACCCATATGCATAGCATCCCAAGGTTATCAAGGTAACGGGTCAAAGGTCTAGGGTAAACTAGATAGGAGATCAAAAATTAGACACATGCAAATGAATTTAGATGTTTCATGGTGAATAGGTCAACAAGGAGGATCCCATGCTATACTTGCCTGGTTCAGCGAACTCTGGTGGCTCTTGGTTGTCGTAGAAGGGTTCCTGATCACAGCGTATGTTCCCCGTCTATACTCGATTACCACATCAACACACAATCATCGGGACACAATTCATGCAAAGCAAACAAACTATAATTAGAACATTACACAACAGCAAGAAAATAATATAAAAAGTTTGAAACCAAAACTACGATCACCACGATCACATAAACGCGAAGATCACAAAAACGGATTATAACTGCGAAAGTTATGAGCTAACAAGTTACAAAACCTTAGTTAGTAATTAAACCTAACTCAATTTTAATTACTGAAAACAGTATAGATTTTCATACAGATAGATAGATCTTTTCAAAACGAATCTAACGCAACTTGAACGGACTAAATCGGACTAAAAACGTAGAAGTTATAAGCATTTGAACTGGTGGCAATCGGTAAATAACTGAAATTGATTTTGAATTTAAATTGATTTAAAACGAATTTCAGATCTGGCTGGACTGCGCCTTAATTTGGATGAAACGCAGGGGCTTAGAAGCAAGTTTTCGCAGACTCAGAGCACAGTGCCCAAAAGGACCGCGGGTTGATGCATAAAAAGGTGTAAGGTTCTTTTTGTAAACAGGCAACGAAGGGGTATCGAGCTCTGGTGTGCGTCGGATCTGAGATGGACGCTCGGGATTAGATCAGGAGGGCTGGCGGCGCTTTTCGCCGGAGCAGAAAGAGGGCGGCGGCGCCATGGCCGGAAGGCGGCGACGCGGCTCGGGATTCCTCTACAGAGCGGTAGAGACCTCGGGAAAAGATCCAATCGAAAGAGGAGCTCAAGCGAACTCACCAGAGGGGTTTATGGCGCCGTAGAAGACTCGGGGACGGCGGATTGCTCGACTTGGCGGGTGGCGGGCTCTGCAGAGCGACGACGAGTGATTAGAGCACACAAGAACGAGGGGGAAAAAGAGGAAAACTTCTCGGTTAGCTTCGAAAGATCAAGGGGAAACTCGAGGTGCCACTTACAAGCTCGGAAACTCGATGAATCGTCGGATTGATGGCGGCGGATCTTTCGGGCGGCGGGGCTCTCGGTTGCGACGAATAGGGCACGAGAGCGAGCGATTTTTGCGGGAGGAGAGGCGGCGGTTTGCTCGGGGTTTTATAGGGGGGGTCTGCTTGACCGATAAGGCAGGGAAGAAAGCGGGGAGGATGGAATCGAGCTCGGCTCGAGTCCGATGCGAACAAGGGGGGGGAAGAACGTGCTACAAAAAGGCGGGGACGGCGAGTCAGCGACTGCGGCGGGGACGCGGCCGCGGGCCGCGGGATGGTGCTGGGCGGCTCCTGGGCGCGGAGGCGAAGAAGGGAAAAGGGGAGAAAGGCAGGCCGCGAGAGAAAGGAGTGGGCCCGCCAAGCTGGCTTGCCGAAAAGAGGAGAAAGGGAGAGAAGAAGGAAAAAAATGGTTTTCCAATTCCAAAACTGATTTTCAAGAATGAATTGAAATCCCTTTAAATTCAAACAAGTTTTGAGCAAAACCAATCATCACAAAAATAAGATATGCACCAGCATGTATGCTTCATCATGGTCTTTGGCCTAAGGATTTATTTTAGCTTTTGCAAATAATTTTATTAACTAGTTTCCATGCAACACATAAAATGCATAATTAAATCATATTGCCTATTTTTAAATTGATGCAAATTTTTGGGATGTTCAATCTACCCCCCTTAAAGAATCTCGTCCTCGAGATTCCAGCGATGCTTACTCGAACAACTGTGGGTATGACTTTCTCAGATCCTCTTCTCTTTCCCAAGTTGCCTCTGCCTCTGAATACCGATTCCACTGAACCTTGCCATCTTTATTACTCTGCTCCTAGTAACTCTTTCAGCTGTCTCCAAATCCTTGTCGGATACTCATCATAAGTCAAATCTTCCTTAACTGTGAGCTCTTCCAACGGTATCTGCTCTTCAGGCACTCGCAGGCACTTTTCAACTGAGAAACATGAAACACATCATGCACTCCTGACAAGCTTTCAGGTAACTCTAACTGATACGCCACTTCACCACGTCTTTCAAGAATCTTGAATGGTCAATATACCTAGGTGCTAGCTTTCCTTTCTATTGAAACCTTTTCACACCTCTCATCGGTGACACCTTTAGGTAGACATAATCACCTACTGCAAAAGATAGATCTCGACGACGGTTGTTTGCATACTCTCCTGCCGAGACTGAGCGGCTCTCAGGTTATCTCTGATTATTCTGACATGTTCCTCGGCATTCCTCAGCACATCAGGTCCAAACACTTGACTTTCACCTGTCTGATCCCAAAACAACGGTGTCCTACACGATCTCCCATACAAAGCTTCAAACGGTGCCATCTTAAGACTCTCCTGATAGCTGTTGTTGTATGAGAACTCTGCATAACACAATTCTTGTCCCAACTGGTGCCATACTGCAATGCACAAGCTCTCAACATGTCTTCAAGAATCTGATTTGTTCTTTCCGTTTGTCCATCAGTCTGCGGATGATAAGCAGTACTGAAGTTCAACCTTGTACCCAATGATCGATGTACATCTGCCAAAAGTGAGAGGTGAACTGAGTACCACGATCTGACACAATCTTTCGAGGCACTCCATGCAAACATACTATCCGTTCCATATACAATTCTGCCAACCTAGCTCCCGTGTAGTAGTTTTGACCTTAAAGTGAGCAACTTTGGTCAATCGATCTACTATTACCCATATGGAGTCGTATCCTCTCTGAGTACGGGCAAACTAACTATGAAGTCCATTCCAACTTCTTCCCACTTCCATTCAGGTATCTTCATTGGTTGAAACAGACCGGCGGGTCTCTGATGTTCTGCTTTTACTCTTTGACAGGTATCACACAGAGCTACATACTCGGCTACATCTCTTTTTCAGTCCATCCCACCATACTTTTTCTTCAGATCAAGGTACATCTTAGTGCTTCCAGGATGAATGGAGTAAGCTGACTCATGCACTTCTCGCAGTATAGTCTCACGTATCTCCTTGTTTTCAGGCACACATAACCTCTTCCCATGCCATAACGTACCTTCATCATCTAATCGAAAACCTGTGCTTTGCCAAGAACAATGTTATCGGCTAACTGCTTCAACTTCTCATCTGCCATTTGACCCTTACTATCTCTTGCATCAATACCGGTTCAAGTATCAATTCCATTTTATTGATCACAATCCCAGATTCAGATGTGCAACTCAGCACACAACTCATCTGGCATAGAAGGAATTTGGATCTCATTGGCATAACTTTTCCTGCTCAAGGCATCTGCTACAACTTAGCCTTACCGGGATGGTAGTGTATTTCCAAATCATAGTCCTTAATCAATTCTAACCATCTGCGCTGTCTCAAATTCAAATCAGACTGAGTAAGATGTACTTCAAGCTCTTATGATCAGTATAAATGTCTGTCTTATGGCCCACTAAGTAGTGTCTCCAAATTTTAATGCATGGACAACAGCTGCCAATTCTAGATCATGAGTGGGGTAATTCAGCTCATGCTTTCTCAACTGCCTCGATGCATATGCTACAACTGCCTTCTTGCATAAGAACACAACCCAACCCTTGACGAGATGCATCACAATAAATAGAGAAGTCCTTACTTAGATCGGTAGTATTAACACTGGAGCTGTAGTCAGACGTTTCTTCAACTCCTCAAAGTTAGCTTGACATTTATCGAACCAGACAAACTTAGCATTCTTCTCCAGCAGAGCTGTCATTGGCTTAGCAAGCTTGGAGAATCCTTCAATGAACCTTCTGTATAACCAGCCAATCCAAGGAAACTACGAATCTCGGTCACATCTGTTGGTGGCTTCCAATTCAACACATCTTCAACCTTGCCAGGATGTACTGAAATGCCTCCATTAGAGATAACATGTCCAAGGAAAGAGACTTCCTTCAGCCAAAACTCACACTTACTGCGCTTGGCATACACTTGTGCTCTCTGAGTTTTTGTAGTACTAACCTCAGATGTTCAACATGATCTTCCTTGTCCTTAGAGTATACTAGAATATCATCATAAAACACAACCACGAACTTGTCGAGATATTCCATGAACACCTTGTTCATCAAATATATAAAGTAGGCAGTGCATTGGTCAATCCAAAGGACATGACTGTATACTCATACAACCCATACCTGGTAGTGAAAGCTGTCTTTGGAATATCAGATGCTCGAATCTTCAACTGATGGTAACCAGAACGCAGATCAATCTTAGAGAACACACATGCACCTTTAAGTTGGTCGAACAGATCATCAATCCTCGGCAACGGGTACTTGTTGTTCTTGATGGTAACTTCATTAAGCGATCTATAGTCAACACACATTCGTTGACCACCATCCTTCTTGTCAACAAAGATAACAGGAGCTTCCCAAGGTTGAACTAGGCGACATAAACCCTTTTTCTTGCAACTCTTTAATTTGTTTCTTAGTTCTTCTAATTCAGGTACTCCCATTCTATATGGTCTTTTCGCTATGGGTGCAGTTCCAAGTAAAAGTTCAATAATAAATTCAATGTCGCGATCAGTGGCATACCTGGCAAGTCATCGGGGACACATCCGGGAACTCATCCACCACTAGATCTTCCGGAAAGCCTCTTCATTCATCTGATTCACGGTTGCAGTCGGTGTTGGTTGTAGCACTACATTCACACTGATTCTGTCCCCTTAGCTGTAGTAACTGTCACAACCTTATCTTGACACTGAATACCTGTCTTGGTTTTCGTCAGCCAATCCATACCCAGTATCAAATCAATACCAGCTGTCTTCAACACTATGGGGACACTGAGAAATCTACTCCCCCTAGGCACAGCTAGCGGCATACACTGGAGCGTAGCTTGTAAACCTCCACCCGGTGAGGTAACCATTATGGGGGTTTTCATGAGGCTAACAGGTAGTTATGCATTCTACAAATGTATGTGATATGAAAGTATGCGATGCACCAGAATCGAAAAGAACTGTAGCGGGGATGGAACTGATATTGAACGTACCAAGCATATCTCTGGCGCTTCTTGCACGGTCTCTGTGGACACGTGATTCACCTTTCCCGAATTAGGGGTACTTGCTGCCTTCCTTCTGCCCATTATTCTGAGGTAGGAGCTGATCTTGCCTCTTCGGACAGCGGTTGCATAGTGACCGGATCACCACAACGGAAACAGGCATGGGTGTTCCATTCTTGACGGGGGTGTTGGGTGCCTAGTCTTCATGGGAGCATTGTTGGGAGTGCCTTGGCGTGGCTTGATTATTGTTCTGCTGCTGTTGCGGTATTATGAAGGACGTTTGTCCCTCCTGGCCGGTTCCACTGAGTAGTAGGTCCTGGTACCTCTGCTGATTGCCTGGTGCGAAGTTGGAACGAGTGCGGTTGTTACTACCAGAGGACTGACTTTGGAGCTTCCTCTTTCTAGCCTCCATCTCCTTACGCTTGTTGTCAACCACTATGGCACGGTTGACTAGAGTCTGGTAACTGGCATACTCATTGGACATTAGCTGCAGTGCCAGTCCGTCATTCAGACCCTTGAGGAAGCGACGTTGCTTGTCGCATCCTGAGCAATATCAGCGGGGCATAGCGGGACAATGAGCAAACTTGTCACGTTATACTCAGCAACGTCATGGCTCCTTGGCGCAGAGATCTGAACTCTTCCTGCTTTAACTCAATCAGACCAGCAGGAATGTGATACGCTTTGAAATTGGTCTTGAATTCCTCAAAGTGACAGGTGGGGCATTGTTGGCTTGACCGAACTGAAACGATTCCACCAATCCAAGCAGCTCCTTGCAACTGACCAGAAGCATAGAGCACCTTTCTCTGGTCATTGCATTGCGCATGGTAAGCTGGCGTTCAATAGCACGAAGCCAGTCATCGGCCCTCAAGGGATCAGCGGCATGAGAGAACACTGGTGGGTGACCCTTCAAAAACTCACCCTCTTGTCCCTCACTTGCATCGGTGGGCTCCTCCAACTGGCTGAATGCTGCATATGTTGCATCATAGTTTGCATAAATTGGGCTTGGATGCCATCAACTGCTGAATGTCAACTGGGGGTGGTGGTGGCGGTTTAACAGGTGCTCCACGACCACGGCCACGTCCACGTCCACCTCCAACTCCACCTCCTCTGGCGGCCATCTGTGTTTCCAACAGGGATCAAGGTTAGTGAACTTTTTAAGAAAAGATCACTTATATGAGAGGAAACAGGAGACTGAAAATTTCTGGGCGAGATCCAGTAAGCAAGTACAGAAAAACAGTCATATTCGAGTCCAGGAATCCAAACAGGGCGTGTGACACGGTTGGAAAGATACGAAATTATCTACAACTTTTATTTAGTGACTTTCCCAGATTCTGTCGTTAAGTTAGTCAAAAAACAGAGACAAACAGATCTGTCCAGAGCTCAAAACTGCGCAGAAACTCTAACTTGAAACAGCCATATCTCACAAACCATAACAGATATTGAAGTGATTCCAGAGGCATTGGTGAGATGTGAGTCTATTTTCCATCATAAAATTTCAGCCATGTTGCACGATCAGAACTTGAGATATAACCAAAAGATCACAGTTTGCTCCAGAAAACAGCATAGGACAAGATAACTAACCCTCTTATTATTCATAAACGTTATGTCTAACTATAGATTTGTAGACAAGCCCACAATATCTCAACACTCATTACAAAGATTCAAATCACTCATAAGCATAATAATAATAATCCACTCACACATAAAAAGCACACTAGCACAAAGTTTAACTAGACTCGACAAACCTTACTAAAATCGTCTTATTACATAGAAGGGTGACCTATGCCTATTTGTAGAGCGGTTCGCGGAGCCTCTTGTACATAGGGGTTGATTGAGAAGTTCCAAGAGCCCATCAATAGTGCTTAGCATCTTTGAGATCCTTTCCCAGGATATCACTTCCCTTTCCCAAGTCCGCGTTAGAACTTTCCCTGTCAAGGAGAAAATCTCGTGTGGCCTTCTCGGTTGGAGTGCATTGGGGTCTTCTACCATACCTCCTTATTCTCAATGTTCCAATAGGGCAGATAGCGTATGCATCATCCCTCATGTCTCAATGCGACGACCCTGGAATGCTTTGTAGCTTCAACTGCCACGGCTTCCAAGGCTGACGCTAGAGTGGACCGACGAGCTCTGTGGCCAATCACATCTCATGCAGGTATAGGCCTTTCTGGTTCTCGGACGGCGACAGTCACTCTTTTCCAGTAGGTCCTTTCCAGGGATGGTCTGTATGCTCCTCAGTGGGTGTACGTATGATGATGTTCTTGTCGGTAGTAGCATCAAAAAGTCCCTCAGCCTTGATGTGTGGGACTCTGGGCAGCGGTGGGCCTCCGACGAAGTACCCAGAATCCACGTCCCATCCCACGGGAAGCTCTTCATCGTCTTCAACCTCCAGCACTTCTGGGGGCACTGGCGCGGGAGTTACTGGAGCTTGTGGAGCTGGTGCTTGTTGAGCTGAGCTGGTACTGGTGTTGCCGGCGCTTGGGGTTCCACTTCTTGAGGTGCTTGTTCTTGCATCGCTGGCCTTGCGGTGCTTGCGGAACGGGGTTGCCTGCCCTCCTGCGTCCACTGACGGTGCTGCGGTTTACGACGAGCCATCTATGAATAGACCAAGAGATAGATACAATAGATCATATATTTGTGTAAATAGAGCAAGTAAAGAGAAGCATATAGTTTTGATAATTACAAGGCTAAGATAAATAGCAAGAATTGAGAAGCAAGGACCACTAAAACGACCATAACTACTAGGCTTGCGTCCTAAAGTCAACATAGCTCGATACCAATTTGTCACAACACCACAATTTAAGAACAAATTGATGACAAAATGCAATAACTCATGTTTGCCCAGAGATCAATCACACACATAAGCCACAAATTAAGAAGTACCATTACGTATGTTTATTACATACGAATATTATTCAAAGTCTTTACATAGCAGCGGATAAATAAAGTCTCTCTCGCGGTAGCTCCATCACAGGGAAGATGACTGGTTGACACAAGACTAGAACTCTTCAGGAATCGTCGTTACCATAGCAATCTGTTACCCATCCGGGATTTTTTATCCAAGTAGAAAGAAAATAGACAAGCATAAGTACATCTCGTACTTAACAAGTGTAACATGGGGTTTCATGACTCAAAGAAGTGACACTGGTTAAACTGCGTAGCTTTTATTTGGCAACATTTTATATTAAGGTGAACATATATGAATGCTTAACCCAATCCACATGATCATAATAACTGAAAACATAGCAAAAAGGTAATCAACATGTGCAACATATATAAACAACATATAAGGAACTAATCTGTGAGTTTTCCGGGCGCTCGTAACCGTGAGCACGGCTGATATATCAGTTTTACACTCTGCAGAGGTTGTACACTTTACCCGATGAGTCCGATATCCAGATGCGGTTAATTACTCCCAGATAACACTTCCGAGGTGAGCGGGCAGGATACACGCAAAGCCTTCCAAAGGTTCGTCTAACAAGTTAGGGCGCTAGGTCTTAAGGCAAGGGGAAGAAGGGTCTCTCAACCTTGCGGCACGCAGGCAAAGTGAAAGTAGCCGCCCTAAATCCAGCTCGTCAAGCGCCTTATGCGCCCTTTCGGGTAACCACTAACAAGCTAGAAAAGGTCCTTATACTGAGCTAAGGTCAGAGCCATATAACCCTCATGGTTGCACTGTATGTCCCAGCTTTTGCTGACAGGAGGTCCTAAACCATGTTGCTAAAAAGATCAAATTTTATTCACCATTATTAGATCATGTTTGGTTTAAGTAAAGCTCTAGCAAAACTCTACCCATATGCATAGCATCCCAAGGTTATCAAGGTAACGGGTCAAAGGTCTAGGGTAAACTAGAAAGAGATCAAAATTAGACACATGCAAATGAATTTAGATGTTTCATGGTGAATAGGTCAACAAGGAGGATCCCATGCTATACTTGCCTGGTTCAGTGAACTCTGGTGGCTCTTGGTTGTCGTAGAAGGGTTCCTGATCACCAGCGTATGTCTCACCGTCTATACTCGATTACCACATCAACACACAATCATCGGGACACAATTCATGCAAAGCAAACAAACTATAATTAGAACATTACACCAACAGCAAGAAAATAATATAAAAAGTTTGAAAACAGAAACTACGATCCAACACGATCACATAAACACGAAGATCACGAAAAACGGGATTATAACGCGAAAGTTATGAGCTAAACAAGTTATAAAACCTTAGTTAGTAGATTAAACCTAACTCAAATTTTAAGTACTGAAAACAGTATAGATTTTCATACAGATAGATAGATCTTTTCAAAACGAATCTAACGCAACTTGAACGGACTAAATCGGACTAAAAACGTAGAAGTTATAAGCATTTGAAACTGGTGGCAAATCTGTAAATAAACTGAAATTGATTTTGAATTAAATTGATTTAAAACGAATTTCAGATCTGGCTGGACTGCGCCTCAATTTGGATGAAACGCAGGGGCTTAGAAGCAAGTTTTCGCAGACTCAGAGCACAGTGCCCAAAAGGACCGCGGGTTGATGCATAAAAAGGTGTAAGGTTCTTTTTGTAAACAGGCAACGAAGGGGTATCGAGCTCTGGTGTGCGTCGGATCTGAGATGGACGCTCGGGATTAGATCAGGGAGGGCTGGCGGCGCTTTTCGCCGGAGCAGAAAGAGGGCGCGGCGGTGCCATGGCGGAAGGCGGCGACGCGGCTCGGGATTCCGCTACAGAGCGGTAGAGACCTCGGGAAAAGATCCAATCGAAAGAGGAGCTCAAGGCGAACTCACCAGAGGGTTTATGGCGCCGTAGAAGACTCGGGGACGGCGGATTGCTCGACTTGGCGGGTGGCGGGCTCTGCAGAGCGACGGCGAGTGATTAGAGCACCAAGACGAGGGGGAATAAGAGGGAAAACTTCTCGGTTAGCTTCGAAAGATCAAGGGGAAACTCGAGGTGCCACTTACAAGCTCGGAAACTCGATGAATCGTCGGATTGATGGCGGCGGGGCTCTCGGTTGCGACGAATAAGGCACGAGAGCGAGCGATTTTTGCGGGAGGAGAGGCGGCGGTTGCTCGGGGTTTTTAGGGGGGTCTGCTTGACCGATAAGGCAGGGAGAAAGCGTGGGGAGGATGGAATCGAGCTCGGGCTCGAGTCCGATGCGAACACGGGAGGGGAGAAACGTGCTGACAGGCGGGGACGGCGAGTCAGCGACTGCGGCGGGGACGCGCGCGCGGGCCGGCGGGATGGTGCTGGCCGGCTCCTGGGCCGCGCAGGCGAAGAAGGGAAAAGGGGAGAAAGGCAGGCCGGCGAGAGAAAAGGAGTGGGCCGGCAAAGCTGGCTCGGGCCGAAAAGAGGAGAAAGGGAGAGAGAGAAGGAAAAAATGGTTTTCCAATTTCCAAAACTGATTTTCAAAATGAATTTGAAATCCCTTTGAATTCAAACAAGTTTTGAGCAAAAACCAATCATCACAAAATAAGATATGCACCAGCATGTATGCTTCATCATGGTCTTTGGCCTAGGATTTATTTTAGCTTTTGCAAATAATTTTATTAACTAGTTTCCATGCAACACATAAAATGCATAATTAAATCATATTGCCTATTTTTAAATTGATGCAAATTTTGGGATGTTACATGTTCCCCATAAGGATTCATTCCGTCCGTACTTAAAGCAAACCTTAAGTTTCTAGCGTCTTTTGCAAATTCCGGGAATCCTCTGTCTATTGCTCTCCACTGGGACCCATCAGCAGGGTGTCTCAATATGTTGTCTACCTTACGGTCTTCTTTGTGCCATCGCACCAACTTTGCATGGTCCTTGTTTCTGAACAGACGTTTCAGGCGTGGTATTATAGGAGTGTACCACATAACCTTGGCAGGAATTTTCTTCCGGGGACGTTCTTCACCTTCAACATCGCCAGGGTCATCTCGCCTGATCTTATATCGTGACGCGTTACATACAGGGCATTCATCCAAATTCTCGTATTCCTTGCCACGATACAGGATGCAGTCATTAGGACATGCATGTCTTCTGGATTTCTAAACCCAAAGGACAGACGACTTGTTTTGCTTCGTACGTAGTGGTGGGCAGTTCGTTAGGTTTCGGAAGCATCTTTTGTTTTATAATTTTCAATAATTGTCCAAATGCCTTGTCAGATACACCATTTTTGTGTCTTCCATTGTAGCAACTCAAGTGTTGTACCCAACTTTTTTTGTCCATCTGCAGCAGACGGGTATATTAATTTCCTGTGATCCTCTAGCATACAGTCAAACTTAGCCTTCTCCTTTTCACTTTCGCAATCTCCTTGTGCATCACGAATGACATCACCAAGAGCATCATCTTCAGCGAGTGTGTCTTCTGCACTTGCCTCTTCTTCACCTTCCCCCATTGCAGTATCACCAAAGTCACCGTATTGAGCAATAATGTCATCATCAGGGTCCAATTGTTCTTCTTCACCTTCTTCCATCATAACCCCAGTTTCTCCATGCTTCGTCCAACAACTATAGTTTGGCATGAAACCCGACTTGAACAAGTGTGATTGAAGACTCCTTGAGCTAGAATATTCCTTCGAATTATTACAAAGGGCACATGGGCAGCACATAAAACCATTCCGCTTGTTTGCCTCGGCCACTCTTAAAAAATAATGCACGCCATCAATGAACTCTTTTGAGCGACGATCGGCATTGTACATCCAGTGACGTGTCATCGTCTGCATTATATGACATATCACATAATTATATCTCTCATTCTTATAAACAAATGAAATTATAAAATGACTGGCATGAAATTTAGTAAGAATCACTGGTGGCATGAAAATAGTAGCAGTTGAACTTGTCTAATTAATTATTACATCAAGATAACAGTGCAGCCTAATCCACTTGGCCACAACCAAAGCAACTAACAACACCTACACATTTTTCCCACATCACAGTCCAACAAGATGGACTGCCTGCCACTCCAACCTGATAGGAAGGTAAGGTAGGGGTAGGTGCAGTAGGAATTGAGTTGATTCTTGAGTTGAAATCATCTAGAGCTGCAGAAGCTTCCTCAAAAGACTTGTACTTTTTATGCACAGCTCCCTTAACTTTGAGGACATACTGACTGCACTCAGCCCAGCTGGTGTAAATACCTGGCTTGGTGCCCACGAAAACAACATACCAAGCAGACATCCTTCTGCATTTTGTAAACTAAAGTATTATATATTTCTAATTTCTGTAAAAAAATAATTTAACTGATCTCTATTTCTCCAAAATAATAAAATAAACTAATTAAAACGGTCACATTTTGTAAACTAAAGTATTATATATTTTTAATTTCTGTAAACAAATAATTTAACTGATCTCTATTTCTCTAAAATAATAAATAAACTAATTAAACCGGTCACATTTTGTAAACTAAAGTATTATATATTTCTAATTTTTGTAAACAAATGATTTAACTCATCTCTATTTCTCAAAAAAAAAACTAATTAAACCGGTCACATTTTGTAAACTAAAGTATTATATATTTCTATTTTTTGTCAACAAATGATTTAAATGATCTCTATTTCTCTAAAAGATTAAAATAAACTAATTAAACGGTCATATTTTGTTTTTAGAGTAATAATTTGAACTATCAAGTCAATGAACTCAAAATATCTACAAAAATAAAAAACTTAAGCTAGTAACCTTTCAAGAAGTCGATGGCGGTGTAGATGTGATAAAATAAATCAATCGCCGGAGATGTGTTAACAAACAAAAATCACCGGAGAAGACAGCAAACAAGCAAGCAAGTGACTGAATCAAAAAAAATGAAGAGCTCGGACACGGCTGGAGGTGGAAGAACAGTTCAAATATAGGGAGGGACATTTAGCCCGGTCCTTATTCCCAGCCGGGGCTAAATGTTGGCATTTAGCCCCGGCTGGATACACCAACCGGGACAAAACCTTTTAGTCCCGGTTGGTGTTACCAACCGGGGCTAAAGATGCCTACATTTAGCCCCGGCTGGATACACCAACCGGGGCAAAACCTTTAGTCCCGGTTGGTGTTACCAACCGGGGCTAAAGGCCGGTCTTTAGCCCCGATTGGTAACACCAACCAGGACTAAAGGTCCCTCTGACAAATGAGCCGTTGGGTTGGGGAACTTTAGCCCCGGTTGGTGTTACCAACCGGGGCTAAAGACCTTTCTAGTCCCGGGCGCAAAATTTTCCGTGACTAAAGCTGATTTTGCAAATCGTCCAAAGGCCTGTTCTCTAGTAGTGAATGCTACTAAGCTGTTGTATCTACCAACATAGGCTAAATATAATCACTTTTTCATGAGTGTGCTTGATCTTTCCTTTCCAACTTCTAACCATGTTTACTCACTATTTAGCACAAAATCAACAAGCGTACTACCACATCTACCAAAAAGAAACATTAGTGGCTTAAAGATCAAATAAACCTCCTCATTAGCTACAACCCCATCGATCTTCTATGTGTTGTCCACTGATCTTCATTTTCATGAGCAGCTTTAGGGTTCCACGTGATTTCCCCTCCTCAATAAACAAAACCTAGATCAAATAGGAGCAGACTGTGATCCATGGAAACTGCAGGAGAGGGAAGAAATAAAATTAGATCTTATATCTAGGACATCAATGAAAAAAGGAGGAAGCTAAACTAACCGTCGGTGTTGTAGATTCGCCGTCAACGTGAGCTTCTTTCACCGGCATGAGCTCCTTTGGTCACGAGCAGAACAATGACAACCAGTATTTTCTTGAGGAGTATTTTCTGTGGCATGAGCTTCTTAGTTCTTGTAGGACCAATATTTTCTTTGGTTTTTTATTTTCATGGTCTTCATGGACATTACTTTCACCAAACAAGCTATATCTAACTTTACGTACTGATCAAGTGGCTAATTTTATGTCAGCCAAAAAAGGGCGGATTGGGTGTGCTTAATCTAGACATACAAAATAAATGTCTATTGAGTAAATGGCTTTTTAAACTTTGCAATGACGATGACATGTGGTAAGAATTGATTAGAAACAAGTATATGAAATTAAACAGTTGAGCTAAATTGAGAAGAAAGTTGGGGATTCTCATTTTTTGGTAGTCTAATGGGTGCCAAGAATCAATTGCTTAGATTGGGTCGCTTTAAATTAAACAATGGAACCAAAATCAATTTCTGGGAGTATTTGGTTAGGCAACCAAGCTTTTAAAACATATTACCCAGATCTTTATAGTATTATACGTAAAAAGCATGCAACGGTTGCCAAGGTGTTGCAGTCAATTCCCTTACATGTTTCCTTCAGAAGGGCTTTAATGGGAAATAAACTATCACAATGGCATGATCTAGTTGCACGTCTTTTACATATCAATTTGGGTGAGGAATCAGACAAATTTGTTTGGCAACTCCATAAAAATGGATCCTTTTCAGTTCAATCAATGTACAATCACCTTGTCAATAATGGGGTTAAGGTTACGCAGGAGATTTGGCGAATGAAAATCCCTTTGAAAGTTAAGATTTTCTTGTGATTCTAAAAAAAGGGGTTACACTCAGAAAGGATAATTTGGCCAGAAGGAATTGGAGTGGTAGTAAGGTTTGCATTTTTTGCAAGAGATTGGAAACCACAAAACATTTATTCTTTGTTTGTATTATGGCAAAGACTCTATGGCGTATGGTTCATTGGGTTTTTGGTTTGAGACCGCCAAAGAATATAGCCCATATGTTTGGAGGTTGGTCTAAAGTAGGTCAACTGTCACCCAATTTTAAGAACAAAATTGAATGCAATAACTCATGTGTGCCCAGAGATCAATCACACACATAAGCCACAAATATAAGAAGTATCATCACATATGTTTATTACATCACGAATATTATAGAAAGTCTTTACATAGCAGCGGATAAATAAAGTATCTCTCGCGGTAGCTCCATCACAGGGAAGATGACTAGTTGACAGCAAGGCTAGAACTCTTCAGGGAAGTCATCATTACCATAGCAATCTGTTACCCATCCGGGATTTTTATCCAAGTAGAAAGAAAATAAACAAGCATAAGTACATCTCGTACTTAACAAGTGTAACATGGGGTTCATGAGGCTCAAAAAGGCTGACACTGGTTAAACTGCAGTAGCTTTTAATTGGCAACATTTTAACATTAGGTGAACATATATGAATGCTTAAACCCAATCCACATGATCATAATAACTGAAACATAGCAATAAGGTAATCAACATGAGCAACATAAATAAATAACATATAACAACTAATCTGTGAGTTTTCCGGGCCGCTCGTATCCGTGAGCACGGCTGATATATCAGTTTATTAAACTCTGCGCAGAGGTGTACACTTTACCCGATGAGTCGTGATATCCAGATGCCCGGGTTAATTACTCCCATAACACTTCCAAGGTGAGTGGGCAGGATACACGCAAAGCCTTTCAAAGGTTCGTCTAACAAGTTAGAGCCGCTAGGTCTTAAGGCAAGGGGAAGAAGGGTCTCCCAACCTTACGGCAACGCAGGCAAGGTGAAAGTAGCCGCCCTAAATCCAGCTCGTCAAGCGCCTTATGCGCCCTTTCGGGTAACCTCTAACAAGCTAGAAAAGGTCCTTATACTGAGCTAAGGTCAGAGCCATATAACCCTCATGGTTGCACTGTATGTCCCAGCTTTTGCTGACAGGAGGTCCTAAACCATGTTGCTAAAAAGATCAAGTTTTATTCACCGTTATTAGATCATGTTTGGTTTAAGTAAAGCTCTAGCAAAAATCTACCCATATGCATAGCATCCCAAGGTTAACAAGGTAACAGGTCAAAAATCTAGGATAAACTAGATAGGAGGTCAAAATTAGACACATGCATATGAATTTAGATGCTTCATGGTGAATAGGTCAACAAGGATGATCCCATGCTATACTTGCCTGATTCAGAGTACTCTGGTTGCTCTTGGTTGTCGAAGTAGGGCTCCTGATCACCAGCGTATGTCTCACCGTCTATACTCGATTATCACATCAACACACAATCAACGGGACAACAATCATGCAAGACAAACAAGCTATAATTAGAACATTACACCAACAGCAAGAAAATAATATAAAAGTTTGAAAACAGCAACTACGGTCTACCACGATCACACAGACGCGAGAATCACGAAAAAACGGATTTATAACGCAAAAGTTATGAGCTAAACAAGTTACAAAACCTTAATTAGTAGATTAAATCTAACTCAAATTTTAATTACTGAAAGCAGTAGATATTTTCATACAGATAGATAGATCTTTTCAAAACGAATCTAACGCAACTTGAACGGACTAAAACGGACTAAAAACGTAGAAGTTATAAGCATTTGAAATCAGTGGCAAAACTGTAAATAAACTGAAATGAAATTTGTATTTAAAATCGATTTAAACAAATCTGCGGATTGGATGGACTGCGCCTCAAATAGGACAAAGCGCAAGGGCTCAAACGGAAGAATTCGCAGACTCAATGAACAGGGCCATTGGGACCGCGGGTTTAGACCTAAATATTTGGGGGACTCTTTAGCAAAGGTGACAGACCAAGGGGTATCAAGCGATTCCGAGTGCTAGATCCAGAATGGACGGCTCGGATTAGATCAGGGTGAGACCGGCGGCGCTTTCGCCGGGGAGAAAGAAGGACGCGGCGGCTCCATGGCCGGAAGGCGGCGGCGCGGCTCGGGATTGCGCTACAGAGCGGTAGAGACCTCGGGAAAAGATCCAATCGAAAGAGAAACTCAACGCGAACTCACCAGTGGTGTTAATGGCGTCGGGGAGGTCTCGGTGACGGCGGATTGCACAGTTTGGCGGACGGCGGCCTCTGCAGAGCGACGGCGAGCGATTAGGGGATCAAAACAAGGGGGAAAAAGAGGGAAATCTACTCGGTTAACTTCGAAAGATCAAGGGGAAACTCGAGATACCACTTACGGGCTCTGAAACTCGATGAATCGCCGGTTGTTGGCGGCGGAAAGCTTGCGATTGCAGCGACTTAGGGCACGAGAACTCGAGCTAGATGCGTGGGGAGAGGCGGCGGTTGCTCGGGATTTTATAGGAGGGCTTGATATGGCAAGAAGCGATCGGCAAGGACTCGGGTCGGAGTCGGGCTCGATTCAGTGTCCGCCATGGACACGAGCAGGGAGGGTGAGGACACTGACAGGCGGGGCATGCTTTGTCAGCGAGTGCGGGCGCGGGAGCGGCGACCTCGGGAGACGGAAGCGGCGACGCGCACGCGAGGCTGGACCTCGGGCGAGACGGAAACGGCTACGCGCACGCGAGGCTGGACCTCGGGCGAGACGGAAACGGCTACGCGCACGCGAATGCAGCGCCGAGGCTGGACCTCGGCTCGGCGCGGGGCTGCGGCGCTGCGCAGGGGCTGCTGGGCCGGGCGGCGGCCACGCGAGCGACGGAGAGAGAGGGGAGAGGGGAGAGCAGGCCGACGGGAACGAGCCAGCAATCTGCTCCGGGCCAAAAGCCAAGGAAGAAAGGGAGGGAGAAGGAAAATGGTTTTCCCATTTTCAGAAGTTGATTTCAAAAGCCAAATTGAAATCCATTTGAATTCAACCAGTTTTGAGGAAACCAATCATCACAAAATAAAATATGCACCAGCATGTATGCATCATCATGGTCTTTGGCCTAGAATTTATTTTAGCTTTTGCAAATAATTTATTAACTAGTTTTATGCAACAACACAATGCATAATTAAATCATATTCCTATTTCAAATCGATGCAAATTTTTGGGATGTTACATCAACAAAAAAAACAATCTCTTATTATTGACAGGTGCAGCGGCCCTTTGTTGGGTTATTTGGCTCATAAGAAATGATATGGTGTTAATAATTATCAACCAAAACTTTTTTTGTCAGGTACTGCTTCATGGCAACATACTAGCTCCGGTTTTGGGCTCTATTGCAGTGGCTTGATGAACACAGGGTGCTTATCCAAGATGTGTGCAAAAATTTAGAGTCAAAAGCCATGTTTTATTTTGCTGCAAATGGTTGGAACTTTAGTTATCGCCTTAGGAACTAGTTTGTATCTGCATGAGTTGTGTTTGGAATGAGTTTGTAATAAGCTTGGTCTAATGCTTCTCTTTTGTGAGAAGCTGAAGCCGGAACATTTGGTTCCTTTATCTTAAAAAAAAATACATATGAAACTTCCCAAAGGTCTATTTCATAATATATATATATATATATATATAACAATGGGTCCTATGTCGTATTTACTAGATGTTGACAGAGTAACACTAAGTCTACACAACTCCAAATAACATTATTCACCTTATTACATTTACTGATGTACATCATCGTGCCTACATTATTTTATAAAGGACACATGGTTCATACTTTTATTAAGTGCATTGTACTTTATATCGACCCTATTTTCTTCTATATATACTAGTGTAGCTATCTCTTCATACTAGTATATATTAGCATAACAGAGAGAAATAAAGGGGGGCGGGAGAGTACCTTACACTATTAGGTACAGCAGGAGGCTCATGTTTCGTAGTGACTGAAAGGAACACAATCGGGAACAAAAGGACATTACCTTGAGAATGAGTGGCATATAGGAAAACCCATTAGCCTCAATGCTTCAATTACTGTGTCCAAAAGGTAATCTTATATTGTATTGGGGGGTGTTTGGCTGCAAGAATAAGCAGTGGCTGCTTATTCTTCACAGCTCAACAATAGCAGCTGTGTCCAAATTACTGTAGCAACCGTAGCTACAGGCTACAACAGTAGCTTATTCCACTCTCTCAAATTACTACTGCAGTAGCCCTAGCTATAGTCTACACCAGCCGCTCTTAGTCCTACAGCTGAACACCCCTGTGATGTCTGGGGATGGAGTAGGATGATACTTATTGGTGTTATCAATAAGGTGTTCATGTATCGATCAGGTGATTTTGTCATGGCTATAGCATCATCAACGACAGTCATAGCCTGATGGCTGCTCTCCAGCTTTGCTTCGGTGTATGTGTCCGGCTAGTTTTGGTTCTCACAGCTCCACTCCTAGAGTGAGGCGGCCACTCCTCTGGCCATGGCAGCTGACCGACAAGGCATTGCCCATATAGTGATAATTGATGAATTAGTGTCATGTCTTGAAATGAATGGTTTCCTCCAGTAGGACAAAACATGCATGGATGCATCTATGCAATGCATCACATCTTCTTTTTGTAGCAGCAATTGGGGTGTTACTGCCAAGGTCACATACCTAAGGATCTGCTGAATGCTAATGACTTGTCTGGCTTCTTAAGTCAAATTGGTAATTTGGTTCATCGATCAGTTACCAAGAACTTGTTTGTATATGCTGACAACTAAAACTGGTCATTTTGTGAAGTTGTCAAAATGTGAAATGGACTTCACCATTGCGTTACTCTCGTCGAGGTGGTTGAAAAACATATATGAAAAGTCCAATTAGTTATGACCTAATAAAGATGACTCACTGTCGGAAGTTCTGACCCTCAGAAGTTCTCACCCGAGTCGTCGGAACTTCTGGGAATCTTGATTTAAACCCTTGTTCGGATCTGGCCTTTTGGATTCCGATCCTAACTGTTCTAAACTCGTGGGAAACTTGGAAAATAAGGCTTGGAAGGGTTTCCTACTGGGATAAGACCATCCTCCTCTATATATATGAGAGGATCATGGCCGATTGAGATCTCATCTATCCAATCGTCAAAAACACATCTATTATGTTTATCTTCTATCTCAAGCTCTTCCAACCCTCTGCTATTCAGCACATCTCTTGACGAGATTCGTTGGCGTTCTTGGTGGCCTTGCCGACCCTAGAACACCCCCACCGTTCGTCTCCCTGACGGGTCTTCCTGTGAGGCGTTCGTGGGTTTATCAGGCGAAGAACGAGCATCTGATCGGGTTTGTCGACCTGCTGGTCGGCTTCACCATTGAGATCTCCCTCCGCCGAGTGCTAGGCCGTGTGCGGCCTCTAGGCGATCTAGCCTCTATCGGTGTGTGTCCTGAATCGGCGTCAACAATATAGGTCTTAGATTGCACACATGTACGTATAGTCTGATTTGTTGCTGCTTTTGGTGCAATGCAAAGTGTGGAGGACGATTTGTCTCGGACACTGTAATATGATTGTTGCGTCGTTGCAATTTAGCACCAAACAAGAAATGGCAGTGTCAAAGAAAAAGTGCAGCTGGACAGAGAGAGTTGCTTAACCGTCTGTGATTGACAAATTTTATTGTAGGGGTTCATTCATATTGGTCTAATATTTTCTTCGGTTTATAACTTACCATCACCGCAGGGTGCAGCTTCTTTGCCGAGTGCTGGCTACACTTAGTGAATAGCCTCTCGCACTCGGCGAAGGCTTTGCCGAGTGCCGCACTTGGCAAAGGGCACTCGGCAAAGACACTAACGACAAATATTTCTTTGCCGAGTGTCATTTATTGGGCACTCGGCAAAGCCTTCGGCGAGTGCCAGGTCCCCACTCGGCAAAGAAAATGTCAACCGTCAACTGACATCTTTTTTGCCGAGTGCTGACGTGGCAGACACTCGTCACTTTTTTTTAAAAATGATCTTTGCTGAGTGCTACAGCTGGCACTCGACAAAGGGGGCGTCTTTGCCAAGTGCCACGTGGCCCGCACTCGGCAAAGAACCACCATTGCCGAGTGCCAGGTGCTTGGCACTCGACAAAGAGGCTGAGCTGGGGTATTTTCCCCAGCTTTGCCGAGTGCCATGACACCTTTGCCGAGTGTGGCACTTGGCAAAGCTGAGAAAAATTTATTATTATTTTTTCACTTTCCTTTACAGAAAACACAATATATATCACATATCCATATTCCATCACACAAAACACAATATATATCACATTCATATATCCATATCATATAAATATCCATAATCCACACAAAATATAACATTTATCCATCACAAGTTCATCCGTCCATCCATCACAAGTGTGTCGATCCATCATAAGTCCAAGTCCAACACATATGACTCATCACTACTCACCTTGGTCCTCAGAGTGTGAAGAACTTCCACCTTGCCACAGTTGCCAACCGAGCAACCCGGGCGGAGGACCACCTTGCTAACCTTTCCACGCGGACGACAGAGGGCCAGCTGACCACCTGGAGTACCGGGAGTGCGAAGGAAGGCGACTTGGCCATCGCAGTGCGGAGGAGGGTCACCAATGGGCCACCCGAACTGCAGAGGAGGGCCACCAACAGAACACCTGGACTGTGGCGAAGGGCCACCTTGAGGAGTCAGCACCATACCCTCCGACTGTGAGTGCACAAAGGAGAAGCGAATTCGTTAGTATCTAGAGGACGACCGCAGAAGGTAAAGCATATATAACATATATATCACATGTGTATATGTACTGGTTTGTGAGCATCGTACGTGACAACGTGCTCGAAACTTTCTCAAAATTTTACCACAGCATACACATGTAATATCACGACATCTCGACAAGTTTCGCGATTTTTGGAGTTTGTTTGCATTTATTAGAATTAAAAAACCACCCATACATAAGTTGGTGGCGTTGCCCCGTGAGCATGATTATCGAAATTTTAGGTCAGTTTATGGATTTGGCCGAACCATACACTCAAGAATAAGAATAACATTTTTTGAATCATTGAAATGCATTATTCGATGCACCTGCAGTTCAAACTTATTTTTTCTCAAAAAATTCAACAAAATGAAATAAAGTTAAGAAATATACCAAAAAGATGTCAAAATGTGCCAAATTTGAACATATTGACCATGGTACTGTGGGAGTGCCTCGCAAAAAGTCTGGTGGCAAAACTAAAAAAATAATACTTTACCGAGTGTCGGGGCTGACACTCGGCAAAGAAGGAATCTTTGCTGAGTGCTAGACGGCCGTGGATGACATTAGCGTGGGCAGACTTTGCCGAGTGTCGGGCACTCGGCAAAGACGCCTCTTTGCCGAGAGCCTCACGCTAGGCAAAGACGGCTTTGCCGAGTGCCTGACTTTGCCGAGTCTTGTTTTCCTGTAGTAGTGCATGCTCTCCATAGTATTACTTTCACCAACCAAGCTATATGTAACTTCTTCATTGACACTTCAGTACGTATGAACCTTCCGAAAATGACCAATTATGACCTATATTTATATTAGATGTTGCCAGAGTAACACTATTTCCGTGCAGCTCACAATGACATTCACCTTATTATATTACAATCATCGTCGTGCCTACATTCTTTTAAAAAGAAAAAAAAACACGCTTGCTTCCTACGTTCTATAAAGTGCATTGTACTTTTATATACTACTCCATTGTAGCTACTGTCATATATATCGGCAGGAAATAAATAGAGGGTCAAAAACTAGCTATTATCAGGTGGGATTTTTTTTTAGATAATGGATATTTTATACCCGGCTTCATCTATCAACCGATAGAATCAGACCAATTATTACAGAAGTTTACATAACTGCTAACTGCAGCATAACACCGTGCAACACCCGAAGTGTTAACTGAAACAAAATAAAGTCCAGACTAAGCATGACCAATATGTTTTGCTGACAACCAACCATTGGAACTAAAGAGCTGCAAAGCTGACATCTCTAAAAACTGAGAAACTTGGATCAACTGCTCCCGCCGATCCTCACGCCTTTGAAGAGTTGCCCACTGACGCAGCCAGTGTGTTCCCTGGAAGAGTACCTGCAAAAAAGTTTTTGGTCTACATTTGTCAAAGACCACTTCATTTCTTGTCAACCAAATCGTCCAGCACAGTGCTGCTGCTGCGTTAATACATATAACAATTGAATTTTGAATTTTTAGATTGACCACCTATTAAACAAGTCATTCATATTAGATGGAGGTGGAAGCCCAAAAAAGAAGTGTACCGCCCGCCATAAGAACTTGGCATAAAAACAATCGAAAAAGAGATGATTAATGGACTCTGGAAAATTACAAAAACTGCATGATTTGTCACCATTCCAGTTCCGCCTAGCTAAGTTATCCTTAGTTAAAATCACTCCTTTTTCCAGGTACCATAAAAAGATTTTAATTTTTATCGGTACTTTGATCTGCCAAATATCTTGCGATACCCTAACTCCATTGTTAATTAACGCAGCATACATAGATTTGACTGTAAATTTCCCGGACGAGTTTTAAACCCCAAATAAAAACATCCCTTTGCTCTATTAAGTTAAAATCCTGTATAGAAGCAACTATTCGGTGCCAGGCCCTTAAGTTTGCTCCCGCTAAATTTCGTCTAAAGGAAATATTTAGCGGAATTAAACTAAGGACTGTTGCTACCGAATCCTGTTTTCTTCTTACAATATTAAACAGAGATGGGAATTTATCTTTGAGTGGTTTATTCCCTAACCAGGTGTCAAACCAGAACCTAGTTTGAGATCCGTCCATCACCTTAAATGAACCAAAAGCCATGAAGTATCTTTGATGTTCATCAAGCTCTTCCAGAAATGAGAATCATTTGGTTTTTTTAGCACAACTTCCTACCGTTTTATCTTGAAGATATTTATTTCTTAAAAGATCTTGCCAAATACCATCTTCATTTAGTAATTTGAATAGCCACTTGCATAACAAGCATTTATTTTGAATCTCCAAATTTTGTATACCCAAGCCACCTGATCCTTGGGCTGACATAATACCTCCCATTTGGCTAGCCTATATTTGCGTTTGTGCTGATCATTCTGCCAGTAAAAGCGAGATCTAAAATAGTCTATTTTCTCTAAGACTCCTTTCGGCAGTTCAAAAAAGGACATCATAAATCGGTAACTGGAGAGTACCGAGTTTATTAGCACCAGTCGACCCCCCAGCAAAGCATTTTTCCTTTCCAACCACTCAATTTTTTTTGTATTCTGTCTTCAATTGTTTTCCAGTCTTTATTGTTCAATTTTCTCGTATTCATAGGTAGGCCAAGATATCGGAAGGGATATTTGCCCATGACACAACCAAATAGCTGCGAATAAAATTCTTCGTGATCGCTTGCTTTACCGAAGCAAAAAAGCTCACTTTTATGAAAATTAATCTTCAGACCCGATAGCTGTTCAAAAGTGCTAAGCAGCAATTTCATATTTACCGCCTTTTGAACATCATGGCTCATGAAGATTATAGTATCATCCGCATACTGAAGGATCGACAACCCATCCTGTACAAGATTTGGAATAACACCCTCCACCTGACCTGCTTCCTTTGCTCTGGCAATAAGTAAAGCTAGCATGTCGACCACTATATTAAATAGTATAGGCGACATAGGATCACCTTGCCTTAAGCCTTTTTTAGTTTGAAAGTATGAGCCTAGTTGATCATTCACTTTAATATTAACATTTCCCCCCTCAGTAAAACTTTGTACCCATTGACACCATTTATGCGAGAACCCCTTCATTCTTAAAGTTTGCTGAAGAAAACTCCAGTTTACTTTATCATATGCTTTCTCAAAATCTATTTTAAAAATAACCCCGTCTTTCTTTTTGGTATGGAGTTCATGAATTGTCTCATGTAGAATCACTGCACCCTCCATAATATTTCTTCCTGGCAAGAATGCAGTTTGTGTAGGCCTAATTATCCTTTGAGCTATAGAAGTTAATCTATTTGTGGCCACTTTAGTGAAGATTTTAAAAGACACATTCAGTAAACAGATTGGCCTGTATTGCTGAATCACTCTCGCATCTTTCTTCTTAGGCAGCAAAATTATGGACCCAAAATTAAGGCGATTTAAAGGTAATTCCCTTTGATGGAAATCCTCAAATAGGGCCATCAGGTCATCTTTAATAACCTCCCAGAAAACCTGATAAAACTCCGGCGGAAACCATCTGGACCAGGTGCCTTATTATGTTCCATTTGAAAGATTGCCGCCCTTACTTCCTCATGCACAAAGGGGGCAGTTAAGTACTCATTTTCCAATTGGGAGACCTGTGGAATATCCTGGATCCTGGATTCATCTAACAAGATGTGATTACTTACCGATGGACCAAACAGATTTTTATAATAACTAGTGATATGCTGTTTAAGTTGAGCATCACCGGTAATTATATTATTGCCATCTTCCAACTGGAAAATATGAGCTTTCCTATGTCTGCCGTTAGCCAAAAGATGAAAATATTTGGTGTTTGCATCACCTAGGATTAGGTGTTTGGCCTTAGCTCGTTGATACCATTTAATTTCCTCCTCCCTTAATAATTCTGCCAACCTCTCGCTTAGCACGTGTTTTATATTATCAGGTGGGATAGTGACCCAAAAGAAAAGGAAAAAAAATGCTTGCTCCCATGCTAAAACACGGGAGAACTAACCATATATATCTTGAGAATGAGTGGCATGTAGGAAAACCCATTAACCTCACTCCTTCAGTTACTGTGTCCACAAAGAAATCTTATGCCGTAATTGGGTTGGGGATGGAGTGGGGCGATATATGTTCGTGCAGGGTATCACTCCAGAACTAATTTCAGCACCTGTGGTTCCTCTTCCACAGCCAGTCTGCGGCGGCACCCTGGCTGGTTTTGCTTCTCGCGGTTGGGGCTCCGGCTCCGGCTCACCTAGCAGTTCTCGTGACCGACGTTCTTGGCTCGATGGTTTGACTAAGCAAATATCCTATTAGCACTAATCGGCTCGATGGTTTGACTAAGCAAATATCCTATTAGCACTAATCGTCAAGCACTTGACAACAATGTTATTAGTCGGTATTTGGAGCCAAGATTTTATACATGAACGATAATTGTCTGATGAGGTTGTTGGTCAAGTCGCATACATTGTAATTATGGACAACAATTGGATTTCCTAGTTGTTTCATTTATCCCGTACTACTCAGGACAGTTCTCAGACCATGAGCTGCTGATAGAAATTGATGAAACAAAAATGTTACTAAAGAAAGTACAGTCACTACTACAGAAAGAGCTTTTAGCCCCGGTTGAACCGGGCCTTTAGTCCCAACCGGGACTAAAGGCCGGGACCATGTGTGTTGTGTGAGATTCGAACTCCGCACATCTCGTCTTAGGCACGCTTACCAACTGAGCTACACAATCCACGTGATACAGTTCTGGACGTTTTCCTTTTGAATCCACTCGTGAAGGACCTTTAGCTCCGGTTGGTAAAACCAACCGGGGCTAAAAGGAGCTTTAGTCCCGGTTGGTACTATCAACCGGGGCTAAAGGGTCACCCTTTAGTCCCGGTTGGTATTACCAACCGGGGCTAAAGGTGAATCTTTAGTCCCGGTTGGTAATACCAACCGGAACTAAAGGTCCTGGACCTTTAGCCCCGGTTGGTAATACCAATCGGGACTAAAAGTCTTTAGCCCCGGATGCAAATTTTTGTCGAGACTAAAGCTCAGTTGATAGATCGTCCAAAGACCTGTTTTCTAGTAGTGAGTTGATCTCTCTTCTGAATCAGATGACATCTTTTTGCAGTTGAATTAGATGACATCTCACAAATAACTAAGGAGATCGACTGTTGGTTGCCATCTCAAGCAAATATTTCATTCATTATTCCTGATTCACAAATATTTTATCTGTGGTTGTTAAACAACAAAACAGTAGAGCTGTCAGCATATAAACGAGAGATAACTTTTGGTAGGAATATATGTACTCTGCAAAAAGATAAAAGAAATATTAAAAACAGAAGTCTGTGCTGTACTTGTACTTCGACTTATAATAACGCTGTACTTTATTTATGGTACCTACATGGTTCCAATTTTATATGCAGGCATTTGATCCCTCTATATATACCATGCAGCTTACTGCATGCATAACCATTGATATCAGTGTCATGACTCCGATAAGGAAGATGCTTAATTTTGGTC
The DNA here is from genome assembly GCA_009763385.1 of Coix lacryma-jobi var. lacryma-jobi. Classification (NCBI taxonomy): domain Eukaryota; kingdom Viridiplantae; phylum Streptophyta; class Magnoliopsida; order Poales; family Poaceae; genus Coix; species Coix lacryma-jobi. Next base: position 9,959,486 of record CM019831.1, on the reverse strand, counting down.
TGTAGTTCTGTACGTGTCTGGCTATAGTGGTACTAGGCAGTGTTATTCATTTGTTCATGTCTGACGAATAGGACTGGGTGACACCTGGAAATATGTGCTGAAAGCCTAAACGAGACTAAGGAGTCTAATACTTCATTTGAGATCTTAGAGGCTGAGGTTTCTTCCCCAGATCCATATGTCTCGTACTGTTGAATTGCCAGGCTCTTGCTTCTATCACTGCACCGCACCAGCCCATTGGATATCGTTGGCTGAATTGCCAATTGTTTCAGCTTGCGGTTCTAGGGCTAGGACATGAGTGCATTTCATCATAGAAGATGGATGGACGCAGAAGGGTGGCAGCTTGAGTATGGTGGCCTATTGGGTACCGAGGCCTCGGTTGCCAATTGTTGTCATTGGTTCATCTTCGAGTTCCAGGGCTAGGACATGAGTGTAGTGCTTGAGAGAAGCTGGCAGCACAGGTCGACAGTGACAGGTGGGCAACAGTAAGGCGGCGACAACGAGCTGACTGACTCATGCGACTATGAGACCAACAACAAGAATCACAACAATCTGCGGTAGGCATATTAGAGAAGAGCAGATCTGCATTATCAACCACTAGATGCTGATGTTTGGGTTTAGCTGCTTGCCTTAGCGCTTCAGTATATTCCTATAAATGCCCGCCTAGTTAGCATCGTGATTATGAAACATGATCCATATTTACATATAACCTATTTTTTATTTAGCGTGTACTGGATGTGTAACAGTAAGAAGGACAAGGAGAACCCATGCCTGCATGCCTACGTGGCGGCGGCCATGGCGGCCCATGGGTATTCTTATATGCCCTTCCACAAGTGCTATGCTACAAATGCACTTTAGTGACACGTCGAAAAAGTCATTAGTGACGCTAAAAATGCTTCATTTATGTTGCATCTCGTGTTGACATTTAGTGACGCATAAAAATGTGTCACTGATGACCCTTTATCATCGACGCATCCAGCCAAAACGCGCCTCTGATGACCATTTATGAGTGATCCATTCGGTCAATACACGTCGATCATGACCCTTTATCAGTGACTTGTTCATTCAATACATGTCATTAATGACCTTTTAACAGCGACACATATTAGGAAAACATGTCTCTGATATCAGTTTTTTTTAAAAGGAAAAACTTATATCACTGTTTTCATATATAGCCAAATAAACAACAATCCACACTATTTCAATACAAGATCCACTCATTCAATTCAAGATTCACAATTTTAGTTCCATCCAAATACATATTCAATATAAGATTCACTCATTCAATACAAGATTCACAATTTCAATTCCACCCAAACAGTCCAAAAGGTTGTGAAAAAAGATTACACGGTATACGGTATGAAGAAATCTAAGTTTAGAATTTTGCTAACTTGTCATGCCGCGTGAATGCCTCCATCCTTGCCAGAGTCCTTGTAGTCCACAAATATAAAGTTAAGAAACCATAGACTAAAGTTTCAAACAAAAATTATGAGAACTGAATGTTCTATAAGAGCTATACTCTATCTACATATAAGTATGTATATCAAACGAGTACGGTGACTAGTCCGGCTAGTCAAACAAAAGAAATTACCAAATAACACCACATAGGAATTTGGATCTACCAAAATTACAACCTATCAGTAGTATCCATGCAGGTCAATTTCACTCCATATTAACATATTCCCAAATCACAAGTGTGTAAAATTCATAACATGTGTCATCCTAGCCATTAACTCTTCCCAAGTTCTGTAATACACATCTTTTTCCAGGATTAGCCGGCCCAATCTTCGAAGGTGCTCATCTGCGTAGGATTAATTTGCATATGTCTATTCATGAGGCTGAGTGTGTGTGTGCATTGTGAGCGTCTGCATTGTAATGTGTAATCTAAAAAAAACTAACAGTTCTAGCATCGCCAGCCTGCCCAGACTTCGTACACTCGAGGCTCTTAAGGACCTCCTATGATGATGATTAGTTGACGACAATGTTTATGGCCAAGGCAGTGACCACGAACATCAAGCTGCTAAAGTGGGCTTAACATAGGAGATCCTGATCTGTTGAGGGCAAACGGAAGCATGGGAAGAGGAGACATCGGTGAGAGCATTGCATGCTGATCTTAAGCTTTTGCTAGTTTTAAAACACTAATGAATTTAAGATCAGTGTTAGTACTAATGTTATTACATATCATATATGGACAGATTCTTTTTTATATTTATAGGATGGGCCTCTGGTTTTAGTTTAGGCCTTGTTCTCTGAAATCTCTAGATCAGCCATGGTCATTTGTGTATCTTCAGACACTCTTCTAATATAAAATACAAAAATGTTTTGTGCTTATATTATATTTGGTGCCTATACATGCCATTAATAATGTTGTAAGTAGTGAGCTCCTACCAAATGAATGTCAAATGTTTTTGTGCGCTTTTTTGTGACTTAATGTTTTGTACGTTGCACCATGGATTTTTCAACAATTTATTATGTTGCGCGGTTGCAGATTTCTAGTAGCTGCTTGGCAAAGTCCTCTCAATATATATGCCACTCCAAAAGCATACTGCACTCGGAGTGTTGATATTGTTTGCCACATAGTACTAGGTACTATTACTAGTAGAAGGGGCGCGCCACCGCACACCCATATAGGTGGTCATTAGGTACAAATCAACTTCAATAGTGAAGCTTTTTTTTTTGGAAAATAGCTTCATGAGTAACTTGTTAGGTGAAGCTGAGTTGTTTTGAAAAAGTGTTTGACAAAATAGCTTCACCAACAACTTCATGCATGGCTGAGACAGAGAAATATGGGTGTAAGCGGTGAAAATTTACTTTTTTCAGTTTCATATCAGTTTATGGTTTTGTGAGAGGAGGGAAAAAAGTGTTTGGCAAAAAAAAGAGCTCACAACAGCTCAGAAGTTGTTGTGAGTTGTACCAAACATGACCTTAGTATGGTCATTACATAGCTAAAGCTTTATTCTAAATTACACATGAGGTTATATAGATCATATGGCATTATAGTGCCCAAAGGTACATATTTATAATATTTTTACATAGAACAACTTCCTGAATTATTTTATGTGTGCCTCGGAGGTTTTACAACAACGCTTAGTCAGCGCGTGTTTTTGTCGGTAAGCTCTGAATTGAAGCGTGTGTTTTTGTTGACAAGCTCTGGATTGAATGGTACCATCTTGTTGGCTGTCTTTCAATCTGTTATGAGATTTGAGGCTATAAGATTTTCACGGAACAACAAGAAACTGTTTAGTCCTCCGAACTGGTTAAGTTGCAGAGAGCACATACATCCCTGACGAAAGTTGCTTGGCTGTGACCTTTGCTTAGTGCCCAGCTTGGCAGCAAGCAACATCCTGCAGAATGCGCACATAGGACACATGCACACGAAGCATGGAGCACATTAAGTGAGGAATAACACTTAAAATAAAGAAATGTGTAAGCTGAAGGTCGACGCTGCACTGAACATAGCCGCAAGCGCGGCTACTTCTCTACAATTAAGAAAAATTTGAGGACTGAGCACAATCCTAGTAAAATTTGAGGACTGAGCACAATCCTAGTAGGAGAATCTGATAACGATGCTGCATGCCCGCCACTAAGAAATAATGAGTGGTACCTTAGAACCTATGTGTAGGGGAAAATGGGTCGTGAAACCCAATTTTTTTAAAAGAATTTTGAAGGAGAAAAAAAAGAGATTTTATTCCTTTTTTAGCAAAGGGCAAAAGAAAAAATAAAGTAACCAAGCATTGTCAGTATAGAGGGTGCAGCCGTAGCAGGGCAAACAACCCTAATTCTGAGCAATAAGGGGTAATATCATGAATCTGGAAGCATACCTGCAGATGGAGACTATTGCAGATAGTGGCACCATAAGGTGAAGCAGGAAGCTCAGATGAAACGACAAGCTGAAACTGATAACACCACAGAGCAGCAAAGACCTACAACAAATGAAACTAACTTGTAAACCATAAGTAAATAACAACAGAAGGTGAAGGTGGTGCCTGAACGCAGGGCAAATTACGGACTACATGAGTCATCTGAAGGAGCAAACGTACGTCTGTCGTAGACATATTGGCACACGCAGCAGCGATTTTCTGACAATGATTTTCGGATGGCGACCTGGAGTGACAATGTGTTGAATCACCCCGTGGCAAGCAGCGGATCTGCATGACACAAAACACCCAATAGTGTATGTTTGTTAATCCGAAAAGGGTACAATTTTATCTAATTTTATTAGCTCAAAAGTGTTTTGTGCCTGATTTCATAATTTAGGTTGGAAATGAAATTCCCTGGGAGTAGGCTATAGCAAAGAAGAACCTGATCTTATCTCTAAAGAGAACAGAAATCTGAAGTTTTTCTTAAGATCAGAACCTTGGCAAGGGACTGGACATGGATGTGCATGACAGAAAAATCTGAAGTTTTTCTTAAGATCAGAACCTTGGCAAGGGACTGGACATGGATGTGCATGACAGAAAACACCCAATAGTGTATGTTTGTTAATCTGAAAAGGTACAATTCTATCTAATTTTATTAGCTCAAAAGTGTTTTGTGCCTGATTTCATAATTTAGGTTGGAAATCAAATTCCCTGGGAGTAGGCTATTGCAAAAAAGAACCCAACCTTATTTTTAAAGAGAACGAAAATTTGAAGTTTTTCTTAAGATCACAACCTTGGCAAGGGACTGGACATGGATTTGCATGACAGAAAACACCCCATAGTGTATGTTTGTTAATCTGAAAAGGGTACAATTTTGTATAACTTTATTAGGTCAAAAGTGTTTTGTGCCTGATTTCATAATTTATGTTGGAAATCAAATTCCTTGGAAGTAGGCTATTGCAAAAAAGAACTTGGCCTTATTTCTACAGAGAACAAAAAACTGAAGTTTTTCTTAAGACCAGAACCTTGGCAAGGGACTAGACATCGTTGCATGAATTTACTAATACAGAGTAATGAACTCCACATATACCAAACCACTGCTGAAATGTTGTGAGTAGGAACACCTGAGAAATGCAGGGAAGGCAATCGACCTAGATCACTGAGTGAGCAACAATGGGAACACAGTGGACAGCAAACCGTAGAATTGACGCACCAACAACAAACCTATATCGGGAAGGCAGTGGACAGGGAACCATAGAAGCCACGCACCAACAACAAAGGAAGACAGTAGGTACCGAATTTCAAGCAGCGAAACACTATTACCTGGGAGAGAGCATGATTGGGAAAACCCCAATGTGGAAGTCGATGGAGGCAGCACAGGCCCGAGAGCGCGGCAGACTTGGATCTGAGCAACGAGCAGGGCCCCTGGTGGCCGCAGGCTGAGCACAGCAGCATGGCTGACCGTGGGTTGAAACATGTTTTTTAAGATATACACTAACAGGCTGTACTGAATGTGAAGGTAGTTATTAATAGTTGGAAAACTGGAAATGAACAGATATTTTTCTATTCCAATTCATCAACTAAGGGTAAGTACACACACCAATGAATCAACTAATCAACTTAGTAACTTATTAGTCAGCTAAAGCAATAGTTTTTACCATTGCTGTATAAAAGAAGCTAGCTTCACTGCAACATTATTATATATGAAAGAACTATTTCGAAGAATGGAGGACCACTATTCTGAGGGAGCATCATACCTTTCCTGGAACAGAACTGCAAGGTTTACGGATGGAGTGCAACAGATAAAGTAAAACACATAAAATTATATTGAGTAGGGCAACTGGTAGACATGGAAAAATGAAGGATTAAAAACGTTCTTCATCTTGCGTAAAGTGATAAGAGATTATACACTGAAGTAAAGGATAAAAGAAATTGTCTCACTGGTCTCCAGCCTGCTGGCATAGAAAAGTCTGAAAACATTGGAGGAGGCACCCCAAAAAATAGACCAAAATGGTAACTCTAAAGTTAGTCCAAACCCTCTCCTTTCTCCAACATTTCTCCAACAGCTCAAGAGCTAAACCTACAATGGGATAAGAAACAATTAAGCCCAGTGCATACAACATGATATTCACAACGGAAGTCTATTTAGTAAAGTTTAATTGAGCAACAAACACGAAGTTGATTGGGAGCTATGTTTACCTTTGGCCAGACAAATCACAAACACTAGGTGCGGTAGAGCATAAGACAAATATAAGCAAATATTATCATCGACCAATAGTTCATGCCAAAACAAATAAGAAGAGATTAAACTAGAAAGGAAAAGCAAGCGAACTGACCAAAGAAAAAAAAAGGGGAAACTAATACCTTGTATTAGTTCGCTAGAGCGCCTAGGAAGTTCCTTGGTAGTGTAGCCGCACACAACAACACAAAAAATGGAGGTAAAACAGAGCGAAACCTGCAGACCAATATCTTGTAGTTATCTTCATCTCATGATAGGTCACTTGCGAGCAATCAATTACAATATATGGTATATGCTGTTTAAAAAAAATGAAACATGAGGCCGCAAGAACAACTCAATCAACATGCCTAAATAGAAACCAAATTGATCTTCTTGCCATAGTTAAATGTCGAATAACGCATGAAAGTAAGACAACCTGTGATCAGTTTATTACAAAGATATGCACAAACACATTCTTTAAAAGAAATAAAACATGAGAAGACAAGAACAACTCATTCTTTCATTATAACATAGACATCATGAAGCAACTTAACATGCGTGAAAGATAGTATAATGGTAAACAATTAGAAGCAAACACCATGTTCGTAATAAGAGCAACCAAGTTGTAACTGTATCTACAGCTCCTTCCCGAACCTGTTTGTCCTAAGTTAAGCTAAGTAATTAGCTGAACGATGTACAGGATTATCTGAACCAAAAAAAACCCAGCTATAGTAAACCTAATTAGTGAAAACAGGTACCAAATATACGAGGAGGTGGTCTAAATAGAGTGTTTGGGTGAGACAGGCAATATATCATAGTCACCAACTCCAAAAGAGAAAAAACGTACACCGCTGCTTTCAATGTGTTCTAGCTGTCTGTGAACTAAAATAGAATCATTCAATGCAGTAGACATAACAGATTTGATTACAAGCTACAATATCAGGTAAATATATTGGGAGAACAAATACTACAATGCACAAAAAAAATTAGAGAATATATGTATGGAAAGAGTAAATCAGATTCAGAATAAGGTTACGATGCGCCTCTGTCATCAGGAGCCATGGCAAAAAGATGAGGACTGGCAACAAGAGAGAGAGAGAGATCCGGGGGTAGTGACCGTCGAGGCCCGTCCCAGCCAGTGCGCCGCCGCGCCATAACACCGGGAGAGAGGGAGCGCCACCCAGGAGGGTCGCGATCGCGCCGCTCCCGCCACCTCGGGAGAGGCCGAGAGAGGATGCGGTGAGGTTGCCATTTTTTTCCTTCCGCCGCCAGGTCGGGAGAGGGCGATAGTCATAGAGGATGCGGCTTTCCTATTTCTTTTCTCCAGCAGCAGCGGTGGGTAGAGGAGTAGCCGTGGCTCTTCGTTTTCTTGTTTATTTTTCCGTGGCACTGTTCAAGGGTGACGTGGATAGCCTCTTATTTTTGGAAGTATCTTGTGATTGTAGAAGAGAATTTCTCACTGCTTTATTAGTCTCATGACACTAAAATGAGGAGATTCTTTTGGTCCTGTGTGGTAACTTACCATGATCTCCATATAGTATTACTTTCACCAACCAAGCTATATGTAATAACTTCATTGACACTTCAGTACGTATGAACCTTCCGAAAAAATGACCAATTATGACCTATATTTATTATTAGATGTTGCCAGAGCAACACTAGCTATTTCCACGAAGCTCACAATGACATTCACCTTAGAGTGTTCCCAACAACACCCAAATCGCTAGCCCATCTGAACTTTGATTGGTTGGAAGGGGGTCTATCGAGCTAGCTATAAAGTGCATTGTACTTTATATATAGCTTATGATCTTCTCTCTATATATACACACACACTACTTCATTCTATATATATCGGCAAGAAATAAAGAGGGCCGAAAACTAGCTATTATCAGGTGGGATATGTTAGGTTCTAGGATCGACTAGGTGTAGAACAGTTGGAGGTCTCTCTGTTTTCGGGTACAAAATAGGGGAGTAGTTCATCCGTGATGAACTACCAGGGAGAAACAGAGAGGTAGGGTGCACTGACCATCGGAGTTGGGGAGGAACCCGCCATCACGTTCGTTGGTGAAGCTCTGCGCTAGGCAGCGACGTTTGGTGCAGGGAGCAGAGGACTCCGGTGATGGCGACCGTGCAGTGGCGGCGGAGACTCTGGTGGTGCTTCCCGCCGCTTGCAGTGCGACTCTCGGGATCGGATTAGGGTTAGGATGGTGGTACTGTAGCAGCGGCTGTCAACCCCTTGTTTAGAGCCGGGAAGGCGGCGACGTGGGTCACCCACCGCGCGACGGCGGTCCAGAGAGCACACGGCGGCGAGGCAGTCACGGAGGTCAGGTAGGTGCCTTCCTCCTCTCCGTCCTTTTCCCCATGTCTGTCTAGGGTTAGGGTTTCGATTCGGAGTTAGGATTCGGTCCTAATCGGATCGAATCCATCCCTCGTCTTCTTCTTTCTGTTCTTGGTCTGATCCAGCGGATCGACTTTTCCCGAACTAGATCTACACACTAGAACCTGGCTCCGATACCATTGTTAGGTTCTAGGATCGACTAGGTGTAGAACAGTTGGGGGTCTCTCTGTTTTCGGGTACGAAACAGGGGAGTAGTTCATCCGCGATGAACTACCAGGGAGAAACAGAGAGGTAGGGTGCACTGACCATCGGAGTTGGGGAGGAACCCGCCATCACGTTCGTTGGTGAAGCTCTGCGCTAGGCAGCGACGTTTGGTGCAGGGAGCAGAGGACTCCGGTGATGGCGACCGTGCAGTGGCGGCGGAGAAGAGAGGGAGAGGAGTCGGCCTTGACCGACGGCGCCGATGGAGAGAGAAAGAAGAGGAGAAGGGAGAAGCCAGCCGGATCCGGCCCGACGTCACGGCGGGCGCTCACGGGCACGTCCGGCGCCGACGGCCATGGCGGCCGCCGCTGCTGCTCGGTGCGGTGCTGAGAAAGAGGAGAAGAGGAGAATGCGCTAGGGTTTGGGGGAGGAAAAATCCGGCACTGGGTTTTGAGCCCGCGGAAACGGCGGACGACCGTCCGATCAGATGAACGGCCGAGAGCGCGCCTGAGATCGGCCGGGCCGTTTTTGGCCCACGCGGGCAGGAGTTTTCCCGGCCCAGGCCCAGGTTGCGGCCTGGGCGCGGGGGAGCGCGCGCGGGCGCGGCTTTTGGGCCCCGTGTGGTGGGCCGGCCTGTGTTGGCCAGTGCTCAAGTGGGCCTTCGGGCCAGAACACAGTGAGTTTGTTTTTTGTTTCAGAAGCAAAATTTTCAATGAAGTTCAGTATGAATCAGTTTTGAACAAAAGTGAGTTTGTTCACACAAAAGATAAGTTCCATAAGTTGAACTATAATATTGTTATTTTCTGGCCAACGCTGATGATAATAATATTATAAGTTTACTTGTAAGTTTGAATAAGTTTTCATCTCTGTCAAAATTTGGTACAGTGATGCTTCTGATCAAATTTTATTGTTAAAAGAGTAATTTCACGTTTTCCGCTGCAAAGTTGACATTGATTATCTTCTAATTAAATTGGAACCAACGGAAAAAATTAATTAGAGGAATAGTCACATGTTTAAATTGAATTATGATATTGTTATTTTCTGACCAACGTTGATGATAACAATATTATAAATAAATTTAAATGTAAAGTTTGAATCTCTGGTAAATTTTTGCGTCAACCTGACCAATTTCTCCAGAGACCATATAAGAATCAAGAAATGTCTCTGATAAGTGAAAAGTATTCCGCTGCAATGATGTTGATTATCATCAAGTTTTTTGAATTTGCATACGTTAATTCTATTTCTGCCCAATGGTGATATAGAATTAATGTAAAAGAATATTGTTTTATTCTATTTTCTGCCCAACGGTGACATAGAATAAAACTGCAAGTTATAAAGGTTAATGTGCATGTTTTAACCAGACCAACGTAGGGTTATTTTCATGCTCATTGTTGTTGATTATCGTTGATCAATGTTTTTTCAGAAAAGATCTTCAGAAAGAAAGAGTTGGGTACTTGTGACTCAGAAGATGGAAAGTGAACGTCATTACATAAAGGGACTGAGTTCTCTTTAGAGAATGGCTTGAAAAGAAAAAAAAATCATGGACATTGGTCCAAAGTAAGATTTTAGTACATGAAATGTGTTTTATGTACTCTCTATGAAGAAGAATTTGTTTAGTTTCAATCATTATGACAAGTTGTAATAAGAAATATGCATATTTAATTTGACCAATGTTGGATTAAATGTGTATGTTACAGAATATTCGGATTTATTTCTGAATTTGATTATGGAATGTGAAAGCCAATTCTGGCTTTAATGTCCCTTATGGGAAATTGTCCCGCATGGCGGGAAAAAGTTTGTGATGGCTCATGTGCCTAAAGTATATCCCAGAGTGGGAGAAAAGAATGAAAAGTTTGGGTAGCTTTTATGCTATCACAGTGTTGACCATGACATGGTCATGGGCTAAGGCCATGAGGGGAGCAATCCTAGATAAAGAAAGCATGCAAGCATGACTTGCAAAAGTAAAGTTAAGTAAGGACTTTGTTAAGTTCTTAAAGTGGAATGAGGAAGGTATACTCCCATAAGAATCAAAAGATGACTTTGTTTGCATGACATGGTCATGTGAATAAAGCAAATTATAGGTGGCTCCTCGTTCACAAAGTTCATAATAGTTTCGAAATTATGGCAGTAAAGTTCGTGCCATATTTCGAGGGGGAGAATGGTGAGATTACACTAAGAAAGATAAAGATTAAAAGAGATTCTCTCCATTTCCCTGTGCCTCAAAGTGCAATGCATGATATGCATTAAGGAAAAAGTGATCTATAAAAGATGAATATGACCGTTGAGGGAGTACAATGATCATAATAACGATACCCCTAAGTAAAGAAAGAAATAGCTAAATTCCTATGTCTTTATGGTTATGATAGGAAGATAGCATAGTGAGCCAGTATTTGTACTGGACGAGCGGTGCTTAAGGCACCATATGATTTTGACAGATTAAACCCAAATAAGAAATTTGAGGAAGCACCATCTTTTGAAAAGATGGGATAATCTGGGGGAGCATGGTATGTAGAGATCAAAGACTTGAAGAGAAGTGGGACTTCGTGCCCACTCCAATGACTCAAGAACAATCATACCTGTTGATGTTGTATGGCCTACACAACACTTGTTGTTAGCTCCTCTAGAAAGATGAGTAATGTAAAGTATCAATTGCCTATTGGCAATGAAAGAGCAATAACATCCCATATAAAAGAGTGCCATTTTAAGTTATTCCTAAAAGAGCCAAAACAGTAGACTGTAATGGGTCTACAAGATACAATGTGGCTCCGGAGGGAACATAGAAAGATTATGGTGAAATGATTCACATAAAGGAAAGAAAACACTTTAACGAGTGTTAATGGCACGTAATGTTTAGAGTTGCATCAGATAGATGTAAAGACGACACTAATTGATGGGGATTTGTGCAAAAAGTTTACATGGCACAACCTAACAGTTTTGTCATGAAAGGAAAAGAAAGTTTGGGTTTTAAAGTTTACAGGCATCTAAATAGTGGTATTCAAGGTTTGATGCCACAATAGAAAGTTTGGGTTTTAAAGAGAATGAGAAGGACAATGACATTGTGCAAAGTTCAAGAATAGGAAATTCATTTTCCTAAACCTTGTATGTGGATGACACCTTGCTTGCTGGCAATGGTGTTAATCTATTATTGAAAAGTAGTCATTGCCCTAAATTACATAAGATTGATATCGGTGAATCGTCATTCGTCTATGAATTGAAATTTACCGAGACAAGAGAAAGGGGTATTGGAAATGTCTCAAGTGTATACTTGAGAAGATTCTAAAGAAAATAAAGTATCTATGTGTGTAAACATACGCCTGTTCCTATGGTCAAGGGTAATAGTTTTGAGATTTTTCAGTGTTCCAAGAATAGATATGAGAATTGATAAAATGGACGTCCTATAAGCTTCGGCTGTTGGAAGCTTAATGAGTGCACAAGTATTTACCCTGACATAGTTCATGTATCCGGGATTTTGGCAAATGTCCAATCCAGATATAGATCACTGGAATGGAAGTGTTGCAATTGTGCAAAGTTTTATATGTCTCATGACGAGTATAAGAGAACAAGTACTCTCAAATGGTTATGAGTACAACTGATATGTTTGAGCGAGATGTGTAGTGAAATCCACATTAGTAACTAACACTCGCAGTTGGAGTTTTATTGTGGAAAAGCTCCAAAGGAACAATAGTGGTGTCATGATGATGCACACCTATCATGTAGCTTATCATGAGGCATAAAGGACAGGCAAAATGGTATAGAAACCTATACCCGGAGTTCATAATGGTAAACAACAGCAATAACCATTTAAGAAGTTTGCTCCTAAGACAACGAGTCAAGTGTGCTGCCAAACACATTGACATTGGATTGTACGTTGTGAAGGAGAAAGTTCAGAATCATACTTTTAGATGTGAGTATATTACGGATCCATTTTGCAAAGGCTTACCGCCCAATGTATTCAGAGAATACACAGTCGACATGGGTTGTATGGTAAGGCCTATGATTTCTGGACAATAAAGGGCCCCAAAGTTAAAGAACCTATTTCAAAACAGAGACGTGTATTGTAGCTGTTGAATCTATCGACAATTGATCGTGACGATGAGGCACGCTCTATGCATCGATCTGTGATGGAATGGTAAAAGAAATAAATGAGAAGTTTAAAGATATGAGTTGAGATCAAGGGGGAGAATGTTGGATTGATCTCCACCAGTTAGGCCCAACGGCCTAACTGGACCCTGATCTGCATCCTGATCGGGGATGCCCAGCCCATTAGCAGGCTGGTGGGCCCCCGTCGCACAGTGCCTATAAAGAGGAGGTGGGGGCAGGGCTCTAAACAAGGGGTTGACAGCCGCTGCTACAGTACCACCATCCTAACCCTAATCCGATCCCGAGAGTCGCACTGCAAGCGGCGGGAAGCACCACCAGAGTCTCCGCCGCCACTGCACGGTCGCCATCACCGGAGTCCTCTGCTCCCTGCACCAAACGTCGCTGCCTAGCGCAGAGCTTCACCAACGAACGTGATGGCGGGTTCCTCCCCAACTCCGATGGTCAGTGCACCCTACCTCTCTGTTTCTCCCTGGTAGTTCATCACGGATGAACTACTCCCCTGTTTCGTACCCGAAAACAGAGAGACCCCCAACTGTTCTACACCTAGTCGATCCTAGAACCTAACAGGATAGTGACCCAAAAGAAAAGGAAAAAAAATGCTTGCTCACATGCTAAACACACGGGAGAACTAGCCATATCCTGGGAATGAGTGGCACGTAGGAAAACCCATTAGCCTCACTACTTCAGTTACTGTGTGCACCAAGAAATCCTATGCTGTTATTGGTTTGGGGATGTAGCGGGGCGATATATGTTAGTGCAGGGTATCACTTCCTCGCCGGAACTAACAGCAGCACCTGTGGATTCTCTTCCACACCGTGCGTGGCGGCACCCCGGCTGGTTTTGCTTCTCGCGGTTGGGGCTCCGGCTCACCAAGCAGTTCTCGTGACCGACGTTCTTTCATGGACTTGTGTCGTGCGCACAGATCAACACAGCAAACTGGATTGCGGCCTCCACAGGCCCAGTCTACTAGGACAACAGGGAAGAGGCGCGCTTGTTAGTCTGTAGTGTAGGAGCCAATGTTTTAGTTAATTAGTTTGCACGCACTGATCATCATAGTATACAATTTGTTCTGTCAGGTCAACCAAATGGCTTCTCTCCAATGCTACCGAGCTGTTGCCTCTACCAATAGGCTAAACATAATCACAAAAACTGAAGATGGCAATCCCCCAAAAGAGTGTAATTAATACGATGGTTGCATCGTTGCAATTTAGCACCAAACAAGACATGGCGGTGTCAAAGAAAGAGTGCAGCCTGACAGAGAATTGCTTAACCATCTGTGATTGACAAATTTCACTGTAGGTGTTCATTCATATGGGTCCAATATTTTCTTCGGTTTAACTTACCATGCTCTCCATAGTATTACTTTCACCAACCAAGCTACATGTAACTTCATTGACACTTCAGTACGTATGAACCTTCCCAAAATGACCAATTATGACCTATATTTATTATTAGATGTTGCCAGAGCAACACTATTTCCATACAGCTCACAATGACATTCGCCTTATTATATTACATCATCGTCGTGCCTACATTCTTTTAAAAAGAAAAATACACGGTTCCTACTTTCTATAAAGTGCATTATTGTACTTTTATATATATAGCTTATGATCTTCTATATATACTACTCCATTGTAGCTACCGTCATATATATCGGCAGGAAATAAAGAAGGCTGAAAACTAGCTATTATCAGGTGGGATATAACCCAATAGAAAAGAGAAAAAAAATGCTTTCTCCCATGCTATACACGGGAGATCGAATTAACCATATCTTGGGAATGAGTGGCATGTAGGAAAGCCCATTAGCCTCACTCCTTCAGTTATTGTGTCCACCGACAAGAAATCGTATGCCGTAATTGGTTTGGGGACGAAGAGGGCTATACATGTTCGTGCAGGGTATCACTTTCTCACCGGAACTAACTTCAGCAGCAACTGTTCCTCTTCCACCCGGCCGGTGCGTGACGGCCCCGGCTGGTTTTGCTTCTCGCGGTTGGGGCTCCGGCTCACCTAGCAGTTCTCGTGACCGACGTTCTTCCGTGGACTTTGTGCCTTGTAGATCAACATCGCAAATTGGACTGCGGCCTCCACAGGTCCAGGTTATATAGTTTACTAGGACAACAGGGAGGACGCGCGCTTGTTAGTCTGTAGTGTAGGAGCCAATGTTTTAGTTAATTAGTTTGCACGTACTGATCATCATAGTATATACAATTTGTTCTGTTAGGTCAACCAAATGGCTTCTCTACAATGCTACCGAGCTGTTGCCGGCCTCTACCAACATAGGCTAAATATAATCACAAAAACTGAAGATGACAATCCCCTCAAAATAAAAAAAAAAAAACTAAAGATGGCAATAAGCCCAGAGAAACAACCATATAAAGGCTACAGCTAGGTATCAGAATCACCATAAGTAGTTGAGTAAAAAAGCTCAACATGATGTCTATGTGACGGCTATTGGTTGGATCTTTGTTCAACATGTAATGCGCGCTATTATGTGATACTAACTACCACATTAGTGTACATTTACCGCATATGGTACACATCATTTTTTTGGCGCAAAAAATGGCTGCAACTCTGCAAGCCTGAGTATTACCTTGGACAAACGGAAGCAAAATGCTAAAACTCTTAGTGCATCCATCTATATGATGATGATATATATGCCTCTGAGATCTAACATGGCAGCACTAATCAATGACAATGACTTTATGATCGGGGTTGAGTTGTCCACTGCCTGTCGACCTCGCATGTATGTTCGCTGGCATCGACATTGACGTCTCCATTATCGGTTCGTCATTGACACCATTACTGAGTACTACGCACATCTTCTTCAAGTAACAGGGCTGCTACTGTGTCGCCACATCAGGCCACAACACCATTGTTCATGTGTCCCCTCTGTCGTTGCATCTACATCACTGTCCCTTGTGCATCGATGACTGTGCTGCGTAATCCGTCTACACAAGGTCTTCGTCCTGCTGATTGGGTCTTGCCATCGAGCTATCGTTACCAGCGTAGTCGCTAAGCCCTACTCGCCGTCTGCCTCATTCGTCGTCGTTGAACCCTGCTGGCCGATGCGTCAGCTATCACACAACTTCTTCTTCGTGAGCACAATCACGCGTCATCAGCGTCGCCATGGTTGGGCCCCCTCCCTTTGTGCGCCTAACATTGGCAACACCGACGCGTGCTCAGGTGGCTTGAATACATCGATTTTGGCATCGACCCTCCCGTTCCCACCCCCCGTCTGTCTCGACTGTGTCGTTGCCTTTCTTCTATGTCAGTGACGACCCTTTCTACGTCAACTTCGACATCGCCTCCTAGCCATGCCTCAGTGCTCAGGTGGCTTGAATACATCGATTTAACAATGTTATTACTAGTGAGCCCCTAACAAATTAAGCAGGCTACTTTTTTATTCACTCTACCACGATATTTTCAATAATTTATCATATTGCTCTGTTGCACATTTCTAGTAGCAGCTTGCCAGAGTCCTGTATCCATATATACCACTCCGTCAGCATACATAATTTTTTGGTCTGTCTGGCTGTACCTATATATCCCAGCAGATTCCCAGCTGATCTGCTAGCTGGTGCGCTGCTGTTGGAGTGGCCCAGACGAATGAAGTGTAGATTATCGATCAGGACTGGGTGGCATCAGGAAAAATGGACCAAAATCCCTAGTCTGATTTAGGGGCTTAGTACTCAATTTGAGATATGAGGGGATTAAGCTTCTTGCTAGCCCACGAAAAGCTGGTACATTAGAGCCCCGATCCTGTTGGCAATTATATTAATTGGTGGAACTGCCCTTATCATTCTTCAAGCACTGTGCACCCCCACGAAGATCGGCTAGGCCGGGCTTGATTGCAAGTAGTTCCGTTTTGGACTGCCCCTAGGCCCTAGAGAAACCAGTGGTGCAAAGCTTGGAAGCTAGGAGCTCGCAGACGCATGGTCGGTGGTTGTCCAGCGTGCCAGTGCACAAAGCAAGAAGGCGCTTGGCTCCAGCGGTATGTAATAGGGTCTCTGATTGGTTGCATGTATATCGTCTTCTCCAGGCTCCCGGCCATAATGTAAAATAAACTTGATTGGATACCTATATAGAATCTTATGCAGCATAGCACTGTCCTCAAAGCAGTGTTGATCTGCATCGTCCCACTATTCTCTTAAATTTGAGCGTATCCAGCTATACAAAACTACATTACACCCAAGCTCTGTGCAGTTACCCCTCACACATTTGTACTCTCTTGTGCCTATATATGCATGGAAACCAATCACGTACACAACACTATACAACTACCTATCCAATCTAACCAAACAACTGCAAATTGTATTGCCTAATGCAGGATAAGGGTACAGAGTCTGCATGCTATGCAAGTTAGTGCAAATAACCAATCAGACCTTATACTGCATGCACATGAAGGAAGGTGGCGCTTCCCAAGCAACCAGTCGTGAAGAAGGAAGGTGTAGCATAGGTTCTAAACTCAACCGCCATTATTATCAAAGAAAAGTAGCATTGCTGAATTTACAAGGAATTGAGATTATATTTTTACTGGTTATATTAACTCCCTCCTGCCATTGCAGTTCCTCGGACAAATCTTAGGCGTGCTAACAATAAAGTGACCTCATCATAGCAACATTGCACTATGAAGTTCCCTTTAATTTGTGCCGGACAGGTCTTAGTTCTATCATGACGCACAATTTTCCTCCCTGGCTTTGCTGGATTATTATATGAGTATCTTATATTTATGGTGGTTAACTAATAAAAGTAAGAGATGTCTGTGACGTGTAAGTCTGCTTCACACCACACATATATATGATAAAATTTGCTTGGGCGTTAGACCATTTTTCTATATGAAGTTATGCTGCACACTTGTACTTACTTGTGGAGTATCCATGCATCTTCTTATTAGTTTTATAGCCAGTGAACTAGCAAAGAGGCCAGGTGTGCATTTTGTCTGCTGCACCGCGTGAATTTTCAAAAATCCATTATTATACTGTTCAATTTAAGATTTGTACTGACAACTTGTCCCAATGCACTCCCTATATATTGCATATATACCATCTCCACCATACTGCAGTTTCCATCTCGCCACCATTAGCTACCGGCGAATTGAAGGTATTGTTTGCCACATCCATACTGATACCATTAATCTTTGTCTGGCTATATTTATCACTATTGCTGCATGCAGCTAGCCAGTGCATGTATTGATCATTCGAACTGAATCACATTCGAACTCTTGCATTTGCCAGTGGATACCCAGCGCAAGTGAAATAGAGATTGAGAATAGGTGACTCTGAGAAACTGAATCACATTCGAACTCTTGCATTTCTCAGACCTAAGGGTACTCGATCAATGTGTCATAGCTAGAATAATGAGTAGATGGCATGTGTGCATGGTGGATCGAATTACTCAGTTTGGGGCCATAGCCCCATGGGAGGCCCCATGCCCCAAGTCCAGATGCCCTGCGAGACACACGACGAGAACCAAAAGGAGCCTCGCTCGTCATTTGTTGGCGTTGTCATCGACTCATCGAGGCCCTGTGACAAGATCATATATAGGCACCCCTCCATAGCATGCAGATCAGGGTACCTGCACCTCATAGGTCTAACACTGCAACCTGTGCAGTACTCAAGCGAGCTTGAAGCAATGAGAAGGCCACATGGGGACCCTCTCCTTTGATTCGCTGAGCAGATCCACATTTACCAACAGATGACGGTAGCAAGGGAAGAGGAGTGAGCTTAACTATGAGAACATTGCGTGCTGATCTTGGCCTTGCCATGGCAGTTCCAGGCGCTGGATGTTATGGTACCTTCTGTAGCTTTTAGCTAGTTTTCAATTACTATTGAATTCTAAAATTATTTCTGTTTCAGGACACTAATAGTATAATATACCAAGAGATGGTCCTTTTATATGAAGGTTGTCCAGTTCTAATTTTGGCCTTGTACGTCCTCCGAAGTCACTAGACCAGCCGTGGTTGTTTTGTCTATATTTTTAGACTCTTTTCAAATATACAGGTCCTGTTTAGTTTCCCCAAATTTCCCAAAATTTTTACAGATTCTCCGTCACATCAATCTTTAGATGCATACATGGAGTATTAAATATAGATAAAAAAATAACTAATTGTACTTTTTAGTATGTACATGTCGAGGACAAATCTTTTGAGTCTATTTTAGTCCATGTTTGCATAAAGTTTGTCAAATAACAACGAAAGTGCTACAAGACTTTTCCCAAAAACTTCCCGGAACTAAACACAGCCGTGCAGTACCTGTACTACTTTTTGTGCTCAGCTAAATGCCTTTAATGATGTTACAACTAGTGAACCTCAGCAAAATAAGGACACTATGTTTTATTCAATCCGCCCTGATTTTTTTCAGTAATCTGTCGTTTTGCTCTGTTGCAAATTTCTATTAGCAGGTTGCCAGAGTTGTCTCTCACCATATATACGACTCCGTCAGCACTCAACAGTTTCTAGTATGCATCACCATTATTAATTAGCCTGAGTTTCAGTGTAAGAGGGGAGTGTGTTGATATTGCTTGCTACATAGTATTACTGTGTCTTATAACGCTCACAGATGAGGAGATGCTTTGTCTGTGTCGGGCTGTACCTATCCTAGATTTCGCGTTGCTCTGCTTGTTGGTTTGGAATGGCCCAGACGAGTGAAGTGCATATCAGGACTGGGTGGCATCAGGAAAAATGAACCAAAATCCCTAGTCTGACATAGGTGCTTAGTACTCAATTTGAGATATGAGGGGATTAAGTTTCTTCCGGGCACATGACAATCTTGTAGACAGGAGCTCCGATCCTGATTGCAATTGGTGGAATTGCCCTACCAGTTCCTCAACCATTGCATCCAGACAGATCAACTGGGTCTGGCTTGACTACAACTAGATACTATTAGTTCCCATCGCCTCACTACGGGAAAATCAATCTTTGCCGAGTGCCTGTGGCTTTGCCGAGTGCCAAATTTCGGGCACTAGGCAAAGAGCCTCTTTGCCGAGTGCCGGCCACGTGGCACTCGGCAAAGCGCAAACACAAGGCAAAGCATGCTTTGCCGAGTGCCACGTGGCCGGCACTCGGCAAAGAGCCCCTCTTTGCCGAGTGCCGGCCACGTGGCACTCGACAAAGAATGTGGCCCCGAACTGTGCCACGTGGACGGTTCTTTGCCGAGTGCCACGTGGCTGGCACTCGGCAAAGAGGTGCCTTTGCCGAGTGCCAGCCACGTGGCACTCGGCAAAGAGCTCTTTGCCTAGTGTTTTTTTCTGACACTCGGCAAAGCCAGTTTTTAAATTACATTTTGAAGCAGTAAATTAATCCAAATGAAAAAGTTTTTAACTACAAAGTTGGTTAACTTATCAAGATGAACAATTTTTGTTTTGGTGATTTTTTCATTTGACAAACTTAAAATAAATTCGTTCACAAATCTTATATATCTCTCCCGTAGTTTATAAAACTACAAGAGTGATATATAATGTTTATGAATAATATTAGAACCACAATGTCGGATGCATAAATAGTCAAACAACCAAAATAAACTTTGTAGATCTTGACAAGTTATGAAAGTTTGTAGTTGATAACTTTTTAATTTGAAGTCATCTAGTTATGCGAAACTGCGTCGAATTTGAAAATTTTAAAATTCAAATTTTTCAAAATACTTCAGATGGAGAAATAACCAAAATGAAAGTTGTAGATCTCGAAAAGTTATGAAACTTTGGTGTTGACAACTTTTTGATTTGAAATCATCTTGTCAACGAAAACTACGTTTCAAATTGTAAAATTTAAAATTCAAATTTTTATAAACGACCTCGGATGGAAAAACTACCAAAATAAAAGTTATAGATCTTGAAAAGTTAGAAAACTTTGTAGTTTACAATTTTTTGATTTGAATTCGTTTAGGGCCTCAAATAAGCAAGTTACACATGGTTTAGTATAATATATGGGTAATCGAAACGGAGATGGAATGTATATGAGTGTGTAGTGCATTGGTAGAGGAGGCTCCGCGCGAACGAGAGGTCGTGAGTTCGAATCCTGCTGACTGCGTCAGAGAAAATTGCGTGAAAAATAGTAGAACTTGCGATTTCGAGGGCGACAAGTGGGCGCTGCCCAGTGAGCCCCTCTTCCAATTAAATAAAAGGCGAAGCCTTCGCCGAGTGTCCAATATTTGGCACTCGGCAAAGAACCCTTTGCCGTGAAATTCTTCGCCGAGTGCGGCACTCGGCGAAACCTTCGCCGAGTGCAAAAGGCTCTTTGCCGAGTGTTGTCAGCACTCGGCAAAGAGCGATTCTGCTGTAGTGCCTGTGGCTCCAGCTCGGCGACTAGCTGAAGCAAGTGACCCGTCGTAAAGAAGCAAGGATCACGTGGGGTGGTTGTCCAGCGTGCACAAGAAGCAAAGTGGCGCTTCGCACCCGTGCTATGCCTGATAAAATCTTCGTGTAATATCCTGTAACAGAACATAATGTAACACCACGAGATGTCAATATCTTGTTTATTTGGAGATGTAGATTTCTCAAGATTTTTCTGAATATATCCAACTTCAAGTATGTGTGGGCAGGTATCGAAAGAGCCAGTATAGGATTAGGCTAACATTGTGTCTCCAAAATCAAATGTGGATGAACAAAACTACATTGTATAGCCTTATGCTTACTAGTTGCAATCTGTATGGAAAAAGAATCAACTTAAGGTATAATGGATAGATAGATGATCCGTGTGAACCACCTCTATTCAGCAAAAATCTTTGACCACACAATACCTCAGATTGTCTAGAGAATCAAACGATCAAAATTTTTATGGTATTGGATTATTTTTTAGAAGTGTAGCAGCTCATCATGCAGATGATTGATATCATTCCATATACTAAAAGAACCAATATAGGATCTGAAACATAGTGTTAATTCTACCTTCTGTAACTGAAATAATGGTTATTCGCTGCTCTAATCAGCGTACAACAGCTCTTTGCGTATAGTGGTACGTTGCATAGATTTTCTGAGGTGGGCCTTTGTGACATGAACAAAGATGATATGGGTGTTTGAGGAGGGATAACGACATCTGTCTTCATTCTTCAGTCACTAGCTGATGATGTGTGACATTCTTACCAGAAACTTTCAGTTTCAACTTTTTTCCATCAAATTACCTCTGTGGGTAGAATTATTTCTGCTCACCGCATTAGATTGCAACATCTCTAATATAATATGGATAGTTCGGGATGTGAAGCATGTTGGTTTTTTCATGTTAGATGTTGCATTATTGAGGAGGAATAATGACATCTGTCGTCACTCTTCAATTACCAGCCATATATGAGATAAATTTTGGTACAAACTTATGTTCTCTGAAAAATATATTAAAAAATGTATATCAAATAGATCAATGTTTGTGCTGTACTTGTACTTTTTTTAATAAGGCTGTACTTGTATACCTATAGTATAGTATACCTACATGGCTTTAATTTTATATGTAAGCACTGCCCCCATATAAACCACTGCAGCTTACTGCATGCATCGCCATTGATATATCGGTGTCCTGACTCCTATATATGAAGAGACGATGCTTAATTTTGGTCTGTGTCTGGCTGCTGCTACTATAGGCAGTGTCATCACCAGTGATATATACCTACGTGGTTGCTGCTAGCATGCTACTAGGCATCAGCTACTCGGCCAGAAGTAGGACTGGGTGACACCTGGAAGATGTAGTCTGGTTGTTCACCCATGAGCCGAAAGAAAGGCGTGTCATTTTGATGGACTTTAGTGGGGAGGCGATTGATAAGGAACACAACGGTTAGGAAGGCCTCATGCCAGAATTTGAGAGGCATGGAGACATGAGCAAGAAGGGTGAGCCCAACTTCAACAATATGACGATGTTTTCGTTCTGCTGCGCCATTTTTCTGATGTGCATGGGGGCAGGACACATGATGCACTATGCCTAATTGTTTAAACAAGGAGATTCAAGGACTGATACTCCCCTCCCCAATCGGTTTGCAAGGCACAAATGTTCTTATTGAATTGTCTTTCAACAAGACTTTGGAACTCATGAAACCGAGAAAAAACTTCAGATTTGTGTTTCAACAAGTAAATCCATGTAAACTTGGAATGATCATCAATAAAACTGACATAATATGAAGAGCGACCAATAGAGGTGGGTGCAGGCCCCCACACATCTGAAAACACAAGATCCAAAGGACTACTTGACACAGTAGTAGATTTTGGATGGGGCAATTATTGATGACTCTTGCCCTGCTAACATGCATCACACACATGATTGTTCATATCTTTAACAAAAATAAGTTTATTGCGACTAAGAATTTCCTGTACTACAAAAGTTGCAGGATGTTCTAGTCGATGATGCCATAGGAAGTTGTTGGCTTGACAATGCCAAAAGCTTGTTTATTCTCGGTAGGTTGATGATGCAAAGACTTGAGAGGGTAGAGGCCACCTTCACATCTACCACTAGGAAGAGTTTTCCTCGTTGCTTGTTCCTTTATAGAATTGGTTAGGATGAAATTCTTACATCAACAAGTTTGTTGCTGACTTTGTAGCTTTATAACCTGTTGTAAGAGATGTAGTGGTAGTCCTGATCACTCTGTTTGCAGGATCTCATATGTCACAAAACCAATTGCACAAAACCTATATTGTCTTGATCTTTGATTTCTTGAACAATTAGCAATATACCTCTTATTTCATTTTGGTGAATTTTTAGGAGTTCACATCTTCAGGCTGTGTTACTGTTGTTTGAAGTCAAGTGTCTAAACCTTCAGGAAATATATCTTTAGGAGTTCACACCTTCCAGTAGCAAATATTATTATATACTTACAGAACAAGAATGTAACTTACACATTTTCAAGATTCAAGATTAATTTATCCTTTGTACCTCTGCAGTATTTAACACCTTTCATCACTCACACATTTTTGTTCCCCAAAAAAATCACTCCCACATTTTCAAGTATCTAACACCTTGCAGGGAGCCACGCGTGGGCGCCGGGGAGGGAGGCCGCGATGGGGATCCGCCGAAGTTGCAGGAGTACGAGTAGGGGAGCAGCCGTACGTGATAGATCGAGAAGTTCCTTGCTATCTGATGTACGGAAGTTTGGGGAAAGGGATAAAAGACTAGAGGAACTCCTATCTGACATGTGGGCTCCCAAAAATTTTAGGCGCCAAATGTGATAGAGCGACGCCAACTCTGCTGGGATCGACTAAATTTTACGCGCCGTCATGTGGGCCCAGGTTCAGTCCAATGTGCCGACCGACCGGCAGACACAGTTAATAATATATAGCGTCCGACCGTTTAACGGTAAACTGAAATATAATTTGCGACCGACTGTTGGACGACACAACAAGATATAGCGTCTCACCGTTTGCCACCGAGTTATAGCGACCGACCATCCATCGCCTTTTCTATATTTTTAGTGACGCTTTGTCAGACGCTAGTTTGGGCAATGGTATAGTGTTCATTGTCTATTGCATTATTCCGAAAATCATCTAGAGCTGGAGACCCAAGTTCCTCTCTATGGCAGAAAGAAATCTTCAATGAAAAAAATATAATTGGATTCCAGGTATGGAGTGCTATTGACATTGTCCACTCTTATACACTTAATTTTCTTATATTGAATATTCACCGTATTTTTATTGCCACCGATTTTCTTGTCTGAACACTATTGCCCATCTGGTCCAATGAAACTGATGGTGACATCTGGTGACTCATAAATTCTATTTTCAGTGGGGTTCATGTCATTTCCAACTACAAAGGTACTAATTAAGCAGCTCTTTTAAGATTACTCTTAAATTAATTGTTGTCACATTTAAGCTAACATCCTCTTTTTTTGCTGTTCTCAGGATTAAGAAGTACAAGTCAAGTCCTAGCATCATTTAGATCACATATTTCTGCCAGTGATGAAATATGTACTGCTTTTGCTGTGTGCTTGTGTAAATAGTCACATGACTGTGTGGTTGTGCTGTATTGCTTGTGGACCAATTGTATCTAGTCCATTGCCATATGAAATAAATGTATTTATGTGAGATCGCTATATATTTATATATCCAAGATTGTGTATTGTAATTATGTTAGTGTATCTCAATGATTCTGTGTATTATATTAAATATAGTTGATTTTTGAATTTTATAGAAACCAATTCTTCTGATGGTTCCATGACGTCAGGGAAATTAGAACGGAATTTTTCTGATGGTAAGAAGTCGACAGGGAAAAATAACATCGACAGGGGAAAAATTATTTTTTTTGACGGTTTGAGGACGGACAGGGTAATTGTTCTTATATTCTGTCGGATTTAAACTTACAAGAAAATTAGTTTCCATGTCGGTAGAGTGTAATTTTTTGTCGGTTCTTACCAACAGAGAATGAAATTTTCCCCTGATGGTTTATAATTTTCCTATTGGTTTGGCACCATCAGGCAAACAAAATTTAATTTCCCTGACGGTACACCATCAGACATTTTCTAATTACCCTGTCGAGCTAGCCCCGACGGTTATTCCCTAACGGTTCACCATCAAGGAAATTTGATTTCAATTTTAATGAAGATATTTTTAATTTCCCTGACTGTATTATGTGAAGCTATGGTCCCATTTACATGGGCAGTAATTAGGCAGCTATTACAAAGAGAACATGGCGATGAACTAAAATTAAAGGGCAAAATGGAAATTTCCAACTCTTTAAGGCCACCTAGGATGTCAGTAGCAACAATTACAATGGTATGCCTTTAATTTGATTCCACTAAAGAAGCTGTGAAGACCACTTTAATGATTGGATATATAGGTGATGATAACAATGCACACTAGGTTGGAGAGGTAATTGAAAGCATATCATGCGTACGTTTGTGCTATTTTATTTCATTAAACTAAAACATAACCATAGTCTACTCAGCGAATGTATGGATTCGCCCGGGAATAAGTACCTATCCCTTACGGGAATCGAACCCGTGTCTTCGACGATGTCCTAACCACTGCACGAAAGGGACCAAAAAGCAATTCTTCATATACCTAAGAAAAGAAATTAGGTACTTAGGTTAAGATTCATAGTAAGAACCGTGGCCTAAAGAGGGTTTGGAACCGGGACTAAAGCCTGGTTCCCTACCAGTGATTATTCCTTTTGATGGATTGATGCCACTAAAAATTCAACGAGCACTTGAATATGGTTTGGTTGCTATTCAATAAATTGCACCATGTGATATTTTGAGAAGCTCTGAATTCAAACTTTGTGGGGTCTTACAAAAGTGTTGAGATCTTTCATTTAATACTTGTAGTTACCTTGTTAGCTATTTGTTGGGCTTTGTCAATGCTCCAGGCTATGGATCAGATTCCATCAAATCATGTGGCTGAGCTGAACTTCTTCTGAGCATTTTTTTATAATGAACTAGGGGAGTTGGTTGTGTTAAATAGTCAAATGAAGCATTCAGTTCTGGTGAATTTGACTGGATATTGGTTCTGTAGTTAGTCTATTTTTTCTTTTGGTTAAGCCCACAAAATTTCTCTTGTTAAGGAGACTACTTTTTTATTCACTCCACAATTTTTTTCATCAATTTATCATATTGCTCCGTTGCAGATTTCTAGTAGCAGCTTGCCAGAGTCCTCTCTCCATATATACCACTCCGTCAGCACACAACAATTTCCTGTATGCATCACCATTAGCGCCTGAGTTTCAGTGTAAGAGGGTAGTGGACGTGTTGATATTGCTTGCTACGTACTATTACTATATATTGTCTCATAACACTCATGAGGGAGATGCTTTGTCTGTGTCTGGCTGTACATATCCTAGAGTTCCCGCTGCTTTGCTAGCCGATGCTGTTGGAGTACGTAGCCCAGACGAGTAAAGTGCATATCAGGACTGGGTGGCATCAGGAAAAATGAACCAAAATCCCGAGTCAGATTTAGGTGCTTAGTACTCAATTTGAGATATGAGGGGATTAAGCTTCTTCTTGGCACACGATAATCTTGTAGACAAGAGCTCCGATCCTGATTGCTATTGGTGGAGTTGCCCTACCATTTCTTCAACCATTGCACCCAGACATAGATCAGCTGGGCCAGGCTTGATTACAACTAGATGCTAGTAGTTCGTATCGCCCTAAGAGAAATTTGTGGCGCTAGCTCGGCGGCTATGAGCTAGCTGAAGCAAGTGACCCGTTGTAAAGAAGCAAGGATGGCATGGGGTGGTTGTCCAACGTGCACATGAAGCAAGGTGGCGCTTCGCACCAGCAGGTTTTCCTGTCTAACGGAAAGCTATGCCCGATAAAATCTTCGTGTAATATCCTGTCACAGAACAGAATGTAACACCACGATATGTCAATATCTTGTTTATTTGGAGATGTAGATTTCTCGAGAGTTTTCTGAAGATATCCAACTTGAAGTATGTGTGGGCAGGGATCGAAAGAGCCAGTATAGGATTAAGCTAACATTGTGCCTCCAAAATCAAATGTGGATGAACAAAACTACATTGTATAGCCTTATGCTTACTATTTGCAATCTGTATGGAAAAAACGTTGACCACACTTGTGAAGTCTATGCCGTCAAGCCAAGTTGGAGATTTCTGCCTTGCTCTATATGACGTGTGTATTCTAGTTTTCAGACTCTCAGTAAGATATATAGATAGCTCAGAGAATTACATTTTGCTTGGTAGGTTTAATGTGCCACTTGAAGTATGTGAAGCAAGGTATCCAAAAGGCCTATACAAGCTTGACTGCACTGGGATAAGCAAAGGTAAAGAAACTGGCTGTCGTTGTTTGGTTCCTTTGCAAATCTTACAATTAGCCAAGGTTATTCAAGTGCAGGGTTTACTCGCATTGATGATCCTTATGAACAAACCGTCTGACTGCGAGGTTAGCAGAAATCTTCTTCTACCAGAATTTATTTGCTGACAGTTATTAAAAAGACTAGAAAAAAAGACTGGTGTCAGTACTGTCACTGTACGTCAGCTACACTGAAGATAGGTTCCTAGTTCAAACCTAATGATTTTTCAGCCCTCCAATCCAAACACCTAATGAAAGATAGATATGGATGAACAACTTGATCTTTGCAGATAGTTATCTAGCTACCCCAGATCATTTTTTCCCCTACGGCGTGGAGCACTCCCCTCGGCTGGGAATCTCCCGTCACGGGCGCTACTTCTTCCCTTACGTGTGCAGCGAACTGAGACGGAAGGACCCTGTACCGTCAGGGACGCGATTTGCCCGCCCAAAAACCAAGTCCGCGTCCCCGAAAACAAAATTTGCGCGCTGCAATCTTAGGGATGGCCCATGTGTAAAAGAGAGGGAGCGAAAAGAAGGGCGCGGTCGCGCGGGTGGGACGCGCGTCCAGCAGCGAGCGAAAAAAATCTCTCCATCCTTATCCTTCCACCTTCCCATCTCCCAGACTCATCTTCTTGTTCCCCTTTCCTTTCTCTCTCTCCCCTCGGCGCCGGCGGCGGAGCACGGCCAAGCGCAGGCAAGGACGCCGCTGTCAAGCGTCCATGGATCTGGTGAGTCTATCCCCCCATCTCTCTTCTCACGGCTTCTCTCTCTCGTTCCTCGTCAGGACCATGGTGTTACGCCAACACCCGGTACCGGTGCTTCCACGGCGATTCGGCGGCGCGGATGCGGGCGAGCGCCCGTGGCGCGAAAGGAAGGCAGTGAGCACGCTATCCACCGGGTTGGTCTCCCTCCTCCCCGTCGGTCGCTGGTCTTCCTCGCCTTCCACCGGTCGCTCGCCTCCCTGACGGGTAGCTGCTCGTCTACTCTCGGTGACTGCTCCCCTCTACGCGTGGGTGGCTGAGAGCCTACTACTGTGGTCGCTCCCCTCTCTACTGTGGGGCTGCTCCCCTCTCCGAACAACTGCTCATGCAGGTAAGGAATTGGATGATTGGATCTGGACTCCCCTGCTCAGCTGTTCTATTAGCTTGCCTGTACTGTCGTACTGCTAGCTGCTAATGTTGCTCTTGATTGAATGTCTGATATACTGGTACTGCTAAATGCTAATATTGTCTGAATGCCTGAATCCCCAAGTATTACCTGATTGTCTGAATCCCCATGCATTAGGCATTCTCTGCTGAACTGCATCTATCTATATTTTAATAGGTCATTGGTTGAATCTATCTGAGTTACATAATTACAATGGTAATGTGAACTTGCTATTTTTTTTATGAACTACCACTGTCTATTGAGTATTGACAAGCTGTTAATCCTTGTTGTAGGAACTAGCTATAGAAAGAACATCAATTTTCCATCAAGTCAACACCACTAATTAAGCCACTAAGGTATGTCTATTGGTCCTCTCTTTTTATACAATGTATTCATCTACTCTGTCTCTATTTATATAATTTATTCAGATATATAAGTACTAACTGTTGTCTAAGAAATTACATTGAATCTTGTTTAGGTGCATTTAATTTTTTGCAATTAACCTTGGTCCAAGTATATGCATGATGTTGGTTATTCTTTGCTTGTAGTTTATTTTCAAGGTTCAAGTTGTCATGCCGTCTGACATGCTTAGGGGAAGCAGAAAATAAAATGGTAAGATTAACCTTGGTCCAAATATAGAGTATGTATACTGACAATATATAATAAGTATTTAGTCATGATAAAAGCTACCAGAAAAAATGAAAATGGCTTGACTCCTATAATGATGGGTGCATTCTATCATGTTGCTATTCTAGATGTTCAGTTTATTTGTCTTTAGTGAGTTGTGTCATATTATGAACATGCAGCTGCTACATAGTGCTCTCCAAAGTGTCCCAGGCCTTCCCCTACCTCTGTGAAATGATGGTGAGATCCCTGGTTGTGCTTGATTCTTGCACTATGGTACAAAGTTATTTTTGGTCTGTTTCTATGTGTTTTGTCAATTCAGAGTTTTAGTTGATAAAAGCATCCACAAAGCTAGTGTCACCATATAGCTGTACCGTTTCCAGTATTGTGAAGTCAGTTCTCATGCTATTTCATATTTTCTGTTTTAAGTGCCTACTAGGTGCAGTCATAAATTATTTGCATAATGTTGTTAGTATGGATCAGATTGATTTGGGTAATTTATTTATCCTTCAATAAAGTGCCAGAAAATTAAATTTTCTTTCCGTAATCTGATCTTGTGTTGTGCAAGTTGTGAAGATATATCATGTACTTATAACTGAAGAAGGCAATGCTTAGTTGTTAACATGAATTATTTAGAATCTGCAGAACCAAGCTTTGCAGATCAAACATTAATAATTTTCATTTTGCTATTTTTTCCATTGAGAATCTGCATAGTGCATGAATTTAGCTTGTGTTCAATTATTTAGGATTAATCTGAACATCATTGTGCTTTGCCAATATATTGTAGTCCCCTCTATGATCACTCTTTTAATTCAAAGATATTAGACAAGCAATCAATTTATTGTTTTACTGCATATATAACAAGATCTCTCATGAATTATTATCTTTATCTTGTTTTGATTGTAGGATATGGAGATGAGTGGATGTGTAGCAGCTAGGAAGAAGCTAGGAATTACACAGCTTCTATTTCCTATATGTTTGTTAGATGAACTAAAGATTGTTCTTGAGTTTGCTTACTTTATTTTGCAAGACCTTTAGAATGTAGCTTAAGATTTGTTGACCATCGAACTATCTAATGTGTGAATAGCTTGAATAATGGAATTGAGTTATATGTATCAGACAATTGTGTGCCACATTTTATGATGGTTGGTGTGGTTAATAAGGACCAGCTAATTAATTATTTGAATAGTTAAAAGAGCTTTTAAAGATTTAACCTTCCCTGACGGTATTATGACGGACAGAGAATTTTTGACATTCCCTGACGGTAATAAACTGACAGGGAAAGTTTGAACCTTCCATGTCAGTTATACAACCGACAAGGAAAATCTCTCCTGACGGAAACAAAAAAACCACGGGGAAACTCTCTCCTGACGGTTGTAACCGTCACGGATCATTCCCTGACGGTTTGCCGTCAGGAAAGGTGGACTTTCCGTGTCAGTTTATCCCTGACGGGTTATCCCTGACGGTAACCGTCACGAAACGTCTTTCCTGACGGTTTATGGTACATTTCCTGACGGTTTCGTCCGTCACGGAAAAAAGTTCCTAGGGTAAAAGGCTGCCCTTCACTTAAATCATTGGCTGATCAGTATCAGTGCCCGCGCGCGTGCCCTCGACCAAGCTGAAACCAGCCATAACACATAAGCTGTCCTCGCCGTCACTATCTCTAGGCCGGGGCTGCTCCTCATCGAGTATACCTATGGTGTGCATGGTTGAACAATACTCCGCAGAAAATTAGGGGAGGCCGATAACATGCATTCAGAAGCGAGTTGTCAGCATATATATGAGATAAATTTTGGTGCAAACTTATGTTATCTGAAAAATATATATAAAAAATATATATCAAATAGATGTTTGTGCTGTACATGTACTTTTTTTAATAAAGCTGTACATGTGTCTACCTATATAGTATACCTACATGGCTTTGATTTTATATGTAAGCACTGCGTGCCCCATATAAACCACTGCAGCTTACTGCATGCATCGCCATTGATATATCAGTGTCTTTACTCCTATAGTCCTATATATGAAGAGATGCTTAATTTTGGTCTGTCTGGCTGCTGCTACATATACCTACGTGGTTGCTGACTCCTAGGCAGTGTCATCGCCATTGATATATACCTACGTGGTTGCTGCTAGTCTGCTACTAGGCAGCTACTCGGCCAGAAGTAGGACTGGGTGACACCTGGAAAAATGCACTGAAAGCCACAATAAGACTAAGGAGTCTAATACCTCATTTGAGATCCTAGGGGATGTTTCTTCGCTACATACACATGTCTCACACTGTCGAATTGTCAAGCTCCAGCTTCTAATGCAGCACTGCATCAGCCTACTGGATATCGTCGGCTTGATTGCCACTAGTTTCAAGTGGTTGGGCTTGAAGATGTAGAACCAGGACTTGATCGATCGCGGTGCATCAGAGAAGATCGACGCGACAGGTCGACCAGGATTGGCTGGTTGATTCCGCGGTAACAGCGAGCTGAAAGACGCATGTGAGGGTTGTAGGGGAATCAATAATGGCGGTGTGGCTGTCTGCCATGCGCAGAAGTAAAAGTTAGTACTAGATATGCCCTGGTTATTAGTATGCATCGTTACATTACAAATAGCCTCTGGCTTCTTTTTTGCAAATATACCTATTTTGGCCTTAATATTTACTGACAAAATCCTCGTTTAGTATAGCTCCTAGCGATGTCCACTACTTTTTGCAAATTCATTATGTTGCTTTGTGGCAGATTTCTAGTAGCACCTTCGTCCTAGAGGCCTCTCACTGAGAGAGAGTTGGCATATTGCTTGCCACGTACTGTAAGTAACTATTGTCTCTGACACTACTGTATGCTTTTAGTCTCTGTCTGGCTATTTGGTGATGCTTGAGTGGCCTCAACAACGAGTGGATTACAAAACCGGACTGGTTGGCATCAGGAAAAATGAACCGAAATCCTGTGTTGGATCAAGGGTACCTAGTACCTAATTTGAGATATGAGGGTACTAGTTTCTAATTTGTTATGCAGGCTATTATGTCCGTGACATATCTCTCTACTGGTAGCTTGCTATTGGTTATTAGGAACATAGTGTCATATACTCATAGATGGTGCACATGCTCTTGTTTAATATAATATATATGATGCCCTATACCGGAAAATTAATTTTGTTTTCTTACATCTAAGTCATCAAAACGAGTTAAAAGAATTCTGGTGCATGAACAAGCACTACCAATAATCTCTTATTTACTGTAGGTGGGTGTATTAAAATGTCGGGATATTGGCATGAAATTTTAGACGCTCAAGCAACACCATGCTAAGACTATGTCTCGGTACGATAGAGTATCGGCCATATCACATACTGATTTCACATATTATCAAGTGTATGCGAGAGAGAGAGAGAGAGAGATCTTTTTTCTATGCAACACATGAGCATTTAGCTAGAACAAGATATAACCTAGGATAGTGATCACAAATGAAATGCTTATCCTTGATTTTGATATGTTCGAAGGGAGCATGTAGCAGACAAGGATCAGTATGGATGTGGTGGCTGTCCGTGCCCGTTATTAGTCAACCTGCAGAAGCAAGCTAGGTTGCCAAAACAGCCTCGCTTTGCTTCTGCACAAGCTAGCCCTTCAGAAAGCCAGGTTTTAGAAAGTCAAACCCAAAAGCTGCAGTTCAAACAACCAGGGCCAAAAATTAGTCCAAATTAATTATCTATTTATAGCTAGCTAGCCAGTTGCCTAACAACTACTTGAAGACTTGTCTAAAAATTAACCTATCCATTAGCTCTCTGGTATGGATACACTAGAGCTCCATATAAATACTTTCACGAAACAAGCTATTTGTAACTTTTATGGGCACTTAAGTATTTATTAACCTTCCAAAAGGGTGATTTCAAAAAATCTGTATATATCACTGATTCACTGATCATGACCTATACACCTTCAGTTACTGTGTGTCTAGTGTAATTTAATTATCGTGCGTGTTTGTCCAAGGCTTAGGCACATCTCAATGGTGAGTTTTATTTTGTTGTTTTCAAGAGTGTCATGTCATATAAAATAAAATGAAACTTGAATGAAACTCTTCATTGAGAGTGAGAGTTTCATTCTAAAGTGTCATAGACATTAAATTCCATGACTCATAGAGAGTTGGTATTCGTGCCACACAAGAGTTTCATCTAGATAAAACTCATTTCTTCTCACTCTTCTTAAATACAATGTCACGTCATCAAAAACGCTTATGTGGCAGCATATTTAATGCAAATGAAACCTTCATTGAGTTTGACCTTAGAGCAAGTATATAATACTTAATCATCAGCCGACTGAACGCTCCACAGTCACTTAGCTCGATGGTTTGACTAAGCAAATGTCCTATTATCTAGCACTAATCATCAAGCACTTGACAGCAGTGTTATTAGTAGGTTGCAGCCAAGATTTTGTACTTAAAAAATAATTGTGTGAGGATGTTGGTCGAGTCGCGTACATTGTAATTTATGGCCAACAATTGGATTTACCAGTTGTTTCATTTATCCCGTACTCAGGACAGTTCTGAGACCATGAGCTGCTGATAGAAATTGATGTAACAAAAATGTTACGAAAGGATGTACAGGTGATCTCTCTTCTGAATCAGATGACATCTTTTTGCAATTGAATTAGATGACATGCATGTCACAGATAACTAAGGAGATCGACTGTTGGTTGCCATCTCAAGCAAATATTTCATTCATTCCTGATTCACAAATATTTATCTATATATATGGTTGTTAAACAACAAAACAGTAGGAGAGGCCGATAACATGCATTAATAAGTGAGCTATAAATGATAGATAACTTTTGGTACTGTAACATCCCGACCCATGGCTTAATAGGAATAATAGGATACTCATACCAATAAGTTGCAACTTCTTTTCCGGAAGCCCATCTCCTAAAAACTCCAAAGTTAAGCGTGCTTGGCTTGGAGCGATGGGTGACCGACCGGGAAGTTCTTCCCGGGTGCGCACGAGTGACAAAGTGCGCAGAAAAGACTGGTGTTGGTCTGTGAGGGAAGTCTATGTCCTATGAAAGCTGCCTGATGTAAGCGGGCCCGGCCTCGAGGAGGCGGGACCATACATAATGGTATCAGAGCCGACTCTCGCGGTTTCACGGGCGCGTGTGTCACAGTTGCGCAGGCATAGTGCGCATGGCTGGTGTGGGGAAGTCTATGTCCTATGAAAGCTGCCTGATGTAAGCGGGCCCGGCCTCGAGGAGGCGGGACGTTACAGAATGATTTGTCACACCCTAAAATTTGCATTTCTTAAATTAGAATTAATATGTTTTAATTATGAATTTTTGGTGCTCATAAAATATAGGGAAATAAAAACTTTTCTATAAATTAAAATTTATCCTAGGGTTTAGAAACGTGTTTGTGCATTCATGTTGGAGCATTTGAGTTTTTGTGATGTGTGGTTTTGGTTAAAATTCAAATTGAGTTCAAAATGGTTCGAAAACAATTTGAAAATGAATTTTCTATAAAGGGTTTTTGAAAATAAAGACTTCTTGTTTTTCAAAAAGTTTGGAAAAGTTCAAGATTTCAAAATCTATTTAATCTCTCAAAGATCAAATTCAAAAGTTCAAAATATTTCAAACTGGTTTTGAATTTGTTTTGAGAAAGGTTTGGAAATAAAAGAAAAAGGCAAAACCTTTCTTCCCCTCTCCTCCTTTGGTTTTTGGCCCGAAGGCCCAGCTTCTTCCCTCACCCTCACTGCTTTCAGCCTGCTCCCACTCTTCCCTTTCCTCCCTTTTTCCGTCGGCCCAATGCGCAGGCCAACGGCCCGGTTCGGCGGCCGCCTTCTCCCCTCCCTCCCCGTGGGCCGACGGCGCCTGGCCCATCTTCGCGCCCGCCTCCGTCCGACTGCAGGCGCCCACACTCCTTCCCGTTTCTCTCACTGATGAACCGGTCCCGCAATGTCTCTCAATGACAGGTGGGTCCACCTTGTCAGTGGTGTCTTCCCCTACCTCGAGTCCGACTGGGACTCTGCTCTCCGAGTCCGCCGTCGCCACGAGCTCGCCCCTCCCTGCCTTGCCGAGCACTCCGAGCGCCCCTATAAGAGTCCACGTATGTCGCCGCCTCCGTTTTTCCCAAAAACCCCGAGCTCTTGAGACCTAGCTCGCTCAAACCACCGTGTTTGGATCTTGCGGAGAACGAATCTTAAGCCGCCGCCGGTGTTCGTCCTCTCCGCCGTTTCTCACGCTCCGTAAGTCCTCTCCCGAGTCTCCTGGGATCTGGAGCAAGCTCCCCGACCCCTATTATCTCTCCTTCCCCCTCTGTTTTGGTTTAACCAAACTCACCGGCGATTTCAGGGAACCACCGTCCGCCTCGCCGCTCTCCACGCCGTCCAGGAAGCCCGGTCGGCCTCATCATTGCCCTAGGTTAGTCCGCAGCAAGTTTCTCGTTCGATTCCACCAACTTCCGTAGTCTCTACTGCCCCGTACCCTCGGGTCAGTTTCCGCCGCTTAACCCCGGCGATGGCGCCGCCAGGCGCCACCGTCCCCTGCTCCAACTCCGGCAACAGCGCCGCCTGGCCGTTCCCGATCTATCCGGGACCCTCCAATCCTGATCCAATGGCCAGGAACACCCCATACCGCTTCGACGACACTTTTGATAAAGAACCCCTCGGTTTCTTCAAAATAGAACCCGCCGTCCTCCCTCCGTGATCAAATCTTATCCATCGGTTTCAGATCCAACCGCCCACAATAGCTGATACCCCTTCGGCTGATGTTTTGCTAAAGAGCCCCTCAAGTTTCTATGTATCAACCCGCGCTCCATCTTGTCCTGTTCATTGAGTCATGAGAAACTTTCAACAAAGTCCCTGCGTTTTCTCCATAACGAGGCGCAGTCCAGCCGAAAATCAGATTTGTTTTATTTATTTGAAAATTACAAAATCAAGTTTAATTTATTTACAAAACTGCCACTGACTTTAAACCTCTATAACTTCTTCGTTTTAACTCCGTTTTAGTTCGTTCAACTTGCGTTAGATTCGTTTCGAAAAGTTCTTTCCAAATATATAACTTTCACTACTGTTTTCTGTAATTAAAATTTGAGTTAAATCTAATCTAGTAATTAGTATCTGTAATCTTGTTTAGATCGTATCTTTCTCGTTATAGCTCCGGTTAGCGTGATTTTCGCGTCTGTGTGTTCGTAGCGAATCATAGATCAGTTTTCAAAACTCTTTATTTTGTTTTCTTATGAATGATGTATTGTTCTAATCATAGGCTTTGTTTTGCTTTGCATGATTGGTATTGGATGCTTGTGTGGTGCTCTGTGATCGTATGTCCAGTCGGTGAGTTATACGTTGGTGATCAAGAACAAGATCGTGATCAAGAGTCAACCTTTGGAAGTATACCAGTCAACAGAAGAAGGATCTTGAGTTTAAGGCAAGTATAGCAATCGAGTTTCTTTTCGCAGTCATGATCATGTTACTTAATTAATGTTTGCATCGAATGATAAAA
Source organism: Coix lacryma-jobi var. lacryma-jobi (assembly GCA_009763385.1). NCBI lineage: Eukaryota > Viridiplantae > Streptophyta > Magnoliopsida > Poales > Poaceae > Coix > Coix lacryma-jobi. Next base: position 9,922,831 of record CM019831.1, on the reverse strand, counting down.
ATGGCTTATTAGCAACTTAAGAAATTATCTGTACAAGAACCTTCGGGATTTACAGTGCAACTGTTGGGGGTTATATGGCTCTGGCTTTAGCTCAGTATGAGGACCTTTTCTAGCTTGTTAGAGGTTACCGAAAGGCGCAAGAGGGGCTCCGATCTGTATGGTCTTGGCCGACCAAGTTGGTGCATTTTTGTCTTTGGTTAGTCACCGCTTGTAGGGGAGATTCATGCTTATTGATGGGGAAACCTAGCGGCCCTAACTTGTTAGACGAACCTTTGAAAGGCTTCATCGTGAACCCTGCCGACTCTCCTTGGAAGTGAGTTAAGAGGCTGATCACCTCGGGCGAAAGGGCAATTCACGTCTCGCAGTGAAAGTGTACACCTTTGCGCAAAGTTTATTAAACTGATATATCAGCCTTGCTCAAGGACACGAGCGGCCTTGAAGACTTTTACATTTATGACTTTTGTTGGTTAACATGTTCATTATTTACCGTTTTATGCTATTCATTATTTACGTTACATTGATCATGAGACTTGGGATCTATATCACTTGTTGCTATACTCGTGGAGTTCGACATGGACTCACTCTTGCTTTTCCCCACACCTCAGAGAGTTAAGCTTTGGAGAAGCTTAGGCTTGTGATCAACCAGTCAGTTGTTCCCTGTGAAGTTGGTGTCTCCATCTGAAGATCGGAGTGTCTTTCCGCTGTCTGCTCTTTAAGGTTATGTTCTTTGTGTTTATACGTTATATATGAGCATTGTCTTTCGATATTACCCTTTATTTGTGGCTATATGTGAGATTTGACTTCCTGGGCTCACATATGGTGTATACCTGGTTTTGTTCTTAAAACCGGGTGTGACAGGTACGAATATATGTACTCTGTAAAAAGATAAAAAAATATTAAAAACAGAAGTTTGTGCTGTACTTGTACTTTAAACGGTGTACCTTATCTATGGTACCTACATGGTTCCAATTTTATATGTAGGCACGGCACACTCGATCCCTCTATATATACCAGTAGTTTAGTTTACTGCATGCATGATCATTGATATCAGTGTCATGACTCCGATGAGGAGATGCTTAATTTTGGTCTGTACGCGTGTCTGGTTACTGGTACTAGGCAGTGTTGTTATTCATTTGTTCATGTCTGACGAATAGGACTGGGTGACACCTGGAAAAATGTGCTGAAAGCCTAAACGAGACTAAGGAGTCTAATCACTACAGCAGAATCCCTCTTTGTCGAGTGCTGGCAGCACTCGGCAAAGAGCCTTTTGCACTCGGCGAAGGCTTCGCCGAGTGCCGCACTTGGCGAAGGGCACTCGGCGAAGAATTTCACGGCAAAGGGTTCTTTGCCGAGTGCCAAATATCGGGCACTCGGCGAAGGCTTCGCCGAGTGCTGACATATTTGGCACTCGGCAAAGAAAAAAATAAAAAAAAACCCGAAAAAATAGGGAAAAATTTTTATTTAATTGGAGGAGGGGCCCACTGGGCAGCGCCCACACGGAGCCTCCTCTACCACTGCACTACATACTCATATACGTTCCATCTCCGTTTCGATTACCCATATATTATACTAAATCATGTGTAACTTGCTTATTTGAGGCCCTAAACGAATTCAAATCAAAAAATTGTAAACTACAAAGTTTTCTAACTTTTCAAGATCTACAACTTTTATTTTGGTAGTTTTTCCATCCGAGGTCGTTTATAAAAATTTGAATTTTAAATTTTATAATTTGAAACGTAGTTTTCGTTGACAAGATGATTTCAAATCAAAAAGTTGTCAACACCAAAGTTTCATAACTTTTTGAGATCTACAACTTTTATTTTGGTCATTTCTCCATCTGAGGTATTTTGAAAAATTTGAATTTTAAAATTTTCAAATTAGACGCAGTTTTGCATAACTAGATGACTTCAAATTAAAAAGTTATCAACTACAAACTTTCATAACTTGTCAAGATCTACAAAGTTTATTTTGGTTGTTTGACTATTTGTGCATCCGACATTGTGGTTCTAATATTATTCATAAACATTATATATCACTCTTGTAGTTTTATAAACTACGGGAGAGATATATAAGATTTGTGAACGAATTTATTTTAAGTTTGTCAAATGAAAAAATCACCAAAACAAAAATTGTTCATCTTGATAAGTTAACCAACTTTGTAGTTAAAAACTTTTTCATTTGGATTAATTTACTGCTTCAAAATGTAATTTAAAAACTGGCTTTGCCGAGTGTCAGAAAAAAACACTAGGCAAAGAGCTCTTTGCCGAGTGCCACGTGGCTGGCACTCGGCAAAGGCACCTCTTTGCCGAGTGCCAGCCACGTGGCACTCGGCAAAGAACCGTCCACGTGGCACAGTTCGGGGCCACATTCTTTGTCGAGTGCCACGTGGCCGGCACTCGGCAAAGAGGGGCTCTTTGCCGAGTGCCGGCCACGTGGCACTCGGCAAAGAGGGGCTCTTTGCCGAGTGTCGGCCACGTGGCACTCGGCAAAACATGCTTTGCCTTGTGTTTGCGCTTTGCCGAGTGTCGGCCACGTGGCACTCGGCAAAACATGCTTTGCCTTGTGTTTGCGCTTTGCCGAGTGCCACGTGACCGGCACTCGGCAAAGAGGCTCTTTGCCTAGTGCCCGAAATTTGGCACTCGGCAAAGCCACAGGCACTCGGCAAAGATTGATTTTCCCGTAGTGAATACTTCATTTGAGATCTTATTGTTGAATTGCCACATTCAAATGTGGGGAAGAAAGCCTAAACGAGTCTAGTTTTCACCGTGCGTCGTCGACTCGTTGTCAGTGTGTAGGCCGGGTGGCTTTTATTTGGAGGTAGGTGATACTTCATCAGCTGGCCAGCTGACTGATTAATTGGATTGTATTGGAGTAATACATGTACGAGGAGGTGAGATGGATGATCGGTGAAACTTGAAGTGTAAATGAATGAAATATATATTATAGATATAATAACGAGCTGGTTAATTAATTTCGTCTCTTGTGGTGCGTGTGTACATGCATGTTTACTGCTCAGCAATCAGCATCAGCTAACTGCTGGTAAATGGTGTGTCCCAGACAAGTGCTCAGTACCGCGACACTTTTCCGTGCGCGTATGCATCATCAGGAATAGAATTGACGATCCAAAACACATTCGGGAGGGGAGGAACAAGTTTATTATAGCTACCGGCGAGAGATCGGCTGCCTCTTCTTTAATTTGTAATAATATATGGAGTGGAAGTGAACGACAGGTCAGCATGTCTTCCGAAGAATGATTGTGGATCACCGGCGGCGGCGGCGGCGGAGGCCTGAGTCCGACTGCCGTTGCGCTCACCATCGATCTCACAGGTCGTCGGGTACTGTTGAATTGCCACTACCCCCACTACCTCCAAATGTGCTGAGGTTTCTTCCCCAGATTCAAATGTCTCGTACTGTTGAATTGCCAGGCTCTTGCTTCTATCACTGCACCGAACCAGCCCATTGGATATCGTTGGCTGAATTGCCACTTGTTGCCATGTGGTTCAGCTTGCGGTTCTAGGGCCAGGACATGGGCGCATTTCATCATAGAAGATGGACGCAGAAGGGTGGCAGCTTGAGTATGGTGGCCTATTGGGTACCGAGGCCGATCGGTTGCCAATTGTTGTCATTGGTTCAGCTTCGAGTTCCAGGGCTAGGACATGAGTGCAGTGCTTGGGAGAAGCTGGCAGCACAGGTCGACAGTGACAGGTGGGAAACAGTAAGGCGGCGACAACGAGCTGACTGACCCATGCGACTATGAGACCAACAACAAGAATCACAACAATCTGCGGTAGGCATATTAGAGAAGAGCAGATCTGCATCATCAACCACTAGATGATGCTGATGTTTGGGTTTAGCTGCTTGCCTTAGCGCTTCAGTATATTCCTATAAATGCCCGCCTGGTTAGCATCGTGATAATGAAACATGATCCATATTTACATATATAGCCTGTTTTTTATTTAGCGTGTATTGGATGTGCAACAGTAAGAAGAACAAGGAGAACCCATGACTGCATGCCTACTTGGTGGCCATGGCCCATGGGTATTCCTTTTGGTTTTGGCTTTTGGCCCCAAAAGCCAAAAGGTCAACCAAAGGTGGTGTTGCTGGAGGTGGCTTTTGCAGAAGCAGGTGCTTTTCCGTAGTATATTTTTGAAAGCTGTTTTGACCCTGCTTTTGGCTTTTGGCTTTCAGCTGTTCAAAATAGGTGAAATAAAAAACGTTTTCATAATTATTTTAAAAAACAAAATTTCATAGCTCACAACCCACAACAGCATTTCCACAGCTTACAGCCACAACAACTTTTTTTCACAGCTACAGCTCAACCAAACAGGGTCTTATATGCCCTTCCACAAGTGCTATGCTAGAAATAGTGGCACGTCTAAAAAGTCATTAGTGATATTGAAAAACGCTTCATTTATGTTGTGTCTATATATGATATATTGACATTAGTGATGCATAAAAATGTGTCACTGATGACCCTTTATCATTGACGCGTCCAGCCAAAACATGCCTCTAATGACCTTTATGACTAGAAGGTGACGTGGTTTGATGAGACACATCACTAATTTGCATATTTTTTTGCCTAGGAGAAACACACGAGTGACTCGTTGTAACTGTACATGTCTCAGATCTCAAAATAATGATGTGTTTTCTTTCTGGGTCACTGATTTAGGTGCCTCATTTGTTGATTTCTGGCATAGTGAAGTACATGCACCTCGAAGGACGTTACCACGGAACCGGACAATCTCATCTACTTTGGCCTCATCGTTGAGGGTCCACAGCCTAACCGTAGCTGCCCCTCTTAATTAATGAAGGTGTTTCCTGACAGTCAAAGCATGAAAAGGACTATAGACTAGTGGTTTTATGAGCCTCAGTGGTCATGGTTTCAACTTCTATGGGAGTGAATATTCTAGGATTTAAGGGTGGATTGTGTACTTTTAGTGGTAGGCGATGTTCCCTTTGATAGCGAGGTGTCCGTGATGACTTCGGCAATCGTTTTTCGAGGATTAGCCGGTCCAATCTTCGAAGGTGCTCATCTGGGTAGGATTTGCATGTCTATTCATGGGGCTCAGCGCGTGTGCATTGTGAGCGTCTCAATTGTAATGTGTAATCTTAAAAAACTAACTGTTCTAGCATCTCCAACCTGCCTAGACTTCCTACACTCGAGGCTCTTAAGGACCTTCTAGGATGACGATTAGTTGACGGCAATGTTTAAGGCCATGGTAGTGACCATGAACATCAAGCTGCTAGTGGGCTTAACATAGGAAATCCTGATCTGTTGTGGGCAAACGGAAGCATGGGAAGAGGAGGCATCGATGAGAGCATTGCACGCTGATCTTAAGCTTTTGCTAGTTTCAAAACACTAAAAAATTTAAGATCAGTGTTAGTACTAATATTATTACATTCCATATATGGACAGATTTTTTTTATATTTATATGATTGGCCTCTGGTTTTAGTTTGGGCCTTGTTGTCTGAAATCTCTAGATCAGCCATGGTCGTTTTGTCTATCTTCAGACACGTACTCTTCTAGTATAAAATAGAATGATGTGTTGTACTTATATTACATTTGGTACCTACACGACATTAATAATGTTATAAGTAGTGAGCTCCTGCCAAATGAATGCCAAAAGTTTTGTGCGCTTTTTTTGTGACTTAAATGTTTTGTACATTGCACCATGGATTTTTCAACAATTTATTATATTGCGCCGTTGCAGATTTCTAGTAGCTGCTTGCCAAAGACTCTCACTATATATGCCACTCCAACAGCATACTGCAAGTGTGTTGATATTGTTTGCCACATAGTACTACGTACTATTATTTCTCACTGCTTTATTAGTCTCATGACACTAAAATGACTAAATGAGGAGATTCTTCTGGTCTCTCTGTGTGGTAGTTCTGCTAGCCGGTGTTGTTTGAGTGGCCCAGGAAAGGCAACGTATGAAATGCAGACTAGGATTGGGTGACATCAGGAAAATGACAGATTTGAGATCTCAGATGATAAGGCTTCCTCGCCACACAAAAAATCTTGTAGAGAGCAACACCGAAGCTGATAGCCCTTGGTGGAATTGCCCATTTGTTTCCTCAGCCACCGCACCAACATATGGATTCCCTGGGCTTGATTGGTACTCGCGGTTCCTTTAGCTGTGCTTGCTGTGAGAGAAACCAGCGACGCAAAAGCCTTGGCTAGCCATGGCCATCGGCACAATGAACAAGCTAATGCATGCGAGCAGTCGAGAAGAAGAAAGGAATGTGTGATTGTCCTTGCCATGCGTGCACACGAGGAAACGGAAGAGGTGGCGGAGCTTTGTTCCTATCTGGTGGAGTTATGCCGGATCAAATCTTTGTGTAATATCCTACTAGACATCGACGACTTGGTTGCCACTTGAAGTACGTGCACTCGTACAGGTAATCATATGGGGATGAACACTAAGTCATTGTTGACTTACGCTTGCAACTTGTAATCTGTTTGGAAATAAATTTGAACATCAGACGATGATGATCCACGTAAGATTGTCTACAACATTAAAGTATTAATATTATTACAATATCAGATGATTTTGGACAAGTAAACCCTGGGTAAAATTGCAAACATCTAGCAGGATATGTGTAGTTCGGGATATGAAGTATAATGGTTTGTTCATCTTAGATATTGGAGATTAAAGGAAACAATGGTTTTTGCATAGTCTATATAGGAACAGTTTTGCATTATTATTGACCAGGAATAAACACATATGTCTTCAGTATCTTGAGTTTGAGTCAGGCAAGTCTTTACTACTACAAACCATTTTTCTACATGAACACAAAAGTTGTGTTGTACTTGTATTTATCTATGGTGCCTATATTAATTAGATTTTATAGCTATTGAATTCCTTGTAAAGAGTACTGTGTTTTGTTTGCTTCACCCTGAATTTTTCATAATTTACTATACTGTTCTGTTGCAGGTTTGTTTGTCAAGGCCCTCTCCTATATATATCACTTCACCATGCTGCAGATACCTGCATCACCATTGGCCACTAATGATAATGTTTGCCATGTACTGCTATTATGTCTCAAAGCTGTATCAGGGTCAGCGATGGTTTTGGTCTCTGTCTGGCTGTATTTATCGCTGCTGCTGTAGCTTGCCAGTACTGTAGATCTGTTGATGACCTGGACAACAAGTGAAATTAATAGAGATTAGGAATAGGTGACATGAGGAAAAAAATTCACTGAGAATCCTAATCATATTTTGTATCCCAGTCCCTATGTTGAGATTTGAGGGGACAAGGCTTCTTTCCCCTACACAGAACCATGTAGAGAGGATAACCGTACCTAACTGCCTTTGGTGAAGTTGCCAAGCTCACAAAGCACTGCACCCCTAAGAAGATCTTAAGGGCTTGGTAATTTTTTACATACATCCATTTTAGGAATGGAGAAGGGAATGCACAAGCTCAGTGGAGAGTTGAGGACAACTCAATTGAGTTAAGTTCCTAGGTCTGCTGCAGACATGTTGCTGGCGGCTGTAGCGCATTGGAAAAAACTTGTGAAAATCCAGTAATTCTGCGGACATGTTGCTTTTTTTAGATAATGGATAGTTTATATCCGGCTTCTTCTATCAATTGATAGAATCAGACCAATTATTACAACTCTTGCCAACGAGCACAAAATAGACTGCAAATAAAACAAATTCGCAGCCGACCAACCAACACGAAATAAGGTTTAAAACTAAACATGACTAATATGTCTAGCAGATAACCACCTACTGGAACCAAAAAATTGCAACACTGATGTCTCAAGGTACTGTCCAACTTGGATCAGTTGCTCCCGTTGGTCACCATGCTGCTGCAGACTTGCCCACTGCCGAAGCCAGTACGTTCCTCTCAAGAGTACCTGTAAGAAAGATTTTGGTCTACATTTATCAAAAACCACTTCGTTTCTTGTTACCCAAATTGCCCAACAAAGTGTCATAGCTACTGTTAATAACAACAAGTTGTACATTTTATTCCAGGTTTTCGACCAATGCAGAAAAAGGTCGCTCATATCCGTACAAGTTGCAATATGTGTCCCAAATACCTAGACAATGATTTGTCTCTGCGTGTAATTACTATGAATGAAGTGTAGAAATCGTATAGGAATCACAAAAAGCTCTGCAAATATGCAGAGTCGTTGTGGTGTAGGGGGCTGAGGATAAAATGATACTAGCTGTTGTCTAGGTGGTAGTTCTAGCATAATACTCATCCTCATAGTCCTAGTGCCTTGGAGCTCGATTGGTGATGTAGAAAACTAGAGAGAACTGCACCATTCATACCAGATTAATGGGTTCAGCTTCAGCCGGATGCCTTGGTTGCTAAAATTTCCCAAATTCTTGCTAGGGAGGTTATACTAGAGCATTTTCTGGAAACTGTTGGTCGTTCATCTCAAAAGAACATGAATGTTCAGAGCATTCGCCAGCCGTTACTGAATGGTTGTGTACAATTAAACTTTGTTGATATGCTTCTTTATTAGTGACTAATAGTTGGTGTCGAAATTCATTGGTTGTATGGTACTATGGTAGTACTATTGTAATATGTCAGGTTCACTTAACGTACTGCAATCGCTCTCTATGACTCATCCATCATTACTTTATTCAGGCGAACTAAGATTTTCCAGTTTTCTTGAAGGCTGCTCTTCCCAAATTAAAGGTGGCATCTTTTTCTAGAATGGGGAACATATATTATTTATTGTACTTCTGTTTTACAAGCTTTATTTAGAAACCCTGCTTTTTTAATGAAGAACTAGTGAAGACTGAAAAGAACTGCACCATTCAGATCAGGATCACGTGTTTTTTGTAATTTCACTAATATTTTCTATGTAATTTCCAACCTATCTTTCGAAGATTAATAATTTTTTAGGTGTAAATTTACTTACTTTGCAAATTTGTAATATCTAGAGTATTAACAAAGTAATACAAAAAAAGGGAGATGAACACTAAGTCATTGTTGACTTACGCTTGCAACCTGTAATCTGTTTGGAAAAAAAATTGAACATCAGGATGTTCAACGTAAGATTGTCTAAAGCATTAAAGTATTAATATTATTACAATATCATATTATTCTGGACAAGTAAAGCCTGAGTAAAATTGCAGACATCTAGCCGAACATGTGTAGATCGGGATATGAAGTACGTATAATGGTTTGTTCATCTTAGATATTGGAGATTAAAGGAAACAATGGTTTTTGCATAGTCTATATAGGAACAGTTTTGCATTATTATTGATGAGGGATAAACACATCTGTCTTCAGTCTTTACTACTAGAAAACCATTTTTCTACATGAACACAGAAGTTGTGTTGTACTTGTATTTACCTGTGGTGCCTACATGAATGAGATTTTATAGCTAGCTAGTGAAGTCCTAGTAAGAGTACTGTGTTTTGTTTGCTGCACCCTGAATTTTCCATAATTTACTATACTGTTCTATTGCAGGTTAATTTGTACTAACAGCTTGTCAAGGCTCTCTCCCTATATATACGACTCCACCATGCTGCAGTTACCTTTGCCATGTACTGCTATTATGTCTCAAAGTTGTATCAGGGTTAGCGATGGTTTTGGTCTCTGTCTGGCTGTATTTATCGCTTCTGCTGTAGCTTGCCTGTACTGAAGATCTGTTGATATCCTGGACAACAAGTGAAACTAATAGAGATTAAGAATAGGTGATATGAGGAATAATTCACTGAGTATCTTAATCATATTCTGTATCCCAGTCCTGATGTTGAGATTTGAGGGGACAAGGCTTCTTCCCTCTACCCAGAAGCCATGTAGAGAGGATAACCGTACCTAACTACCTTTTGGTGAAGTTGCCCAGCTTGTGGCTCAAGCACCGCACCCCCAAAAAGATCTTAAGGGCTAGGTAATTTTCTGCATACATCCATTTTAGGCATGGGAATGCACAAGCTCAGTGGAGAGTTGAGAACAACTCAATTAAGTTAAGTTCTTAGGCCGGCTGCAGACAAGGTACTAATGAAAATCCAGTAATTTTGCCGACATGTTGTTGAGTACAAGTTGCAATATGTGTTCCAAATATCTACACAATGAAAAGAACATGTTGCAGACATGTTGCTTGATTGGTGACGTCGAAGAGTGAAAAGAACTGCACCATTCATCAGATTAATGGGTTCAGCTTCAGCCTGATGTCTTGGTTGCTGAAATTTCCCAAATTCTTGCTAGGGAAGTTATACTAGAGCATTTTTCTGGAAACTGTTGGTCGTTCATCTCAAAAGAAGATGAATGTTCCGAGCATTTGCCAGCGTGGTTACTGAATGGTTGTGTACAATTAAACTTTGTTGATATGCTTCTTTATTAGTGACTAATAGTTGGTGTCGAAATTCATAGGTTGTGTGGTAGTACTATTGTAATATGTCAGGTTCACATAACTGCAATCGCTATATGACTCATCCATCATTACTTTATTCAGGCGAATTAAGATTTTCCAGTCTTCTTCAAGGCTGCTCTTCGCCAAAGGTGGCATTTTTCCTAGAATGGGGAACATGCATTTATTGAACTTCTGTCTTGCAAGCTTTTATTTAGAACCCTGTTTTTTTTAATGAAAAAATTAGTGAAGACTGAAAAGAACTGAACCATTCAGATCAGGATCACGTGTTCTTTGTAATTTCACTAATATTATCTATGTAATTTCCAATCTATCTTTTGAAGATCAATAATTTTTTAGGTATAACTTTACTTACTTTGCAAATTTGTAATATCTAGAGTATTAACAAAGTAATACAAAAAAGTGAGAACAGAGAATTGCCTATGGTACTGATGTGGCTTCAATTTTATTTCTAGGGAACTTGTAGAAAATAAAAGACTACTACTTTTTGTTTGTTGCTCCCTTAGTTTTCAGTAGTTTACTAAATTGTTCCGATTGCAGATTTCTACTAGCTTGCAGTTTGCCAAAGTCCTGGCCCTATATATACCACTGCATGAATCACCATTGGCCATTATTCAAATTGTTTGCACCACTACTATTATGCGTCACAGCTATATAACAGTGTCATGACTCATGAGACTGATGAGGAGATGCTTTTGACTTCGTTTGTGTCTGACTGCTGCTGCGAGAGCTAGCTGGCGTTGTTCATTTGTTGATGGCCGACCAGTGAAAATCATGATTAGGACTGGGTGACACTAGGAAAGATGCACTCAAAGCCTTAATGATCTTGGAGTCTACTGTTTAGTTTGAGATCTGAGAGAATATGGTTTCTTCCACATATAGAAAACACGCTATCGGAGACACGAACCGCAAACCTGCCTCCCTCTAGTCTCTAGCATTGCACTGCCCATTTCATATCGTCCAGGTACAAGTGGAGTGAAATCCAGAGCATAGTGACAATGACCTGGCTGACGCAAGCGAGAGGTCAAGGGGAACCAATCCATAGCAACATGGTTGATCAGAGTGAACCATTGGAAAAAGTAGTCGTAGCCGAATTTAGCACCTAGAGCAAGAAGACGGTGAGCTACAACAGGCATATTAGTAGTCTTCAAATATGGATGTGCACCTCAGTGGCTCAGTGTTTGTATAATTGAACTCCCTGGTGGCCTGTATAAGATCGTGATAATTAATGACATCCATATTTGCATTTACAAAAGGCATGTATTTATTTTTTTCGCAAATAAACTCACAAATAAACCTCAATTTGATCCAAATATTTACAAACATAATCATTGTTTGGTCAAAACGGTGAATTTTAGGCATGGTGAAGGGAATGCACAGGCTAACTGGGAAGTCAACAACAACTGAATTGAGTTACTTTCCTCTCTTATATGTGCAGGGGAATAGAATTATAGGAAAGCAAGCCATTAATCAGCTTAAAATTGTTATATGGAGCCATGTAGATGACGAGCCCCCAACTGATAGCCAGGAAATGTTTTGCACCAGTTTGCCTCAGTCCGTCACTGAATACATGATGAACAACACTTTGCCTACAGTCGACAATGAAAACTGATGTGTATTCCCAGTAAGAGCTGTATACAGAGCATGTCAGGTGCCTCCATGGTGGCCATCTAAGAGCTGTAAACAGAGACGTCATCGGCTGTGTTAACGTGGGTCCTGGTATACCACTGCAAAAATGTCTTTGACATGTGCACTCTTTTTTCACTAGCAATTAACAATTATAGTAAACTAACGGTAAACAGGTAAACAACTCCAAAGACAGGTTAAAATGTTTTTCAGAGGTGACAACAATGTCCACCTCTGAATAATCATTGATCTCAATTAATCACTAACTGCATAGGTGCGCTACAACGACAGACTCAATAAATCAAGGAAAAGTTTGGCACCCTGCTACTGAGCAAGCTCCCAAGCCTGCCATGGACAGTGTCATGCAGTCATCGTACAGCCACACCATCAGTCGTAGATCTAGCCACCGCCGCGCATCGTACTGCCCCACCTTTACCTATGGCCGCATGACAAGAACTCAAGTACTTGAAGCAGCATGATCGGTACTGGATGTGTCACTGAAAGAAGAGCTGGTAGAAGGCATGCTTGAATGGTGGATCGAGTCACTCAATTGGTGTAAGTCAAGTAGGTTATGTCACCTTTGTAGGTTTTTATTTGCTAGTTTTCAATTACTAGTGAATTCTAAAATTATTTCATAAAAATATTGCTTTTAATTAGTACACTAACAATAGTATAATATTTCAAGTCATGGTTATGTTATATGAAGGGCATCTCGTTTAATTTGAGCCTTTGTCCTGTAAAATCTCTAGACCAGCGGCCATGGTTGTTTTCTCTATCTTTGGACTCTTTTGCAATACAAAATAGAAGCTTGTGTACTATCACTTCTACTTCCGTTTCCTTTAATAATGTTTGTAACTAGCGCGCTCTTAGCAATTGCTCCATTAATTGCAAATTTCTGGTAGCAGCTTGCCAATGTCCTCTGGCTGGCTATATATATATACCAATCCGTCAGTATACTGCACTTTCATCTATGCATCACCATTAGCCAGCGTGTTACAGTGTGTAAGAGAGAGTAGTGTTGACATACATTGCTTGCGACATATAGTAGATGACTATATTGTGTCCCATGACTCTAAAAAAAAAAGATGTTTTGGTCTCTGTCTGGCCATACCTATCCCACTTGCTCTGCTAGCTGAGGTTGTTCGAGTGGCCTAGACAAGCAGTGAATAACAGATCAGGGGACTTGGTGGCATCAGGAAAAATTAAGCTAAATCCTATGTCACATTTAGGGGCTTAGTACGAAATTTGAGATATGAATGTATAAGGCTTCTTCCGCATCCAAACAAGCCTGGCAAACACGAGACTCAAACCAGATTATTGCCACTGGTGGAATTTCCCAACTCTTTGCTTGACATATGATTTAAATAAAGTTTAAATAAATTATATTACGAGTATATATACCAACCGCATGCAAACCACCTTAATTGGATGTATAAAAATGCCTCATTCAAGAAGTAGTTTTTTCTCAAGTAAAAGCTCATTTCTACTCTCTCCATCCCAAATTATAAGGCATTCCAAGAATCTTGGAGAGTCAAAGTTTTTCAACTTTGACCAAATTTATATAATAAAATAATAATATTTATAATATCAACTAAGTGTAATTAGATTCTTTGTTAGTTATATTTTTATAATGTACATATTTGATGTTATAAATCTTTGTATTTCTCTCTATAATTTTGGTCAAAGTTAAAAAAGTTTGACTCTCCAAGATTCTTGGAATGCCTTATAATTTGGAATGGAGGGAGTAATAAGCTTCGAAACAAACCGCATGCAATATCTCGTTTATTAGAGATGTAGGGGCAATTAAATTCACAAGGAAACCTAGTATTTTCACCTGAACTGACACCGTTAAGTCGCGTAATAAATGGAGCATGGGGAGCCTCTACTTTGATTTTTTTTTAAAAAAAAAGTGACAAAATCATAATATTCACTAAATGAGGGAAAAATCACAATTCCACCACAAGCAAGGGTAATAACACAAGATTGATTTCATATACCACCCTGCTCGTCCTCTTTCTATCTCATCACCATATATATATATTGTTCCCTCCGTCCAGTTGGCGTCAGTATATCATTAATTTGTAGAATAATTAATCTGGTCATCCATATATATCGTTTAGGACATGGCTGTCAACAGCCCCAACTACTAGTACTACTAGTACATGACTTTGGTTCCCCAAATTTTTTTAAGTTCCCGTCACATCAGATATTGCGATCCTAATCTAGTCTATTAAAATAGACTAATTACAAAAATAATTTATTGTAGAATTATTCTCGAGACGAATCTATTAAGTCTAATTATTAGTCCATGATTTGGCAATGTGGCGCTACAATAAATATTTACCAATGATGGATTAATTTAGCTTAATAGATTCATCTTATTAATAACTGTATGGCGGTGTAATTATTTTTAAAATTTATCTACTTTTAATAGACAAACACATCTGATGTGACACGGACTAAACTTTAGCCCACACACCCCCTATCAGCCACCACTACAGCAGAATCAGACTTTGCCGAGTGCTGGCAGCACTTGGCAAAGAGTCTTTTGCACTTGGCGAAGGCTTAGCACTCGGCGAAGAAAATGTCGGCAAAGGGCTCTTTGCCGAGTGCCCGATTGGCACTCGGCGAAGGCTTTGCCGAGTGCCAAATATCGGGCACTCGGCGAAGGCTTTGCCGAGTGCTGGCCCACTGGGCAGCTCCCACCCGTTTCCCTCGAAATCACAAGTCCTAGTATTTTTTCACGTAATTTTTGCTAACGCAGTCAGCAGGATTCGAACTCACGACCTGTCTTTTGCACGGAGCGTCTTCTACCATCTTCGTTTCGGTTACCTATATATTATACTAAACCGAGTATAACTTGCTTATTGGAGGCCCTAAATGAATTCAAATAAAAAAGTTGTCAACTACAAAGATTTCTAACTTTTTGAGATCTACAACTTTTATTTTGGTAGTTTTTCTATCTAAGGTCGTTTATAAAAAATTGAATTTCAAATTTGACAATTTGAAACGTAGTTTTCGTTGACAAGATGATTTCAAATCAAAAGGTTGTGAACACCAAAGTTTCATAACATTTCGAGATCTACAACTTTCATTTTGGTCATTTCTCCATCCGAGGTATTTTAAAAAATTTAAATTTTAAATTTTTCAAATTCGAACGCAGTTTTGCATAACTAGATGACTTCAAATTAAAAAGTTATCAACTACAAACTTTCATAACTTGTCAAGATCTACAAAGTTTATTTTGGTTGTTTGACCATTTATGCATCCGACATTGTGGTTCTAATATTATTCACAAACATTATATATCACTCTTATAGTTTTATAAACTATCGGAGATATATAAGATTTGTGAACGAATTTATTTTAAGTTTGTCAAATGAAGAAATCACCAAAACAAAAATTGTTCATCTTGATAAGTTAACCAACTTTGTAGTTAAAAACTTTTTCATTTGGATTAATTTACTGCTTCAAAATGT
Organism: Coix lacryma-jobi var. lacryma-jobi; assembly: GCA_009763385.1. Lineage (NCBI taxonomy): Eukaryota > Viridiplantae > Streptophyta > Magnoliopsida > Poales > Poaceae > Coix > Coix lacryma-jobi. Next base: position 9,907,387 of record CM019831.1, on the reverse strand, counting down.
AATTTAAAAACTGGTTTTGCTGAGTGTAAAAAAAAAAGCACTAGGCAAAGAGGTCTTTGCTGAGTGCTACGTGGTTGGCACTCGGCAAAGAGGGGCTCTTTGCCGAGTGCCGGCCACGTGACCCTCGGCAAAGAACCGCCCACGTGGCACAGTTCGGGGCCACATGCTTTGCCGAGTGCCACGTGGCTGGCACTCGGCAAAGAGGGCTCTTTGCCGAGTGCCAGCCACGTGACACTCGGCAAAGAACCGCCCAAGTGGCACAGTTCGAGGCAACATGTTTTGCCGAGTGCCACGTGGCTGGCACTCGGCAAAGAGGTGTCTTTGCCGAGTACCTTTCTTTGCCGAGTGTCCGACACTCGGCAAAGCATCATTTGCCTTGTGTTTGCGCTTTGCCGAGTGCCACGTGGCCGGCACTGGGCAAAGAGGCTCTTTGCCCAGTGCCCGAAATTTGGCACTCGGCAAAGCCTAGGTTTCCTATAGTGCACTGTATATGCCCTATTGCCATGCACTGCTACAGGATCGAGTAGGGTAGGACAACAGGGCTGAGCTTGGCACTGCTGCCGCACCCAGACAGTGGCAGAAGGGCAGCAGCTAATTACATTACATCGCTGCTGCTGCCGTCGGGCAGTGTTGTTCATTTGTTGGTAGTAGGTCCGAAACAGTACGTAAATAAGAGATTAAGACTGGGTGGCATCAGGAAAAATACGAAGTGAGCCAGAATCAGAATTGCGCGGGCTTAGTGCTTATGATCGAGGATCAGGTACGGCAAGTATTTAGGGGCAAGCATATGATTCCAAATGGTCGGTGGCAGCGCAGAGCTCCTCTCCAACAACACTTATTGCAGCAAGGATTCTGTTATGCGCTACGTCCAGGGACAGACTAAGTCTACAAGGCCTAGAAGGCCGGCTTGAGCTTAAGATAAATGTAATCTTCAACTGTCAGAATGCAAAAGTAATTGGCACCCGTGCTTCTTTGTATTACTAAGCAAACGAGCAAACAGAATACAATATAGGAAAACTGATGTTTTGGACACAATGTTACGTTAACTAAATGGGGTGGCTATTTTCTGTAGTACCCATACGAAATGGCTCTGGTAGAACTAGTTCGCAATGTCGTTTCTGAATTTTTCCATGCAAAGCAAGGGACAGCTGCATCCCTCTCAGGTGCAGCATCGATCAGGTGGGATATCATATCTGAGAACCGTGACGTCGGAATGTTGTGAGGTGGTGCTTATTATATGGGGCTGTTTGGCAGTTCCTCATTCTCCTCTAACTATGTATATGTTTCCATGCTTAACAAAATAGGACTTTTCCATGCTTAACAAAATATACTGTGTATGTTTTCCCCAGTTCCTCATTCTCCTCTAACTTTCAATATTTTTAATTTTCTTATGCGGTGTTATTGTCATGGTTGGTGCCCGACATCAGTGTGACAGAAATTGTTACTCACAGTGTTGTTCTCTCCTCGGTGTAAATCATGTAGGAGGAAACAAAAGTCTCTAGTTGTTGGAAGGAAGAGGAATGGGGAACAGGATGTCTACATATGCATCACAATCATTCAGAAAGGCTTCAGGCTAACTCTATGCAACAACATAATGCATGTTTTGGTGCAGCAGTGTACTGGTGTAAGCTAGTAACGTGATGGCAGAAATGATCCTATATATATGGTTTACAATCTTAAAATATATGTTCCATCAGAAAATAATGTCTCAATGGTGGACTAACTTTGCACTATATGGTTAGCAATCAAATAAATTCATCTACAAAGCATGTGACCCCTGCCTAATCAGTTTGAGAGCAGAGCAAAGACTTTTGGAATAGGTGGCATCCAGGAAATCATACTATTATCTTTACTCATGCAGGACCTGGTAATCCTTGCTTCACAAACCACATGTAATCATTTGCCGCCATCCTGCGGTGGAACGACATGTAGTTCTGCTTGTTTCTCCACTTCATCAACTCCAAGATCACTACGAAGTACACAACTATTCAGTACTATCCACTACCTGAACAAGCTCTAGAGCAGCCTGAATCTGGTTTTAGAGCATGTAGCGTCACAGATTGCGGCCCAAACCAGCCCAATTTGAATCTTGGTGGGCAGCCTTTTTTTTGTTTTTTCTTGATTAACAGATGGTGGTTAACCACAGTTTGTTGCCTCTAGGTGGGCATTCTTTTTTCTCCTCACATGGTGGCAATCTATTCATAGGAGAAATTATCATTTTTTTTCTCGATATTGTGGTGCTGCACGTTTTTCATTAGGAGATTGGAGAAATTATCATATAAATTGCTTTTGGAGAGAGACATCGCCGGAAAATAAATTGCTTTTATAGAGATATTGGAGAAATTATATAAATTGCTTTTATAATTATCATATAAATTGCACGTTATTATGTCAATTCAGTTTAATAAACTTGAGAAACATCGCCGGAAAGAAATACGCATTACTGGCAGGGATAAAAATAATTTTGACTTCTCATAGCATATAAAGATATCTGACTGTACTCTGTTTTGTCCAAACATATAGTCAACAGTGTATCACCACTTGTGTTACAGGTTTATGGTCATCTCTGATTATTATTACCTAGCGGTTATACCTTAATACACATGATCGTGTCAGTTAGCCAGCACAGCTGACTTTAGGAATGGTTGTCTCTTATAATGCAAAGGGGAAAACGGTCTGTTTGGAGTCTATAATGCAACTCCCTCGCCATGAAAACTACGTGCAGTCCTTCACGCCCCACTACTGTACGTTTTCTTAGTTAACCCTGACACGTCAGTAGTTGGGCAGTGCTATCCATTGTTTATGATTACTCGTTTAGTGACAGCTACTTGTCCATTCCGGCTAGCTACCTCCCTTTTATATATACAGCTTCTGGCTGTTTCAGTTAAGTGAAAACATGATATATAATTGGGGCAATGCTATGGTACCCCCTTTACCTTCTAAGAGGTAATAGCTCAAACAAATCTTGACCATTGATTAATTCAGATTTTATGAATTAATTGAATAAATAAATAACCTATAAAATGGGAAAGAAAAACTCTCTAACAAATCTGGGGACAAACACAATCAACCCTTCCTTTCTTAGTGCACACTAGCCCGAAATACTGGATTATTGTGACGATTCCTTCAAACTTTAGCATTATAAAGGATCAGTCTTCTCTTAAAAAAACAAAGTTACGTGTCATGCACAATGTATATATTATATATGTGACTATCAATGTATGCATTATCATGCATGGTATATCGATAACTCCATTCAGAGTCCAATGATGATCTATTTCACGTCAATGATTTAATTGATCTCTGCTACTCACCCAATGATAATATGTTTGATGCATCTTCTAGACATACTTGTTCCATGCTCGATTAAAAAAAAAGGTTACATGCGAGAAAAAAATAGTTAACATGGAGGTTGCTCGGTTGGGAACAAAGACATCTTACATGAAAAAGATTTACTGCCTCCAACAGATTACACATGCATCAGTTGGATCTAGAAAAAATATTTTTATATCTAAAACTTTCCTTATTTATCCTACTTTACAAGATAGAAAATTAAATAAATATATATTTCATCTATTACCTCCTAGGAAGTAATAGATGATATTAGCCATCCGATCTAATTAAATGAACGACTCACAGTCATTTGGATGTACCACAGCAAAACCCATATAATTGTGGAATGATTTCCGGAAAATCCAGTTAGTCCGGGTTATCTTCAAACATGCATGCGGTGTCTAGTTTGGTCAAACATAGAAAACTTTGACTCTCTAAATTTTTTTTCAAATGACTTATAATTTGGGATGGAGGGGATATAACTCAGCACCTGACAAACTAAAGCCACCCCTTTTGGTTTATTTGCTGCATCATAAATTTTTCATTATTTTTCTATATTAATCCCATTGCAGATTCCTTGTAGGAGCTCGCAGAGTCCTTCCACTATATATACTAGTCCACCAGCATACTACAGTCTGCATTTATCACCATTAGCTTGAGAAACAGTTTCATGTATCATACACGTGTTGTTTGAGTGGCAATAACAACAAATCAGTTACGGGTCTTCCTTTAAAAAAAAAGTCAGTTACGGGTCAGTACTGGGTGGCATCAGGATAAATGAATGGAAAGCATGAGTCAGATTTAAGGGCTTTGTACCTATTTTGAGATCTGAGATGATTAGGCTTCCTTCTGGAAAGGAAAGGCTCAGTAAACAAGAGCCCCAAACCTGATTGCCATTGGTTGAAACCAGCCTCGGTGGATCCGCACGCCATGATTGCAAGCTTGCCGGCTACTCAGCTCATAACCATTGGCTTATTACCAGCGGCAGGTATTCACTATCTGCCTAGTTCATGGCTGGTGGAGCTATATCTGATCAAATGAATGTGTAATATCCTCACATAAATGTAGCACCGCGTGTTAGATTTATCATTTTGAGAAGTAGATTTCTAACTGCTTTCTGAATATCCTCATACTTGAAGTACCCTTGTGCCTGGAAAAGCACAAATGTGAAGTCATTGCTCAGTTATGCTTACTACAATTATTCTTCGGAATTGTGCATTCTTGTCGTGCCACGTAAATCTAGATCAACGCGCAGCTAGGGTGATGTAAAGCCAGAGCAGAATTCTACATAATAATGTTATTCTTGGAATTGGTCTGTAATAATTAGTTAGACTTGTAATTTAAGGAAATGAGTAAACTGAAGCGTTATATCTTGGAGGAAGCATATTACCATTTCGAAATGAGTAAAGTGAAGCTATATCTGCATAATAATGATCCGTGATTAGTATGTACGCATATATTACCATTTTGCCCTGTTTTAGTTTAGGTCCGTACCTAAAACTAAGAAAGTTAAAGCATTCTGTCTGCACCAAGCACCTACGTGTATGAGTGATCTTTTTTATTTGCTGCACACGCACCACATTTCTGCCTGTATAAAGTTTGTGTAGATTGTTTTGATTTCGTATGGCACACAGCTCGTTCCTCTTCCTCTGTTTCTCCCATCATCATTTTGCTCTATTTGATCCGTCTGTCAATACTGCTTGGCAATGTGGCATCATGGGTGGAGAGCGTGTATGCGTATGAAGCTCTGGAAATGTCTATGCCAAAAATCCATATATAATATGACAGGCCATGACCAATATAATATTTACAAGATGTTGGCAGAGTAACACTATATCTACGCAACTCCAAATAACACTCACTGCATTGAATTTACTAATTTACATCATCATTTCTACATTATTTTAGAAAGGAACACATGGTTTGTATTTTTATTAAGTGCATTGTACTTTATATATGGCTTGGTCTCTTCTGTATATATACCAGTAGCTACCTCGGCATGTATTAGCTTAACAAGAGTGGTGTGTGGCAGGTGGGGAAGGATGATAAACTTCTATAAGGTAAATAGACTTATATGTCGTAGCGACCCAAAGGAATGGTAAACCAGGGCAAAGAGAGCCACACCTTGGGAGTGAGTGGCATATAGGAAAACTCATTAGCTTCAATGCTACAATGACTATATATGTCCAAAATGTAATCTTATGTTGTATTAGGTTTGGGGATGGACTGGGCTCATACATGCAAGCACATCATGAATTCTTGTATGATGTGATTTTGTCACAGCTGGAGCGGCTTGAATGGAATTCATGGTTGCGCGCTGTCCAGCTTCGGCACATGTGTCAGGTTGGTTTGGGTTCTCGCACCTCTACCCTTGAGTTGGCCCCTACTCCAGCCATCACTAGTAGAGAAAGAGCCTTTAGCCCCGGTTGAAATGGGCCTTTAGCCCCGGGTATGTCAACCGGGGCTAAGAATCCGGGACTAAAGGTCCCGGCCTTTAGTCCCGGGTGCTTTCAACCGGGGCTAAAGGTCCAGAGAGGAAAAAATAAATGTGTGTTGTGTGAGATTCGAACTCAGCACATCTCGCCTCAGGCACGTCTACCAACTGAGCTACGCAACCCACGTGATGTAGTTCTAGACGTTTTCTTTTTGAATCCACTCGGGAAGGACTTTTAGCCCCGGTTGGTAACACCAACCGGGGCTAAAAGGACCTTTAGCCCCGGTTGGTACCACCAACCGGGGCTAAAGGGTGACCCTTTAGCCCCGGTTGGTATTACCAACCGGGACTAAAGGTCCAGGACCTTTAGTTCCGGTTGATAATACCAACCGGGGCTAAAGATTCACCTTTAGCCCCGGTTGGTAATACCAACCGGGACTAAAAGTCTTTAGTCCCGGACGCAAATTTTTTCCGAGACTAAAGCTCGGTTGGTGGATCGTCCAAAGGCCTGTTCTCTAGTAGTGCATGGCTCCGGCCTACCAGCTAGGCCCAAGTTTTGCCAGCTTCAGTTGCAGCAGCCAATTCGTAGTGGCAGCAATTTGGTTTCTTAAGCCATGGCTCCGCCCTACCTGAATGCTAATGATGTGTCTAGGTCGATAATTTGGTTCAACGTTCTTCTGTTACCAATAACTTGTACAGGGTGATGTTATGGGTTCACCGTTCTTAAGCTAGGTCGATAATTGTAGTGGCAGCAATTGTATTGGTTTTTAGATTGCACACATGTACAGGGTGATCAGTTGCTTCCTGTAATGCATGTGATTCAACATGTGGAGCATGATCTGTTTCAGACACTGCTCCGATTGTAATATGATGGTTGCATTTCTACTTAACACCAGCTGAAGATATGACAGCATAAAAAGAAAGGCTGCAGCAGGATAGAGTTACTTAATTAACTTTGCTTGACAAAAGTTTAGGTACTGTATTGATTGTTGTATGTAGAACCAATATTGTACGTAGGTTTCAACATTTTCACAACATCCCTGTAAATAGACTTTCGCAAAATTAGCTATTTATAACTTTGGTATGAAACTTCTGATTGAAAAGATCGACTTCGAAAAGACATATATAACCTAATGGGCACAATTATAGCGGGTTGAAGCTAATAAAGAATGCATTCTTCAAGTCTGCAAGTGCTAGAGGCGGCTGCAATGAAATTTTTTGCTTCCTGAATGGCCTCATAATGTTAGAATAGAGACTTTGGAGTGAGACCTTTGTGTGGTTAACTTGTGTGTAATAAGTGGTCTGATTCTCTTGTTGATAAGAGATGAAGCCAGATATATTTCCATTATCTAAAAAAACAAATCATGACGACCTATGTTTATTAGATGACAGAGTATTATAGCACTCTTTCTTTGCAGCTCCCAGTAACATGCACCTTATTGCGTCATCATCATGCCTACATTCTTTTCGAAAGGAAAAACATGGTTCCTACTTTTATGAAGTGCATTGAAATTATATAGCTTATCTTCTTCTATATATACTACCTTCATATATATCACCATAACAAGATAGAGGGAGAGAGGGGGAGAGGGAGGACTTAAAACTATTAGATAGGATAGGAGACATATATTTTGAATTCGCATTGGCCAAAAGGTATGCTAATCGTTGGAGCTCTCAAGCACACCATGGGAATGAGGGGCATATAGGAAAACCCATTAGCCTCACTCCTTTAGTTGCTATGTCTAATGAGTAATCTTATGTTGTAATTGGTTTGGGGATGGCGTTAGATCAAAGATCATGGCACTACAATTTTTCTGCAATCCAGTTTTGGTCAGACTGCTAGAGCAGCATGGACTCACGGCATGGCTGCTGCTCTAGCACCCACCGCTCGCAGTCACAAAAATTCCCAGTACGTAGGAACGAGAAACATGGTACGTAGGTACATAGATCGATACACCTTTAAGTTCTCCGTTTATAGGGGGTACATCTCTTGGGAACGTTTGGGATTACATTGGGACCGTGATCCCTACATCTTTGTACGTGGTGTACGTGCTCTACTCAGCTTCTGTGTAGGAGGTCCAATGGTTGAATCTTAGTTTTTGTCATTTTCACCTGATTTTTTGCCATTTTCTCTGATTTTTAGAACTTCTTTTGCTGCCGTTATCTCACTCCTGGGCTGGTGGACCATTTACGTTAGGTACGCGATGAGGTTGTGCTCTTCATGAGTCAAAGACTCAAGCATCGCTCCGACCCTCCATGGTCCCAGCGCCGCCACCACTACTAGAGAACACAGCTTTGGACGTTCGAGCTTTAATTAGTCTCAGCAAAAAATTGCGTTCGGGACTAAAGACTTTTAGTCCCGGTTGGTATTACCAACCCGGACTAAAGGTCTCCAAACTTTAGTCCTGATTGGTAATACCAACCGAGACGAAAGAGTGACCTTTTAGTACCGAGGTCCTTTTAGTCTCTGTTGAAGTTACCAACTGGGACTAAAGGTCCTTCACAAGTGAATTCAAAAGGAAAACGTTCAGAACTATATCACGTGAGTTCTGTAGCCGAGTTGGTAAGTTCGCGCGTGGCTTTGGGAAACCGAGACTAAAGCCCATTCCCAATCGGGGCTAAAGCCCCTCTCACTATTCGAAGCTGCGATATGCTCGATCCAAGCTTGGCCGCCACTGTCTGATATGAAGAGGACTCGCCGCGCGCCACCGTCCAACATAGGGTGGCCAGGCCACTCGACCCCAGTGCCCTGGCCGCAGTCCGACACAGTGGACTCGCCGCCATCGTCAGAGGCGGATCCACGAGGGGTGCTAGTGGGTCTGCAACCTCTTCGCTGGTCTAATTTTAAAGGAGCGACTTTTTTGTTTGACTAAAAAATTGTAATCTATCCTAGCATCAGTCTCTATCTTGCTCCAGCTGCACATATTTTTCTTTTCGTTTTGCTCGCGAGCACGCGTCAGTCGCGGTCGCGTGCATCCTCCACGGCCTCCGTTACTCCACATCCGGTGTTCGAGGTTGACGATGCCGCCCCCGTCTGGCCGCCTTGACCCTTTGCCCCTCACTGGCTCGCTCCATCCGACGCGTGCGCTGTTCTGTCTGCCTATCAGGCGCTAGCTGCTTGTATGCCGGCGCTGGTAGGTGCCTAGAAGATCAGCGACTCTGGTCCCGACCCTATCCATTTCACAAGGAGATGGTTATTATTCCTATAGGTTTGACGTTTTAGTTTCTTATTTTTATTTCATCATATTTTGTTTGATACTTCTAATCTTCGATCAATACAATCTATAATATTTAGCAGCCTATCACCCTGACTGAACACTCAGAGCGTTCAAAACTAAATTACTTCGATGAATTTAATTTGCTATGTATATATCATTGTTATAATTTGTGGCTGTAAAACTAAATTATTAAAGATTTAATTGAACCGGCTAGATATTTTGAGTTTTTGTTATTTGAACTTGCTAGATATTGAAGCGGCCAAAATTTTTTTTTGGTATATATGTGTTTATTATAGTTCAGACCCCTCTTGCTCGATTCGTGGATCTGCCACTGGCCACCGTCTAAGGGGTGGCCATGCCACTTGACCCTAATGCCCCCACCACCATTCGATGTTGCGAGGCCACGCACGACGGCCGTTGTCCGACGTTGTTGCTTGGTACGCCGTCCCATTCACGATTCAAGCAGGTTCCAACGACATACCTGTGGCAACGAAAGTTCTGGGAATGGGGAACGCGGCATGAAGCTGCGAACTCTGTGACTGTGACTGTGACTGTGCTAGAGCAGCATGCACGTACAGCACGGTATGTCACACTTAATATTTCGGGTGGCCACAGAAGACCCGACGTCAATTATATATATACAATGATTAACAAATAATAATAGAAGTAGGGGAGGGCGGCCGTAACATGCAAGAATAAGTATCTCTCGGTATATGAGATAAGTTTGGATACCAAATTATTTTGTTCTCTACCACAACATACCAAAAATTATGAAAAACGAAGTTTGTGCTGCACATGCACTTTTCTTTTATTAATGCTGTACTTATTGTATTTACCCTGTGGTGCCGACATTGATTTAATTAATATGTGGGGAACTTCTAGGAAACACCCTGAGTTTTCAATAATTCACAGCATCTCCAATAGTTTGGAAAAATGACTTGCTATACTTGTTTTATTGGGAAAAGAAGAAAAAACGTTGTCCAACAGATTGGTATATGACTTGCTAAATTTTTCCAAGTTGGAATCGGAGGCCATTTACTTGCTATATTTACCAAGTCAGCTTCACTTGCTATCCGGCGTTTCTATGCTATTTTTACCAAGTTGGAATACTTTTCTATGTTATTTTTATCAAACTATTGGAGATACATGAAAAATTTACTTGCCAAAAGTTTTAGCAAGTTGCTAAATGACAATTTTTTCCAAGTTAATTTTTCCAAACAATTGGAGATGCTCTAAGTGCCGCCATTACAGATTTCTAGTAGCAGCAGCTTGCTAAAATCCTCCCCCTATATATACCACTACCACGTACTGCAGGCATATCACCTTTCATGCACAACTGTTATGTCTCATAGCTATACCAATCTCATGGCACTAATGAGATGATTTCTGTCTGTGCCAAGCTGTTGCCTCTAGCGAGGAGTGAAAGAGACGTCAGGGACTGGGTGACACCAGGAAAACTTCACTAGAAACATCAACGAGGTTAACGAGTCCAGTACTTGATTTGACATCTCAGAGGATAAAATTTTCTTCCACTACAGAAATCCCTCTTGACCGACGAGGCCGGATAGCATATGCCATTGATTGACGAGGCTACGACAATTCTATTGTTATTTAATATTGTGTTATCATTACTTGGAGATCACAATACTCAAGACCAGGAGGCACGACCATCATAGCAGCTTAATGGAAGGTCTTCTATGGGATGACACGCAGATGTAATTAACCGTCACGAGAGATACACATCGACCTGTCTTTCAGATATATTAGGCGCAATAAAGTATAAATCCCAAGTGGGAACGTGGACTTTGTAATTCTCCAAAGAATTAATAAAGATCAAAGTTCTGTGAGTTTGTTGTCTATTTAATCTATTTTGTATACAATAGTATACTGGCACGCCTGTACATTTATTTATCCATTTACGCTTTAGGACGACTCTCCCTAGTTGAGAGATGTTTCCTTTTGACAAAACAATTTCATTTTCTGAAAAGTCAACCGCTAGAAACTCATTTTCCAGTTCTGAAATACGTGGAATATCCTTGGTTTGTGACTCGTCCAAATTGATGGTCAAGTTATCGAAGGACCAAAAAGAGTTATAAAACTTGGTAATATGCTTTTTAAGTTGAGCATCACCATTTATTACATCATTTTCAACTTCGAGCTGGAAAATACGAGTTTTCCTGTGTCGACCATTTAGGAACAGATGGAAGTATTTAATATTTGCATCCCCCTCTATTAAATGCTTCACCTTAGCTCTTTGGTATCATTTTATTTTCTCTTTCCTTAATAATTCAGTGAGTCTTTCATTTAAAATATGTTTGAGATTCAGCTCCATTTCATTAAGCGTTACTCTTTCAGCCTTCTTGTCTAATACATCAAGTTTATTTAAAATTTCCTTCTTTTTTTTATAAGCATCACTCACATTTTTTTGCCCATCCCTTGAGATATTGGCGCAACCTTCGGATTTTTGCCTGCCATTTCTCTAAGGGTGTTCCCTCAACGTTCACGCTCTAAGTCTAGAAATTGGTATGTGGAGTCACAAAGATGTTAGTGAGCTACTCCTAGAAGATCATGACTCGAACCTAACTCCAAATCTGTGAATCGAAGAAAAACGTGGCAAAAAGGCAAGAACTAGATCCAAAAAGAAATTCATTCGATCTACTTGCTCGTGAGGTCTTAGGCAAATTTCTTCAGTAGAGATGAAGTCCTCACGATCACGAATAGGTAGGAACAAACGAAATCGAAAACCAGGCAACATAGAGGGAGATCGAACGATGAGAAAATTGAGGAGAAAAGCAAAACGCGAAGAACACAGTCAAGAACGTTGGTCCAGCTTTTACACATGGATACTGTTGGTCCAGCTCGGGTCTATTCAGCAAGTGGGAAGTGGTACGTTCTAGTGATCGTTGATGATTTCTTGAGGTATTCTTGGGTGTTCTTCATGGAGGGTAAGGACAAGGCTTTTGCTTTTGCTCGAGATTTGATTTTGAGGTTGAAAACTGAGTTTCCCCTGATACTATTAGAGCTATTCATAGCGATAATGGTACTGAGTTTGATAACTCCCAGTTTGCCTCTTTCTGTTCTTCATTTGGATTTGAGCAACAATTTTCCTCTCCTTATGTCCCCCAGCAGAACGGCGTTGTTGAAAGCAAGAACCAGACCCTTATTGAGATGGCCAGGACGATGCTCGATGAGCTTAGGACTCCTATGCGTTTTTGGGCTGAGGCGATCAACAGTGCTTATCATGCTTCAAATCGCATCTTTCTTCGTGCTTTCATGAAAAAGACTTCTTATTAGTTGCGATTTGGGCAGGCACCCAAGGTGTCTCATTTTAGGGTGTTTGGGTGCAAGTGCTTTATCATGAAACAAGACAATCTAGATAATTTTGAATCTCGCTCTGCTGATGGCCTGTTTCTTGGTTATGCTTTGCATTCTCGTGCTTATCGAGTTCTTAACCTTGAAACTAACCAGATAGTGCAGATCTGCGTGGTCACATTCGATGAGACTATGCCTTGTGTTTCTTCTACTTTTGATGTTACAGAAGATCAGGAGCTTGGAGAGACGATCTTTGTTGAGGAGCAGGAAGATGTTGATTGGGGTGATCCCGAGCCAACTCCACTGGCTGCCCCCATTGACCCTGTGACGACGACATCAGCTCAAGGACCTGATCCCACTACTTCCACTACTTGGGGTCCTCTTGAGCCACCTCTCCAGTGAGCACCGGCTGCACCTGAGGGAGCGACAGCATCTGGCGAGGGGGGGCGACTTAGGCAAGGCAAGCGCCCCGAAGCGTTCAGCAGATCCACCCTCCGCATCTGATGATCGGCGGTATCGACCAGCGTCTCATGCGGTCACGAGCGTATGCAATCTCACACTTTGCTCATTCTACATTGAGTAAAGTCCATCATCTGTCCCTAAACTTGTGTCGTTGTGTCATCCCGGTCCCTAAACTCACAAATCGACCGTTTAGGTCCTCAAACTTGTTCGGTTGTGTCATTCTGGTCCCTAGGTTGTGTCATCCCGGTCCATAAACTTACAAATCACTCGTTTAGGTCCTCAAACATAGTCAGTTGTGTCATCCTGGTCCCTAAACTTTGTTTTGAGTCTCATTTAGATCCAAACATGGGAATTTAAAAACTTTATATCAACAAATAATTCATAACTTTTTCATATAAACTCGAATGAAGACAAACTTTATGTCAAAATTGTAGCCCTCGATGTGATCTACAACTTTGTAGTTAAAAAGTTTTTGATTTAAAAAAGTTTAGGTCCCAAAATATTGTTGTATGTTTATAGATTTTGAAATTTAAAATTTAAAATTATTTTTTGGATAATAAATGGCTTTAAATAAAACAATTATCTACAACGTTGTAGATTGCATTGAGAACTATAACTTTTATATAGATCATATCAATATTCAAGATTGTTTGATAATTTTAAATTTTAAATTTCAAAATCTATAACCATACAACAATATTTTTGGACCCTAAACAGTTTTAAATCAAAAACTTTTCAACTACAAAGTTATAGATCACATCGAGGGCTACAATTTTGATATAAACTTTGTCTTCACTCGACTTATATGAAAAAGTTATGAATTATTTGTTGATATAAAGTTTTTAAATTATCATGTTTAGATCTAGATCAGACTCAAAACAAAGATTAGGGACTAGGATGACACAACTGACTAAGTTTGAGGACCCAAACGAGTGATTTGCAAGTTTAGGGATCTGGATGACACAACCGAATAAGTTTGAGGACCTAAACGGTTGATTTACGAGTTTAGGGATCGGAATGACACAACAGTATAAATTTAGGGACCGGTGATGGACTTTACTCTTCTGCATTAGTTGCTTCTTTTGAGCCCAAAATGTTGGACACGCTCTTTCTGATCCTAACTGGGTTAATGCCATGCATGAGGAGTTAGAGAACTTTGAGCAAAACCGAGTATGGACCCTAGCTCCACCTCCACCAGAATGCCACCCTATAGGTACCAAATCGGTTTTCAGGAACAAACAGGTTGAGGATGGAATGGTAGTGAGGAACATGGCTAGGTTAGTAGCCCAGGGTTTTTGCCAAAAAGAGGGGATAGATTATGAGGAGACCTTTGCTCCGGTAGCTCGTTTAGAAGCCATTAAGATCCTTCTAGCTTTTGCTGCTTCGAAGAGTTTTAAACTTTATCAAATGGATGTCAAGCGTGCTTTCCTAAACAAGTATATAGAGGAATAGATCTATGTTAGGCAACCCCAGGTTTCGAGAGTCCCAAGTTTCCAAACCATGTGTTCAAACTTTTCAAAGCTTGTATGAGCATGGTATGAGCTTTTGAAAACCTTTCTGCTTTCCAAGGGTTTTAAAATGGGACAGGTAGATAAGACTTTGTTTCTCCTCAAGCAAGGCAATGTCACCCTTTTAGTTCAAATTTACGTGGATGATATCATCTTTGGTGGCTCCTCTCACGCACTTGTTGCCAAGTTTGCAGATGTTATGAGCAGGGAGTTTGAGATGAGCATGATGGGTGAGTTGACCTTCTTCCTCGGGTTGCAAATCAAGCAAACCTGAGATGGGACGTTCGTGCATCAATGCAAGTACACGAAGGACATCCTGAAGAAGTTCGACATGGGCGAGGCCAAGCCTCTCATGATGCCCATGGCGACGACTATTGCGATGGACGTGGATGAGGACGGAGAGCCCGTGGACCAGAAGGAGTACAGGAGCATGATCGGCTCCCTCCTGTACTTGACGGCGACGAGGCCAGACAGACACTTCGCAGTGTGTCTATGTGCTCGCTTTCAGGCGTCGCCTCATACTTCCCACAAGCAGGCGGTCAAGCACATCATGAGGTACCTCCGATACACTCCTGAGTTTGGTCTTTGGTACTCTTCTTCTTTGACCCTTTCGCTTTGTGGTTATTTTGATGCAGATTTTGCTGGCCGTCGGCTTGAGCGCAAGTCCACTTCTGGGACTTGTCAATTTCTTGGCTCTTCACTTGTTTCGTGGTCTTCTCGCAAGAAGTCTAGCGTAGCCCAGTCTACCACCGAGGCCGAGTATGTCGCTGTCGCTTCTTGTGCTTTTGCAGCTTTTGTGTATGGTTGCTACTTTGCGTGATTTTGGTCTAGATTTCAGTCGGGATCCATTACTTTTGCGGATACATGGGTGTATGCCGAGTCTCTGAGTGATGAGTGATTGTCAACTGGGATAATGCGCATGTTCTTTGGCTTGTGTTGTGCAGGTGTCGAGCACGGATACAGTGATCAGAGGCAAGGTGAAGGTCAAGTAGAGACGTGCCGTGCCGATGGACTGAGAGTGGCGAAGGGCGGACGGGAGGCTTGGACTGAGGGACCGGTGGCCCGAGGATCAGCTGTGGTGGCTGGCAGCCTGGGACAGCGATGAGCGGAGACTTGCGGGCACGGTGTTGCTTGGGTCGAGGACCTGGGGACACGTGTCGGTGGACGGGGTGCACGGGCGGTGCATCCCCTCTACAGCTTCGGTTTGGTGGTAGAGCCAGAGAAAAACCATCGGGTGGACGGTTTCCAGGTTTGGGCCTCAAAACCTTGGTGCTGATGGTTTCCGAGTTTGGCCACAAAACTCGGGCTGAGGACGGTTTCCAGGTTTGGGCCTCAAAACCTCGGTGCTGCGGGTTTGCTGAGTTTGGGCCACAAAACTCAGGCTTCGGTGGGCTGGTTTCCCGGTTTGGGCCTCAAAACCGGGGGTTGGCTGTGAAGGCTGGTTTCCCGGTTTGGGCCACAAAACCGGTGGTGCGACGTCCAGGAAAAGGACGCGGAGCGGTGGCGGCACGTGGCGGCAATCGGTGAGGTTGCGTCGAGGCAACGCTACCAGTTGTGCGGGCGTGGCCATCGGATCCACCTACCAGTTGTGCGGGCGTGGCCGTCGGATCCACCTACCATCGAGTTGGTCCAGAATAACCTTAGGGTTTAGCTGGTTCGCTCTGTAAGTAGTTAGGGGTAGAGTGGGAATTAGGAATTGTTAGAATTAGGATAAGTAGGGGGAGACACCCACCTCCCGATCGATCTCAGCCATTTGCTCTTTGCTTCCTAGGGTTTCCTGCTCTCCCAATCCCCTGCTGTAGCTAGCTGAGATCCGCAGAGAACCATACCTCTGTGTACTGAAGATTTTGAGGAAGTGAGGCCGTAACCTCACTGTTGTAGTGTGTGGTAGCCACACGGTTGCAGATCGATGTGTTGATTCGTGTTTTGGTTCGTGTTCTTTGCGTTCTTCGTTTCTTCATGATTTTCCCGTCACTCAATCTCCCTCTCTAGTGCGTCTTTGTGAAATCGGTTTGAATCAACTTGTTCTTTATAGTGAGGAGATCATTTCCACCGAAGGAATTCATCTAACTCCTCACGAACAAGTAGATCGGGTTGATTTCGTTTTCGTGGTGCTTTTTCATTCTTGATCTTCCCCTTTCGATTTCCCGGTGATTGAATCGATTTGAGCGGATGATTTCTTGGGGATAGTCTCCTAACTACCCCGTGATCATCTTCTCCAAGTTTGGGAACGTGGGATTTTGATTTGGATCGAATTTGAAGAGGTTTGGAGAGGAGGTGACTGAAATCACCCTCTCTGCATGTTGGCGTACAGTCCGCGGTTTTGACCGGCGGACAGTCCGCGCGTCGGGACTCAGCCGAGCAGTGGCTGTGTGTCTCGGTGAACTGTGTTGAAGTTTGACCGGCGGACAGTCCGTCGTTGGTTTTCGCGGACAGTCCGGGAACTGTCCAGGGGACTTCAGCAGCAGTGCGGTTTTGCTCTTTTGGCCGGCGGACAGTCCGCGACCTGAGCCCAGACAGTCCGCCAGTGGGCAGACAGTCCGCGACCATACCGGCGGACAGTCCGGGATCCTGCTGTAGCCTCCGGTTTAGTGCATTTGCTCTCCCGGCTTGTTCGCTTGGTTTCCGGACTTCTCGTTTGGCCTTGTAGTTGACCAAGGAACCTCTCTAGGTATCTTTGCCACTTGTTAGCATCGGTATTTGGGGATTTCTCGACATAGCCGTCTATCTACGTTCGGGACTTAGTTATTGAGGGTCGAACTTGATCCGGTGCCTTTGCCGTTTGGTTTGCTATCGCTTTGTGGTGCCTCGCTGTGATCCTAGGGATCATCCACCCTCTTCCAAGGGTCGTGGGCATCACGGTTTCAATCGAAGCTTTCGGGGGTAGATTTTGGGGACAATAGGCCAAAGTTTCGAGAGAAATTTTTGAGCTCTCATTCACCCCCCTCTGGTCGCCTTGCTATTGCATTCTCGGTCCTTCAATTGGTATCGGAGCGGGTTAAGGATCTTCCACCTTAGCCGGTTCCAGATCCACAGAAGGCGACATAGATCGCGGCATGGGCAAACCGCCGTTTTTCGATGGGACGAACTATGCGTATCGGAAGATACGCATGTCGGCCTATCTGCAGAGTTTGGGTGCTTCCATTTGGGATATTTGCAACTCTGCCGATTACATTGTCTTGGCTGCTCATGTGACTCAGCATCAGATCGATGAGCACGATGCCAATAGCCGAGCACGTAATGCTCTTTTCTCATGTTTGAGCATGAGTGAGTTTGATCGTGTTTCTCACCTCGCTATGGCTCGGGAGATTTGGGCTACCCTCATGTGCTTTCATGAGGGAACCTCTCAAGTCAAAACCTGTCTCTATGAGTCGTTCAAGCGAGAGTATGAGAACTTTCGACATATGCCTGGCGAGAGCATAGAAAGTTTATTCGCTCGCTTTCAGGTGATTGTCAACAGGATGAGGGCTAACAAGGAGTTGTTGCCTTTCGACGATCATGAGAGGGCTTTGAAGCTTTTGCATACTCTTGATCGGTCGGTGTGGGATTCCAAGGTTCAGGCGATCATCGAATCACCTAACTATGAGACCCTCACGTGCGACGAGCTCTTCAGTAAGCTCAAGTCCAGTGAGATCGATGCCATGGCGAGGGCTTCTTATGAAAATCCTTCTGGCCCGTCGATGGCTTTGCTTTCTGGCTCTTCTGCTAATCCCTCTGGAGGCTTTGCTTTGCACTCCCTTCTTTCTATCACAGAGGAGCAGTTGGAGTCTTTGGGAGACGACGAGTTGGCTTTGCTTGCCAACCGGTTCTCGCGGTTCCACAACAACCGCATGAACCGTCGCCGCGGAGGAGGACGCTCGGGCTATTTCGAGTGCGGCGACCCCGACCACTTCATCGCCAACTGTCCCAAGAAGAACAAGCATTCTAGGAAGGGCGATCATGGGCACAAGTATGACTCCAGCAAGCGCAAGGAGAAGTACGTCCCCATGAAGCACAAGCGGAAGGGCGGCTTCAACAAGGAGTACATCAAGACCAAGTACTTGGAGAAGGCCCAGGCTGAGCAGCATGCTTTCTTCGCCACGCTCAGCGACGTCGACGACTCGGACGAGGACTCCGCTTCCTCAAGCGACGACGAGTCCGAGAAGAAGAAGAGGATCGAGGACAAGCTCAACGGCCTCTGCTTCTTCACCGACGACGAGGGCTTCTGCACCATGGCCCTCGGAAAGGAGATCGGAGGCGACACTCCTCGGGACGTCGACGACAACGATGACACCTCCCAGGTATCTCCGACCCCCGATGAGCTGTCTGCTGAGGTCGAGAAGCTTACTGCCGCCCTGCTTAGTCAGGATAAGCTGCTTAGGCGTGCCGCTAGAGAGCGCAAGGAGTTTAGGCAGAAGTGGGAGGACACGGTGAGGGAGCTTGAGTTTGCCAAGTCCACCGTGGTTGTGTCGGAGGAGACCAAGTGCGAGATGTGCACCACGCACATGACTGACCTTCTCACCTTGAGAGGTAAGTATGCTGCATTGGTTGGAGAGGTAGATGAGCTCCGAGCTAGACCCATGTTGTTGGGTGCGTGCAAGACTTGTCCTGTCTTGCAATCCGAGTTGGCAGAGAAGAATGCCAAGATTGTGTCTCTTGAGAAGGCCAGCTCGGGTAGCACTTGTGTGTCCAGGTGTGTTTTGTGTGAGGGCCTGGAGATGGAGATAGACAATGTGAAGCATGACAAGATGCAAACCGAGGAGGAAAACACATACCTTCGGAACATCTTGTCATGGGTGTCTTGTGGTGAGCCGCAGCTCGGGATGATGATCTCCCAATTCAAGCGAGCTGCTGGAGGTCCTGGTGTAGGTTTTGCACCGGGTGTTGATCTTTCTGCTTTTTGGAAGATTGGAGAGTCGAGTGGTCTGAACCCATGTGAGAAGCCCAACTCCATCACTACTCCCAAACTTACCAAGCTTCCACCCAAAGAGCCTCTCAAGCCTAACACCAAGGATGGAGTGTTTGAGGAACCTCCGAGAGCTCCACCCAAGAACCAAGTGTGGCATCCCAAGCCCAACCACCTGAAAAACAAGTGTAACACCCTAAATTTTTCTTTAGCTCCAAATAGATTAATATGATTTATTTTATTTTAATTTATTGTGGCATTATAACATAGGCAAAATAAATAAATGTTGGGGGAAATAAAATTTATTCTAGCCTAGCAACAAGTTGATGCATTCATGCTGCTGCATTCTTTTGTTTGAGTGACGTTCAAATTTGAAATCTAGAATTCAAAATTCAGTTTGGAGAAGATTTGGAAAACCATTTGCAAATAAAAGAGAAGAGCAAACATTATCCTTCTCTCCTTTCCCTCCATTCTGGCCCGCAGGACTTTTTCCTTTCCTCTCTGCCGGCCTGCTCTTTTCCACTCTCGGCCCGCGCACCGCCTCTCTCCGCGCGGCCCAATTAGCTGGGCCGGCCCAGTCGTGCCGCCTTCGCACCGCGCAGTGCCCCGCCGCGCGCGCCGTCTCGCTGACAGACGGGTCCCGCGTCGCGCAGTCGCTGACAGGTGGGGCCCACCTGTCGGAGTCATCCCCAACCTCCGCCCGATGTTCCCGCTGCAAGCCGCCGCCGCTCTGCGTCCGATTTTTCCTCCGCCTGTGTTTATCCGCGTGCGATTGATCTTCTATAAATGGGGAGCATTCTGTACCTTCGCCGCTCTTCATTTTCTGCCCCGAAACACCTCCAACAGAGCTCAAGTGAACCGGAAACCCTAGCCGCCGTTCCGCCGAGCTCGCCACCGCGATTCAGCGTGTGGCAGTTGAAATTGATCTTCTCCGGAGCACCACCGTGCCGTAAGGAAGCTCCGGAGCTCTATTTCCATCTGTTTTCCTCTTTTGTCTACTCACTAATTGGTCGCCGGACTTGCAGGACGCCACCGACCGCCAAACCTCGTCTAGCGCCACCCTCGACTCGTCCCGACCTTCGTTTTGTGCCTAGGTGAATTCGCCATCTTGCTCTCGCTCTCCTGGTCTTGTTCCCGTCATGTTTGATGCACGAAATGGCCGAACCGAGCCTCTCCGGCGAGCACCGCCGCCGCGGAGATGGTGCTCCGCCGTGCCGACTCCGGGGAAGCTGGCGGCGCCGCCTCCACCCCCTTTGATTTAATCTGGATCGCCCAGATTAGATCGGACGGCCGAAACACACCGATACCCCTTCACCGGCTGATTTGCTAAAGAGTCCTTCGGCTTTTGCCAAATGTTTATTTCACGTTTAAGTCAGTCTCGTTTAGGCCTTTTATAATCTTGTTTAGGCCGTAACTTCCGCGTTTTAAATCCGATTTCGGTGATCCAAACGTCTATGTGATTGTAGTGACGTATAGATCTATTTTACAACTTTTATTTATTTATTTAAATCTGTTGGTGTACTGTTCTAATGTTAGATCTGTTTGCAATCCATGTGTGTGCGTGGATGCTTGTATGTTGCGTTGTATTCGAGTTCAGACGGTGAGCAGTACGTGGGTGACCAAGATCAGATCTTCTACGACCAGCAAGAGGACCAGAACAAGGAATAAGCGAACCAAGGCAAGTATACATGGGATTATCCTTGTTACCTACGCACTTTAATCTATAAATCATGTGCATGTGTCAAATGATAACCATAGGATATACCTAGATGTTTAACCTGTACCTTGTTACCGTGGGATATATGCATATGGGTTAGATCTGCTAGTGCTGTGAACCTTCAAATGAGATCTAATAATCTGACTAATGATATGCGCAACTTCTGATCTTATCTTGTTCTTGGTAATGTGAACTCGAGAGTGGGAGTCTTCGTGCTCTTGGCCCCCTCTAAATGATCATCTGCGGGCAAAAGCTGGGACATACAGTACAACCGTGAGGGCTACATGGCTCTGGTTTTAGTTGGTTCGAGGACCTCTCCTCGCTTGATGGTGGTTACCTGAAAGGGCACAAAAGGGGCTCGACGACTTGGGTATAGGACGGCCGCCTGGTCTCATGTGTATAGCCGGGAAGGAATGTGCCATCGGAAAGGGGTGTTCCTATATCTGCTTGCCGATTGGAAATCTAGTGGCCACTATCTTGTCAGGGGAACTTCGAAAGACTTCATAGTGTACCCTGCCGCACTTCCTTGGTAGAGGTGATATGGGATTTGCAACCCCTGGCTCATGGGGATCACGGCTCACGGGTAAAGTTGTACAAACTCTGCAAAGTAATAAACTGATATATCAGCCGTGCTCACGGTCACGAGCAGCTCGGAAAACTTGCAGGCTAATCACTTAAACGAAATTTACTTTTGTTCTCGTTACTATCATATTTGTGATTCTGATGATGTTGCCATATTATTATTATTCATGTGGTATAATTGGGTTTGCAAGCACAACTTGATGATTAATTAATGCTAAAATGTTAACCAACTAAAAGTGCTAATCGCAGTAACCCAGTGTCAAGCCTTTTGAGCTGCATAACCCCATGTTGCTTGCTGAGTACGAGATGTACTTACGCTTGTTATACTTTCTTCTTTTTGGATAAAAATCCCGGATGGGTAACAGATGGATTTGAGTATGAGCAAGATAAGTTTCCAGAGGATTACTAGTCTTGCGGATCACCAGTCGACGTCCCTGTAGAGTGGAGCTTCGTCGAGAGTTATTTACCTTCCGCTTGTTTATGTTTAGTTTCTTTTGATGAGTTGTAATAATTACGCTATGTATTGAGCACAGTGATGATGCCTTCGTTGTAATTTGTCCCTTATGTGTGCGACTGTTTCCTGGGCGCACATAAGTTTATACATTCAATTTTGTTCTTAAAATTGGGTGTGACAACAAGTTGGACACCATGCCACCCATCCAGGAGGAGCTTATGCCAAAGAAGGGCAAAGTGATCCACACCCACTACCGTGAGTACCAACAACCCCTTTGAGAGCGCTGAGGTACCATTGTGAGCATTGTGGGAGAGATGGACACTTGAGTGAGTTCTGCTTTCGGCGCAAGAGAGAGGCGCGCCGTGCTAGGGAGATGAACAATGCGGACATGTACCATCCTTTCCATGATGTACATGTGCCGAATGTTCAGAGGAGAGCTCCGAGGAGAGCTGCTAGGCCTAGAGGTGCAGTGCCTCAAGGTCCTAGATGTCAGGGACCTGCGCCAGCACCTGCTCTAGTACCCGCTCCAGCACCTGCGCCAGCACCTGCTCTAGTACCTGCTCCAGCACTTGCCCCGACGCCGACACCGACGCCGCTGCCTACACCGACACCTGCATCTGCGTCGGCGCCACCAGTTGTACCGGTGTACCCCGTGGTGTCTACACGTACACCGACTCCGTCGCCATCTCCTGTGCTGCAGGAAGATGACGAGGCGGGCTGGCGCCGCAGGACCCTATTCCCGAAGCCCTCCGGCACCGCCTACTACCACAAGCTGCTGATGGAGATGTTGGGGAAGTACTACCCCGACTTGAAGGCCAAGTTTCACTACATGAGTGTTGAGCATTACCACCTAGTGGAGGCTACCTGCTGGGAGACTTTCTTGACCATCACCTCCTGGAATGAGGATCTGGACTCCGAGCAGCATGAGTCTACCCACACCCATGGGGCCAGACGTCAGACACTGCACTCCAGCTTAGAAGATGCTGCGGAGGTGGCTTACTTGCATTACCATGGTCGTCGTTTCGAGGCCATGAGGCATGACAAGTACCAGTACCTGCCGCGCAACAGACCCGAGGAGGACACTTGGGCTGTGTTGATGCCCCCTGGCGTCAACCCCGCCTTGGACGCTGCAGTGGATCACCTGTGCGAGGTGCAGGTTCACAAGGACAACCTGGTGATTGAGCTAGGCAATGCTCAAGCTGCTGCACGGCGACATCAAGATGAGATCGACCACCTCAGGGCACAGCTGGGGATGCCCCCACTCTACAAGGAGAATGAGGAACCTTACACCTACACCGACACAGCGCCATAGACTAGTACCATGCTTTGTAAAAATCGTTAATAGTTCGATAGTCGTGTCTTATTAGTGAGTTTTGGAACTTATTGATCATTTGCTTATCATTATGAACATGTTTGATTTGGATCTTTCTATGATTGTGAGATTGTGGGCTTGTCCGCAAATCTCTTAGATAAGTTTTCATATGAGTTAGTAAAGTTTCTGGGTTTTCGTATATGCTGTTTTCTGCTGTTCTGCTTGGAGCAGTCTGCGTTCTTTTTGACATATCTCCAGATCCGTACGACCAAATACAGTGAAATTTTTATGGTAACAACTAGACTTCCATATCTAACAAACCCCACTGGAATCACCTAAAAATCATTGTTCGTTTGTGAGATATGGTTGTCACAAGTTAACGTTTCTGCGCAGTCTGGAAGACAGAACAGTTTCGCTCCTCTCGTAGACGTGCTAGGAATGGTTTTTCTGCTAACCGTTCTTTTGAGTAGTCGACCCAACACTGGTTTTCCCCTTACTTCACTAACCCCAGTGTTGGACCGTATGCTCACCCTATGTCTTTTTATTGATGTAGGTAAAACGATTGGAGAACGTTTGGTTGGTGGATTCCGGTTGCTCGAGGCACATGACCGGAAACGCCAAGTGGTTCTCCAGTCTTAGTCCAGTCGCCGGCAAGGAGTTTATCACCTCCGGCGACAATAGCAAAGGTAAGGTCTTGTCTCGTGGGTCGGTGCGAGTTAATGAGCACTTTGTGTTACGCGATGTTGCTCTTGTTTCTAACTTGCATTTTAACCTTCTTTCTGTTTCGCAACTTTTTGATGACGACTATGAGATTCGTTTTAAACCGAATCTCAGTCGTATTTTGGATCCTCAGGGCAATCTTGTTTGTATGATTTCGCCCTTTGGAAAAGTCTTTCGTGCGAATTTCTCGGAGTCTTTTGGCACTTCTCGTTGTCTTGTGGCTGGACCTTCCTCCTCTGATCTTTGGAAGTGGCATAGGAGACTTGGACATTTGAGCTTCGACTTGCTTGCAAGACTTAGTTCACTTGGCCTAATCCGAGGATTGCCCAAGTTGCATGTGGAGAAGGTCTTGTTTTTGCCACTCTTGTTGTAGACATGGAAATATGGTTGCCGCTCCCCACCATCCAGTAACTCAGGTCAATGTCTGTGGCGGAGTACCGTGACAAGTTCTCACAGCCGTCACGTTATGCTCCCAATGATGTGGCAGAGGACAAGGACAAGCACCGCCGTTTCCTAAAGGTTGCAGGATGGCCTACAGCTTCAGCTTATGGCCAATGTATATGCTGATTACCAGACACTGGTCAATCGCGCTATTGTTATAGACAATAAGCGCAAAGGATGGAGGCCAAGAAAAGGAAGTTCCTGGGGCAGTCATCCAGCAACAACACTCGCCCCCGCATGAATCCTCCACCCCAAAACCATCTGCGTATTCAGGACCCCCGAATCAATGGGGAGGAGGACAGAACTAGCAGCGGAATCAGTTCCAACAACAACGTCAGCAGAGCAGATGCAGGGAGGTCAACAGGTGCCTTGTCAGGGAGTGCCTGCCACAATCCAGCAAGAGGGGGAGCTCCAAGTAACCCCAATGTGTGTTTTCGTTGCGGAGAGCAGGGACACTATGCAAACAATTGTCCCCGGAAGCAGAATCAACCCGCACCTCAAGGGCAGAACAACCAGAAGGGAACCCCAGAGGGTGGCACCTAATGTTGGACGCGTGAACCACGTGGCTGCTGAAACTGCACAGGAGGCGCCAGAAGTAATGATGGGTACGTTCAGTATCAACTCAATCCCTGCTTCAGTTCTTTTCGATTCTGGTGCTTCGCATTCTTTCATCTCGCAAGATTTTGTTAGAATACATAGTGTGCCTTTGTGTGCCATGAACAACCCTATAGCAGTAAATTCACCTGGGGGTTCATGAGAGCCACATATCAGTGTCTTTCAACTAGTGTGACTTTAAGGGGGGTAGAGTTCCAAGTGAGACCCATTGTGTTGAGGACAGCGGGGATAGATATAATTCTCGGAATGGATTGGATGATGCAACATCAGGCATAGATTCAGTGCCAGGAGAAGGTAGTGATGTTGACGACTCCTAGTGGGGACAGGCTCAGAGTTGATGTGGTCATGAAGAAGCAGCCAACAGCTGTGGTGAACCAGTTAGAGAAGGATAACCAACCACATGATCAGCTGTTGGAAGAATTCCAGGATGTTTTCCCCGATGATCTGCCAGGTATGCCACCTGACCGAGATGTTGAGTTTATTATTGAGTTATTGCCTGGAACTGCACCTATAGCTCAAAGGCCATATAGAATGGGGGTAGATGAATAAGAACTAAAAAAAAACAATTAAAAGAGTTGCAAGAAAAGGGTTTTATTCGTCCTAGTTCCTCACCTTGGAGGTCACCAGTTATCTTTGTTGATAAGAAGGATGGGGGCCAGCGTATGTGTGTTGATTATCAGACCCTGAATAGAGTCACAATTAAGAACAAATATCCCTTGCCTAGAATTGATGACCTGTTTGACAAGTTAAAAGGTGCTTGTGTATTCTCTAAGATCGATCTTCGATCAGGGTACCACCAGATCAAGATTCGGGCTACAGACATCCCTAAGATAGCCTTTGTTACTAGATACGGGTTATATGAGTACACTGTTATGTCTTTTGGATTGACCAATGCCCCTGCACACTTTATGTACATGATGAATAAGGTTTTCATGGAGTACCTAGATCTGTTTGTGGTAGTGTTCATCGATGACATTTTAATATATTCTAAGAATGAGGAGGAACATGCAGAACACCTAAGATTGGTTTTGCAGAAACTCCGTGAGCATAAGTTGTATGCAAAACGGAGTAAGTGTGAGTTCTGGTTGAGAGAAGTTGATTTTCTGGGTCATGTTATCTCTAATGGAGGAATAGCTGT
Source organism: Coix lacryma-jobi var. lacryma-jobi (assembly GCA_009763385.1). Lineage (NCBI taxonomy): Eukaryota > Viridiplantae > Streptophyta > Magnoliopsida > Poales > Poaceae > Coix > Coix lacryma-jobi. The sequence goes on along the minus strand of CM019831.1, from coordinate 9,881,256 downwards.
GGACCCAAGCAAGGTTAAGGATGTGTTGGATTGGGACCCATCAGTGGATGTAAGTGAGGTTCGTAGTTTCCTGGGGATGGTAGGATACTATCGACGGATCATCGAGGGGTTTTCTAAAATAGCTAAACCTATGACCACCCTACAAGAGAAGAATGCCAAATTCCTATGGACTGATAAGTGCCAAACCAGCTTTGAAGAGTTGAAGAAGAGGTTGACTACAGCTCCAGTTCTAGTCTTACCTGATCTGAGTAAGAAGTTCTCTATCTACTGTGATGCTTCTCGTTTGGGTTTGGGTTGTGTTCTGATGCAGGAAGGTAGAGTTGTTGCTTATGCATCGAGGCAGTTGAGGAAGCATGAGTTGAATTACCCTACTCATGATCTGGAGTTAGCCGCAGTGGTCCATGCATTGAAGATCTGGAGACACTATCTTATAGGACATCCTAGTGATATCTATACAGATCACAAAAGTCTAAAATACATCTTCACTCAGCCAGATCTGAACCTAAGACAACGCCGATGGTTGGAGTTAATTAAGGACTATGACCTGGAGGTGCTTTATCATCCAGGGAAGGCGAATGTTGTAGAAGACGCCCTGAGTAGGAAGAGTCATGTGAATGAGCTTCTAGTCACAGAGTGGTCTGAGAAGTTATGTGAAGAGATGGCATATATGAATCTAGGTTTTTTCACTAATGCAGTGGAGATGAAAGTAATACCAACACTTGAGAAAGAGATACGTCAGGCTCAACTGCAGGATGAAAAGCTAAAGGAAATATCTGAGAATATAGTACTTGGGAAGGCACCCGGTTTCAGGCTAGATGATGATGGTACCTTGTGGTTTGGTAAGAGAATCTGTGTACCGGATGTGAAGTCCATTAAGGAGGCTATCTTGAAAGAGGCACATGAGTCAGCCTACTCCATTCATTCACCCGGGTAGCACTAAGATGTATTTTGATCTGAAAGAAAAGTATTGGTGGTATGGTCTGAAAAGAGATGTAGCAGAATATGTGGCAATATGTGATACCTGTCAAAGAGTCAAGGCTGAACACCAGCGACCTGCCGGATTGCTACAACCTATGAAAGTACCAGAATGGAAATGGGAAGAAGTGGTCATGGATTTCATAGTTGGTTTACCACGCACCCAATGAGGATATGACTCAATCTAGGTGATCGTGGATCGACTCACTAAGGTTGCTCATTTTCTACCAGTTAAGACCACCTATACAGGGGCAAGATTGGCAGAGCTATATGTGGAAAGAATAGTGTGTTTGCATGGAGTCCCCAAAAAGATTGTGTCTGACAGAGGCACTCAGTTCACATCACATTTCTGGGGAAAAGTCCACGAATCGTTAGGGACACAGTTGACTTTTAGTACAACTTATCACCCTCAGACAGATGGACAGACTGAACGTACTAATCAGATTCTAGAGGACATGTTGAGAGCCTGTGCTCTGCAGTATGGGACTAGCTGGGACAAGATTTGTCATATGCAGAGTTCTCTTACAACAATAGTTACCAAAAGAGTCTTAAAATGGCACCCTTTGAAGCCTTGTATGGACGGAAATGTAGAACCCCGCTATTCTGGAATCAAACAGGGGAAAGTCAAGTGTTCGGACCCGATGTACTCAGGGATGCCGAAGAACATGTGAGGAAATCAGGGATAATTTGAGGATAGCCCAGTCCCGTCAGAAGAGCTATGCTGACACTCATAGAAGGGACTTAACCTTTAAGGTAGGAGACTTTGTGTACCTAAAAGTAACTCCTATGCGCAGTGTAAAGAGGTTTAACATGAAGGGCAAGTTAGCACCCAGATATGTGGGACCATTCCAGATTTTAGAAAGGCGTGGGGAAGTGGCATACCAGTTGGAGTTACCAGCGAGTTTGTCAGGAGTACACGATGTGTTCCATGTATCTCAGTTGAAAAAGTGTTTACGGGTACCAGAGGAGCAAATACCGCTAGAGGAACTGACTGTGAAGGAAGATCTGACATATAAGGAGTACCGAGTGAAAATTTTGGAGACAGCTGAAAAGATTACCGGGAGCCGTGCTATTAAGATGTGCAAAGTGCAGTGGAATCGGTACACCGCAGAAGAGGCTACTTGGGAAAGAGAGGATGAACTCAGAAAGGCTTACCCGCAGTTGTTCGAGTAAGCATCAGCCGAATCTCGAGGACGAGATTCATATTAAGGGGGGTAGGTTTGTAACACCCTAAATTTTTCTTTAGCTCCAAATAGATTAATATGATTTATTTTAATTTATTGTGGCATTATAACATAGGCAAAATAAATAAATGTTGGGGGAAATAAAATTTATTCTAGCCTAGCAACAAGTTGATGCATTCATGCTGCTGCATTCTTTTGTTTGAGTGACGTTCAAATTTGAAATCTAGAATTCAAAATTCAGTTTGGAGAAGATTTGGAAAACCATTTGCAAATAAAAGAGAAGAGCAAACATTATCCTTCTCTCCTTTCCCTCCATTCTGGCCCGCAGGACTTTTTCCTTTCCTCTCTGCCGGCCTGCTCTTTTCCACTCTCGGCCCGCGCACCGCCTCTCTCCGCGCGGCCCAATTAGCTGGGCCGGCCCAGTCGCGCCGCCTCCACACGCGCAGCAGCGCCGCAGCGCCCGCCGCGCGCGCCGTCTCGCTGACAGACGGGTCCCGCGTCGCGCAGTCGCTGACAGGTGGGGCCCACCTATCGGAGTCATCCCCAACCTCCGCCCGATGTTCCCGCTGCAAGCCGCCGCCGCTCCGCGTCCGATTTTTCCTCCGCCTGTGTTTATCCGCGTGCGATTGATCTTCTATAAATGGGGAGCATTCTGTACCTTCGCCGCTCTTCATTTTCTGCCCCGAAACACCTCCAACAGAGCTCAAGTGATCCGGAAACCCTAGCCGCCGTTCCGCCGAGCTCGCCGCCACGATTCAGCGTGTGGCAGTTGAAATTGATCTTCTCCGAAGCACCACCGTGCCGTAAGGAAGCTCCGGAGCTCTATTTCCATCTGTTTTCCTCTTTTATCTACTCACTAATTGGTCGCCGGACTTGCAGGACGCCGCCGACCGCCAAACCTCGTCTAGCGCCACCCTCGACTCGTCCCGACCTTCGTTTTGTGCCTAGGTGAATTCGCCATCTTGCTCTCGCTCTCCTGGTCTTGTTCCCGTCGCGTTTGATGCACGGAATGGCCGAACCGAGCCTCTCCGGCGAGCACCACCGCCGCGGAGATGGTGCTCCGCCGTGCCGACTCCAGGGAAGCTGGCGGCGCCGCCCCCACCCCCTTTGATTTAATCTGGATCGCCCAGATTAGATCGGACGGCCGAAACGCACCGATACCCCTTCGTCGACTGATTTGCTAAAGAGTCCTTCGGCTTTTGCCAAATTAACCCGCGGTCCCTGTCGGCGCGGTTAAATCCGAATTTCCGATTTATTTTATTTCGAAAATGTTTGATCTAATTACAGATCTGCCATTGCACCATTTTGTCTATATCTTGCTCATTTTAACTCCGTTTTGATCCATTCAAATTGCGATAGTTTTGTAATTTCATACCCTACGCAGTAGTACCACTGTAGATTAGATTTGCAAAAGTTTTATTTCACGTTTAAGTCAGTCTCGTTTAGGCCTTTTATAATCTTGTTTAGGCCGTAACTTCCGCGTTTTAAATCCGATTTCGGTGATCCAAACGTCTATGTGATCGTAGTGACGTATAGATCTGTTTATAACTTTTATTTATTTATTTAAATCTGTTGGTGTACTGTTCTAATGTTAGATCTGTTTGCAATGCATGTATGTGCGTGGATGCTTGTATGTTGTGTTGTATTCGAGTTCAGACGGTGAGCAGTACGTGGGTGACCAAGATCAGATCTTCTACGACCAGCAAGAGGACCAGAACCAGGAATACGCGAACCAAGGCAAGTATACATGGGATTATCCTTGTTACCTACGCACTTTAATCTACAAATCATGTGCATGTGTCAAATGATAACCATAGGATATACCTAGATGTTTAACCTGTACCTTATTACCGTGGGATATATGCATATGGGGTAGATTTGCTAGTGCTGTGAACCTTCAAATGAGATCTAATAATCTGACTAACGATATGCGCAACTTCTGATCTTATCTTGTTCTTGGTAATGTGAACTCGGGCGTGGGAGTCTTCGTGCTCTTGGCCCCCTCTAAATGATCATCTGCGGGCAAAAGCTGGGACATACAGTACAACCGTGAGGGCTACATGGCTCTAGTTTTAGTTGGTTCGAGGACCTCTCCTCGCTTGATGGTGGTTACCTGAAAGGGCACAAAAGGGGCTCGATGACTCGGGTATAGGACGGCCGCCTGGTCTCATGTGTATAGCCGGGAAGGAATGTGCCATCGGAAGGGGTGTCCTATATCTGCTTGCCGATTGGAAACCTAGTGGCCACAATCTTGTTAGGGGAACTTCGAAAGACTTCATAGTGTACTCTGCCGCACTTCCTTGGTAGAGGTGATATGGGATTTGCAACCCCTGGCTCATGGGGATCATGGCTCACAGGTAAAGTTGTACAAACTCTGCAGAGTAATAAACTGATATATCAGCCGTGCTCACGGTCACGAGCGGCTCGGAAAACTTGCAGGCTAATCACTTAAACAAAATTTACTTTTGTTCTCGTTACTATCATATTTGTGATTCTGATGATGTTGCCATATTATTATTATTCATGTGGTATAATTGGGTTTGCAAGCACAACTTGATGATTAATTAATGCTAAAATCTTAACCAACTAAAAGTGCTAATTGCAGTAACCCAGTGTCAAGCCTTTTGAGCTGCATAACCCCATGTTGCTTGCTGAGTATGAGATGTACTTACGCTTGTTATACTTTCTTCTTTTTGGATAAAAATCTTGGATGGGTAACAGATGGATTTGAGTATGAGCAAGATAAGTTTCCAGAGGATTACTAGTCTTGCGGATCACCAGTCGACGTCCCTGTAGAGTGGAGCTTCGTCGAGAGTTATTTACCTTCCGCTTGTTTATGTTTAGTTTCTTTTGATGAGTTGTAATAATTACGCTATGTATTGAGCACAGTGATGATGCCTTCGTTGTAATTTGTCCCTTATGTGTGCGACTGTTTCCTGGGCGCACATAAGTTTATACATTCAATTTTGTTCTTAAAATTGGGTGTGACAACAAGTTGGACACCATGCCACCCATCCAGGAGGAGCTTATGCCAAAGAAGGGCAAAGTGATCCACACCCACTACCGTGAGTACCAACAACCCCTTTGAGAGCGCTGAGGTACCATTGTGAGCATTGTGGGAGAGATGGACACTTGAGTGAGTTCTGCTTTCGGCGCAAGAGAGAGGCGCGCCGTGCTAGGGAGATGAACAATGCGGACATGTACCATCCTTTCCATGATGTACATGTGCCGAATGTTCAGAGGAGAGCTCCGAGGAGAGCTGCTAGGCCTAGAGGTGCAGTGCCTCAAGGTCCTAGATGTCAGGGACCTGCGCCAGCACCTGCTCTAGTACCCGCTCCAGCACCTGCGCCAGCACCTGCTCTAGTACCTGCTCCAGCACTTGCCCCGACGCCGACACCGACGCCGCTGCCTACACCTACACCCACCGTGCATCTGCGTCGGCGCCACCAGTTGTACCGGTGTACCCCGTGGTGTCTACACGTACACCGACTCCGTCGCCATCTCCTGTGCTGCAGGAAGATGACGAGGCGGGCTGGCGCCGCAGGACCCTATTCCCGAAGCCCTCCGGCACCGCCTACTACCACAAGCTGCTGATGGAGATGTTGGGGAAGTACTACCCCGACTTGAAGGCCAAGTTTCACTACATGAGTGTTGAGCATTACCACCTAGTGGAGGCTACCTGCTGGGAGACTTTCTTGACCATCACCTCCTGGAATGAGGATCTGGACTCCGAGCAGCATGAGTCTACCCACACCCATGGGGCCAGACGTCAGACACTGCACTCCAGCTTAGAAGATGCTGCGGAGGTGGCTTACTTGCATTACCATGGTCGTCGTTTCGAGGCCATGAGGCATGACAAGTACCAGTACCTGCCGCGCAACACCCGAGGAGGACACTTGGGCTGTGTTGATGCCCCCTGGCGTCAACCCCGCCTTGGACGCTGCAGTGGATCACCTGTGCGAGGTGCAGGTTCACAAGGACAACCTGGTGATTGAGCTAGGCAATGCTCAAGCTGCTGCACGGCGACATCAAGATGAGATCGACCACCTCAGGGCACAGCTGGGGATGCCCCCACTCTACAAGGAGAATGAGGAACCTTACACCTACACCGACACAGCGCCATAGACTAGTACCATGCTTTGTAAAAATCGTTAATAGTTCGATAGTCGTGTCTTATTAGTGAGTTTTGGAACTTATTGATCATTTGCTTATCATTATGAACATGTTTGATTTGGATCTTTCTATGATTGTGAGATTGTGGGCTTGTCCGCAAATCTCTTAGATAAGTTTTCATATGAGTTAGTAAAGTTTCTGGGTTTTCGTATATGCTGTTTTCTGCTGTTCTGCTTGGAGCAGTCTGCGTTCTTTTTGACATATCTCCAGATCCGTACGACCAAATACAGTGAAATTTTTATGGTAACAACTAGACTTCCATATCTAACAAACCCCACTGGAATCACCTAAAAATCATTGTTCGTTTGTGAGATATGGTTGTCACAAGTTAACGTTTCTGCGCAGTCTGGAAGACAGAACAGTTTCGCTCCTCTCGTAGACGTGCTAGGAATGGTTTTTCTGCTAACCGTTCTTTTGAGTAGTCGACCCAACACTGGTTTTCCCCTTACTTCACTAACCCCAGTGTTGGACCGTATGCTCACCCTATGTCTTTTTATTGATGTAGGTAAAACGATTGGAGAACGTTTGGTTGGTGGATTCCGGTTGCTCGAGGCACATGACCGGAAACGCCAAGTGGTTCTCCAGTCTTAGTCCAGTCGCCGGCAAGGAGTTTATCACCTCCGGCGACAATAGCAAAGGTAAGGTCTTGTCTCGTGGGTCGGTGCGAGTTAATGAGCACTTTGTGTTACGCGATGTTGCTCTTGTTTCTAACTTGCATTTTAACCTTCTTTCTGTTTCGCAACTTTTTGATGACGACTATGAGATTCGTTTTAAACCGAATCTCAGTCGTATTTTGGATCCTCAGGGCAATCTTGTTTGTATGATTTCGCCCTTTGGAAAAGTCTTTCGTGCGAATTTCTCGGAGTCTTTTGGCACTTCTCGTTGTCTTGTGGCTGGACCTTCCTCCTCTGATCTTTGGAAGTGGCATAGGAGACTTGGACATTTGAGCTTCGACTTGCTTGCAAGACTTAGTTCACTTGGCCTAATCCGAGGATTGCCCAAGTTGCATGTGGAGAAGGATCTTGTTTGCCACTCTTGTAGACATGGAAAGATGGTTGCCGCTCCCCACCATCCAGTAACTCAGGTCATGACCAAGCGCCCTGGAGAGCTTTTGCACATGGACCTTGTTGGTCCGGCTCGGGTGAGCTCGGTTGGGGGGAAGTGGTATGTGCTTGTTGTTGTCGATGACTTTTTGAGATATTCGTGGGTCTTCTTTTTAGCTGAGAAGACTGAGACTTTCTCCTTTGCTCGCAATCTGATTTTGCGTCTTCAGAACGAGTTCCCTTTGAACTCGATGCGAGCTATTAGGAGTGATAATGGTTCCGAATTCAAGAATTCGGATTTTCAGAAGTTTTGTAACTCTTTGGGTTTAGAGCATCAGTTTTCTTCCCCCTACACACCGCCACAGAATGGTGTTGTAGAGAGGAAGAATCGGACCCTTGTAGAGATGGCCAGGACGATGCTCGATGAGCATAGGACTCCTAGGCGATATTGGGCCGAAGCCATGAGCACTGCATGCTACATTTCCAATCGCATTTTTCTCCGAGCTTTCTTGAAAAAGACTTCTTATGAGTTGCGTTTTGGAAAACTGCCCAAGGTGAGTTATTTTCGAGTTTTTGGTTGCCATTGTTTTATACTCAAAAAGGGCAACTTGGACAAGTTTGAGTCTTGTTCTTCTGACGATGTGTTTTTGGGTTATAGCACTCACACTTGAGCTTATCGTGTACTTAACCTTGACACTAACCGAGTCATGGAGACATCAGATGTCACCTTCGATGAGACCATGGTTTGTCCTTCTTCTCGTTTTGAGCGTGCAGGTGATCATGAGGTTGGTGAACCTCTTTTTGATGACGAGGACGAGGGTGCTGAAGGTATGGATGATCCAGCACCCCCTCCACCTGCTGTGCCGCAAAGAGCGGCTTCTACTTCGACTCATGGCCCCGACACTTCTTCTTCCTGGGGGCCGTGGGATCCGCCACCTCGAGCGGTACCCTTTGTACCCAAGGAGGCACCAGCTGCTGTTGAGGGGGAGATCACTTCTGCTCGGGAGGCGCCACGACACATCCAGCGCCAACACCCCCCTCAGCAGATGATCGGTAGCATCAGGGAACGCGTCACTCGGTCAAGGTCACAACAAATCTCTCACTTTGCTCATTCTGCATTTGTTACTGATTTTGAACCCCGAGATGTTGGACATGCTTTATCTGATCCAGATTGGGTCAATGCCATGCATGAGGAGTTAGAAAATTTTGAAAGATCGGTTTTGGGTTTTGGTTCCTCTTCCTCCTGATTGTCATCCTATTGGAACAAAATGGGTTTTCAAAAATAAACAAGGAGAGGATGTCCATGTTGTGAGAAACAAGGCCAGACTAGTTGCCCAGGGATATAGTCAGAAGGAGGGGATAGACTATGAGGAGACTTTTGCTCCTGTAGCTCGTTTGGAGGCAATTAGGATACTCTTGGCTTTTGCTGTATCCAAAGGTTTCAAACTTTTTCAAATGGATGTCAAGAGTGCCTTCTTAAACGACTACATAGAAGAGGAGGTTTATGTGAGACAACCCCCCGGTTTCGAAAATCCCAAGTTTCCAAACCATGTTTTTAAACTTCACAAAGCTTTGTATGGTTTGAAACAAGCCCCTAGAGCCTGGTATGATAGGTTGAAAACCTTTTTGCTTGCTAAGGGTTTTAAAATGGGATGTGTGGATAAAACGCTTTTTCTCCTCAAGCAAGGCACTGATTCACTCTTGGTCCAGATTTACGTGGATGATATCATTTTCGGTGGTTCTTCTCACGCTTTGGTTGCCAAGTTTGCAGACACTATGAGCAGGGAGTTTGAGATGAGCATGATGGGCGAGTTGACATTTTTCCTCGGGTTGCAAATCAAGCAATCCTGAGAAGGGACGTTCGTGCACCAGGGCACGTACACCAAGGACATCCTGAAGAAGTTCAACATGGGTGAGGCCAAGCCTCTTCCAACACCCATGCCAACCACGACGGCCCTGGATGCGGATGTGGATGGAGAAGCTGTGGACCAGAAGGAGTACCGGAGTATGATCGGATCGCTGCTCTACCTGACGGCGACACGCCCGGACATCCAGTTCGCAGTGTGTCTGTGCGCGCGATTTCAGTCTTCGTCGTGCACTTCTCACCATTAGGCGGTCAAGCGCATAATGAGGTGCTTATCCTTCACTCCAGAATTTGGGATTTGGTTTTCTGCTTCCTCCACCCTCTCTCTTTGCGGTTATTCTGATGCCGATTTTGCTGGTTGCCGTATTGATCGCAAGTCCACTTCTGGGACTTGTCAGTTTATTGGTTCTTCTCTTGTATCGTGGTCTTCTCGCAAGTAGTCTAGTGTCGCCCAGTCTACCACGGAGGCTGAGTATGTTGTTGCGGCTAGCTGCTGTTCCCAATTACTCTGGATGACGGCCACTTTGCGTGATTTCGGTCTGAGCTTTTCTCGAGTTCCTTTGCTTTGTGACAGCACGAGTGCTATTAGCGTTGCTAAGAACCCCGTGCTGCACTCGAAGACCAAACACATTGATGTGCGTTTTCATTTTCTGCGAGACCACTATGAGAAGGGTGATATCGACCTTCGCCATGTCGATACTCATCATCAGTTGGCTGACATTTTCACCAAGCCTTTGGACCAATCAACTTTTGCTAGGTTGAGAGGTGAGCTTGGTGTGTGTTTTCCCTTTTAGATGGGGGAAACATTTTGGTTTATGTATCATAAACTGACTTTTCGTTTCTCTTTGTTTCTTCGATTGGTATCTTTTTGCTTCTTTTCTGCATTTCATTTTGCATACGCTTTTACATTCTGAGCTTCATGGATATATTCGTTAGAATGTAATTATGCTCTGTGTAGTGTATGCTCCGATGCTTTATGTTGATGCTTGTAGCTTATGCTCCTTCTGATCACTAATACATGTTATGAGCTGAGCTAATTTTGAATGGTGAACTTGCTTAACAAACATAAAACTTGAAAATGTTCACCATCGAGATGTGCAACTAGCCTGTGTAGAATATGTTGAAATCACACTCGTGCTTTTCATATATGCTAGGTTGCTATGTCTCTAGTTCTGAGTCTATCACTTGCTTGGTCTGTTCATACACTGTCTTTAATTTGAACCAAGTTAAGTGAATCAGAAAGATCGAGATGGGATTGCTTGTCAACACATCACAGTTTCGAGACTGTTTCTCATTGCACTTTGAGTTAAACTTGAGCTGTGTAGTGTATGACCGAAACTGTTGCTTTCAGCTTCTGATTGCTTCTGCATAGGCTTCGCACAGTTGAAAAGTTAGGCAAGACAAGCTTTCAACCTCTCGCATTCACATGCTGAAATTTAAACATGTGTAATTTAACCGCTGCAACTCCCGATAATTTTGGATACACAAGTCTATGTTTCATTCTATAGCATGATGATTGAACTTTGCTAGGGGTAGTTCACCTTGTATACATGTTTAGCACTTGTTTGACTTCCTGTCTATACTTGTCTAGTGCTATTTAAATGGTGACTCCTTTTTGGCTAAAATTGCTCACTTTGCTCCTATGTTCATATTTCATAAGTGGTGATCCGTTTGAGCCTTTGCTAGCATGTGTGCTTCAGTTGTGTCATTGGACTTATTCTGTGTAGAGCATCTTTGCATTCTCTTGACTATATTCCTGAAGCTGCTAACTTGCATTGTGACTCATATGCATTTTGGAAGGGGGAGAACCTCTCTTGTTTGCACTTTTGATAGTGCATTTTCTGAGGGGGAGAAAATTGCTTTCGGTTCCTTATGCTTGATGGTGCATTTTCAACTAAGGGGAGAATTTGCAAATCATATGCTTCCTTGAGTCCAACTAAGGGGGAGTGTTTTAGTTGTGTGCACTATTCGAAGGGGAGTTTGACCGTAAGGTTTTAGTTTCGAGCTTTCTTGCTAGTTGTGTTGAGCCTCTGTGCCTCTATCTTGAGGGACTAGCATTTTGCTTCGATTTTTCAAATTGGTATTTGCTAGCGGTGTTGAGCCTGTTCTACCTCTTCTTGAGGGCTAGCTTTGTTTTGCTTTATGATCAGTTGATGTTTCAATTGGTGTCGAGTTTTCCTGCTAGCGGTGTTGAGCCTGTTCTACCTCTTCTTGAGGGCTAGCTTTGCTTTGCTTGGTTGCGTCGAGCCGTTGCCCATGTCTTTGGGAACCAAGTTGTCTTGCTCTTTCCACTTGACCTTCTTCGGCTTTGCTATGCTTTTGGGTCATTTGGTTGAGTTCTCTCTTCTCTTTCTTCCTCCTTCTATTTTTTTTTTTTGTTTGTTGGTAGTTTGACAATGATGCATCAGGGGAGATTGCGGATACAGGGATACGGAGTGTGGATTGTACGATGTCTGTGTGTGCTGGTGATGAACGATGGGATGACTTGATTGTGCGAATGTGTGAGGTGTGGCAGACGTGATACGTGATGCAGGCGGAAGGACGAGTGAGGTGGAACTGGGAGCGACGCTGGAGGCTCGAGCAGGATGTGATCAGAAGTTGATCAGTGGACGTGCCGTGCTGTGGACGAGAGTGGCGAGGCGGACGAGCCGAGACCGGTCGAGGATCAGCTGTGGTGGCTGGCAGCCTGGGACAGCGTCGAGCGGAGACTTGCGGGCACGGTGTTGCTTGGGTCGAGACCTGGGGACACGTGTCGGTGGACGGGGTGCACGGGCGGTGCATTCCCTCTACAGCTTCGGTTTGGTGGTAGAGCCAGAGAAAAACCATCGGGTGGACGGTTTCCAGGTTTGGGCCTCAAACCTGGGTGCTGATGGTTTTCGAGTTTGGCCACAAAACTCGGGCTGAGGACGGTTTCCAGGTTTGGGCCTCAAAACCTGGGCGCTGCGGGTTTGCTGAGTTTGGGCCACAAAACTCAGGCTTCGGTGGGCTGGTTTATCGGTTTGGGCCTCAAAACCGGGGGTTGGCTGTGAAGGCTGGTTTCCCGGTTTAGGCCACAAAACCGAGGGTGCGACGTCCAGGAAAAGGACGTGGAGCGGTGGCGGCATGTGGCGGCAATCGGTGAGGTTACATCGAGGCAACGCTACCAGTTGTGCGGGCGTGGCCGTTGGATCCACCTACCATCGAGTTGGTCCAGAATAACTTTAGGGTTTAGCTGGTTTGCTCTATAAGTAGTTAGGGGTAGAGTGGGAATTAGGAATAGTTAGAATTAGGATAAGTAGGGGGAGACACCCACCTCCCCATCTATCTCAGCCATTTGCTCTTTGCTTCCTAGGGTTTCCTGCTCTCCCAATCCCCTGCTGTAGCTAGCTGAGATCCGCAGAGAACCATACCTCTGTGTACTGAAGATTTTTAGGAAGTGAGGCTGTAACCTCACTGTTGTAGCGTGTGGTAGCCACACGGTTGCAGATCGATGTGTTGATTCGTGTTTTGGTTCGTGTTCTTCGCGTTCTTTGTTTCTTCATGATTTTCCAGTCACTCGATCTCCCTCTCTAGTGCGTCTTTGCGAAATCGGTTTGAATCAACTTGTTCTTTATAGTGAGGAGATCATTTGCACCGAAGGAATTCATCTAGCTCCTCACAAACAAGTAGATCGGGTTGATTTTGTTTTCGTGGCGCTTTTTCGTTCTTGATCTTCCCCTTTCGATTTCCCGGTGATTGAATCAATTTGAGCGGATGATTTCTTGGGGATAGTCTCCTAACTACCCCGTGATCATCTTCTCCAAGTTTGGGAACGTGGGATTTTTATTTGGATCGAATTTGAAGAGGTTTGGAGAGGAGGCGACTGAAATCGCCCTCTCTGCACGTTGGCGGACAGTCCGCAGTTTTGACTGGCGGACAGTCCGCGCGTCGGGACTCAGCCGAGCAGTGGCTGTGTGTCTCGGTGAACAGTGCCGAAGTTTGACCGGCGGACGGTCTGCCGTTGGTTTTCGCGGACAGTCCGGTAACTGTCCAGGGGACTTCAGCAGCAGTGCGGTTTTGCTCTTTTGGCCGGCGGACAGTCCGCGACCTGAGCCCGGACAGTCCGCCAGTGGGCAGACAGTTCGCGACTGTACCGGCGGACAGTCCGGGATCCTGTGGTGGCCTCCGGTTTAGTGCATTTGCTCTCCAGGCTTGTTCGCTTGGTTTCCAGACTTCTCGTTTGGCCTTGTAGTTGACCAAGGAACCTCTCTAGGTATCTTTGCTACTTGTTAGCATCGGTATTTGGGGATTTCTCGACGTAGCCATCTATCTACGTTCGGGACTTAGTTATTGAGGGTCGAACTTGATCCGGTGCCTTTGCCGTTTGGTTTGCTATCGCTTTGTGGTGCCTCGCTGTGATCTTAGGGATCATCGACCCTCTTTCCAGGGTCGTGAGCATCACGGTTTCGATCGAAGCTTTCGGGGGTAGATTTTGGGGACAATAGGCCAAAGTTTTGAGATAAATTTTTGAGCTCCCATTCACCCCCCTCTGGTCGCCTTGCTATTGCATTCTCGGTCCTTCCACTTTGTGACAACACGAGTGCCATTAGTGTTGCAAAGAACCCAGTACTTCACTCCACGACTAAACACATCGATGTTCGCTTTCACTTTCTTCGTGATCACTACGAGAAAGGCGACATCGGACTTAGGCATGTAGACACCCACAACCAGCTTGTGGACTTATTTACCAAGCATTTGGACCTCTCAACTTTTGCTAGGTTGAGAGGTGAGCTTGGTGTGTGTTTCCCCTTTTAGATGGGGGAAGCATTTTGCTTGTTGTATCATAATTTAACTTCTCTGATACCCTTTTATTTTTGGGTTTGGGTTTTAGTTTTGTTTTTGCTCTGATACTTTTAGGCTAGTGTTTGCTCTGTTTCTTATAGACTAGGTTTTGCATGCATTTCATCATGTACATCTTGCATTTTTGAGCTTCATGTCTATAATCTTTAGAATAAAATTATGCTCTGAGTAGTTCTGTTATGATGATACATGATGATGCTTGTAGCTTAGGCTCTTTCTGATCATAAGATACATGTTGTGAGCTAAGCTACTCCTTTTATGAATGGTGAACCTGCTTAATTGAACATAAAACTTGAAACTTGTTCACCATTGAGATTAGTAACTAGTATGTTTAGAATATGTTGAGGTCACATGTGCTATTTCATATATGCTAGGTTGCTACGTCTCTTGCTCTAGCTCTAAGTCATTCACTTGCTTGGTATGTTCATATTCTGCTTAATTTGAACCAAGTCTAAGTGAATTTGAAAAGATCGAGATGAGATTGCTTTGTCTGCACATCACGGTATCGAGACTATTTCTCATTGCACTCTTGAGTTAAACTTGAGTCATGTAGTGTAAGACCGAAATCGATGATTTAAGCTTTTGATTGCTTTATGCATATGCTTAGCTCGGTTGAAAAGTTAGGCAATGACAAGCTTTCAACCTCTCACAATCACATGCTAAATTTGAACTTGTGTTAATAACCGCTGCATATCTCTGATAAAATTTGATCAACCTACAAGTCAATGTTTCATTCTATAGCATGATGATTGAACTTTACTAGGGGTAGTTCACCTTTCATACATGTTTAGCACTTGTTTGACTTCCTGTCTATACATGTTTAGTGCTATTTTGATGGTGAATCCCTTTTTTGAATGACTTAAAACTGCTCACTAGCTTAATTGTTCATATTTCGTATTTTGTGATCAGTTTGAGTCATTGGTAGCTCTTATACCTGTTGCTAAGTTGTCAGACCAGCACTCTTTAGAGCATATCTTCACTCTAATGACTATATACCTAAAGTTGCTGACACGCATTTTATGCTCATGTGCATATGTTTGCCCCGATCGGCATGACCTAGCTCCGATTCGCTTGTTTGAGCTCTGCTCCGTGTCTTGTTCAGTTGCAATTGCCCCCATGGGGGAGAATCTTTTGTTGTGTGGTGGCAATTTGCAACTCTTTGTGCTTTACTTGTCGAGGGGAGTTCCTTTAGCAATGGGGAGTTTCTGGCATATGTCTAGGGGGAGTCATTCACTCCTCTTGCTCTGATCGCTTCTTGCTGATTTTGATTTGCTTTGGCAAGTTTTTGATTGGTATGGAGACTTTCCGCTAGTTGTGTTGAGCCTCTATGCCTCTATCTTGAGGGACTAGCAGTTTTCGCTGTTTTTTGCGTCTTCAGTTGGTATGGAGCTTCAATTAGTGGTGTTGAGACCTTTTTTTCTGCCTCTTCTTGAGGACTAGCTGGTTCTTGACTTGGTTGCGTCGAGTCGTTGCCCATGTCTTTGGGAACCAAGTTTTCGCTCTTGAGATCGAGTTTTACTCTATTTTGAGTTGTTGCTCTGATCCTTTGCTTGGTTGCGTCAAGCCGTTGCCCATGTCTTTGGGGACCAAGCTCTGCTTATCTTGATTTGTCCTTCTTCAGCTTTTACCTTGGCTTTTGGGACATTTTGAGTAAGCTTCTTTCTCCATCTACATCTATTTCTTTTCATTTTTTGGTTACTCTGTGTTGACAATGCACTCATCAAGGGGGAGATTGCGAACATAAGGTTGATATGTGCCCTTGTGGTTCCACCCTGAGTGATGAGCGATTGGTCAATAGTCTCACTGGGAGGGGCGAGTGGCAACATGTGTCTCTTGGCTGTGTTGATGTGCAGGTGTGGAGCTCGGAGACAGTGGTCGATGGCGAGGTGAAGGTCAAGTAGAGATGGGTCGTGCCGATGGACCGAGAGCGGTGAAGGGCGAACGTGAGGCTTGGATCGACGGACCAGAGGGCCAGAGGACTAGCTGTGGTCGTTGGCACTTGGCGTCGACGAGCAAGAGCACATGGGGATGTGCGATGGCATCAGCCGAGTCGGGAGGAAGACCATGACGTCGTGGCACTTGGCGGGACGTCGGGCACGGGCTTGCGTGCGACGCAAGCGCCGTCGGCCAAGTCAATAAGGAAGGCAAAGACGTTGTGCCCGGCTTGGAGGCTGGACATGCATCGACATCGGTACCGGTTGTTGGGGTGTGTGAACCAAACTCCGTCTACGACGCGAGTTTGGTAGTTGAGCCTCAGAAAGCTACCCTCGACGATTTCCGAGTTTGGACCTCAAAACTCAGGGTGGATGGTTTGCCAGGTTTGGGTCTCAAAACCTGGGTGGCGGGTTTCTGAGTTTGGGCCACAAAACTCAGGGAGGACAGTTTGCCGGTTTGGGCCTCAAAACCGGGCGGAGGTTCCTATGCGGAACGGTCGACGCGTGGCGGCAGCGAGAGGCTTGCGTTGCGGCGAAGCTATCGGTCGACGGGATGACACGTGGTGGCATCCTGGAGCTTGCGTCGAGGCGAAGCGAAGGATGAGAAGGCATGTCGCTGTCGGATGAAGACTTGACGGACTTGGACTAGAATACCCCTAGGGTTAGCCTGTTCGCTCTATGTATCTAGGGGTAGAAGGGGAATAATGTATTAGGCTATATATAGAAAGGCAGCCCCTCCTCTCATTCTATCCTCGCAGCATTTCATTCTCGCAGACTTTATTAGGTTTTTTCTCCCTCTAGCTGCTTTTGATCCGCAGAGTGCTACAATTCCTCTGTGTATTTTGTGATTCTAGGAAAAGGGACCGTAATCCCTTTGTTTCCTCGTGGGGACGAGTTCCGGCTGAAACCGAGATCGAATTCACATTTTGTCTTGTGTTCTTCGCGTTTCGTTCTTTGCCTCCTCGATAATTTGCCTCGTTCTTCAAATCCGAAGGATGGTTTTCGATTTCGTTTGAATCACTTTGTGTTAGGACGACGTGAGTGTCATTTTTCCACCGAAGGATTTCCTCCCAATCCTCACGAGCACATAGATCGGGCTGATTTCGCGTTCGTTCTTCGTTCTTCCACCTTTTCTAGTGTTCTTCGGATTTCTCACGGTTGAGCTGGTTTGGAGTGATGATTTCCTAGGATTAGCTCCCCCTAGGATTAGCTCCCGAACACGCAAAGAAACACTTGGAAGAAGTTTGGTTGCAGCCCCATTCGATTTGGTTGAGATCGAATCGATTTTGGTTTTAACCCGAGCTATTTTTGTGCTTTCTGGGCGATCGCGGACAGTCCGCCGTCCAGGTCACGGACAGTCCGCGGGTCGGGTTTTCAGCAGGTCAATCAGGCGCAGCCCCTGACTGTTCACTGTGAAGTGAACGACGGACAGTCTACGGTTCAAACCCCGAACAGTCTGGGACCTGTCCAACAGGGTTTTAGAACAGTTTTGTTTTTGGGATTTTTGCCGGCGGACAGTCCAGCACCCAGGCGCAGACAGTCCGGGCCTCTACGGCGGACAGTCCGGGACCCTGACCCCGGACAGTCCAGGGACCTGCTGCTTGTGCAGTTTTGGGTCGTGTCTTTGGCATTTGGCTTTCGAGTCTTTCTACTGGAGTTCCGCTAGCTGTGCCTCAATGACATCTCCTAGGGTATCCTCCTACTCGTAGGTTGTGAACTAGCCGGTCGTTTGAGTCTTTGCCTTTTCAGGTGATTTTCTGTGACAAGGGCCATCTGTTTCTTGAGAAGAAATTTGATGCTCTCATTCACCCCCCCTCTGGTCGCTATTTCGGTCCTTCAATCGGATAATGACAGATCAGATATTGCGACCCTAATCTAGTCTACTAAAATAGACTAATTACAAAACTAATTTATCAGCCGAAGGATTATTCTCAAGACGAATCTATTAAGTATAATTAGTCCATGATTTGACAAGATGGTGCTACAGTAAATATTTGCTAATGATGGATTAATTTAGCTTAATTGATTCATCTTATGTTAATAAATGTATGATGGCGTAATTAGTTTCAAAATTAATCTACTTTTAATAGACTAAATTAGTACCGCAACATCTGATGTGATACGGACTAAACTTTAGCTGCTGGATCAAAACACCCCCGCATCTGCCACTATATATATGGCCTATTGCCATGCATGCGCTGAGCTGAGCTTGGCACTTCTGCCGCACCCAGAGAGTGGGAGAGGGGCAGCAGCTAATTACATCTTACATCGCTGCTGCTGCCGTCGGCCATCCAGTACGTGTTGTTCATTTGTTGGTCTCAAAAGCAGTACGTAAATAAGAGATTAAGACTGGGTGGCATCAGGAAAAATACGAAGTGAGCCAGAATCAGATTTACGGGCTTAGTGCTTGTGAGGATCAGGTACGGAGAGGATTTACGGGCCAGCATATCATTCCAAGTGGTCGGTGGCAGCGCAGAGATCCGCTCCAACAACTCTCGCTGCTCTAGTGTCAGGGACTGGGCCGACGGATGGGCTCCCAAGGTGGGCCATCAAATGGGCTTCCAAGCTAACTGGTTAGGACAACACAAATGAGGATAAAAGATCCAACAAGCATCAAGAGAGGGCATGGAACAATAACCAGAACTCTAGACTCATCATCTACCTTCGTCCAGCCCCCAAGAACCCCTGCTGTTCTTGCTGCCCCCTCCATTTCCTTGCTATACTCGGTCTAGATTCCCTCTGATTCTTCTCAATTTGTATCAAGTACTCTAGCAATTGCTATTCAGTAGTGAAGGATCGTAACATCTAGGTCCAACAAGGCCAAGAGGGCTTGAGCTTAAAATAAATCTTCAACTGTCTGAATGCATGCAAAAGTAATTGGCAGCTTGTCTCCCGTGCTTCTTTGTATTACTAAGCAAACGAGCAAACAGAATACAATCTAGGATAATAACTGATGTTTTGGACACAATATTACATTAGCTAGATGTGGTGCCTATTTTCTGTAGTACCCATACAAAATGGCTCTAGTAGAACTAGTTCACAATGTCGTTTCTGAATTTTTCCATGCAAAGCAAGGGAGAGTGTTTTTTTTAGGAGAACTGTGGAGCTTTGCTCCCCAGATAAATATTAAACATAAAGCGAAGGGCAGAGTTACAAGGAGGGTACAGAAAGCGTTAGCCAGATGCTAATAACCGAAAAGAAAAAGAGCAAAACTCACCTAGGGAGGTTACAAAGAGAAGAGGCTTGTCGGGGATCCGCAAAAGGGGTACCCCCAATCAACGCAAACAAATAGGGTAAACCTAGAACACCGGTTAATGACAAACCTAACTAGTCTAACCTCCTAAAAAGCCGACCCCGCGAGGCCCACAACGCTGGCCCACCGTCTCGCCCGAGGCCTCCAAGCCAGGCCTCGGGCGCACGCTCGTTTTCCGTCTCGCCCGAGGCCTCCAAACCAGGCCTCGGGCGAACGCTCGTTTTCCGTCTCGCCCGAGGCCTCCAAGACGGGCCTCGGGCGAACGCTCGTTTTCCGTCTTCGCTCGAGCCCTCCAAGCCAGGCCTCGGGCGCACGCTCGTTTTCCGTCTCGCCCGAGCCCTCCAAGCCAGGCCTCGGGCGCACGATCGTTTTCCGTCTCGCCCGAGCCCTCCACGTCAGGCCTCGGGCGAGCGCTCCACTACCCTTCGAGCCCCCCACAGCCGAACACCACACCTCGAGACCCACGCGGGGACCTCGAGCCTCTCTGGCACAGCGGCCTATCCCTCGAGACGCGTTATGCCTCCCTCGAGCGGCGCAGACAACGGGTTGCCAGCCCCATACCGTGCACTAATTCATCCACCTACTCCAGTCACGTCCTCTGTAACACAACGTGTGCCACAGTGGTCTGGGGCAGAGTCAAGTCTCGTTTTTCACCACAAGTATGGGCGAAAAGACACCAGTGAAGCACTGTTAACCCACGCCCTACACTGTGGCACGTCCAAGCAAGCCACGCCTCGAGGCCCAGATGCCTGCCGCTCATCGATTTTCACGGGACTTGCCCATACCTGCGGGGACTCGAGCCCCCCGTAGGCGCCGCCTCGAGGCCGGGTCTGCGCGCCCTCGAGCCCTAACTACTTTCATGCTATTGGAGGACAGGTACCCCAAACCCGAGGGACCCCGCCGCGTCCTGTACATTCCGGGATGGGTGCTGTACGGCTTCCACCTCGCCACGCCTCCACGTCCGCGCCCAGGATGGAGGGCCACGCTTCAAGGACGCTTCAACAGCAACGCCCACGTCGGCTACACTGTCTTCGACAAGACAGGGTTCCTACCCTTCTTCGTAAGGACCATACACCCCGACACCTGTAATAACCCCTGTGTAACCCTGGCCTCCCTTGCTCTATAAAAGGGGACGCCTGGGCCCTCATTCCGTGGCTCTGGAAAAAAGGAGACACTTTAAGACACAAATCCACACACACACGAGTCCGGACTCCGTTCCAGCTCACTGAGCTTGTATTCGCCCCTGTACAAGCACTTAGGTGCAAGTTGATACAAGAACATCCTCCCCCCCCCTGGACGTAGGGCCTTCTTTGCCCGAACCAGGATAAATCCTTGTGTCCTCTTGCATCACCATCCAGGAAGAGAAGCACGCGATCATATTACTCGTTGGTGTCATACCCCCGGTTTCGAAACACCGACAGTTGGCGCGCCAGGTAGGGGCCTTCGCGTGTCGAGTCGGTTTCTCATTGTTTCCTGGATGGCTGCTTCGACTCCTTCGTTCTCTGCCGGTGCCGTCATCTGGTTCGGGAGCCTCGAGTTCCCGGCCACTGACATCGGCAACGAGCTGATCTTGCTCTCCACGGAGGGCCCCAGTGGAGGGCGTGTCGCGCCGCCCCGCGCAGGGGGCGTGGTGCGTCACCCCACCACCACCCACGCGTCGCAACTCGTGAGCGGCGCCGTCGTCATCATCGTCGCCAGGCACAGGCGTGTCGGCGGCATACACCCACTTCCCCCGGCCGGCGCGGAGTTCCCAAGGAGGAGCCTGCCCGGCGCACGGCCGGAGACTTCCCGGGCGCGCGCCGCCCAGCGACTTCGCTTTCGTCATGCGCACGGACCAGGAGCCAGGCGAGGCCTCCGAGCCGTGCACCGTCGACGCCGCCCAGCCTCCTCCCGCACGGGGTGTACCGCCTCGACGCCGCCGGCAGTTCCCGTTCGGCCTCGACAGCTCTGCGGCAGCCTACGCCCGCCAGCTCAACGAGCGCAGTCGGGGCCAACAGCCGGCGGAGCAGGAGGAACGCCCGGGCGTGCTGCTGCAGGCCATGGCCAACCTGGAGATTGTCCACCCCGCACGCGTCGACCGCGGCCTCTCACGAGCCGTCGGGCCACCTCGTCAAGCCACCTTCGGGGAGTGGTACCGCGAGCTGCAGCCCCGGCACGAGCCAAGGCGGCGCGGCATCACCAGCTCCGACTCCGACGAATACGACTACCACGACCCCGACCTCTGGGATCCCACCAGGGAGTGCTTCCAACTCGAGGGGTCGTATGCGACACCGAGGACGAGGGCGACGACGGCAGGCCGGCGCTCGATCTAGAGGGCCCCAGCGACGTGGCCGCGGCAGGCGGGTCACGTGTTCAGGGAGGAACGAACCTCCAGCACCGGCTGCACCCGCCTCAGCACGACGACGGCCGGGCGGCGCAACTCGCGCAGGTGCAGGAGGCAATCTCCAAAGCCGAGGAAGAACGCGACACCTGCTGCAGCTCTGGCAAACTCTGATGCAGGAACCACCCCAGCCTCCGAGGAGCCGGAGCTCGAGGTCGGCTCGAGAGGTCCACCGGCAGATCCTCGAGGACGGGGCGCCAGCACGCCCCGAGGTGCGTTTCCCGCGAGCGGGACAGAACGTGGTGGCGGCGGCGATGCTGCTCCGCGATCTGCCCGCCGTCTCCAACCCTGACGCCAGGCGCATGCTTGGGGAAATGAAGAACCTCCTCGAGACAGCCGCAGTACAGCAAGCCGAGAGCTCGGCGTCACGACGACGCGGAGCAGCCTCGGGGAAGCCGGCGGACACGCCCCGCAACGAGCGCGAGGCATCCGTCCACCAACCTGACGCCTCTCGAGCTAGGCCAGTCCGCGAACGGATCATCGACAACCGGCCACCTCGAGACCCCAACGACGCCGCGCAACAACATCAACCGCCGGCGCAAGGACAAGGGGGCCCAGGAGCGTGGCTATAGCGCCCATCGAGGGGGGCGCTACGACAGCGACGAGGACCGGCAAGTCCTCGAGCCCCCGGGCCCCAGAGTCTTCAGCCGGGCCATCCGCAGCTCAACCCTCCCCGACCGCTTCCGACCGCCCGACCAACATCGTGAAGTATGACGGGGAGGTCGAGCCCAAGCTCTGGCTCTCGGACTTCCGCCTAGGCTGCCAACTGGGCGGAGCGAAGAACGACGACCGTGTGATCATACGCCAACTCCCACTTTACCTCTCGGACACCGCCCGCCGGTGGCTCGAGGGGCTCCCGCCGGATCGGATCGACGACTGGGCCGCCGACCTAGTCAGGGTCTTCGACGGGAATTTCAAGGGGACGTGCGTGCGCCCAGGCAACCCCTGGGATCTACGGCGCTGCAGGCAGGCGGCGAACGAGCCCCTCCGCGATTTTGCTCGACGGTTCTCGAAGCAGCGCCTCGAGCTCCCCCACGTGCCTGATGAGGACGTCATCTCAGCGTTCCTCGCAGGCACGACATGCCAAGAGCTAGTCCATGAGCTAGGACGCTACCCGTCCCAGGACGGTCGAGGACCTGATGGATCGTGTCACCAGCTTTGCCTCAGGCGACGAGGCAGTGGGGGCCTTCTTTGGCCGTTCCACGGACAAAGGCAAGGCGGTGGCCGCGCCGGAGGTCACGAACAAAGGCAACGACGCCAAGAACGACAACAATAACAGCAACAAAAAGAAGAAGAACAAACGCAAAGGTCAGAAGGCGAAGCGCGACGCCAATGACGACGACGACGAAGAAGTGCTCGCAGGCGCCCTCGAGCCTAAGAAGCCCCGAGGCCCCCCTGACGGGGCTGTTTTCGACCAGATGCTCGAGGACCCCTGCACTTATCACAGGGGCCCCGTAAATCACAAGTTAAAGGACTGCCGACTGTTGAAAGGCTACTACTCCAAGCTCGGCGATAAGAGAGAAGACGCGCCTAAGGGCAAGGATACCAATCGACGCGGCGGTGGGGACGCGGACGGCGACTTCCCCCCGGTGCGCGACTGCTACATGATCTACGGGGGGCCGACCGTCGGGCTCTCGCTCGAGAAAGAAAGAAGGAGCGCCGGGAGGTCTTTGCACTCTGCCACGACGCCCCCCGGTATCTTGACTGGTCTGATGCGCCGATCACGTTCGACCGTGACGACCATCCGGACCGTGTCTAAACCCGGGGGCGTACCCCCTCGTCGTCGACCCCGTCATCGTCGACGTACGGTTCTCCAAGGTGTTGATGGATGGGGGCTCGAGCCTCAACATCATATACCTCGAGACACTCGACCTCCTGGGGATTTCAGAGGGTCAGCTCCGGCCCAGCGTCGGGGGTTCCACGGAGTCGTACCGGGAAGAAGGCCCACCCCCTCGGGCGCATCGACCTGCCGGTTTGCTTTGGCACGCCGGCTAACTTCCGCCGGAGACGCTCACCTTCGAGGTGGTTGGGTTCCAAGGGGCCTACCACGCCATCATCGGCCGGCCAGGCTACGCCAAGTTCATGGCGGTTCCCAACTACACGTACTTAAAGCTCAAGATGCCGGGGCCAAAAGGGGTCATCACCATCGACACCTCCTACGAGCACGCATACCACTGCGACGTGGAGTGCGTCGAGCGTGGGGAGGCCAACGTCCACCTCGACTCGCTCGAGGCCCTAGCCGCCCTGGCCACCGAGGAGGCTCCTGAAGCGAAGCGTCACGCTGGCAACTTCGAGCCGGCGGAGCACACAAAGCGGATACCCGTCGACCCGACCTCGACCGATGGCAAGACGCTGGCCGTCAGTGCCAGCCTCGAGCCTAAATAGGAAGCAGTGCTCGTCGACTTTCTCCGCGCGAACATCGACATGTTTGCGTGGGCCCCTCGGACATGCCGGGCATACCGAGGGAAGTCGCCGAGCACGCCTTGGAAATCCGGGCCGGTTCCAGACCGGTGAAGCAACGCCTGCGCCGCTTCGACGAGGAGAAGCGCAGGATCATCGGCGAGGAGGTGCACAAGCTTTTGGCGGCCGGGTTCATCAAGGAGGTATTTTACCCAGAGTGGCTAGCTAACCCTGTATTAGTTAGGAAAAAGAATGGAAAAATGCGGATGTGTGTAGATTACACTGGTCTGAATAAAGCATGTCCAAAAGTTCCATTTCCTTTACCTAGAATTGATCAGATTGTCGATTCCACTGCGGGGTGTGAGTACTTTCATTTCTCGATGCATATTCCGGCTACCACCAAATTAAGATGAAAGAATCCGACGAGCTCGCTACCCTCTTTTGTTACGCCTTTTGGTATGTATTGCTACGTTACAATGCCCTTCGGCCTTCGAAACGCCGGGGCAACGTACCAGCGATGTATGCAGCATATCTTTGGCGAGCACATAGGCAAACCGTCGAGGCCTACGTCGATGACATCGTGGTTAAAACCAAGAAAGTCGGGAACCTCATCAGCGATCTCGAGACCACGTTCGAGTGCCTCCGGGCCAAGAATGTGAAGCTCAACCCCGAGAAATGTGTCTTTGGCGTGCCTCGGGCATGCTACTAGGCTACATTGTCTCACAACGGGGGATCGAGGCCAACCCCGAAAAAATCTCAGCAGTCACGAGGATGGGCCCAATTCGAGACCTCAAGGGTGTGCAGAAAGTGACAGGCTGCCTAGCCGCTCTCAGCAGATTCATCTCGAGGCTAGGGGAAAAAGCGCTACCCCTCTACCCTACCGCCTGCTGAAGAAGACGGAACACTTTGCGTGGACTGTCGAAGCCGAGGAGGCCTTAACCAAGTTGAAGGGGTTGCTGACTTCCGCACCAATTCTCGTGCCACCGCCGCGACCAGCCCAGGTTGGCGATTCCCCCGAGCCTCTCCTCCTCTATGTGGCCGCAACCACTCAGGTGGTCAGCGCGGTCATAGCCGTCGAGAGGCACGAGGAGGGCCATACGTTGCCGGTCCAACGGCCGGTGTACTTCACCAGTGAGGTGCTCTCCGAGGCCAAGGTCCGGTACCCGCACATCCAGAAGCTGCTCTACGGCATCGTCATTACGAGGCGCAAGCTCCAGCACTACTTCCTCGCTCATCCCGTAACGGTGGTGTCATCCTTTCCCCTCGGAAATCATCAACAACCGAGAGGCCACGGGGCGCATCGCCAAGTGGTCTACCGAGCTGATGGGGGAAACCATCACCTATGCTCCGCGGAAAGCCATCAAGTCGCGCAAGCGTTGGCGGACTTCGTTGCTGAATGGACCGACACTCAGCTCCCGCCGGCAGATTCAAGCCGAGCTCTGGACCATGTACTTCGACGGATCCCTCATGAAGACGGGGGCAGGCGCAGGCCTGCTCTTCATCTCACCCCTCGGGGTCCACATGCGCTACCTGCTGCGCTTGCACTTCCCCGCCTCCAACAACTGTCGCCGAGTACGAGGCCCTCGTCAATGGACTGCGCATCGCCCTCGAGCTCGGGGTCCGACGCCTCGACGCCCGAGGAGACTCGCAGCTCGTCATCAACCAGGTTATGAAGGCTTCAAGCTGCATCGATCCCAAGATGGAGGCATACTGCGGGGAGGTGCGCAAGCTGGAAGATAAGTTCTATGGCCTCGAGCTCAACCACATAGCTCGAAAGTACAACGAGGCCGTAGACGAGCTGGCGAAGTTGGCGTCCACGCGTGGCACGGTACCACCAGACGTCTTCTCGAGGGACGTCTTCGAGCCATCCGTCAAAATCGACCCGGGGGCTGGCCCCTCGACGCTACCCCTCGAGCTCGACACGGGGGCTCGACTGTCAACGCCACCCCTCGGGAATGACCCCTGGACATCCGCTGAGGCGATGCAGGTCGACGCAACCGCCTCTTCTTCACCTCGACACCTCGACTGGCGGACGCCCTACCTCGACTACTTGACGCAAGGCGTGCTACCGGAAGACAAGACGGAGGCCCGACGCGTCGCTCGAAGGTCCAAGACCTACGTCATCTACGGCGACGAGCGGGAACTATATCGATGAAGTCCGACCGGGATCCTTCAGCGCTGCATCCCCCTCGAGGAAGGACGCAAGCTCCTCGACGACATGCACTCGGGGGCTTGCGGCCACCACGCAGCGCCGAGGGCCCTGGTTGGGAATGCCTTCCGTCAAGGCTTCTATTGGCCGACCGCCATTGGGGACGCCAAGCGCCTGGTCCGAGCATGCCATGGGTGTCCAATTCTACGCCAAGCAAACGCACCAGCCCGCGCACGCCCTGCAGATGATCCCAATCACGTGGCCATTCGCCAGTTTGGGGGCTCGACCTCGTAGGTCCCCTCAAAAAGACAAGTGGAGGGCACTCACACGTGCTTGTGGCCATCGACAAGTTCACCAAGTGGATCGAGGCTAAGCCGATAGGAGACCCCACCTCCGAGAAGGCTGTCGAGTTCATCGCCAACATCATGTACCGGTTTGGGGTGCCTAACGTCATCATCACCGACAATGGCACCCAATTCACGGGCAAAAAGTTCACCAACTTCTGCGATGAAAACAACATTCGCGTAACCTGGGCCTCGGTCGCATACCCTCAATGCAACGGGCAGGTCGAGCGCGCCAACGGCATGATACTCCATGGGCTGAAGCCGAGGCTGTTCAAGACTCTCAAAAATTCCGGAAAAGGATGGGCCGCAGAGCTCCCCTCGGTGCTGTGGGGCCTCAGGACTACGCCGAGTCGAGCCACCGGGTTCACTCCGTTTTTCCTAACCTATGGCGCCGAGGCAGTCTTGCCTACAGACCTCGAGTACGGCTCCCCTCGACTTCGAGCCTACAACGAGCAAAACAACGACGAGAGGCTTGCCAACGCCAAGGACCAGCTCGAGGAGGCCCGAGATGTGGCGCTCATCAACTCCGCACGCTACCAGCAATCACTTCGACGCTACCACGACAAGCATGTGCGCAAGAGGGACCTAGCAGTTGGGGACCTTCGTGCTTCGACGGCTTCAAGACAACCGAGGGCGCCACAAGCTCACCCCTCCATGGGAGGGCCCATACACCGTGGCTAAGGTGCTCAAGCCAGGAACATACAAGCTCTACGACGATCAAGGCAGGATCCTGGCGAACGCGTGGAACATATCTCAGCTACGTCGCTTCTATCCTTAAGAGGCCTCAAGGCCTTGTTCATTTTGTTGCTTTGTACAAACATGTTAAAAATGAATGAGCAAACTCGTGCGTTGTCTTTCATTTTGCTTAGCAACTTAAGGTAGCCTCGACCCTGCTTTGCTCAGGGTCGAGCCTCCCTCGGGGGCTGACAGGGGGGTAACCGCCCCCCAGACTCCGGAAAAAATACGTGTTTTCTTTTCAAAAAAATTCGACCCTCGTCTCGACTCGTGCCTCGAGTGAACTAGCGACGTCTAAATCCCAAAATACCTCGAGCCTCCAAAGGTCGGGAGGCGTCGACGTAGACGTCCACCTACGCCCCCGGGCTATGGTACCCTACCTACGCCTCCCCTCGAGGGGCTCGCGACGTATCGAAGGAGTACAGACTAAGTTAGCAGAAACTCGAGCTTGCAACAAAGAGAAGTGGTCAAACGCATTTGAAAAGAAAACAACACCTTTAAACAAACAAGTCATATATACAAATGGGTCTCGACGGACCCTCATCCATGCCATAAAATTCTTACAAGGGCCTCGACGCCCAAATTTGGCACGCAGGCCCTAATCTTCGTCGGTGTGGTACTCCTCCCCGAGGTCTTCCACGGCAGGCTCAGCCTCGACACCCGAGCTAGAAGGAGGAGGGCCCTCGACACCGCTGCTGGCGTCAGGAGGCAGCACGTCCTCCTCAAAAATCTTGGCGAGCGATGTCCCCGGCCTCTCCATCTTCTCCAAAATTTTGTCGACACGGCGGTTGTTCCACTCCTCGTCCTTCCCCTCGATCTCGATGAAGCCGTTGGCGACAACGTGGACCGGGAAGCGGAAACCGGAGCGAACGACCGCGAGCGTCTGCTTGACGCCATGATGGAGAGCTTGCCGGACACGGTCCCGCGCCGCTGCGTCAAAGAAGCACAAGGCGTCGACCAAGGCGTCGCCCCGGGCCACCGCACCTTCTGCCGCAGCCACTGGAGGAGCACCCCACATGGGGCCAAGCCGGTCGAGGGAGGTGCGAGCCCGCTCCGCCACCATCGTCTCGTCTTGGAGTTGGTCCAAGAGAGCCTGGTTCGTCCCGCGGAGCTCCTCGACCGTCTTCTCGACCCCTGCGCAACGAACAAGGAAGAGTGAGACTGCGGCGTAACAAAAAACTTCGAGACCCAACAAGAACAAGGTGTAAGCCTCACCGTCGCAATGTTGCCCCAGTGCGGCGAGGTCGCTGGTCAGGCCCTCAGCACGCTGCTCAAGCCTGCGCTTCTCGGCCAGCATGAGGAGCCTCTCGGACCTGAGGTCCTCGATCAGCCGGCCCGCCTCCACAAGGGCCAGATCCTTGCGGATCACCTCCTGCCGCGCCAGCCCCCTCGGCAGCTCGGGCGGTGGCGACACCAATCTCGGCGTCTTCGGTCTCTTTTCTCGCCGCCTCCGCTGCGGTTCGGGCGGCGGCGGCCTCGCCACGGGCGTCAGCGGCCTCCTGCTTCGCCGCCTCGGCTTCAGCCCGGGCGGAGGTGGCCTCGCTTCGGGCGTCCGCGGCCTCCTTCCTCGACGCTTCGAGAGCGGCGGCGGCCTCCTCCTTGGATCGAGCGCCCTCACCTCGAGCCGCCCGGACCTCCGCCTCCGCCTCGTTGAGCCGGCTCGCCATTTGGGCGTTCCGGCTCAGCTCAGCGCGGAGATCTTGAAGCTCCGCCTCAGCCCTCGCGAGGGCGCCCGACACCTGTGCGGACCGGTCCGCCTCCTCGGAGCAGGACCGCTCCGCCTCCGCCATGAGCTCGGCCACCTCTCGAAAGATGGCCCGCACCTCGCGAGGAGCCCCTCGCTGGACCGGTCGCTCGACGTGGACCATGGCAAGGGGCGGGCTTGGCGCGTCAGGAAACGGCCATACTGGTCGGTCGAGCTCGATGACGGGCTGATCCTCCTCCGTCCCTGAGCTGCCCCAGCTGCGGCCCGCCGCCCGACGGCACGGGCCCCGGCTCTTCCCTGGCCGGGCCCTCCTGCGTCTCGTCAGCACTGGCCGGCGCCTCGGGCGCCTCCACCATCGGCAAGCCCGCGGCGAGGGGCGGCCCCTGCTCCAGCTCGTTCAGGAGGTCCTCCACCGTCGGGGCCTCGAGGGGCGCAGTCTCCTCGGCCCCAGACACCGGCGGGGCCGTGCTCGCCCCAGGCGCTTCCCCCGGAACAGCCGTTGTAGCGGGGGGAGGGGTGGCGCTCCCGACAGACTGCCATCGCAGGAGGAGAAGGGGGAGACGGCAGCGCCTCAGTAAGCATGGTAGCGGCGGGCTCGATGCCGTGAGCTGAGGCCCCTGCAATACGAGATGACATTGATATCAGAATCAAGAGGAATGCCTCGACCCCTGCGGTCGACGGCGACGGCCTCACCAAAATTCGCGACGATCATCTGACCACCTCGAGCCATGGCAGCTCGAGCCTTCTCCAGCCAAGCGGCTTCTCTAGCGGAGGAGGGTGCCATACCTCGAGGTGCTTGTGCCTCGACTGGGCTCGAGGCCTTCGCCCGCTTGGACGCAGCAAGGTCCACCTCCGGGTAGGAGCGCTTCCCCCTGAGAAACCAGAGATGGCATGCATCATCAAAAAGTAAAGAGGTAAGCCTCACTACTGTCGAGACCCAAGAAACTGCTCACCCAAAGCGGCGGCTGGACTTCTTCCCGGAATCGCCGGACCCACTCGGGGGCTTTGAGCCCACCCCACGGCTCGAGCCCTGCGCCCGGGCCGACTCCACAGGGCTGGGATGGGGGGAGGGCTCCCGACGCCTCCCGTGGCTCGACCTCGAGGGAGAGCCCTCCTTCCGCCCCACATCGCGGGAGGGCGACCGCACCTCCCTCGTACTGTCGTCATGGCGCCCGCCTCGGCGCGGGCTCCGGGACCTTGCTCCGGCGCTCGCGCTGGCGGTCGCGCCCTCCCGCATCCGCTTCTGTGCCCCGGCGGCGGTGCGGCGACGGACTCCGGGGACGCTCACGCCCCTGGTCACGAGACACCCGGGGGCTCCCTCCCCGACGCTCGTGATGGTGCGGGCTCGACGCCTCCTCCTGACGCCCGCCCCTCCGTGGGCTCGACCCCGACCTAGATGGCTCGCGGCGGTCGGACTCGGAGCCCCTCCTGACGTGGTCACTGCCCCTCGAGGCTCGGCCCTTCTCGAGACCTCCCGCCTAGGCTGGCGCGGGGGCGGCCTCCGTTGGTGCTGTGGCGGAGGCGCTCCGGGTTCAGGGCTTCCTCCCGACCGGGGGCACGTCCGCCGCAGAGCTCGACGGACCTCGGGTCCCCGACGAGGCAGGGGTCGGCGCCGCCTTCCGCGGCTGCGTCCCGCGCGGTCCCTTCGCCAGGGGGACCTCCAGCATACCCTCCTGCACAGAGGAGCGGTCAGCCCTGACATCGACGACCCCCACGCGCCTCAGGCGCGCATCCATCCCCTCGTCGTCGCTCTCCTCCTCATCACCGCTCTCCTCCTCTGAGCTCGAGGAGCTCAGCTCGGGGGACCCGTCTCCAGGCTGACGGTTGCGACGAGCCTTCGCCAGTCTCTGCTCCAGAGCCAAGCGACGCAGGTTTTTGTTTTTCTCTTTCTTCTTCCTGGCATCCTTGCTCTCCTTGTCTTTCTGAGCAGAAAGGCGCCTCACCTGAGTATCCGCGGCGTCCTCCCTCACCGGGGGCCTCGACGCGCGACAAGTAAACGCCCCCTGAAAAAAGAAGAAGCGTGACGAGACAAACCACAAGAAGAATGCAAAAGGCTCGAAGGAGGAGAAAGGGGGAGGGGGCTCAGAACAGCTCAGCTCGAGGGAGGCTCACCAGGTCGAGACACCCCTCGTCGGGTGCCATGGCGACCAGGTGGGTGTACTCAGGGATGAACGGCCCCTGGATAGTGGTTGACACCCGGGAGACGCCCTCGTTCCGGGACAGCCTCTCCTCGGCCATCCTCGATCGATTAAGCGCCTCGAGCTTGGCCGCCGGCACCATCTCGTGCATAAGAAGGGGGCGGTCCGCCAGCGGAAGAACTCTTCGCTGGTGGAACGCCCAAATGACCGCTTGCACGGTCAACTTCTTCTCATCCACCAGCGTCTTCATCATCTTCATCAGCGAGGCCAGGTGGCGTTGCCTGTCCGCCGCGACGCCCCAGGTCCACTTCTCCGGGCGTTGAGCGAGGACCCTACCGGTGTACTGCGGAAAGAGACCATCTTCATTCCGCAGATAGAACCAATGGTCGTCCCACCCGGCCTGGTTGGTGGAGAGCTTGTATCGCAGATATTCACGGGGGACATTGGCCGACGAGGTCCCAGCCCTCGCGGTAATGGCGAGGGAGCCCATGCGCACTAGCCGCCTCCCGCTGGGCTTTAGGGCCTTGATGAAGAGCTCGCCCCGGAAGAGATGGACGAACATCTCCCAGTGCGGCTCCATCTTCAGGTACCCCTCGCACACCGCGGCGAATATGGCGGCGTGCGAGATGGAGTTGGGGGAGAAGTGCTGCAGCTCCACCTCGAAGTGGTGGGCCAGCCCCCGCATGAAGCGGCTCGGCGGGACGCCGAGCCCCATACGGTGGTAGCGCGTGAAGCTCACCACGTACCCCTCCGGCGGGTGCGGCTCCCGGTGCTCCGCCGACGGGATAACCCACCACGCGGGCCCCTCCTCCGGGTTGGGGCGCAGAAGCCCCTGGGCCACCAACGAGTCCATCTCGCTCTGCGTCACCTTCGACGAGCTCCAGTCTTCGGCCGGCAGCACTTGTGCCTGGGCGGCCATGGCGGTGGCGCGGCGCGGATCCGAGCAGCGGAAGGGCAGCCGGAAAATCCCCAATCAACTAGCTCGAAGGAGAGGGCGCGTGAAGGCTACGGCGGCGGTGAAGGCAAAGGCAAAGTAAAGGGTTCCTTTTCCCCTCTCTCGATATTTATAAGGGGAAACCCCGACGGGCGGGGTCTCCCACGACGTAAATAGGTAACCGCATAGCATTTAATGCGCCCACCTAACTACGTCTCGAGCCGGATGCAGGGAACACGCGGCAGCTCTCCGTTCGCTCAACTACCGGGGCCCTCTGCGGCCGCCGCTCCAACTTCGCGCCCGCCACCCTGGCGCCACGATCTCCACTCCCTGGCGGTTTCTGCCTAAAAAGGCGCGCCCAACGGGCAGAAGGATTCCAAGTGACGAAGGCTTCTTCCAGGAAGTAAAAAACAGGGCCCCGGCCCTAAGTCTCGAAGCAGCGAAGGCTGGCCCTCGAAAAAGGGTTCGACAGCCGGCTTCGAGCACCCAAAAACGGGCCCCGGCCCTAAGTCTCGAAGCAGCGAAGGCTGGCCCTCGACGAAAGAGGGTTCGACAGCCGGCTTCGAGCACCCGAGTCAGGGACACCAAGGGGCGCCATTCGCGGCATCACTCGAGGGCCAAGCCCTCGAGGCCCCTCACGTGTATCCAAGGCGGGGAGCTCGACATGCAGTGAGATCCCCTCGGAGGGAGGCATCGAGCCACCGGGTCCTATCGAATGGACCCGGCACTCCTGCAGACTGAGCACCCATGCTTTATGAGACCGCCTCCGGGCCACAGTCGACCCCTATCGAACGGGGCACGAGCTCTCACTTGGATTCCCCGTTACCAGCTCACCGGGAACCTCGATACTCGCCCACTCGGGGTAGTACGAGGCATCCCCCCTCGCATCCGATCGAAAGGACTCGACGGGATGACAAGCCAGGGCAACCGGTGCGCCGGACAGCTCGAAGAGCCGGCCGGCCGGTTCAGCCTGGCACCCCTCGACGAAAGAGGGTATAAAAACTCGGGGGCCTGACACTCCCCGAACCTAAAAATCGCAACTAAAACTCGCAAAAGCCCACGAGGAAGTTCTAACCACTCCCCCGTGGCCTCGGGGGCTACACCCGCGGGTGTCGCTCGCACGACACCCACGGAATCAAATCGACGAAACCCTCGAGGCCAGTTAGCTAACCCACGAGATCCCAGTCGGGAGCCCCTGCTCGAGTGCAAGCACTCGAACAAGGGCTCGGGGGCTACTGTCGGGGTCCGCAAAAGGGGTACCCCCAATCAACGCAAATCAAATAGGGTAAACCTAGAACACCGGTTAATACAGACCTAACTAGTCTAACCTCCTAAAAAGCCGACCCCCGAGGCCACGACGCTGGCCCACCGTCTCGCCGAGCCTCCAAGCCAGGCCTCGGGCGCACGCTCGTTTTCCGTCTCGCCCGAGCCTCCAAGCCAGGCCTCGGGCGCGAACGCTCGTTTTCCGTCTCGCCCGAGCCTCCAAGCCAGGCCTCGGGCGCACGCTCGTTTTCCGTCTCGCCCGAGCCCTCCAAGCCAGGCCTCGGGCGCACGCTCGTTTTCCGTCTCGCCCGAGCCCTCCAAGCCAGGCCTCGGGCGCACGATCGTTTTCCGTCTCGCCCGAGCCCTCCACGTCAGGCCTCGGGCGAGCGCTCCACTACCCTTCGAGCCCCCCATAGCCGAACACCACACCTCGAGACCCCACGCGGGGACCTCGAGCCTCTCTGGCACAGTGACCTATCCCTCGAGACGTGTTATGCCTCCCTAGAGCGGCGCAGACAATGGGTGCCAGCCCCATACAGCGCACTTAATTCATCCACCTACTCCAGTCACGTCCTCTGTAACACAACGTGTGCCATAGTGGTCTAGGGCAGAGTCAATTCTCGTTTTCACCACAAGTATGGGCGAAAAGACACCAGCGAAGCACTGTTAACCCACGCCCTACACTGTGGCACGTCCAAGCCACGCCTCGAGGCCCAGATGCCTGCCGCTCAATCGATTTTCACGGAACTTGCCCATACCTGCGGGGACTCGAGCCCCCCGTAGGCGCCGCCTCGAGGCCGGCTCCGCGCCCCTCGAGCCCTAACTACTTTCATGCTATTGGAGGACAGGTACCCCAAGACCCGGAGGGACCCCGCCGCGTCCTGTACATTCCGGGATGGGTGCTGTACGGCTTCCACCTCGCCACGCCTCCACGTCCGCGCCCAGGATGGAGGCCACGCTTCAAGGACGCTTCAACAGCAACGCCCACGTCGGCTACACTGTCTTCGACAAGACAGGGTTCCTACCCTTCTTTGTAAGGGACACAATACACCCCGACACCTGTAATACCCCTGTGTAACCCTGGCCTCCCCTTGCTCTATAAAAGGGGACGCCTGGGCCCTCATTCCGAGGCTCTGGAAAAAAGGAGACACGTTAAGACACAAATCCACACACACACGAGTCCGGACTCCGGTCCACGATCACTGAGCTTGTATTCGCCCCTGTACAAGCACTTAGGTGCAAGTAATACAAGAACATCCTCCCCCGCTGGACGTAGGGCCTTCTTTGCCCGAACCAGGATAAATCCTTGTGTCCTCTTGCATCACCATCCAGGAAGAGAAGCACGCGATCATATTACTCGTTGGTGTCATACCCCCGGTTTCGAAACACCGACAAGGCTGGAGAGAAAAGAAAAGGGGAAGACATCTTTACAAGTTGTTTGTCCAATTCATAACTAAAGCACGTTTGGAGGGGGGAATCCTGTAGAGATGAAGCTTAACTTCATTCTTGAAAATTGCCTTTCAGGTAGCTATCGACGGTGGTTTTTGATTGAAGATAAAATCATTCCTTTCTTTCCATATACTCCAGGCAGCTAACATGAAAAGATCCATGAAAAAAGGTCCTCGGAACATCGACTTCTGAGCAATCAGTCTCTGGCAGACATCACCGTGATTGTGCCATTGAATTCCTAGTGCAAACCATCTTGTAGTTGACGATTGGCATTCGAAGAAGAGATGCAGAGAAATCTCTTGAATTTGTTCGTGGCACAAGACACAACTATACCCTTCTTCTATGTGTTTGTTTCTTCTTCTCAGAACATCTCGAGTGTTCAACCTATCCACTAACAACAACCATGCAAAGAATTTTATCTTGGGCATGCACTTTGCTTTCCAAATCCAGGGGAAAGGGGCTTGTGTAATGATGTCCTGAAAGCGATACTTGTAGTACTGGCTTGAAGAGTAGAGGCCGCTGCTCCATTGACAAACCCATACATCAGGCTCATGCTGGTCATCCTGGAGTGCTTCAATATCAGCAGAGAAAAGAAGAAATTCATTATATGCTGCCCTAGTCATTGGGATCCTGAACATTGCAGTAGATTTGGACAGACCAAAGCCGAGTGCAAGGAAATAGAATTATTAATGGCCACCTCATATAACCTTGCGTATGTCTGTGCTAGAGACTGTTGGTGGTTAAGAGTTACTTCCCATAGTCCTACTGAAATTCTCATCCCAGGGAGACATGAGGTGAAGTCCTGAAAAAGGGGTGCTAATTTCAGAATGTCTTTCCATCAGAAGGAACCCCTGGGGGTGGACAAATGAGGCACTTTTCCCCTGTAATAAGTATCCCAAATCAGTTGAACCCATGGGATGGATTCTCTGTTATAGAACTTATAAAGGTGCTTTAACAACAAAGCATCATTTTGGATATAAAGATTCTTGACACTAAGACCCCCTTTATCTTTTGGAACAGTCACCTTGTCCCAAGCCACCAAAGAGAGTGTTATGACCAGCCTGCAGTATGTTAGGCGCAGCCGTGGCTAAAAGGGCCGAGGTTTATTTGATTAGAGAGGTTTATTAGATTTAGGACTTGTCTTTCAATATTAGCAGTTAAACCAAGGGGCTATTTAGCAAAAGGTCTATTAGGAGTATAAGTACGCTGTAATCCTGATTATTTGGAATTAAGCAGAACAATATTGTTCCTTCTTCCCCTGGGGAGTCGGGAGTCTAACCCTAGCCGCCTCCCTTCCTCTTCCACGCGCGCCCACGATGGCGCCTCGCCGTCGCTCCTCCTTCAAGCCTCGCCCTCCGACCTCGCACGACTACAACATACGATCGACCAAGGGCAGACCCACGCTGCCTATCAGAGAGAGCTGCATCTCTCTCAGGTGCGACATCAGGTGGGATGATCTGAGAACCACTCGGTCGGAATGTTGTGAGGTGGTGTTTATGAATAGGAAAGCTTTTGTAAACAACACTAATATGGATGGAAGTTAGAGGGATTGGTTCACGTGCAAGCACTTATCGTGTGCCCGCGGATAATAAAATAAAGTGTACATATTGCACTAATGACCTTTGATATTGGGTGAAGCTACAGTATATGACCGGGGTCCGCCGACCTGATGGATTTTAAAATTTTCAATAGAAAGTTACTGTACCTATTGCTAATAGTTGTTGATGACCTCATTCATTTTCAAATTTGCCACTCAGTCGAGCCATGTTAGTATCTTTGTCCTTAATGAATTGCTTCCACGAAAAACGTTCAGATCCGATTTAGCCAGCACAGCAGAGACTTTAGGAATAGCTTGTCTCTTTAATTTGCAATCTAAAATAGCATGTTCCTCGCCATGAAAATCATGTGCAATTCCTTCGTGCGCCACTAATGTTCTCTTAATATTAAACTCTGACACGTCAGTAGCTGTGCTATTCATTGTTTATTATCCCACTCACATTTACTGATGGTGATGAGCTTCTAGAAAAGAGGGCTACCTTCCATTTGCTGCACCCAGGATTTTCAATAAGTTATCTATACTAACAGCTTCTCAAAAGTCATCTCCCTATATATACCGGTACAATACAAGCTGTGTTACCATTGGTGATTGTTTTGGTCTCTGCCTGGCGGTGCTTTTTGCTGCTGCATCAGCTAGCCGGTGCTGTTGATCTGTGGATACTCGACACAACAAAATAAAATAGCGATTAAGAATAGGAGACATCAGGGAAAGATGCACTGAGAATCCAAATCATATTCCAAACTCTCATGATGGCGGGATGTATGTGTACAGGATGTGTGATCACAGTGTCAAGAATTAGTTGAAGGCATGCCTGCATGGTGGATCAAATAAATCAACAACTTGGTAGCCGCGGCCCATGGGTGCTCTCTAGTGCACGAAGTCCCACCTAACAGATCAAGCACTACCGCTCTTGCAAGAGTCCTGATGCTAGAGCTGCAGGAGGACTTCCTGGGATTATATGATTTGTTGGTGGCAGTAATCACGTACAAGGCAGCGATCACAGACATGAGAAAAGCCATGTAGGGATTCTCTAGCTCCTTCGACTTGCGGAGCAGATCTCTGTATCTGCAAGTGCAGACCACAACAGCTGAAGAGGTCGCAACAATGAGGGCATCAGGCGAGGAGGCCACAATGAGGGCGGCATCACACGGCACGCGCTACTGTTGTCTGCGGCACACCACGAGAGTTTTGATTTTTTTTAGCAATGACTTAATTTTAATAGCAACTGTTACACAAATGCATTTGTATAGGCGGAACATATAATCAGCTGCCTCTACAATGCCCCCTCTTTGGCTGCAACACAAAAAATTGCATTTTTCGAATGGCCTTGGATAGATAAATGACCATACTAAATTGTATATCTCGAAATGCTATACAACTTTTTTAGTTGATAACCTTCTCATTTCAAAATCAGCTATACATGGAAAGTTTTGTTTGAATTTCACACATTTGAATCTAAAGTTTTCCAAATGACCTTGGATGCTGAATCAACCAAGACCAAAGTTTGAGATCACTTTGAAGTTGAAAACTTTTCATTTGAGTTCATTTCGAGTCCCAAATGCTCATTTCGAGTTCATTTCCATGCCCATGGTCATCTGCTTTCATATAACTAACCAAAGTGGCAATGGCACGCATGAGGGAACAAAGAAAGAAAAAGAAGGGCAAGCAGACAAGCATGCCTCACATCATCTCAGATTCTTGAATTTTAAAGAATCTCTACACATGCACTGTTCAAGAATGCAGCGCCCGCATCTATATCTGATATGACATTGTAATCACACATGATGCAAAAAATGAATCGCGGAGCTTGTACCCAAGCCGCCATGGCTGGTAGTTGTCTTGCATGGTGAGTCGACAAGTGGGCGAGGAGGCGATGGGAGAGAGATACACGAGTAGGGAGATGCTTTTTACGGGGGCTCCTAGCTGCAGACCCGGGTGGCAGGTATCCCGTGCCGACCCCCCCCTCCTGTTCTTCTTCTTCCCGTCCCCGCGTGCTTCGTCGCCCCTGCACCACTCGCGCCCCGCGCGCGCCGCCCACCGCCGCGGCCGCGCTAGGGTTCACCGGAGCTCCGGCGATCCCTAGCGCGGCCGCGGCGCCCTCCTTCCTTCCCTCCCCGCCGCCGCCGCTGCCGCCGCGAAGCCCCCGCCCTGCCCTGGCCCGGCCACCGCCGCCGCCAGGGCCCCTAAACCGCCCGGCGACCTTCCCCGCCGCCTGGTCTGCCTGCCTCCCCTCGGCCGGCCTCCTTCCACTACAAGAAAACTTGTAATCCGTGACGAATTCTCCGTGACGGATTCAAAGAACGTCAGTATCAATATACCATCACTAGCAATACAGCAATGGATATCCAGTCCAAAGCCCAATACATGCTCGTATATATAAGGAGCCAAAAAACCTCATCCTACCCACCATCTGCCTCCCTCCACCCCACCAGCCGCCACCGTCACCATCCCAGCTTCCTCCCTTCTTTGTTCTCAATAGGCAGGGGGCGGCGCTGGTTCTGCCCAATCGGGCGCCTCCCGCTCCGTGGCCTCCACCTTCACACCACCACCTAGTGCCGCCGCTGCCGCCGCACACGGCGTCCTCGGGACGGCGGCTCCGGCACTAAGAATCGCAGGGAACGGAGGCCCGGAGAGGAGAAGCGTGCGCCCGCGCGGGAGGCGGACTCGCCCGTGGATGTGACGCGACCGCGACAAGAGGGCCCGTCTCCGTGACAAAGTCAGTGGGGGCGAGGCCGCCGCAGCGGCGAGAACCGCCATGGGCATTGGAAACTCCCTTGTGGATTGGATTGGATAGAGGTCGAACTCTCGGAGCTTTGAATCGGTCGATTCCGGTGACAGTTACGAGGCAGTGACTGACGAGTCGTTGCCTCGTTGGAGGAGAGACCGAGGCTGGTCGCGACCTCGCGCCATCGGAGGCGGAGGGGGAGGGACTCTCGACTATCCGCGTCGACCAAACCCGCAACCCAGGGCTCTGCTGGTCTGGTCTGTGACCCTGAAAGGTGGGGTCCTGGCGGCGCTCGAGCGGATGCGGCCTAGCGGCGCGTCTGGGCAAAGGTGCCAATAACGAGTGGAGGCTGGCAGCGCTCGACACGGTGCTGTGGCACAGGCGAAGCTAGCCACGACAGTGACGGATCTGCAAGTTTCCGCGATGGCGAGGCACTACCAGTGCTGATCTAGTGGAGAGCGTGAAGAAAGTGGCAGAATACTGATAGGTTTGTCTCGATCTGTGGCATTTTACTTTGAACTGCAACTAATTTGGCTTGTTTTATTCTCTGAATTTGTCTGTTAAACAATAGCGAATGATTTTTTCTCCAGTTTTATTGTAGATGATATATTAATACTAACCAATCTTAGTTAAAATTTAACTAGTGATTGCGATTCAGTTTGACAATTTCGACAAAGTTGATTGATCAGAATGATCCCTGAACTTGGTACTTAGTCTGTACTATTCCTGATATCGAGCCAAGCTAACCATCCTTAGTTAAAATTGTAATGATGAAATCTCTAATTCACTAGCTTGTATAATTCAGAATTAACATGAGTCATTTGTGCCTAATCGTTGGCTAGAGAATGCAGAAATGGGGTCCGTTTTTTTCCATTTTAATTTTGGATTTTTGTTAAATATGAGAATTTGGGTTTTGCCCAAAAGCTCTGCATAGTTGGGATCTGTACAGCCAGGTTGCTGACCACACGCTGTCATTCTTGATTGCCATTAGAGCATAGGAAAAAAAAGGAATCTAGCATTTTTCCAGTTACAGTACAACAATAGCTGCTTTTCATGAAAGCATCTGACTATGTATGCAGTACTGAAACTTTCATATGGTCTTGTTTCAAGTGAATAGAATACTTATAGCTGATTAGTGAGTCATGGTCTATGCCCACTAATTTGTATCTATGGTTGTGACTGACTGCAGATTTCTGTCCGAATCTTCGCTGAGCAGCACTGTGTCGCTACTCAACTAGAAGGTCCATTTTCTATGCAACATATACTGTTTTCAGAAAACTGGTGTGATGCTATCTAACCTATATGAAACTGGTTCACCTGCTACAGGAGGCTAGAATAGTTAAACTGAATTCCAATATTTACTAAACTGCAGGTCTGAATTTAGAGTCAGGTTTTCTAGATGCATGCAAATAGAACAGCTTGCTGCGAAATTTACCCATCCATCCATAGTCCCTTTTATACTCTTGTAGTCAATTTTTTCTAATCAAGTTTCTTTTATAAGAGCTCATTTATCTAGCTTTGGTCTTTGCAATGGAACTTGTAGCTGTCCTAGTTTTTCTCGTGTGCTGGCTGTGTTTTAGTCCTAGAAACAACTTAAATTCAGTTAGCCCATGCATGCATTACTTTGGCAAATTCTTGTGTGCAGGATTGATTTCTATAATGTAACACCCTAAATTTTGCTTTTCTTTAAATAGGGTTAAATTGTTTTCATTATGATTTTGTGCACATTTAAAACATAGAGAAAATAATTATTGTTTTAGAAATAAAAATAATCCTAGAGTTAGAAACATGTTTGTGCATTCATGTTGGAGCATTTGAGTTTTTGTGATGTGTGGTTTGGACCAAAACTCAAAATGTTTTCAAATTTGTTTTGGAAATGTTTTGAGAATCCTTTTGGAAAATCAAATCAGAAAAAGAAAAGCCTTTCTCCCCTCCCTCCATCCATTTTGGCCCAAGTGGCCCAATCGGCCCGACTTTCCCCCTCCTCTTCTCCTTCTCCCCGCTGCAGGCCCGGTGGCCAGCCGGCCTGTTCGGCTGCCTCCCCTTCTCCTTGCGCGGCCCGCGCTAGCACCCAGCCCAAGTGGGCGCCGCGGCCCAGCAAAATCCAGGCGGACGCCCCTCCCTTCTTCTCTGTTTCACTGACGCCTTGACCCCGCTCCCTGTATCGCTGATGTATCGGGCCCACAAGTCAGTCGTCCCCTTCCTCGTGCTCAAGCAGGACTCTGCTCCGGCTCGGCGTCCATCCTAGGGCCGACTCCGCCTCGTCTTCATCTTGCCGGCCGAGCCCCCACGGTCTCTGACCCATAAATAGAGAGCCCCAAGGACCGTGCGCCGCTTCGACCGAACCCTAAAACGCAGCCGCCGCCTTGCTCAGAGATCGCGCCGCCACCCGAAACCCTAGGCGCCGCCGCTGCGGTGAATGCTCCTCTCTGTTCCTTCTCCGCCCAATAGATTCGGCCTTCAAGCTTCTCTGGAAGGTAAGGAAAACCCCTGGTGTCGTTCCAGTGCCCTCTCTCTCGCTGTGCCGCTGGAACGAGCTCGCCGGAGCAACCTCAGTTATGTCGGCCGCCAGATTACGTCTCCCGCCATCTCTGTTCGTCCTCCGCCGCAACCAATACCCCAGACGAGTTCGCCATCCTTCACCCCACCTCCCTGTGTCTCTGGTTTGGACTATGGAGGCCTAAATCACCGTTCCGGTGAGATTCCGGCGAGGAGCCGAGCTCCTGAGCCATGGCGCCGCCGCGGATTTCTTTTGCGCCGGTGACAGCGCCGCTCGTCTCCCTCCCCATCTAATCTCGTCCATCCATCTCGCATCCGACGGCCGCAGATCGCTGATACCCCTTCGATCGCGTCTTTGCAGAAAACCCCTTACACCTTTTCAGATCTAAACCCGCGGTCCTTGCGGCACTGTGCTCTGTGTCTGCGGGATCTTCCGTATAAGCCCCTGCGTTTCTTTCTTAATGAGGCGCAGTCCATCCGAATTTCAATTTCGTTTTATTTATTTAAATCTGCAAAATCAGTTTCAATTTATTTACAGTTTTGCCACTGACTTTAAACCCCTATAACTTCTTTGCTTTAACTCCAAATCGATCCGTTCAACTTGCGTTAGATTCGTTTCAAAAAGATCTTTCTAACCATATAACTCTCAATACTGTTTTCTGTAATTAAAATTTGAGTTAAATCTAATCTAGTAATTAGAGTTTTGAAACTTGTTTAATTCATAACTTCTCCGTTATAGCTCCGTTTTGAGTGATCTTCGCGCCTGCGTGTTCGTAGTAAAGCGTAGATCAGTTTTTTTTTAAAAAAACCTTTTTATTTCTTTTTATTATGATTGGTGTACTGTTCTAATTAATCTATGTTGCTATGCATGTATGTATGGATGTCTGCGTGGTGTTTTTGATCCGAGTAGATTGCCAGTTGTTCGTTGGTGCTCGAAGCATCTCCTGAAGTTCGGGATCAACGTCAGTGCTCGAGTTAAGGCAAGTATAACAAGAGGCTCCTTGTTTCCTATTCACTAAATG
Source organism: Coix lacryma-jobi var. lacryma-jobi (assembly GCA_009763385.1). Lineage (NCBI taxonomy): Eukaryota > Viridiplantae > Streptophyta > Magnoliopsida > Poales > Poaceae > Coix > Coix lacryma-jobi. Next base: position 9,838,711 of record CM019831.1, on the reverse strand, counting down.
CAATCTCAATCATATGCATGTGTCCAATGAATCGCCTGAATTTACTTCCTTGTTATTGTTACCCTGAATCCTTGTTACCTATGGTTATTGCATGTGGCTAGTAATGCTTAGTTCGCTCAACTATAAATAAGGATGTGAAATATTGATTAATGATATATGCAATTGATGTTCAAAAGATGCTTTTTAGCAACATGGATCTAGGGGCTAGAGCATTGGGTTATGGTGCTCTAGTTTCCTATAGGACTTGTCATTAAGCGGCAACCCAGGATTTACAGTGCATACCTTGAGAACTACATGGCTCTGGTCTGGCCAAGTATCATGAATTGTTCTAGTTTGCGAGCAGCTTACCGAAAGGGCAAGAGGGGTGTTCCTGGTGGACTCCAGTGCAACTGAATCCTTAGCGGTTGCTACTTATTAGAACTAACTTGCGAAAGGCTACGTTGTGAACCCTACCGTACACCTCGGAAGTGTAAAATGCGCTGGCATATGGGTATCACTGCTCAATGGGTAAAGATGTGCAACCTCTGCAGAGTGTTAAAAACTGATATATCAGCCGTGCTCTCGGTGAAGAGCGACCTGGATCCTTTTTGATTTAGATGGTTCTTGGTTGGGTTGGGTTATAATGAAATCTGATGATATCTTTAATCATTTCACATATTGGGAGCCTATGCATAATTTAGCAACTGAGGTTTAATAATAAAATATGATCAACTAAAAGTGCTTACCGTAGTTCAACCGAGTCAAGCCTTTGAGCCTGCATCCCCTCTAAGTTATGCTTGCTAAGCGGTAGTAGCTTACGCTTGTTTTACTTTCTATATCTTTGGCAAAATCCCGGATGGGTACCAGATGGAGGTTTTCATGAGAAGTTTCCAAGAGATGTTAGGCTTGTGATCAACCAGTTGACGTTTCCTGTGGAGTTGAAGGCTTCGCCAGAAGAGTAGATCTATAGTGTGTTCGGTGATGTAAGACCATGTCTTTTGTAATATATATATGTTTTTACGCTATGTAATAAAGGCATTGTCTTTGATATTACCCTTCATTTGTAGCTATATGTGTGAATTGTCTTCCTGGGCACACATATGGTATGTATCTGGTTTTGTTCTTAAAACCGGGTGTTACAAAGTGGTATCAAAGCTATGTCAACTGTAGGACGCAAGCCTAGATAGAGAGTGGTCACTTTAAGGTTTACAACTTGCTATGAAATCCTTGTTTCATAAAACCTTGCTATATTTCTCCTACCCTTGTGGTTTATCTCCTCCTTGTGGTTATTTTAAAAAAAAATCTTGTTTTTACCCTCACACCTTGACTTGGTATTTCTTTTGATCTATCCCTTATCCCATTCTTGCGTAATATCAAGTTGGAGTCTTAGAGTTGAAACCATGGTATAACAAGAACGTTAGTTTCGTGAGTAAAGTTAATGAGTCCTAATGCTTGATTTGTGATCCTTTCATGTGTGAATGATTGTCTTGATGCTTATGCATGATTTGGATCTTTGTAATGATTGTTGTGACTTGTGGTGTATCCCCACATTTCACTTAGATATAAGGTTTAGGCATAGGATCTAGTGCTTAGATAGTTGGGTTGGTTTTTCTCTTCTCTGTGTGTGCTGTTTTTCCGAGCAGTCTGAGATCATCAAGCTATATCTTCAAGTAAGAACGTCCAAAAATCATGAAAATTTTATGGATGAAAGTAGACTTCTGTATCTTTTGTTTGCCGCTGGAATCACCTCCATACCTGTTATGTTTTGAGAGTTGTGACCCGCACAAGTTGAAGTTTCTACGCTGCCTGGAAGTCTGAACAGTTTCGGTTGTGGTCAGTTTTCGACTGAGTTAACTTCAGGATCTGGGAAAGTGCTCTAAACAGAAGTTGTAGAGAATTTCATAAGCTTTCCAACCATATAAGATCCATCTTCATATGATTTATAGATCTCGAGATATGACTGTTTTTCTAAGCTGCTGTTGTTAGTTCTCGTTCAGAAAATTTCAGATTGACTGTTAAGTTACATAAATGATTTTCGGTTCATGGTTCTCAACCAATGCATGTGTTATATGCTGCAACCAGATGGTTTCTACTAGAAGAAGTGCTGCACGTGATGCAATAAGGAATGCCACCAATGCTAACTTACCATCACCAAATCCTTCAACCATAGAGCAAGCTTTGACGATACAGACTCAACTATTGCAAGCTATGGTTCATAATATGGTGAATAACCAACATCAAGCACCACCTATTGATAAGCGTGGTGAATTTATGATGGGACATCCTCCAACCTTCTCTCATGCAAGTGATCCACTGGAAGCAGATGATTGGCTTAGAGCTGTGGAGCGACAACTTGACATAGCCCAATGTGATGATCATGAGAAAGTGCTTTATGCTTCAGGACAACTTCAAGGAGCAGCCTTAGACTGGTGGGAGTCATTCGAGTATGCACATCCCAATGATGCTCCTGCTATCTCTTGGCAAGAATTCAAGGAGAATTTCAGATCTTATCATGTACCCGAAGGACTGGTAGAGCTTAAGCAAGACGAGTTTCTCAGTCTGAAGCAAGGATCTATGTCAGTATGTGAATATCGAGACAGGTTCACTCAGTTGTCACGCTATGCTCCGAAGGAAGTGGATAGTGATACTAAGAAGCAGAAGCGGTTCTTAAAGGGATTGAATGATGGACTTCAATTGCAGTTGATGACCGTTGTATATGCTGACTTCCAAACTTTGTTGGATAGAGCAATTTTGATTGAGAATAAGCGTCGAGAGATGGAAGAAAAGAAGAGAAGAAGACAAAGTCAAATTGCACGTAGCAACACACGCCATCGCTACACTCCTCCACAAGAATACCAGCCGAGTTACCTAGAACCAGCTAGTCAGTGGAATCTCTGTCTTTCTCAACCATGTCAGCAAGAGCAGCAGTGTGTGAATCAGAATTCATCTCAAGAGCAACTCCATGACACCCTGACGAAGGATAATGTTCCTGATACCCCCATCACAGACAAGAACTGCTACCATTGTGGTGAACCGGGTCACATTGCGAGCCAATGTCCAAAGAGATCAAAACTGCAACAGTCTCACAATGGGAAGCAGAAACAACAGAGTTATGTTCAAGGCATAGTCAATTATGTGGCAGTAGAATCTGCACATGAGGCTCCAAGTGTTGTGATGAGTACGTGTCTGGTCAACTCCATCCCTGCATCAGTTTTGTTTGATTATGGAGCTTCGCATTCATTCATTGCACACCGATTTGCAAAGGAGCACAATATACTAATGCGTTCTATGAAGAAACACATGGTAGTTAATTTACCTGGTGGAGATATTGAAGCTACTCTGCAGTGCCCAAGAGTAAGAGTGGAAATAAGGGGGGTAGAATTTTTGGCAAGACTTATTGTGTTGAAGTCTTCAAGAATAGATATAATCCTTGGAAAGGATTGGCTAGTACCGCAAAAGGCTACCATTCAAAGGGAGACAGGTACAGTGCTCCTGATATCCAAAACAGGTGAAGAAGTTGTATGCAAGGCAACTCCCTTAACGACACAGGTTTGCATGGTTAATCAGTTGAAAGGTGCAATCATAGACAAGACTAAAGTGGTTAAGGAGTTCTCAGATGTTTTCCCAGATGATCTGCCTGGTATGCCTCCAGAGCGAGATATTGAATTCATTATTGAGCTTTTGCCTGGAACTGCACCTATAGCTAAGAGGCCATATCGAATGGGAGCAAACGAGTTAGAAGAACTGAAGAAGCAAATAAGAGAGTTACAGGAAAAAGGTTTCATTCGTCCGTCCTAGCTCTTCACCCTGGGGAGCACCAGTGATCTTTGTTGATAAGAAAGATGGTGGCCAGAGGATGTGTGTCGATTATCGATCACTTAATGAGGTTACTATCAAGAACAAGTACCCGTTGCCTAGAATTGATGACTTGTTTGATCAGTTGAGAGGTGCTTGTGTGTTCTCAAAGATTGATCTTCGCTCTGGTTATCACCAGTTGAGGATTCGTTCATCTGACATTCCAAAGACTGCATTTACTACTCGGTATGGATTATATGAGTATACTGTTATGTCTTTCGGTTTGACCAATGCCCCTGCATACTTCATGTACATGATGAACAAGGTATTTATGGAGTATCTTGATAAGTTTGTTGTGGTCTTCATCGATGATATCTTGGTCTTCTCCGAAACTGAAGCAGAACATGAAGAACATTTGAGATTGGTTCTACAGAAGTTGAGAGAACATCAATTGTATGCTAAGCTGAGCAAGTGTGAGTTCTGGCTGAAAGAAGTCTCTTTTCTTGGTCATGTTATCTCAAATGGTGGAGTAGCAGTGGATCCTACTAAGGTTAGTGATGTGTTGAGTTGGAATCCTCCTTAGGATGTAAGTGAAGTTCGAAGTTTCTTAGGTATGGCGGGATATTATCGAAGGTTCATTGAAGGTTTTTCGAAGATTGCCAAGCCTATGACCGCTCTACTTGAGAAGAATGCTAAGTTCATATGGACTGATCAATGCCAAGCTAGTTTTGAAGAGTTGAAGAAGAGATTGACTACAGCTCCAGTATTGATTCTACCAGATCTGAACAAGAGTTTCTCTATCTACTTCGATGCATCTCGAATTGGTCTTGGTTGTGTTCTTATGCAAGAAGGTCGAGTAGTGGCCTATGCGTCAAGGCAACTAAGAAAGCATGAACTGAACTATCCAACGCATGATTTGGAGTTAGCAGCTGTGGTTCATGCATTGAAGATTTGGAGACATTACCTTATTGGGCATAAGTGCGACATTTATACAGATCATAAGAGATTGAAATACATCTTTACTCAGTCTGATCTGAACTTGAGACAACGTCGTTGGTTAGAGTTAATCAAGGATTATGATTTGGAAGTACACTATCATCCCGGTAAGGCAAATGTGGTAGCTGATGCCCTAAGTCGAAGAAGCTATGTTAATGAAGCTCTAGTGACACAGTTACCCAAGGAGCTATGTGAAGAGTTTAAGCACCTTAACCTGGGAATAGTTGCTAATACTATGGAATTGGTAGTGCAACCAACGCTTGAACAAGAGATTCGCAAAGGTCAGTTAGAAGATGAGAAGATCAAGGAGATAGCTAAGCTTATCACGATTGGCAAAGCACCTGGTTTCCGAATGGATGATCAAGGAACAGTGTGGTTTGGGAAAAGAATATGTGTGCCAGATATAAAGTCTATTCGACAGATGATTCTGAGAGAAGCTCATGATTCAGCATACTCTATTCATCCAGGTAGTACTAAGATGTATCTGGATCTCAAAGAGAAGTACTGGTGGTACGGTTTGAAAAGAGATGTGGCAGAGTATGTGGCAATATGTGACACATGCCAGCGAGTCAAAGCAGAACATCAAAGACCAGCAGGTTTACTCCAACCTATGAAGATACCCGAGTGGAAATGGGAAGAAGTTGGCATGGATTTTATTGTTGGTCTACCACGAACTCAAAGTGGTTATGACTCGATCTGGGTAATAGTAGATTGGTTGACTAAGGTTGCTCACTTCATACCGGTCAAGACTACATATGCCGGTGCAAAGTTGGCAGAGTTGTACATGCAACGGATAGTGTGTCTGCATGGAGTTCCTAAGAAGATCGTGTCTGATAGAGGAACACAGTTTACATCACACTTTTGGAAGAAACTGCATGAATCTATGGATACTAAGTTGAACTTTAGCTCTGCTTATCATCCACAGACTGATGGACAGACAGAGAGGACAAATCAGATCTTAGAAGATATGTTGAGAGCTTGTGCTTTGCAGTATGGCACCAGTTGGGATAAGAGTTTGCATTATGCGGAATTCTCTTACAACAATAGCTACCAGAAGAGTCTCAAGATGGCACCGTTTGAGGCACTATATGGAAGGAAATGTCGAACTCCTTTGTTCTGGAACCAGACGGGTGAAAGTCAAGTGTTTGGACCAAAGATCCTCAGAGATGCTGAAAAGCAAGTGCAGATTATCAGAGAAAATTTAAAAGTGGCACAGTCAAGGCAAAAGAGTTATGCTGACACTCGAAGAAGAGAGTTGGTATTTGCACCCGGAGATTATGTCTATCTCAAAGTGTCACCGATGAAAGGTATAAAGCGGTTTAATGTAAAAGGCAAGTTAGCCCCTCGCTACATTGGTCCGTTCAAGATTCTCGAACGAAAAGGAGAAGTGGCTTATCAGTTGGAATTGCCAGAGAGCTTGGCTGGTGTACATGATGTTTTCCATGTGTCTCAGTTGAAGAAGTGTCTACGTGTGCCAGAGGAACAAATACCTTTGGAAGAGCTCAATGTGAAAGAAGATCTTACGTATAAAGAGTATCCCATCAAGATTTTGGAAACAGCAGAAAGAGTTACTAGAAGTAAAGTGATCAAGATGTGCAAAGTTCAATGGAATAGATGTTCAGAGGATGAAGCTACATGGGAAAGAGAAGAAGATCTGAAAGCAGAGTATCCGCAACTCTTCGAAGCATCATCTTCCGAATCTCGAGGACGAGATTCATCCTAAGGGGGGTAGGTTTGTAACACCCTAAATTTTGCTTTTCTTTAAATAGGGTTAAATTGTTTTCATTATGATTTTGTGCACATTTAAAACATAGAGAAAATAATTATTGTTTTAGAAATAAAAATAATCCTAGAGTTAGAAACATGTTTGTGCATTCATGTTGGAGCATTTGAGTTTTTGTGATGTGTGGTTTGGACCAAAACTCAAAATGTATTCAAATTTGTTTTGGAAATGTTTTGAGAATCCTTTTGGAAAACCAAATCAGAAAAAGAAAAGCCTTTCTCCCTTCCCTCCATCCATTTTGGCCCAAGTGGCCCAATCGGCCCGACTTTCCCCCTCCTCTTCTCCTTCTCCCCGCTGCAGGCCCGGTGGCTAGCCGGCCTGTTCGGCTGCCTCCCCTTCTCCTTGCGCGGCTCGCGCTAGCACCCAGCCCAAGTGGGCGCCGCGGCCCAGCAAAATCCAGGCGGACGCCCTCCCTTCTTCTCTGTTTCACTGATGCCTTGACCCCGCTCCCTGTATCGCTGACGTATCGGGCCCACAAGTCAGTCGTCCCCTTCCTCGTGCTCAAGCAGGACTCTGCTCCGGCTCGGCGTCCATCCCAGGGCCGACTCCGCCTCGTCTTCATCTTGCCGGCCGAGCCCCCACGGTCTCTGACCCATAAATAGAGAGCCCCAAGGACCGTGCGCCGCTTCGACCGAACCCTAAAACGCAGCCGCCGCCTTGCTCAGAGATCGCGCCGCCACCCGAAACCCTAGGCGCCGCCGCTGCGGTGAATGCTCCTCTCTGTTCCTTCTCCGCCCAATAGATTCGGCCTTCAAGCTTCTCTGGAAGGTAAGGAAAACCCTGGTGTCGTTCCAGTGCCCTCTCTCTCGCTGTGCCGCTGGAACGAGCTCGCCGGAGCAACCTCAGTTATGTCGGCCGCCAGATTACGTCTCCCGCCGTCTCTGTTCATCCTCCGCCGCAACCAATACCCCAGACGAGTTCGCCATCCTTCACCCCACCTCCCTGTGTCTCTGGTTTGGACTATGGAGGCCTAAATCACCGTTCCGGTGAGATTCCGGCGAGGAGCCGAGCTCCTGAGCCATGGCGCCGCCGCGGATTTCTTTTGCGCCGGTGACAGCGCCGCTCGTCTCCCTCCCCATCTAATCTCGTCCATCCATCTCGCATCCGACGGCCGCAGATCGCTGATACCCCTTCGATCGCGTCTTTGCAGAAAACCCCTTACACCTTTTCAGATCTAAACCCGCGGTCCTTGCGGCACTGTGCTCTGTGTCTGCGGGATCTTCCGTATAAGCCCCTGCGTTTCTTTCTTAATGAGGCGCAGTCCATCCGAATTTCAATTTCGTTTTATTTATTTAAATCTGCAAAATCAGTTTCAATTTATTTACAGTTTTGCCACTGACTTTAAACCCCTATAACTTCTTTGCTTTAACTCCAAATCGATCCGTTCAACTTGCGTTAGATTCGTTTCAAAAAGATCTTTCTAACCATATAACTCTCAATACTGTTTTCTGTAATTAAAATTTGAGTTAAATCTAATCTAGTAATTAGAGTTTTGAAACTTGTTTAATTCATAACTTCTCCGTTATAGCTCCGTTTTGAGTGATCTTCGCGCCTGCGTGTTCGTAGTAAAGCGTAGATCAGTTTTTTTTAAAAAAAACCTTTTTATTTCTTTTTATTATGATTGGTGTACTGTTCTAATTAATCTATGTTGCTATGCATGTATGTATGGATGTCTGCGTGGTGTTTTTGATCCGAGTAGATTGCCAGTTGTTCGTTGGTGCTCGAAGCATCTCCTGAAGTTCGGGATCAACGTCAGTGCTCGAGTTAAGGCAAGTATAACAAGAGGCTCCTTGTTTCCTATTCACTAAATGCAATCTCAATCATATGCATGTGTCCAATGAATCGCCTGAATTTACTTCCTTGTTATTGTTACCCTGAATCCTTGTTACCTATGGTTATTGCATGTGGCTAGTAATGCTTAGTTCGCTCAACTATAAATAAGGATGTGAAATATTGATTAATGATATATGCAATTGATGTTTAAAAGATGCTTTTTAGCAACATGGATCTAGGGGCTAGAGCATTGGGTTATGGTGCTCTAGTTTCCTATAGGACTTGTCATTAAGCGGCAACCCAGGATTTACAGTGCATACCTTGAGAACTACATGGCTCTGGTCTGGCCAAGTATCATGAATTGTTCTAGTTTGCGAGCAGCTTACCGAAAGGGCAAGAGGGGTGTTCCTAGTGGACTCCAGTGCAACTGAATCCTTAGCGGTTGCTACTTATTAGAACTAACTTGCTAAAGGCTACGTTGTGAACCCTGCCGTACACCTCGGAAGTGTAAAATGCGCTGGCATATGGGTATCACTGCTCAATGGGTAAAGATGTGCAACCTCTGCAGAGTGTTAAAAACTGATATATCAGCCGTGCTCTCGGTGAAGAGCGACCTGGATCCTTTTTGATTTAGATGGTTCTTGGTTGGGTTGGGTTATAATGAAATCTGATGATATCTTTAATCATTTCACATATTGGGAGCCTATGCATAATTTAGCAACTGAGGTTTAATAATAAAATATGATCAACTAAAAGTGCTTACCGTAGTTCAACCGAGTCAAGCCTTTGAGCCTGCATCCCCTCTAAGTTATGCTTGCTAAGCGGTAGTAGCTTACGCTTGTTTTACTTTCTATATCTTTGGCAAAATCCCGGATGGGTACCAGATGGAGGTTTTCATGAGAAGTTTCCAAGAGATGTTAGGCTTGTGATCAACCAGTTGACGTTTCCTGTGGAGTTGAAGGCTTCGCCAGAAGAGTAGATCTATAGTGTGTTCGGTGATGTAAGACCATGTCTTTTGTAATATATATATGTTTTTACGCTATGTAATAAAGGCATTGTCTTTGATATTACCCTTCATTTGTAGCTATATGTGTGAATTGTCTTCCTGGGCACACATATGGTATGTATCTGGTTTTGTTCTTAAAACCGGGTGTTACATATAACAACAGCTCAGAGTGCGGCAACATAGTCGGCTTGCAGCAGTGCAGTCCAGTTATCAACTACAATAATTCAACTAGTAAACAGTAGACTTTTGTTTTAGCAATGCATGCAAGGGTGCAACTATAAATTTTATTGCCATATTTTATTATGTTTAAAAATAAGCAAAGAAATCTGCTATTGCTACACTACATGTAAACCAAAGATATGCTATTGTGCTGTCAGGTTGCTGACTACATAGTGTAATTCTTGATATTGTCATTAGAGCATAGGAAAAAAGAAGGAATCTAACATATGCTACTGTACTGTCAGGTTGCTGGGTCCAAACATATGCAAACTTTGTTGCTGGAGTGGCCAAAGTGCCATGGTGGCTGCTGAGTACATTGATTTGCTTTTCAACAAGTTTTAATTATGTTGTACGAGATGTAAAAGTTGTAATGTATTGTAGAATATTTATGGGCTGATGTACCTTGGTGGATTGCAAGATGTGACTTGCTTCATGTAACTTTGTATCTCATCTTATGTGATATTATATAGACCGTTTATGTGCTGCTGGTGTACCATTGTCGTCACTATCCTTCTCTCATGTGCTGCTGGATTGAGTTTATGTGCTATAATAATGGGCTGACAAAATAAATTGAAAAATAGAATGAAACAAGCTATAAATAGGCTAAAAATAGATTGAAAATGGGCTGAAAACAAGATAAAAATGGCCCATGTCATGATCCACGTCATCGTCCATGTAAGCATTAATGATGATGTGGCAGCTAATCCATGACGGTTATTTTTCGTCACAAAAAATGGACTTGGGTTGGGCTAACTAGGCCTCGGGCTCTACCATGACGTTTTTAGATCGTCACCAAATCAGTTAATTCGTGATGATTTTTGGTAAATCATCACGGGATTCAATCCATGACGCTCAATCCACGATGATATCTAAAATCATCACAGATGATGGATAGTGACGATTTTTTCGTGATCTGTGACGAAAATTTTTCATCATAGATTAACAGGTTTCTTGTAGTGTTCTACATCCGCCTGAGATGGTGAAGGGGAGGGAGAGGAGAGGGTGGGCCAGGCCGCTCCATCGATTTGAGCCCAGGAAGAAGAAAAAAAAGTGAGGTGAGGGGGTGGTCGGCACACCGACTAGTCGGTAGCGAAGTTTGGCGGATTTTTTCCCACCTTAGATTGATGGGGAACAGGCGCGAATGCCATGGGTATTTTTTAGACTGAGGTGCATTCAAAGGGTACCATGGATTAGATAGTGATAGGTTTCCACGGCCTCATCTCCCATGCGGTTCAGATGGGGATCCGTGCGGGTGTGCTTCTATCCAAAGGAGTCCTTAATAATGTATAACTCAGCACCTGACAAATTAGGGCCACCACTTTTGGTTTATTTGTTGCATCATAAATTTTTCATTATTTTTCTATATTATCCATTTGCAGATTCCTTGTAGGAGCTCGCAGTCCTTCCACTATACTAGTCCACCAGCAGACTACAGTCTGCATCACCATTAGCTTGACTGCTTGAGAAACAGTTTCATGTATCATACACGTGTTGTTTGAGTGGCACTAACAAGTCAGTTACAGGTCTTCTTTCAAAAAAAAAAGTCAGTTACGGGTCAGGACACCAGGATCAATGAATGGAAAGCATGAGTCAGATTTAGGGGCTTTGTACTTAATTTGAGATCTGAGAGGATAAAGCTTCCTTGTGGGAAGAAAAGGTTCAGTAAACAAGAGCCCCCAACCTGATTGCCATTGGTTGAAAGCAGCCACGTGGATCGGCACACCATGATTGCAAGCTCGCCGGCTACTCATAACCATTGGCTTATTACCAGCGGTAGGTATTCACTATCTGCATGGTTCATGACTGGTGGAGCTATATCTGATCAAATAATGTGTAATATCCACACATAAATATGTAGCATCGTGATATTTAGATTTATCATTTTGAGAAGTAGATTTCTAACTGCTTTCTGAATATTCTACTTGAAGTACCCTTGTGCCTGGAAAAACATATGTATATGAATATGAAGTTACTGCTTATTAGTTATGCTTACTACAGTTATTCTTCGGAATCGTGCATTCTTACCCTGCCACATAAATGTATGAACGTGCAGGTAGGGTGCTGTGAAGCCAGTACAGAATTCTACATAATAATGTTATTCTTGGGAATTGTGCTGTAATAATAATTTAGATTTGTAATTTAAGGAAATGAGTAAAGTGAAGCTATAACTTGGAGGAAGCATATTACCGTTTTGAAATGAGTAAAGTGAAGCTATATCACCATAATAATGATCCCTGATTAGTATGTATGCATATTACCATTTTGCCCTGTTTCAGTTTAGGTCCATACCTAATACTCCCTCCGTCCCTAAATAAATTGATTCCTAGAATCCGTGCCGGTCAAACTTTTTAAAGTTTGACTAACTTTATAGAAAAGAGTAAAAATATCTATGATACAAAATGAACATATTATGAAAATGTATGTAATAATACTAATTTGATATCATAAATCTTGATGTTTTATTCTAAAAATTCTGTCAAAGTTTAAAAAAATTGACCTAGGACAACTCTAGAAATCTATTTATTCAGAGACGGAGGGAGTACGAAGAAGTCATTGCATAATTTATTTCTGTCTGCATCAAGGACCCTCTGTATGTGTTATCTTTTTTATTTGCTGCACACACGCACCACATTTTTGCCGATAAAGTTTGTGTAGATTGATTTTGTATGGCACACAGCTCGTTCCTCTTCTTCTGTTTCTCCCATCAACATTGCTCTATTCATCCATCATATCTCGCAATGAGCTACAGTTGAGTTGGTTCTATGACTGTTGTAGTTGTTTGTACCAAATTTTTTGCAGATCCTGTTAAGCAAAAGAGTGCTTGTGCTCTACTGACTAGGTAGTGAGATCTTCTACATGACAGTCAATCCACACTGGATAAGGTTTCAGTTTCTAACACATACAACGACGCTTCCCTCTCTCTTTTTATCCCATACAACGATAATACAAACTGTTGCAACTTCTTTTTCATCGTATCCATAGCGCAAGATCTGGTGGCATATCATGGGTGGAGAGCGTGTATGCGTATGAAGCTTCAGAAAAGTCTATGTAAAAAAATCTATATATAACATGACAGGCCATGACCAATATTTACCAGATGTTGGCAGAGTTACACTATATGTACGCAACTCCAAATAACACTCAGTGCATTAAATTTACTAATTTACGGCATCATTTCTACATTATTTTAGAAAGAAAAACATGGTGTTCATATATAATTTTATTAAGTGCATCATACATTTATATATGGCTTGGTCTCTTCTGTATATACCAGTAGCTACCTCGACATATATATATTAGCTTAACAAGAGTGGTGTGTGGCAGGTGGGGAAGGATCATAAACTGCTATAAGGTATAGTAAGAGACTTATATATGGAGGAAGCGACAGAAAGGAATGGTAAACCAGCGCGAACAGAACCACACCTTGGGAGTGAGTGGCATATAGGGAAACCCATTAGCCTTGATGTTGCAATTACTATGTCCAAAACGTAATCTTATGTTGTATTGGGATGGACGAGTGGGATCATACCTGCAAGTGCATCATGAGTTCCTCTATGATGTGATTTTTGTCACGGCTGCAACGGCTTGCACTGAATTCATGGCTGCAGTCCAGCTTCGGTGCACGTGTCAAGCTGGTCTGGACTCTCACCAGCCAAACCACGAGGCTTTTGTCACACGCAACATGCGTGCCACAGTATTGATGTGGAGCCTGCTATTTCAACTACCTTCTCTAATAGAAACTCTATCATGCTACATATACAGGGCCACTACTCTATTTTTGAGTAGTGGTGCCAAAAAAATCCACTACAACCTAGAGGCTACACCCAAGGGCCCCTACTTTTGTTGCCCCCGTACTCAAGGGTGGTAATGGATCATGGTCCGGCCCTTATCCCTCCTTCACAATCCAATTTGGCCCTTTCCAATTTTAGTTCAAAATCATATAGTATTACGGCTCGATCCTTATTGAGCCCGATCCTTCAATTTGCTAGGCTAAATTAGATGATCCTTTACCACCCTACTTCGCCTCTCCCACTACGAACACTACACCACAGCCCCAGAATAGCGACCCACTGTCGGTCGCTATAGGTCGATATAGCGACGTTCGATCGGTATAGATCTATACCGACCCTTACTAGATGTCGCTGAAAATGGCGTCGGTATAGCCTATACCGACCGGCATGCTTTTACCGACCGACAGTCTGATGTATTTGGGTTATAAATACCGACACATTGTTTGAGGCTACAGATACTTTTACCAACCAATGGTCCAACGCAAACATTTACATAGAGACAATATATATATTGCTTATCAGATGCATAGGAACCCAAAAATAATTTATAATCAATGCACACACATTTATTGCAACATATATTAACCATACAAACATGAAGCATCAAAAAATAAGCACAAACCATTGACCACTAATTCATTCATATATGAGTAGCCCAATGTAAGGTCGGTCAAACTCAACATCATAAGTACAAAATAGATTAGAAGCTCGCAAACATGAAGTGTGTGCATGTGCAAGCCATCAACATCCCTACATCTACCTCATGTGACCAAAAGTCATACATCCACCACTTGTAACCAAAAGCTTAGCTCACTAACTCCTAAAGCCACTGCTCAAATAACAATGAGCCGATAGTCATATCTCTAATAGGTTCAAAATAAAACATAGCTTCGATGAGCACTTTAACTTGTGGACAGCATTAGGTATGTTGCCTAGGACCTTGTAGGAGCAGGACGACCTGAAATGTAGTATAAATATCCAATTAGCGATAACTTTTACCAAAGTTGGAGAATGATAGCCAATACTACTTTAACTAATTGCTAACCCATAATAATACTTAGATGTTTCTTTTTTTTCAATTTTCAGTGTATTATATATATACTTCATTTTACACCCATTATCCCTCTGTTACTATATATATACATATAAATGAAAAGTGGTTGCACTGTATTAGTTAGTCTAAGATTTTGTTTGCTAAATGCTAAGTCAATATGTCCACTATAGAGATCTGGTAGATAAGAAGGTTCAATTGCAGATTTCAGCTAGTTCAAGAATACAGAGGAGACTGAGTTTAAATATAATTGACTAACTCAACATTATCAAACAATTCTTATCAGCTATCAACATCACAATCTCCAGTTTGGTGAAAGTAAAATTGAGGAAAAAAAACATACCTGTCATAGGCTGGTATGAACGTGATGCCTTGCTAGGCTTCAACTATTAGAAATATAATTAATTAGAAACTTTGTTCACTTATCACATATATGAATAAAAGAAGCAAAGCCAAGTCTAGGTTATTACTCTGTTGTATGGCCATTGAACTGACATTGACTTAGCATCACCCAAAGTTTCAATGTCACCATAAGGGCGAGGTAACAATGTATCCCTTTTAATCACAACCTTCACAACAACTTCACAAAATAGCCTTCCAAGAGGTTGACCTACTCCTAGTACACTGTTTGGATTTGTTGAAATAACTACCGCCTTAGCCACAACTTCTGGCCGCAACAAGCCATATAATGTGACCTCCTCTCCAACCTGAAATGGTTTATGCACTTGTTAGCAAAACTTGAACAAAAGCATAGAACTGTGAAAACTGAAATCACTATTGTATCCGATTCCTATAGATTTGACCATTTTTTTAGCTTCATGAAAGTTTCTAGGTAGTGTCGAACCCTCAGGTAGTGCATCATTAAGCAGATCTAGTAGCAGGTTAAAACTCTTATCGCTCCACCCTCCAAGGAGTTTGGTGTGGAGTAATCTAATTAGGAAACGCAGTTGTGTATATTTCTTGCAATTAGGGTACAACTCTTTGCTATTTTCTGCTACTAAATTTTGAATGGCAACTAGCTCCTCACAAGGCTCTAGGTCTGAATTGCTATCATCAAAATCCCCTTTATCATCTAAACCAGCAGCTAAGTCTCTAAGCAAATCAGAGATGTTATCATCTTCGTCAGTCTCCTCCATAAGTTCAACACCATCATAGTTTCCATGATTCACAGAAGAGCTAACTTCTCCATGTAAGGTCCATGTTCTATACCCTTTTAGAAACCCATCACATATCAAATACTCACGTACTTCACTTCCCTCTCTCCAAAATGAGTTAACACACTTTCTGCAAGGGCATAATATCTTGCTTCCTACCGCTGAATTCTCAAATGCAAATGCTTTAAAATTGTTCACCCCTTGTTGATATATCTTGGTGTGCCTACATGCAGTTTTTAAGTTAATTCCCATTTTAACTATAGATAGAACTTTCAGTTTATATGAAATAATTCTTTGTACCTAGCATCATTATCGATCCATGATTTATCCATCCCCTTTGTGAAAGATCAAGCAGCTTTACAAGTGAACTATAAAATAAAAAATACTATAAGCATCAAAGTAGCATACTTTGACAATCATGTTCATATCCATGAATCCACAGAAGAGTTATAATTTACACACGACTGTCATGTTCATGTCCACACACAATATTAAAGAAAAGATGATGCACAGAAAGAGGATCATACCGTTATGCACAAGAAAAGCAACTACAATGTTGTGGTTGTTCAAATAATCTCCAAAAGATTGCAAGTTGCCCACTTCGGCTCTAGGCTGGGGTAGACGGTCCTGTGCAGATTCTTTCAACTAGACCTCCAACACACCAAGGCAAGTTGTACTGTTAATACACACAACATCAGATCAGTACATGTACAAGTATGTTGAGACCTGAATTGCAAAATAAAGTAGCGCAGTAAATTGATTGTGCCAAAAAGATAATTATCTGCATTTTTGTTTTCTATTACTATGCACGACAACTTATATATAGGGTGACAAGCTACAGTTATACAAAAAAATTGAGATTCGGCTACTACCCGCAAAATCATATCATCATTTAGCACTGGTACGTAGAAATGTAGAATGCAAACATATTGATTATCAATAAATAATGTTGTATAATTGAATCATGGCACCAGTGTACATGCATAAATAGGGAAGTTTTATTGCACGATCTCGACTTCAAAAAAATTTATTTGAGACACGAATAGAATGCATGTCTATTTGTCACTTTAGATTTGATATCCTTGCAATATGCTGTTGGATTCCATCCATATACACGCTATCACTACTTTTAATTTGGATCAATAAAAAATCCCAAACTGAACCGGTGAACCCAGTTCCAGCGCTTCTCTGCCCTCCTGCTGCTGTGCAGTACAAGTGCTGCAGAAGGTGCAGGAGGTTCTCTCTCTTCTGTCCAAAACGAATTTGCACTACAAGAGTAGCAGAATTTCAAAAATGGAGCCATGTTCTTCCAGGGAGATGACGAAACAGAGTTGCCCCAATTCCACCGAAGCAAGCAGCTGAAATAGGAGGCAAAATCAAAATAAATGAAGCAACTTAATTAGAAGATGCAAATTTGATTTTTGATCTAAACAGGGAAAAATCGACGGGAAAAAACTGAAATTGAAGATGCAAAATTGATTTTTGATCTAAACAGGGAAAAATCGATGGGGAAAAACTGAAATTGAAGATGCAAAATTGATTTTTGATCTAAACAGGGAAAAATTGATGGGGAAAAAACTGAAATTGAAGTTGCAGCACCTTGCGGCACCAGAAGGAGCTACTACCTGAGTGTTGGTCGCACTACTGGCTGAGGCCGACGGCGTGGTGGATGGGGCCGGCGGGTAGCGTTGCTGACTTCTGTGTGCAGCGGGGCGGGATGGCTGGCTTCCGTGTGTAGCTCACTACGACAGCATGCGTCCCAGCTCCAGCTCACTACGGCACCATGTCACGCCGTCGCTAGTGCGGGGGCCGCCGCTGGAGGCAGGTGCGGCGGGGCGGCAATGACGTGGTGGCTGGCGGCGCAAGTAGCTGAGCAGGATGGACGGGGACAGTGCGGATTTTGGGGGAGGGGAAGACTAGAAGATAAGGTGCACCGAGAGTTAGGGTTTGGAGAGCATTTATTTGGGCCCAACAATTTTACTGCCAATGGGCCTCATTTCATTTTTACTTTCCCGCCTTTACCGACCGATGATTCGTCCTCTATATTGATCTATCCCGACCAACTGATTGACTGTATAGGTAAATATCTATACCGACCCATGGTTCATCGCGATATGTATATTTACCGACACTTGATCCGTTGGCCATCTATACCGACCAACGATTCAACGTTATTCGTATATTTATAACGACACACATGTGACGCTATATTAGTGTTGTGGTGTAGTGGAACTTCAATTGGCCCAACAAATTCACACCCAAAAATATTGGTTTGGCAGACCCCAGCTCTCCCCTCATCCCCTCGCCAGACTGGATAGTCTTCCTTCTCGGGCGATACACTATGCCCTGGCTATTGTCGGTGGCCTTCATCATTTCTAGGTTCTGTGAGGTCGGATTGAGGCACAACGTGACTGGGCGTGGGTCCATACATGGTTATTGCCGGACCTTCATTCTCTTCCTCAGTCTCACCTCCCTGACCATAGTACCAAGCTCGCACGCCAGAGGTCCTACCCACCACAGCCGACAACGTCTCCAGGTCCAGCGATACCTACTGGCCAAAAAATTGGGTGTCTTGGTATGGATGCTTTAAGGTTTATCTTTTCCCTTTTTTCTTCTTAATATAATGATACCATCTCTCTTGTGTGTTTGAGATATACCTGTTGGTGCAGCAATCATATGTGTTCCTCTATCTTGTGATTTTATATCAGATACGCTCGTCATCAGCGACAGTCATGGCCGCTCTCTAGCTTCACTGCAGTGCTTGTGTAAAAAGCTAGTTTTGGTTTGCACGGATCCACTCCTTGAGGCGGTCCCTCCTCTAGCCATGGCTCTAGCCTACCAATGCAACATTTTGCAGGCCCACAAGGCATTGCAGATAGTTATGCCGTGTAATGTTGGGGACTGAGCTTTGCCTATATCAATGGCTGATCAAGTAATGTCATATCTTCAATTGAATGGTTTCCTCCAGGACCAGACATGGATGTATTTGCAACGTAACGCGTCCTTTTTATAGCAGCAACCAGAACCGCAATGCAATATAGCAGCAATTGTTGTAGTGGCAGTGCCAAAGCAACATATTTGAGTACCTGCTGAATGCTAATGATGTGTCTGGTTTCTTAAGCTAGGTCGATAATTTGGTTCACCATGCTTAAGCTAGGACCATAATTGGAGTGGCAGAAATTGTATTGGTTTTTAGATTCCACACATGTATAGAGTGATGTGTTGCTTCCTGTAATGCGATTCAACGTGTGTATCGTAGCATGATTTGTTTAAGACACTGCTGATCGGATTGTAATATGATGGTTGCATTTCTATTTAACACCAGCTGGAGAAATGACAGCATAAAAAGAAAGGCTGCAGCAGGGTAGGGTTATTTAATTAACTTTGCTTGACAAAAGCTTAGGTACTGTATTGATTCTTGTACAACCAATATTGTACTTGGGGTTCAACATTTTCACAACATCCCTGTAAATACACTTTCACAAAATTAGCTATTTATAACTTTGGTACGGACCTTCGGATCAAAAAGATTGACTTCGAAAAAACATATATAACCCAGTGAGCACAATTATAGCGGGTTGAAGCTAACAAAGAATGCATTCTTCAAGTCTGCCAGCGCTAGAGGCGTTCCCAATATTTTTTTTTTGCTTTCTTTGGATGGCCTCATAATGTTAGAATTGATTTTGTGTGGTTAACTTTTGTGTAATAGGTGGTCTGATTCTCTTGTTGATAAGAAATGAAGCCGGATATATTTCCATTATCTAAAAAATAACAAATCATCACGACCAATATTTATTAGATGACAGAGTATTATTGTAGCAGTATTTCTTTGCAGCTCCCAATAACATGCACCTTATTGCGTCATGATCGTGCATGCCTACATTCTTTCTGATGTTAAAACATGGTTCCTATACTTTTATGAAGTGCATTGAAATTATATAGCTTATTTTCTTCTATATATATAGACTACCTTCATATATATATACGAGATAGAGGGAGAGAGGGGGAGAGGGAGGAACTAAAACTGTAAGATAGGATAGGAGACATATATTGAATTCGTATTGGCCAAAAGGTATGCTAATCGTTGGAGTTATCAAGCACACCTTGGGAATGAGAGCATATAGGAAAACCCATTAGCCTCACTCCTTCAGTTATTGTGTCCAGTGAGTAATCTTTTGTTGTAACTGGTTTGGAAATGATGTCAGATCAACATAGGGTGGCGAGGCCACTCGACCCTAGTGCCTTCACTGTTGTCCGACGCAGAGAGGACTCGCTGCCGCCGTCCAAGGGGTGGCCATGCAACTTGACCCTAGCGCCCCCACCGTTGTTCGATGTTGGGAGGCCATGCCGTCACCATCTTCTAATGTTGTTGCCAATACACCGTCCCTGTTTACGATCCAAGCACGTTCCTGCGACATACATGCGTCATCCCCATTCTACGATCCAGAATGAAAGTTCCGAGAATAGGGAACGCGGCATTGATAATATGATCTTTGTGAGTGTGACTGCTAGAGCAGCATGCACGCACGGCACGACATGTCCCACTTAACTTTTCGGGTGGCCTGTCCTCTATACTGATGGCCACAGATCGATGATCCCCACGTCAATTATATATATACAACGATTAACAAATATTAATAAAAGTAGGGGAGGGGCGGCCCTAACATGCATGAATAAGTCAGATCTCTCGATATATGAGATAAGTTTGGGGTACAAAATTATTATGTTCTCTACCACCACATACAAAAATTTATGAAAAACGAAGTTTGTGCTGCACTTGCACTTTTTATTTATTAATTAATGCTGTACTTATTGTATTTACCTGTGGTGTCGACATTGATTTAATTAATATGTATGGAACCCCTAGGAAAGACCCTGAGTTTTCCATAATTTACTAAAGTGCCCCATTACGGATTTCGAGTAGCCGCAACTTGCTAAAATCCTCCCCCTATATATACCACGACCACATATATACTGCAGGCATCACCTTTCATGTAACAACTGTTATGTCTCATAGCTATATCAATCTTATGGCAGATGAGATGATTTCTGTCTGTGCCTCTAGCGAGCAGTGCAACAGAGGTCAGGGACTGGGTGAAACCAGGAAAGCTTCACTGAAAAGCTCAACAAGGTTAGCGAGTGTAGTACTTGATTTGACATCCGAGAGGATAAGATTTCCTTGCAATACAGAAACTTGTCGTAGCCAGGAGCCCCGAACCTGACTGCCACCGGTGTAATTGGGCACCGGTAACAACGAATTAATTAGCTGATGTAATGGTGGCGTACGTGATTGGTCGAAAATTAGGATGTATAGGAAGAACATCACATGGTAGCTAGCATATGCTGCAACAGCGAAAACATTGTGCACTGCAGGTAATAAGCCACTAGTAGCCGATGACATCTGGACATTCATTCCTTAATACCCTGTGGTAGCTAGCATGGTGATAATTAATTGCGATCCATATACAAATAGCCTCTCACACTTTTTAAAATCCTAACTTGATTATATATAATATTGATGTAGAAAATGCTCATTTGGTGTGAAAATGATTCTGGTTACCATTGTGCCAAAAAGGAAAATTCGTGCACCACTGGAATAGTCAATCCTCTGAAATTCTGGATTGAGATTCAATTGTTTTTACTAGTCCATGAAATTCATTCTTTGATGCAATTTGTACAGCAAAATGTTGGTCAAAATTTGACAAAAAAAAGCTGGAAGAAGAAACAAATTTACTAGAGTAGTTTTTTTTATGAGATAATGAACTAGAGCTGTCTCACGTGGTACTACAAATTTTTAGTCTACCTCTATACCAAAAAAAATTCCAGTGAATTGTAGGAAGTACTACTAGGTCGGATTAGATTCATGATGAGCCATTAACAAGTTCCATTATTACATCTTGTCCACCTGTCTTGTTTCTCTCGGCTTATATTTCTAAGCCATTTACTGGACTAGTGTCGGTACCCAGTTCTCTGTGTAGTAGGCTTGAACTAACTCTGCCCCTGCATATCTGCTGCTAGGCTTGAGTTAGGTTTCGCTTTTGTGAGGGCAATCTTGTCTCTACTACACAAGGAAGTCGATCTATTTATGGGCTTATTAGCTTCGAGTGAGTACCAGTAGTTTTGCCATGCCCGTCAGAGAAAGTGGGCTATCCATATTCACCACTACTGTTCTCTTTATTATTAACCCTGACACATATGTAGTTGGGCAGTGCTCCCTTTGTATATATATGGCTCTTTCTCATATGGCTGTTTCAAAGTTAGTTGGGAATGACAATGTTGTTTATATAGCGTGTCAATAATACAATACTGTCGGAGTGACAATGCAGAACATGGGAATAGGAGGTATGCAGGAAAATTCGTGATGCTGGATTTGTTGTCTAGTGGAGTGAAGCATAATTCTGGCATGCTGTGTGTAGATCTCCCTCATGCAAACAATTAGCATGCATGCAGCCTTCCACCACGCTGAGTTTTTATCTGTCGTCACTTGAGCACCATTTCTGGTGACATGAGTAGAGATGTTGCAGCAACTGGTCTAGGGGCTGATGAGTGAAATAGATTTTTGTCCAATAGTCTCCATCGATTTAACCTTCGGTACAATGACCAAGAAGCAGTCAAGGAGCAGCAAACTAGCGCTATTTTCCATTAATCGTTGTGGTTGTAGCATGTAAAGGAGTTGCCAGCAAGGAGCAGCCAAGGAGCAACGAGGAGCATGAAAAGCACAGCACGGAGCAGCCATGTAGCAGTGAGGAGCAGCAAATGCACAACCAGTACGAATAGCTAAACCTTGTGGCCCGGATGTACTGTAAAATGACAGAGAACACTACTGGAAACGGGTGCTTTGCCGAGTGCCTCTAGCACTCGGCAAAGGCCATCTGGCGCTCGGCGAAGCCTATGCCGAGGGTAGCTCTCGGTAAAGAGTTCTCGGCAAAAATCCTCAAGGCAAAGGAACCTTTGCCGAGGGCCATTTATCGGGCTCTTGGCAAACCTTTTACCGAGGGTCCCGACCGGCTCTCGGCAAAGAAAAGTGGCCGTTAACGGCGGTCCCTATTGACGGTAGGTTTGCCGAGGGCTAAACCGACTCTGGCAAAGGCGTTACATTTGCCGAGAGTCCGGCTCTCGGCAAAGGGATAAATTTTTTTTATTATTGTTTTTCTGTGCCGAGGGTTATGCAGGGTCGGCTCTCGGCAAAGAAATTTCAAAAAAAAATTTTGGGCCCTCTTCGCCGAGGGCTAGCTTAGCCAGCTCTCGGCAAACCTCGGACTTCGCCGAGGGCTATGACCAAAGCCCTCGGCAAAGCCTTGGAAATTACGTTCAGTCTCCCCAGCTTTGCCGAGGGTTATGGTCATAGCCCTCGGCAAAGGGCGTCTTTGTCGAGAGCCACCCTCGGCAAAGCTGGGTAAATTTCATTTTTTTGTTTTCCAGTTCTGTTTTTCCTTTTCTCCGACACTATCACACATATATATATCACATTCATCACATATCACATATATATCACATTTCACGTCACAGAACATATATATATCACATCACATAGTTCAATAACATATATGTCCTCAAATCACATAGTTCACATCACATAGTTCAACAACATGAGACTTTAGTGACACACGAGGAGATCTACTACACCCCCGGCCAACCGGGCCACCCCTGAGAACTGCCGCCTGCTTGACCCCCGGTCGGGTTCCATCCAGGAGCGTGGCGGTTGTTCGAACCTTCTAACGGAGGAGGCTGCAAAAGGTCATGTCAGACAAGGAAATGAAATAAATGAAACACTGAAGTATTGATACTCACAGGAGCAGCTCCGGGGTCCAGAGGCGGCGGTGGAGGAGCCATGAGCGTCTGAGGCACGGCCATGCCCTGGGAGGCCATGAAGGCGATGAGCTCCGCCATCTGCTTAGCTTGAGCCTCCATCTGGGACGACATCTGTGACCGCATCTGGGTCTCAGACACCTGGCGCTCCTACCTTTCTCTTTCCAGGCGGGCCTGCGATAATACAAAGTGAATGTTAGAACAATGCAAACATTTAAAGATCAATGTATGATGAGTTAAATAGAAATAACCTCGAGCTCGGCGACCCGCGACTGCGCAGGCGACGGGCGTGGGCGTATGGGGATGCTCCCGCTCGTGCTCTGTGCTCGGAGCTGGGACAGAGTGGGAGTGGAGGCCGTGTCGATGACGCCGTCGCCAAGCCAGAACCGCCCGTGCTTCTTCCCTCCTCCAATCCTCATGACGATGCTCCCGTCCAGGTCCGCGGTGGTGGGATCAAAGTCGTCCCCAAGGACCGCCCTTGCCGCCTCTGAGTAGTCAGTGAGGCGGGAGTGGACGCTGGAGTTGGTGTACGCGTCGGCGGGATCGTCAGGGTTGTAGGAGGTCTCCGCTGCCGTGGCCTTGCCCTTGTGGGACATGGCGTATGCCACCACCGTGCCGCAAGGCTGGCCACCGTGTGCCTCCGACTGCGAGGAAGACAACAAGATGATTAGCAATCAGGCAACATTTGATCGAGGAATTGATAAAGTCTTTCACGTACCCAAGCTTGTGCGTACTCGGCGAGGTTGCAGTTGCCCTGGTGGTGTGGTACACCTGGCATCTGCAGACGCGCCTCCCGGGCCTCGGCGTGGTGGGCCGCCCACTCTTCGGATAGCCACCGGTCCACGATCATCTCCCAGCACTCAGGAAACGACTGGCACCATTGGGGGATCATCTGCACATCATCAAGTATTTTACGTCTAAGTGTCAGATGAAAAGTACCAAAAGCTTAATCTCAAAAGAAATCACTTACCTGCAAGAACTGCGCCCGGCCCAACGTCATGCCTCTCGCCTGGGCCTTCGTCACCCTCGTGGCCAAGACCGTGGCGTTGTAAGTAATGATGGCCTGCAGTCTCGCCTCGTGGATCATGTCGGTGACGAGCTTCCTACAAGCCCGGGTAGCCGTCACCTCCGCCACTGCCTCCTTCCCCGGCTCGCACTTGAAGTAGTTCTGCATACAGACACAATATGAGGCGAGACAGTAATTAAAGAAAAAATATGATGAATTTGATATTGTTTGACGAAGACTTACCCACAGCTCCGCTCTAACCCGCGCCGCCTTGTTGGGGAAGTCTGGGTCTGGGGCGACGCTGTAGTGGTCAAAGGTGTAGGCCGGCTCGTGCCTCCCGGCATACTGTACTATGTCGGGGTAGTGCTCGCGACACAGGAGACCCAGGATGCCGTTGGGTTTGCGGCCTTTAGGCCCCACAAAGTCCCATGACCTGCACAAGTGATTAAAAAAGATTATTAGCTTCTATTTCTATTTTGAGTCTCATCGTACGAACAGGTAGTTAGAACATGTACTTCTGTCCGATGGGCGTGATCACTGGGCGTCGGGCACGTGGCGGCAACGCCGAGAGGCTGGCGGGACCTCTCAAGTAGGGCGTGGACACCCCTGAGGCACCCGAACACCCGTCCGCCTCGTCCTCCTCCTGCTCGTCCTCCTCCTTTGCCTCCTCGGCCAATGGTGCCTCCTCCTGCCGCTGGGCCTCGGGCGTGGCCGACACCTCCTCCTCGACCTCCTCCTCCTGTGGAGACGGCTCCCTCCGGCGGCGGCCACTCCTCGTCGAGGGCCCGTCGGCCTGCGAGCTGCGGTACAACCAACTCAACCGCCTCTGACGTCCTCCTGCATTTAAAAAGAACAAACAATGTTGTATTAGAAATAACATAACCAAATATATGCAATATAAATAAAACAATAGATTCTAAAAATATAACATAATATTACATGTATTAGAAATAATCTGGATCATCCGGATTAGACGGAGCATGAGTCTCCTCATCACTGTCAACCATGTCTAAGTACTCTTCAGTATCCGAAGACAGGTCGTTGTCTTCATTTGCTTGGCCTAAACGGAATCGTTCTAGCATTTCTATGTCCTTCTCATTTACCACCTCATCCCCAGCGTCCTCGTCATCATTCTCTACTTCCATTTCCATCGCTTCGGTTAAGTCTATCGTGAACGTCCCTTGCAACCCAGATTCTTGAAAGAACTCACTGTCATACGTGTTTGTGTTGAAGTTATAATCCTCATCATTGGGGAGAGGTAGTTTAGCATGTGGTGATATCTTGTGCACAATATACCAACCCAAGAGATGCTCTTTGCTTTTGCACGCGTATGGCGTGTAATAAACCTGCGTGGCCTGTTGAGCCACAATATACACATCGGAGCCTGGATAGACAGAATCCTGTCGAATTTCGGCTAGCCCAAGATTAGGTGTCAGCCTCGTTCTTCCAGGATCGAACCAATGACATTTGAACATGATAGGATCCAAAGGCTTTTCACCGTGAAATGAAAGTTTGTATATTTCTTCAATTCTTCCATAGTAGTCACGGTTGTCATTGCCTGGAGTACAAACACCGCTATTTGTGGTTTTTTGATTGGGCCGACTCTGCTCGTAGCTTGATGTGTGGAAGCGAAATCCATTCACGTCGTAACCGTTAAATGACTTGACCCTACGGTCAAAGCCTTTTGCAACCTGTCTCAGCTCTTGACTCATAGACGCATCGGTTTGAGCCTGCAAGGCGACGCAAGATATATCGTTATACAGTCAGAACGTAAGAGCAAGTTGGAACGTCAGACTAAGTACGACCTTGGTAGGACGGTACCTTTTGTCAGAACCAAGAAATGAAATCAGGCCTCCCTTGCCCCGCACCATTTGCAATTAGGGTTTCAGCTGCCGCATCAGAAAGAGGCCTTGGTCCATTTGAGAACAAATGAAGAAATTCACTGTACGAAACAAAAAGAATGGTGTTGGAAAGTGACGATGAATTGGATGAAGATAGATAACAACTTACCCCATGTACGGGTCCAGCTCATCAAGGTTGGTAAGCACGTATAGCATGATCTTTTGCCACTCTTCATAGTTCAACTGCTTAACTGTGGATCCACTTGCCGTGCCGAGTTGGCCTCGAAAAAGGCTAAGACTCGATTCATTTTCTCCAGCATTGTAACAAGGGGGTGGATTATGCACGCTAGGAAGGTTCTTAGAGTAGTATTCTTCCGTGAAGTTGGACACCTCCTCCAGAATGGATGCCTCTGCAATGGAATCCTCAATTTTGGCTTTGTTTCTACATTTCTTGTGAAGAGTCTTCATATTTCTCTCGACTGGAAAGCACCAATGCCATTGCACAGGCCCTCCCATTCGAACCTCATTTGGGAGGTGTACGATCAAATGAAGCATCGGAGTGAAGAAGCCCGGTGGAAAGATTTTCTCCAGCTTACAGAGCAACACAGGTGCAGCTTTCTCCAAGTCATCAATGCCGAGATATCTCCTTGGCACATAGTTGGCGGAAGAAATAGCTCAACTCTGCCAGGACAACCCACATAGGCTCAGGAACATAGCCTCGAACCATCGCCGGAAGAAGCCGTTCGATCCATACGTGGAAGTCATGACTCTTCATCCCTAGGACTCGCAGAGTAGATAAGTTGACTCCTCTCGTTAGATTCGCTGCATATCCATCAGGGAATGTCAATGTCTGGATCCACTGAAGTATTTCTTTCCTTTGTGGCCTGCCCAAGACGAAATCGACCTTGGGCCGTGTCCATCTCCTGTCGGGCTGAGGAGGCAGCATCTCTTGCTTTGGTCTATCGCACAACAGTGCCAGGTCTAGTCTAGCCTTAGGGTTGTCCTTGGACTTTTCAGTGTCCATGAGTGTTCCCCAAAGCGACTCAGCGATGTTCTTTTCAGTGTGCATTACATCAATGTTATGTGGCAGAAGAAGATCGTCATAATAAGGGAGTCTTTCCAAGCCTGACTTATGAGTCCACATATGCTCCTAACCATACCCCGCAAAACGACCGTCTGTTTCGTTGAACTGGAGAGCATCTATCTGAGCATGAACCTCGGCACCGGTCAGCATCCGAGGTGGAGGATCTCTCACCACGACACCTTTGGTAAAGTTCTTGGTGTCCCGTCTGAAAGGATGGTCAAGAGGTAGGAATTGTCGATGTTGGTCGAACGCCGAATACTTGCCACCCTTCTTCAACCAGATAAATCTCGTAGCTGTCTTACAAACCGGGCATGAGAACTTGCCATGGACACACCAGGCACAGAATATCCCATATGCCAGGTAGTCATGCAGTGAGTACTGGTACCAGATGTGCATTGTGAAGTTAGACCTTGAAGCTCGGTCGTATGTCAATACCCCTTCATTCCAAGCAGTTTCCAATTCATCAATCAGAGGCTCCATGTACACACCCATGTTATTCCCCGGGTGTCCAGGAATTATCAACGACAAGAAGACAGTATGACGTTGAAATAGGACACCGGGGGGGAGATTGAGGGGGATAACGAAGACGGGCCAACAGGTGTACGGGACAGCCATGAGTCCATAGGGATTGAAACCGTCTGTTGCAAACGCAACACGAACATTACGAGCCTCTCTAGCTTTGTCATGATGGATACGGTCGAAGTGGGCCCATGCTTCACCATCGGCGGGATGTACCAACTTCTCAGGATTGTATCGGGTACCCTGTTTGTGCCATGTCATCTGTTTCGCGGATTCCTCGGTCATGTAGAGACATTGGATCCTCGATGTGAACGGCAGGTAACGCAGGACTTTCATGGGGATAGAAAGCTGCCTCTTCGGGCCTTCACCATCGTCTACCTCCATGTATCTCGACGCTTTACACTTCGGACAGTAACCTGCATCCGTGAGATCTTTCCTGAAGAGGACGCACCTATTTGGACAAGCATGTATCTGCTCATACGGCATCTTCAGTGCACGAAGCAGTTTCTGTGACTCGTACAGGCTCTTTGGCAATATGTGGCCGTCCGGAAGCATGCTACCAAATAGGGCCAACATACCATCGAACGCATCTCGACTCAGGTTGAACTGGGACTTGAACCCCATCACACGGCCAATGGCATCCAGTTGAGAAACTGTTGTCCGATCGTGAAGGGGTTTCTGTGCCGAAGACATCATCTCGTAAAACGCCTTTGCGGTCTTCTCCATCTCCTCCTCCGTACGTCCTTCAGCGTACTGTGCTTCTTGGAAGTCATCTAACATGTCTGCTACCCCCGCATCAGCATCAAAGTCCTCCAGACGTGGTTGCACTGCCTCCGCTCTCAAACGATGTGCTTCACCATGGTAGATCCACCGGGTGTAGTCCGGCGTGAATCCATTGTTCACAAGATGTTTAGCCATGTTCTCCTTGTCTTGCCTTCTCCGGTTCCCACATCTGCTGCATGGGCACAACACTTTGATCTCTCCTCGTCGAGCCGCGCCAAATGCATTGTTCATGAAAGCATCTGTCTTGCGCAACCATTCATCGGTGAAATCACTTCTGCTTCTACGGCCCGAGTACATCCACTGATGGTCATCCATCCTACTGTCATCCATCCGAGTACTTACATATCTACCTCCGAGTACTTCCATCCTACTATCATCTAATAGGTGAGGATAGGTCCTAATCCCACCCGCGGATGCGTCGATGAGGCCAGTTCCCATTGTCTGCCCCGAGCCGAGACAGAATTTCGGCAGCACCTCCCCGATGTTCTCAAGATACACGTCCCTGTAGGGAGAGTGTGTATCCGGAGAACAACAGGGAGGTGATGCAGAAACTCCATCTCGAATCGGGGCAGACCATGGGAACTAGCCTCATCGACGCATCTGCGGGCTGTCCAAGTAACGTGGACAATCCGAAACAGATACAGTTATCGATATGCAGAGATCTGCATACCTCTAGCCGTATCTCTTTCGGATGGGAGACGCCTAACTAGGTTCAATGACCTACGACCCTTATCTGGGAGGAGACGTTATTTATACCTAGGGTGCCGGTGGAGTCAGTCTAGCGGCGCAGTGGCGAGTCGGTGCAGTGGACAGTCGGTGCAGTGCAGGCAGACCCGCGACGGCGACAAAGACGATCGGGGTCACCGAGGATCTCCGGCTTGGCTCCGACAGGTCCTCCTCCTACAGAAAAGACAAAAAAGATAGTATCAATTAGAAATTTCGGCAGAACCTCCCCTGCACGGTGAGGTTTCGAAACCTGCAAGAAACAATGGCACGATGGCCGACATCTACATATATACGGCACGATGGCCGACATCCACATATATACGACACGATGGCCGACATCCACATACATACCACTACACTACTACTTACTACAACTGGGTGACACATGTGCAATGACGACGGGGCAATCGAGGAAGACTTACGGGCAGGCCGATCGACAATGACCGAGGGAACGAACTCGGGGGCACAGCGGGGACGTCCTCTTCTTGCTCCTCTACGACCGAGCGGAGCGACCGGGCCTAGCGGGACGGCTCCTCCTCCTCTTCCTCCTACTCCTCTCCTCCTCCTCCTCCTCCTTCTCCTCCTCCTCCTCCTCCTTCTCCTCCTCCTCCTCCTCCTCCTCCTACTCCTCCTCCTCCTCTCCCGCGGATGGGCAGGCCGGGCGGCCGGCAGCGACGGCCGGGCCGGACGGCCGGCCGGAGCGAGCGGGGAGAGCGGGGTGAGCGGGCGGCTGGGCGGGTGCGCGCGCGCGGCCGGGGCTGGCGCGGGCGGCCGGGCGCGGCGGCGGCGGAGGCAGGCGGTCGGGCGGGCGGGCGCGTGCGGCCGGGGCTGGCGAGGTCGGCCGGGCGCGGCGGCAGCGGAGGCGGGCGGGCGCGGGCGGTCGGGGATGGCGCGGGCGGCCGGGCGCGGCGGCGGCGGCGGCAGGGCGGCCGGGCGTGCATGTGCGTGTGTTGTGCGTGTGCGTTCGGGTGCGCGGCCGTTTTTTATTTTTTTTCATTTGCCTTCTTTGTCGAGAGCCCGCGATCCGGCTCTCGGCATATACCGGCCCTTTGCCGAGAGCCCCCTGATCTGGCTCTCGGCAAAGGATTTGAATTTTTGATATTTTTTAAAAAATTTCTTTGCCGAGAGCCGTGGCCCTAGCTCTCGGCATAGGTGCTCTGTGCCGAGGGCTTTAGGAAGCTCTC
This sequence comes from Coix lacryma-jobi var. lacryma-jobi, assembly GCA_009763385.1. Classification (NCBI taxonomy): domain Eukaryota; kingdom Viridiplantae; phylum Streptophyta; class Magnoliopsida; order Poales; family Poaceae; genus Coix; species Coix lacryma-jobi. The sequence continues at coordinate 9,808,212 of CM019831.1, read as the reverse complement.
GGCAAAGAATATATATATTTTTTTATTTTTTTGCTCCCAATTTTTTCTGTGGCCTTGATACACTACCACAAGCCAAGATTTCAAATTTGGATTGGTTTCCATACTTCTTGCTATATTTTGCGTGTTTTCTTTAATTTGTTGATTTTTTCCGCGGGACGCACCTTTGAACTGCAAGTGCATGAAATAATGAAACTCAGCGCTTCGAAAAATGGTATTCATTCTTCCGAGGCTATTTCGACGCTGTATCCAGGGACAGGCGCGGAAACTCGACGGTCTCGAGCACGAGACACGGCGACCAAGTTGCGTGAGATTGGATTTAAAATTATTAAAAATACAAACGAAGTCGGAAAATCATGAAAATGGACGGGTGACCTTAACATGACATGTAGAGGCTATGAAAAAATTTTAGGAATATTTGGAGCAAGTGGTGGCGCAAGATGGTTGAAACCCTGAGATTTCCGCATAGCCTCACATATGCGGAGATCTCAGGGTTTCAACCATCTTGCGCCACCACTTGCTCCAAATATTCCCAAATTTTTTTATAGCCTCTACATGCCATGCATGTCAAGGTCACCCGTCCATTTTCATGATTTTCCGACTTCGTTTGTATTTTTAATAATTTTAAATCCAATCTCACGCAACTTGGTCGCCGTGTCTCGTGCTCGAGATGGTCGAGTTTCCGCGCCTGTCCCTAGATACAGCGTCGAAATAGCCTCGGAAGAATGAATACCATTTTTCGAAGCGCTGAGTTTTATTATTTCATGCACCTGCAGTTCAAAGGTGCGTCCCGCGGAAAAAATCAACAAATTAAAGAAAACACGCAAAATATAGCAAGAAGTATGGAAAACACTCCAAATTTGAAATCTTGGCTTGTGGTACTGTATCAAGGCCACAGAAAAAATTGGGAGCAAAAAAAAATATATTCTTTGCCGAGAGCTTCCTAAAGCCCTCGGCACAGAGCACCTATGCCGAGAGCCAGGGCCACGGCTCTCGGCAAAGAAATTTTTTTAAAAAAAAATACAGGCCTTTGCCGAGAGCCTAACCGAGGGCTCTCGGCAAAGGTAACGACGCAGGGGAAGCCGTTCGCGAGGGTTTCGTTTGCCGGGGTGTATTCTATGCCGAGGGCTCGGCTCTCGGCATAGGTGCTCTTTGCCGAGAGCCAGACTGTGCCGAGAGTCGGGCCCTCGGCATAGGAATCTTTGCCGAGTTTCTTATTGTGCCGAGGGTTGGCGCTCGGCAAAGAGCTCTTTGCCGAGCGCCCGTGTTTTAGCCCTCGGCAAAGAACCGGACGCTCGGCAAAGAGCCCATCTCCGGTAGTGGAATTTTGGAAGTTTATTTGTTGCTCACACGATAGCTAGAGACTTGTGGACGGAAGGGGTATTTCCAAACCCAGACAGAGAGATCGATTACCGCTGAAAGAGGGAGAGTGATCAACCATGTTTGTATTGATCTCAGAGTATAGATTATATACTGTTTACAGTACAAACATTGCAGAGCAACGAACTCTCCTACATGCGCGTGATGCGAGCGAGCACAGCGCTGGGACGTGCTGTGTGTGGGCGAGCATTGTGCGGTGACCGCGCGTCCACCGAATCTAGTGCGAGCTATGCGGCATGTGCTGACTACTTCTCTAACAACCGCGTTGAACATTGCCTCGAATGCTAACGTTACTTCTAATCGTAGATATGTAATACTTTTATATATTTCTGCCGTCATAATACTTCATCACATAATCACACCAAACTTTAATTATTCTAGGATTCAACAAACCAGAAGCGGCTTCAACATCAACCAAAGAATCTGCAAAGGTGAAAACGCAAGTATGGAAACCATGTGCAGTCCTTCATTGCTCATTTACATGTAGCTATCTGTCAGGGGGTGAAATCAACTAGCTTCCTCCCTTCATATATATGCAACTCCTTCTCGGATGGTTGGCTTCCTTTATATATCTTGATAGAGAATGCTATTATGGGAGCACATCTGCATAATATTGGAATAGGTGGCATCGAGGAAAACCATGCTATCCACTTGTCTTCATGCATGCATGCAGGACCTGGTAACTCTTCATTACTAGCACCACATTCCATGGCTGGTTCTGCTTCTTCACAAGAGGTTCCGCACATGTGCCCACCGACGGCCATGGTGGATGGTCTAGGACAAGATTAGACAGCTAAACATGGTTGACACACAAATACAGGCCCATATCAACCTGGATAGAAGTCCAAAGCAGCCTGAATTGTGCTAGGAAGGTGGTCTGTTCTCTGTTTTTTTTTTCTTGATTAATAGAGGCAAGCATAGCAGGATTTTTAAATTTCTGTCAACTCTGAGAAGAAAAATAGGATGTGTTTGACTGCATAATTTTTATTTTGCTATGGTTTGTGTCATGAAATAAGGGATGTGTTTTACCTTTGACAGGGCCACGTCACATGTATAATTCATCCACGTCCCATGAAAATCCAACTCCCTCCTCACTTTATGCATATAGTGGGAATTCATCCACTGTGGGAATTATGGTATATAGTCTCATATATGAAAACACTTAGTGGGCATTTGTGTGCAAGGAAATATTTGTACACTGCTGCGTGTGCTGCTCTTATTATTGTGCGGGAGATGATGGCTCGGCGTTCGGACAATCAGGATTTGGGAGCGGCACGAGCGATCACGCTGCACCACATGGATCATCGTGTGCACGCATGTTGTAGTGTGCAACCAGCTTTGTTGGCATTGAGGTGGGCAGAACAACACCCTGGCACAGCTTCAGACACATCGCGGCCACAAGTCATCACAAAGCTCTGGGGTTTAACCCGACCACTGGACGGCAATCTGACGGAATTTGGTACTCATATATAGCCTCGGTCCCGCCTAGGTATACATCATCTGCCGGACCCTGACATATTGGCTTTAATAATAAACATCGACATTGAAGGATTCCCTCATGTAGCAAAATAATCTACTAGCTAGGATAGCAGTTTGAAGAAATGAAACAACATAATGTGTGGTGTCATTGATTTATAGAGTGATGGTGGGAGTTGTTGGCAGAGATAATCGTACACACGTGTTAGCGATAGAAACTGATATTGTTAGCGAGTTAGAGACCAGCTATGAGTGACTTGCTGCTCTAATAACAAGCATGTAGACATGCCATAGGGCATTAATCTGTGGCTTAATACTCCATTCTGAACAGCAAGGACAGATGACCTCATCACATGATGCATGTCAGTGTGAAATGTGGCAATGCTCAATGCAGTGACAATGTTTACTTCTTCTCTATTTCCACACATCTATAACTACTATTCCATACACCCACCTCATATATATGAAATTTCATCGCACACCAGACGTCTTCAACATTCTACTATCAAGTGATTTGTCTCTCCTCCTTTGCCATCTATAAATAACAATGCATAATGATCATAAGCAAATGGATCAGAGGTGTGCGGAATCGTATACTGGTTTATTAGGAATACTAGTGGACACGCACGTGCGACACGCACGTGCGGAATATAATGTTCTTTACAATATGTCAATACAATACTGTCAGGGGATCATGTGAGTGAGTGTGACACAATGCAGAACATGGGAATAGGAGGTATGCAGGAAAATTCATGATATTGGATTTGTTGTCTAGTGGAGTGAAACATAATTCTGGCATGCTGCGTGTAGATCTCACTCATGCAAACAGTTAGCATGCATGAAGCCTTCCACCACGCTGATTTTTTATCTGTCATCACTTGAGCACGGTGCCTGGAGACGTGAGTAGAGATGTTGCAGCAACTGGTCTAGGAGCTGATGAGTGAAATAGATTTTGGTCCAAAAGTCTCCACCGATTTAACCTTTGGCACAATGACCAAGAAGCAGTCAAGGAGCAGCAGACTAGCGCAATTTTCCATTAATCGTTGCGGGTGCAGCATGTACAAGGAGTTGCCGGCTTGGAGCAGCCAACGAGCGACGAGGAGCGAGAAATGCACAGCACGGAAGGAGTATTTCCAGACCAAGACAGAGAGATCAACTACTGCGTTGAGCATTCCCTCGAATGCTAACTTCTAATTGTAGATCTGTAATACTTTTATATATTTCCCCCGTCATAATGCTTCACACACAATCACAGAAAACTTTTATTAATCTAGGATTCGACAAACCAGAAGAGGCTTCAACTTCAACCTAAGAATTAGTGAATTTTTTATAATGCTGCAAAGGTGAAAGCGTCGGTGTCTTTGGAAACCATGTGCAGACCTTCATTGCTCATTTACATGTAGCTATCTGTCGGGGGGGGGGGGATTAAAATTAACTATCTACCTCCCTTCATTTGTATGCAGCAAATTCGCAGATGGCTGGCTTCCTTTATATATTGACAGAGAATGGTATTATGGGAGCACATCAGCATCATCTTGGAATAGGTGGCATCGAGGAAAACCATGCTATCCAATTGACTTCATGCATGCATGCACGACCTGGTAACTCTTCCTTACCAGCTCCACATTCCATGGCTGGTTCTGCTTCTTCACAAGAGGTTCCGCATGTACCCACCGACAGCCATGGTGGATGGTCTAGGACAAGATTAGACTCTACTTGATGCTCAAACATGGTTGACACCAAGATCAGCTGCATCAGGCCGGGGGCACTGGCAAGTACACCACTATCTCATCCTTGATCCAGGCCCAGAGCAGCCCAAATACAGGCCCATATCAACCTGGATAGAAGTCCAAAGCAGCCTGAATCATGCTAGGCAGATGGTCTGTTTTCTATTTTTTTGTTTCTTGATTAATAGAGGCAAGCATAGCAGGACTTTTTAAAATTCTGACAGGTGTGTTGTGCACCTCTGTTAATCAGAGATAGGTGTGTTGCCCACCTCTGTTCATAATTTTGCCTCGTCTGTTGAAATGGTTTTTGTGCTACTGTGTGTAAGAAAGAATAAGTAGGCCAAGCTATCTTTTGGCATGACAATGTGTACATCATTTGAAGTAAGTTTTGTAGTTTGCTTTTTATAATTTTCTGCATTGAAAGCTGATCTTGTTTATAGTTAGTCTCATGGTTTGTCACTCCTTCCAATTGATTCATTGAGTGGCATACACTACTACAGATTTGGTCTTCATTGCTACATTTGTGAGATGGGTAGGCATTTCAACCCCCTCGGTTAATAAAAAATGACCGCCTCAGTTAATCCCAAGCATTAACCAAAGCGGTTGAAATGCCTGCCCGCCTCCGAGAAAAAAATATGGTGTGTTTGAGTGCATAATTTTTATTTTGCTATGGTTTGTGTCAGGAAAGGGATATGATTTCTTAACATACTAATATTAATTATCTAATTTATATCATTTCTTCAAAGACCACTAAATCTGTATGTATAACTTTATTAACTTTGAAAATAAGTATAGATTGTTAACAAAATAATACAAAAAAATTGGAGAAGAGTGAATTGCATATGAATTGCGTCACGGGGTCTCATAAATATAGTTTCTCACATTTTTGTTTTTGGTGCTACACTATACAAATATGTTATAATAACGTCGGAAGATAAAGCACTCATACTTTGGAAAATTAACATCACAAATATATCAATACCTAATAGATACATTTTACATGTTAAACTCACCACAACCACGGCAATGTTTTTGACATCATATTTTGTCTGCTTGGAAAATGGTAATTCCATTGTTAGAACACATATGTAAAAACTGTGTTTGGTTCCAAATATAATTTAAATTCTGTCACACACAACTTTACTGAATGATGTGAATATCTTACATAATCATATCTATGGTGGTTAGATACTAATAAAAGTAGGAGATGCAGATAACATTCATGAATGAGTCGGTTCTTATAATATGAGAGGACTTTTGGTCCCAACATATGTCCTTTATCTTTTTGAAACTCATCTGTCTCTATAAATTAAAAATATATACACAATTAAAAAACTGAAGTTTGTGTTGTACTTGTACTTATTTTGAATAATGTTGTACTTCGACGTGTAGGTATGGTAGCAACATGACTTCAGTTTTATATATAGGGAATTTCCAGAAAATGGAAGACCACTACTTTTTGTTTGTTGCTCCCTTAGTATTCAATAATTTACTAAATTGCTCCATTTCAATTTTCTAGTAGCAGTTGTCCAAAGTCCTCCCCATGTATATATACCACTCCAGCGTAGTACTGCATGCATCACCTTTTGGCCATTGTTGAAATTGTTTGCACGACTACTATTATGATTTCTAGTAGCACTGATGAGATGCTTTTAATTTGGTCTATGTCTGGCTGCTGCTAGCCAGCCTGAGGAGTAAAATAGAGATTAGGACTGGGTGACACAAGGAAAAATGCACTGGAAGCCTCATTGAGAATAAGGAGTCCAGAACTGAATTTAAGTGGCCACATACAAATAACTCATAGACGCGGGACCCTTACTTGCCTTCCATTGGTGGAATCAGCAGGCTCTAGCCCCCAGCTCCAAGGGTTGCACTTCTCATTTCATCAGTACCGCTTGGTGGCCAATTGTTGCCATTGGTTCACCTTGCCCCTGCAGAGCTAGGGAAGTGCAACCGTGCGAGATACGAGAGATGCCGGAGGCGCACTGACAAAAAGCTGGCTGACACATGCGAGAGGTCCAGGGTAAGCAATCCATGGCGGCTTGGTTGGGTGGCATTCGCATGATGAAAGCGTAGTGGCAGCCAAAATTGGTACCAACAGTAGGAACGCCGTGTGCTGCAATGTGCTTAGAAAAAATAGCTGTTAACATCTGTGCAGCCGTTGCTTGCCTGAGCGCTTGAGTACGTATTCTTACAAAAAATGCTCATAAAGTTAGCATCATGTTATATGCATGTAGCCTGTCTCAATTTTTTTTTTGTGAAAACAAACACTAATTTGAACCTAATATTTGGAAACAAAATCCACACATTTTCGTGAAATGGGTTCTGAGCTCTGATATATGCAAAAGAGTTTTGGACACCATTAAAATGGGCAGCATCGATTTTTTTTTTTGACTGGGATTCAATTCTTTTGAGCAGTCCATGAAAGGCCACGCTTTAATGAAATTTTTGCTCAATTTTGATTAAAATGACCGAAAGGCAGCAAGTACTTGAAACAAAATGAACCAGAGTTGTCTTGAGTTTGACCAAAACTTTTCTCATCTCTGACAAATCACTACTGGAAAACTGTACTTTGCCGAGTGTATGAGACTTTGCCGAGTGCAAAATATCGTGGCACTCGGCAAAAAGCACAATTTTGCCGAGTATAGCACTCGGCAAAATTTTGCACTCGGCAAAGCTGACTTTGATGAGTGCCAGGCTCTCGGCAAACCTAGACTTTGCCCTCGGCAAAACTGGGTGCTTGGTAAAATTTAGTTGGACCGTGACGTCGGTCAGCTACCGTTAGATTTTACTGAGTGTCAGCCGTCACACACTCGGCAATTTTTTTATTTTTTTAAAACATATCTTGCCGAGTGCGAGCTCTAGGCACTCGATTTTTTTTTATTTTTTAAAGCATATTTTGCCGAGTGCCATCCTTGGACACTCGGCAAAAATTTTTATTTTCTCGAAACAAGTTTTGTCGAGTGCCTCCTGGGCCCGGCACTCGGCAAAGAAATTGTTGTTGAGTGCTCTCTATGGCACTCGGCAAAATATATATATATATATATATATATATTATTTTTGTCCTAAATTTTTTGTGTAGCCTTGTGACAGTATTTAAAGCTCTACTCTAAAATTTGGTGAAATTTTTACTTTTTTAGGTATATTTCATTAATTTATTTTGTTTCATTGATTTTTTCGGTGCATTTCAAATTTGAACTGCAGGTCCATGGAATAATGGAATCTGGTCATCCAAAAATTGATATTCATGATATTTACCGTATGTTGAGGCTGTATCCAGGAAGTCACATGAAATCTCGAGCATCTCGTTGACATAACATGTTGAGGTAGTTGCGGAAAGTGAATTTAAATTATATAAAATCCAATTGAAGTCAAAAAATCACAAAACTTGTTGAGGCGTCGTGTTATCGCATGTGCAGGCTGAGGTAAAAATTTGAGAAGATTTTGAGCAAGTAGTGACGTTGGATGCCAAAAACCCACATGTGATCCACGGGCATGATACAATCAGCAATGGGCAGAGTAGCTCAACTTTTCTGACATTTTTTTCTGATTTACAGAATGGGCACTGTAGCCCACCTATGAAAAACTATGATTAATACAACAGAGTAATAATGTAGCTCAGCTTCTAAAATCTTCCATTATTATCAAGGAAAAGTCACTACCATAAGGACATTGTAGGCTGCTTGTTTACAATGAAGTAATCTAATTAACAGCAACATGGTTCTACAAACTTTCATTTAATTTTTTTGAGACAGGTCTTAGTTCTGTCATCAGGCACAACATTCCTCCCTAGCTTTACTGGATTATATATGAATATCTAATACGACCTATGTGATGGTTAACTAATCAAACAATATAAGAGATGCCTACAACATATATGTTTCTTCACAACATATATTTGAGGAATAAAATTTATTCCAACTTCAGTTCTTTTATCTTCGCTAACCCTCTTTTCGACATGAAGTTCTGTTGTACTTGTGTTTACATGTGGTGCCTCTCACCTCTGCGCATTTAGTTCTATAGCCAGTGACTCCTAGCAAAGAGGAGCACATTTTCTTTGTTGCACCCTGAATTTACTAGCAGGTCGTCAAAGTCCTGTCCATATATATACCACTTCACCATACTGCAGTTTCCTTCATCATCATTAGCCACTGAGGATACTGTTTTGCCGCATACTGCTATTATATCTCAAATCTGTGTCACCATTAATCATGGATATGTACTACAGCTAGCTTGTTCTGTTGATATGTGGATATAACCCACACAAGTGAAATAGAGATTAAGAATAGGTGACATCAGGGAAAAATGTATTCAGAATCAGAATCATATTTGAACTTTCACTATTGTTCTGTGGATGCCCCAACAGAAGAATGAGTAGATGGCATACCTGCATGGTGGCTGGAATGGTTCAATTCGGCCATGGTCCACGAGTGATGGATCTAGTTCTATACATCCAATTGCCATTCGGGATTCACCACCGTAAACAAGGAGCCTCGCTCATCATTATTTGCGTCAATTTCGAGGGCCCATGACCACACATCCACACCGTAGCCAGCCCTATGGTTGAGGCACAAGAAGACTTCCAGGGACGACAATTACTTGGCAACAATAATGTTCATGGATGAGGCAGTAAAGACACATGTATTCCCAGGGAGAACCCTGATCATTTACAGCTTTTTGCCAGTTTTCAATGACTAATGAACTATAAAATTATTTCATACAAATATTCATTTGATACAGTTTTAGTACACTAAATTATTTCATGCAAACTAAATCATTTCTTGTGAGCAAAATTTCCCACCAAATCCAAGGTGCACCTAACAATAATCTTACGTTGTTGCCACCACCTGTTGATATGATGTCATACAAGTTGCATCATTACACCTGAAAATTTGGAATGACAAGAAACTTTGTGCATGCAGAATATTTGCAGCTTCAGTTAGACCCCATGTTTCTGTTCTTCCTTTGTTGAAAACACATGTGAAAATGCTATACGTTCAGAATATTAGATGCTCATTGTTTCAAAATTATAAAATGCTCATAGTTTCAAATTATAAGACAAGAAAACACGTGTGAAAATGCTATATACGTTGATTTCATACAACACCCTTCTCATTCATTTGTTCTCCCATCATCATTCATGTCTTCATCCATTTCTCAATAACCATCTCAATTGGTGACTATAGTACATCCATTTATCTCTGATATGATCATCCATCTTAGCGGTTGTTAAAAAATTATTTTTTTGCCACTCATTGAAAGTCCCTTCGAACTTTTATTGCTTTGTGCTTTCTAACACACAAAACGTATTTTGTGTTACCCATAATCAGTCATCGAATTTGTAGGGTAATTTATATTCTATAGTGAGTAGTAATTGAAAATAAAATTTATACATTCATGGTTTTCTCGTTTTATTCACATTGCCTAAGTGATAAACTTGTGTAAATGCTCTCATATGTTTATTTTCTTGCAAAATAAAGTTTAAATGACTTTTCCATGATTTTGTTGGATTAAATTAAAACAAACTTGTAGTTGCCACTTTTATAATATAAAACTCTAGTAAGATATGTCTTTTAACGATAGCTTTATTTTTAGCATTACTTGCATTCTAGCGACCATAGCAACAATCTCTCAAGCATAATACATTGTTGTCTTTTGATTGTTGTATTGTTCTTAGTTGTTACTATTTGTTGCTTGTATATTGATGGTGCACTTGATTCTTACGATCTACGAGTAGACGAGAACTGTTTGTGGGTGTTGAAGATCGGAAATTAATGAACGAAAAGTGGTGGTGTGAGAGTTGAGCAAGTGTAAAATACAAGTATAGCATGACATGATCCTTGTTACCTATTCAATTTAATGCCACTTAAATACATATGCATGTGCCTACCCTTGTTACTCGTAAGAATATCCTACCTTTTGTACTTGTTCCTTGACACCGTGCACATCCACGTGGATTATATGCATTGGGTAATATTTCTCTAGTGCTCATGATAAATAACCATGATCAGTAACTTCACTAATGATTTATGCCATAAATAATAAAATATTCTTTTTAGTAACTTAGATTATAAGAGGACTGGAGTATTGGGTTTTTATGGTGCTCTAGTTTTTCTCTATAAGAACTTATTTGTAAGGGGATTTCCCTAGGACTTACACGGTGCAATTACAAGTTATATGCCTCTGGCTTGATTCAGTATTAGACTTGTACTAGTTTGTGGCAGCTTACCGCAAGGCGCAAGACAGGCCCGATCAGTATGATCTCGGCCTGCCAAGAGGCCAGGTGCACTTTGGTTTACTAGTTTTTGTTGACTGCACCATAAATTTTTAAAAATTATTTAATGTTGTCGTATTGCAGATTTCTAGTATAGGAGCTTCCTAGAGTCCTCTCACCATATATACCACTCCACCAGCATCCTGGAGTTTTTAGCATCACCGTGATCTTTAGAAACAGATTCCTTTATCTATCTGTACGTGTTGTTTCGGTGACGCTGACAACAAGTGAGTTACGGGTCAAGACTAGGTGGCATCAGGATAAATGAACGGAAAGCATTAGTCAGATGTAGGGACATAATACATAATTTGAGATCTAAAATGATAAAGCTTCTTCCCAAGATAGGACATTTTGGTGGAATTGACCAACAACCCAATCGTGGACACTGCATTATGCTCGTGGATCGGCCAGGCATGATTGCAACTAGATGGCTGTAGTTACCTGAGAGAAACCGGCTGGTGTCGCAAGCTTGCCAGCTAGTCATGGTAACTGGCAACTACAAGCAAACGATATGTAATGTCCAGAAGAAAAAACAGTGCAGCCCTCCAGGATGACGAGGTTCACTGTAGGCTTGGTACCTTTCTCATGGAGCTATATCTGATCATATCAGTGTGCAATATCTTGTCACATAAATGTAACACCATGACATGTAGATTTATCATTTCCAGAAGTACATTTGTAAACTTTTTTTTTCCTGAATATCCTATCTACTTATCAAATCAAAAGTTGAAGTATGTGTAGGTAGAGAGCTGGCAAGCCAGTAAAGGATTTCCCCTGTGCCTGCAAAATAAAATGTAGATGAACATGAAGTCATCATAGAATTATGCATACTACAATTATTCTTTGGAAGTGTTCTGTTCTGGTCAGTAATACTATAATCTTGGAGGAGTGATCGATTATTAATATCTACGATCATTATCTTTTTGCCCGGCCTGTTTCAGTTTAGGTCGTCGATACCTATTACTAATTAAGAGTTAGTAAAATTCATTTCTGTGTGCACGAAGCATTTACTGTGTGAGTGGATACATTTGCATTGAACAATAAAATGGGGAGTAGCTTATAACCTTGTCCTTGCATAAGTGATCATTTTTATTTACTGCACTGACCACGTTTCTGCTTGTATTGTTTATTTCTGTATTGATTTCATATAGCACACAGCTTGTTCCTCTTCCACTGTTTCTCCCATCATGATTGTTCTATTCATCCATCTCTCAGTAACCTACAGGAGAACCAGTCAGTTGGCTCTATGACTATTGCAGTTGTTTATACCCGATTCTTTGTAGACCCAGCAGCCTGTTAAACAGAAGAAGTGATTGTGCTCTACTGGCTAGGTTACGGTGTCTGGCATGGATTCTAGTGAGAGCTTCTGCATGACAGTCAATCCAATGTATAGTTTTCAATTTCTAACATATTTTAAAATCATATAATTGGAACATTGCTTTTTGAAGAACTACTCTTAGTAGTTAGGGTATAAGTATAACATTTCATATATAGACAGAGATCACAGTGAAATAAGCTATTAATGTTGCAAGTGGACATATATATATTGGGGCCCCGCTCCATGCTTCCCTCTTTCTTCATCCCATACAACAATAATGCAACTGTACAGCATGGCCACACGCAATGGCCCTGCTCAATACACTAGCCGTTTCAATTTGAGATGCCATGCCCACGACATCTGCCAAAGCGACCACCCCATGAATCACCTTGCGGGCAGGGAAGGACCATCTTCTCCATCGCTCAAGATCTGGAGACGGCAGTGCCGGACGGATATTGAGGAAGGCGGGCTGCTGATTCTGATGCACAAAGTGGGGGACGCCAGCCACCCACCCTAGGTGCCATAGTGGGTGCTGAGTGTGTATGTATGAAGCTCCCAAAATGTCTATGTTAAATTCTATATATAAAATGGCGGGCCATGATCTATATTTACTAGATGTTGACAGAGTAACACTATACGCAACTCCAAATAACACTTACCTTGTTAAATTTACTAATTTACATCATGGTTTCTACATTGTTTTAGAAAGGAACAAATGGTTCATACTTTTATTAAGTGTGTTATACCAGTAGCTAACTCCACATATATTAGCATAACGAGAGGGGTGTGTGAGGGGGTTTGAGGACCGTAAACTATAACGTATAGTAATAGAATTATATGTCGTAGTGACCCAATATAATGGAATGGTAAACCAGGGCAAGCAAATAGAATCACACCTTGGCAATGAGTGGCATATAAAACCCCATTAGCCCCAATGCTGCAATTATTGTGTCCAAAATGTAATCTTATGTTGCATTAGGTTTCGGGATGGAGTGTGCTTGTACCTATATATAAGCGCGTCATCATTAGCTCCTGTATGATGTGATTTTGTCACCACGGCAGTGGCTTGCACAAAATTCTTGGCTGCTGTCCAGCGTGAAATGTGTAAAATGTCAGGGGATAAAGATTGTACTCACATTGTTTGAGAAAAACTGAGTTGGGCCAGCTGATACAACGCTATTAATTTAGCTCTAGATCAGAGAACTCGTCTTGAAGTAGAACTCAAATGGCCATGGATTCCTTATTTTTACATAATAAGGTAACCAAAGGTGAATCTGGGACCCTGGGTGCATCTCAGGGATGACAAGAATGAACTGCCATTTTCTCCCCTCCACAACTGGCGACCAACAAGACTGAAAGAAAACAGTTTTTTTTTGGCTCTAAAGCCTCCACAATGTGAGTGATGTCTGGTACTGTATGTATCTGCAAAGTGCAGATTTTAGCATCGCTCCCGCAAAGCACAACGTGTGCGCACAAGATAGCATCGCTAGCTGCCCACACGATTTATCAAACAATGGGAAAGTTGCCGCTCTTTAATTACTTGCTTCTCCTTGAGTGGCAATCAGACACTAGCTCGAAAAAATATTTTTGAATGGAGACGGCACTGGTGCACGTTCTTGCGCTGCTCCTAGTTCTTTAAACACGGACATCGGTGGCTGCAGTGGTTGGAGCGGTGCCTGAATCTTCTCTTTCCCTTCTAAGCCTCACTCAAGCACGCTGCAGTGATTGGAGCAGTGCCTGAATCTTCTGTTTCCATTCTAAGTATCACTCAAGCACAACACTGCAGAAGGCCTAAGTGGGTAATTCGTTTTCCTCCTAGTCACATGGTGGTCATCTATTCACACGAGAAATTGTCATATCAATTGCTTTTGCAGGGCCTGCAGCGAATTCATGATTGTTGTATCAACTCACAATGAAATAATCTTGGACCAATAAAATCCTTTTGATTAAAAAAACATCGCCGGAAGTACTAGCATTATTGGCAAGTCTATAAATAATCCACTACTGTTCTCTTAATTAACTCAGAGACGACGTCAGTAGCTGGGCATTCCATTATTGTTTATTTTTACCCATTTACTGGTAGCTACTAGTTGTCCATGCCTGCCTCCCTTTATATATACATACGCAGTTTTTTCTGAGATGGCTGTTTCAATTTTCAAACCGAATTAGTTGAAATGAAAACATGATATATAATTGTGTAGATCTAATATAGGATGGGAGGGCAAGGAGTGAAGCCCGATCTGGGAATAAGAGGTATCTAGGAAAATCCAGTTACTCATGGCTGTTCTGATGGATGCTGTGTCTATCTAGATGTCACCTGTATGTGGAAACACGTAGGAGGCAGCATGGCACCACAATGATGCTCGATTTTTGTTGTCCAGCCATTTCTTCAGTGTAGACAGCCACTCTTGAAGGTTTCTGTGCATCTGTGCTTACTAGCGGATGAGACAGCACAAGTATATATTGTGTTTGTTACTCAACTTCTCCTTAATTCTTTTTCACGATTTTTGTTTTTCTTGTACGGCATTGTCGATCATAATGCCGAACAGCACAGCAATCTATATCTATGTATCTCTTAAACAAATTCATATATAGCTTCATTCGCAAGACCACACTGCCGTGCAGTGCTCGATCGGCAAACTCAGTCGCGAATTCACGATGAACTCACCACCATGGTCGTCAGTTCGCAGAAATGCCAGCTCTTTAGCGTCGACGTGCGCCTGGAAATCATTTAGGAATGCCATCAAAGCCCCGGGTCCTTTGTGGATCGGTAGCACTGCAATCCACAAAAAGTAATGTACTGAAAGCATGCATCGACCAGCAGCATGCAAGCCGTAGTAACTGTTCCTGCTCGGGGTTGCGGCGCAGGGAGGGTTGAAAAAGCAGTGGGTGTTGGAATGAAGGACCGTGAGTTTACCAAGAAGACGATTGAGCGGTGAGCATGTGAGTTGAATGCGAGTTGAGGTACGCGCCCTATACCCCGGCCAACACGTACATTTGTAGAACCTGTGTTTGCCCTACATATACATATCACACCACACACCACCCTCTCATATATATATTCACTACTGGAAAACTGTACTTTGCCGAGTGCAAAATGTCGTGGCACTCGGAAAAGCTATATTTTGCCGAGTGTAGCACTCGACAAAATTTTACACTCGGTAAAGAAGGCTTTGCCGAGTGCCAGACACTCGGCAAAGCCAGACACTCGGTAAATCTAGACTTTGCCGAGTGCCAGGCACTCGGCAAAGTTAAACACTTGGCAAAATTTACACGGACCGTGACGACGGCCACCTGCCGTTAGATTTTGCCGAGTGCCATCCGTCATCCACTCGGCAAAGTTTTTTTTATTTTTCTGAAAACAAACTTTGTCAAGTGCTTTCTAGCTCCGACACTCAGCAAAATTATTGTTTTTATTTTTTCGAATAAACTTTGCCGAGTGTCGTACTTGGGCACTTGGCAAAGTTTTTTTATTTTTCTGAAAATAAACTTTGCCGAGTGTTTTCTAGCCCCGGCACTCGGCAAAAATATTTTTTTTTAATTTTTTTGAATAAATTTTGCCGAATGCCATACTTGGGCACTCGGCAAAGTTTTTTTATTTTTCTGAAAACAAACTTTGCCGAGTGCTTTCTAGCCCCGACACTCGGCAAAAAAAATTATGATTTTTTTGAATAAACTTTGCCGAGTGCCATACTTGGGCACTCGGCAAAACTATTTTTTTTATTTTTCAATAAACTTTGCCGAGTGTTTTATAGTCTGGCGCTCGGTACACCTTTTTTTATTTTCTGAAATTCAATTTTGTCGAGTGCCTCCAGGACCCGACACTCGGCAAAGTAATATTTGCCGAGTGCTATCAGTTGACACTCGGCAAAATAATTATTATTTTTTTGATTCTGGACCCAAATTTTTTTGTGTAGCCTTGTGACAATATTTCAAACTCTAATCTAAAATTTGGTGAAATTTTGACCTCTTTTGGTAT
Source organism: Coix lacryma-jobi var. lacryma-jobi (assembly GCA_009763385.1). Classification (NCBI taxonomy): domain Eukaryota; kingdom Viridiplantae; phylum Streptophyta; class Magnoliopsida; order Poales; family Poaceae; genus Coix; species Coix lacryma-jobi. The sequence continues at coordinate 9,792,061 of CM019831.1, read as the reverse complement.
ATTTTGTTAATTTATTTTGTTTCATTGATTTTTTTTGCGTATTCCAAATTTGAACTGCAGGTCCATGGAATAATGGAATTTGGTCATCCAAAAATTGATATTCATGATATTTAGCATAAGTTAGGGCTGTATCCAGAGAGTCACATGAAATCTCGCGCATCTCGTTGACGGAACATATCGAGTTAGTTGTAGAAAAAGTGAATTTGAATTATATAAAATCCAAACGAAGTCTGAAAATGACAAAACTTGTGGAGACGTCTTGTTATCGCATACCGAGGCTGTGGTAAAAATTTGAAATGATTTGAAGTAAGTTGCAACGGACGATACCTAAAACCCGGACATATCCACATGTGATAACAGATTATCACACGTCAAGATGTCTCAGTTTTAGACATCGTGCATTGCAACTTATTCCAAATCGTTTCAAATTTTTACCACAGCCTCGGCATGCGATAACAAGACGCCTGAACAAGTTTCATGATTTTTGGACTTTGTTTGGATTTTATATAATTCAAATTCACTTTTATCAGTGGGTGCATAGAAACATGATCAGGCCAAGCAGAACTTTGCCATGCATTTCTTGCCCTCCTACCAAGCTATGACTAGTGCAGCATATGTGAAACTTTTTGCAATGTTACTATGTTAGTTTCATTGCTAGCTGAACATATGTGAAAGTTTTTGTAAATTTACACTTCTGTTTTCTAGACTAGAGTTATGGGTTTCAGTACTTTCAGGTGCCAATGAACTGTTTTGTCAGTCAGAAGATAGTTTTCAGTACTGAAGCATGTAGCATGTTAGGTTTAATTTTTAAAGGACCACCCTTGTCTTTAACTTGTCTTTACATGCTGTTTTTCTGTATGTATGCAGATTAAAATAAATGTTTAGTTTCTTGCTTGCTAACCATATTCATTTGTGTGCATCAGTTCAATTTCAACCGCCTTGTGTTCCAGCCACACGATCCGACTCAACTGATGACTCAAGAGGTGTGACTGGTTTTTTGTTGATTATTTGCTCTGTGCCTGCACTCTTCATGTATGTATATAAACATTGTGTAAACATTAATTTTTACCTCAGGCTACTCTCTTCGCTGCCAATCAGTGTAAGTTTTTGCTTAGAGCATATTATGAATCATAATGTGGTTCTGAAATAATTATATTATGCTTATGTTTATTTTTTTCAAATAGTGCCACATTTTTTTTTTCATAAATATTCGCACATGTACCTTAATGCCAATCAGTGTATGTTTTTGCTTAGAGCATATTATGAATCATAATGTGGTTCTGAAATAATTATATTATGCTTATGTTTATTTTTTCAAATAGTGCCACATTTATTTTTTTTCATAAATATTCGCACATGTACCTTAATCATTTATTTGTTTTGCTTGGATTATGAAAAAATGGTCAATAGAGTCTTTGTATTTACGTGTTTGTTATCACCTGCTTTGTACAAGCAGGAAGATATATAGACCTGCTTCTTTGTTGTCACCGGCTTTGTACGTCAATTTCCTAGGAATTAGTGTTATGATTAATCATCAGTTAATCTGGTGAAAGTATATATTTTTTTTAAAAAAAAATCTTTGCCGAGTGCCTTGATAAAAACACTTGGCAAAGTATGTTTTTTATTTTTAAAAAAATAATCTTTGCCGAGTGCCTTAATCGAAAACACTCGGCAATGTATGGGTTTTATTTAAAAAATAATAATAATCTTTGCCGAGTGCCTTGATCCAAAACACTCGGCAAAGTATGTTTTTTATTTTTTTAAATAATCTTTGCCGAGTGCCTTGAGCAGAAACACTCGGCAAAGTTTTCTGCGAAAACAATGAAAACAATTTTGCCGAGTGTTTTAGGGCACTCGGCAAAATAACGGCTAACGGCAGTTGACGTAACGGTTGTGAAATTTTTGCCGAGCGCCTTTCCAAGCACTCGGTAAAATATATTATTATTTTGCCGAGTGCTTGAGTCTCTTTGCAGTGAATTATGTTGCCGAGCAAACTTTGCCGAGTGCCTTTTAAAAACACTCGGCAAAGCCTTTGCCGAGTGTTTTTAGGCTCTTTGCCGAGTGTAAAAACACTCGGCAAAGTACCAGTCTGCAGTAGTGATTGTTCCACAATTCACTACCGATCGAGTACATGCATGACACAATGAACATGTGTTTGCCTTATAAATATATCACAGCAAGCTGCTATATTATTCTCATTATCCCCAAAATATTTGCTAGCTAGTCTCATTATCTAAGTTTTCTATGCTCCAGTCTGGACATAGGTGGCACCAGGAAAATTAGCCTCACTCTGCACAAAGAAAACGTGACGGGCATCTGAGTTATAGCTCTAACAGTGACCGATCATGCAAGGACACCCAATGAGCTAGCTGTCCTACTGGGATGGAAGCCTTCATGAGTATCCATCAGATGTTGGTCAAACTTGGCTGGTTGTTTCAAGTGTCTACGGGCCTAAATGATGAAGGACTGTTCACTTCATCATCCCTTCATTGAGTATGCATGATTGTTTATTGCTACCCTTTGTACATCCATCTCCAAGAGTATCCTAATAAATTACCTCCCAATCCTTGTTTTTAGCAATATTAGAAAAAAATCCCTCTCGAACACAACTCTCTATCTATCCTCCCAAATTTTTAGCACTTAGCAAAAAACAAAAACCTCTCACTCCGTGTAAAGTTGCACACGTACTCGAGAGATGCGCGTATCAGACTTCCCGCGCGGCGCGGGCGTCAGCATCTTCATCAGCTTGACGACATGGAGATTTTTGTTTTCGGATGGCGGCATCAAGGCGGAGATGATGTCGTCGTCATGGAATAATTTTCTCCGGTCTCTTCTTAGTTTTGTTGTGGTTAGATCTGGCCACAATGAAGGACTAGGGAGAATAAGTTTTAGATTAGTCATCCTCACTCTTCGGTGGCAGAAAGAAGAAAAAGGAAGACACGAGAAAGAAGAAGTTTCTCAACTCCACCTGCAGGAATGTTGGTCGTCCGTTGGGCATCTATTGTCTGGCTTAAAACAATTGTTGCCGAGTATTTGCCTGTGCGGTCATCCATATGAAGCATCAAATATGTTTGGTTTTGAGAGTTTGAGTCATTCACAGTGTGGGTGCAATATAGATGAAAATCAGTTTCTGGATATATGTTTTTTCCAGAGTACTTGTAATGTGATGATGTACCAGCTATATTTTAATATAATTTTTCTTTCGTCTCCAAAAAAAAGGAACATGAAGACTATTCAACGTTCCATCCAAGTTTGTACAAAATCTTATCAATATTATGAAACCAGCTAAAAATGATATTGTGAGAGCATGTACTCCGTATGCCTGGAACTTTAGGATTGTTTCTTTTATCTTTCAAAAAAAATACTGCAAAGGGACTGAAAACCGGTATATATATGGGGAATCTACAAAAGGGTACCCATGTGTGGTGCCGTGCGCGAACCACTACGCACTGTTCTTTTAATTAACCCTGACATGCATGTCTGTCGATGGGCAATGCTATATCCAATATATTTATCATTGCTCGTCATTTACTCATAGCTAGTTATCCATGCCGGCTAGCTCCGCTCCCTTTATATACGACTCCTTCACACAACATGTGGTTGTTTCAAAATTAGATGCGAAACGAAATACTTTATACAATGTTAGTCAATCCAATAATAAGACTAGCTAGGGGATTGAAGCACAAGTTTGGAATAGGTGGTATCGAGGAAAATTCTAGTACTGATTTCTTTACTACTCAGGCATCCAAATACTTAGGATGTCATGGCACTCTGTTATTTGTTTTGTTTTCAGATGGATGCTAAGCCAGACCAACAAGGTCTTACTGTGTTAGCACCCTGCTACCTGATGAAGACACTGGTGCCGCTGCTATCTCTGATACAGCTGGGCCAACAAGTGAAGCCAAGCCGCACAGGCCGAGACGGGCCGGCGTGCGGAACCCTCGCGTCTACGGGCCGGAATGGGCGACTAGCTGAGTGCCGTGGCCTAGCTGCTGTTTCCTATTATATATGTGAAAGTACTTCTTGTGTAAGGGGTACGGAAATATTGTAAAGAACAACCTCATGAACTAATGCTACAATTCATCTGTGCCTATCCTTGCTTGCTCGTCCCCAACTCCGTTCCTCTCCCCGCTCCTCTGTTCCCTGATTGCTAACAAATTGGTATCCAGAGCCACCCTTCCTCGGCTTTTCTTTCTCGTTCTCATCTTGATCTGGGAGTGTGATTCCCGACGGCAGGTTGAGCTCGTTCTTCGCTTCGGTGTTGAACGAGATCCCAGAGGTCCGTGCCGAGGTCGCTCTGATCGGTGACGAACAGGAAGAGATTCGAGTCCGATTCTGGAGCCCCATCAGATCGACCACGAGCATTTCACTTGGTTTCGCAGGCAGCTAGGCGCTATGGATCTGAATTTCAAACTTATGCTGGATGAGATGAAGTTGATGAGGCACTCCCTCGAGGCTAGCATCGACGCGGTAGAGACATCTCTGGGGAACCGGATCGGCGCCGTGGAGAACTCGATTGGGTCCATGGAGCGCTCCGTGGCGGATCGCTTCGGCCATCTGGAGGATGCAGCCAAGGTGTTCGACGCTTGGAAGCCGTCTGTGGATGAGTCCGTGAAGGAGCTGCGCACGGCCATGGGCGAGATCCGGAATTTTTTTTATTTTTAACCCTTTTTAAAAAGAATTTTTAAAAATAACCCAGTTATAAACTTATTTTCAAAACTAACACCTTTGGCCGCGCCACCGGAGCAGGCGCGGCGAAACAATACTGTCGCGCCATGCATGGAGGCGCGGCAAGGGTGCCACGTGGCCCGGCCCTGCCACATCCGGGCCGACGTAGCAGGTAACGTGGCGGGCTCTGTCGTGCCACCATGCACGGCGCGGCAGTGCCGCGCCACGCATCTTGGCGCGGCAGAGCCTGACATAGCGGCCGCGCGTTTCCTTTCTTTCCCTCCCTTCCTTTCCCTTTCCTCTGTTCCTCTGTTTCCAGTTCGCCCGTCCGCCTCCCGGCCGCCTCCCCGTCGCCCCCGGCCGCCTCCCCGCCGCCCCCCCCTCCGACTCGGGCGCGGCAGCGCCCCCACCCGGCGGTCGGGCCCGGCCAGCGCCCGGGACCGGCCGGCCCCGCCCGGTCGCCCTCGCCGCCCCCGGCCGCCGCCCTCTCCGCCCCCGGCCGCCGCCCTCGCGGCCCCGGTGGCCCGAGGCCCCCTCCCCAGCCTGCCTGCCTCTTTCTCCTGCTCGTCATCGGCGTTAAGGTCTGTCAAATCTTTATTTTGCTATATTTATTGTTGTAGTTGTAGTTAGTGTTAGTGGTAGTGTAGTTAGTACTATTATTAGTATTACTATTAGTGGCAATGTAGTTAGTGTTAGTGGTATTGTAGTTAGGGTTAGCTTGGTTTAGGGTTAGGGTTGTCGTAGTTAGTTTTAGGTTTATTATATTTAGTTAGGTTAGAGATTTATGTAGTAGTTAGTTATTTATTTCAGTTAGGATGTATTTAGTATGATTAGTTAGTTTATTATTTTAGTTAGTAGGAAAATCTGACAAAGTGTGTTGGAATGCTTATGTAGATGGAATGTTTAGTGCGGTTGTTTTATGGAGGCACTGTTAGACAGGAAGATGGTCAGTTTGTGGATATGGAAGAAGAATTTGAGATATTTGATGACCGTCCTACCTTTAGTAACCTTTTGTGCCATTTGAAGGAGAAGTTCGACGGTGACTTGTCATTGAAGGGTAGGTTTGATAGCGGGAAAACTCGGCCAAACTTAGTCTTGATGCCCTTATGCAACGAGGGTCATTGGTTGCGATACCTCAGGGTAATTGAGCAATGCAATTCGGCAATGGCCGAGGTTGTTGTGGTCCGAGGTTTTCGAAAAGAGGACGGTCCATCCGCTGCTGGTTATGAAGGTGATGAGCTGGACTTGAGGCCCAATTGTGATGCCTCACCTGCTCATTTGGATGGTCAGTTGACGCAGGACATACTAAATTCTGCACCAATGACATCCCTTGACGTTGGCCCATCCCATGACGTGGGCCGTATAAGCAATGACTTTGATGTGGCTGACCTTGAGGAAGAAGAGGAAGAGCAGGAGGAGGATGAAAGGATTGCTCATGATGATGTTAGCAGTGAGTCTGATAACTCGGACGATGAGGATCTGATGATTTCAGAACCTAATAATGTTGGAGTAGAGACAAATGTGGGAGTTGGTAGTCATGCTATGCCGGTTCATGCTGTGCCGATGGTTCAGGGGAGACTGATACATGATGTGCCAGATGAAGCCACCCCTTACGATTCATGGAGGCGGTTGAGGGAAGCACAACAGTATGTTGCACCAGAACCTGTTTTCCAACTGCATGTCCTTCCCCTGTAAACCTGCCTCAGCTAAAGCTAGCAGCTCGCTCAATCTACTGTTGTCTTCATCCTCCTGCTCCTCTAAACTCACCTCCGCAAGAGCAATGAGCTCGCTCAACCGGGAAGTATCGTCATCCTCGGCAGCTTGCTTTTCTGCCTCCTCCGCCTTCTTCTCCAGATATCTTGAACGAGCCACCTCTCCGGCATGGTCTCGATCGCATCCTATCTCTGTAATAACAGTATGAAAGCACTATTAGCATTGTCTTCCTAGATCAACATACTACTAAAAAAAATAGGTAAGTCACTCACTAGCACATAGGGAATCGATAAGGTCGTCCAACGCCTTCTCTTCCTTTCTTGCCGCCTCCCTTGCTTTCTTCTCCGCCTCCCTTGCTCTGTCCTCCTCTTCTTTTTGCTGCCTTGCCAAACGCCATTTGTTCCACTCAACATGAGTCCGGGTAAGAACACCCAGTTGCCTAGCCTGCTCACGCATCTTACGTTTGTGTTGTTTAATATAATGGTCAACGAGCCGAGATCCACAACCTATCTTTCGTCCCATAAGTTTCTTCTTCCCAATTATTTCCTTGAACTACCCTTTTCCTTCGAAAGATTCCATCTTGCATTTCCTAGTGCTCTGTTCAATATAAGAAATTTAAAAATAAGTTAGCAAATGATACATATTTAATCTCATGCTATGCAGAATAATAACCAACCTCATCATAGTCGACCATATGGCCACACCAGTAGCCTATTCCAAGCTCCGAAGGAACAAGGTCGTAGTGCGCTTCGACTCCACATTCGTAGAGGCGTGGAGGTTCTCTGAAGATTACTGCCTCTTTCCTCTTCTCCTTTTCCTTTGGCGGCGCCTCCGGCCAATGAGACTTAGGACCATACAACCACTCTCTAAAGAAACACTTCCGCCATTGATGGACCTACAAGAAGATAGATTAGTACTTGTACAAAAGTTATGAAAATATTTTAAAACATAACTTTACACTTACCTTCTCAATGTTGGGACACACAAAATCAACCTTAGTCTCAGGGCATATCACAGCATAGTCTCCGCAATCGCACCGAGGCGGTGTCTCGAGTCGTCTTGCTATAGCAAGTTCCTTCTCCTCATCCGTCATTGGCGGGGGGTTAGGGGGAGGTGGAACCCACCGCTCAAAGCGCTCACGTGGCTGTCTTCCTCTCCACCAATCATTGAAAAGGAGGTACCTTGGGTCAAACTGGTCTACACCGTCGATCCACTGAAAGAAAAAACACCTCTGCGTGTCCATCTACAGAAACAGGTTTTCACCAGATATTATTAAACTAGTAAATTAAAGTAATAAACAATGAAAGTGACAAAATTAATTACATCAGAGCGACTGCATGTGTAGAAGCAACGAGCAGCTATATCTGGATGTCTCGATTGGAAAACATGGGCTGGAAAACCACAATCACAGTTAGGGACAGGTACATCGGGAGGAACTGGAGCATCTTTGCTAGATACATTGGGGTATAGTTCTTTAGGCCGACCACGTTCTTGCCAATACTTCTCCCGATATAAGTTCTCCATCTAGCCAAATCAATTGACAAAAACATTTCATTTGTACATCCTACAACATATGTTTTACAGTTTACAAAATTACAACAATAAAGATCGTTACTGACACCGATGAAGAGGTGAAGTTTAGGGAGGAGATGGAGCGTTGCCTCACCGTAAAAGAGGGCGACGAGGGCAGCGGCCGGGGCCGACCGGCCGGGGACGGAGGCAGGGGGCGGCGGGGAGGCGGAGGCGGGGGCGGCGGGGGCGACGCAGAGGCGGCTCCGGGCGCGGGCGAACCGGAAACAGAAGAAAGGAAAGGGAAAGGAAGGGAGGGAAAGAAAGGAAACGCGCGGCCGCTATGTCAGGCTCTGCCGCGCCAAGATGCATGGCGCGGCACTGCCGTGCCGTGCATGGTGGCGCGGCAGAGCCCGCCATGTTAGCTGCTACGTCGTCCCGGACGTGGCAGTGCCAGGCCACATGGCACCCTTGCCGCGCCACCATGGATGGCGCGGCAGTATTGTTCCGCCGCGCCTGCTCCGGTGGCGCGGGCGAAGGTGTTAGTTTTGAAAATAAGTTTATAACGGGTTATTTTTAAAAATTCTTTTTAAAAAGGGTTAAAAAAAATCGAGATCCGCAAGTCCGAAGAGTCCGTGATCAAGCTGCGCGAAGAGATGAGACGGCCCTGCGCAAGTCCGTCAGCCGGGTGGTGCTCGATGCTGGCCCGTCCACTCCGGCCGACATTCTTCCTCAACCCATGATGACCGCGGCGACTTCATCTGCCGGGCAGCCGGTCATCGGCCCGTCTGTTGGGCACCGCGTCGACAACAATCACCGGGGGTTCGAGTCTCTGACTCAATCCCCGGTCAAGGGTACGCGTCCGCCTGCCACTCCTTTTGCCCTGCCTCACCCTCCCCATGTGTTGCATCGTTCCTTTTCTAGCTCGATGTTGGATGGTGTTGAGTGCTTGTGTCGTGACTTTGGGGGTCCTTCCCGCGATCAGCGTTCGTGCTGGGGTCCTCAGTTTTCCAGTAGAAAACTTCCTAAGATGAATTTCCCTAAGTTCACAGGCGAGAATCCCAAGTTATGGATCACTCGCTGTGGTGATTATTTTGATATGTATTCTGTAGAACGGCACCTGTGGATCTGAGTTGCGTCTATGCACATGAAATCGGCGGCCGCTAGATGGTGGCAATCTGCGGCGCCGCGTATTCGCACTCGGGATTGGACTTATTTTTGTCGTGAGCTACTTGATCGTTTTGGCAAGGATCAGTACGAGGCCTGTATTCGTCAGTTATTTCAGATTCGTCAGTCGGGTTCGGTGCAGGACTATATTGATCAGTTTGCGAGTCTAGTTGATCAGTTGGTAGCTTATGCTCCTGATACCGATCCTCATTTTTATGCTATACGCTTCATTGATGGGTTGCGTGATGATATCCGTAGTGCAGTTCATATGCAGCATCCTTCTTCATTCGATTCTGCTGGTGTGCTTGCTCTGTTGCAGGAGGAGTTGCTGGATCCTGTGCGCCAGCGTGAACCTCGGAAGGTTGAATCCTTCCATTTTTCCAAGCCGGTGGTTCGAGCGGCCCTGCCACTTCCTCCTCCTCCGCGTATTGAGAAGATGGATCGACCTCTGGTTGCTGCAGCAGGGGAGGACCGTCGTTCCCGTGGCGTCGAGGACAGGCTCGCTACTCTGCGCTCGTATCGTCGGGCTCGTGGCCTTTGCATCCGCTGTGGGGAGAAGCTGTCTCGTGACCATAAGTGTCCCGAGCAGCTTCAGTTGCATGTTTTGTAGGAGGTCTGGGATCTTTGTCATGCTGAGGACGCATTGGGGGATGATCAATCAGATTCGGACCTGCAAGATGCATCTCAAGCTTTTCTGTTGCATTCAGTTATGACAATGGCTGGTCAGAACACATCTCGTTCCATTCAGTTCACTGGTGCTGTTCAGGGTCATGCCGTCAAAGTGTTGGACGATTCCGGCAGTTCTCACTCCTTTCTTAGCGCTGCTCTGGCACCCAAACTGCATGGGCAGTCTCAGTTGGCTTCTGTGGTTTCCGTACAAGTGGCTGACGGTTCTCAGCTGGCCTGTTCACATGTTTTTATGTCCCTTGCATGGTCAATTCAAGGCTATCAGTTTGTCTCTAATTTTCGGGTGCTGCCTTTACCTCAGTATGATCTCATTCTAGGCATGGATTGGTTATCTCCTCACAGTCCTATGCAGGTGGATTGGTTGCGTAAATGGCTGGTAGTACCGTTTGGACAAACTGTTGTCTTGCTGCAAGGTGATTTGTCTGAGCTTCCAGTTGCGACTGTTGTTCAGGTGGCTGCAGTGGTACCGAGCAGTGACTCTCTTCCCTTCATTGCAGCCCCGCCTGAAATTGTCACTCTTCTCAAAGGGTTTCAGTCGGTCTTTGAGCCACCATCAGGTTATCCACCGCAGCGGCATTGTGATCATGCCATTCCATTGGTCCCGGGAGCAGCGCCAGTGTCAGTTCGGCCCTATCGCTATCCTCCACTGATTAAGGATGAAATTGAGCGTCAAGTTCGAGAAATGCTCCAAGCTGGTACCATTCAACCTAGTCACAGCCCATTCTCTTCTGCAGTTTTTCTAGTCAAGAAGAAGGACGGGACATATCGTTTTTGTGTTGATTTTCGGCAATTAAACGCTATCACAACAAAGGCTAAATATCCAGTACCGGTCATTGAAGAGTTGCTGGATGAATTGACCAATGCTTCCTGGTTCTCATGTCTGGATCTCACGGTTGGCTATCATCAGATCCGGCTACAACCAAGTGAAGAACACAAGACTGCTTTCCAAACGCACTCGGGTCACTATGCATTTCGTGTGATAGCATTTGGTTTGACGGGCGCACCAGGAACTTTTCTGCATGCCATGAACACGACATTGGCCCCACTACTTCACAAAGGTGTTCTAGTCTTTTTTTATGACATTCTCGTTTATAGCACTACGCTAGAAGAACATGTCAGCCATTTGCGGCAAGTCTTGCAGCTGCTACAACGAGATCACTGGCAAGTCAAGCTGTCCAAATGTGCTTTTGCCCAACGACAGCTCAAATATCTTGGGCACATCATTTCTGAGCACGGGGTCGCCACCGACCCAACCAAAGTCCAGGCAGTGGTTCAGTGGCCTACTCCCAAGTCTGCTCGTGAGCTTCGCAGCTTCTTGGGTTTGGCAGGCTATTATCGGCGCTTTGTCTGTAATTTTGGCATCATTGCCAAGCCTCTCACCCAGTTACTCAAGAAGGGGGTCATTTTTGTCTGGACTCCAGACCATACAACATCTTTCACTGCCTTAAAAGACGCTCTCACTTCAGCTCCAGTTTTGGCATTGCCTGACTTCAACAAACCATTCGTTGTGGAAACAGACGCCTCTGGTTTGGGCATTGGAGCTGTACTCACTCAAGGCGGCCACCCCTTGGCCTACCTCAGCAAGACCCTTAGCCTTCGTTCCCAAGGTCTCTCGGTTTATGAAAAAGAGTACTTGGCCATTTTGCTTGCTCTAGAGCAGTGGAAGGGATATCTGCAGCATGCAGAATTTCATATTTATACAGACCAGAAGAGTTTGGTGCAGTTGACTGACCAACGTCTTCATACGCCTTGGCAGCAAAAAGTGTTCACCAAGTTATTGGGTCTGGAGTACAAGATCATTTATCGCAAAGGGGACGACAATTGAGCAGCTGATGCCCTTTCTCGGATTCCGGCAGTGCAGTGTCAGGCTCTTTCCATGGTTCAGCCCCAGTGGCTTCAAGATGTTTGTGCCTCTTATGTGCAGGATGCGCACTCTCAGTCCATGATAACTAAATTGGCTGTTGATCCATTTGCGGTTCCTCATTTTACCTTCTGCGATGGTCTTCTTCGCTTCAAGTCTCGTGTATGGATTGGAACCGATCTGGTCTTGCAGTCTCGTCTGATCAGTGCCTTTCATGAGAGTGCAGTCGGGGGACATTCGGGGATCCCAGTCACATATCGGCGCTTGAAGCAGCTCTTTGCTTGGCGCGGTATGAAGTCAGCAGTCCAGTCCTTCGTACAAGCCTGTCAGGTATGTCAACAAGCAAAACCCGACCGTTCTCGCTTGCCGGGGTTGCTTCAACCGCTTCCAGTTCCGGATCGTGCATGGACTATCATTTCCATGGATTTTATTGAGGGTCTTCCTTTGTCTGGGGGTTTCAATTGTGTTCTTGTGGTGGTGGACCTGTTTTCCAAATATGCGCATTTCTTGGGTCTTCGCCATCCTTTGACAGCAGCTCAGGTGGCCAAACTCTTTCTGACTCAAGTCTACAAACTTCATGGTATGCCCAAGGCTATTGTGTCCGACCGCGACCGTATCTTTACCAGTGCCTTGTGGCGCGAATTGTTCAAATTGGCTCAAGTGGATCTGCGCATGAGCACAACTTATCATCCGCAATCGGATGGGCAAACCGAGCGGGTCAATCAATGTCTGGAAACATTCTTGCGATGTTATGTTCATGCCTGTCCCCGTCAGTGGAGTTCGTGGTTGGATCTTGCGGAATTCTGGTATAACACATCTTTTCATTCGACTCTGGGGCGGTCTCCATTTGAGGTGCTTTATGGGTTTGCTCCCCAGCAGTTCGGTCTTCAGGCAGCGACAGACCCACCGGTTTCTGATTTGGCTGCCTGGCTGGTGGACAGAGAGCTTATGTCGGATGTCATACGCCAGCATTTGTTTCGGGCCAAGCAACGCATGAAGAAGCAGTCGGATTCCAACCGTTCTGACCGGCAGTTTGCTATTGGCGATTGGGTCTTTCTCAAGCTTCAACCATATGTGCAATCTTCATTGCACAACCGCTCTCACCAGAAACTGGCCTTCAAATATTTCGGTCCTTATCGCGTTGTGGAGCGCATTGGATCAGTTGCCTATCGTCTGGAACTTCCGGCTTCTTCGTCCGTCCATCCGGTCTTTCATGTATCACAGGTCAAATCAGTGGTGGACGATCCTCGTATGGTGTCGACATCCTTGCCTTCATCTACGGTTCGTTGGAGTATACCTGAAAAGTGTCTGCAACAACGTTCTGTCCTCCGTGGCTCGACAAAAGTTAAGCAAGTCTTGGTCAAGTGGTCTCAACTTCCTGTATCATTGGCTACTTGGGAAGACCGGGACTATCTCCAGCAACAGTTTCCCCGCGCGGCTGTCTGGGGGCATCCAGGCGCGCAAGAGGGAGGGGGTGTTAGCACCCTGCTACCTGATGAAGACACTGGTGCCGCTGCTATCTCTGATACAGCTGGGCCAACAAGTGAAGCCAAGCCGCACAGGCCGAGATGGGCCGGCGTGCGGAACCCTCGCGTCTACGGGTCGGAATGGGCGACTAGCTAAGTGTCGTGGCCTAGCTGCCGTTTCCTATTATATATGTGAAAGTACTTCTTGTGTAAGGGGTATGGAAATATTGTAAAGAACAACCTCCTGAACTAATGCTACAATTCATCTGTGCCTATCCTTGCTTGCTCGTCCCCAACTCCGTTCCTCTCCCCGCTCCTCTGTTCCCTGATTGCTAACATACTGTCATGACATCTCTCTGTCTCATCAGCAATGGAGCACCATGCTACTGCAAATAAGCCTCCGGATGAGCCAAACTCTGTGAGAGGCCTCCACCTTGAATATGCTGTCGAATATGGACTATCATGCTATCTGCTAGGTGTTGTATTTGCCAGGCATAGAACACACGTACAGGACACGATAGCTAGTTAGCAAGGCATTAATTTTACTTCCGGGTCAGTTCATGCGTGTGTGTGTGTGTGTTGATTAATTTGCACTATATTTCTACAAAGAATATATATGGTATTGCAAAGGAGAGGCACCATGAAAAGGCTCAAACTGTACATCCATATACGCAGCTCGCACGGCATGTCGGTACATGATCATAGGTTGTGTGATTGTGACGGTTTGACGGGGGAGCAAGCGGGGTTGCTGCTCCAGGCCCCAACAGGCCAACAACAGCCAACAGCTCCAATGCAACCTGCCAGTCCTTCCATAGAAATGCAGTGGTCTTCAAACATTCGGAGAAATCGACTCAAGCGCTTTTTTCAAAAATAAAGGATAATTGTTATGTTTAGGCATACGCAGGGGGGAAAGTCCTATCCCCTCTGGTTGTTACCAAATTTTGGGAGTAATTAACTTTCGTTTTTCCTCAGCCCATGCAGAGCTTCTGTTCTAGGCCGCCCCCCTCGCGCATGTAACCTGTTTGTTTGCTACTTTCTCTCTTATTGTCAATGAAATGCCGGGCAACCGGGTCTTTCAAAAAAAAACATCCTTCGCCAGTCCATTTCTGTTCTGGAACTAATGCTGCAAGAAGACCTGAATGATATTTTTATGCTGCTACTTTCAACACAAGCTCATCGCTCATAAGAAGATGAATAATCTGCAGAACTATCTAGCAACACTGGAGTATGATGACACCGCACCTGATTCTTAGACTTTCATATGGGGCCCTCAATACTCTGCACTCCATGCCATCAAAATACTCTGCGTGCCGTTTCTACAGTCACGCTTTTAGTGGTGTAGACTCTTCACACTACTCCCTCCATACCCATATTAGTTGACGTTTTATAAAAGATTAGAGTCAAACATTGGGAATATAAAATCATCAATAACTATTAAGTTTCTAAGTTTACAAATATAAAAATTATATAAATAGATTTGTTTTGAAGAATACTTTCATAAAAGTATACATATATCACTTTTCCATAAATATTTTTATAAAAATAAGAGATCAAAGTTGTGTTTTGAAGACCCTGTCGCTGTCCTAAACGTCAACTAATATGGATATGGAGGGAGTATTCAACAAGGTACTCTGCAAATCTCATTGTATGCAAGAGTGAGGTTCTTTGCCTGGTTGGTGATGATGGATGAATACAAAAACGATGTTAAGAAGACGACATCTGCATATCCAACAATTATTAAATGGATACTTTGTGTCATGTGCAATCAAGGGATATGATTGAACTTTGTGTCATGTGCAATCAAGGGATATGATTGACGAGGACAACGACCATCTCTTCTTCGCATGTTCTTTTGCTAGGCCGTGCTGGGCAACAATTAATTCTCGTGGGACGATGCCTCCCTTCCTTTGGGCAAGAGAATTATGAGGGCCCAAGAGGTACATGCGCCGGATTTCTTCACAGAGGTTTCTCTTATTGGGGAATGGGAGCTCTGGAAGCTATCAATGACAAGATCTTCCAACATAGGGACCCAACTCCTTCGGCGTTGGTTGTAAACTTTAAGATCCAATGTTTTTTGATGTAGGTTTGATTTAAGCAGGTCTTTAGTCATCGTTTTGTTTGTGGTTAGATGCTTTCAGTTAAGTCTAGTTGGGACAGGTTTTTACTTTTGTCCTTTGGTCCTTTCATTAATAAAATTTACTATGGGGATCTTCCCCCACAGTCTTTTGCATAAAAAAATGAGGTCTCTGTGCTCAGTCCCTTCCTCATCTTCGGTTTCATGGTTGACTCAAGTAACAGGTCAGAACGCATGGGGCACACCCTAGATTTGTTGCGCTCAGATCCGGCAGGCCCAGGGCGCGGTAGGGTGGGTCGTATGGTTTGGTCGCCCCGAGCTCAGGTCACATTGGGGGGAGGTGGTGTTCCCTAGTGTGGGTTCTCCGCATCACCCATGTTATGGTGAGCTAGTTGGGTATGGTGCCATGGGCTCCCCATGAACAGTGCCAACTGTTAGATCTCCTGGGTGATGCTCAATGTGCAAAGATACAAGGATCAAGTCCTCCCTCACCGGGGTGTCGAACTAGGCCCCCTTATCAGCATTCCTTGGCCCAGGAAAGCGGCAAGTGTCTCACTGGACGAAGGTGGCCACCGTTGTGCCTACTTTCTTGAAATCATTGGAGGAAGAAGGTGGTCGAAGGCTCAGCTGTTTGGACGAGAGCTGGAACGGGGCGGCACACCAGAGGTGTCCCCACCAACACATGTCTTTAAATATAATATTGAATGATTTTTACTAAAATTGTTACACCAGTTCTTAGATGATCATTTATCACGAGGAATATATAGATATAGTTTTATGATCATGCATATACACATTTGTACATGATTTAAGAAAAGCCGACAAGAAAAAGAAAAGATTGTCAGAAAATCTGGACCATATTGCAAGTACAAGCCACCCGCAAGTGTATGTGCACCATCATCCTATCTACTCTGTTTTCCGGATGCCACTCATTCTCATCCATTGTAACCATCAACCTGGAGGGTTTGATAACTCCCGGATGTTTATATATGTATGTATTTGCAATGTCCTGGCTCACCACCATTGAGTATATATGATGCTACAGTAGCAACTATGCGACGATCAATATACTACTAATAGGGCCATCAGCTTTCATGTTTATATATCATGCACCCAGAACCACATCATCTCTATAGGAAACTGGGATTGAGGACGCAGTTTGCCAACTCAACGGTGTATATATAGTAGTGTAACAGGGATTCTGCTCGCCCAAGTCCATGCCAATAAATACTGGCCACAGCCCAAACCGATGTTAGGCATGACCAGGGGAGACCAGTGCAGTAGTACTCATTTGGTCATCCCTTAACAAGCGAGTGATTTGTTACAGTTAATAATATGGTGCAAACCAGCAAATTCGATGTTCTACTTCTGATAGTCAGTTGCATTTGATCAATTACTTGAGAGGATTTGGTAACAGCCGCAGGTAGCATAAAAAAATATAATGGATACAGTCAAATAGCTACTTTACCAAGTGCTAAATTTCAGGCACTCGGCAAACCAGCTGTGTTTGGCGAGTGCTAAATTTTAGAAACTCGGTAAAGCGTTTGCCGAGTGTTTACTATCTGGCACTTGGCAACGTGGTTGTTTACCGAGTTCCTGATAGAATGCACTCGACAAACTTTCAGACACTCGGCAAATAGCAGATTTTCGGTAGTGAAAGCGGGCAGTAGTACTACAATTCAACCTTGGATCCTCCATGTGTGGTGGATGGCAAGGACAGTCTCATTCCTGAACAACAGTTGCTTCCTACTGCATTGAGGCGTACCTATACTTTAACTTTTGCCTTTTTTTTATCTAGCATGTCTAACCTTTGGCTTTCCAAAATTCTGCAGCAGCTAGCTGACTACTCAAAGAATCAACATTAGGACAACGTATACATAAATATTATATGCTGTGACACAAAAGAAGCATATTGTGGACAGTGGCTCACTTGTCCAGTGCAAAAGCAAGACAAAAGTGAGCCCACCGGGGAAGAACACCCATGATAAGTGTAATGTGTGTAGTGTATCTATTCATTCAGTTAAGTTCAATTCTTTGAGTAATTTGGTTTAATTCGAGATTCAACTTGTAGGGCAACATGTGTGAGAAAATTTGTTGTTCTAGTTAGCTGTTAATATTTGCATGATGCAACCTCCCATCTAAATTTGATGAAACATATTATCCTTTTTCTATCAACTTTAAACTAGTCTTATACTAAATACTTTAGCCCTGTAAACAGATTTCAACAAAGACGGCAGTCACCGAGACTACAAGCTTAGATTAATTTACATGAAAAATTGGTGACAAATTTGCTACCACTAAGGGGAGGAGACTCCTCCATTGCCTGTAGCCTGCCAAAACCCATAGGTTTCCTGCCTCAATGATCTTATGAAAGACCAGAGCTGCCACCGATGTTTGATTGTTGAATGTCCTTGAGTTCCTATCCTATGGGACCTGCCATCCATAAGAAGTACCAGTGAGTCGAAGCCCCGACCAAGTTCTTTGCGCAGCCTCTTTCCGGTCAGAACCCACCATGATAGGAATTGGATGCAAGCTACAACTGAGGCTCAAATCCAATTAATTCCTCCTCTGGATTGAGTCGGGATCTCTATATTTCACTGAAGAATGATTGGTCGTTCTGGTGGATGGCAAGGACAGATAGTCTCATTTCTGAACAATTCGTAATCTGTGTTGTGGCCTACCTTCTAATCTTTATCTTTTTCCTTTTTCCTTTTTAGGGGGCATCTCTAACCTTTAGCTTTCGAAAATCCTGCAGCAGGCTCACTGGCTACTCAAAAGCATCAACATAGTGACAACGTAACCATATATGCTTGGACACAAAACAAGCGTATTGTGGACAGTTGCTCATTTGTCCAATGGCCACTTTGCTTCGATCTATACACTAGTCTGATCCCATCTCTCTCTCTCCCCCCCCCCTTTTCTCCCTCTCCCTCTCATCAATCATTTGGTTCTTCGATCTGCCTGGCAATCTCCTACTTGTGCTGCCAATTCAACTCAGCTAAGGTACGTCGTACACATGCAACATAACTCTTTCCATCGATTTTCATTCTTTTCAGGATGATGCATGCATTCATTGAGCATGAATGCATCGCAAGAACATCCTAATAATTTCTCTTAATTAGCTTCATTCTTGTGTGTTCACCAGGACCTAGCAGCTGAGAGATACTCGACACACGATGGGTTAGTTACTTAGATGCAAAATCAAAACTGCAGTGGTCTCTGCTCAAAGTGGCTATTTCTGTAGGCCAAAGTGGCTATCCATCATGCGTACCGACGTAAGCCACTAACCTGATCGCTTCGTTTGCAGTAGGCATATATATTATCAAAATAGAAATCATCTACAAAGTTGCAGCTCTCTTCGAGTGCTACATCTTTCATACAAAGTTTGTCTTGATCCAGCATGATTTGCAAAAGTTACACAATTTACTGTGTTGCACCTGTTTTTAGATACACAGGACAAATTGCCAACTATGTAGAAATCCTTTCGAGAGACGTATGGAATTTCCAGCTAATTCTAAAATACCATTGTGTCTGGAGACAGCTAGAAAGCCTAGCTACCTCTATAGATGACAATTTTAGAGTGGTTGGACTTCCAGATGCTTCTAATAATAATCAATTTCTAGACTCAGGCCAGCTCATAAATCATTTTTTGAGGCGGTTCTTAGGACGGTCGTCTATACACTGAAGGGGAGGCATCATTGAAAATGCTTTTTATTGTCATGTATGACATGTTCCAAAAAAAGTTGTTACAAAATTAGATCTCAATTATGTATGTATGTTAGCTACCTTATACAATCTACATAAAAAGGAATCTAAATTAGTTCAGTACAAGTATTGATTTGATTGCTAAAACAGGAAAAGAGTCCAATTTCACTTTTTTTTTACAATTTTCAGTATGTGCTTCCTTTAGTTTTCAAACCAGAAATGTGGGCATCTAACACTAAACTACGTCATAAAATTGCAAAAAAGGAGACATTTTCACAAAAATGAAATGAATGAATTTAGTAAAAAAAATATTTTATCGGATACGAACTGATGGCTTTTGTCTTACCAAGGCATTATTCAGTAGCCAACCATAGAGTAGTGGTTCTTTGTCAACATGATGATAATTGCACTGCACACTGAAGATAGAGAGAGAAAGACTGACATGATGTGTCCATTCTTGCAGGTCATCCAGGCAGACACCGTTGAAGCAGCTGCAAAACGAATTCTCGTCGAGCTCAATGCCAGCGACACTAATACTGAGAGAACCATCAATACTAGAGAGAACGTGATCTACTTCGATGGTTGGGACGGGCTGGGCGCATCTGCGGTCCTTAGAGCTGTTGCCCGGCGCCTTGCCGCAGCTTCAGAAGCTCCAGCAGGGCTTCAGTTTGATCATGTCATCAACATCGACTGCTCCAAGTGGGTGAGCAGGAGAGCTATGCAGAGAGTGATAGGAGAGCAGCTGGAGCTTCCCACTGAGGTTATGCAGATACTAGATAGGCGTGATGAGGAGGACGACTACCGTGGCCAAGACAAGAGCTCCCGTGACGTGATACCACAAGTGGTCAGAGAGATCTACCGAAGAATGCAGAACCATAGGTTCCTGGTGATTTTTTACAATGGAAGCAATGAGGACATTGATCTAGCTAATCTTGGCTTCCCTCTGCAAGACATGGGATTCCATTTGTACTCAAGCAACAAGGTCCTGTGGACATTTCAGGGAAGATACCGGCTGATGCCCATGATAAATGTCAGCAGGGCCATAGATGCCGTTCGGACTACCGGTGTTTTCCTATCAGCAACCTCAAGCCAAGAGGATCAGGATCCACATGTGTTCTGGTCTTACCTTGTGTTGCAAGAGGCTGCAGAACTAGTCTCTCACAAGGATTATAACAGTTGTGGCGTCATCAGTCAGACAGCACATCAGGTCGCCGAGTGCTTCTTGTACACATTGAATTTATGTGGCATGGGCCGTCACTTCATGATGGACTATGATCTGACAGCTCATGGCTGCAATTACTGGATATGTGATGGCATCATACGTCCACAACATGGAGGGATAGAAGTTGACAATGATGGATTGTGGACTGCTGCTGAAGCTCTGCACCATGAGATGCGACTGGATGTCGACTACTACAACCATGACCACAAAGATTTGCCCACTCACCTTCTTAAGTGTGCAGAGTTCATGCCATGCTGGACTTCTCCAATGTACCGTATTGTTCAGATCCTTGAAAGGGCCACTCCTATCAGATGCAATTTCGATCATTATGACAAACTTGGTGTCCTCAAGCTATCGCACTGCACCTTTAGCTTCTCATTACCTCCATTCTTGTGCTGCCAAAGCCTTAAATTTCTATGGCTCGATCACTGCCAGGATATGGGGAGCAGCACACATGGAGCCATGGCGAAGGCAGATGACCTCCACCAGTGCTTCCAAAGGTTGTGGGTGCTGGATGTGCGCAACACATGTTGTGATCACATCTTATCTGCACGGATGCTAGATTTCATGACTCAGCTAAGGGTGTTAAATGTGATTGGAGCCAAGGGATGGGACATGCGCCAGTTACAGGGGCGGTTGCCAAATGTCCACAATCTCCGAGTAACGAAGTCTACAATTCAGTGTGGTACTTTTCTCTTCGAAGATGACTTGTTCACAGAGATGAAAAAGATGGTGGCTCTTGACCTTTCTGGAAACCAAATAATTAGTGGAAAGAAATGCATATCTGCCACAGAACAGAGCTGCAGCCTGGAGACCATCAAAATTGACCAGGGATGTGTTGGATTAGAGCAGATCTCCTTGACTGGGTGTTCTAAGCTAAAAAGTTTACTTTTGAGAGGATTATTCGGAGATCTGGTGATCCTTGATATCTCAGGATCAGGTGTGAAAAGGTTGGATCTTAGTGCAATGATAGCATTGAAACTTGATGAGGTCATTCTACTCGACTGCAACATGCTTTGTGCGATCCTGTGGCCACTTGAAGGAAGAAGGAAAACATATTTTGACACCCTGCGCATTCGTCAAACCAGAAAGGAGACTAACACACCTAGTGCAACATCAGGATTAAAGCCATCAGCATTGTCAGCGATATCTGGTAGTCGAGCACCCTCTGAATATAAGTGGTATATTTCAGTATATGATGCAAGGCTCCTCTTGTCACTTGTACCCATGAAACCGTATTTCGAAGAGCATTCTGTACATGTCGAGATTTCCTCTCTTTCTCATGGAGCTGTTGAAGTTGTTGGTAGCAGTGATCAAGGGACCAAGAGCAGCATTGGCACTCTGCAACAGGTACTGGTAGATCAGAATCAAGAAGAAACCCCAGAAGGTAATAATGCATCAATATATGCAGATATCGTCATCGCCGCCGAGGGCCACCTGCAACAGGCGAAAGGATATGGTCGTAAGTCTCTTACAGCGACCATGTGGGCATGGCCTTGCCCACATGCTCCTACTCTTGGACCATCAAACTGCTACCTGGACATAGAAGACTGGCCACTGGGAACAGAATCACAACTAACTAGTCGACAAACTGCTACCATGGCTATTCCAGATACGATATGCAACAATACTCGCAACATGTATGTGCACGACTGCTTGTACATCACTCGTATGCCAGACCCAACACCTTCTCTAGGTGCAGTCTGGAATGATCTTCGCTGGTGCCGAGTCGAGCGCTGCCCAAAGATGGACTGTGTCTTCACAAGCATTATGACAGGTGGTGAAGATTGGGACAGGATCTTTTACAGACTGCGGACACTGTGGGTGTCCCAACTTCCCAAGGCACGGTTCATATGGAGCTGGAGGAAACATGAGATCGATGGATCTTCATTTCAGCATCTGGAATTGCTGCATGTGGACTTCTGCCCCCGATTGACACATGTTCTCCCGTTATCTTTGGCACTGATCCAAGGACTTGGCCTAAACTACCTAAGGACCCTAGAGATTGTGTGGTGTGGAAATCTAAGGGCAGTTTTCCCTTTGGACACTGATGCCAAGAGTTACCAAGATCGGCGACGTCGGGCGATTGATGTGACATTCCAATCCCTTCAGCGTATTCACTTGCACGAGTTGCCTATGCTACATGGCTTCTGCGGACGTGCAAGGATGTATGCACCAAACCTTGAGATTATGGTGATCAGGGGCTGTTGGAACCTCACACGCATACCATCTGTTGGCGGTGGCCACATTACCAAGAAGGTGAAATGTGACTGTGAAAAGGACTGGTGGGACAGGCTGGAGTGGGATGGGATGCAGGCAAATCATCATCCATCCCTATATGAACCAAGCCACCCAAGATATTACAAGAACACCATGCTCAGGGGCTCCGTTCTCAAATGAGGTATGTTTGCGGTTAGCCCTATGTTTATATTCCCACTAGGATATAAATGATCTCTGTCATTGTGATTTAGTGAATATTGTTATATATATATGTTCCTCGGATTGCAGCACTACTCATGGTCATGGAGATGGGCCAAGTTTTTACTCTATCTGGTCACTGTAAGGTCCAAAACTCATCAGCTGCATGTTGTTTTGCTTTTGCTTATTGTTTTCCAAATCGGTGATCAGTACTTCTGTACCTGATTGTCTTGTTTCAGCATTACCAACGTCGTCTGTATGGTGCTGCACCACACTGACAGGCATGCGGTGGCCTTCTCTTCTTGCATTGCTTGGTTGAGCAGTGCTATTGGGTCACAAGTCTCGGCAGTGGTACTCATCGCAGTAGATAAACAAATAAATAAGTATGATTGCTGTGTACTCTGTCTTGTGTTTCGAGTGTGGTATGTCATTGTGAGGTTTGTGTGGACTGAATGATAACTTCTGTTGTGGTTGCTCCAAATAAACATATATAAATGAGGCTTGACTTTTGTTTGTACTATCCAAATTTGTATTGCCAGTACATCCTACTAATTGTCACATGTATATTATTTCACAATTTTTTTTCACATATATAGATTGTAACACGAATGAGCCCCATAATTGAAACCTTTCAAACCTTACCAGGGATTATTAGAACTTTCAAACCTTCTAAAATTGTCCAAATCATGGCACAACAAAACCCATCAACTAAATTTGTCCTGCACAAATACAATGAGACAGGGTACTTAATTATCAATTGTATAGCCATCATGCACACAATCGATCGAGCGAGGAGAATAGGCTTAGGGCACCTACAACGGGCGTCCTTTTCCCGTCTCTTTGATGGCGATTTTGCAAAAGAAACCCCGGCGTAGCGGAGAGACGAGCGCCTCGTCGCCTCGCGAGGCGATGGGCTTGTCCCGTGCTCCCGGGTGGAAGAAACGACCAAGGCTCTGTTGTATGACCTCGTCGTCTAGAGGCGATGGCGTGCCGGGATCTCGCGTGGGCAGCCTTCGGCGCGGGAGCAGCGACGAGCCGCGCGGGAAGTTTCTGCGCCAAATCATCTCCGCCCGACATATCTCGCTCACAGGTGCTCAGTTCGTCACTTTCCCCAATCCCCCTCATCCATCTCCACCTCACTCTCCTCTCCTTCGATTTGGGTGTTCGAGTCACTTTCCCCAATCCCCCTCATCCATCTCCACCTCACTCTCCTCTACTTCGATTTGGGTGTTGCAGATGGATAGATTACAGTTCTTGATTGGTGGGCAGCCCATAAGAAGTAAGGAGTATGAGCCTCGGTTGGTTGCCTCGTGTGTGTGCATCGATCGATCTTCGATGACCCGCAGCAGCAGCTAGATCCGTTCCCTCGACTACCTCAACGAGTCATGGATGCAGTTCCACGCCATAGGTTAGTCGGCAGGACGCTACCTTTCTCTGTTCCCTCATCGACCTCATGCCCGCCCACTGTTCGGCGATATGACTCCGTACTAGTGTGCCACACATTCCGCTTCCATCACGCTCTCACTTCCTTCTCCGTGCTTCTAGCTGAGGCTAAGAGGCAGCTGCTCGACGCGGGCTTCAAGCTGCTCAGCGAGATTGATGACTGGGACCTGCAGCCCGGCGGCCGCTACTTCTTCATGCGCAGCATGTCCTGCTTGGTCGCCTTCGCCATTGGGGAAAAGTCAGTCACCCAGGTCTGCCACCATCAAAAGATGGTCAATGTCCAGACGTTCTGGCCACCAGATGCATAATTAGTAAAATTAACCAGAAATAATAGTTTAGGTCGACAAATATCTCATGCCATTGTTGCTTTTCTTTTAGACCTAGGATTTTTGCAGCAATGTATACTAACTTTACTATTTTGCATCGGTTGCAGTATACATGTGAGTTGTTCATGTAGTTATGGGCAGATCTTGAAATTTTCCAGTGCATGCAGATTATTTCCATGTATATTTGAATGACCCAATGTTTTTTAGTGCATCAATTATTTTCCCAAATGTGTTTTTTTTGTCAGAGTTGCAGGGTTGGCAGTTGCTTCATCTGAATCTATTTGCATTTGAGTAACCATGCCAAGAAATGTTTACAGGTATTCGAGTCTTGTTTCCATTTTTTTATGATTATGATCTGATATTATAACTAGTAACTATGGAGTAACAAACCTGCGCCAATTGAAAGGAGTAGCAGAGCTGTGTCAACTGAGTAGCAGATCTCCACTAAAGCTTCTTTCAGTAATTGTTCTTTTTGTGAAAGGAGTAGCAGAGTTGTGGTATTTCTTTTTTTCACCAAAGTGCAAATATTTTTATGAACTGATATGAATTCATGATACAAAAGTTCAGTGTCCATCTTGAATACGTTTATTCATAGAGGCATCTTATGAGAGTTTCTTTACACAAAATGCAGATATGACATGCAGAAACTCAGATGGCCAATTCCGGCGGCGTTCAATGGACAGATGGAAATAGCCATGAAGTCTCTAGATTGTTTCAATAAGATGTGTAACATTGTTGCAAAAGCCAGCATATCCAAAGTGATATGTCATTGTACTATAGTGAGATGTGTACTAGGTGGATATTTGTAGTTTGTTTGAAGATGTTTTTTTTGTATGTACCATATATACAATTAAAAGAATAAACAGATAAAAATATATCCGAGCTGCTACCACAGTTGCACATTTTTTTAATGGTCCTAAATTCTTAAACCAAAGCTATTGAAATTGTAAAAATATCTGTTTTGTTTAGTTGTGATAATCAATATGAAACGAATATTGATGGTTTAAAAACCGAGCAGCAATCTAGCCACACATTTATATACAAAAGTTTATTTATAGTTGATCCTATAACTATATGCAAAACATTAAATAGCTTAGAGACGAATCCTTCATCTCTGAGTTATATGATATGTCTTTATATTTGTCTTTATGATAGATTCGAGGTGTATAGAGACGGACCCCTGTCTGTGGGTTGTACATGCCCTTATCCATGATGCTTTGCAGGCTGCTAATGAAAGGATTACAACTGCGACTAGGGAGGCAAGAGGTGAGGTGGCTCATGGTTTACATGGGGTTTACAATACTAAGGCGTTGTTTTATAGAGGGGTCACCTTCGGCCCAATTTGAATTTTGGCCCATAGCGGCCCCATGTGCATGTTAATGAGATGTTGTGGGGGTTTAGCCCGACCTTGGTTATTTAGAGTGGGTTAGACAAACATATAAAGCTTCTAAAGTCCATCACACCATCCCCATATCCTTTTACGCGAAGCAAGGACAAAAGTGTAGGTGGGATGGTGGTAGGTGTCACTACTGGAATCCCCACCTATGCCGAGTGTCGGGATCTTTACCGAGAGCTTTATTTCGGCAAACCCTCGACACACGGTGACTCGGTTCTTTGCCGAGTGTCGTTGACACACACTACACCACAGCCTCAGAATAACGTCAGACAGTCTGTCGGTATAAGTCCTTTTACTGTCAGACAGTACGTCGATGTAGAGATATACCGTCAGTCCAAGTCAGTCGCTGCAAGACCTGTCGGTAAAAAGTTTTACCGACAGACTACATTTTTACCGACAGACTACACTTTTACCGACAGACAGTCTAATGAAGAAAAAACACCGACAGACAGTGTGTTACTATTTGTGCCGACAGACCGTGCGATGTTATACATATATTTACCGACAGATTCTCCAACAGGAATTTTAAAACTAATTAAAAAAATAAAATCTAATGTAGCACAGGCATTACATACTATATATGCATTTGACTAATCGAAGGTCCATCATATTACATTCATCTCCACAAATTTAGTCCCCAAATACATAGATCTCGAATTGATATGAATATAACTGTCTTGCACAATTGCACCAAGTCATAAAACACAATTACATACATAACAGCATATCCAATTTGCACCAAGTCATAAAACATAGATGGGAGCATACTAGAGTGTTTGCAGTACACAATCCCTAATTTGACAGACTTAACAACCAAAAGAAGACGCATTGATCCAATATCAAGTTCTTGCTCCGCCAATGAGACAAGTCCACAAGTTCTTCTACATACTTAGAAAACAAAAGAAATACTTGGATCCAAATGCATCAGTTGCACAAAAGTTAACATCCCATCCATTTTGTAAGCCGCCCAACGCTACCTGAAAAATAAAATTAACATCAACCTAATTATTAAGTACTCCCTCTATCCCAAATTATAAGGCATTCCAAGAATCTTGGAGAGTCAAAGTTTTTCAACTTTGACCAAAATTCTAGAGAGAAACACAAAGATTTATGAAATCAAATATGTATATTATGAAAATATAACTAATAAAGAATCTAATTATGTCACACCCAATTTTAAGAACAAAATTGAATGCAATAACTCATGTGTGCCCAGAGATCAATCACACACATAAGCCACAAATTAAGAAGTACCATCACATATGTTTATTACATAACGAATATTACTCAAAGACTTTACATAGCAGCGGATAAATAAAGTATCTCTCGCGGTAGCTCCATCACAGGGAAGATGACTGGTTGACAGCAAGACTAGAACTCTTCAGGGAAGTCGTTGTTACCATAGCAATCTGTTACCCATCCGGGATTTTTATCCAAGTAGAAAGAAAACAAACAAGCATAAGTACATCTCGTACTTAACAAGTGTAACATGGGGTTCATGAGGCTCAAATGAGGCTGACACTGGTTAAACTGCAGTAGCTTTTAGTTGGCACAATTTTAGCATTAGATAGCATCAATAACATCCATCCCAATTAAACATGTGATCAATGTGAACATGAAACCATTGAAAAAGATAGTAACATTAATTTAAAACATTAATTAAAGCAACAACTAAACCATAAGAATTCCAGGTCGCTCGTAACCGTGAGCACGGCTGATATATCAGTTTTACACTCTGCAGAGGTTGTACACTTTACCCGATGAGTCGTGATATCCAGATGCCCGGGTTAATTACTCCCATAACACTTCCGAGGTGAGCGGGCAAGATACACGCAAAGCCTTTCAAAGGTTCGTCTAACAAGTTAGGGCCGCTAGTTCTTAAGGCAAGGGGATGTAGAGCCCTCCTTCCAGGTGGCACAATAACACGCAGCCTATACTCACGTGGACAGAAGCCGCACTATACCCGTCTCGGCAAGATCCAACGCGCCTATACAGGTGTCCACTAACAAGCTAGAAAAGGTCCTTATACTGAGCTAAGGTCAGAGCCATATAACTCCCATGGTTGCACTGTTGTCCTGGGTGATCCCTTATAGCAGCTCCTAAACCATGTTGCTATAAAA
Source organism: Coix lacryma-jobi var. lacryma-jobi (assembly GCA_009763385.1). Lineage (NCBI taxonomy): Eukaryota > Viridiplantae > Streptophyta > Magnoliopsida > Poales > Poaceae > Coix > Coix lacryma-jobi. The sequence continues at coordinate 9,764,286 of CM019831.1, read as the reverse complement.
GCCAATTTTACCAAGTTGCATATATCATTACATTCAGGTTCACATGATCAGAGTTTAATTTGAGCACTAGCATAGTTCTACCCAATGCATACCAAGTTTAACAAGGCACAAGATCAACATCTAGGATATATCTAAATAGGCATCAAGGTAGACACATGTATATGATGTTTATAGTGCTTTATGGTTATTAGGACATCAAGGAGGATCTCATGCTATACTTGCCTGATTCAGCGAACTCTGGTTGCTCTTGGTTGTCGTAGACGGGTTCCTGATCACCAGCGTATGTCTCACCGTCTATACTCGATTACCACATCAACACACAATCATCGGGGCAACAGTCATGCAAAGCAAACAAGCTATAATTAGAACATTACACCAACAGCAAGAAAATAATATAAAAAGTTTGAAAACAGAAACTACGGTCTACCACGATCACATAAACGCGAAGATCACGAAAAACGGAATTATAACGCGAAAGTTATGAGCTAAACCAGTTGCAAAACCTTAATTAGTAGATTAAACCTAACTCAAATTTTAATTACTGAAAACAGTATATATTTTCGTACATATAGATAGGTCTTTTCAAAACGAATCTAACGCAACTTGAACGGACTAGATCGGACTAAAAACGTAGAAGTTATAAGCATTTGAAATCAGTGGCAAAACTGTAAATAAACTGAAATTGATTTTGAGTTTAAACTGATTTAAATCAAAACTGCAAATCGGTTGGACTGCGCCTCAATTAGGACAAAGCGCAGGGGCTTAGATAGAAGTTTGTGCAGACTCAGTGAATAGGGTCAAAAAGGACGGCGGGTTTAGATCTGGGAAACTTGAGGGTCTCTTTAACAAAATTGACGCCGAAAGGGTATCGGCTGATGGAGATCGTTGATCCCCAGATGGATGGCTCAGATTAGACCGGGGAGGAGCTGGCGGCGCTTTCAACCAGAGCAAGGGAGAGCGCGGCGGCGCCATGGCCGGAAGGCGGCGGCGCGGCTCGGGATCTCTCGATAGAGCGGTAGAGACCTCGAGACTTGAAACAAAAGAAAGAGAAACTCAAGACGAACTCACCAGAGGCACAGACGAGGTCGGAGACGATCTGGTGGTGGCGTATTGCTCGACGAGGCGGACGGCGGCTCTGAAAAGCGACGGCGAGCGATTAAGGCATCAAACGGAGAAGAAAAAAAAGAAGGGAAATCACTCGGTTAGCTTCGAGAGATCAAGGAGAAACTCTAGGAACCTCTTGCGAGCGCTGGAACTTGATGAAACGTCGGGTTGACGGCGGCGGATCTTCGGCGGCCGCGGAACTCTCGGTGCGGACAAGATAGGGCACGAGAGCGTGAGCTATTTGCGTGGGGGGAAGGCGGCGGGTTCTTGGGAACCTTATTAGAGGGGCGGTTCGGTTGATTAGGCAGGCGAGGATGCGTAACCGGGATGGATTCGAGTTCGGCTTCGAGTTCGAGCCAGCTACGAGAGGGAGGGGATCGAGCTGACATGCGGGCCAACTGCGTCAGCGAGAGAGAGAGAGAGAGAGCGACGCGCGCGTGCGGACGGCGAGCGGGACTGGGCCGTCGGCGCGGGGCGGCGGCGCTGCGCGCAGGAGTTGGGCCAGGCGGCGGCCCACGCGAGCGAGGGAGGGCAACAGGCCGTCGGGGGGGGGGAAGGAAGAGAAGTGAGGGCGCCTGAGGCCGGCTGGGCCGGAAGGAGCAGGCCGGCCGGCTGGCTTGGGCCAAAAGAGAGAAAGGGAGAGGGAGAGAAGGAATTGGTTTTTTCCATTTTTCAAACACTGATTTTCAAAAGCAAATCTGAAATTCCTTTTGAATTCAAACAAGTTTTGAGCAAAACCAAGCATTACAAAAATAAAATATGCACCAGCATGTATGCAACATCATGGTCTTTGGCCTAGGATTTATTTTAGCTTTTGCAAATAATTTATTAACTAGGTTCTATGCAACACATAAGAATGCATAATTAACTCATATTGCCTATTTTTAAATTGATGCAAATTTTGGGATGTTACAATTCTAACCCCCTTAAAGAATCTCGTCCTCGAGATTCCAGCGATGCTTACTCAAACAACTGCGGGTATGACTTTCTCAGATCCTCTTCTCTTTCCCAAGTTGCCTCTGCTTCTGAGTACCGATTCCATTGAACCTTGCACATCTTTATTACTCTGCTCCTAGTAACTCTTTCAGCTGTTTCCAAAATCTTTGTCGGATACTCATCATAAGTCAAATCTTCCTTAACTGTGAGCTCTTCCAACGGTATCTGCTCTTCGGGCACTCGTAGGCACTTCTTCAACTGAGAAACATGAAACACATCATGCACTCCTGACAAGCTTTCAGGTAACTCTAACTGATACGCCACTTCACCACGTCTTTCAAGAATCTTGAATGGTCCAATATACCTAGGTGCTAGCTTTCCTTTCTTATTGAACCTTTTCACACCTCTCATCGGTGACACCTTTAGGTAGACATAATCACCTACTGCAAAAGATAGCTCTCGACGACGGTTGTTTGCATAACTCTTCTGCCGAGACTGAGCGGCTCTCAGGTTATCCCTGATTATTCTGACATGTTCCTCGGCATTTCTCAACACATCAGGTCCAAACACTTGACTTTCACCTGTCTGATCCCAGAACAACGGTGTTCTACACGATCTCCCATACAAAGCTTCAAACGGTGCCATCTTAAGACTCTCCTGATAGCTGTTGTTGTATGAGAACTCTGCATAACACAAATTCTTGTCCCAACTGGTGCCATACTGCAATGCACAAGCTCTCAACATGTCTTCTAGAATCTGATTTGTTCTTTCTGTCTGTCCATCAGTCTGCGGATGATAAGCAGTGCTGAAATTTAATCTTGTACCCAAAGCTTCATGTATACCCTTCCAGAAATGTGACGTAAACTGCGATCCTCTATCGGACACGATCTTTCTTGGAACTCCATGTAGACAAACTACTCTTTCCATGTATAATTCTGCTAACTTTGCCCCATCATAAGTAGTCTTGACGGGTATAAAGTGAGCAACTTTGGTCAATCGATCAACTATTACCCATATGGAGTCATATCCTCTCTGAGTACGAGGCAAACCAACTATGAAGTCCATACCAACTTCTTCCCACTTCCATTCAGGTATCTTCATCGGTTGTAACAAACCAGCAGGTCTCTGATGTTCTGCCTTCACCTTCTGACATGTATCACACAGAGCGACGTACTCGGCTACATCCCGCTTCAGTCCATCCCACCAATACTTTTTCTTCAGATCAAGGTACATCTTAGTGCTTCCAGAGTGAATGGAGTAAGCTGACTCATGCACTTCTCGCAGTATAGTCTCACGTATCTCCTTGATTTCAGGCACACATAACCTCTTCCCATGCCATAATGTACCATCATCATCTAATCGAAAACCTGGTGCTTTGCCAAGAACAATGTTATCGGCTAACTGCTTCAACTTCTCATCTGCCATTTGACCCTTACGTATCTCTTGCATCAATACCGGTTCAAGTACCAATTCTATTCTATTGATCACAATTCCAAGATTCAGATGTGCAAACTCAGCACACAATTTCTCTGACATAGGAGCAATTCGGATTCCATTGGCATGGCTCTTTCTACTTAAGGCATCTGCTACTACATTAGCCTTACCGGGATGGTAGTGTATTTCCAAATCATAATCCTTAATCAATTCTAACCATCTACGCTGTCTCAAATTCAAATCAGACTGAGTGAAGATGTACTTCAAGCTCTTGTGATCAGTATAAATGTCTGTCTTGTGACCCACTAAGTAGTGTCTCCAAATTTTTAATGCATGGACAACAGCTGCCAATTCTAGATCATGTGTGGGGTAATTCAGCTCATGTTTTCTCAACTGCCTCGATGCATAAGCTACAACTCTGCCTTCTTGCATAAGAACACAACCCAAACCTTGACGAGATGCATCACAATAAATAGAGAAGTCCTTACTTAGATCTGGTAGAATTAACACTGGAGCTGTAGTCAGACGTTTCTTCAACTCCTCAAAGTTAGCCTGACATTTATCGGACCAGACAAACTTAGCATTCTTCTCTAGCAGAGCTGTCATTGGCTTAGCAAGCTTGGAGAATCCTTCAATGAACCTTCTGTAGTAACCCGCCAATCCAAGGAAACTTCGAATCTCGGTCACATTTGTTGGTGGCTTCCAATTCAACACATCTTCAACCTTGCCTGGATCTACTGAAATGCCTCCATTAGAGATAACATGTCCAAGGAAAGAAACTTCCTTCAACCAAAACTCACACTTGCTGCGCTTGGCATACAACTTGTGCTCTCTGAGTTTTTGTAGTACTAACCTCATATGTTCAGCATGATCTTCCTTGTTCTTAGAGTATACTAGAATATCATCAATAAACACAACAACGAACTTGTCGAGATATTCCATGAACACCTTGTTCATCAAATACATAAAGTAGGCAGGTGCATTGGTCAATCCAAAGGACATGACTGTATATTCATACAACCCATACCTGGTAGTAAAAGCTGTCTTTGGAATATCAGATGCTCGAATCTTCAACTGATGGTAACCAGAACGCAGATCAATCTTAGAGAACACACATGCACCTTTAAGTTGGTCGAACAGATCATCAATCCTTGGCAACGGGTACTTGTTCTTGATGGTAACTTCATTAAGCGATCTATAGTCAACACACATCCGTTGACCACCATCCTTCTTGTCAACAAAGATAACAGGAGCTCCCCAAGGTGATGAACTAGGACGAATAAACCCTTTTTCTTGTAGCTCTCTAATTTGTTTCTTAAGTTCTTCTAATTCAGGTACTCCCATTCTATATGGTCTTTTAGCTATGGGTGCAGTTCCAGGTAAAAGTTCAATAATAAATTCAATGTCGCGATCAGGTGGCATACCTGGCAGGTCATCGGGGAACACATCCGGGAACTCATCCACCACTAGATCTTCCGGGAAAACCTCTTCATTCATCTGATTCACGGTTGCAGTCGGTGTTGGTTGTAGCACTACCTTCACACTGATTCTGTCTCCCTTAGCTGTAGTAACTGTCACAACTTTATCTTGACACTGTATATCTGTCTTACACCTCTTCATCCAGTCCATACCCAGTATCAAATCAATGCCAGCTGTTCTCAGCACAATTGGGGATACTAAGAAGTCTACCCCCCCTAGGGACACATCTATAGGCATACACTGCAGTGTAGCTTGCAATCCTCCACCCGGTGAGGTAACCATTATGGGGGTTTTCATGAGACTAACAGGTAGGTTATGCATTCTAACAAATGTATGTGATATGAAAGTATGCGATGCACCAGAATCGAAAAAAACTGTAGCGGGGATGGAGCTGATATTGAACGTACCAAGCATAATTTCTGGCGCCTCCTGCACGGTCTCTGCAGACACGTGGTTCACCTTGCCTGAGTTAGGTGATGGACTCGGTCGTCCCCTTTGATTGTTGTTCTGGTTCTGCGGAGTCTGCTGGTTCTGCTTCTTAGGGCAGTTGTAGGAGAGGTGACCAACATCACCACAGACAAAACACTTGTTGGGAGTGTTAGGTGCACTATTCTTCATGGGGGTGCTGACAGGGGTACCTTGGCGTTGAGCTTGATTGTTAGGCTGTTGTTGGGGTCGTTGATTATTACCCTGCTGCTGGTATGAAGGACGTTGCTGGGCCTGGTTGCGGTTCCACTGGGTAGTAGGTCCCTGGTACCTCTGCTGATTGCCTGGTGCAAAGTTGGAACGAGGGCGGTTGTTACTACCAGAGGACTGACCTTGGAGCTTCCTTTTTCTAGCCTCCATCTCCTTGCGCTTGTTGTCAACCACTATAGCACGGTTGACTAGAGTCTGGTAACTGGCATACTCATTGGACATTAGCTGCAATGCCAGTCCGTCATTCAGACCCTTGAGAAAGCGACGCTGCTTGTCGGCATCCTGAGCAATATCAGCGGGAGCATAGCGTGACAATTGAGCAAACTTGTCACGGTACTCAGCAACGGTCATGGCTCCTTGGCGCAGAGATCTGAACTCTTCCTGCTTTAATTCAATCAGATCAGCAGGGATATGGTACGCTTTGAAGTTGGTCTTGAATTCCTCAAAGGTGACAGGTGGGGCATTGTTGGCTTGACCGAACTGAAACGATTCCCACCAATCCAGAGCAGCTCCTTGCAACTGACCAGAAGCATAGAGCACCTTCTCCTGGTCATTGCATTGCGCGATGGTAAGCTGGCGTTCAATAGCACGAAGCCAGTCATCAGCCTCCAGGGGATCAGCGGCATGAGAGAACACTGGCGGGTGACCCTTCAAAAACTCACCCCTCTTGTCCCTCACTTGCATCGGTGGTGCTCCTCCAACTGACTGATTCTGCATATGTTGCATCATGGTTTGCATAAATTGGGCTTGGATGCCCATCAACTGCTGAATGTCAACTGGGGTGGTGGTGGTGGGTTAACAGGTGCTCCACGACCACGTCCACGTCCACGTCCACCTCCAACTCCACCTCCTCTGGCGGCCATCTGTGTTTCCAAGCAGGGATCAAGGTTAGCGAACTTTTTAAGAAAAGATCACTTATATAAGAGGAAACAGGAGATCTGAAAATTTCTGGGCGAGGTCCAGTAACAGCAGTACAGAAAAATAGTCATATTCGGAGTTCCAGAAATCCAAACAGGGCGTGTGATACACGGTTGGAAAGATGACGAAATTGTCTACAACTTTTATTTAAGTGACTTTCCAAGATTCTGTCGTTAAGTTAGTCAAAAACAGAGAACAAACAGATCTGTCCAGAGCTCAAAACTGCGCAGAAACTCTAACTTGAAACAGCCATATCTCACAAACCATAACAGCTATTGAAGTGATTCCAGAGGCATTGGTTAGATATAGGAGTCTATTTTCCACCATAAAATTTTCAGCCTTGTTGCACGATCAGAATTTGAGATATAACTAAAAGATCACAGGTTGCTCCAGAAAACAGCATAGGACAAGATATAACTAACCCTCTTATAACTCATAAACGTTATGTCTAACTATGAGATTTGTACACAAGCCCACAAATCTCAACACTCATTACAAAGATTTCAAATCACACATAAGCATAATAATAATCCAACTCACACATAAAGAAGCACACTAGCACAAAATTTTAACTAGACTCGACAAAACGCTTACTAATATCGTCTTATTACATAGAAGGGTGACCTATGCCTATTTGTAGAGCGATTCGCGGAGCCTCTTGTACATAGGGGGTTGATTGAGAAGTTCCAAGAGCCCGTCAATGGTGCTATAGCATCTTTTGAGATCTTTTCCCAGGGATATCACTTCCTTTTCCAAGTCCGCGTTAGACCTTTCCCTATCAAGGAGAAAATCTCGTGTGGCCTTCTCGGTTGGTGTTGCATTGGGGTCTTCTACCATAGCCTCCTTATTCTCACTGTTCCAATAGGGCAGATAGCGGTATGCGTCATCCCTCATGTCTTCAATACGACGACCTCGGAACGCTTTGTAGGCTTCAACTGCCACGGCTTCCAAGGCTGACGCTAGAGTGGACCGTCGAGCTCTGTGGCCAATCACCATCTCATGCAGGTATAGGCCACTCTCTGATTCTCGGACGGCGACAGTCACTCTTGCCTTCCAGTAGGTTCTTTCCTCGGGATGGCTGTACCTCCAGTGGGTGTACTGTACGATGATGTTCTTGTCGGGGTAGTAGGCATCAAAAAGTCCCATCAGCCTGTGATGTGTGGGACTCTGGGCAGCTGTGGGCGCTCCGACGAAATACCCGGAGTCCACGTCCCATCCCACCGGGAGCTCTTCATCATCTTCAACCTCCAGCACTTCTGGGGGCACTGGCGCGGGAGGTACTGGAGCTTGTGGAGCTGGTGCTTGTTGAGCGGGAGCCTGTACTGGTGGTGCCGGCGCTTGGGGTTCCACTTCTTGAGGTGCTTGTTCTTGCAGCGCTGGCTCTTGCGGTGCTACCTCCTGCTGTTCTGGCTCCTGGGGTGCTTGCGGTGCTTGCGGAACGGGGTTGCCTGCCCTCCTGCGTCCACCGACGATCCTGCGGGTGATACGACGAGCCATCTATGGAGTAGACCAAGAGACAAATACAATAGAATCAATATATTTGTGTAATAGAGCAAGTAAAGAGAAGCATATAGTTTTGATAAATTAACAAGGCTAAGATAAATAGCAAGAATTGAGAAGCAAGGACCACTAAAACGACCATAACTAACTAGGCTTGCGTCCTATAGTCAACATAGCTCCGATACCAATTTGTCACACCCAATTTTAAGAACAAAATTGAATGCAATAACTCATGTGTGCCCAGAGATCAATCACACACATAAGCCACAAATTAAGAAGTACCATCACATATGTTTATTACATAACGAATATTACTCAAAGACTTTACATAGCAGCGGATAAATAAAGTATCTCTCGCGGTAGCTCCATCACAGGGAAGATGACTGGTTGACAGCAAGACTAGAACTCTTCAGGGAAGTCGTTGTTACCATAGCAATCTGTTACCCATCCGGGATTTTTATCCAAGTAGAAAGAAAACAAACAAGCATAAGTACATCTCGTACTTAACAAGTGTAACATGGGGTTCATGAGGCTCAAATGAGGCTGACACTGGTTAAACTGCAGTAGCTTTTAGTTGGCACAATTTTAGCATTAGATAGCATCAATAACATCCATCCCAATTAAACATGTGATCAATGTGAACATGAAACCATTGAAAAAGATAGTAACATTAATTTAAAACATTAATTAAAGCAACAACTAAACCATAAGAATTCCAGGTCGCTCGTAACCGTGAGCACGGCTGATATATCAGTTTTACACTCTGCAGAGGTTGTACACTTTACCCGATGAGTCGTGATATCCAGATGCCCGGGTTAATTACTCCCATAACACTTCCGAGGTGAGCGGGCAGGATACACGCAAAGCCTTTCAAAGGTTCGTCTAACAAGTTAGGGCCGCTAGTTCTTAAGGCAAGGGGATGTAGAGCCCTCCTTCCAGGTGGCACAATAACACGCAGCCTATACTCACGTGGACAGAAGCCGCACTATACCGTCTCGGCAAGATCCAACGCGCCTATACAGGTGTCCACTAACAAGCTAGAAAAGGTCCTTATACTGAGCTAAGATCAGAGCCATATAACTCCCATGGTTGCACTGTTGTCCTGGGTGATCCCTTATAGCAGCTCCTAAACCATGTTGCTATAAAAGCCAATTTTACCAAGTTGCATATATCATTACATTCAGGTTCACATGATCAGAGTTTAATTTGAGCACTAGCATAGTTCTACCCAATGCATACCAAGTTTAATAAGGCACAAGATCAACATCTAGGATATATCTAAATAGGCATCAAGGTAGACACATGCATATGATGTTTATAGTGCTTTATGGTTATTAGGACATCAAGGAGGATCCCATGCTATACTTGCCTGATTCAGCGAACTCTGGTTGCTCTTGGTTGTCGTAGACGGGTTCCTGATCACCAGCGTATGTCTCACCGTCTATACTCGATTACCACATCAACACACAATCATCGGGGCAACAGTCATGCAAAGCAAACAAGCTATAATTAGAACATTACACCAACAACAAGAAAATAATATAAAAAGTTTGAAAACAGAAATTACGGTCTACCACGATCACATAAACGCGAAGATCACGAAAAACGGAATTATAACGCGAAAGTTATGAGCTAAACCAGTTACAAAACCTTAATTAGTAGATTAAACCTAACTCAAATTTTAATTACTGAAAACAGTATATATTTTCGTACATATAGATAGGTCTTTTCAAAACGAATCTAACGCAACTTGAACGGACTAGATCGGACTAAAAACGTAGAAGTTATAAGCATTTGAAATCAGTGGCAAAACTGTAAATAAACTGAAATTGATTTTGAGTTTAAACTGATTTAAATCAAAACTGCAAATCGGTTGGACTGCGCCTCAATTAGGACAAAGCGCAGGGGCTTAGATAGAAGTTTGTGCAGACTCAGTGAATAGGGTCAAAAAGGACGGCGGGTTTAGATATGGGAAACTTGAGGGTCTCTTTAACAAAATTGACGACGAAAGGGTATCGGCTGATGGAGATCGTTGATCCCTAGATGGATGGCTCAGATTAGACCGGGGAGGAGCTGGCGGCGCTTTCAACCGGAGCAAGGGAGAGCGCGGCGGCGCCATGGCCGGAAGGCGGCGGCGCGGCTCGGGATCGCTCGATAGAGCGGTAGAGACCTCGAGACTTGAAACAAAAGAAAGAGAAACTCAAGACGAACTCACCAGAGGCACAGACGAGGTCGGAGACGATCTGGTGGCGGCGTATTGCTCGACGAGGCGGACGGCGGCTCTGAAAAGCGACGGCGAGCGATTAAGGCATCAAACGGAGAAGAAAAAAAAGAAGGGAAATCACTCGGTTAGCTTCGAGAGATCAAGGAGAAACTCTAGGAACCTCTTGCGAGCGCTGGAACTTGATGAAACGTCGGGTTGACGGCGGCGGATCTTCGGCGGCCGCGGAACTCTCGGTGCGGACAAGATAGGGCACGAGAGCGTGAGCTATTTGCGTGGGGGGAAGGCGGCGGGTTCTTGGGAACCTTATTAGAGGGGCGGTTCGGTCGATTAGGCAGGCGAGGATGCGTAACCGGGATGGATTCGAGTTCGGCTTCGAGTTCGAGCCGGCTACGAGAGGGAGGGGATCGAGCTGACATGCGGGCCAACTGCGTCAGCGAGAGAGAGAGAGAGAGAGCGACGCGCGCGTGCGGACGGCGAGCGGGACTGGGCCGTCGGCGCGGGGCGGCGGCGCTGAGCGCAGGAGTTGGGCCGGGCGGCGGCCCACGCGAGCGAGGGAGGGCAACAGGCCGTCGGGGGGGGGGGAAGGAAGAGAAGTGAGGGCGCCTGAGGCCGGCTGGGCCGGAAGGAGCAGGCCGGCCGGCTGGCTTGGGCCAAAAGAGAGAAAGGGAGAGGGAGAGAAGGAATTGGTTTTTTCCATTTTTCAAACACTGATTTTCAAAAGCAAATCTGAAATTCCTTTTGAATTCAAACAAGTTTTGAGCAAAACCAAGCATTACAAAAATAAAATATGCACCAGCATGTATGCAACATCATGGTCTTTGGCCTAGGATTTATTTTAGCTTTTGCAAATAATTTATTAACTAGGTTCTATGCAACACATAAGAATGCATAATTAACTCATATTGCCTATTTTTAAATTGATGCAAATTTTGGGATGTTACAAATTACACTTAGTTGGTATCATAAATATTATTATCTTATTATATAAATTTGGTCAAAGTTAAAAAACTTTGACTCTCCAAGATTCTTGGAATGCCTTATAATTTGGGATGGAGGGAGAAGTACAATAGTAAGGAACTAGAGGTCTCTGTCTCGGCAACAATCTCATATAGCAGTGTAGTGAAATTTGCTGATACTTTTACTGATGTGCTCTTAAAAAATGATAGTATATCAATCTCAACTATTTGCAACCTCAGAAAATAACAGCATAGGCACAGGCAAAATATGTACAACTATTTGAATTGCAGCCTCAGAAAATAACAGCATAGGCACAACCAAAATATGTACAACTATTTGCAATCTCAGTGATATATTTGCAATCTCCGCTAAAATATATACATCTATTTGTAATATCATCAGCATAAATTCTTAGAAAATAGTAGCTTATGTACGGCTATTTTCAATCTCAGCTATTTGCATCACAATCTTAGCTATTTGCAATCTTTGAGAATATTTTAAAGGAAATAATACATGACTTTAGCTATATGTACTGCCACAATATACCAGTCCAACTATGGCTAGCAGTAGGAGAATATGTTCAGCTATATCTTGCAGCAGCATATGTACAACTATATACCATTCCAGATATAGATGCTAAAATAGCAGCCGCGAGCAGACATATGTACAGCCCAAAGGAAGAGTCATAAAGGGGCTCAAAATACCTGTCGTACCCTTGGAAGATCGAGATGCATTGTTGCAAGGCTTCAGCTATATAAAGTACATCAATTAGGAATGTTGGATACTCATCAAAAGCAAAAAAGAAATGACATTAGGTGTAACTTCTTACTCGCTCGTATGGCCACGCAATTGACATCATATAAGCCCCAGCCATACTCTCCATATGATCATAAGGGCGAGGCAGAATTGCATCCCTTCTTATCACATGTTCCACCATAACTTCACAAAACTGCTTTCCAAGAGGTTGACCTCCTACCATGGTCTTTGGACTAACAGAAAGGACAATTCCCTTAGCTACAGAGAGATCAGGTCTCAACATAGCAAATAGTATCACTTCCTTTCCAACCTAAAGTAGATGGTACATCCGTGAGAACTACAGAAATGTGAGGAACAAATATTAAATCACAAATATAAACTTAACAAGAGGATGAAGAACATTACAAGCCCATCATGTGTAAAGCGAGAGGCATTTCTTGCTGTGTTTATAGCATTCATGCTAGCAGACCCTGGTGGGGCTTCAATGTCCTGACCACAATCCTCATTATCTGCAATATTGTCATATTCTTCGAGCCCAGCATCAACATGTTCTTCAGACCTTGGGGTCTACATCATGCATTGAAATAATACATAAGAGTTTTAAGATATATATTGATTGCACAAACATGGAGCCTTAAGGCATTGTATAAGAGTCAAAGATATCAATAAAGTAATTACCACGTGTTGTCTTAAATTAGAACCATGTTGTGACAAAGTTTCAGCATTTTGCCTTTCTTGTGCCATCCTTTGTTGTTCTAGTGCCTCTTCTAGTGCAGCGATACGTTGTTCCAAGGTTGCTTGTGCAATTTCAGAGTTTTTATGAGCCAAGGCTTCCAGTTGAAGCCTTGTTGACATGTATGACTTCAATCCTGGGGTGCGAATCTCTTGGGGTGTTGGTCCTAAACCCAAAACACGGACCCGACCTTTTGGTTCCTTTTCTCCACAAACAGCAGCATATGCATCTCCTTCTTGAATGGATCTGTCCTTCAACTCTGGACGAGCTTCAACAATTGCTTTAAGTTCATTCTATAAAAAAAGCAATCAGTTTGATTATACATAACATTACATGTTGTTATTACTTTTCTAGAGAAACTTACAATTGTTGATGATGCTTGCATTAAAGGTACTCCATTTTTCCTTGTATGAGTTTTGATATAAACTTCATCTCTTCGAGGGGTACGACCAAGTTCTTGACCCTACAAGTTTTTTTCTCAAACTTTTAAGTAATAAAAATTCCTCAAAACAATGTATTTTGAATTAGTAATGTGAGTGATGAGTTTATCTACCAGATCATGCCTACAACAAGCATGGCTCACACTGCCTGATGTATGAAGTTGCTGCAACTTGGCACGATTAGCCTTTCCTCTTGCTACACGAGCCTAATATTGAAAGGATTTGGTATGTACTTCAGATTCATATAATTTGGTACTTACATCAGATTCAGGAGTCCTCCAAAAGCGAATAAGGTAATCCCAGTCAGCAGCATTTACTGTTTTACCAACTCTTGCCTTGAGTTCTTCATCTGTTAATGATTCATCAAAATACTTCTCTTTCAAGTCTGCCTTGTAATCCTTCCATTTTCTTGCAGCTGTGTCCATGACCCATTTCATGGCATCATCATCCATGTCATATAATGCCTAATTTGCAGGGTAATATGGGTCAGATTATGTTGTATTTGATACAGATCATGTGCACAAAAATAAACACGTATATCATGTTGTATTTGGCTCAGTTGATAAAGACACAATAGCTGTCATCAATTTGATATGCCACTCAGTTCAAATAAATCAGTGCCAAATCATAGGTGCTGTACCTTTATGTCATTCCAAACTGATAACTTCTTTTTTGGATCAACAAGCCTCCAGTCCTTACAACCAACTGATAATTTCTTTCTCACATGAGTCCCAATGACACTAGCAAGCTTCCTAGCAGTTTGTCCAACAGGCTGTCCATATTCATTTAGTGTTACTTTAATTTTAGGCATGTCGGGAGTCCTTGCAAATATGTCACTCATCTGTGTAATGCCTCTTCCATTCCTCTTCTGTTGTGTACCAGTGAGCAAATATGTAGAAATGGATTTGAAATATGAGAAACATACCCAATCATGATATAATACTTATGCTTCTACAACAAGCTTCACTTTACTATAGCATCAAGCACATGAAAAAACACCTCGTTGAGGACTACAGTGCTAAATATATTGAAACAAATATATTGAGACTGCAGTGCTAAATATTTACCCTCGTTGTCACATAAGAAGTCTCCAGTTGGTATATAGTCAGGAGCATCAACAATCTGCTCATTTGCAGTATCAAGAACACTTCTTTGTAGCCTTGGTCGCAGATTACGACCATCAGTGGGTGTAGGATAAGTTTTCTACAAAAGATAACACGACAACAGCCATTAGTGTTTCAAAAAAACATGCTTCTTATGTATCATGGTGCTCACATGAGGAGATTAGGATGGGCTGACCTTTGTTCTTTTCTTAGCTGGTTGTGGCTGCACTATGTTGCCCAGAGTTGGAATATTCAAAGATTCTAGGTGCTGCTTGTTTCTTGCAATCTGAGCTTGCTGCTGCAGCTCATAATCATTAATGAGATTATCCATATTCTTCCTTCTCAGGGACATTTTTTCCTCCTGAAAAGTACAAAAAGTAAGCACACTTTGTTTCTTATAAGAACTAATACAAAAGGGGAAATACTTCGAAGAAATCAGCAGCAACCAAATTATGCAAAGAACACTTACTTCTTAGATTTTTTTTTAGTTTTTTTTGAAACAATAATACCATCTATTTCTGTTCTAACAACAGGAACAGACCGATTAATAACATCGACAGTCACATTAACATTTAGATCAGGCAATGGCACAACTAGTCCATTGCCATTATCCAAGTGCTCACTCTCCAAATTATCCATGTCATAGAAATCTCTTGGCTTTGATTGATGAACAGAAACCCACTCAGTATCAACTGGGTCAGGAACGTAGAAGACTTGAATGGCTTGTGATGCTAGTATGAAAGGCTCATCAGATTCCTTTTCACCCGTATTGAACAAATGCTTGAAGTTCACAGTAGTGATCCCCAACTGATCAGTTTTTACCCATTTATCCTGCACACGGTTGTCAACCCAAGCACACTTGAAAAGAACCACATTTCATTTGTGTTCATAGTTCAATTCAACAATTTCCTTTATAATACCATAATAAGTCTTGTTTCCTATTATGCTTCTATCATTATTTCCCCTTTCAAAGCATGTTGATTCTGCAACTAGAGCAACCCCACTATTCTGGACACACCTACCCACATCATAGGATTCTGTGTGAAAATCAAATCCATTCATCGTGTAGCTACTGTACTTTCGTGCAATCATCATTGGTGCCTTAGCTAAAATTTGGATCTCCTTTGGTGCATCCTCACATAATCCTTCCACCTGTGATTAGTATGCAACACTAACTTTAAATAAATGCCAAGTTAATATAGAAAATATGTTTTTATGTTCTTCTTGCTTACATGTGACCTAAACCACTCATTTAACAATTCATGCTGCATGCGGTTGATATCTCGTTGGTTTCGAACACCAAGTGACGATAGATTAGTTTCTTCCTATATGGCCATCAAACTGAACTATACAGCAAGCTTACTTCAAATCAGAATATACAAACCACAATTTTTTTTACATTAGCATAAGTTTTTAGCTGAAAATTGTCACCATCTGTTTTAAAAGCTGCATATATGACCAATTTTTGCAAGACAACCATCATGACAGAACTGTTGCTTTTCAAACATCAAGCAAGCATCTCAAATATATTTATGAAAATAACACAAATAAATTATTGTAAATGGTCACCGGTACATATATATATACCCATGTACCAGTAACGGGTACCAAGAGATAACATAAAGATTTTTTCTAACACAATGAAAATTCAGAAATAAAAGAAAAATACATAGGAGGAAAAGAATAGAAAATGGTAAACATAAAAATGGATAGGCTACTGACCGAAAGGACCTAGATGCTCATAGGTGTCTCCAAGGGAAACAAGATAAATCTGATCCAATCCGACAAAGGAATAGATCTGAAGGGAAAAATTAATTACATGTCAGACTCTTGCATTTTTTACCTTCTAAATTGCAGCTGCTACTTTAGTACCGATGAGGTGAAAAGCGATCCAAACCTGCTCTCCTGGACGGCGCGCAGATCCGTGCTCCTGAAGGCCTGGGGCAGATCCGTGCTCGACTGAGGCAGCAGTATAGTAACCTGACCCTGGGACGGCGGCTTGGCCTGCTGACGAGCGCTCGTACAGATGACTAGGCTCCTGGATTGAGAGGCTGGGGGCACAGGAGGGCGACCGCACCTGATTGAAGGTCTCAAGCGCGTCGGCCTGAGGTCCAGCAAGGTGACAACTGAGAAGCTCAGTGAGGATAGGGTTTGGCCTGAGTCCTATCCGTGGGATTTGGGGACATTTTGGAGGGAGAGGGAGCGAGATTGAGGGGAGGCGATTTGGTGAGAGGAGGGAACCACGGTGATTTGGCTTTTGGTGGAGACGGCGGCGCGGGAAGGAAGCTTTCGGTGGAGACGGCGACGCGGGAAGGAAGGAGGGAAAGATAGACTGATGGCGGCTAAGGGGAAATTTTTTGCCTCTTAGGGTTTTGGTGTCACATAGGTGGGCTTTTGTGCCCCAGATGTCTAGGATTCTACACCGACAGACCATCTGACCCTGTAGCTTAAAATAGCGACGGACGGTCCAACACTAATTATAAATTGATATACCGACAGACAGTCAATCGATAGAGTTATATTTACCGTCACATGTTCTGTCACATATTTTTACCATCAGACTACCCATCGGTAAATATACACTTTTAGCGTCAGATGACTGACGCTATATTGGTGTTGTGGTATAGTGACAACACTCGGCAAATAGGCGTCTTTGCCGAGTGCAGCTGACCAGACTCTCGGCAAAGAACCTATCTGTGAGGCAGTCACGGCGCCGCCCCCTTTGCCGAGTTCCCGCCGTCAGGCACTCGGCAAAGGTTTATTCTTTGCCGAGTGTTTTAGGGCAGCACTCGGCAAAGATTTAACAAAAATTTTGCACCTTGCCTCCAAACTTTTTTCTATCGTCACAAAGACCATTTGGTACATCATATTCAAATTTTGAATTTATTTGGCATATTTCACTAGTTATTTTATTTTGTTTCATTTTTTCGGACCCATGTCGAATTTGAACTGCAGGTCATCTAAATATGCAAAAAAGGTTAGTATGAAATTGATATTCATGTTATTCAACCTATATTGAGTCCTCACATGCGATATGAGAAGATTTTTCAAAAATCTTGTTTACAAAACACGAGGTCAAACTTGCGACTCGGTGCTTTTTAAATTATATAAAAACCAAACGAGGTCTGAAAATTGTAAAACTTGTCGAGGCGCCATGTTATCATATGTGGAACATGTGATAAAAAATTGAGAACCCTTTACCGTCAAATTCTTTACCGAGCGGGCTTTGCCGAGTCGGGCACTCGGCAAAGGCTTCGCCGAGTGTATTTAGGCCTTTGCCGAGGACACTCGGCAAAGGCTCTGTATCCGGTAGTGTGTGGCTCGCTCAGCGTGCAGAGTGGATCTGAACTGCTTAAACTCTAGGGGCGTTACAAGAGGGGGTCAAATTTTTTCTGCAGAGGCAGCTAGAGGAACCACCACTATCCAACTGTCTCTAGAAAAAAAACTTTTTCTATAGAGGCGACTAGGAGCTAAATCAGAGCACTACAACAAAATTGGGCTTTAGCCCCGGTCGGCAAGGGCCTTTAGCCCCGGTTGCCGAGCCGGGACTACGCTTCTGGGACTAAAGGCCCCCCTTTTAGTCCCGGCTCTGGTCACCGGGGCTAAAGCCCCCTCTTTAGTCCCGTTTGGTAATACCAGCCGAGGCTAAAGGGCACCCTTTAGCCCCGGCTGGTATTACCAGCCGGGACTAAAGGGTCCCCTGGTTTTTCCTTTTTATTTTCATTTCAGTTCTGATTTTAGTTTTGTTTATTTATTTAATAGGTTATGCAATATATATTCTTTGCTGCTAATATATATAATTTATATATATTAGCAGCATAACACAATAAGCTTATTGCATGCATATATAATTGAACTATAGAACTACATATATATATAAATATATGTACATAAAATTAGAAGCAATATACATATAGGAGTTGTCCAAATATCTATCTACACAAGTTGTACTCCAAAGTTAGTACTGTAAACCTATTACAAGTTGTACTCCATCTAAAGATCTACAGGGCATACAAATGATCATCATTGTTTGGAATCAACGACTCGTTGGTATTATGGTAGAACTCGCCGTTCGGATTTATGACTTGTTCCCGAAAAAATCCTGCTATTGTCTCTTGTATTGCTTTCAATTGGCCTTGTAGCATCACTTTTTGCTTCAACCAGTCAGTCTTCAATTGGAACTAAAGAAGATATTAGTTATATCTATATTATCAATATTAAGTCTATAAGAAATGAAAAGAAACATGTTACTACTTTGATGATTTATTCAGGAATTCTATTTGATTCTATCATCATGTACTCGCAAACATAGAATCCGCATAAGTTGGTACTCCATTTTTGTCTCAAAATCCAGTGTAGAATGAAAGTATTCATCTCGTAATAATAAAGACATGATATAATAAAGATACACGTACATTGACGAAGGTGTAAACTTACTGGTAGTCTGACTTTATTGTAAGTGGGGCCTTACACTGACTCATATGTTCCCGAGCAATGAATTTTTCCCAAACCCTAATCCGGCGAATGAAACATTAATAGTTGGATCATTATTTAATTAGTATACATATATACAAGCTTAGTCTATACTTTAAGCATGCAAGTTAGGGATCGAAAAATTACCTTTGTGGGATGTCTATCATATCTTGGTAATCTTCTTGCGGTTTGCTCAACGAGTCATAGATTAACACATTGCTGTGTTTGAGATCGATGACCATTAGTATCCAATGATAGCTGTTCGTACACATGATTCATATATATATATATATTATTAGGGTTAAGTAAAATAAAATGTGCACATACTTATTATTAACTATATTTATATATGTCTTACGCACTTAAAGTTGTATGGAAAGAGAATTCTTTCTCTATCTTTTTGGTTCACGAAGAACCTCATGAGATTCATACACGACTCATCGCTCTAAGTCGCTGAAGCGTTTGGAGCCTTGAAAACAACATATGGATCAACAAACCCAACAGAATTGTCATGATTATCTCTGAGCTGAGTCATCTGATACCTGCAAAATATCAAGTCGAGTCGATACTACGTACTATATACACATACTAGAGAGTCCAATGAAAACTATAAAAGAAACACTTACAAACAATAGCAGCTAAGGAGCGATTTGTCCAGTGCGTCCATATGACATAGCTGGTGTAATTCCTCCATCTGGACTAAGATTAGGTCATCGCCACGGAAGTAGTGATGGTTCCGAATTCGGACAGAAATCCAATTGACATCGCCGTCTTTAGAAGCCTCTATGCACCATTTGTTGATTGCAAACATCTGTGTACCAAGTACATGTAAGTGATTGGGGTTCATTAGACTCCTGCCCGATGCAAAATTTCTCCTCCATTCATCAACTACTTCCGCTCGTGGAAACTCTAGCCCAACAACAATATTGGCAATCGTGTCGTACGGGAGACCGCTGTCAATGAAATTTTTTCCATTGAGTCCATCTCAGACAAACTACTGGTCTCTCCATATTTCCTTTGTACTCTGCCTATGTTTGAACCATACTGATTTTGCACAAATAACGGGGACAAAGGTCTTGATGTTTCCCCGAGCTCTGGAACACCCTTTCCCACTTTCTTCTTGCTGGATTGTTGTTCTTTTGCAGACTTGATTAGAGAGCGTTCGTAGTCTGATTTTCGCGGAGCCGTTCGGGCTTCACGCATCTTGATACCATGTTGGTCCACCCTTTTCCTTAACTCCTGTGGGTTTAACAAGAGGTAAGGCTTCTCCGGGTTCCTCTTCACTTTAGCAGCGGCGTCACATTCATCTAAAAAATTCCGCACATCTTTTTTCACCGTAATTTCTAACTCCTCATCAGTCTTTTCATAAGCTAATTTCTAACGACTCCCGGGACTAAAGGGTCCTTTCCCGCCACAGTTTTGGGTTTTCAGTATTTTGGGTTTTGTATTGAGTTTTCACTATATAAATATATTGTAATTCTTGTTAATTGCATAGTAAATTGAACAGTAGACATAAAATTACTTTAAAATAACAGTTGTATTTCCTTTAACCTTATTGTATAGTAGAAAATTTTGTAGCATAAATTCTTTTAAAAGTTAGTATGAGATTTCTTTTTGCTTTAGTTTACAGAAGAAAATGTTAAATTTTAGTATCTTCTTATATGTATTTTGATGATTCACATCTAGAGGATCACATAATCAATGATCACTACTACTAAATATATATATATATAAATCCATTATCAAATAAATGATGTCTTAATTAATTAATTATTACATAATATCTTTACAACCCACTATTAAGCGGGCACAACTGCGAACCTCCTCTTGACATATGTCCCTTGGTTATGATCATTCCTTAACCATGGAGTTTCCTCATTGTTTAACAAAATGCTTGAGTCTTTGTTCACTTTGAATGGCGGAATTCGATCATCTCTTTCATAATCACCTGACATGTCTGACTTGTCCTCAATTCCGATAATGTTTCTTTTCCCTGAAAGAACTATATGGCGCTTTGGCTCATTGACGATCGAGTTGTTATCATTTTTTCCTCTTTTTGGTTTTGTAGACATATCTTTCACATAGAACACCTGACTCACATCCACGACAAGGACAAATGGTTCATCTTTGTACCCAATATTGTTGATGTCCACTGATGTCATCCCATACTCCTTGTCGACTGTTACCCCACCTCCGGTACCGGTCGTCTTGACCCATTTACACCGGAACAAAGGGACTTTAAAATTAGGTGCGTAGTCTAGTTCTCATATGTCATGTATGCGGCCGTAATATGTTTGTTTATTCCCATTTGGATCTGTGGCATCCATGCGTACACCACTGTTTTGGTTGGTGCTCCTTCCGTCTTGGGCTACTGTGTAAAATGTATTCCCATTGATCTCGTAACCTTTGTACGTGCTGATATGCCACGATGGTTGTCTGGCCAACAAATAAAGTTGCTCATCTATGTTGTCATCACCCTGACATTGTTTTCGCAACCAATCCCCGAAGGTTTGCATGTGCTGACGTGTAATCCAAGATTCACTCTTCCCGGGCCATTTGGATCGAAGGAAATCCTTATGTACCTCGATATATGGATCGACCAATGAGGAGTTCTGTAGAACTATGTAGTGTACTTTATCGAAGTAATCGTCTCCTGTACCGATATATGTTTTCTTCCCTAGTGTTCCCTTGCCACTGAGTCTGCCCTCGTGTCGCGATTCAGGAACGCCAATCGGGTCAAGGTCTGGAATAAAGTCCACACAAAACTCTATGACCTCCTCTGTTCCGTAGCCCTGGGCGATGCTTCCTTCGGGCCGAGAACGGTTATGAACATATTTTTTTAGGACACTCATGAACCTCTCGAATGGGAACATGGTGTGTAGGAACACAGGACCGAGAATAATGATCTCCGTGACCAGGTGAACTAGGAGGTGTGTCATGATATCATAGAAGGATGGAGGGAACACCAACTCAAAGCTGACGAGACATTGAACGACATCATTCTGCAAAGTAGAAAGTTCCTCTAGATTGATTGCCTTTTGTGAAATTGAATTGAGAAATGCACATAGCTTCACGGTGGCTAGACGTACATGTGGAGGTAGAATTCCTCTTAGAGCAACAGGAAGCAATTGGGTCATAAGCACATGGTAGTCATGGGACTTCAAGTTTTGGAACTTCTTCTCTGTCACATTAATTATTCTCTTTATATTGGAGGAGAATCCAGATAGGACCTTGATGCTATTGAGGCATTTAAACATGCTTTCCTTTTCTTCTCTGCTAAGAGTGTAGCTAGCAGGGCTTAAGTACTGGCGCCTGTCATCTGTCTTCTCCGGATGCAAGTTGTCTCGTTCTTTCATGCGCTGCAAGTCCTGTCGTGCTTCAAGTGAATCCTTAGGCTTTCCGTAGACACCCATGAATCCAAGCAGGTTCACACAAAGGTTCTTTGTTAGGTGCATCACGTCGATCGCATGACGGACGTCTAGGACATGCCAGTAGGGTAGCTCCCAGAATATGGACTTCTTCTTCCACATGGGCGCGTGTCCCGAAGCGTCTTTGGGAACAGGTTCGCTGCCCCGTCCCTTTCCAAATACTACTTTCGTATCCTTCACCATTTCGAGTATATCATCTCCGGTTCGGTTACGAGGCTTGGTTTGGTGGTCTGCCTTACCTTTAAAATGTTTGTCTTTCTTTCTAACTGGGTGGCCCATGGGAAGAAACCGACGGTGCCCAACATAAACGACCTTCCGACACTTTTTCAAAAATAAACTATCAAGGTCTTCGAAACAGTGTGTGCATGCATTATATCCCTTGTTTGTCTGGCCTGAAAGATTACTTAGAGCCGACCAATCATTGATTGTTACGAACAATAATGCTCGCAGGTCAAAGTGTTCCTGTTTGTACTCATCCCACACCTGTATGCCAGGTTTGCTGCATAGAAGTAGAAGTTCCTCAACTAATGGCCTCAGGTAGACATCGATGTCGTTGCCAGGTTGCTTCGGCCCTTGGATGAGCAACGACATCATATATAATGAACTTCCGCTTCATGCATAACCACAGAGGAAGATTGTAGATACATAGAGTAACTAGCCAAGTGCTATGACTACTGCTTTGCTCCCCAAAAGGATTAAAACCATCCGTACTTAAAGTGAACCACAAGTTTCTAGCCTCATCTGCAAACTCTGGGAATTCTCTATCTATCGCTCTCCACTGGGATCCATCAGCTGAGTGCCTCAGCATATTGTCTACCTTACGGTCTTCTTTATGCCATCGCAACAACTTTGCATTGTCCTTATTTCTGAACAAACGTTTCAAGCGTGGTATTATAGGAGCATACCACATAACCTTGGCAGGGATTTTCTTCCTGCTTGGACGTTCTTCACCCTCTACGTCGCCAGGATCATCTCGCCTTATCTTATACCGTGATGCTTCACATACCGGGCATGCATCCAAATTCTCGTATTCCTCCCCACGGTACAGGATGCAGTCATTAGGACATGCGTGTATCTACTGGATTTCTAATCCCAAAGGGCAGACGACCTGTTTTGCTTCGTACGTAGTGGTGGGTAATTGATTCGCTTTCGGAAGCATCTTTTTCATTATCTTCAATAACTGCCCAAATGCCTTGTCGGATGTACCATTCTTTGCCTTCCATTGCAGCAGTTCCAGTGTAGTACCCAGCTTTTTTTTGGCCATCTTCAGCAGTGGGATATAGCAATTTCCTATGATCCTCTAGCATGCGCCGAACTTGACCTTCTCTTTGTCACTTTCACATTCTCTTTGTGCATCACGAATGGCATCACCAAGAGCATCAACATTAGCTGCCACATCTTCTGTCGCTGCCGCATCTTCTTCACCATCTCCCCCCACTGCATCATCATCAAAGGCACCGTACTGAGCAACAATATCAGCATGGGCCAATTCTTCTTCACCTTCTTCACCATCATCCATTACAACCCCCTTTCTCCATGCTTCGTCCAACAAATATAGTTTGTTACGAAACCCAACTTCAACAAATACGTATGAAGAGTCCTTGGGCATGAATATTCCTTCAAATTCTTACAGACGGCGCATGGGCAGCACATGAAACCATCCTGCTTGTTTGCCTCAGCCACACCTAAGAAATAGTGCACGCCAGCAATGAACTCTTTAGAGCGGCGATCGACATTATACATCCAATTGCGTGACAACATCTGCATTAAATATTACAACCATGCACTTAGTAGTTTCTCATGTTATTGCACAACACTCATGACATCACATGATTGATTAATTCAAGCAAGCTTGACTACAACGAAGACTATCGCAGCTAGCACTAAAAAAACTAAAAATAAAATGCACTTAAGCAACATAATTAGTTCGCGTTCGATCCCAACTAAAATAGACAGATCATTCGCTTCATCAGCATGGATGGGCTGCTGCCGCTGACTCACTGCCTCATCACCTTCAGCGGCAACCTCTTGTGCAACAGTACCAACCTTTACATCCGCCGGTGCCCTTCCACTACAATTAGAACAAAGAATAAAAAATTTAAACAACATCATCAAGCAAAACCGATATGAATGGACCATATTAATCAAATGCGGGTAAATAACAACTCACCTCATGGTCCGGACACTTGTAGAATATACGACCCTTGTTGATTCCCTCTTTTTTTCACTCGGTACTCCTTCACAATCTTCTGCTTATACTCGCCGCAAGCAATGAGAGGAAGATCCGGCCGCAAACGCTTCGGATCCCGATGATGAGAGGCTGAGGACCCGGCCACGGTTGCCATCTACTATATCCATGCTCATTTTGTAAACTATTACATGCAAATTCCTAATTTTCTAAACAATTATAAATAAAAAAGACTCTAAATTTATCTATTTGTTTAGATAATCGAAAAATATGATATAACAATACCAATTTCCACATTGTCTACTCTCTATATTTATTGTTGCAAACTATTATAAATTCCACATTTTTCTAATTAAAATAAACTAAAAAGACACTAAAATTCAATATTACTCGTCTTGCATAAGTATGAAATATAGAATGGATACATCCTAGCAGTAGAAAACTATCAAGTGATTGTGATGAACCAATTTAAACTACTCAACTCTCTAGTCGTGTTCTTGCAAACTATATATTTTAATTAAATTCCTCTCATATTCAAAAGACATGGTAGGAGATAAAAATAGTTACCTCTAAACGCAAAGAGACGATGACGGAGTCGAAGAAGATCACCAATTGACGCCGGAGACGAAGAACAAATGAAGAACCAGCAATAGCAACAGCAAGAACAAGCAAGAAGCTCATTGAAATTTGAATGTCTCTGGCTCGGCGGAGGAAGAAGTTGGCTGGTTAAAAACCGGGGAGCTTTAGTCCCGGTTTGTATTAAAAACTGGGGCTAAAAGGTGATCATTTATCCCGGGGCAAGCCACAAACCGTGGCTAAATCTTTAGTCCCGCTCTATGGCACCCACCGGGATTAAAGAGTGCCCTTTAGTCCCGTTTGGTGCCACGGACTGGGACTAAAGGGTCCCTGCCCCGACAGCTCTGCACAGTAGCCGTTGTGGCAGACTCTTTAGTCTCGGTCTGTGTTACCGACCGGGACTAAAGGGTCTATTAGTCCCGGGCGGCAAAAACACCGAGACTAAAGACGATTTTGAGAATCGGCCATTGACTCTGTTCTGTAGTAGTTGAGGTTTTTTTCACAAACTCGCTTTACTGATTTAATTAATAACTAGTCATACCCTACAACTCCGAAAATTGGCAAACTACACAATTTTCTACATTATGATAGACCTCTGCTTTAAGTATGGCACCTAACACAAACGAACATTTTTTTATAATCATCTATTTTGTATTTTCATGAATGAAGTAATGAAATATAGTTTTCGAACATATGCTTTCTATGCACCTATAATCACTATACCACAGCCAACTTGTAGCGTCGAACAACAGTCGCTAAAACATAATATTAACAACCAACCATTGGTCGGTATCGCTATTTTTACTTATAGACACGGTAAATCGGTCGCTACATATATATATATAGCTACTTCCTCGGAGAATCGGTCGGTACAAACACGTATTAGAGTCAAACTATCGGTCGCTATAAGCTATTTTCATTTTGGCGCGCCCAGCCCAGTGCACTCGACCCCACCGAAATTTATATGGCCCACTGGTAAGAAATGTAAGCCCACCATGAAAATACCAAAACCCTATCTGCAGCACCCACACACCCCAGCAGCGCCGCCACACATGCACTCTCTCCATCCCCAATGTCGCTCGTCGTTGCCTCGAGTGCTCTTCTCCACCACCGTCGTGAGCTCGCCGGGGCCATCGTCCCTACCGCGGCCGTCATCACTGCCGCCGCCACCGCTCGGAGCTGCGTGAGGAGGCGCTAGCTACTCAGAGCCACCTCTCGGAGCCACTCGAGGGGCACACGAGGAGGATGCCGCTGGGGTGGCACTGTGGCAGCCGCATTGGGGCCTCGCTCAAGAGCTCCTCAGCGCCATGCTCGGGATCGAGGGGCAGCCGCGCCCGCGTCCAACAAATAGGTGACGAGCTCAGATCTTTTGACGCACTCTTCCCCTTGACTTCTCTCTCCTTCCCAAGTCCCAACCTTAGATCCGTCGCACCATATCATCACCTGACCCCAGCTCTGCTCCCTTCTTCTCCCACAGTGACGACGACCTTCTCTGCAGGGCGGGCAGCGGCGGCCTCCTCTGCAGCGCAGGGGACGGTAGCCTCGAAGGTGTGGCGTGCAAGCTTGGACTCAGCAATGTCGTGGCCTCCTGGATCTGAAGGATGATGCACTTCTCTCTCTATGCCCTCCGGTCGTCGGCTCCGCTACAGCCTTCGACATGGTTGGCACCGGCCATGTCTAAGCAGAGGCAAAGCGCTGTGCAGAGGTTCCTTCCAAAGTGGATGCACGTCAGGTATGGTCTTCCCCATGCAGTTTGTTTTTTGATGGCTGGTTGCTGCCGC
The DNA here is from genome assembly GCA_009763385.1 of Coix lacryma-jobi var. lacryma-jobi. Lineage (NCBI taxonomy): Eukaryota > Viridiplantae > Streptophyta > Magnoliopsida > Poales > Poaceae > Coix > Coix lacryma-jobi. The sequence goes on along the minus strand of CM019831.1, from coordinate 9,737,560 downwards.
TATAATTGTTCTAGATGCAGAGCAGCGTAGGTATTTTGTTTGTCGGTTCCTAATTTTATATTTTCTGTATCTAAAGTACTCTTGTTTATTGGACTTTGCAAATTAGTGGACATGTAAAATGTTGCTTGCGCTATTTTCATAATCTGAGTGCTCATTATACATTATGATTTTCTAATTGCAGTCATATATGAAACTAAGCGTGAGAAAATGGTTTTTGCTGAAAACAAAAAAATGTTAGTTAACTTGTATGATCTGAATGAATATTTCGTATTTTCAGGGACTCAGTCCTTCGTATGATACTACTGAATACAAGGACTCCTCTGCGGCATCCCTGTTATGCTTATCCAAGTCATCTTCTCCGTGTTACTCCGGTTTGGGTTCAGGTTCGTAGTCTCTGGAGCTCTGACCAAGAAACACCAGTCGCTGTAGAAATTGAAGGATTGGAGTAGGAGAAGAAATTACTATCAACTTGAAATGCCCTAGTTATAGTATATTACAGTTAGCAGACTATATGTAGATCGGAATTAGCCTCTAAATGGTATGTGCCTTAGAGAAGATTGACACATAGTGATAAATAGCAGGCCATTGAATTGTTTACTTAACTGTTTGCCCCCTTGATCTATTCATATGTTTGATGTGCATGCACTGATATGATGAGCTCTGCACAGATTTATCATTCTTATTAGTATGTATCAATCGCTTATGTCCACACACATTTTTCTATCATGTTTCACATGAAAATTTTCACCTCTTTATGTTGGAACAAACAGTGTCATCAGCTCTAGTGTTGTGTGCATTATATAAATTGACCTGATTCTGTTTTCTTGGAATTTTCTGATTATTAGGATTGTTTTGGTGCCTTCAATTCCATAGCCTTGATTATGAAGCAGTGAAGAATGTCTTCCACACAACCACAGTACTTGAGCAGTATCCATTTTGGATCTTTTGCATATGTATAATGCCTTCCATACAACTAATTAATTGCTACTAGTTTGAAGTGTGGTTCATTAGCTCTATATGTTAATGTCTTTTGATGCATTCTTGGACAAATCCATATAGTTAAAATTATTCCTGTTTTTTTAATCTTTTACAATCGGTCAGTGTTCTTTTATATTTACAACTTAAAAAAAAAAGAATAGGCTTCTTCTTCCTGAACAAATAAACTGTTGAAGCTAAAACGCTCACCCCTTGAGGTCTTGCCCTCCTGCAATGGAAGCACACAACTGCCTAGCATTTGGCAAAATTTATTTTGCTAATTAGATTGATCGCAGTTGGTTTTGTGGATGGATATACTGCTAGCTTAGGCAAAAATAAACCTAACTGAGCAGTAATGGGCTACCTTCTCATTGAGCTTTTTGTTGATTTTGGTATACTGATGAGTTATCTCATCACAGTGCATCGTGTGATTAGTTAACTCGATTCTTTCTAATATTTCCTTAGGTTTCTGAGAATTCCTATCACACAACTTGAAGTTCCATTGGAGATTGTTAGCCTTCACTGGTTCTCAGGTAATTATGTACACACTTTCTAGATATGGTGTTTAGCAATGTACGTTCAAGTAATGTACTAAGTATATTTTTTTAATTTTTTTTTACTTGATTCACTTTGGCAAACTAATATATATCCCCATACAGTTTGAAGCTGTCTACCTAACGATTTTAGGACTAGAGTTTGTAACGCCACAATCACTATTTCATTTTAATTCAGTCTTCGATCTACATGTAATATTTGTACTTTTTACCGATACAATTCCTATAATTAACTTGTGTGCACTCTGTTGTTTTGTGTTTAGGTGGAAGGGAGGCCTTGGAGGTGTGCATGATGTTGGATAGTCATCGGAAAGCCAACATTTGACATTTTGCTTGTGATATAGATGGAGAGGAGGCATTTTGTAGTGACTCTAGTTAGATTGTGCAAGCAAACATATGACTTATGTCTGCCGTTTGACCTGGCTAGCTTATATGTGTGCTTTTCCTTTTGTAATGATGACATGTCTTGGATCAACACTACCGGAGATGGGCTCTTTGCCGAGGGCCCGTCGCTTTGCCGAGGGCTAAAATACGGGCACTCGGCAAAGAGCTCTTTGCCGAGAGGCAGCTCTCGGCACCATAAGAAACTCGGCGACTATACCTATGCCGAGGGCCCGACTCTCGGCGAAGTCTGGCTCTCGGCAAAGAGCACCTATGCCGAGAGCCGAGCCCTCGGCGTAGAATACTCCTCGGCAAACGGAACCCTCGCGAACGGCTCCCCCTGCGCCGTTACCTTTGCCGAGAGCCCTCTGTTAGGCTCTCGGCAAAGGGTTGAATTTTTTTTTTGGTAAATTCTATGCCGAGAGCCCTGGGCCCTGGCTCTCGGCATAGGTGCTCTTTGCCGAGGGCTTTAGGAAGCTCTCGGCAAAGCATATATATATTTTTTTGTTTTTTTGCTCCCAATTTTTTCTGTGGTCTTACTACAGTACTACAAGCCAAGATTTCAAATTTGAAGTGTTTTCCATAAATCTTGCTATATTTCGCGCATTTTCATTAATTTGATGATTTTTTCCGCGGGACGCACGTTTGAACTGCAGGTGCATGAAATAATAAAACTCAGCGATTCGAAAAATGGTATTCATTCTTCAGAGGGTATTTTGACACCGTATCCAGGGACAGGCACGGAGACTCGACCGTCTCGTGCACGAGAAACGGCGACCAAGTTGCGTGATATTGGATTTAAAATTACTAAAAATACAAACGAAGTCAGAAAATCATGAAAATGGACGGGTGACCTTGACATCGCATGTAGAGGCTATGAAAAAATTTGGGAATGTTTGGAGCAAGTAGTGGCGCAAGATGGTTGAAACCCTGAGATATCCGGATAGCCTCAAATTAAAGAAAATGCGCGAAATATAGCAAGATTTATGGAAAACAGTTCAAATTTGAAATCTTGGCTTGTAGTACTGTAGCAAGACCACAGAAAAAATTGGGAGCAAAAAAACAAAAAAAATATATATGCTTTGCCGAGAGCTTCCTAAAGCCCTCGGCAAAGAGTACCTATGCCGAGAGCCAGGGCCAGGGCTCTCGGCATAGAGTTTACCAAAAAAAAATTCAAACCTTTGCCGAGAGTCAGACCAACCGACTCTCGGCGAAGTTTGCGTCTTTGCCGAGAGCCGCCCGATCCGGCTCTCGGCATAGGCTTCAACACTTAAAAAACGGCTCGCGGGGCGGCCTCTGCCCGCGCGCGCACACAGACACTCACGCACACCGCCGCCGCCCAGTCGCCTCCACACCCCCGCCACCGTCCGTCCGCGCCCTCAGCCGCCCCGCGCCCCCGGTGCCGCGCCTCCGCCGCCCTGCGCCACCGGCCGCCCCGCGCCCCCGGCCGCCCCTGCGCCGCCGGCCGCCCACTCCTCCCTCCCCCGGCAGCTGCTAGGCCACCGTCCGGCCGCGCCCGCCAGCCCCTCCCCGCCGCCCCGAGCCTCCGGTCGGCCCACGCTCCTCGGCCGCCGCTCCCGGCCACCCTGCTTCTCCGGCCGGCCCCTCCTCGGCAGCTCCCGGCCGGCCCCGGGCACCTCCTCGGCAGCCCCCGGCCGGCCTCCCCAGCCGCCCCGCACCCCGGCTGGCCCCAGAGCAGGAGGAAGAGGAAGAGGAAGAGGGGAGGAGGAGGAGGAGGAGGAGAGGAGGACGAAGAAGAGGAGGAAGAGGAGGAGGAGCCCCCGCCGGCCTTGTCCTGCTGCGTCCCCTCTCCGCCCGGCCACTCCACCCGGTTGGATAGGAGGAAGAAGACGACCGCCTCGCTGTGCCCCCTTTGTTCGCTCATCGGTCGTTGTCGATTGGGCTGTCTGTAAGTCATCCTCGATCGCCCCATCGTCATTGCACATGTGCCTGTAGTATGTAGTAGCAGTAAGTAATTGTTAGTAGTAGTAGGTAGTAGTTTGATAGTATTAGTGGTATGTGTGTGGATGTCGGCCATCGTGCCGCATATATGTGGATGTCGGCCATCGTGCCGTTGTTTCTTGCAGGTTTCGAAACCTCACCGTGCAGGGGAGGTTCTGCCAAAATTTCTAATTGATACTACCTTTTTTGTCTTTTCTGTAGGAGGAGGACCTGTCAGGGCCAAGCCGGAGATCCTCGGCGACCTCGATCGTCTTCGTCGTCATCGCGGGTCTGCCTGCACCGCTTCGCCTCGCCACTGCACCGACTCGCCACTGCGCCGCTAGCCTGACTCCACCGGCACCCTAGGTATAAATAACGTCTCCTCCCAGAAAAGGGTCGTAGGTCATTGGACCCAGTTAGGCGTCTCCCGTCCGAAAGAGATACGGCTGGAGGTATGCAGGTCTCTGCATATCGATAACCGTATCTGTTTCGGATTGTCCACGTTACTTGGACAGCCCGCAGATGCATCGATGAGGCTAGTTCCCATGGTCTGGCCCGATTCGAGATGGAGTTTCTGCATCACCTCCCTGTTGTTCTCCGGATACACACTCTCCCTATAGGGACATGTATCTTGAGAACATCGGGGAGGTGCTGCCGAAATTCTGTCTCGGCTCGGGGCAGACAATGGGAACTGGCCTCATCGACGCATCCGCGGGTGGGATTAGGACCTATCCTCACCTATTAGATGATAGTAGCATGGAAGTACTCGGAGATAGATATGTAAGTACTCTGATGGATGATAGTAGGATGGATGACCGTCAGTGGATGTACTCGGGCCGTAGAAGCAGAAGTGATTTCACCGATGAATGGTTGCGCAAGACAGATGCTTTCGTGAACAATGCATTTGGCGCGGCTCGGCGAGGAGAGATCAAAGTGTTGTGCCCATGCAGCGGATGTGGGAACCGGAGAAGGCAAGACAAGGAGAACATGGCTAAACATCTTGTGAACAATGGATTCACGCCGGACTACACCCGGTGGATCTACCATGGTGAAACACATCGTTTGAGAGTGGAGGCAGTGCGACCACTTCTGGAGGACTTTGATGCTGATGCGGGGGTAGCAGACATGTTAGATGACTTCCAAGAAGCACAGTACGCTGAAGGACGTACGGAGGAGGAGATGGAGAAGACCGCAAAGGCGTTTTACGAGATGATGTCTTCGGCACAGAAACCCCTTCACGATCGGACAACGGTTTCTCAACTGGATGCCATTGGCCGTGTGATGGGGTTCAAGTCCCAGTTCAACCTGAGTCGAGATGCGTTCGATGGTATGTTGGCCCTATTTGGTAGCATGCTTCCGGACGGCCACATATTACCAAAGAGCCTATACGAGTCACAGAAACTGCTTCGTGCACTGAAGATGCCGTATGAGCAGATACATGCTTGTCCAAATGGGTGCGTCCTCTTCAGGAAAGATCTCACGGATGCAGGTTACTGTCCGAAGTGTAAAGCGTCGAGATACTGGACACCCGGGGAATAATATGGGTGTGTACATGGAGCCTCTGATTGATGAATTGGAAACTGCTTGGAATGAAGGGGTATTGACATACGACCGAGCTTCAAGGTCTAACTTCACAATGCACATCTGGTACCAGTACTCACTGCATGACTACCTGGCATATGGGATATTCTGTGTCTGGTGTGTCCATGGCAAGTTCTCATGCCCGGTTTGTAAGACAGCTACGAGATTTATCTGGTTGAAGAAGGGTGGCAAGTATTCGGCGTTCGACCAACATCTACAATTCCTGCCTCTTGACCATCCTTTCAGACGGGACACCAAGAACTTTACCAAAGGTGTCGTGGTGAGAGATCCTCCACCTCGGATGCTGACCGGTGCTGAGGTTCATGCTCAGATAAATGCTCTCCAGTTCAACGAAACAGACGGTCGTTTTGCGGGGTATGGTCAGGAGCATATGTGGACTCATAAGTCAGGCTTGGAAAGACTCCCTTATTATGACGATCTTCTTCTGCCACATAACATTGATGTAATGCACACTGAAAAGAACATCGCTGAGTCGCTTTGGGGAACACTCATGGACACTGAAAAGTTCAAGGACAACCCTAAGGCTAGACTAGACCTGGCACTGTTGTGCGATAGACCAAAGCAAGAGATGCTGCCTCCTCAGCCCGGCAGGAGATGGACACGACCCAAGGTCGATTTCGTCTTGGGCAGGCCACAAAGGAAAGTAATACTTCAGTGGATCCAGACATTGACATTCCCTGATGGATATGCAGCGAATCTAACGAGAGGAGTCAACTTATCTACTCTGCGAGTCCTAGCGATGAAGAGTCACGACTTCCACGTATGGATCGAACGGCTTCTTTGGGCGATGGTTCGAGGCTATATTCCTAAGCCTATGTGGGTTGTCCTGGCAGAGTTGAGCTATTTCTTCCGGCAGCTATGTGCCAAGGAGATATCTCGGTCCGTCATTGATGACTTGGAGAAAGCTGCACCTGTGTTGCTCTGTAAGCTGGAGAAAATCTTTCCACCATGCTTCTTCACTTCGATGCTTCATTTGATCGTACACCTCCCAAATGAGGTTCGAATGGGAGGGCCTGTGCAATGGCGTTGGTGCTTTCCAGTCGAGAGAAATATGAAGACTCTTCGCAAGAAATATAGAAACAAAGCCAAAATTGAGGCTTCCATTGCAGAGGCATCCATTCTGGAGGAGGTGTCCAACTTCACTGAAGAATACTACTCCGAGAACCTTCCTAGCGTGCATAATCCACCCCCTCGTTACAATGCTGGAGACAATGAATCGAGTCTTACCTTTTTCGAGGCTAACTCGGCACGGCAAGTGGATCCACAGTTAAGCAGTTGAACTATGAAGAGTGGCGAAAGATCATGCTATACGTGCTTACCAACCTTGATGAGCTGGACCCGTACATGGGGTAAGTTGTTATCTATCTTCATCCAATTCATCGTCACTTTCCAACACCATTCTTTTTGTTTCGTACAGTGAATTTCTTCATTTGTTCTCGAATGGACCAAGGCCTCTTTCTGATGCGGCAGCTGAAACCCTAATTGCAAATGGTGCGGGGCAAGGGAGGCCTGATTTCATTTCTTGGTTCCGACAAAAGGTACCGTCCTACCAAGGTCGTACTTAGTCTAACGTTCCAACTTGCTCTTATGTTCTGACCGTATAACGATATATCTTGCGTCGCCTTGCAGGCTCAAACCGATGCGTCTATGAGTCAAGAGCTGAGACAGATTGCAAAAGGCTTTGACCGTAGGGTCAAGTCATTTAACGGTTATGACATGAATGGATTTCGCTTCCACACATCAAGCTACGAGCAGAGTCGGCCCAATCGAAAAACCAAAAATAGCGGTGTTTGTACTCCAGGCAATGACAACCGTGACTACTATGGAAGAATTGAAGAAATATATGAACTTTCATTTCACGGTGAAAAGCCTTTGAATCCTGTCATGTTCAAATGCCATTGGTTCGATCCTGGAAGAACGAGGCTGACACCTAATCTTGGGCTAGCCGAAATTCGATAGGATTCTGTCTATCCAGGCTCCGATGTGTATATTGTGGCTCAACAGGCCACACAGGTTTATTACACGCTATACGCGTGCAAAAGCAAAGAGCATCTCTTGGGTTGGTATATTGTGCACAAGATATCACCACATGCTAAACTACCTCTCCCCAATGATGAGGATTATAACTTCAACACAAACACGTATGACGATGAGTTCTTTCAAGAATATGGGTTGCAAGGGACGTTCACGATAGACTTAACCGAAGCGATGGAAATGGAAGTAGAGAATGATGACGAGGACGATGGGGATGAGGTGGTAAATGCGAAGGACATAGAAATGCTAGAACGATTCCGTTTAGGCCAAGCAAATGAAGATGACGACCTATCTTTGGATACTGAGGAGTACTTAGACATGGTTGACAGTGATGAGGAGACTCATGCTCCGTTTAATCCGGATGATCCAGATTATTTCTAATACATGTAATATTATGTTATATTTTTAGGATCTATTGTTTTATTTATATTGGATATATTTGGTTATCTTATTTCTAATACAACATTGTTTGTTCTTTTTAAATGCAGGAGGTCGAGGCAAGATGCCGGGAGGACATCAGAGGCGGTTGAGTTGGTTGTACCGCAGCTCGCAGGCCGACGGGCCCTCGACGAGGAGTGGCCGCTGCCGGAGGGAGCCGTCTCCACAGGAGGAGGAGGAGGAGGAGGTCGAGGAGGAGGTGCCGGCCACGCCCGAGGCCCAGCGGCAGGAGGAGGCACCATTGGCCGAGGTGGCAGAGGAGGAGGACGAGCAGGAGGAGGACGAGGCGGACGGGTGTTCGGGTGCCTCAGGGTGTCCACGCCCTACTTGAGAAGCCCCGCCAGCCTCCCGGCGTTGCCGCCACGTGCCCGACGCCCAGTGATCACGCCCATCGGACAAAAGTACATGTTCTAACTACCTGTTCGTACGATGAGACTCAAAATAGAAATAGAATGTAATAATCTTTTTTAATCACTTGTGCAGGTCATGGGACTTTGTGGGGCCTAAAGGCCGCAAACCCAACGGCATTCTGGGTCTCCTGTGCCGCGAGCACTACCCCGACATAGTACAGTATGCCGGGAGGCACGAGCCAGCCTACACCTTTGACCACTACAGCGTCGCCCCAGACCCAGACTTCCCCAACAAGGCGGCGCGGGTTAGAGCGGAGCTGTGGGTAAGTCTTCGTCAAACAATATCAAATTCATAATATTTTTTCTTTAATTACTGTCTCGCCTCATATTGTGTCTGTATGCAGAACTACTTCAAGTGCGAGCCGGGGAAGGAGGCAGTGGCGGAGGTGACGGCTACCCGGGCTTGTAGGAAGCTCGTCACCGACATGATCTACGAGGCGAGACTTGAGGCCATCATTACCTACAACGCCACGGTCTTGGCCACGAGGGTGACGAAGGCCCAGGCGAGAGGCATGACGTTGGGCCGGGCGCAGTTCTTGCAGGTAAGTGATGTCTTTTGAGATTAAGCTTTTGGTACTTTTCATGTGACGCTTAGACGTGAAATACTTGATGATGTGCAGATGATCCCCCAATGGTGCCAGTCGTTTCCCGAGTGCTGGGAGATGATCGTGGACCGGTGGCTATCCGAAGAGTGGGCGGCCCACCATGCCGAGGCCCGGGAGGCGCGTCTGCAGATGCCAGGTGTACCACACCACCAGGGTAACCGCAACCTCGCCGAGTACGCACAAGCTTGGGTACGTGAAAGACTTTATCAATTCCTTGATCAAATGTTGCCTGATTGCTAATCATCTTGTTGTCTTCCTCGCAGTCGGAGGCACACGGTGGCCAGCCTTGCGGCACGGTGGCGGCATACGCCATGTCCCACAAGGGCAAGGCCACGGCAGCGGAGACCTCCTACAACCCCGACGATCCCGCCGACGCGTACACCAACTCCAGCGTCCACTCCAGCCTCACTGACTACTCAGAGGCGGCAAGGGCGGTCCATGGGGACGACTTTGATCCCGCCACCGCGGACCTGGACGGGAGCATCGTCATGAGGATTGGAGGAGGGAAGAAGCACAGGCGGTTCTGGCTTGGCGACGGCGTCATCGACACGGCCTCCACTCCCACTCTGTCCCAGCTCCGAGCACAGAGCACGAGCGGGAGCGTCCCCATACGCCCACGCCCGTCGCCTGCGCAGTCGCGGGGCGCCGAGCTCGAGGTTATTTCTATTTAACTCATCGTACATTGATCTTTAAATGTTTGCATTGTTCTAACATTCACTTTGTATTATCGCAGGCCCGCCTGGAAAGAGAAGGGCAGGAGCGCCAGGTGTCTGAGACCCAGATGCGGTCACAAATGTCGGCCCAGATGGAGGCTCAAGCTAAGCAGATGGCGGAGCTCATCGCCTTCATGGCCTCCCAGGGCATGGCCGTGCCCCAGACGCTCATGGCTCCTCCACCGCCGCCTCTGGACCCCGGAGCTGCTCCTGTGAGTATCAATACTTCAGTGTTTCATTTATTTCATTTCCTTGTCTGACATGACCTTTTGCAGCCTCCTCCGTCAGAAGGTTCGAACAACTGCCACGCTCCTGGATGGAACCCAACCGGGGGTCAAGCAGGCGGCAGTTCTCAGGGGTGGCCCGGTTGGCCGGGGGTGTAGTAGATCTCCTCGTGTGTCACTGAAGTCTCATGTTGTTGAACTATGTGATGTGAACTATGTGATTTGAGGACATATATGTTATTGAACTATGTGATGTGATATATATATATGTTCTGTGACGTGAAATGTGATATATATGTGATATGTGATTAATGTGATATATATCTGTGTGATAGTGTCGGAGAAAAGGAAAAACAGAACTGGAAAACAAAAAATCGAAATTTACCCAGCTTTGCCGAGGGTTGCTCTCGGCAAAGAGGCCCTTTGCCGAGGGTTTTGGCCATAGCCGTCGGCAAAGCTGGGGAGACAGAACGTAATTTCCACAGCTTTGCCGAGGGCTTTGGTCATAGCCCTCGGCAAAGTCCGAGGTTTGCCGAGCGCCGGCTAAGATAGCCCTCGGCGAAGAGGTTCCAAAAAAAAAATATTCGAAATTTCTTTGCCGAGAGCCGACCCCGGATAACCCTCAGCACAGAAAAATAATAAAAAAAAATTATCTCTTTGCCGAGGGTCCGGCTCTCGGCACATGTAACGCCTTTGCCGAGAGCCGGCTTAGCCCTCGGCAAACCTACCGTCAATAGGGACCACCGTTAACGGTCACTTTTCTTTGCCGAGAGCCGGTCGGGACCCTCGGTAAAAGGTTTGCCGAGACCCCGATAAATGGCCCTCGACAAAGGTTCCTTTGCCATGAGGTTTTTTGCCGAGAGCTCTATGCCGAGGGCTGCTCTCGGCATAGACTTCGCCGAGTGTCAGATGGTCTTTGCCGAGTGCTAGAGGCACTCGGCAAAGCACCCGTTTCCAGTAGTGCAAGTTGATAGAACTTCATGTATTGCTAGACTTCAATGAAATCTTGAAATACCTTTATCTAATAATGAGGCTTATATATGTACGTGGTTGACGAATAATTGTGCTAGTTCATTGCAACTGATTATTGGTTGCTAAAAAGTAATAATATCATCCAACCATTGGTCGCTAAAACATGTAACAGATCATCGGTCGCAACATATATATGCGTCCAACTATCGGTCGCTATAGACCTTGTCGGTCGCTAGACTTATAGCGACGCCACTTACAACGACTGATACATCGGTCGCTATAACGTTATAGCGACCGATGATTGGTCGCTATAAGAGCTTATAGCAACCGTTTTGGGGACGCTATAGATTGGTTGTGGTATAGTGAATTCTTTTATGTTTTCGTTTTGTTTCATGCAAATATTGTCAAATAATACGTTACTACCAACATCCACAATTATGGAGCAGTAAACTTCAGTATAGGGAACCTCTCCAACATTGGTCCTTTGAAAAATTAAAAAAAATCCAAATTTCAAAATATGATAATTTAAAAATGATTGTTTGATAATTCAAATCATGTCACTTTAGTCCCGGACGGTAAATCACCTAGACAAAGACGATTTTGAGAATCGGCCAAAGACTGCTCTGTAGTAGTGGACTATGCTAAGAGCAACAATTCTAGAATCAACCATTCAAGTCGTTCAAAAATATAAAATTCAAAAATTTGTGTACAAATTGTTAGATATAAAAACATTATCAAATACAAACTTTCTGATGGCATCAAGCTCTATAATCCTGATACAGACCTCATTTCATCTAAAGTCATATGAAAAAGTATTATATTTTAAGCGATAACAATTTAGTTAGGCGCATCTCGTGAGAGGTTGCCTCTATAAATCGGATTGCAACTATATACATTCATTTAGAGAGGTTTGTGGCTACACTCTCATTCAATTGTTTCAACAACCTAAAATATTTGTGCTTCTACGTTCACTCTTTAGATTGTATTCCCTCCATTCCATATTGTATATCATTATTGGTTTTCTATATAAATCTACTGATATGTTCACACCTCTATGGTGCGCTTACCATTTATACAATTCAATTGTAAATCATTGTGGCATTTTGTTTAAAATCATTTAGTGCCACGAAATCTTGTTTTAAGTTTTCAGTTTCAGATTATGAAATCCATTTAATGCCTAAACAAAAGTTGTAGTACCCAAAGAGATGAAACTTTGTAGTACATTGAAATAAGTTAAGGCCTAGGAAATACTAGCTATTTTAAGTTTATTGAGCTGAAATTCATTTTTTTTTTTGAATTTTTAAGTGACCTTGGATAAAGAAATTACCTAAACCAAAATTATTGAAGTAGTCAACAAAATCTAAAAAACTTTCTAGTTCTTTTTTTGAATTGCTTTAGGGTCTCAAATATGCATTGCAAAGTTTACTAATGTGATCGAATACCAAAGAAATGTATTAACTGCTCAGTCACAACTGACTTTGAGGCGTAGTCGCTTAAAAAGGAATCCGCGAGATCTGAGGTCACAACTTGCGACTCTGTCCTAACAAAGGATCACGTGACCATCGGGACTAGCTGGTGTGTTTGGATCCCATTCCAATCTGAATTCTAGAAACCATAACCAGTCTCTCTCCAAAAACTGAAGGAATCCAAAAACAGAGCCTTCACAGATCCGCCGCAAAGCTACCTCGAATTTCGGCTGACCGAGCTACCTCGCATTTGCATGCCCAGCGCTACCCAGCTCTGTATATTGGCTTTCAGGCCTTCACCTTAGCCAGCATCACCAGTTCGTGAGGTCAAGGCGATCTTCTCATGGTCGCCTCCCAACACATTATTTCTGTTTCCTCACCTAGCATCGGAATCACGATCGTGCAAGTATGGTCACATGCTCTTTCCACAATGCCTTCCATTCCTAATTAAACATACTATTGATTTCTGTGTAGCAAAGGGTACCAATACTTCTTAGTGTGTCTAGATGAAATGAAAGGGCATTTAGGATCGATATGATGCGTGTGGACAGCAGAAACTCCTATATATAGTCCTATATATGCACTGGGAAACAATGCTGAGAAGAACAAAAAATACAACACCTGCAGGTGTCGGTGTAAATTGTGAATGCTATATATATACTTGTACTTGGTGCAGGTGAGTGGTCAAGAAAATCTCAAGGAGTAACTCTCTGCTTATGCACTAAATAAGCCTCTTTTTTTTGTTTGTTTTGGCATGCGTATAGCAAATAGCTAAACTATATTTATTCGAGGCTACCTAATGATAAAAGTTAGTTCCTCATTTTTTCAAGATTCTCCGTCACATCGAATCTTTAGACGCATACATGAAGCATTGAATGTGGGTAAAAAAATAAGTAGTTACACAGTTTATTTGTAAATGTCGAGACAAATTTTTTGAGTCGATCTAGTTAGTCCATGTTTAGACAAAGTTTGCCAAATAACAATAAAACTGCTACAGGATCTTTTCCCCAAAAAAATTTGGGAACTAAACATGGCCTAGTCACTTTCTCGTACATACATCATGAGGTGACACTAATAAGTAACACAATACATAACAAGGTATTTAGAGCTCCCTAGCATGCTCTCAACCAAAGCGACATAATTGTGTGCCCTGCGTCTGCTGGCTCTTGTGTGTTGCTCCTTGTCACACAAGCTTCTGGCAAACTGGCTGGCTGGGTTGTTGCCCTAGTCTATCTGTCCATAAGTATACAACCCCCATGCGTACTATCAGGATCCGAGGACAGCTGTAGGGATAGGTTCCGTGTTAGATAGGTTCCCACCAAAAACTAGTCCTTGGATCAGAAGCTAATACAAACTGGGTTCTTGAGGAGATTTTGAAAAGAAACGAGATTTTGAAAATGATCAAAGGTATTCAAAACAAGAATCATACAAGTTCTTGAAGAGTTCTCAAAATAAGAGAACAGATTTTGAAAAGGGAGTTTAGAAATAAGAAAGCTAGTGATTTTAAACAGGGTTTTAGATATGACAAGTCGCGTGTTGCATGTCAGGACAACACGTTAGCTTCTCCATGTTTACATACAGAAGCGGGCCGCCTCTAGTTGCGCACAGCACAATTGTAGATGATGCGCCATTTCTATTGGCATTTCACACTAGTTGTCAAAACCAACCCTACAGACGGTCACTATACAACTGCAATCAGTAAGAAATATGGGAGCTAGATATATACTCTACGAGTGAATTAATAATGCAGTACAAATATCACATCCTAATTTATTGTAGATGTGCCTATACATACTGAACACAGCAAAATTTTGGACTAGGTACGTAGCAGAGTCACCTTGTACTTTTAATGTGTGTTTGTGCTTGTTTATATTTGAAAGCATTATATTCATGTGACAAATCTATGGAGCAGGGTACCTACATATGGAAGGGAGTTGTGGAATCTAACTAACCCAACTTGAATTGTATTCCTTTCAGATCATCTATGGTTTGCACAAAAACATACATAAAAACATAAACATACATAAATAGTCAAAGAGATAAAAACATACATAAATATATATCAAATAGATGGATATTAGATATGCAGACACATGTGACCCCTATTATGATATACATGAATCACCAAATTATGGGGTCACATGCATGTTGTGTAGTAGCCAATCTAATATTTTGTTTATATTGCAGCCAATTCATGCTGTTTACACAACCATCGTGGACCATACCACATTGTCCCGTAGCACCGAAGTTTTGAATATCCTATAATTTTAGGTCCTATTTGGATGTCCTGTGATGTTTTTCACATGTAATTATATTACACTTCTATTTCATTGTGCACAAGGAAACCACTATAATATACAAGTATTATTTTTTCCCATAGATAGCTATTGTTAGGGCAACCAGGAAACTACTATACAGACTATTTGAACACAACGAATTTGATTAGCATTGCATCACAATGCATATGCTGAACAAATCTGTGTCATTGCCATGACGAATTGGTTGATGGTGGAAGGTACAAGAGGCGTTCGACATGAGGAATTTTTGACATCACCTAAATGTTTCTTGGCTCAGGTCGATGATCAGCCACTAGCTATGACTGATCCATGGGCAGCACCTCTGACCTCATACAAACTAAGATTGGGCATGTATGCTTGTATATCATAATACCATGGACTGCGATCTGCTAAACAAGCCATGCCAGGCATCTACACAAGAGACCAATAATACAGGAACAGAATGAATGTTTTTACAGACAAGCTCCCCTCTTTTCATGATGCATCACATTCCTATTATCATACCAATGACTTTTGTATAGCCAAGCATAACAATATGTGGCTTAATATCTAGATGAAATGGTAGGGTGTGTAGCGTCAGTGCAGAAGGCAGAGCGTCTATATATGGTTGTGTGGAAGGGGGACATTTTGAGAGGGTCTGCTCACAACATGTGCAGTGATTCATTGACAGAGATATAATGATTGTCCCTTCTTACACCAAACAGGCCCTTATGTTTTTTTGGCTGTGCATATACCTGAAATTATTTTCATTTAAGGCTACCCATCATTAAGCTTGTCACATTTACCAACTATATGCAATCATTATGAACATGCATGGAGAACTCTGTTTTGTCAATGCAACTATTGTCAACTCTAAAACAAAAACTGCTTTACCACAGAACTAGCAACACCTGTAAATTTGGCCATCTATCAGGTCCTAAATATTGTATTGTATTTTCTGATAATAGTAAAAGTTGTCTAGTTTCTTGAAAATTATAAAAAACATTTTAAATAAGTAAATATATAGCATTTTCTATGGAGTTACAGTATTTTACTGGTACACATTCGTAGTGTTTAATTGCTGGCAGTCATGTTTGTTAATTATTTAAATCCTAATACAGGATTTCCGCAGGGAACATGCAACATTATACCTAATAAATCAAGGATCACACTTGTGAGCCCTTCCAGCCTCCGCTGTACACAATCAGTTGTATTGAGGACCTTTCGCTGGGTGGTCCATAAAAGACACTACCCTCAAACTATAATTTACTGGTGTGTTTGTTTTAGGTCAATATTGCCCATGAAAACATGTAGATTTTTAGTGTGTTTTGTTATGTGAAAATTGATTTTTAGTGGCGGTCCAGGAGTTTGGACCCAGTAAATAACATATAAAGGGGCATTTTTTAGAAAACAATATGACAGGTTCTAGAAAATATCCTGAGTGCCTCTCTACAAAATCTGTGTAGCATTGACAGAGTCCAAGACATGATACATACGTATATAGATCAATACATGACCAATCATCAGGATCAACCGTTGTGCATGTAAATCAACACATGACGTATATATGTGACCACGACCATATATTCTGACATTTCCTTTCATGTCGCCTGATTGCTCAACGCTAATAATCCTAGTGGGACTATAGGCAGCAGGTATTTTGATCAGATGCATGATGTTCTGTAGTAGCAAACTGCCAAACTAGAATGGAGTTAGCTACTTCTTCCAGCAACAACGCTGTCGTGCATGGCCACAGTCAGTCTGCAACCACGCTATCCTGATTGTTGTAGTGTAGCATTCAGGCACTGAGGTCAGTCCTTGTCCATACCTAATCGTTGACCAGTTCTACATGGACAACAAATAGGACAAAACTGTAGCGGTTGATTGATGTCATCCGGGCCATGGATTTTCTGGGATGCTAATGCTTTGGAGCACTATGGGTGTTCTTGTAATCTTCTCGTCAAGCACCTGCCCCTACGAGACCATTAAAACAGGGACAAATCAACGTTCCATGATCCATGTGTCGCTTCTTTCCATGATGCGTCTCATTCCCATGGTGATGAAATCGGTACACATCCGAGTAGAGGCGTATCGGGGTGTGTCTCAGATGAGTTGCCTAGATAAAATCGTAAGGTGTATATATGGGAAGCGCGGGGCTATATATATAGTCAGAAAAAACGAACTCATACTTGCAGGAAACACGGTGGAGAGAGAATGAAAGCTTTGCTTAGAAATAAATAAACACTTTATGGTTTAGGTGTGAGTTATATCCAATATCTAATCTTTATTTATTGATTGAAGTTCGGCCAAAAACAGCAGAGTAAGTCCACACACCTACTATATATAGTGAGCATATACATGGACATGAACACAACCCAAAACTTTATTTTTTTTGATTGATCGCCTGAACTGACACACCACATGCCTAGGCCTTAAGAGAAGACGGATGATAGATGTGACAATTGTAGGGATCAAAATCAGGTGGATGGCTACCCAACTGAGTCTTTGATTGGTCCACGACACAGAACCATAATTTACTGCTATACATATGCACATTTGTTACCAACCTAATCCCTCAGCTCAACAATTAGGCACACAGAGATTGCATAAGATCTAGCATACAAGTTTCTGGAAGGTTCTAGAAGGATCTAGACCAATAGATAGCAGTGGAACTGTAGAAGAAGGGGTGGGATAAGAATCGAGTCCGCAGACTCGCCTCGAGCTCTCGCACGCCGCCGGTTCGTTGGTCTGGTCCTTCGACACCTCTTCCTGATGTGGTGTTCATTGTTTATACTATCTTCCCTTCCTGCTTGGTCCAGAGTCAGTCTTCCTTCGTTCTTGATCCAGCCCATATATCCTTTCATAGGACCAGCCTATAGTATCTCTAGTAGTATCATGACAACATTTTTCAAGAAGGGGCAGATAGATTGGGGTCCTGTTTGGTTAGCCCTTGCCAAGAGCTGCCAGGAGCAGATAGCATCCCATGGTGTCTGATTTCAAACTCTGCCGGTGGCTAAGGTCCTAATGCAAGTATGCAGGCACTCAACCAATTACGCTCTATGGCCTGTTTGTTGTGTATCTAGGCAAAGCTGCCTCTGTCTGGCCATTGTTTGAGACCACTGTCTGGTCATTGTCTGAGACCTTCAGCAAACAGAGCATTGCCTGAGACCATTATCTGCTCGGCAAGCTGCCTCTGTCTCTGGCCTTGTTCCCAACAGCCCCTAAGACAGTGAGAGGAAAGGAGATTATTCTGTCTACTTGGATATTTGGGTTCCTTGTTGTAACCATCTTTTTTTTTTGCCGTAACCATATTGATGTCTTTTCTGTTATTGCTATATTCAAATACTTCATTTTTAAGTGACATGTCTATGCAGCAGCGTAGGTACATACATAGTACAGTAGGTCATGTTTTGTGTAACGTAAGCCCTCTTAAGATGGAATCCTTCATATAATAACTAATTAATTAGATATTTTGCCTACAGATACACAACAAACAGGCCCTAGAGTAGATTTGGTTTTTTTTAGATAAAGGATAATTAATATCCGGCCTCTACATCTGAAGATGTACACAGCCAATTATTACAACGTATCTGATCGACGAAAATGAGAAAGCCAAAGTCTTTAACATAGACCAGGACACTAGAGCAAAATTGGTTGAGTGCCTGCATACTTGCATCAAGACCTTAGCCATCGGCAGAGATTGAAATTAGACACCAAGGGATGCTATCTGCTCCTCTGGCAGCTCTTGGCAAGGGCTAACCAAACAGGACCTCTATCTATCCTGTCCCTTCTTGAAAAATGTGCATACGCATACCGGTAAATTATGGTTGTGTTGTTGACCAATCAAGACTCGGTTGGCTAGCCGCCGTCCCCCCCCCCCCCCCCCCCCCCCACCACCACCACCGAGAGTTTGATCCCTACAATTGTCACATCTATCATCCGTCTTCTCTTAAGACCTAGGTATATGTGCTGTGACTTAGTTGCGTTTGTATTTGGTTGAGGCGACGATCAATCAAAAAATAAAGTTTTGGTTGTGTTCATGTCCATGTATAAGATCACTATATATATAGTAGGTGTGTGGACTTACTCTGCTGTTTTTGACCGTACTTTAATCATAAATAAAGATTAGATATTGGATATACTCAGACATAAACCATATATAGAGCCCCGTCGCGCTTACCATATATACACCATACAACTTTATCTAGACAACTCATCTGAGACACACCTCGATACGCCTATGGTCGGTTGTGTACAAATTTCATTATCATGGGAATGAGACGCATCATGGAAAGAAGCGACACAGGGAGCCTAGAACGTTGATTTGTCCCTGTTTTAGTGGTCTTGTGGGGGCAGGTGCTTGACGAAGAGATTACAAGAACACCCATAGTGTTCCAAAGCATTAGCCTCCCCGAAAATCCATGGCCCGGATGATATCAATCAACCGCTACACAGTGCTGTCCTGTTTGTTGTCCATGTGAAACTGGTCAACGATGACCAGTGCAGGGTAGCTAAAGAAACCTCGTTGGAAGTGGTGAAAAATGATTTATGGAGGCGGACAGTGATGCATTTGATGACCCTCCATTTTTTAGAAGTTAACATCTTACTCGATCCTATAGTGTCATAAGCAAACCCCTACAACTTCCTAGGTGTGTACTACATGTGTTTACTGACAGTATGTACATGGGAGATATACTACAAAGCATAGTGAAGTTAGTTAATTTTATAGAAATTGCCATTTAGAAAGTGGTGCTTAGAAAACGTTTTGTTTTAATTTTTTGCTGTGTTGATGTTTCGATACCTATAAATTTTGAGACCTTTTACAATGGTTGGAGTCGCATCTAATCGCATGCAATCACTTCCGTTAAATAACTCTTTTGATTGTTTTAATTCATGAAAGGGTAATATAGTCATTGTGCAGTCCAGAGAGGAAGCAGGCCGGAGCAGCGCAGCACATCGAGATCGTCCCGCAGACAGATTGGCAGCTGCGGCGAACGACGGATTGGCGGCGGCGGCGGCGGACGACGACAAACCGGCAAAGATGGAGAATGAAGTCGAATGAACCCTATAAAGAAAATATTTATCTAACACTATACTATTTGTATTATCCACCCCGACTATACTACTCAAAACATTATTTTTAGCATATCATGGTGCTGGAACCCGTTGATCTTCACGTGAAGTGGCGGACCTCAAAAATTATGGAGGGGGTGCGACCTTACCGTCTAATGACAGAGCGACAATGTAACTTACTAGCAATATAGCCATGATTTTAGCATGAATAATATAAAAAGAGGCAATATAAATTTAAGAGTTAAATGCACCACCAGCCCTTGAACATGTAAACCATGTGTCACATAGGCAGTGGCGGATCTAAGATGAGAACAAAGGAGGGGCTAAACAATGAAGGTTTAGAGGTTTAATTAGAAATTAATGGTAATTTGAGATAAGCTACTGTAGTTTACTAAAGAAAATATGTTTAGTAGGGGGGGCTGCAGCCCCGGCAGCCCCCCCTGTAGATCCGCCGCTGCACATAGGTCCATGATCTTGAAAAATACATTTTCTGGGCCCCTAAACATGTTAAGTTGGTGCACCACTGACACAGCCGACCACATGGACATTTTTTTGCTGACATGATGTGCTATAGCATGGCACATATATTTTTCATTTAATCCCTTGTATTTATTGTTCTCATAAAAATAGACCCTTCCTCCTCTCATCTCGCATGGCAGCGGCATGTGGATGCACTTGGCGTGGAAACCTTCGGGGGCAGCACAGGAGCTGCATTATGTGCCCCACACTCCACCGCGCTGGTGCTCTGGATGCTCCTCCAACACATCCTGGGGACACCACATCGGAGAACTTATCTGCAGCGCTCAAGTGCCTCACTGACGCGCTGTGACTCCTATTGGCCATCGGGCCTCCTGAGCATGAAGAAAGGCGTACGTCGTGCTGCTCATGTGCATCATGGCCGGAAGGTTCGGCGGCGGGAGCTGGGTGCTCAGGGCCGAGAATGGCAATGGCATGCTGAACGGGCAGTGGCTAAAGAAAACCGGCTCATGATCAGTGAGGTGGAGACTGTTGTACATATATAGGGACGGATCGCTGGGGCAGGTGGCCTGTGGCTCGAGCACACCCTACCGCCGCGAATTTCATGGAGCCCCCTAGAGCACCTCCAAGATTTTTTTACCATGGTTTCTTTGAAGAGGAGAGTCTGAAGATTGAAGATGAATTTTCAGCCTATCCTGAACTTTAATCCTAGATCCGTCACTGGTTGTCTGGTTGTACAACAGCTCATGGCTGCCAACTTGTCGGTGACTGACCAAGTCAGCTAGGTCCCCTCACCCCTCAGGGAGATGGTTTCCAATGTGACCAGAGGAAAGTCGAAGACGCACTGATTCACCATGTCAGCATAAATATAATGTGAGATTCATTTGGTCTGGATTTTGTAGGTGATGTGTTCTAAATTTCTTTGTGTGATACAATGCAACGAAAGATGCAGCTACCTGGAAACGGTACCTACCACGGCCACTATGCTGAGAGGTGAGAGCACGCGTCGGGCACTCCATTTCATAGTGACAGGAGCGCGCATTGTGCCCGCGGTGCCTGGCAAGGGTTGCAGCGCATCGGAGATGCTCGTGGTGATGTGGGCGGCAGAGATGGAGCATCTCCTGCACTGCCCCCCATGGTAAATGAGAGGAGGGTCTATTTTTTATTGAAAAAATAAATACAAGGGGTTAAATGAAGAATATATATCATGCCAACACGCCACATCAACAAAAAGGTTTCCACATGGCTACCATGCATGGGCCTGCGGTGTGCTATTTATTAACAGGTTTAGGGATTTAGAATATTGCATTGCAAAATCATGGACATAGGTGACACACGCTTACAACTCGGTTCTAGATCTTGACATTCAGGTCCTCCACCTTCTTAGCACAACGCTGGCGATGTCCGTCCATGTTAACACCGTGTCTCCTGTGCCTTGCCCAGATTCCTTCACACCCACAGCAAGCCTCAACTCTAATGGCTGACTCATGTCATTTGAACCATGAACATGACAGCTTGATAGTATGTGTGGACAGTGTGGGTGTCCTTGTAATCTCATCGTCTAGCCATGTTCGACGCCTGTTTCAGACCATAGAAACAGGAAGAAACCAAATTTCCTAGATTCATTTGTCACCTCTTTCTGTGATGCGTCCTATTCCCTTAATGACCAAACTTGTAACGACAAGAATAAGCCTATCATGCTTTTATAAACATTATAATATTTTCTTGCCTGGATCGCGCCATACTCGATATGTTTTCTAGGTACAATGGTAACGTCCTATCTAGGATCAATGCATAGGGCAAGGGATGAGGGTCCTATTTATGCACAAGGGCTGGGCTATAGTAAGAAGAAGAAAGGCTAAACCATCTACTTGTAACACGTGTAGGTGATGGAGAGAGAGAGAGAGAGAGAGAGAGAGAGAGAGAGAGAGAGAGAGAGAGAGCTCAGCTCACAAATAAATAAACACTTTTTATTTGAAGTTTAATTCGTCCTCACCTACTATATATATACTGGATCTTTGCATGTGGTCTCCATTGTTGGAACCTCCTTGTAGTAAGGCTTCATATTTCCTTCCCTAGCTTGGGCACACGACATATGAGGATACGTTATATTAGAGCATTGAGAAGAAGGATGGGGTGGTGCCGGATGGTCTGTCCCCTAAAAATGGCTCCTTAGGGCTTGGTCCCATCTTTGGAAGGACGAAGAGCTAGCCTAAAAATGGCTCCTTCCAGGTTCTATAAAAGAAGCACCTAGAGGCAGACTCCATATAAGAGACTCACCTCTGAAAATATATTAACAGTGCTTCTGGTGAATCAAACTCACAACTTTCTCATCACATATAAGACATCCCTGTACCACTACACCACACACCATGAACACTATATAGCATGTTATTATGTGTGGACACTATGGATGTCCTTGTAATCTCGTCGTCTAGCCATATCCCGTATTTGCAGCAGACCATTCAAACAGGGAGAAACCATGTTTAGGGCACTTCCAACAATGAAACCAGGTGGTTTCTATCTTTATTAATTATAGTGTCACCTAAGCAAAATGATGATGTGACATTCTAATTAAAGAGGAGAGATAAGGAAATAGTGTTAAATATATAGACTAATTAAAGAGGAGAGATAAGGAAATGTGATAGTGAGCACATGTTTACTCGCTTCGTTTGTCACCTCTTTACGTGATGTGTCCCATTCCCATAATTGACCAACAAACCTGTACCGACAACCATAAGCCTATCATGCTCTTATAAACATAATGTTTTCTTGTCGATCTAGATCTCGTCGTATTCCATTTGTTTTTTAGATAGTATGGTAACACGGGCCTACCTATGATAGATGCACGGGGCAAGGGATGAGGCTCTTATATATATAGTAAGGCTAAACCGTCTACTTAATTATAACACATGCATAGGTGATGCAGAGAGACGTACAGAGAGAGCTCTGTTCACAAATAAATAAACACTTTTTATTTGAGGTGTGCATAATCCAATGCATAAATTTTATTTTATTGAAGTTTAAGTCATCCTCGCCAACTATATATAGTGAATATATGCATGTTACAAATAAATAAACACTTTTTATTTGAGGTGTGCTTTTCAAGATTGAAGGGGGTAGATTAACGTCCTGTTTGATTAACGTCTGATTTGAGACGCCAGGGGCAAAGTCGCTAAGATCATGGGCAGCTCACATTAATTACCAGCATTTGCAGCAGAGCATGTGAGGGGTCACGAGAGTTTGTACGTACCACTCGGTTGAGTTGTGCGTCCTAGCGTGGTCTTCAGGGATAGTATATCAAACTCTACGAAAAATTCAACATATGCATTCACCAAATCTATCTCCATATTTTGAACTTCCCTTGACATATGTTTAGACTATATATATATACTACCTGATGCAGCATTTTATGAAGCAATGGATGTACACATATACGTGATGCCTCATTAATCAGCAAAAGGAGGATATATGATGTGATGTAACAACTATGCTGTGTTCAAAACTATTAATAGGGAAAAGGCCCAAAAGACTGCATGATCTTTCTGACTTGCTAAAAACCTCTAAACTTAGCATAATCTGATGCTGGCTGTTCTGAGGTCTACGAACTGTATATGTGAATTGTGAAGCAGTGGTCAAGGGTTCCACCATTGTAAGCTAATAAAAAAATACTCCTTTCTTTTAGGGTCACATTTTGGTCATTTCACAAATGCAGGCATCTGTGACAAAGGATCACATTTTGATTATTATTTCCTTGTCGTCTGAGTGCCCATCTCTTAATCACAAGGGCTGACATATGTTGGTAATAGGGTTCACATGTTCTATCTGTAGGAGCCACTATATTTTTGTTTACAAATGAATCAGGACGTACAAACAGGTTGTTTTATCCGAAGATGTATTCTATTGCTACTGGCTAGCTTGTGACGATGTCCTGTCTTGCAGAGGCGCTGTGGCCCTTGCACTGCCTTCCGAACTGGAATTAGTATGGTTTTACATGCCATCCACCGATGTCGTCTAGCAGCTAGAGTACACACTGAGGTTCCCGATATTCACCTTCAGCAGGGCGAAAGCTAAACTGATGATCGGCAACCGTGGTTGAGCAACTTGTTTCCAATTTCCTAACACTGTGGGTTGCAATCTGCTGTTGTACAGCAGAGCATTCAAACAAGAACAAATCAATTTTCCACAAAAGCTGTGTCCCATACTTCCGTCATGTTTCTCATTCCAATGCTAATGATTTCTGTAGAGCCAAGCATTAACTATATATATGTCGAGCTTAATGTCTAGATGAAAGGAGTTGGGTGTCGGATAGTGTAACAACCTAAATTTTTCTTTAGTTCAAAATAGATTAATATGATTTATTTTAATTTTTTGTGGCATAATAACATAGGCAAAATAAATAAATGTTGGGGAAATAAAATTTATCCTAGTTTAGTAACAAGTTGATGCATACATGCTGCTGCATTCTTTTGTTTGAGTGAAGTTCAAATTTGAAAACTGAATTTCAAAATTGTTTTGGAAAGGATTTGGAAAAGCTTTGCAAATAAAAAGAAAAAAGGGCAAAACATTTCATTCCCTTCTTCCAATCTGGCCCGAAGGCCCTTTCCCTCCCTCTCTTTCGGCCCACGCTTCCTCCTTCTCGCTACCGCGCGGCCCAACTAGCCGGGCCGGCCCAACCCAGCAGGCAGGCGCCGGTGCCCTCCGCTCTGCTCAAGCGCCGAGTCGCTGACCGCCTGGTCCCGCGCTCGCGCCCACTGACAGGTGGGGCCCACCTGTCAGTGCGGTCACCCCCAACCTCCCGACGAACTCGGGAGCTGTTGCCGCCGCCGCGTCTCCAAATCCACCGCCCCGCGTCCGATTTTCTCGCCGCCTGAGCTTATCCCGGGTGCGCTTGAGCTCTATAAAAGACCCGCGCCCGCAGCTGCCTTCCGCTTCCCACCTTCTCGCCTCGAAGCACTCTCATCAGAGCTCCAAGCCGCCGAAACCCTAGCCGCCGCCGCCGAGCTATTCTCTGCAATTCGACGCTAGGCTGTCGAATTGGGCCAACTCTTGAGCTTCGTCGAGCCGTAAGGAAGCTCCGGAGCTCTATTTCCATCTGTTTTCCCTCTCCATCCACTCACTAATTGATCGCCGGACTTGCAGGACGCCGCTGACCGCCAATCTCCTCCGTGCGCCGTCCTCGATCGATCTCCTACTTCGTTTTGTGGTTGGGTGAGTTCGCCATCCCTTCCTCTTTCTCCCGGTCGTTTCCGATTCGCGAATGGCGGCCGGAATCGCCGAGTGGGCCAACTCCGGCGAGCTCCGCCGCCGCGGAAGGTCCAAGCCGCCGCGCCGGCACTGTGCAAGCCGGTAGCGCCGCCCCACCCTCCGTTGATTTAATCCGGACCGTCCAAATCCGATCGGACGGCCCTCAGTGGCCGATACCCCTTCGCTGGCAGATTTGCTGAAGAGCCCCGCTGGCCTCAGCCTCGGGCGAGTCGGGGAAGAGCCCGCTGGCCTCAGCCTCGGGCGAGACGGGGAAGAGCCCGCTGGTCTCAGCCTCGGGCGAGACGGGGAAGAGCCCCGCTGGCCTCAGCCTTGGGCGAGACGGGGAAGAGCCCCCGCTGGCCTCAGCCTCGGGCGAGACGGGGAAGAGCCCGCTGGCCTCAGCCTCGGGCGAGACGGGAAGAGCCCCGCTGGCCTCGGTCCATCCCTGGCCAGCGCAGTAAATCAGAATTTCTGATTTATTTTATTTCGAAAATACTTTGATCTATTTACAGGATTGCCATTACACCATTTTGTCTATATCTTGCTCAATTTAACTCCGTTTTGATCCATTCAAATTGCGTTAGTTTCGTAATTTCGTGCTCTACGCAGTAGTACCACTGTAGATTAGATTTGCAAAAGTTTTATTTCACGTTTAAGTCAGTCTCGTTTAGGCCTTTTGTAATCTTGTTTAGGCCGTAACTTCCGCGTTTTAAATCCGATTTCGGTGATCCAAACGTCTATGTGATCGTAGTGACGAATAGATCTGTTTTACAACTTCTATTTTTTTATTTAAATCTGTTGGTGTACTGTTCTAATGATAGATCTGTTTGCAATGCATGTGTGTGCGTGGATGCTTGTATGTTGCGTTGTATTCGAGTTCATACGGTGAGCAGTACGTGGGTGACCAAGATCAGATCTACTACGACCAGCAGGAGGACCAGAACCAGGAATACGCGAATCAAGGCAAGTATACATGGGATCATCCTTGTTACCTACGCACTTTAATCTACCAATCATGTGCATGTGTCAAAATGATAACCATAGGTTTTATCTAGATATTCAACTTGTTCCTTGATACCGTGGGATATATGTGCATTTGGGTAGATCTGCTAGTGCTGTAAACCTATAACTATGGTCTAATTAAATAATTAATGATATGCGCAACGTCTGTTCTTATCTTGCTCTTGGTAATGTGGACCCGGGCGTGGGAGTCATCGTGCTCTTGGCCCCCTTAAATGATCTTCTGCGGGCAAAAGCTGGGACATACAGTACAACCGTGAGGGCTACATGGCTCTGGTTTTAGTTGGTTCGATGACCTCTCCTCGCTTGATGGTGGTTACCTGAAAGGGCACAAAAGGGGCTTGACGAGACGGGTATAGGACGGCCGCCTGGTCTCATGTGTATAGCCGGGAAGGAATGTGCCATCGGAAAGGGGGTTCCTATATCTGCTTGCCGATTGGAAACCTAGTGGCCATTATCTTGTTAGGGGAACCTCGAAAGACTTCATAGTGTACCCTGCCGCACTTCCTCGGAAGAGGTGATATGGGATTTGCAACCCCTGGCATATGGGGATCACGGCTCACGGGTAAAGTTGTACAAACTCTGCAGAGTAATAAACTGATATATCAGCCGTGCTCACGGTCACGAGCGGCTCGGAAAACTTGCAGGCTAACCACTTAAATGAAATTTACTTTTGTTCACATCATGTTTACGTTTCCGGACGATGTTGCCATATATTAATTATTATTCATGTGGATTAATTGGGTTTGCAAGCACAACTTGATGATTAATAAATGCTAAAATCTTGACCCACTAAAAGTGCTAACCGCAGTAAACCCGTGTCAAGCCTTTTGAGCTGCATAACCCCATGTTGCTTGCTGAGTACGAGATGTACTTACGCTTGTTATATTTTCTTCTTTTTGGATAAAAATCCCGGATGGGTAACAGATGGATATGAGTATGAGCAAGATAAGTTTCCAGAGGATTTCTAGTCTTGTGGACCACCAGTCAACGTCCCTGTGGAGTGGAGCTTCGTCGAGAGATATTTATCTTTCCGCTGGTTTATGTTTAGTTTTATTTGATGAGTTGTAATAAATACGCTATGTAATAAGCACAGTGATGATGCCTTTCTTTGTAATTTGTCCCTTATGTGTGCGACTGTTTCCTGGGCGCACATAAGTTTATACATTTAATTTTGTTCTTAAAATTGGGTGTGACAAATTGGTATCAAAGCCGTGTTGACTGTAGGACGCAAGCCTAGGTAGAAAGGGTTGTGTTAGTCTCTTTTTACTCTTCTGGATCATGCTTTTGCATTTTATTCTTGTTAATTGTCAAAATTTTATTCTACTTTCTCATATTCTATTATAAAATTGTTGATCTAATCTCAACTTATTCTTAAAACTTTGATAGATGCCTCGTGCCCAGAAGACTGCCCGCATCAGCACAGGAGGACAGCTTCCACCTTCAGTCCCCTACGTGCCACAGGAGGACGACATCATCATGATCTCTGATGATGAGGAAGAGATGGAACCCATGGAGGAGGAGCCCGTGGAGGAAATGGTGTTGGTCCATGACATCACTGGACGTGACGGCGAGGAATGGTACCTGACACCAGATGCGTCACCAGAGTACACCTCTGCTCCAGCACCTGCTCCAGTACCTGCTTCAGCACCTACACCGACACCTGCACCTGCGTCGGCACCACCAGTTGTGCCGGTGTACCCCGTGGTGTCTACACGTACACCGACTCCGTCGCCAACTCCTGTGCCGGAAGACGACGAGGCGGGCTGGCACCGCAGGACCCTGTTCCCGAAGGCCTCCGGCAACGCCTACTACCACAAGCTGCTGAAGGAGATGTTGGGGAAGTACTACCCCGACTTGAAGGCCAAGTTTCGCTACATGAGCGTTGAGCATTACCACCCAGTGGAGGCTACCTGCTGGGAGACTTTCTTGACCATCACCTCCTGGAATGAAGGTCTGGGATCTGAACAGCATGAGTCTACCCACACCCAAGGAGCCAGACGTCAGACACTGCACGCCAGCTTAGAAGATGCTGCGGAGGTGGCTTACTTGCATTACCATGGTCGTCGTTTCGAGGTCATGAGGCATGACAAGTACTGGTACCTGCCGCGCAACAGACCCGAGGAGGACACCTGGGTTGTGTTGATGACCCCTAGCGTCAACCCCGCCATGGATGCTGCCGTGGATCACCTGTGTGAGGTGCAGGTTCACAAGGACAATCTGACGATTGAGCTAGGCAATGCTCAAGCTGCTGCACGGCGACATCAAGTTGAGATCGACCACCTCAGGGCACAGCTAGGGATGCCCCCGCTTTACAAGGAGAATGAAGAACCTTACACTTACATCGACACTGCGCCATAGACTAGTGCCATGCTTTGTAATAATCGTTAGTAGTTCGATAGTCGTGTCTTTTAGTGAGTTGTGGAACTTGATGATCATTTGCTTGTCATTATGAAACATGTTTGATTTGGATCTTTCTATGTTTGTGAGATTGTGGGCTTGTCCGCAAATCTCTTAGTTGAGTTTTTCTTATGAGTTAGTAAAGTTTCTGGGTTTTCATATATGCTGTTTCTGCTGTTCTGCTTGGAGCAGTCTGCGTTCTCTTCGACATATCTCCAGATCCGTATGACCAAATGCAGTGAAATTTTTTATGGTAACAACTAGACTTCCATATCTAACAAACCCCACTGGAATCACCTAAAAAACATTTTTCGTTTGTGAGATATGGCTGTCACAAGTTAAGGTTTCTGCGCAGTCTGGAGGACAAAATAGTTTCGCTTGTGTTCTGTTTTTGGGTACGTTAATGACAGAATCTGGGGAAACGATCTGAATGAGACTTGTAGATAATTTCATTATCTTTCCAACAGATTAAAGAACGCCTTAATCCGATATCTGGAACTCGAGATATGACTGATTTACCTGGCTGTTACTGCTGAAACTATTTCACTTCTATTCCATATGCTTACCCCAAAACTATTCTCTGATCACTAAATAAACTTGCATATTTTTGGATCACAGATGGCTGCCAGAGGAGCTGGTTTTGGAGGTGGGCGTGGACGTGGACGTGGTCGTGGAGCACCAGTGAATCCACCACCACCACCGCCACCATTGGACATCCAACAGCTGATGGGCATCCAGGCCCAGTTTATGCAAACAATGATGCAACACATGCACAACCAGCCAGCAGGAGCACCACCGCCATTGCATGTGAGGGACAAGAGGGGAGAGTTCCTGAAGGGGCACCCTCCAGTGTTCACCCACGCAGTAGACCCACTGGATGCTGACGATTGGCTGCGAGCAGTTGAAAAACAGCTGAACATAGCTCAGTGCACCGACCTTGAGAAGGTCCTATATGCTTCAGGGCAGCTTCAAGGGGCTGCCCAGGATTGGTGGGAGTCTTTCGAGTATGGACGTCCCAACAATGCACCTGCACTTACCTGGCAGGAATTCAAGCAAATGTTCCGCTCCTATCACATACCGGATGGTCTAGTGGAACTGAAGCAAGAGGAATTCAGGGCCCTGAAGCAAGGGTCAATGTCTGTGGCGGAGTATCGTGACAAGTTCTCACAGCTGTCACGTTATGCTCCCAAAGATGTGGCAGAGGACAAGGACAAGCAACGCTGTTTCCTAAGGGGGTTGCAGGATGGCCTACAACTGCAGCTTATGGCCAATGTATATGCTGATTACCAGACACTGGTTAATCGCGCTATTGTTATAGACAATAAGCGCAGGGATATGGAGGCCAAGAAAAGGAAGTTCTTGGGGCAGACATCCAACAACAACACTCGCCCCCGCATGAATCCCCCACCCCAAAACCAACTGCGTAATCAAGGACCCCCGAACCAATGGGGAGGTGGACAGAACCAGCAGCGGAATCAGTTCCAACAGCAACGACAACAGAAACAGATGCAGGGAGGTCAACAGGTGCCTCGTCAGGGAGTGCCTGCCAACAATCAAGCAAGAGGGGGAGCTCCAAATAACTCCAATGTGTGTTTTCGTTGTGGAGAGCAGGGACATTATGCTAACAATTGTCCTCGGAAGCAGAACCAACCCGCACCTCAGGGGCAGAACAACCAGAAGGGGAACTACCCGAAGCCAGCACCTAATGTTGGACGCGTGAACCATGTGGCTGCTGAAACTGCACAGGAGGCGCCAGAAGTAATGATGGGTACGTTCAGTATCAATTCCATCCCTGCTACAATTCTTTTTGATTCTGGTGCTTCACATTCTTTCATCTCGCAAGATTTTGTTAGAATACATAGTGTGCCTTTGTGTGCCATGAACAATCCTATAGCAGTAAATTCACCTGGGGGTTATATGAGGGCCACATATCAGTGTTTTTCAGTTAGTGTGAGTCTAAGGGGGGTAGAGTTCCAAGTGAGACCCATTGTGTTGAGGACAGCGGGGATAGATATAATTCTCGGAATGGATTGGATGATGCAACATCGAGCAGAGATTCAGTGCCAGGAGAAGGTAGTGATGTTGACGACTCCTAGTGGGGACAGACTCAGAGTTGATGTGGTCATGAAGGAGCAGCCGAAGGCTGTGGTGAACCAGTTAGAGAAAGATAACCAACCACAAGATCGGCTGATGGAAGAATTCCAGGATGTTTTTCCCGATGATCTACCAGGTATGCCACCTGACCGAGATGTTGAGTTTATTATTGAGTTATTGCCTGGAACTGCACCTATAGCTCAAAGGCCATATAGAATGGGGGTAGATGAACTAGAAGAACTAAAGAAACAATTAAAAGAGTTACAAGAAAAGGGTTTTATTCGTCCTAGTTCCTCACCTTGGAGGTCACCAGTTATCTTTGTTGATAAAAAGGATGGGGGTCAGCGTATGTGTGTTGATTATCGGACCTTGAATAGAGTCACAATTAAGAACAAATACCCCCTTGCCTAGAATTGATGACCTCTTTGACCAGTTAAAAGGTGCTTGTGTATTCTCTAAAATCGATCTTCGATCGGGATACCACCAGATCAAGATTCGAGCTACCGACATCCCTAAGACAGCCTTTGTTACTAGATACGGGCTATATGAGTATACTGTTATGTCTTTTGGATTGACTAATGCCCCCGCACACTTTATGTACATGATGAATAAGGTTTTCATGGAGTACCTAGATCTGTTCGTGGTAGTGTTCATCGATGACATTTTAATATATTCTAAGAACGAGGAGGAACATGCAGAACACTTAAGACTGGTTTTGCAGAAACTCCGTGAGCATAAGTTGTATGCAAAGCGGAGTAAGTGTGAGTTCTGGTTGAAAGAAGTTGCTTTTCTGGGTCATGTTATCTCAAATGGAGGAATAGCTGTGGACCCTAGCAAGGTTAAGGATGTGTTGGATTGGGATCCACCAGTGGATGTAAGTGAGGTTCGTAGTTTCCTGGGAATGGCAGGATACTACCGACGGTTTATTGAGGGGTTTTCTAAAATAGCTAAACCTATGACCGCCCTATTAGAGAAGAATGCCAAATTCCTATGGACTGAAAAGTGCCAAGCCAGTTTTGAGGAGTTGAAGAAGAGGTTGACTACAGCTCCAGTACTAGTCTTACCTGATCTGAGTAAGAAGTTCTCTATCTTTTGTGATGCTTCTCGTATGGGCCTGGGATGTGTTCTGATGCAGGAAGGTAGAGTTGTTGCTTATGCATCTAGGCAATTGAGGAAACATGAGTTGAATTATCCTACCCATGATCTGGAGTTAGCCGCAGTGGTTCATGCACTGAAGATTTGGAGACACTATCTTATAGGACATCCTAGTGATATCTATACAGATCACAAAAGCTTGAAATACATATTCACTCAGCCAGATCTGAACCTAAGACAACGCCGATGGTTGGAGTTAATTAAGGACTATGACCTGGAGGTGCATTATCATCCAGGGAAAGCGAATGTTGTAGCAGATGCCCTGAGTAGGAAGAGTCATGTGAATGAACTCTTAATCACAGAATGGTCCGAGAAATTATGTGAGGAAATGGCATATCTAAATCTGGGTTTTGTCGCTAGTGCAGTGGAGATGGAAGTAATGCCCACACTTGAGAAGGAGATACGTCAAGCTCAACTGCAGGATGAAAAGTTAAAGGAGATATCTGGGAATATAGTACTTGGGAAGGCACCCGGTTTCAAGCTAGATGAGGATGGTACCTTGTGGTTTGGTAAGAGGATCTGTGTACCTGATGTGAAGTCCCTTAAGGAGGCTATTTTGAAAGAAGCACATGAGTCAGCCTACTCCATTCATCCGGGTAGCACTAAGATGTATTTGGATCTGAAAGAAAAGTATTGGTGGTATGGCCTGAAAAGAGATGTAGCAGAATATGTGGCAATATGTGATACCTGTCAGAGAGTCAAGGCTGAACACCAGCGACCTGCCGGTTTGCTACAACCTATGAAAGTACTAGAATGGAAATGAGAAGAAGTGGGCATGGATTTCATAGTTGGTTTACCACGCACCCAACGAGGTTATGACTCAATCTGGGTGATCGTGGATCGACTCACTAAGGTTGCTCATTTTCTACCAGTTAAGACCACTTATACAGGGGCAAGATTGGCAGAGCTATATATGGAAAGAATAGTGTGTTTGCATGGAGTTCCCAAAAAGATTGTGTCTGACAGAGGCACTCAGTTCACATCACATTTCTGGGGAAAAGTCCACGAATCGTTAGGGACACAGTTGACTTTTAGTACAGCTTACCACCCTCAGACAGATGGACAGACGGAACGGACCAATCAGATCCTAGAGGACATGCTGAGAGCCTGTGCTCTGCAGTATGGTACTAGTTGGGACAAAAGTTTGCCGTATGCAGAGTTCTCCTACAACAACAGTTACCAGAAGAGTCTCAAAATGGCACCATTCGAGGCCTTGTATGGAAGGAAATGTAGGACTCCGTTGTTCTGGAATCAAACCGGGGAGAGCCAAGTGTTCGGACCCGATGTGCTCAGGGACGCTGAGGAACATGTGAGAAAAATCAGGGATAATTTGAGGATAGCCTAGTCCCGACAGAAGAGCTATGCTGACACTCGTAGAAGGGACTTAACCTTTAAGGTAGGAGATTTTGTGTACCTAAAAGTAACCCCTATGCGCAGTATAAAGAGGTTTAACATGAAGGGCAAGTTGGCACCCAGATATGTGGGACCATTCCAGATTAAAGAAAGACGTGGGGAAGTGGCATACCAATTAGAGTTACCCGCGAGTTTGTCAGGAGTACACGATGTGTTCCATGTCTCCCAATTAAAAAAATGTTTACGGGTTCCAGAGGAACAAATACCGCTAGAGGAATTAACTGTGAAGGAAGATCTGACATATAAGGAGTACCCAGTGAAAATTTTGGAGATAGCTGAAAGGATTACCAGGAGTCGAGCTATTAAGATGTGCAAAGTGCAGTGGAATCGGTATACCGCAGAAGAGGCTACTTGGGAAAGAGAGGATGAGCTCAGAAAGGCTTACCCGCAGTTGTTCGAGTAAGCACCAGTCGAATCTCGAGGACGAGATTCATGTTAAGGGGGGTAGGTTTGTAACAACCTAAATTTTTCTTTAGTTCAAAATAGATTAATATGATTTATTTTAATTTTTTGTGGCATAATAACATAGGCAAAATAAATAAATGTTGGGGAAATAAAATTTATCCTAGTTTAGTAACAAGTTGATGCATACATGCTGCTGCATTCTTTTGTTTGAGTGAAGTTCAAATTTGAAAACTGAATTTCAAAATTGTTTTGGAAAGGATTTGGAAAAGCTTTGCAAATAAAAAGAAAAAAGGGCAAAACATTTCATTCCCTTCTTCCAATCTGGCCCGAAGGCCCTTTCCCTCCCTCTCTTTCGGCCCACGCTTCCTCCTTCTCGCTACCGCGCGGCCCAACTAGCCGGGCCGGCCCAACCCAGCAGGCAGGCGCCGGTGCCCTCCGCTCTGCTCAAGCGCCGAGTCGCTGACCGCCTGGTCCCGCGCTCGCGCCCACTGACAGGTGGGGCCCACCTGTCAGTGCGGTCACCCCCAACCTCCCGACGAACTCGGGAGCTGTTGCCGCCGCCGCGTCTCCAAATCCACCGCCCCGCGTCCGATTTTCTCGCCGCCTGAGCTTATCCCGGGTGCGCTTGAGCTCTATAAAAGACCCGCGCCCGCAGCTGCCTTCCGCTTCCCACCTTCTCGCCTCGAAGCACTCTCATCAGAGCTCCAAGCCGCCGAAACCCTAGCCGCCGCCGCCGAGCTATTCTCTGCAATTCGACGCTAGGCTGTCGAATTGGGCCAACTCTTGAGCTTCGTCGAGCCGTAAGGAAGCTCCGGAGCTCTATTTCCATCTGTTTTCCCTCTCCATCCACTCACTAATTGATCGCCGGACTTGCAGGACGCCGCTGACCGCCAATCTCCTCCGTGCGCCGTCCTCGATCGATCTCCTACTTCGTTTTGTGGTTGGGTGAGTTCGCCATCCCTTCCTCTTTCTCCCGGTCGTTTCCGATTCGCGAATGGCGGCCGGAATCGCCGAGTGGGCCAACTCCGGCGAGCTCCGCCGCCGCGGAAGGTCCAAGCCGCCGCGCCGGCACTGTGCAAGCCGGTAGCGCCGCCCCACCCTCCGTTGATTTAATCCGGACCGTCCAAATCCGATCGGACGGCCCTCAGTGGCCGATACCCCTTCGCTGGCAGATTTGCTGAAGAGCCCCGCTGGCCTCAGCCTCGGGCGAGACGGGGAAGAGCCCGCTGGCCTCAGCCTCGGGCGAGACGGGGAAGAGCCCGCTGGTCTCAGCCTCGGGCGAGACGGAGAAGAGCCCCGCTGGCCTCAGCCTTGGGCGAGACGGGGAAGAGCCCCGCTGGCCTCAGCCTCGGGCGAGACGGGGAAGAGCCCGCTGGCCTCAGCCTCGGGCGAGACGGGGAAGAGCCCCGCTGGCCTCGGTCCATCCCTGGCCAGCGCAGTAAATCAGAATTTCTGATTTATTTTATTTCGAAAATACTTTGATCTATTTACAGGATTGCCATTACACCATTTTGTCTATATCTTGCTCAATTTAACTCCGTTTTGATCCATTCAAATTGCGTTAGTTTCGTAATTTCGTGCTCTACGCAGTAGTACCACTGTAGATTAGATTTGCAAAAGTTTTATTTCACGTTTAAGTCAGTCTCGTTTAGGCCTTTTGTAATCTTGTTTAGGCCGTAACTTCCGCGTTTTAAATCCGATTTCGGTGATCCAAACGTCTATGTGATCGTAGTGACGAATAGATCTGTTTTACAACTTCTATTTTTTTTATTTAAATCTGTTGGTGTACTGTTCTAATGATAGATCTGTTTGCAATGCATGTGTGTGCGTGGATGCTTGTATGTTGCGTTGTATTCGAGTTCAGACGGTGAGCAGTACGTGGGTGACCAAGATCAGATCTACTACGACCAGCAGGAGGACCAGAACCAGGAATACGCGAATCAAGGCAAGTATACATGGGATCATTCTTGTTACCTACGCACTTTAATCTACCAATCATGTGCATGTGTCAAAATGATAACCATAGGTTTTATCTAGATATTCAACTTGTTCCTTGATACCGTGGGATATATGTGCATTTGGGTAGATCTGCTAGTGCTGTAAACCTATAACTATGGTCTAATTAAATAATTAATGATATGCGCAACGTCTGTTCTTATCTTGCTCTTGGTAATGTGGACCCGGGCGTGGGAGTCATCGTGCTCTTGGCCCCCTTAAATGATCTTCTGCGGGCAAAAGCTGGGACATACAGTACAACCGTGAGGGCTACATGGCTCTGGTTTTAGTTGGTTCGAGGACCTCTCCTCGCTTGATGGTGGTTACCTGAAAGGGCACAAAAGGGGCTTGACGAGACGGGTATAGGACGGCCGCCTGGTCTCATGTGTATAGCCGGGAAGGAATGTGCCATCGGAAAGGGGTTCCTATATCTGCTTGCCGATTGGAAACCTAGTGGCCATTATCTTGTTAGGGGAACCTCGAAAGACTTCATAGTGTACCCTGCCGCACTTCCTCGTTAGAGGTGATATGGGATTTGCAACCCCTGGCATATGGGGATCACGGCTCACGGGTAAAGTTGTACAAACTCTGCAGAGTAATAAACTGATATATCAGCCGTGCTCACGGTCACGAGCGGCTCGGAAAACTTGCAGGCTAACCACTTAAATGAAATTTACTTTTGTTCACATCATGTTTACGTTTCCGGACGATGTTGCCATATATTAATTATTATTCATGTGGATTAATTGGGTTTGCAAGCACAACTTGATGATTAATAAATGCTAAAATCTTGACCCACTAAAAGTGCTAACCGCAGTAAACCCGTGTCAAGCCTTTTGAGCTGCATAACCCCATGTTGTTTGCTGAGTACGAGATGTACTTACGCTTGTTATATTTTCTTCTTTTTGGATAAAAATCCCGGATGGCTAACAGATGGATATGAGTATGAGCAAGATAAGTTTCCAGAGGATTTCTAGTCTTGTGGACCACCAGTCAACGTCCCTGTGGAGTGGAGCTTCGTCGAGAGATATTTATCTTTCCGCTGGTTTATGTTTAGTTTTATTTGATGAGTTGTAATAAATACGCTATGTAATAAGCACAGTGATGATGCCTTTCTTTGTAATTTGTCCCTTATGTGTGCGACTGTTTCCTGGGCGCACATAAGTTTATACATTCAATTTTGTTCTTAAAATTGGGTGTGACAGATAGATGCACAGAAGGTACATCACATATTGTTGTTTCAATATAAGCTGTGAATGAAAATCTATAATACTGTATAATGTTAGAATAATGCTACAAGGGGAGTGAAGCACGATTTAGGAATACGTTGCGCAGAGGAAAATATTGATACATACGAGTCTAATAAAATGTACAATAATGCATCGTTGCGCACAGGAATACTATATATCAGGTTCGAATTGAATTCATGAATGCATAATCCATCCAACTGAAGATGATTCGATGAAAGAAAGGGAGAAGCATATATGCATGCGACAGCTAGCGAGCAAGGCATTATATTTTTGGTAGATTCATGAATTTTCGTGTAAATGCTTGTGCGCGCGCTGATTGCACTATTTCTACAAAGAATATATGGCATTGATCCAGAAGGAGAGGCACCAGGAAAAGGCTAAAACCCTCCATCAGCATCGGCATGAGCCAAGTCTATTGCTGGGTCATGTAGGCCTTCAACGCAAGGAAAGATGCACCGTACTCCCTCCGTATCAGGTTTAGGAGACGTTTTGGAGCGGCGGCGGAGTATTAATTAAGTGGATTCTTGGTATAACTTATTTATTGCTTTTTTATACTCCCTCCATATTGAAAAAGCTGACGTTTTGGACAAGGTTTGGGTCAAACATTGGGAATATAAATCATAAATAACTTTTAAATTATTAAGTCTAGAGATGTAAAAATCATATAAATAAATTTGTCTTGAAAAATACTTTCATAAAAATATACATATACCACTTTGTAATAAATATTTTTAAAGAAACAAGTGGTTAAAGTGATGTTTTGGAGACCGTGTCGCTGTCTGAAACGTCAGCTTTTTCAATACGGAGGGAGTACATAGAACTCACAGATGTTCCAAAAGCAAGTTTATTTCTCTCATCGTCCATTGATCAGATCTTACCGACCTTTTCCTTTTGTGTTTTATACTTTTCTCCGACCCTAGCTAAACTTGAAGCCTTATGCGAGAGTTCGGATAAGCTAACAGTTCTTTGGTGGGTTTCTAGAAGCTATGTGTCACTGCCCACATATATATATTTGACTTGGTGGACAACCGGAATGTCGCACAATTTCATTGCCACAAGCTTGGTGGTGGGTTTGCAGACAACCGTGACTTGACCCACCTTCAATCTTAAATATAAATATATGGTGTTGATTTCACTATTTCTAGAAAGAATATACATATTTGCATGGCAATGAGAACGAGTGGCGCCAGGAAAAAGCTTAGGCCAAACATCCATATTGAGCTCACATAGCATGGCAGGCGCCCTGAGATGGAGCAAGCGGGGAGGCCGCTCCAGGCTCCAACAGCAAAAGGGCCCCCAGATATAACACAGCAAAT
Source organism: Coix lacryma-jobi var. lacryma-jobi (assembly GCA_009763385.1). Classification (NCBI taxonomy): domain Eukaryota; kingdom Viridiplantae; phylum Streptophyta; class Magnoliopsida; order Poales; family Poaceae; genus Coix; species Coix lacryma-jobi. The sequence continues at coordinate 9,699,124 of CM019831.1, read as the reverse complement.
GGTGCTTCAATGGAGGCACCATGTGGGATGGGTGAGTCCCGGCTGGCCGTGGATTGCTTCTTGCGATAGAAACTACCAACTGCACTTGCTAATTAATATGCTATCTGGTAGCTGATGCAGTCTTGCAGATCATTCTCTGTTTGTTTGTTGGATCGGTCAAAATTGGAGATGCCGCATAAATCATACCAACTGGATTGCCATTGTGGCTTAAAGTCTAATTTGTATGGTACATTTCCCTGTAGTTTGAAAATTTGGATTTTTTTCAGACGAAAACTACTAACTGCAGTTGCTATCCTACTAATCAGTAGTTCAGTACACACGTTTGCTTTCACAACCAAAGCCATACACGTTCGAATATCGATCAGTAGTAGTTCCAAGCAAGGTTACACGTATGGGTGAGACTAAGAGCCTGACAGTAAGTGACGGAGAGCGCACGCTCGCATCGATCGGCTGTTGTGCCACATCGAAGCTTCTTCTGGGAAGATTGAAAAGGGGCAGCTGGACCTTTGTAGATTAGTGGATGCAGAGATTGGGAAATAGCTTTAGCTGCAGTAGGTGCAGCTACAGACGCACTTATTAAGTTGCATGTGAGATTACAGATGATGAATGATTGACTGTGTTGAGGAAGGTTTGAGGCTTTTACCCGGTTTAGTCATTATCTTGCTATGCGCTTAATGTCTATGACTAACCGGTGGCGTGAGTTGTGTGGTGTTTCTGTGTTGGTGTGCGTGTGTGTGCGACATGTGTCTCTTGGCTGTGTTGATGTGCAGGTGTGGAGCTCGGATACAGTGGTCTATGGCGAGGTGTAGGTCAAGTTGAGACGTTCCGTGCCGACGGATCGGGTGCGGTGAAGGATGGGTGTGCCGTGCGGCGGACGTGCCACGCCGAGGTACCGAGCGATGAAGGGCGGACGTAAGGCTTGGACTGACGGACCGGAGGGCCAGAGGACCAGCTGTGGTAGCTGGCACGTGGCATCGGCGAGCAAGAGCACATGGGAATGTGTGGTGCATCGGCCGAGTCGGGAGGAAGGCGCTGGAGTCGGGTCGCTTGGCGGGAGGTCGGACACGGGCTTGCGTGCGGCGCAAGTGCCGTCGGCCGAGTCAAGAAGGAAGGCAAAGGCGTTGTGCCCGGCGTGGAGGCTGGACATGCATCGACATCGGCGCCGATGGTCGGGGTGTGAGAACCACATCCCGTCTACGGTGCGGGTTCGGTAGCTGAGCCTCAAAAAGCTACCATCGACGGTTTCCAGGTTTGGGCCTCAAAACCTGGGGTGGCGGGTTTCCGAGTTTGGGCCTCAAAACTCGGGGTGGCCGGTTTGCCTGGTTTGGGCCTCAAAACCAGGGGGTTGGTCCGAAAGGACGGTCGACGCGTGGCGGCACCGAGAGGCTTGCGTTGCGGCAAAGCTATCGGTGAGAAGGTGCGGCGGTCGACGGTGGCGGCACGTGGCGGCATCAGGGAGGTCGCGTCAAGGCGAAGCTACCTGATGTGCGGGCGTGGCCGTTGGATGAAGACTGTCAAGTCTGGACGGTTGTACCCCTGGGGGTACTTGGGACGAGTGCTTAATGTAAGGGCGTCTTGGTCTTCGGGACGTGCGCCTATATATATGAAGGGGGCTGCTAGGGCAGCCGTGATCTTTGGACGGTGTCTCTCTCATTTTGTTCCTGTGAGAGTAGGCTAGGGTTAGGGAGAGTTGGCTCTTGTTCTTGAGCTTTTTGCCATCCAAGCTTTGATCTGCTGGAGTGGCTTGTAGCCTGACACCGAGTACTTAATGAATTATCCATTCCTCTGAATCCAAGGATCAATTTCGTGGTTGAATTTGCGTTTTGAATCTGTTCTTCGCATTTTTCTTTTCTCCACGATTTTCTCCTCCCCCGATCTCCCTCTATGCTGCGCCTTTAGCGATTCCGTTTGAATCAACTTGTTCTTTGAAGTGAGGAGTACATTTCCACCGAAGGAATTCATCTCTACCCTCACGAACAAGTAGATCGGGCCGAAATCGTTTTTGTTCTTTGTTCTTCCCCTTTGCGGTGTTCATCGGATTTCTCATGGATTAGTTGGATTGAAGCGATGATTTCCAAGGAATAGCTTCTCAACACGTAGAAGAACACTTGGGAGAAGTTTGGTCGCAGCCCCATTCGATTTGGTGAAGATCCAATTGATTTTGGGTTTGTTCCGCGCTGTTTTTGCGCTTTCTGGGGAGGTAGCGGACAGTCCGCGGGTCGTGGTTCCAGCCGGTCCAGTGGCTGGTTGCCTCGGTGCCTTTCCCTCGGGCGACCGGCGGACAGTCCGCGCATCGCGGCTTCAGTCGAGCAGTGGCTGTTGGCCTCGGGCGCTTTTCCCTCGAGCAGCGCCCCTCGAGTGAGCCGAGGCCACCCTCGAGCTGTAACCCTCGAGCAGCGCCCCTCGAGTGAGCCGAGGCCACCCTCGAGCTGTAACCCTCGAGCAGCGCCCCTCGAGTGAGACCGAGGCCACCCTCGAGCTTTTTCCGAGGCTTACCCGAGACCCTCGGGCGAGGCGGAGTCCTTTTCCTGAGGCCTCCCTCGAGCCTCAGGCGAGTCCCTCTAGCCTCGGACGATTCGAGCCTCGGGCGAGGCGGAGTCTTTTCCCTGAGGCCTCCCTCGAGCCTCAGGCGAGTTCCTCGAGCCTCGGACGAATTGAGCCTTGGGCGAGTTGGAGATTTTCTCTGAGGCCTCCCTCGAGCCTCAGGCGAATCGGAGTTTTTCCCCGAGGCCTTTCCAGTGAGCCTCGGGTCGGGCGAGGCGGAGTTTTTTCCGAGGCCTCTTTCTCAAGCCTCGGGCGAATCGGTGTTTTTCCCTGAAGCCTTCTTGCCTCGGGTCAGACGCAGGGCAGCATCGAACTTTGCACTGTTTCGTCCGTGGTCTGCTCGTTTGTTGTCGGATTTGATTTCCGGTTTTTGCGTTGGGTTCCTAGAGTCGTGTAGTGTCCCGCTGTGCTTCTTGGAAACATCCACCCAAACTCTTGGGTCGAGGACATCACGAGAGTCAGCTTCGCTTTTGGGGTTGATTTTGTTGGGACAGAGGCCGTAATTTCTGTGAAGAAATTTTAGGCTCCCATTCACCACCCCTCTAGTCGCCTTGCTTTAGCATTTTCGGTCCTTCAGCATGCACCAACCAATTCAACTCAAAAGCTTAAGCTGAACCAACCAATTCAACTTAGTGGATGCAGAGTTTGGGAAATAGCTTTGGCTGCAGTGCAGCTACCGACGCACTTATACCAATTCAACTCAAAAGCTTAAGCTGATGGGAAGAGATGGACAATTCACTTATACACCAACACTCCCCCTCACGTTAGGAGCGGACAACAATTATTTTATTTAATTATGCCTACCAGGATTGAAACTCCAGCGAGCGAATGGAAGACGCAGGAATAATCTTATAGCATACCTCAAAACAGAAACGAAGGGCATTTTTTGGTCACATGACAACAAAGAGGATATCCTATACCACTTCTACTCTGATTTACTGGGATCAAACGGGAGATGTGCACAGGTGCTTGATTGGTCAAACCTGAATCTGTGCAGGCTCGAAGAGGATGATGCGATGGATAGAGTTTTCATGGAGGATGAGGTCGTGCACACTACCACATTACTACCTGCAGAGAAAGCACCAGGACCGGATGGTTTCACGGGCGCCTTTTATAAACATTCTTGGTAGCTAATTAAAAGGGATATCATGGATGCAATGGACTGCTTCTATCAGCTGCGGACTGGTCCTCTAGAACACCTCAATGGAGCTAATATTGTCCTCATCCCCAAGCTACAAGTGTCCGAATATGCCAAGGATTTCAGACCAGTAAGCTTGGTTCACTCCTTTGCCAAGTTGATCACAAAGACCTTGGCGATCAGGCTCTCACACAAGATTGACATGCTCATTTCTCAGTCCCAAAGCGCATTCATAAAAGGCCGCTGCATCCACGACAATTACATGTATGTGAGAAACTTAGCAAGAGCATATCACCACACCAAATATGCAGCCTTTTTATTCAAGCTAGACATTTCAAAGGCTTTCGACATGGTGTCATGGGAATATATGTTTGAAATGCCAGAACATCATGGCTTCAGTTCAAGATGGAGGGACTGGATTGCCTTGCTTTTCAGAACCTCTCACTCAAAGGTCCTGCTCAATGGGACAGCAGGTAGGACAATCAAACATGAGAGGGGTCTCAGGCAAGGAGACCCGCTATCCCCGTACCTCTTCATCCTGGCAATTGACACCTTACAAAGAATTCTGGAGCTCACAACGTTGGATGGAGTCCTGTCTCCTCTACGGGGAAGATTTGCCAAATTGAGGTTGTCCTTGTATGCAGATGACGCAGTCATTTTCCTCAACCCCGAAAAGCAAGAAGTGGATGCACTGCTACAAATCCTCACAGCTTTTGGTGAGGTAAGAGGACTAAAGCTAAATCTAGCAAAATGCTCGTCGATGCGCCGGGCTAGATCTGGACAGCATCCTAGAGTCATTCACTGGACAAAGAGTAGGCTTCGCAATAACTTACCTTGGTTTACCACTCACTCTTGGACCCATGAATATCGTGCATCTGCAAAGCATACTGGACAAAGCAAAGGGTCGACTTGCTAGCTGGCAAGGGTGTTTTTTGAACCATGCAGGGCGAAGGGAGCTGGTGTGATCGGTGCTTAGTGCAATCCCGGTGTATTGTTAACATCAGTCAAAGCACCAAAACAATTGCTAGAAGACCTAGACATGCTCCGACGACGTTTCCTTTGGGCTGGGGATGGTGAGATCTCGTGAGGGAAATGCAAAGTCAGATGGATGCTGGTCACGAGACCGGTACTTTTTGGTGGCCTCGGGATTCTTGATTTCGAAAGATTCAGCAGGGCACTAAGACTACGTTGGTTGTGGTTATCCTGGGGCAGCACACAACGACCTTGGGTAGGCATGAAGTTGCTGATTGATAAGACAGATAGGGCCTTATTTGCAGCAGCAACAAGGGTGACAGTTCATGACGGTCGTAATGCCTCCTTTTGGCACTCAAGCTGGATTGATGGTCAGGCAGCAGCATTCCGTTTTCCGCTGCTTTATCGACACAATCGGAGAAAAAATAAAACTATCAGAGAAGCAGTCCTTAATGGGAAATGGATAAGTGACATTGCATATAACCTCAATGCTGGCCTCCTAAGTGAATTTTTCGCCTTATGGGGGCACACCCAGTCACTACAGCTTGATACTGTCCAAGAAGATCAGATAATTTGGATCCTTGAAAGCTCAGGAGAATACTCGACAAGATTGGCTTATACCATTCAGTTTAGTGGCCATATGCTATCCACCTTTCCCCAGTTTGTATGGGCACCATGGGCTCCTCCACGCTGCAAGTTCCTATGGCTGCTGCTGCAAGATAGGATTTGGATTGCGGCGAGACTACAACTGCGGGGGTGAAAAAACAACTATTTTGTGCCCTGTGTGAGAGAAATCTGGAGACATCCCTCCATCTATTCATTGAATGCCCCTTCTCTCGGAAAGTCTGGGAGGTGGAGCAACTGTGCAAATTTACACCCTTCTGCTTGGACACAACAACATGATTTAGAGGAGTGGTTTCTTCAGATGACCGGGAGCGGCACGAAGGCAGCACACTCCTTGGCAATTCTCTGCTTGTGGCAGATTTGGAGGCAAAGAAACTCAGTAATTTTTAGATATAGCCATAGATCAAAGCTAGCGGTTTTCACAGATATAAAGTCTGAATGGTCAGTTTGGGCTGTGGCTGGGGGAAGAGGCCTTGGAGCTCTTGGGATTGCCCATCAGTTTAACGAGTAATAAATTAGTTTTCGTTTTCCCTGTAGTCTTGCAACTCTATTTCTGCTTATTAATACAAAGTCGGGCAACCGGATGTTTCAGAGAGAGAGAGAGAGAGAGAGAGGAGGGGAGGGAGAAGCAACTCAAGCTAGATGCACATAATCAAATTTGATTAAGACAAAGCAGTCATGTTATTCTGAAACACACTGCCTTGTTTTAATCAAATTGAAATCCTGATCAACTGATGGGCATGTGCACACAATCCGGTTTCACAATGATCTTGTTATTTAGATGCAAATAACAGGTATGAACTTAACAAGACTCTGGCCAGCGTGTTGCTTCCGGCACAAATCCACTGTTTCATGAGGTCCATTGATACTACCTGAGTAAATCGCTAGTATGGCCCGTTTGGTACAGCTCAGCTTCACCAGTGAAGCTATTTTTTTTAGAAAATAGCTTCATGAGCAATTTACTATGTGAAGCTGAGCTGTTTTGAAAAAAAGTGTTTGGCAAAACAGCTTCACCAACAACTTTATGCATAATTGGGAGAGAGAAATAGAGATGTAAGCTGTGAAAAGCTACTTTTTCCAGCTTCATGGATGAAGTTGTTTTTGTGAGAGGGGGAATAAAACAGCTTCGTAGGTGAAGCTGTTTTGTAAAATGATGTTTAGCTAAAAAAACAGCTCACAACAGCTCATGAAGATGTTGTGAGCTGTACCAAACAGGCCCTATATATACTACATGATGTGTTTGTGCCTCAAGTGACTGCAAACAAGGGTCATGAGCGGACCTAAGACTATACCATGCAGAGCCATGCATATACGTGCGAGCCATTTTATGGACGGCAACATGAGCCAGTACATTAATTAAATCATGTGGCTTGCAGCACTATACGTCTAGAAGAGGAATCAGCATTTACACACTCATCGATGAGGTCTCCATCGCAATGACGGATACTGGCGTTCAAGTTCACCTTCTTTGTTGTGAGGATGACGGCAAGACATTATGTTTGCATCCATGGGTAGCGCTACGTTCTTTGGCCCTTGCATATTGGCCTGCACTATCCCTCTGTGCTATATCCACCTTGTGCCGAGTATGTACGAGAGCCGATGCACCCTTTCCAGCTGTGATGTGTCCCATTCCTACAGTAATGATTCTAGTATATAGCCAAGCAGAACAATATATATCTGCCTTAATTTCTAGACGAAATGGTATCTTGTAAAATTTGTTTGTGGAAGGGAGGGACTCCTATATATTAGTTAATTAGTTGTGAAGAACTTGTGTAGGTGTGCCTATACACTATATATGCTAGGTGCAGGTGAGTGAATACGAAAGACCTTCTTTTTGGTATTAGTTGTGTGTATTGTAGCAAAATGGCTAAACCATCACCATGGAAGGCCATTCAGTGATGATTGTACAACGTGTAATTTGTCCTTTTCTCTAAAATTACTAGGTTATAGCTCAATAACAATGAGGAGGGGCACAGTGACCAAGCACGCCATGCCACACATGACAAACAGGCCGGCCCATCATTCCACAACGGTCCTTAATAAGTGTAGGGTGGGTTCGCTCAAAGATTGGCAATCAGACTACAGGAGGTCGGTTCTTTCCCGAGTGTCAGTTGCACTCGGGGAAGGCGCAATTACACTCGGGGAAGCCTTCCTCGAGTGCAACACTCGGGGAAGACCTTCCAGCTATTCTTTCCTATTCTTTCCACGGGAAAGGCGTCTTTCCCGAGAGTCGAAAATCGTGCACTCGGGAAAGCCTTCCCCGAGCGCCCTACTCGCACTCGGGGAAGAATTGACGTCGTTGCCGCCGGTAGACGCCGTTTCTTTTTTTTATTTTCTCCCCCGAGTGCAACACTCGGGGAAGAGTTTTGATTTTTTTTTTTGAAATACTCTTCCCCGAGTGCAACACTCGGGGAAGAGTTTTTTTTTTTTTTGAAATACTCTTCCCCGAGCGTCGCACCTCAAGCACTCGTAAAAAAAAATTGTTTTTTTTAAAACCTCTTCCCCGAGTGCCTGGGCTACTACACTCGGTAAAGAAATTTGTTTTTCTTTAATAAAAACCCCTCTTCCCCGAGTGCCGCAACACAGGCACTCAGGGAAGCCACAGGTAAAAATTCTTTTTTTTTGCTTTTCCATGTGAACAACAAAGCATATATATATATATATCATAAACCACAAATCAACAACAATATATCACAAACCACATTTATGTATCATAAATTACCAAATTTTTCTGAATCCACAACATACTACAAACCATACGTTCAAAAGTACACACTGTTCCAAGTTCACAAGTTCAATACATAAAAAACTACTGCAGGCGGCTCACGGCGACTGTGAGGGTTGGAACGCCCCAGTGTGCGATCCTGGCGACGGTCCAGATGGGGATGGCCCGACGTGCGATGCCGGCGACCCTCCGACTTGGTTCGACGCTGCCCCCGATTGATGCTGCAAAAAAATAGAAGAGGTTAGACATGAGTGAAGATAAAAATGTAAGGAGTGTAAAGAAAAGTTGAAAATTTCGGCAGCACCTCCCCTGCATGGGGAGGTTTCCAAAACCTGCAAGAAAAATATCGACACGAAGGCCGACAACCACATTTCCAGCACGAAGGCCGACACCTCAACAAATCAGGCATGAAGACACATCAACAAATCCGTCACGGAGGCCATCACTAGGTTTGACACTAAGCATGAGCAAAGAAAGTAAACATCTGTATCATACTCACCGGAGTAGACTCTCGACGATGTGGAGGAGGTGGTGGTGGTGGTGCAAGCAGCCGTGTTGGGATCTCCAAACCTTGTTGCTGCCCAAGTTGTTGCATGAACTTGAGCAAATCTTCTTGTTGGGCTTCTAAAGCTTGTATCCGCTGACGCTCGGCCTCCCGCTCAGTCAGCTGGACCTCCTGCTGGGCCTGAAGTTGCTGTAGCTCGGCCTGCAACATTTGACCTCCAATGTTTCGATAATGCAGAGCTAAGGATCGTAAAAGCCAAAGAATGACAAATGAAACTGGAATACTTACCTGGAGTGTCGCCACCACTGTCGGTCGTTGGCTTATGGGCACGCTAGAGCTCGTGCTCGCTGCTCGTAGGCGGTTGAGAGGAGGAGTACAGCCTGTGTCGAGGATGTCGTCGCCAATGTAGAACCGCCCATGCTTCTTGCCTTGCCCAATCCTCATCACTATGTCAGGATCAAGGTGCTCCTCAGTCCTCGGATCGTAGTCCGGCCCGTGGACTAACCTTGACGCCTCTGTATACGAACTGAGGCGGGTGTGGATGCTGGAGTTGGTGTACGCCTCTGGGCCCGCATCCGGGTTGTACTCGATGTTGGACTTTGCCGGACCTATGTGGGCCAGAGCATACGCCGTGATTGGGGCAATTGGCCGGCCACCGTGCGCCGCCTCCTGTGAGAAAGACAACAACATGTGGTAAGGAATCATGCAGAATTGAGCGCGGCTAGATTAGACAAATGGTGGAGACTTACATATTTCTTTTTGTATTTGCTAAGGCTGGCACTGCCCTGATGGTGAGGTACACCTGGCATCATCATACGGTGCTCGCTTTTCTCTTGGTGCATCTTCTGCCAATCCGCGTCCAACCATTTGTCCACTATAGCAGCCCAGGAATCGGGACAGGTGGCACACCAGCTTGGAATCACCTACAAGCCATTAGAAGATCAAATTAGGCATAGTTAATCTGAATAGAGATCAAAAGGAGATGTTTTCTATTTACCTGTAGGTATTGCTCTCTAGTCAGAATCTCTGTCTCTTCTCTTGCCCTTTTTCTGGTCATTCTTGTATTACGGTAGGTGGAGTTGTAGTCAATGTGCGCCTGGAGGCGGGACTAGTGATACAAGTCCGAGACATGCCTTTTACAGGAAGCGTAAGCCACCTGATACGCCCTTTCCTCGTGTCCCGGCTGGCATCTGTAGAAGTCCTGCATAAAAACATGAGGTATCCAGTATTTTATTTCAAGAATGTCCAATGAATGCAATGAATTGAGGGCCGTAGAGCGAGAAAGGCTTACCCACAACTCCGAAATCACCTGATCCGCCAAGTTAAGTCTATCTCCAGTGGCGGGGAAGAGGGCGTACTGGTCCAACGAGGGTATCTCTAGGTCCTCATCCTCCGAGTGCCACACCAGGCCAGGAAGTGTTCCCTGCACAGAAGTCCCAGGATCCCATTGACATTGCGAGCCTCGATCCCATCCTCCACAAGCATCCAGTTCCTGCACAAGTGGTTAACAATAGTTATTATTAGCTCTTATTATGGTTTTTCAACGTATCAATGAAGACATATGAAGTTACTTACTTATCCCCCTCGGGTGCAATCATTGGGCGGGAGTCAATAGGAACTGGTCGCTTCGGGAGCTGGCTGGGACCTCGCTTATAGGGTTTCGAGGCTGCAGAGGAAGTCGAACCCCCTACCCCCTCATCGGACATGTGCGGAACCCTGTCCTCCAACGCGTGCGGAACGACGTCCTCACCCACTGTGGGTAGAGGGACGTCGTCATCCCTGGAAGAGCGTGAGGAGTGGCGCCCTCATCGCTTTCATTGCCTAGTTGTAGTCCATCAAGCATTTTCAAGTCTCTAAGATCATGCACCTCATCTGCAGCTTCCTCATCAACAACCCATTCCTCGTCTACTTCCATTTCAATCTCTCCGGTTAAGTCTATCTCAAGCATCCCTGGTAGCCCCTCGTCTCGTTGATAGAACTCCTCATCATGCATGGGTGGGTTCAAGTTGTAATCATCATTGTTTGGGCGATGTAATTTACCATGTGGTGATACCTTGTGCACAATATACCAACCCTGAAGACGTGGGTCGGTTTTGCAAGCATATGGACAATAATAAACTTGTCTGGCTTGTTGAGCCACAATATAGACATCATCTCCTTCATAGAAGGAATCCTGTCTAGTTTCAACTATCCCAAGTTTAGGGGACTTTCTCTGTACTGTAGGTTTAAACCACTGGCATTTGAATATGACAGGCTTAGGTGCTTTTTCGCCATGGTATTGGAGCTCGTATATTTCTTCAACTGTGCCATAATAGTCCTCATGATCAGCGTCTGGTGTAACTACTCCGGGCGTAAATACTCCAGTATTCGTGGTCCTTGCATTGGGCCGACTCTTCTCATAGCCTGTTGTGTGAAAGCGATATCCATTAACGTCATAAGCGTTAAATGACAAGACCTTATAGTCAAAGCCTTTGGCCACTTGTCGTAATTCGGCACTTATAGACAAATCACTTTGGCACTGCAAGATCAAGCAGGAGAGAAATGAAATTAGGCAAATAGGAACGCCAAACTTGGAACGAGCTAAGTTGGTCAGAAGGTACCTTTCTTTGGAACCATGTAATGAAATCAGGCGAACCATGTTGAAGAAGGGCCTCTCGTTCATGGTCAGAAGGTGGCCCTAGATGATGCCAGTATTGATCAAAAAATTCTCTACACCGTCAAGCAACAAGGTTGTTGGATGCAGAAAATTTACGAAGTATGTAACAAGTTCGTTGAGAACCCCCTGATACTTGTCGACTTCCTCAAGGTTCATCAACACGTAGAGCATGATCTTGCGCCACTCTTCATTGGTCAAGAACTTTTTGGACGCTCCACTTGATCTCCCGCGTTGCCCTTTGAATAGGCTGAGGGTCGATTCATTTTCGTCCTCGTTGTAACGAGGGGGTGGATTATGCACGCTAGGAAGGTTCTCACTATAGTATAATGTTGTGAAGTTTGACACCTCCTCATGAATGAATGCCTCTACTATGGAAGCCTCAATTCTGCCTTTGTTTCCACATTTCTGGCGAACGGTCTTTAGACATCTCTCGATTGTAAAGCACTAATGGTTCTACACGGGCCCCCACATTCGTACCTCATTTGGGAGGTGCAAAATCTAATGCTGCATCGACAAGAAAAAGCCAGGTGGAAAGATCATCTCCAACTTACAGAGCAACTCGGGTGCCATTTTTTCCAACTCCTCAACCACTTTCAGAGATATCTCAATTGACTTGCTAGGAAGTTTTTTTTCAGACTTGACAACTGCGTATTATCTAGTTCATGTAATCTCAATTGACACTAAGCAAAAACAGTGTGGGAATGCATCAAGCATCCTCATATAGGTAGAGCATGACACAAAAAAAATGGGGGAAAGATGAATCTTCATTACCTCACTCCAGTTGAAGCAGGAGTCCAGATCGGCACAGATCGGCACAAGGCAGGACCTTATCTCCTCCGAGCTCGGTTCGGTGCTGCTGCTGTGTACTCCGCCAAACCTAGCTCGACGCCGTTCCTACCTTCTCCTCAAAGCATCGACAAAGCTCAAGAGTGGAGGTGGCCTGAAGGACGCCGCCTGGATGCAGGGCGGCGATGACCTGAGAGGTGGCGGAGCTCAATCTTGGGCCGGACCTAGGGCTGTGGCGGCCTGCGAGCACTGGGGGCTCCCGCAGGGTAGAAGCGTCAGCTGGAGAGGGTCGTCGGCCTCCTTCCGAAAGGTGGCGCCGGCCGGAGATGGCAGCGGCGCGGCAGCCGGAGAGCGCGGCGCGACTGCCAGCTAGGACGGCGGCGACGAAGGCACCACGGCCATGCGAGAGGCGTTGGGTCGGCGGCCAGAGAGGGCGGGTCGGCGGCCGGAGAGGGTGGTGCGGCGACCGGAGATGGCTGCGGCGCGGCAGCCGAAGAGCGCGGCGTGGCTGCCAGCTAGGACGGCGGCGATGAAGGCACCACGACCATGCAGAGAGGCGTGGGGTCGGTGGCCGGAGAGGGCGGGTCGGCGGCCGCAGAGGGCGGCGTTGATTTTTTTCCTCTTTCCTCGCGAGATGTGGCGGCGCGGCGTGGGTTGAAGCCTGTACGTGAGCGTGATAGGGTTGGGGGAGTGTGATAGCGTTGAGCCTGTACGTCTTGGGCCGCTTGCAAGGCCGGCCTAATTGGGTGCGGCTGGGATAAATTATTTTTAATCTCTTCCCCGAGTGCTAGAGAAGACACTCGGGGAAGAATTTTTATTTTTTTGTTTTTTTGCCCTATTTTTTTGTGAGGCTTTCCCACATTATTTAAAACTCCTTGTTCAAATTTGGGACAAATTTGACTTTGTTTGGTATATTTCGTTAGTTTTTTTTGTTTTGTTGAATTTTTTTGCATACTTTAAATTTGAACTATACGTGTATGAAATAATGGAATTTGTGATTCAAAAAATGATATTCATGATATTTGGTGTATGTGGAGGTCGTATCCAGGAAGTCACATGAAATATCGAGCATCTTGTTGACGTAACATGACGAACAACTTGCAGAAAAAGTGTTTATAAATTATATAAAATCCGAACGAAGTCCGAAAATCATAAAACTTGTCGGGGCATCATGTTATCGCATGTAGAGGGTGTGATAAAAAATTGAGAAGGTTTCGAGCAAATTGCAATGTCGAGATAGTTAAAACCCATACATCTCCACGTGTGATGAGAAAGTGATCTCCACATGAGATGTCTAGCTTTTAGACATCCAACATCGCAACTTGCTTAAAATATTCTTATTTTTTTATCATAGCTTCTATATGCGATAACACGATGTCTAGACAAGTTTCGTGATTTTCGGACTTCGTTCGGATTTTATATAATTTAAAAACACTTTTCCCGCAAGTTGTTCGTCATGTTACGTTAACAAGATGCTCGATATTTCATGTGAGTTCCTGGATACGACCTCAACATATACAAAATATCATGAATATCATTTTTTGAATCACCAAATTCTATTATTCTATAGACCTGCAACTCAAATTTGAATCATGCAAAAAATTCAATGAAATGAAAAAAACTAACCAAATATACTAAACAAAGTCAAAATTATCCTAAATTTGAACAAGAAGTTTTAAATAATGAAAGAAGGCCTCACAAAAAAATGGGGCTAAAAAAACAAAAAAAAATAAAATTCTTCCCCGAGTGTCTTTCCTGGCACTCGGGGAAGAGACCCTTCCCCGAGAGCCAGACGGAGGCGCTCGGGGAAGAAGCCAGATTCCCCGAGTGTTAAGGACTGGCTCTCGGGGACAGGCCTCTTCCCCGAGTGCGTAGGAAGGCACTCGCGGAAGTTTTTTTTTAAAAAAAATGGTAACGGCGTAGGAGGGGTTGCCCTCAAGCTGCACTTTCCCTCCCCGAGTGCAGCTCTCACTCGGGGAAGATGGCCTTCCCCGAGTGCCGGTCTTCACCGAGCGCCTTGCATGCTGCGGCACTCGGAGAATCTTCTCTTCCCCGAGTGCAATTTTTCCCCGAGTGCAACACTCGGGAAAGTTTTTCTTTTCCGAGTGCCCGATTTTTGACTCTCAGGGAAGCCTGCGACACTCGAGTGCAACCGGTTCAATGATTGCCGAAACCAAAAACTAGATTTAGAACATCACCCTAAACACAAATCGAAATTACACCTCATCTAATGTTCTGGACAGAACACTGCTGCCTTAGATGACCTGTACGTGCACACACCAGTGCCGTGCATATATGGCACTGTTCCTGTTCCTTCCTAGCTAACTTCTATTATAGCCTGTTTCGCTAGCACATTTCATGTTCTGGACAGAACATCGCTTGATTGATCTGTTTCTATAAACCGGCTAAGATTATGGACGGCAATTGTAGCATATATATGTAATACTTGGCTAATGAATCAATCATCGTCTATTTTGCCACAATAATCTTACTCTTTCACATTAGACCTCTACTAGAAAGAATCTCGACCAAAAACTGTACTCCCTCCGTCCCTTTTTAATTGTCGTCCGGAAAGCGTGTTTGTGAGGAAAACACAGATTTCTAGAGAGTTATTTAGGGACGGAGGGAGTATGTGTCCGATTGGTCTTAGAATTTAACACAATAAAAACTACACATGAAGTTTGTCAATCGGAGGTCTAGAACTCAAGATATATAAAAATAACAAGCATGCTGTGTCTGATGGTGATGAGAATTGATCAAGACCTATAATTGAACAAAAACAAAACTACGCTTGAGAACGAAGAAGAAATCAACCTAAAACCAAAAGCTAGGCGTATAAATCAAAAATCTGAGCAGAGGAATGAGATTACCAACACATCAACATGAGAAACTGAATCTTTATTTATTATTGTGATGATGATGTGTTCATAAGATGCACATAAGCATCCACAAAAGAATTCTTAACAAAATCCCTGAACCTTAAAAATTTGTTCTCCGGCCTGTTGTGCTGCTCGTCCTACCGAACGTGAACCTGTTCGGCCTCCTTTTCGTTTCTTGGCCAAACCAGACACGGGCCTTCTCCTTTCTGGCCACGCAGGCTGTTTCCTACGTGTTCAGTTAAGTAAGATGAAGTAAGAGCATCCCTGTGTACGTTTCCTTCAGAGCATTCCGTGTGTGCTGGCCATGGCCCAACAAGTATGCTCGTACACCCTTTCCATGATGCGTCCCATTCCTATGTTATTGATTCTTGTAAATCTGAGCATATTTTTAATTGTTGGTATGGTGTAGGGGATCAATGTGTGGCGTGCAAAGGACTCCTATATATATATATGCAGTTGGCAATTAATGCTGAAAAGATAAAAACAAAACCGTCCCGCTGTGCGTCTAGCTACACGTACTATATATGCATGGTGTAGCTAGCTGTAGATATACACTATATATATGAACCGATACTCCTATATATGATTGGGTCATGTGAGTGATCGAAAAAATCTCAAAGAGTAGCTATTTGCTGAAACGTAATAAGGCCTTTCTTTTGTTTTAGATGTGCCTCTAGGAAATATCTAAATTATATTTACTCAAGAGGCTACCCCATATAACACTACCGGAAAAACAGAATTTGCCGAGTGCCACACTCTTTGCCGAGTGTTTTTTTCGGGTACTCGGCAAGGAAGCTCCTCTTTGCCGAGTGCCAAACAAAAAACACACGAAAAAAAACACTCGGCAAAAAATTTCTTTGTCGAGGGCCAAAAAAAACACTCGGCAAAGAAATTCTTTGACAAGTGTTTTTCGGTATTTGCCGATTGCTTTTTTTTGACACTCGGCAAAGACAATTTTGAAATCATATTTTGAAGCAGTAAATTAATCCAAATGAAAAAATTCCAACAACAAAGTTATTTAATTTATCAGGATGAGCAATTTTTATTTTGGTGATTTCTTCATTTGACAAACTTAAAATAAATTTGTTCACAAATCTTACATCTCTATCCGGCAGTTTATGAAACTACAACAGTGATATATGAGATTTGTGAATAATATTAGAACCACAATACCGGATGCATAAATGGTTAAATAACCAAAATAAACTATGTTGATCTTGGCAAGTTATTATGAAAGTTTGTAGTTTACAACTTTTTAATTTGATGTCGTCTAGTTATGCAAAACTCCGTCCGAATTTGAAAAATTCAAAATTTGAATTTTTCAAAAGACCTCGGATGGAGAAATGACCAAAATAAAAGTTGTAGATCTCAAAAAGTTATAAAACTTTGTAGTTGACAACTTTTTAATTTGAAATCATCTTGGCTTGCAAAACTGTATTTGAATTTAAAAATTTTGAGATTTGAATTTTTAAAAATACCTTAGATGGAGAAACGACCAAAATAAAAATTGTAGATCTCGAAAAGTTATGAAACTTTGTAATTGATAACTTTTTGATTTCAAATTCTCTTGTCAACGTAAACTACATTCAAATTGTCAAATTTGAAATTCAAATTTTCACTGGTCTTAGGGAGAGAAACTAAAGCATTTGGAAAGTAGCCAAACACTCTGGCTCCCTTTAACCAAGTTGGTAAAAATCTTCTTGCATATAGCATTAGTCAAGTTGCATGATCCACTGCTACACAAATGAACTTCTGAGATGGATATTTTTTATTAACCAAGACGGGCATTCCATCCACCTCAGTGAGAAGGCCTCGGTTAATCAGAATTAATCGCCCATCTCGGTTAATCGTGAGAAGGCCTCGGTTAATCAGGATTAACGGGCTGTCAACCTCGGTAAATGTTCTCCAGAAAACAAAAAAACTAAAAAACATACAACTTTGGGGAATCAAACTCACGACCTCACACTCCACATTACTATATCTCTACCACTACACCTCACACTTGTTCATCTCTATATATAATATGTTATTGTTTTATATCAATATTTTATAATCTTATATTAAATTTTGGGCTACTACATAAACTCAAATGAAAAAACTTATAACTACAAAGTTTTAAATCTTGTTAAATACTACAACTTTGGTATAGGATGTATCTCCATCAGAGATAGTTTGAAAAATTCAAAAAGTTGAGTCTCAAAACATGTGACAGTCACATATTTGAGACTCTAAATGATTTTAAAATAAAAACTTGTCAATATCAAAGATGTAGCTTAGGTCAGCCACTACAACTTTGGTATTAACTATGTGAATATTTAAGATTGTTTAGGAATTTTAAATTTTAAATTTCAAATCTATAACCTTCGAACACATATTTGGGACTCTAAATAACTGCAAATTAAAAAAATTTCAACTACAAAGTTATAGATTCTTTTGAGAACTATATCTTTTGTAGACCATGTCAACATATGAGATCATTTGATAAGTTTAAATTTTAAATTAAAAATCCATGCACTATTAACCATATTTTGGGACCCTAAACAGTTTCAATTCAAAAACATTTCAACTACAAAGTTATAGATCTCGTCGAGGGCTACAATTTTGATATAAAGTTTATCTTCATCCGAGTTTATATGAAAAAATTATGAATTATTTTTTTTGTTACAGTTATTAACTGAGGCGGACACCTTAAGATGTCTGCCTCGGTTAATGGATTTACCGAGACGGACACATAAAATAACGGCCTCAAAAAATAATTAATTAACCGAGGCGGTTGCCTTAAGTTGACCGCCTCGGTTAATCGATTAACAGAGGCGGACACTGGATGCCCGCCTCGTTTAATTCAAGCAAGTGTCTCGGAAGTTTATTTGTGTAGTAGTGATCATGGTTATTTAATTCGAGCACTAGAGCAATTTACTATCCAATGCATTTATCCCGGGGGTATCAATTTACAGGTTATCAAAAGCTAGGATATCCTTAGTGGTGACAAGGTAAATACAAGCATCATGTATTAAGTGACATTAAAATTTATTAGAAGACAAAGATAGTCTCAAGCTATACTTTTCTAGATCACAAAAGGCTCCTGGTGGTCCTCGTGTCCTCGCTTGAAGTATTGCTCTTAAACACCAACAAACTGCTCACCGTCTATACTCGATCAAAACATTGCACCATACAAGCATCCACGCACTAGTGCACGAAGCAAACAAGTGCTATTCATTATAACAGTACACTAAACATATAAAACATCAAGCACAAAGGTTTTAAATATGTTCTACATGTCCCTAAGAACACATACAGACGCGAACTACACTCAAAACGGGTTTTAACACACTCAAAATGGAAGAGTGATGTATCGCATGAGTGTGAATCGAATGTGACGTATCTGGTCAGCACAGGAAGGAGTCTCTTTTTTATTATCCCTTATCTAAAAAAAACATGAAGGAGTCTCATTGATGTAAGAAAAGGGAGAAATTGGAAACAACAGAATATCACCAGCATAGAGCCAACTAGCACCCACGTGTGAATCCCAATGCGGCCCCAGAGCTATGTTATAGCTGCAGCTGGCTACTCTGGAACATTGTGAATTGTAAAGTACTCCCTCCATACTCATATTAGTTGACGTTTAGGACAGCGACACGGTCTTCAAAACATAACTTAGAAACTTAGAAACTTAATAGTTATTGATGATTTATATAATTTTATGAAAGTATTCTTCAAGACAAATCTATTTATATAATTTTTATATTTGTAAACTTAGAAACTTAATAGTTATTGATGATTTATATTCCCAATGTTTGACTCTAATCTTTTCTAAAACGTCAACTAATATGGGTACGAAGGGAGTATGCAGCAAGAAGGGACCTGCGCACCTCAAAATATACGACATCCCATTGCCTCTTACAATTAGTCTTTACACCATATATATCAATTTTGGTGCTTTTCTCGACTCAACTGATGAATGGATGGATGCATGTGGGGAACTGATACATACACCATGCAGTGCAACCTCTGTTCATCGCTTAAAATATCATTATTTGATGCAACGAGTTGCCAGACGGTGAACCAATAAAAGAGGATCGTTTCCATTGACATTTTTTCCATCAAAGCTGGGAGAAGAAGCTTTCTGATGAATGGTTATGAATTGTGATGCCTTTATAGACATCTGTGTCTCTTGTTCCACCTCCATCCTACCAGTAGAATGTTTTTCCGCAACTTGATGATCAAAAGTAGTTTGCAGTAGTGTGTTGCTGTGTCCAATATCCTGATAATTGGGTGTGTAAGTTACCTCTCAGAAAGTCCATGCCATACCACCACGAACCCGATCTAGCTATGGCTTAGCTATGGATAATTGACCGGGAGAATTTGTATCTCTCTTACAACAAATTGTATAGCGGAACGCCATGGCATCCTAACATTTTGGAAGCGAAATGGAAGAAAATGGTAATAGGATTTTCCTGGATACCACCTATTCCAAAATGTGCTTCACTCCGGCCTCTAGTAGCATTGGATCAACTGACATTGTATAAAGTATTTTCATTCCCATCTAATTTTGAAACAGCCAGCTGTGTGAAGGATCCATATATAAAGGGAACTAGCCGACATGGAAAACTAGCTATATGGAGTAATGATAAACAATGGATAGCATTGCCCAGCGATATATGTCAGTAGTGGTGTGTGTGCATGACTCCACATGGGTTTATGGCGAGAGTGATGCTATATATTATAGGTTCCCAACAGACCATTTTTCGATTCCTTTGCATTATTACAAAAAGTTAAAAAAAACTTATTCCAAAAGTTTCATGGATACATGCTCTCAACAATATCATTTTTAGCTGGTTTCGTAATATTGATATGATTATGTATAACCACGCGGATGGCACATCGAAAGATCTGCATGGTGCTGCAATGGCATAGGCAGAGGCTGCCACTCGCCCTTCAGCAAACCGCCATGGTGGTCATCATCGTCGTGATCATGGCTGCTCCGAGGGGCCATGTTGGAGTTGTTCCGAATTCACTTCACAATATTGGCCGAGCTTCTGACGGAGCGAAGCGAAGGCCCGTCGCCGGCGCGTCCCATACACACACGGGGGGCGGTACATATACCCTTGCTAGGGTTTCGTGGATATTGATTCTCTTGTAAGCCGTCATTGGTGTGTAACCCCAAAACTCTTGAGATAGTGAGATTGTTGCCGGCTGGTGCCCGTGGTTTTTCCCCTTCACATTGAAGGGGTTTTCCACGTAAATCGTGTGTCTTCTCTGTGATTGATTTTGTTTACTTCATATTACTATACGTCGTTGATAACAGGCCAGGCCTCTTCGCGACGAGGTGTTCCATTGTCATAAATGAAGTGATGTCCAATGGACCGCTCAGATCATCCGGAGGCATGCATGAATTATGTATTTTCATTAGTTGGCTAAAACATAGTAGAAAAGGTATTAAAAAGGTAGAAAAAGCACTACAATCTTCTGAAATTTATAAAACCTTTATATGTCAGGCCGTGAAAATATGAACTTAGATCACAAGCTCGCTCATTAGTGTGTGATGAAGCCATACCGTTGAGGACCCATCTGCAATGCTTATCACGAGAAAGGTATCCATCATGTTAGAGGAGAATACTCAGAACTTCGAAGCAAGAAATAATACTTTGATAACACATATAAAGCTACTTATGGCATTTTGTAAATACTGCGAAGTATTATTGAATTAAAATAAATCAAAAAAAGGAACCCATGACACAGCATATACTCCCATGAACAGAGACAGACGTACCATCTCTGAAAATGCTTTCAACAGTTTTGGTTCTTGCCTTTAGGAACGTCACGAACATTCATGAAAAACTAGAAATACGCCTATATGATGAGTCGAGCAACTACTTGGTAGCTGAGACCAGCGGCCATAATTAGTGTCTTGTCTTGTCATGGTGATTTTTAACATGCATCATTCTGCTACAGACTATAGACAACATTTGAAACATAGGCAAGCAGCATATTACTTCGGCGAAAGGTTACTTGACATATATATATGTAAAGTAGCGATGAAAGTTTCATCTGGATCAGACCCACACAAATGGACGATTGTGCCCAGGCCATGCCAAAATCATCCCTGCTGTTGAAGAACCCCAAGGTACTTCCGGCTATTAGAGAAAATGATTAGAAACTAAGAAGAAAGCCATCTCAAGTTCTCCACGCGCCATGCGTGCTGTACATCTACTTGATGACTATGTTGTTCTCCAAAAATGATGCCCTCTCAAAGTGAACCATCGTCTCCTTCTCCACTAGGTTTTCCTGTTACCACTCATTCTCATCTATCTGGACCACAGTATCCACATTGTTTAATGAGACAGATTGATGGCATGGATGCATACAATACAATGGAATGGTCAGGCTACTCGGCCTGAATTATATATGATATGGCTGTACAATTGCAACTATCGAAATCAAACCTACTAATATAATAGTGTCACAAGACAGGTTAGTTATGTAACTTGAGATTGGGAACCCATCCTGCCATCTCAGTTCAGTCCATCCGTGATCTCCCATGACCAGTGCCGATCGAACAGCATATATATAGTAATATAATTCTCCTCTGAACCAGCCTCCATATGATTTGTCCCACAACCACTATGCTTCTTGTAGGATTAACAACAAGTATATATGCATGCTGCATGCTGTGCTTAACCACATCATCATGGTTACCAAGAATGCCTGACGCACGTGCATCATGCATGTAGGAATACTAATAGCATGCTTTCCATCATCATTATTTGTTCAGTTAGTCAGTTCCAGTGTTCCATACTTGCTTGACTGGAGATGTAACGGCAGCAAGTAGCACGAAGATAGTGTTGCCAAGAGATACATAAATACATTTACGCATATATATCAAGACATAACTAGACACGGACAGCCATTTATATTGTACATAATTGTAAAAATATGGGGACATATGTGACTATATATATGTATTGATCAACATATATTTGGGCTTGGACTGCTGTCTTTCATGCAGGAATTAACATCCTATTTGCAGGCTACCCATGGTCAGCACAGCGTAGAGTTTCTGTGAGGTCCGAGTGGGCACTTAGTTTCAAACTGGGGCATGCTCCTCTGCTCTTTCACCTAGAGC
Organism: Coix lacryma-jobi var. lacryma-jobi; assembly: GCA_009763385.1. NCBI lineage: Eukaryota > Viridiplantae > Streptophyta > Magnoliopsida > Poales > Poaceae > Coix > Coix lacryma-jobi. The sequence continues at coordinate 9,677,172 of CM019831.1, read as the reverse complement.
ATCGTGTTTAGCCTATTGATGCTCTTGTCATTGCCACCAAACATGACTCCAAGCTAAGTGTTTATTACGTGTCATATCGGAACCACTTCTGATGATGAATTCTCGATAAATCTAAGCTCCATGGCAGTCCTTGGCTTCTTACAATCTGCTCATCTAGCCACGCACACCTGCACGCAGCTGCCCTAAACAACAGGAACAAAAAATCTTTCCTCCATCTGTATATCCCCTCTTTGTGTGATGTAGCAAAGCTTTACCTGATATCTTTACATCTGAGAGAGAGAGGGACACGGGAAGGTGAAGCAACTCAAGCTAGATGCACATAATCAAATTTGATTAAAACAAAGCAGTCATGTTATTCTGAAACACACTGCCATGTTTTAATCAAATTGAAATCCTGATCAACTGATGAGGCATGCACACAATCAGATTTCACGATGATAATGGTATTTAGATGCATATAACAGGTATGAACTTAACAATAATCTGGAGCAGTGGTGCTGTGTTCTCTTCTCGGTAACAAGACTCCATGGCCAGCTGCTGCCTGCTCCACTGTTTCTTGAGGTACATTGATACTATCTGAGTAATCGCTAGTATACTACATCGTGTTACGTTTTTGCACCTCAAGGCTCAAGTAACTTGCAAGCAAGGGTCATGAGCCGACCTAAACCAATGGAGCTCACCTTCTTTGTGACGATAGCAGCAAGACCTTATATGTGCATGCGCCAGTGTCGGCACTATTCCTTGCCCGCCCAGCCTCTTAGTATGTTTGCTCCATCCATCCTAATCTCCCTGGGATCTGTTTCTATAAACTGGTTGAGATAGAGAAAATTGCTATTATAGGACTCCAAACAATGTGTTTCGTTATTATAGGACTTCTATCATTGACTTAGTTAAATAACCTTTGAAACATTGACACTTTTGATTTACATGACATTTGGTCCTTTTAATCATATTTCTCATCTCAAATACATGTATTTTCCTATAAGCTGACCGTATTATCCTCAGGCCTTCAAAAGATGTGTGCATAGGCTGCTGGGCGCTGCCTGGTCATGGCTTGGTATGTGCTGGATGGTTCATAGCGTGTCTATATGACATGGTGCTGGCTGGTTCAGGGCACATGAATTTTCATTGGAACATGACTATCATTCATCAAGTCGCATGTGGTTTTGCTCATATTTACCAATTCTGATTACTTGCATACGTGAGTCCATTGCTACAGTAGTCTATTTATGTGAGTAGTAGCACCATGCCATGTACATGTGCCATAAACCAGTCAACACATGCCATGGCAAGCCATGCCCAGGCAGCAGCGGCCAGGCAGCCTACGAGGCAGCGCCCAGCGCAGCCCATGTACACGTATTTTGAAGGCCCGAGGGTGTTGGGGGAATCACACAAAGGTTCGCAAAGGCTTTAACTAACGCTAAAATAATATATTTGGGCAAGTGTGAATTTTCAGGATTACTAGAAGATCTTCGCCTGCTACCTCACTTCAGGGACACTACCGGAAAAACTCACTTTGCCGAGCGCCGCACTCTTTGCCGAGAGTTTTTTTTCGGGCGCTCGGCAAAGAGCTCTTTGCCGAGGGCCGAATAAAAAACTCTCGGCAAAAGAAAAACGCTCGGCAAAGAAATTCTTTGCCGAGGGTTTTTTTGGCTCTCGGCAAAGAAATTCTTTGCCGAGCGTTTTTTTATTGGCTCTCGGCAAAGAGCTCTTTGCCGAGAGTTTTTTTTTACACTCGGCAAAGCTAATTTTCAAATCATATTTTGAAGCAGTAAATTAATCCAAATAAAAAAACTTTCAACTAAAAAGTTGTTTCACTTATCAAGATGAATAATTTTTATTTTAGTCATTTCTTCATTTGACAAATTTAAAATAAATTTGTTCATAAATCTTACATCTCTCTCCGTTAGTTTACGAAACTACAAGAGTGATATATAATATTTGTGAATAATATGATAACCACAATTTTGGATGTATAAATGGGTAAACAACCAAAATAAACTTTGTAGATCTTGACAAGTTATGAAAGTTTGTAGTTGATAACTTTTTAATTTGAAGTCATCTAGTTATGCAAAACTACGTTCGAATTTGAAAATTTTAAAATTCGAATTTTTTAAAATACCTTAGATGGAGAAATGACCAAAATAAAAGTTGTAGATCTCGAAAAGTTATGAAACTTTGGTGTTGACAACTTTTTGATTTGAAATCATCTTGTCAACGAAAACTACGTTTCAAATTGTCAAATTTGAAATTCAAATTTTTATAAACGACCTCGGATGGAAAAACTACCAAAATAAAAATTGTAGGTCTCGAAAAGTGAGAAAACTTTGTAGTTGATAACTTTTTTATTTGAATTCGTTTAGGGCCTCAAATAAGCAAGTTACACATGGTTTAGTATAATATATGGGTAATCGAAACAGAGATGGAACGTATATGAGTGTGTAGTGCAGTGGTAGAGGAGGCTTCACGCGAACGAGAGGTCGTGAGTTCGAATCCTGCTGATTGCGCGAGAGAAAATTGCGTGAAAAATAGTAGAACTTACGATTTCGAGGGCAACAAGTGGGCGCTGCCCAGTGGGCCCCTCCTCCAATTAAATAAAAATTTTTCTTTATTTTTTCGGGTTTTTTTTATTTTTTTCTTTGCCGAGGGCTTTTCTTTGCCGAGAGCCATCTCAGCACTCGGCAAAGGCTTTGCCGAGCGCCCGATAAAAGGCTCTCGGCAAAGAGCCCTTTGCCGATCCATTTTTTGCCGTGTGGCCTTTGCCGAGGGCTGCACTCGGCAAAGGCTTTGCCGAGAGCAAAAGGAGCTTTGCCGAGTGCCTGTGGCACTCGGCAAAGCGACCCTGTCCGGTAGTGGAAGATTGTACACTGAAGATCGAAGGCCTTACCTCCGATCAAGGGCGAAGGCTTCGGCACGGACGGAAGTCAACGATTAAAGTATTGGGGCGAAGGCCTAGGCAAGGCGAAGGCTACCAGCAGAGGCAAGGATCTCGGCACAGGCGGAGGTTGCCAACGGAGGAGAAGACTCCAGCGCAGGCAAAGGTGGCCAACCAAGGTGATGATCTAGCGAAGGCCACGGCCCATCGAGCCACAACAATTGGGCCGTACACGTGATGGTCCAATAGCCCAACTAGCAAAGTGGTTGAAGGATATGGTGATGATCCCAAAATGCCCTTTAAAGTGTTTCAAATTTGGGGAATATTCCAGGAATATCCTCGCATTCTGTATAGGTAGGAATGTAATAAGGGAGAAAATACCAGTGTACAGTGCGCTATAAAAGGAGGGCAGGAGCCCCATGTAAAGGGGACGAGAGAAGAAACCCTAATTTTGTCTCTTGTGTGTTGATGATCAACAGAAGACCTTCGACAAACTCCGAAGGCCCCCCGGCCTGCTTGTATTCATTGTTTGTTCAGAGCAACTTCCTAATAGAGGGTAATAAGGTCAGCTCATGGAAAAATACATGTATTTGAGAAGAGAAATATGATTAAAAGGATCAAAATGTCATATAAAACAAAGTGTCAATGTTTCAGAGGTCATTTTAGAGGAGTCAATGATATAAGTCTTGTAATAGTGAAAGCCATTGTTTGGAGTCCTATCGCCTGTGTTCATCGTCAAACCTTCAACATGCTATGGGCTCGCTCGTGCTGTCATGTATTCCCTATTGGCAACCATGTTGTGTCTTTATGACCCACAGTGTGATGTTAGGCCTTTGTTCTTCATGTCATTGTCTTGTTCATATCATTGTCAGTATATCATAACATCAGAACCAAAGCTACAAAAAAGAATTCTTGACCATCCCATCTTCATGTAGGTCTTTTGTTTTTTTTAGCTGAGGCAAAATAGAGCAGCAGACCATTAAAACAATAACAAATCAGATTACCATATTTGTGTATCTTGTTTCTGTGATACATCCCATTCTTATGATAACGGAAGATGATGTAAATTAAGCCCGCCACAACAATATTAAGCTTTTACTACATGTTTCCAGGATGTGTCGGTGCTTGATATGGCTATGTATAATGGTTCAGTGTAGAGTGGGTGTGATAGAAAGGGACCTCTCCCCTCCTACTATATATGCAACTCTGGGTGTGAGAGAGATAAATAGATAGATAGAGAAAGGAAGATAGATCTATATATGCAACTAAATAAGCACTTTAGTTGTTTCCGCAACGCATATGACCAACATCCAAATTATATTTAGGTATAAATATCCAAATTATGCAATCGAAGAGATCATGTGATGCCTGCAACATTGTTTTCTATATTATTTTTTTGATATAGCAGAAATAATTACATCTAGGGGGTCACTCCTGGTTAATTAACCTCGATTAAAATCCAGTTTTACTACTCCCAGTTGCAGACAAAATATAGAGGAAAGCAACTTCAATTCATGTTTTGAGAATGAAATTTCCTCCATTATCGAGCCAAGTCTTTCATGGCGCGCTTGTCACCATATGGCATTGACAATGACCTGCCTTGTCAATCTTATCTTCTCTTCATGCTTCGTTGGCATGTGTCATGAGCACAATACAATTACCAAGAACATGGGATTGCCTTATTCCAGTTTTTCTGCTTAATAACAGGAACGACTCCCATGTTATTCATCCTGCCAATATAATTATAACGACGATGTTAAAGGGTGGATTGTATTAATTGTAAAGTGAAGACACATGTGTCTACTATGTTCATTAATTGATGGATTGTACTGTATATCGAGATTGGCATGTTTAAATTGATTAGTTCATCAATCATTTGTCGTACATAGAGATGAAACTATCACGGGAGCACGTGGAGTAAGACACATAATATAAATTAAGAATGATCGATTGTGAGGCAGTGCCACATATATCCATGGAGCACCTGGAGGAAGGCAATAATATAAAGCAACGATGATCAACACCTCAACTTTTTTTCCTTAAGCATCAGTCATTCTTTCTGTGTAATTAAATCACTTTTGACGTACACAGTAATAAAAACTAGATTGAGTTGCATAAATCAGATCATCGATTGTGTTAGGTTTTTTATGGTACAACAAAAACCCACATTCTGCATAAACACAGTGGTCTAAAACAGAATGGTCTACACATTCAGGCAGAAGTTAAAGATAAGCTAACCACATTCTGCCATGTTTTCTTTTCTAATAGCATTGGTCTCGGCCCCTTTCGGACTAGTGATCAGGCTTATTTAGCTGTTGCAAGCGAACCAATATATAGAGCAAGCCACATTGCAATATGCATGCATCTATGCCAAATGTGTGTGTGTGTGTGTGTGTGTGAGCAAGTCAAACAATTTATATATCAGCTGCCAATTCATGGATCCATTGAACTGGCTCCAATACTGATTCCACATTCGGTTGATGTTTGAGGAGAGGCACCAGGAGAAGGCTCATCTCCTACCTTGATAAGTTGCTCACGGTATTGCTCCGAGCTATCTATATCACAAATAAAGGAACAACATTCAGTTGTGAGAGATCACTGTCACATGTATCTCACAGGAGCACAAGTAGGAGACATGGGCGCCAAATCATCGCACCACCATCACAAAAGATAATATGGGTGCCAGATTACGGCAGCATGACCATATTGAGGAGGATGATACTGGATGTGCGACACTATGTTCGTATGTGCCGTGATTTGTGTGTCAAGCGTACAGGTCAAGATCAATGAGCAGCAATTGGTCCAGTAGCAAAGTATACATTGCTTGTGCACTTGTCGACGAGTATCGAGAAACTGCTGACTGACCTTCGCCGAGCATCATAATCAAGACACTTTTTCCCGGAAACAACTGCTTGTTCGAACAGGTGATCAGGTTTGACGTACAGAGTAATAAAAGCAACATTATGTTGCGTAAATCAGATCATCAATTGTGTTATTTTTTCGAGTGCTACTAAAACCCACATTCTGCTAAAACACAGTTGTCTAAAACAGAATCGAATCATCAGCGGTCATCTCATTCAAACGGAAGTTGAAGATAGGTTGCCATGTTTTTTTTTCTATTAATGTTGGTCCTGGCCCCATTCTGAGTACTCAACTCTCTATGCTTGTTTTTGCAAACTATATATTTTAATTAAATTCCTCTCATATTCAAAAGACATGGTAGGAGATGAAACTAGTTACCTCTAAACCCAAAGAGACAATGACGGAGTAGAAGAAGATCACCAATTAACGTCGGAGACGAAGAACAAGCAATAGCAACAGCAACAGCAAGAACACGCAAGGAAGCTTACTGAAATTTGAATGTCTCTGGCTCGGGGAGGAAGAAGTTGGCAGGTTATAAACCAGAGAGCTTTAGTCCCGGTTTGTATTAAAAACTGGGGCTAAAAGATAATCATTTATCCCGGGGCAAGCCACAAACCGGGGCTAAATCTTTAGTCCCGGTCTGTGGCACCAACCGGGACTAAAGAGTGCCCTTTAGTCCCGGTTGGTAACAGGCACCGGGACTAAAGGGTCACTGCCTTGTTGATAGCTCTACGCAGTAGCCGTTGGGGCAGACCTTTTAGTCACGAGCCGTATTACCGACTGGGACTAAAGGGTCCTTTAGTCCCGGACAGCAATATCTCCGAGACAAATGTCGATTTTGAGAATCAGCCAAAGACCATGCTCTGTAGTAGTGGTATAGGATGTGCGGATGGTAGGAACTCCTATACATGCATTATATAAGGAATGGACAATCCTGACAAGATAAAAATAAGTGCAGTTTTGCATCTCGACTGTATATATATTATGGACCATGCAACTCGATCTGCATGTACACCATATATGAACTCACACTCCAATATATATGACCTGGAATTCGAGAAGGCGAGTGATTGAGAAAATCTGAAAGGGTAGCTGCCTGCTGACACTAAATAAGTCCCTTTTTAGCTTTGGACATAGGAAATAGCTGAATTCTATGCACTGAAGGATACCATAGAATGAGGTTAGTTATGTTCTTGTACATGATGGCATGATATATATAGAGTAAAATGTGTCTGCAGAGGCATGTCCATATGTGGGCCTGCAGTCTAGACGGGACATTAGAAGGAATACAGGCGTGCAAGGCATGTCCTAATGCGCCCCGTTGACTCAAATGGACCTGGAGCTCAGACGCGCATTCATGTTTTTCAATGATGGAATTATTAACGTTGATGTTCTACATGCAATTTAAAATCATAGTAGTTGCGGGCTACGGTGGTGGGTACAGACTTAACTCGACATCCGGGGCGTAGAGGAGAGACAAGATAGCGATTGCAGCGAGGGAGGAGGACACACTGGATGAGAAGAAGGGGTGGCGTAATAGGAGAGAGAGAGAGGGCACAAACCAAGATGCAGAGGGAGTTGTTACGGGCCATGGGTGGGTCCATACTTGACTCCCCATTCGCTGGTTTTAATAAATTTATTGTCCAAACATGTTCGGTGGCCGAACTTGTCAAGCATACGTCTCAACAGATCTGGTGAACCATAGACACAGTGGTGTTGGATCTGACACAGCAGGATGAGTACACGTTATGGCATTGATATATACACTACAGAGAGGTAAGCCCCTCATTGTTTCTGCCTGTGTCCCTTCTCAAATCTGGATCTTCTCACCCTCTCTCACTCTTGCGAATCACGGTGGGCATAGCAGTCATGGCAAGCTTAGTGACGATGATGGGTCTGCGGTGGCCATGGCGGGTACGCGGCGGCCACAGCAATAGTTGGCAGCCGGATCTGGTGATAGTGGCAGCTATGGGCTCTACTGTGGGCAGATGCGACAGTGGCAAGGTCTGTGGGAACAAAGACTACTGCAACCGGCTCGGTGAGCCTCCTCAATGGGCTGGTCAGGCCTCCGTGGTAGGCTCATCGGGTTGTTTCTTTTTTCTCTTGAATTTCATTTACAGCCTCAAGAAATCGAAATTTACTGTCATAGCATTATTTCTAAGTTAAAGATATTTGAAGATATACAAAGGATATTCCTCGCCCTCAGCAGCTTATTACCAAGACCAAAGAACTACTCCCACTTCATGTTTTGTTTGCACTTGAATGACAAGGGAGGGAACAAGTTTGTTACATTTTGCACCTCCTGTGTTGAGTAATCTTTTGTGTGACTCGTGCACAGAAGCAGCATTTACATAGCCACCACTGTCATCTCTGCCTCCGCAGTGCCGGACATTGGTGTTCACGCCTGCACTTGCTTTGTCAAGGTGGCGAAGTCGATGCAGTGTTTGGATCCGTGGCCAGGGTTATGTTCCAAGGCCATGGCCAGCACTATGTCCCGACTCCCGAGGGCAAGGTGATCTAGTGTTTATTGCTCATGCACCCTTTTCATGATGTGTCCCATTCCTACAATAACGATCCTGTACAGCCGAGCATAACAATATCAGCCTCAATGTCTTGATAAAATGGTTGTGTGTAGGATCCATGTGCCGAAGCTATAGGGACTCCCCTATATATGCATTACACATACACTACGACAAATGCTAGAAGATATGAACAACACGTGCAACTGTGCTTGTCCACTATATCGATCTGGATGGTCCAGCTGTGCATATACACTAACATGATCTCATACTCCTATATATACTCATGTTCTCGTACAACATGCAGTGATTATAATATATAGAGTAAAACGCACCGCCGATCCTTGAATTTAGCTCTGTGCATGCCATCTAGATCGATCCCTACATTTCTAAAAATGCACGTTATTAAGGAATTTCCAAATGTATAGATGCCACACGTTATCTAAAATGCCATAAGTTGAGTTAATCTTCCTGCGTGGCACAGTGATTGTGTGATGAAATGGCATCAACATGCGGGGAGGAGAATATTACATAGACCACCATGGCCAACACGTATCCAAAACAAGTCTCCAGGTGAAAACATGCGGAGGGGAATTTTATCTTTTGTCACATTGCTAGTGATTTTACAAATGAACTTGAATGTAGGGAGAAGAGTGGAGGGGAGCTCAGAAGGAGCAGGGGGGAGCTCTGTAGCATGAAATGCTGGGAAATACAAGGGCGTGGTACCCTGTATGCGGGTCCTGTTTGGTTTAACTTCAGACAACCTTGTCTCTTGTCTGGCACTATGTGTGCTCCCAAAGGTTGATCTTCGGCCTCATCCTACGGTGCAAAATGTTGCAAGGCTTCTTACTTCCAGGAGCATCCCTGAACCAAATAGGGCCTTATACTCTTATAGCATGGGACTAGTGGGGGAGGCCACAGCGAGTGTTGAAATATTTTCTTCCTGACAAACGTGCGACTTGAAGGAGGAATCGGTAAAGCCCCGGCAGCTCAGCTCAGACATCAACCGTGGATCACATTCGTCCAACTTGATTCTGCTGCTCATCAACTTGACGATCATATTCCTCCGGGGATGATGCCCTCTCAAGGTTGAAACAGCATGTCCCATCCATCTCTGCTCTGTATTCCTGTTGCCACTCATTCTCATGTAGCTATCATCTACTGTATTTGGAATTTGGACCTCAACAACATCCTCATGGTTTAATGACACAGCTGCCAGCAGGCTGTGAAGCATGACTGCCACATATCACTACAGCAGAATCGCTCTTTGGCACTCGGCGAAGGGCACTCGGCGAAGAATTTCACGGCAAAGGGTTCTTTGCCGAGTGCCAAATATCGGGCACTCGGCGAGGGCTTTGCCGAGTGCTGACATATTTGGCACTCGGCAAAGAAAAAAATAAAAAAAACCCAAAAAAATATGGAAAAAATTTTATTTAATTGGAGGAGGGGCCCACTAGGCAGCGCCCACTTATCTCTCTCGAAATCGCAAGTTCTACTATTTTTCACGCAATTTTCTCTCGCGCAGTCAGCAGGATTCGAACTCATGACCTCTCGTTCGCGCGGAACCTCCTCTACCACTACACTACACAATCATATACGTTCCATATCCGTTTCGATTACCCATATATTATACTAAACCGTGTAACTTGCTTATTTGAGGCCATAAACGAATTCAAATAAAAAAGTTGTAAACTACAAAGTTTTCTAACTTTTCAAGATCTACAACTTTTATTTTGGTAGTTTTTCCATCCGAGGTGTTTATAAAAATTTGAATTTCAAATTTTACAGTTTGAAACGTAGTTTTCGTTCACAAGATGATTTCAAATCAAAAAGTTGTCAACACCAAAGTTTCATAACTTTTCGAGATCTACAACTTTCATTTTTGGTCATTTCTCCATCTAAGGTATTTTGAAAAATTTGAATTTTAAAATTTTCAAATTCGACGCAGTTTTGCATTACTAGATGACTTCAAATTAAAAAGTTATCAACTACAAACTTTCATAACTTGTCAAGATCTACAAAGTTTATTTTGGTTGTTTGACTATTTGTGCATCCGACATTGTGGTTCTAATATTATTCACAAACATTATATATCACTCTTGTAGTTTTATAAACTACCGGAGAGATATATAAGATTTGTGAACGAATTTATTTTAAGTTTGTCAAATGAAAAAATCACCAAAACAAAAATTGTTCATCTTGATAAGTTAACCAACTTTGTAGTTAAAAACTTTTTCATTTGGATTAATTTACTGCTTCAAAATGTAATTTAAAAACTGGCTTTGCCGAGTGTAAAAAAACACTAGACAAAGAGCTCTTTGTCGAGTGCCAGCCACGTGGCACTCGGCAAAGACCCGACCACGTGCCACATTTCGAGGCCACATTCTTTGCCGAGTGCCAGCCACGTGACACTCGGCAAAGAACCGCCCACGTGGCACAGTTCGGGGCCACATGCTTTGCCGAGTGCCACGTGGCCGGCACTCGGCAAAGAGGCTCTTTGCCCAGTGCCCGAAATTTGGCACTCGGCAAAGCCACAGGCACTCGGCAAAGATTGATTTTCCCGTAGTGTATACTATATCACTGGAGCACACGTATAAGGCATGGGCACTAATTATCAGTGCAGCACAGTGTGCCGGATCAAGCTAGGCACCATATATATATATGGCAACTGCGGAGGATGAGAAAGGACACCAGATGCGATTGATGGATGTGCGGTGATATATACTGTGTGTCCGGCGTCCAGCAAAAGATCAATGTTCGAGCAAGTGAGCAACTATTGCTCTAGGTGCAGATGAGACGGTCCTTGTCCACATGGATTATTGTACAATTACACCTTGAGGGATTTGGTGGCACTATTCACCAGCTGCTAATATTCAGTGCACCACAATGGATAATGAGTGCACCACAATGCATTGATGTGCGGTGATACTGTGTGTCGAGCGTCCAGCAAAAGATCAATGAGCAACAATTACACCTTAAGAGTTGAGGTGGCACACTATTCACCAGCTGCTATTCACTGAAATCTCTCTCTCTCTCTCTCCACATGCTGAAACATTTACAGTCCATAGCAGGCAGCGTGTGAAATAAACTTTTTTCCATTAAAACACAAGATCAATGTTCGAGCAAGTGAGCAACTATTGCTCTAGGTGCAGATGAGACGGTCCTTGTCCACATGGATTATTGTACAATTACACCTTGAGAGATTTGGTGGCACTATTCACCAGCTGATAATATTCAGTGCACCACAATGGACAATGAGTGCACTATACTGTGTGTCCAGCGTCCAGCAAAAGATCAATGAGCAACAATTACACCTTAAGAGATGAGGTGGCACACTATTCACCAGCTGCTATTCACTGAAATCTCTCTCTCTCTCTCCACATGCTGAAACATTTACAGTCCATAGCAGGCAGCGTGTGAAATAAACTTTTTTCCATTAAAACACAAGAGAACTCTACTTCTTCATTGCATTAAGATACAACATTTACACGAATTCCTGAAATGCACATACAGGAGCGGATACTTCTTGGTCGAGCAACGCACCCACACTAACGTCACTTATTTGGACACAAGTTTTAGAGTGGTTAGAAAAAAATATAGACCGTACCATCCATTAACTCAGATCAAACGGTGGAAAAACAGAAAGTACTGAAGAAGAAGTACCGGAAAATACCCGAAAGTATCAAAACATATGAGATCAGTACCAACCCACATAGAACCGGTACTTTAAATTTTAAGTATTTTTTAGTTATTATATTATAAAACAAAGTATACTTCAATAGTTTCACATCCTTAGTATGTACATATATGTATTTGTATCCTTCGTTCTTACTTGAGGCTGCGTTTCGTCGAGCATCCGCGATGGCGTGCCGATAATAATCTACCTTTCTCTTTATTAATTTATTTTTTTTACTTTTTTAGAAAAATTAATCGTTTGTCAAAAAAACATAAACTACCCAAAAGTACTAGTAGTACTTTCGAACCACCGAAACAAGAGGCCTCTTGTTTGGATCAATATTGCCATCAAGCGTTTATTTGATGAAATGGATGTACAACTAGAAGAACCAACACTACACCATATGACCCACTTTTCCCTACAATTATGTGTTGGCAAATGTAGCCTTTTAGTAACATATTATGTGTTGGTAATTGTTTAACCTTTTAGCATCACATGAACTGTCGGGAATAGTTACGTAGGGCTACACTATAAATGTCGGCGTTTCTCCTCCCTACTAAACAAGTGTCGGTAAACGTATTTAGACAGAATAAGTGTCGTTGTAGCCTATAAACCCACTATTGAACTGCGTCAAAGGGGTGAGGAGGCGGCGTGGCAAAGCTAATAAACAACTCACGCGCGTGAGCGGGAGACTGAAAAAAAAGACTTCGCACCAAATAAAATCATGGGAGGCCACTCTTCACATCCCGACCCAAAAGTCCAAACCCTACTCGATCTGGTTCACATTGGCCTGAGATCCGGAGTAAAGGAAAGGGAAAAAAAACCGCACCTGGGAGAGCTGCGTCGGGCGCCGCCGCCGGACGCGAGCATCTTCCCCCGCCCCCGACTCCGACCCCCACCCTGCATCTGAGGCCTGCCCCTGTCCGCTGCTGCTCCACGCCGAAGAGGGTCGGGCGCCTGGCGGCGTTGACGAGCGGCGCCATCATCGGCCGCCACCGGCCGACGAGCTTACCCCGCCCCCGACTCCGACCCCCACCCTGCACCTGAGGCCAGCCCCTGTCCGCCGCTGCTCCACGCCGGGGAGGGCCGGGCGCATGGCGGCGTCGAAGAGCAGCGCCACTGGCCGCCACCCGACGAGCGCCGTCGAAGAGCGGCGCCACCGGCCGCCACTCAACGAGCGCCGCCTCCGACGGACCTCGCCGCAGCCCCAGCGGCCTCCTCCAACGATGTTTGTGCATCCAGGTACATCACCTCCGTATACTCTTCCTCTCAGGGCATCTCCAAGAGATTTTGTAAAATAAATCTCCAGAAATCTCTAAAATAGATAGCTCTCTACAAAACTAAAACATCATAGCAGCCTCTTTATAATTTATAAGTCGCATCACGTTTATTCCTGTTGCCGTGTGTGGATCGGGGCTCATGTGTGCGGGCAGGAAGGTCGTTCAGAACGCTGGATCGGCACGGGGACGGTGATGGTGAGCAGGGGCCGCTCGCTTTGTTTGACAACCGAGAAAAAACGGAATAGACTACTATTTATTTTAGATAGCAGGATAGAGATGCTGTTGGACCATATTTTATTTCGTAAATTTAGGTAATTTACTTACCCTTAAATAGAGTACTAGTGCACTGAATTTTATCTGAATAATCTTGCTTGCAACTGGTATTCTCTTGAATTGTGCAGCTGCATTTTGCATTCACCAAGTACTCTTCCATAGTTATTTTTAGTATGTGATTTCTGTACAGTTTTGTTTGTTTTGTAAGAAGAAAATGGCATGGTAACATCAGGTTACCGTGGAACCAACTGGCTAGGCAATTGAAAGCAGTGATACAAAAAAAGATGAAGCATGCCTTGTTGCTGTATCGGAAAAAGATTTCTGTACATTAATGATTGTTCCAAATGTATCATGATCTGGGCTGCATTAAAAAGTTCCATGCATTAAATCACTCGAGTGTTAGCTGAAAACAACATTGAAAAAGTATTTGGTTAGTTAAGATTTCAGTAGCATTTGCTACATTGCGGGGACATAGCATGCCATGTTGAAGCAATCATCGATATGAGCTAATCATCCATGCAAGGCTCAGCAATATGAGCTAATCATCCATGCAAGGAGCAGGGGCAGGAGCTGGAAAAGGAAGCAACTGATATGCTCTGAAAGCTAAAGCTGGATCTCTGCAACAAGGGCCGCTTCATCTTGCACGTCGATGTGTGGCTTTCAGTTTACAGGTTTCAACGTAGCGATCTCGTCTTTCAGATTCTTCCCCAGTACGTGTTGTTCCTAAATCTTGTTTCATAGGTCACTATTGAGATTCTGTTGTCTAATCTAACACAACTCTGCTATCATTGCTATTTTTATTTTCCATTAAATTCTCGTTTCAGATCTATGCTGCAGCAAGGATTTTAAGTTGTTGTCATTCTGTTCCATTTTCCCCAAGTGTTCTGTTGCTGACATGCCCTCTCGATCAAGCTGTTAAATTATTTGAAGTCCTAGTTTTATTGCAACGTATGTGTATAGGCACCCACAAGATTTCTATAGGCTCATAAAAAGTGCTATTTGGTCTGTCAATTATGATGTTATAAATTTACCTTTTCATAATAGTTATTTCAAAGAGAAGTTATGTGATAAAATTCCACCATCATGTATTGAAGATTACAATTTTTTTCTTGTTATGTCAAACTCATAGTTGATTTGGGTCTGCTGCTGAAATATTCAAGTTTCTCTTGTTTTTTTCAGAATTGTTGTTTGGTTACTAAGTTCTGATACAAAATCTGTTGTCCCACCCAAACTAAAATGTATTCATTGTGCTTCCAGCGGGATTGGTTTGTTTCAATTATTTTCAGAGTATAAGAAATTCATATGCATATATTTGTAGCTTGCTTGTTGAGGAACCAGGAACTAAAACCTTTCACCATGGATGCATAATTATTATTTTCCATTACACTGAGCTCTATCTTATGAAAATATTATTGACATTCTCTATTTCACTAATAATTCCATCTAGCAGGTCAAGGAGTACATGTTGCACGAGGTGTTAGAACTGAAGCAGATTAGAGCGAGGCTTCCTAGTGCCTCTATGCAGATCATGTGACAAAAACCAAATGTGAGCATTGCAGATCATAACTCTATAATCATGGCATCTCAATCTGTTGATTGCCAAACTTACACTTTTTCTTGCATTTTTCTAGTTGCAGATTGTAGCTGAGATGCAGAAGAGTGGTACACCATATTTGTGCATCAAGCAAGGGATTCTTCTGAGGTGTCCAAGAATATTGCAACATGCGATGACTTGCTTCCTTGCTCTTTTGTTCTGCGGCTACTATCATATAGTCCACATACTTTGAGTGTTGAATGACACTTTTCTGCCTAAGTCATGATCATTTGATGTGTGAGCTTTAGCCATAATCATTTAGCACAAGACTTTTAGTATATGTATATACATGTCTGCTACTAGCTCATCTATACTCGACCTGTATATGCATGATGGCTCTATGTTTATATCCAATTGATGTATGTATGAAAGATCAGATATATAATATCTATGAAATCAAATGGATTTCCTTATGTGATGTATTCTCTAAAGAAATTGGATGTGATGTATTATGTATGTATATGGAGGATCATCAAATATATTATATCCAAATCTGTTAGATATTTTTGCCAACAGTTTAGTTCCCACTATGGGCATGTTTCATAAAATACCTTGCAAATGGTTTTGCCAACATACAAACTGTCGGGAAAGTGTCTAACTGTCGGCGTAGGTCTTAACTGTCGGCAAAGCTTTAACTGTCAGCAAAAGTTTTAACTGTCGGTAAAGGTATACCATTTGGCTACACAATAACTGTTGGTGATTCTTTTAACTGTCGGGAAAACTTTCGCCGACTGCTTCTACCGCGACTGTTTCTAAACTCGGCAAATCTTTTAGGGCATGTTCGTTTCCTTGGCAAAATTCTTTTGCTAGTCACATCGAACGTTGCGGCACTAGTTTAGCCTATTAAAAATATAGTAATTAAAAAACTAATTTGTCAGCCGGAAACTAATTCACGAGACGAATCTATTAAACTTAATTAGTTCATGATTTGACAATGTGGTGCTACAGTAAATATTCGCTAATAATAGATTAATTTACCTTAATAGATTCGTCTTAGTAATTAGCATATGACCCTGTAATTAGTTTTATAATTAGTTTATTTTTAGTAGGCTAAACTAGTGCCGTAACGTTCGATGTGACTGGCAAAAAAAATTACTAGAGAAACGAACACCTTAGTAGGAGACTATCTGTCGGCAAAGGTACCCTTTGCCCACTTTAAAAAGTGTCGGCAAAGCTAGGTTGTGTTATAGTGCAAGGAAGTCCACACTAAGGCTCAGGGATGCTGCTACCTTCTCATGAATTGAGAGCCTTACTTTTTGTGCATCATGTCTACGTGTACCGACGTCAATGGACAGTGGCCAAAGCGGCAAAGCCCAAACGACCCAATATAGCCCAGCAGTAAGGTACTCCCAAGGTACAACATCCTGTTGTCAAAGAAAACAAGTACAAACAAAGAAAAAAAATCAAGGTCAGACTCCAACGTTGGAGTCTGACCTTGACGTGCCTGCAAATTCTCATACCGGCAGGATGCACTAGAGCTCAAGCGTGGGTGCATCCGACTATGTGGTGCTGCTCATCTACTTGGTGGTTATGTTCTCCTGTGGGATGATGCCCTCTCAATGTAAAACCACAGATTCATGTCCTTCTCTACTCGGTTCTCCTGTTGCAACTCATTCTCATCTATTTGGACCATTATATCCACATGGTTTAATTAATCTTATGGAGCAACTGGTTACAATTACCAAAAACTTCTAGTAGGGCCACAAGCAGACTTGTCAATTAACCAAGATCTAGCTACTAGCTAGCTCATATATATATATATATATATATATATATATATATATATATATATATATATATATATATATATAAAAGAGCTGAGAGCCTCACCTCTCTTGAATGCATCCTACCATCTCAATAGTGTATATATGTACACTGTAGTTTTGTTAGAGGGATGATTCAGCCCCTATAAATCTACAATGGCCCGAAGTCCATATAAAATTCAGCCCATCCGTGACAAACTCTCATACATTGCTAGTGCACAACAGCATATATAATAGTACTCCCCTTGACCAGCCTTCAAGTGATTTGTAGAGCCACTGTGCTTCTTGCAGATTAACAGCTACTATGGATACACGCTGCATGTTGTGCTGAGCCACATCACCAAGCTTGTGAAGAATTCCAACGTGCATCATACAATTAGTAACTAACACTACTAGAAACTACATTATTCCTATGTGCCAAAAAACCATCAAGGAAACGGGAAAAACTATTAGAAAAATCAATTCTGTCGGGAGCCCACTCAAGAAAATGGGTTTATATGGAATCCACTCTTGTATCTTATATAAAAATAAAAAACACCACATGCAACATACTTCACAAATGTACATGAACCCATGATCCATCCATCTCTCCCAGTCCAAAAAAGTTGCCGTACAGGAAGATAGAAATCAACGGCAATCTCATGCTCTTACGCACCACGCACGGACAGATTCTTTTAGATCTTACCGCTTATCCACTCACCTTTCTCGCACCTATCCACTTGGCTTTCCTCAACATCCCAACGTACGACAGTCGTAGGCACGTAGTCGCGCGTTTGTTGATCTGACATCAGAGAGCATCGAGTAGGCTATGTGGATGTAGATAGAGACCTAGTGAAAGTAGGGGGCCATGAAACCTTGTCTGAGCAGGCGGGGTTTTTTATTATGGGTGATGTCCGGGGAGGGATGGAGAGCACCTGGCGGTGGTACATTTCCTTGATCTCCTTCACGCTGGCCCTAGTAGCTGCATCCTCACCGATCGTGGTCTCTGCTTTGCAGCCTCGTCGGCCTCCCCCGAGACCCCTGCCGCAGGCGCCGTCTCGAGGATGGTCGCGGTCCTCATGTTGAAGAAGCGCCAGACCTAGCTACATCCTCCCTGTAGTGGGCCCAGCTCCTAAGCCTCATCGACATCCCCCGAGGCCCCTGCCAGAGGCGCCATCTCGAGGATGGTCGTGGTCTCCATGGCCGAGTTCTTCATGTAGAGTTTTCATTTTATTGGGAGCAGATTGGATCGCCTTTGAAACCCAAATGGACATGGAGAAGATGAAGTGCAATCATTGAGATGTGTTGGAGGTGAAGTGCCAGGAACACTGACAACCTCTGGCGTTTGGCCATCTACCGTGTGGATGTGACGGGAGGACGACGCTGCTCCTCTTCATGCGCAGGAGGAGAGGTTGTAGTACGGCAGGAGCAGAAGCTGATGATGTGGCTCAAGGACATACTAGAGAATTAGGTTTGTGGGAGTTTTGCTTTATAGGGGTTATGTATACATAAGGGTGTTCCTTCACAGGAGATCCATATAAATGACAAAAAAAGATTAATCAATAATGTTCTTGTTTCGATTAGCAAAACAAAAATATTACATATATATATATATATACATGTGCATAAATCTCAAAACATGACCTTTACACTCACAAGATACATGTGTCTCTTTGTGTTTGTGAATGTGAAGCATGAAGAGAGAAAAGGATGCCAAGTGATCTGAGCTGCCATTCTGCTTGAAATTTGACTTCAGGGGAGAATGCTCTAAATATATTTGGACCTCTTTGTGTAAATTTAAACTAAAGCAAACATCTTGATCTGATACATCATGTGGCAAGCGAAGCCTCCAGTTGATGAAGCATTTTCATGGGGATGAAAACCTCGATCTCAAACGTGCGTATTGATGTTCACATTTTCACTTGCTTTGTCAAGATGGTGGCGACAACCCTGTGTTATTTGAATCCTTGGCCAGGGTTATGTTCTGAGTGCATGACCAGAGCACCATGTCCTGATGAGGGCAAGGTGATCGGGTGTTTATTTCTCATGCTGGCGACAACCCTGTGTTATTTGAATCCTTGGCCAGGGTTATGTTCTGAGTGCATGACCAGAGCACCATGTCCTGATGAGGGCAAGGTGATCGGGTGTTTATTGCTCATGCACCCTTTCCATGATGCATCCAATTCCTACAATGACGATCCTGTATAGCTGAGCATAACAATCAATATCAGCCTCAATGTTGTGATCAAATGGTTGTGTAGGATCCATGTGCCGAAGCTGGGGACTCCCATATATATATATGCATTACACTATGACCAATATAATGCTGACAAGATAAGAACAACACGTACGTGCAACAACTGTGCTTGTCCACAACCATGGCTCTAGGTGCCCCAGCGTCCAGCAAATAAAAGATCATTGAGTAACTATTGCTCTAGGTGCAGAAGAAACGACGGTCCTTGTGCACATGCCTGATGGTACAATTACACGTTGAGAGATGAGGTGACACTATTCACCCGCTGCTAACTGATTAGTCCACATGGTGAAATATTTTTTTTCCTATAGGACTGCATACAATGCGCACAAAAAAGTGGAAATTTCATGAGTCATTATATTTTGGATGTACGAGTGTTTTAGATGTGCACTTTATTCTTACTATCAGTATTTGGAGGCCGAAAATGAAGGCCGGATGTTAATCGCAACAGGATGAACATGCCTTAATGTTAATATTTAGAACTCAAAATTTATAATTTCTAAACGACCTTGAATGTTCACATAATTAAAATTAAAGTTGTAGTGGCCATGTTAATCAACATTTTCCTATTGATAACTTTATTATTTGTATTTATTTAGTGTCTTGAATATATATTTGTTTTAAATGCGCACACTATTGGAAAGCTGAAATTCCCTGACGGCGCACTTACCATCTGAGAAATAGGAAAAACTATCAGCAAAATTACCCTGACGGTTTTGCATAACTGTAAAAAAATTCAAAATTGCCAGAGAATTTCACGTTTCCAGTAGTGACATAATTGGATATTCATTTTTAAAAAAAATTTCAAATACTCCTATACACAAGTTGTGGAGAAGCACATGGATCTTTAAGTTATATCAGATGGAGACACATCCTATACACAAGTTGTGGTGCTGGATAAGATTTAAAACTCAATAGTTAAAACTTTTTTTCTTTTAAGTTCATTTAGTACACAAATATTCAGTACAATATTTGAAAATATTTTAACAAAAACTCGAAAAGATAGAATTGTATATATACTCACAAGTAGTAATTTGGTGGTACACTGGTTATGATGTGTAAGTGCTGAGTTAAGGGTCATGGATTCAATTCCTTAGAAGATGGCATAATTTTGGTTTCATCTTAAGGTTCCAGCCATCTTTAATCAATTTTAGAAAACATGCCGACCACCACTACTAGTGTTGAACAGTCAGGAGATCCACCAAGAACTACCGGACGGATAGTGTAAATCACAAGGATATTGCAATCAATTGATTGCTAGACCAGAGGTCAGTAAAATAAATACTATACTTATATCATTTTGTTAACCACTACATGTAAATTAAACAGATGAGCATGATTTAATCATTGTTGCATAGGGGTTTGTCAATAACCTATTTGAACTTTTTTTCATGAAAACACAAGTGAACTGTGCTTCATTGCATTAGGATACAAAATTTACACGAACACACATATATACTGGAGCAGATACTTGGTCAAGCAATGCACCCACATTAATGTCATTTATTTGGATTAATATTGCTCTCAAGCGTTTATTATTAGATGAAATGGATGTATGACAAGAAGAACCAAGGAAAGCCCGGCAGCTTAGCTTAGAGCATGTGTCAATGAAGGTACATTAACAATTACTCACCCACCAAAACTACTAGCTAAGATATGAAAAGAGTAGCTATGTAGTTAACCCCAAGGCTGAAGGATGCTAGCGCTGCTACCTTCTCATGAATTGAGAACCTTACTTTATTTGCATCGTGTGTGTACTGACGTTAATGGTAGCTGCATACTAGGGATGAAGGATTAAGGCTAAGCGGCAAAGCCCATGCCCAATTTCGCTCAGCAGTAAGGAACTCCGCCAAGGTAGTACATCCCTGCTGGCAGACAAAGGAAAATGAGTACAAACTGAGAAGAAAATCATGGTCAGACTCCAACTGTTAGTACAGATTCTCGTTCCGGCAGAATGGATAAGAGCTCAAGCGCGGGTGCATTCGACTATGTGGTGCTGCTCATCTGCTTGGTGATTGTGGTCTCCCGGGATGATGCCCTCTCAATGTGAACCACAGATTCATATTCTTCTCTACTCGATTCTCCTGTTGCCACTCATTCTCATCTATTTGGACCATTATATCAACATGGTTTAATTAATCTTACGGATTGACCATATGGATGTATACAATAGCAGCTAGTTTATCAAAACTTCTAGTAGGGCCACAAGACTTGTCAATTAACCAAGATCTAGCTACTAGCTTTTTTTAGATAAAGAGATCTAGCTACTAGCTAGCTCATATATCAAGAGCTGAGAACCTCACCTCTCTTGAACCCATCCTGCCATCTCAATAGTGTATATATATAGACTATAGTCTTGTCATAGCAACGATTCAGCCCCTGTGAATCTACGATGGCCCGAAGCCCGTATAAAATTCAGCCCATCCATGAAAAACTCCCATGCACAATAGCATATAGTAGTACTCCCCTTGACCACAGCCTCCATATGATTTGTAGAGACACTATGCTTCTTGCACATTAACAGCTACTATGCATACGTTACATGCTCTGCTGAGCCGCATCACCAAGCTTATGAAGAATTCCAACGTGCATCATACAATTAGTAACTAACACTACTGGATGCCAAAAACTCGTCAAGGAAACGGGAAAAACCATTATAAAAATCAATTTTGTCGGGAGCCCTCTCAAGGAAATGGGTTTATATGGAATCCACTATTGTATCTTATATAAATAAAAAATAAAAAATAGCACAAGACTCCCAAAAAATTTGCCGTACAGGAAGAGAGAAGTCAACGACAAGCACATGCTTGAACACACCACGTATGGACAGATTCTTTTAGAGCTTACCGCTTATCCACTCGCCTTTCTCACACCTATTCGCTCCGCTTTCCTCAACATCCCGACGTACAATAGTCGTAGACTCATAGTCGTGCATTTGTTGGTCCGACATCAGAAAGCATCGAGCAGGCTATGTGGATGTAGATGAAGACCTGTTCGATGTAGGGGTTCCGAGAGACAAATTAAAACCTTATCGGACCAGGCGGGTCTTTTTCCTATGAGAGATGTCCAGGGAGGGATAGAGAGCACTTGGCGGTCGTACATGGCCTTGATCTCTTTTGCGTTGGTCCTAGTAGCTGCATCCTCGATGGTCGTGGTCTCTGCTCTACAGCCTCGTCGGCCTCCCTCGAGACCCCTGCTACAAGCGTCGTCTCGAGGATGGTCGCGGTTCTCAAGATGGAGAAGCGCTAGACCTGACTGCGTCTTCCCTGGCTGTGGCCTCTGCTCCTGCAACCTGCTTGTTGGCATCCCCCGAGGCCCCTGCCATAGGCGCCATCTCGAGGATGGCCGCGGTCTCCATGGCTGAGTTCTTGATGTAGAGTTTTCATTTTATTAGGAGAAAATTGGATTGCCTTTGAAACCCAAACGAACATGGAGAACGTGAAGCGCGATCGTTCCTGGCTTGGAATGTGGAGACGTGTCGGAGGTGAAGCGTCAAGGACACCGACAATATCTAGCATTTGGCCACTTTCGTGTGGATGTGAAGGGACGCCACCGCTCCTCTTCATGCGTAGGAGGAGAGGTTGTAGTATGGCAGGAGTAGAAGCTGATGATCTGGCTCTATACATAAGGGTGTTCCTTCACAGGAGGTCCATATAAACGACAAAAAAGATTAATCAATAATGTTGTTTCGATTTGCAAAACCAAAATAATACATATAGACATGAGCATAAATCTCAAAACATGACCTTTGCACTCACGAGATACATTTGAATCTTTGTGTTTGTGAATGTGAAGCATGCAGGGAGAAAAGGATGCCAAGTGTTTTATCTGAGCTGCCATGCTGCTGGAAATTTGTCTTGAGGGGAGAATGCTCAATCTAAATATATTTGGACATCTTTGCGTAAATTTAAACTAAAGCAATGCAAAGATCCTTATCTGATACTTGATGCGGCAAGGGAAGCCTCCAGTTGATGAAGCATTTACATATGGATGAAAACCTCGAGTCTCAAATGCGCAGTCATGGTTAGTTAAAGCACCTATAAGATTTGAGAGCTGTCACATCTGTTTGCAAGTAAATACTGTAGTGTGCTAGAATATTCCAGTACCTTTGTAAAAACCTAGTTGGGAAAACAGGCAAAATAGCCTTAGCTAAGTGTGTTCTGATAGCTTCCTACTATAAATATCCCAAAGGCTATATTACCCTGGTTACGATGTTCTGTTGTATTTGAAATTAAATCAAGCATTCTTTATAGATTTGTGTATGGCATCATCTTTGTTGGGATATCCGAGCCCCAGCACATTCTTATGCTAGTGCGCCAAGATATGAGAGAAACATGCATTCACTCATAACCTCTATGCCTATGTTCTGCATGAGCACTTTCAGTCTTCAAAACAGGGTCATTGATCAGATAGACAAGTTTAGAAGGCTGTGCCTATGGAGAGGTGCAAATGTAAACGTGAAACAAAGGCCAAAAGTTGCCTGGAAAGCAGTATGTATGGAAAAGAATCAGGGAGGTATGGGTGTCCTGGATTTGAAAACACAGAATGAAGCTCTACTCATAAAGCATCTCCATAAGTTCTTTAACAAGGAAAATATTCCGTGGGTCCTGTTAGTATGGGAAAAATATTATAGCAATGGTAATCTTCCGGGCATGCAGAAAAAAGGATAAGCTTTTGGGCAAATTCAAGGGAATGGCAAGAGTTCAGATTAGGGATGGTAAATCTTGCCTCCTTTGGGATGACCTATGGGGAGATGAAATTAGTAGCTCTAAATTCCCTCATCTTTACTCTTTCGCCCAAAACAAGAGCATATCTTTTAGGTCAGCCCGTGATCATCCTATGTTTCACACTTTGTTTCACCTCCCACTTTCTCAGCAGGCTTTCAACCAACTCACTTTGCTGCAAAATGAGCTGCAACTATCAATCCTAGAAGATAATCCAGACAGCTGGAGTTACATCTGGAACTCGGGGAAATATTCAGTTATTAAAAGGACATACAGACACCTGAAAGGGCATCAAACAGTTCATCCAGCGCTTTTAAATGGACATGGGCTTCATCTTGTCAAAGCAAGCACAAGGTTAGGGGCGCAGCTAGAGCAAATGCGAGGGGGTGCGCTTGCCTTGTGAGTGTATAAGATTTTATTACATGAGTGCGAATATGGTGAAAATTGGATCATAATCACTATTTTTTGAAATTTTCGTGGGTGCGCCCGCACCCAGTATGCTCATAGATCCGCCCATGTGACAAGGTTTTCTTTTGGTTGGCCCTTAGGGACAGATTAAGTACAAGAGAACTGTTGAGAAGAAAAAGAATGCAATTGCAAGATTATAACCGTGTTCTATGCACATCGGCCACAGACGAGACCCTCTCTCACCTTCACTACTGGAAACTTGAAATTCCGTGACCAACGTCAGTGAAAACTGGAATTACCCTGTCGAGCTACGGTATTTTTATTTTCCCTGACGGTAAGTGCACCGTAAAAAATTTCATGGCGATATTTTTAGTTTTTATGACGATACGTACATTTTCATGAAAATATTTTTATTTTCCCTGACGGTAGTGCACCGTGAGGGAATTTCAAGTTTGCAGTAGTGCTTCTTCTTGAATGTTCCTTTGCTCGGCATTGTTGGGAGCTCCTGAACCTGCAAGTGGATCTGAAATCAGATCCTTTTCAGATATTACAGAACTTCAGATCTCAGCTAGCAATTCCTTTCTTCATGGAAGTAATCATCTTGATGGTATGGTCCATTTGGAATGCAAGAAATGATTTAATCTTCAACCAGATCAACTCATCAGTCCAGCAAACTTTCAGGTTTTTCAAAGATGAAATGAGGTTTCTTCTGTTAAGGGCAAAGAGAAGCTATTCTCCAGGCATTGATATATGGATTGCAAATCTAGATTAGCTTCTCTTCTTAGCAGTGCTTCTGCTTCTTTTCTTAGTTTCCTTTTTTGTTTCCTAATTCCTCTCTCCCTTTCCCTCTTCCCTGACTGCTTCGCCAGCTTCTGTAAGGTTTTCTTTTATTTTAATAAAAGAGCTGTAGGGGTGCAAACCCCTTTAGATTTCCTCAAAACATGCATTCACTCATGTCATCAAGCGATTAGGGTGTGAGGGGCACTGGGAATCAAGTGAATGCGATGCTGTCAATTCCATCTTCTTGTTTGCTCTTCACAACCGTGCCATTTTCTTAGCCATCTTATGTTCACTAACAATGCTCTTGATTACCTTTGTCATTGGAGTGATAATTGTGGATTTTCTGTGGGCTACAAGAAATATGTTGTAGCTTGAGCTTCTTGATAAGAATTTTTTTTTAGATAAAGGATATTATATATCCGGCTTCATCTATCAACTGATAGAATCAGACCAATTATTACACAGAATCAAAAGAGAGTGTAGCTACAAGCTGCCAGAAAAAGCAAATTACAATCAAAGCACCAAAGAACCCAAAACGACAGTAAAGTTCTGACTAAACTTGACCAATATGCATAGACGACAACCAGCCACTGGACCCAAAGAACTGAAGAGCTGATATCTCAAGATGTTGTCCTGCTAGGATCAACTGATCCCTAAGGCCATCAATACGCTGCAGTGCCACCCAATGATGAAGCAAGTACGTGCCCCTAAAAAGAACCTTTGTCGTCGTGATTGTTGAAAGAAGCAAAATTTTGTTGTGAGTTTAGATATAGGTGGAATTGGCCATTTCACACTAGAAATGGCTAAACTCTACCATCACGAAAGCTTGATTGTTTGTCATGGGACACTGAAACGATTATAATATTATTTTTTCTGCTCCGAGGACATACAAAAAGTTGGGAATTGAGAAAAGCAGGTTACGACCTGTTTGCAAAAAAAGTGGGGAATTGACATTTTTTTCCCATCATCTTCATTCTCTACTCCCATATCCCCCAATGTACAGGGGATCATCTGGCTGTTGCTGGAAAACTCTTTGGTGACAAAGCCCACCCTCTGATTGGAGCAGCAGCCCAAATAGCATCGCTGCATTGTCAAGATGCGCAAGGGCAACCACAGGAACAAGGCAGTGCTGAGATCCATGGATGAAGATGATGGATCTCCAAACCAGAAATATGGTGTTATAATTACAGCAGTGTCTAGTAGTAAACAGTTACACCTCCATAATGTACGCAACCAATTTAACCGCTTGCTATATATATGTTACTCCTTTGGTTCATAGGGTTGGCAAAGGAATTTTATAGGATTACATTTCCTAAGGAATGTTTCCTTTCCTGGCCTTTGGTTTATAGGAAAATCAAAGGAAGTGTTCCATAGGATTAGAGTCCTATAGCTATATTCCATAGGAAACTGTTGGAGTATAAGTGAATTGCCCGCCTCTCCCCATCAGCTTAAGCTTTTGGGTTGAACTGTTTGGTGCATGCAACTTAATATGGTATCAAAGCCAGAGGTCTCGAGTTCGAATCCTGGTAGGCACAATTAAATAAAATAATTGTTGTCCGCTCCTATTCCACGTCTGAGGCCTGAGGGAGCCTCCACGTGAGGGAGAGTGTTGGAGTATAAGTGAATTGCCCGCCTCTCCCCATCGTGAGGGGGAGTGTTGGAAGCACACCTGCCCAACCTCCGCTGCAGAGTAGGGGTTCGGAGCGAGGGTGGTCAACTGTCGAACGCAAGCGAAGAAACAAACGAAGGTGCACGCAAGCGAAGGTGCAAGCGAAGGTACACGGAAATATGTTGGTTGGAATATCTTTCTATCTCCCCTAAAAAATCCTCTCTTTACACTGTTCATCCCTTGGTATTTATAGGGAATACCAAGGGACACCGGTCAAATTACAAAAGGGTACAGAAAAGATTCCCCGGCACCGTACAGGGGAAGGGTAGGACCGTACAAACACAACTAGAGTGGAAACCCTAGTTTGCCTTCCTCCTGCCCGCCGCCATCTGGTCCTGCTCACCTTCACGGGAAAAGCGAGGCCTAACCCTCGGCTCCGCCAGTCGCGAGGTTCGCATCCGCTCGCCATTCGCCGACCTTGACGTCTCAAGCGAAGGAGCCTCGGAACGCTCGAGGGTCACTTTCTGTGTTCTCAGCGCGCCTTTACCTGCAAGACACACAACGAACCCCGATGGCCGAGCTTATATCCGAAGGTTAGGAAACCGATCTGAGTGGTCCAACAAACAGAGAGAAGAGAGCTCGAGAGGGGGCGCGGGTCGCGCGAAGGTCGTTTTTCGAGCCAGCCTGCGTGGTGCCACTGCCGAGGGTCCCTTCCCCCAACAGTAGCCCCTCGTTGCCTTGGATCTAAAGAACAGTATTTGGGCCCAAGCAGCGCTCTTTGATGGGAAACGTAATGAGACCCTTGGCAGCGACGCCTGCGGCTGCTTTGGGCTGGGCCGTTGTATTTCTGTTTGCACTGTTGAGGTCCGTCTTGTTTTTTGCGCTGTGGATTTCGGTTGTCGTGCCGGTGTTGCCGGGTGGTGTGGCTCGTCTCCGCGCCCCTATAAATACGTGGGGTAGGTGGGGGGTTTGAACTTGTGCCACCCTTTGCTCTAACCATCCTGCTGTTGCGTTTTGCTTGTTGTGAGGGTTTGTTTTTCCCCAGCTACGAAGGTTGTGCGTGTTGTGTTTTGCGAGGGTTTTAGTTTGAGAGATGGCTAGGTCCAAGCAAACCGCTCGTGTTGCTTCCCCCTTTGCTGCGGATGAAGGGGTGACCTTTGAGTTCGGACTCAGCCGGGTTTGCGCTTCGAAGTTGGCAGCTTATGTCAAGCGGGGTTGGATCGAGGATGGGAAAGCGAGACCAGTGCTGGGGAGACTGTGCCGTAGCCTGTTGCTGATGAGGTTGTTGTTTTTTAGGAGTTCTTTTCAGCTAGTTTGCGCTTCCCAGTTGATTCATTTGTGACTTTGGTTCTAGAAAGGTTTAAGTTGAAGTTTCATCAACTCACACCATCATGCTTTACGAAGCTTTCGGTGTACGTTTGGGCATGCCGCTCACAGGGCGTTGTCCCTCATGTCGAGGGTTTTGTTCGAACCCACCGCGTACACATGCAGCCTCGCAAGATTTCGGATCGCGAAGGTAACGCCAATCTGGGCCAGTTCACGGTGTACACCTTTTGCCATCGCGCCGGATCAGAGTTGCCTGTGCAGGCCCAGAAAAACAAGTGGACCAGTGGGTGGCAAGAGTTCTAGTTCTACAACAAGCTTGGTGGTAACACCGAGCTTTGCGGCGAGCTTCCGCAACTCGGTGATGTTAGCGCGGAAGCCAAGATGAGTGCCGAGGCGCATGCTGTCGTTGATTGTCTGAGGGTTGTTGCGCGATCTCAGTGTGCTCGCGACTTGGTCGAGGAGTACTGCTGCGCTAAAGTGTGGCCCCTGAGTCGGAGACAAGTTTCGTTTGCAGTTGAGGATGACCCCAGGTACGAGGGTAAAGGTTTAAAGAAACCTAAGTTGGAGTTGAACAGAGTTTGGGAGAATATTCTTAAGAAGTTTCCCAGGCGTGTAGATGGAGTCGAAGCTATCTACAAGCGTGTTCAGCAGAGGGCAGAGGACCTTGTTGGGAAGCTGTCCACATTGTAGGTTAAGGCTATTCGCAGCTCGGTGGGTAGCGGAGGTCGAGTTAATAGGCTTTTCGATATTCTTGGGATCCAGTATGAGGACTGGCCCGCACCTTCGAGCGATGATGCGCCGAAGAAGAGGAAACGTGCTGCCACTGAGGAGAAAGGTGTTGCATCACGGCCGAAGAGGGGTCGTGGTCGAGGCCGTGGCGGCGCCGGTGGTCTAAGGAAAACTCTTGCGACGAAGGTCGCTGTTGGTTCGGGCGCTACCGGTACTTCGTCCTCCTCGGCCGTTGTTTCGTTAGGGAGTGGCCGAGGCCTTGCGAAGGTTGGAGGGCGGGTACCCCGCGTCGGGGGGATTGGCGCCCTGATCCAGGTTTCGGACGACGAAGATGTCTCCGGTGATGACGAGAAAGAGGAGGAGAAAGAAGTTGAAAAGGAGGCGGACTCTGAAGATGAAACATCTGATGAGGTTAGCGGCACCTCCAGTGGCGAAGATGACTCTGACGATGATGTGTCAATCGAGGATGATCGTGGGAAAGGAATTGCCTCGTCTAGCGCTGACGCTGCGACTGCTCGAAGTATCGATGATATTATTCGGGACTTCGAGCCTGAGAGTCCTCCGCGAGGGTTAATTCCCAAGTTTGCTGGGTCGCATGTCTGGGTCAACGGGTTCGAGTTTGCTGGTGATCTTGAATCTAAACGGACCCCTGGAAAGAGGTCGTACGGCAAGGCTAGCCGATCAAGCCTTCCTTACTTTGCTAAGAAGATTGGAGTCTCTGATCCGGCGACCGAGCTTTTCACGAGTCCGGACCTTCGAGAGTGCCACTTGAATGTGCTCCAGAGGAAAGGTGTTTTCTCGGTCGGGTGTTCGGTCGCATTTGTGTGCCAGAAGCGAAGCTTCGACTCGCCAACGAGCCCTTGGACAACCTTCATGATGACATCGATGTTAAGGTGGCTGAGTTGATGCTCCTGAACCGCTCGGTGCGCCGGAGGGCGGGTTATAATCTTCACTATTTGAAAGACCGGTTGGTTGAAGCCGAGAAGGATAACAAGGACCTTCGCCGCAGCTTAGAGAATAAGGAAATTTAGCTTAAAGCTGCTTTGGAAAAAGTTAAGAAATCCCGAGAGGAGGCACAGGAGGTTGCAAATAGTAATGCTGAACTCCTGGCGGCTTGCCGTCAGAAAGACAAGGATTTGTTAGCTGCGAACAGTCGCATAGATGAACTGTCCTCTGAGGTGGCTTCGCAGTCCGAGGCGTGGCAGAAGAGTATGGGGAAGATTAAAAATAAAGTTGATGCTTGCTTGACTGAAGCTGGCGGCTCTGCAGGGGAATCGTTGCCTGCTGCTAATGCTGAGGCGTTCGAGGGTTGGCTTACAAATGAGCTTGATGTTTTCAGCTCATTGGTTGAAAATGCAGCCGACTTTGGCTGTTACGCCGGAGCCTTGGCCATGGCCGGCACCCTTCGCCAAGCTGATTGCGAACACCTACGGAAGATTAGGAAGCCGAACCATGTTTTCCCGACAGTTGATGAGGTGCGTAAAATGAAGATTGATGATGCGGAGGTTCGAAACTGCGCGATGCGCTTGCTCCGTAGGTTTTGGATTAACGGTGGTGGACGCGCCCTCGCTTTCGAGGAGGCGGCTGAAGCTACTCGTCAGGTATCCACTGTTCGAGGTGTCCGTTTCTTGTTTCTGTTCATGGATGAAAAAGTTGGTGTTTAATTATGTGGTCTTTTTTGTAGGCTCGGAAAGATGCGCTGCCTTCGTCGGGTGCGACTGAAGACGTTGCGGGATGCTCCAAGTCTGCTCCTGTGCCCAGTTCTGCGGAGGTTCCACCTGCAGAGACGGTACCCTCGGCTGAGGATGCTCCGATGACTAGAGAGGCTAACGTGGAAGAGGCGGCGACGGTCGAAGCGGCTGCTGAGAGTTTGGATGCTGCAACTGACGAGGGTTTGGAAGCTGCGGCCGGCGAAGCTAGGGCGGATGAGCATGGGGGAGACGAGCAGGTGTGAAAACTTAGTATAGCTCGAAAGAGAGGGTCATTTTGTAATATGTTAGGTGGTGGGAATGACTTGATGACACTGAGATACTTTTGTTTAATGCTGTGAAAATGCAGGTTCCTGATAGAACCGTGCTAGAAGTATTTGATGTGACGCCACTAACGATAAATTATCAAGATACTTTTATGACTGGTGAATCGTGGGCTCGAGCTAGGCTTAAACACCCTTCGCTGCCTTTCGAACATTTTTGGTGGTTGAAGGTGCGAAGATACGATTTGAAGAACGGCAGGTCGAGTCATTTTTGGCGCGAGGCAGATTATACTGATTGACAGGCTACACGTTTTTTGTTTGGTTCTTCTACGTCCGCGCAAGCTGTTGTTGATGATGACATCGATGAGAACACGGCTCTGGATTACTTGTTTGGGCGAAGCAATCTTGATCTAGGTCCGGACTGTTCACTTGTGGTTCCGAAAGAGGAGCCTTCGGAAGTTAGTGATGTACATCAGAGATATATGTATAGGGCGAGGGTTTTACCCGGGGAGTTGCCAATTGTTCCAGCGACTCCCTTGTTGTGGGGACCCGTAGTTCCGGTGGGGATAGGGTCTGAGGAGTGTAGCGAGGGTTTGGATGATTTGAAGTTGATCGAGGATGGAGATGCTCCCTTGTAATTTTATTCTTTGTATTGAGTGTGTGCTATTTTTTTTGCGCTGTGCTATACTGCGGTTGATTTGTATATAAGCGAAAAAGTTGTGCAGATGCGATTCATCCTTGTGGTTTGTTGACAGTGTATATTTGGCCCTCGCTGCCTATTGGCGTGGTCCGTTTGTTGTTTGTGTAAGCAATATTTTGTTTATGTATGCTGTTTGAGAAAAACTGCGACGCTCCCTTTATTTTTTCCGAGGCTCGCTTTTCGCTTAAGAGAGGTGTTTGGTAAAAAACAATGACGCCCCCTTTCCTTTTAGCGAGGCTCGCTTTTCGCTTAAGAGAGATATTTGGTAAAAAACAGCGACGCCCCCTTTCCTTTTTAGCGAGGCTCGCTTTTCGCTTAAGAGAGATATTTGGTAAAAACAGCGACGCCCCCTTTCCTTTTTAGCGAGGCTCGCTTTTCGCTTAAGAGAGATATTTGGTAAAAAACAGCGACGCCCCCTTTCCTGTTTAGCTATGCTCGCTTTTCTCTTAAGAGAGATGTTTGGTAAAAAACAGCGAAGCCCCCTTTCCTTTTTAGCGAGGCTCGCTTTTTGCTTAAGAGAGATGTTTGGTAAAAAACAGCGACGCCCCCTTTTCTTTTAGCGAGGCTCGCTTATTGCTTTTGTAAGCTGATTAGGAAAAACAGCGGTGCCCCCTTTTCTTTTGGCGAGGCTCGCTCAACGCTTTCTGTTTTGCGAGGTTGCTTGATTTTTTTATACTTCGCGATTCCTCTTGTCTTAGGTCGAGGTGAAGCTTGCTTTGCGAGCCCCTGGCGTTTTGTGTGAGGGTGCTCGGCTTTTTTGGACTTCGCGCCTCCCCTTTTCTTAGGTGGAGGTGAAGTTTGCTTTGCGAGCCCCTGGCGTTTTTTGCGAGGGTGCTCGACTTTTTTGGGCTTCGCGCCTCTCCTAGTCTTAGGTGGAGGTGAAGTTTGCTTTGCGAGCCCCTGGCGTTTTTTTGCGAGGGTGCTCGACTTTTTTGGACTTCGCGCCTCCCCTTATCTTAGGTGGAGGTGAAGTTTGCTTTTCCCAGGTTTGTTTTGAAAAATTTTGTTTTTCAAAGCAATCTTCAAGGGTTGTTATCGATTAGAAGTGCTCTTGGATAAGAGCTGCTTGATTCGATGTTTTTATGGGAAACTGAAAACAGACTTTAGAGTTTTGTTTTTTCGGGAGTTGATGCCTTTATTAAGGACTTGGAAACTGCCTCGTTAAAAAACCTTACGCCCCTTCGTAAGGAAAAAGAGTGCAGCTCCTTTGTTTTTGTTACAAGTATGGTGCTGAATAAAGAGAGATTAAAGGCAGATTACATGTTGCGAGAGCTCGCCTAGGCTCCGCTATGGGTAGAATTTGCGAAGGTTGTCAATATTCCAGGTGTGAGGTAGGTGGTTTCCTTCGCTGTCGGAGAGATGGAAAGACCCTGGACGATTGCATTCTATGATCAGGTATGGTCCCGTCCATTTTGGCTGGAATTTTCCCTCCATGTTGGCATTTTGCTTTCGAATGAGGACGAGGTCACCTTTTTCAGTTCTTTGATTCTCACCTTTTTGTCTCTCCATTTTTTTTTTGTTTCTTCCTGATATTTGCGAAGGTTGAGCACTGCGTTGCATCTTGTTTCTTCGAGTAAGTCTTTATCGAGTAGCTGATTCTGTTCATCTGATTCGAGGGTTGTTCCGAGAGAGCCATGCTTCAATTCTTCTCGTAACACAGCTTCCTCCCCAAATAGAAGCCTAAAAGGTGTGAATTTGGTGGCTCTGCATTCCGAGGTGTTATGGGACCAGGTGACCGAGGTTAGCTCTTCCGCCCACTTTCCTTTGGGCCTGCCATGTAATTTTTTGGATATGGCTTGGAAAATTATTGCATTGGCTCTTTCAACTAAGCCATTGGATTGAGGGTGCCGGACTGAGGCGAAGCACAAGACTGTTCCGATTTGTGCGCAGAATTCTTTGAGGACCTCGCTGTCAAACTGAGTGTCGTTGTCGATGGTTAGGTTTTTGGGAACTCCAAATCGACAAACTAATTGCTGCCAGAAAAACTTTTCACTACTAGGGAGGTGATGGAAACCAGCGGTCTAGTTTCAATCCACTTTATGAAGTATTCCACAGCTACCAATGCATAGCGAAGGTTTCCTGGAGCTGTTGGTAATGGACCGACGAGGTCCATTGCCCATCTTTGCAAGGGCCATGTTGGGCATATCAGAGTTGTTGGAGCCCCTGGGGCGTTTTGTGTTTTTGCCGTTACTTGGCAACCCTCGCAGTGTTTGACAATATCTTTTGCGTCTCGTAATGCTGTTGGCCAATAGAAACCATGACGGAAAACTTTTCCAACTAGTGCCCTTGGTCCATTGTGTGAACTGCAGATACCTTCGTGAATAAGCTTGAGGATGTCCTTTCCTTCAATTTGTGACACGCATTTTAGCCATGGCGAGATCACCGAGGCTTTGAACAAGATGTTGTCCACTATTTTGTACCCTCGAGCTCCTTGCTTTAGTCTGTTTTCTTCATCTTTGGACTTGGGTTCATGTAGTCCATTGATATAGGCTATGATGGGTGCTCTTCAGTCTTCGTTCTGGATTGCGTTGATCAGCTTCGCATTCTTTCCAGAGGCTTCGAATGCTGATTGAGTTGTTACCTCTTAAAACACGTCAGGGGGCAGCTGTAGTTGGTGTGCTGCTGCTTTGGCTAGGCCATCTGCTTCGTTGTTTTCTGACCTCGGTATTGCTTTCACTGTTATGCCAAGGAAGAATGTTTCTAACCTTCGGACATATTGGAAGTATTTGTGCAACTCTGGATCTTTTGCTTTGTAATTTTTCTCAATGTGTCCCGCGATGACTTGGGAGTCTGTGTTAATGACTGCCCTTCGGACTGATAATGCTCGAAGCCTTGAGATTGCTAGTATCACAGCTTCGTATTCTGCGGAGTAGTTTGTGCACTTGAAGTCGAGTCTTTTTGCGTACCTTAGCTTCGACCCGGATGGCGAAACTAGGATGGCCGAGGCTCCTGCTCCAGCTGCCCCCCAGGCTCCATCGACATACACTGTCCAAAACGGATCTGGTTGGGCTCCATCTCTGCGTGGGTCTGGGGTCCATTCAGCTATGAAATCTGCTAGTGCCTGCAATTTGATTATTGTTCTTCCCACGAAGGTAATAGCATAGCTGTTCAGTTCGACTGCCCATTTTGCTATTCTACCGACTGCCTCATTGTTCTTGAAAATGTTCTCGAGGGGATATGCTGAAGGTACTTGGATTTCGTGTGCTTGAAAGTAGTGTTTTAGCTTCCTTGAAGCCATGACCACGGCGTATGCTATCTTCTCGAGCTCTGAGTAGTTTCATTTAGGACCCTCGAGGGTTTCAGACACATAGTATATCGGGGCATGTTTGGTTTTGCTGTTTTCGTGCAACTCTTTGATCAGCACTGCGCTGGCTGCGTGAGGCGAGGCTGCGACATATAGCAGTAGAAGATCCCCTTTGCTCGGGCTGGTTAAGACGGTCAAGTTGGTGAGGTAGTTTTTCAAATCCTCGAAGGCTTTCTGCTGCCGAGGCCCCCAATTGAATGGGGTTGTGCTTCTCATAGTTTCGAAGAAAGGTAACCCTCGCTCAACTGATCTGGAGATGAATCTGCTGAGTGCTGCTAGGCGTCCTGACAAACGCTGAGCTGCTTTTTTGGTTGTCGGGGGTTCCATATTGATGATGGCATCAATTTTCTCGGGGTTGGCTTCAATTCCCCTTGCTGAGACGATGCAACCTAGCAGTTTTCCTTCGCTTACCCCGAAAACACATTTTTCGGGATTTAGTTTTAATCCGGCAGACCGAAGGTTATTGAACACTCTTGCCAAGTCTGATATGTGGTTTTCTTTTTGCTCGCTTTGGA
This sequence comes from Coix lacryma-jobi var. lacryma-jobi, assembly GCA_009763385.1. NCBI lineage: Eukaryota > Viridiplantae > Streptophyta > Magnoliopsida > Poales > Poaceae > Coix > Coix lacryma-jobi. Next base: position 9,642,030 of record CM019831.1, on the reverse strand, counting down.
CGATCAGATCATCGACGTAGGCAGAGATAGCATGTTCATCTTTGAACACTTCGGATGTCATGCGAGCGAAGGTTACTCCTGCGTTCCTCAAGCCTTCTGCCATTCTTCGAAAGCAGAAAGTACCCGAAGGTGTGATGAAGCTTGTTTTTTCCTCATCTTCTTCATTCATCCAGATTTGGTGGTACCCCGAGAAACAGTCGAGGAGAGAAAGCATTTGACAACCAGCTGCTCTGTCAACCAAGGTGCTTATGTTTGGTAGGGGAAAGTCATCATTCGGGCAAGCTTTGTTTAAGCATGTGAAATCTACGCACATTCGCCACTTCTTGTTCTTCTTCTGTACTAGGAACACATTTGAAAGCCATGTTGGGTATTTTATTGGCGGATGACCCCTGCATCTAGGAGTCTTTTTACTTCTGCCCTTGCTGCCTCTTTCCTTTCTTTTGACATTTTGCGAAGCTTTTGTTTGACTGGGTGATATCCTTGCTTTATGTTTAGGGTATGCTCGATCAAGGTTCTGTTCACTCCCTTGAGGTCCTCCACAGACCAAGCGAAGGTGTCGGAGTTTTCCTTGAGGAAAAGGATGAGGTTGTTTTCTGACTGGGGGTCTAAGTTGGCTGAGATGGGCACCTTTCTTTCGAAGTTGCCCTCAGAGAGTTGAACTTGTTTGGTTTCCTCTTTGGGTGATGCTCTTCTTTGGTCGTTGGTTACTTCACCTTCGCTGTGAGGCTCTGATATTTGATGGTTTGTTAAATTGTGTACATTACGTTGCCCAGGTGCTGCTGTTCCTTCAGCGGCTCTTGCAACGTCTTGATCTCCGTATACTGCAACGACCCCCTTTGGGGCAGGAAGCTTCATGCAAAGGTATGCAGGATGGATGACTGCGTTGAATGCATTGGTGACCCCTCGGCCAAATATTGCATTGTAAGGATAAAACATGTCAACCACGTTGAAGGTTATGTGCTCTGTTCTACAGTTCACCTGGTCTCCGATGGTTACGGGCAAAGATATTTTCCCAACAGCTCTTACTTGTTGACCGCCGAAACCGTATAGAGGGTTGCCAGCGGGTTGCAAGAGGTTTCTGTCAAGTTTCATGCTATCGAAGGTTGTGGCAAACAGAATGTCTGCGGAGCTTCCGGTGTCGACCAGGATTTTGGTGACTGTCCATCCTGCTAGATTGGTTTCGATCACCATAGCGTCAGTGTGAGGGTAATCCCTTAACTTCATGCCGGAGGAATCGAAGGTTATTGGGATGTGGGACCATCGCCTAAATTTGTGCGGTCCTTCGACGGCTACATGGTGCACTCTTCTGGCATGCTCTTTCCTTTGCCTTTTGTTACCATGATCTTCGTTGGAGCCCCCGGTGATAGCTAGTATTACTCCGAAGGTTGATGTTGGGTTATTGATGGTTGTCTGGGTTTGGGCTTCGGTCTTGACAGGTTGTGGAGCTGGCAGTGCTGGTATTGGTGGTGGTGGTGGTAAAGCGTTGCTCGCTTGTTGGTTGATTTGGGTTTGAGGGGTTGTAGGGTATGTGACCGTGTATAGTGTGTTTTGTCGTTGAGGGGTGGAGGTTGGTTGATATGAGGTGTGGTTGTAGTGTGGGTGATGAGCGTAGAATGGTTGATGCGAAGGTAGGCCATAGTTTATAGGTATGTACTGGTATGAAGGGTGGGTTGGCTTGAAATTTGGTTTTCTGGTGTGATTGATGGTTCTGTTTTCGGCCGAAGTGGCTCTTTTGGACTCTTGGTACTCCTTTCCTTTGGCAAAACACTCGCATTGCTTTGTTGTGTGCCCCTTTCCTTGCCCACAAAAATGACAGTACATTTTGGCCGGGTCCCTCTGTTGGTTTCTTTGGTCAGGCGGGGGTGGAAATCCATGTGGATTTTGGTTACCCGAAGGCGGAGTGCTCCTTTTCTGATCTTCGAGTGGATTTGCCTTGTTGATCGCGCCAATGTTGCTTTGATCTTGGCGAGGGTTGTTTTCTCTCGCTTGGGGCCTCAACTGTGGATTCTGCTGCGACCTTCGAGCGTCAGACTTTGCCCTGAAGTCCATGTCCACTCTACAGTATCTTTCTATTGTATCACGAAGCTCTTCGATTGTGTTTGCTGGTTTCCTAGCAAACTTTGAGGAACATGGGCCTGGACGCAGGCCGCTGACTGCAGCGAGGATCGTGGCCTCGTCGGATATCCCCGGAGTTCTTGCTCTAATTTGGATGAACCTTTGCCAGTAGTCTTGCAGCGGTTCGCGCTCTTCTTGTTTGCAGTTGAACAGCTCAATGGGGTTTGATGGGGCTGTTGTGATGCCCTTGAAGTTTGTGCAGAGTCTATCTCTGAGGTTGGCCCAGGAATCCACAGTTCTGGAGCGAAGGTTGTTGTACCAAGTTTGCGCAATGTCACGAAGGATGATTACAAAAGACTTCGCCATTGTTGATTCATCTCCTCCTGCTGCGGCGACTGCCGCTTCATAGCTCATTATGAATTGGCGAGGGTCAGTGAGGTCGTCATAACGGGGCAGATTTTGTGGATTGTAGCATGGTGGCCATGGTTGGGTTTGCAGTATTTGGGAGAGTGGTGATCTTGGGTCGTAGGGCATCTGGTGTTGTTGGGCCCTTCGCTGTATACGAACGTTTGGCTCTCGCTCTTCTGGGTAAAGTTGGCAAAAATTTGGTGGTGGTGGTGGGGGGGTGGCTGACGAGCGTTGCCCTATCCCTGCCCAACATTCTCCTCTCGAAGCGGCGGCATTTGCCTGTCATTCCAGTCCTCGGCTTCGGCCTCAGCTGCTGCGAGGGACTCCTCCATTCGGCGGAGCTGCTCTCTTGCTTCATCCGCCTTTTGCCTGATAAGGCGCAGCCGGTTGTGCCTTTCAAGCTGGTCCAGACGTCTCTTCTTCTCCTGCAACTCAGCTTGAAGCCTCTCTAAAGCCTCGAGGCCCAACTCCTCCTCGTCTCCTTCCCCATCTCCTCCGGAGGTGTGCGGGTGTGGCTGTGATACCAGCCGAGTGTGAGGGTCCGGGACCTCTGTCCCTAGAGCAACTTCTTCTGCTTCCGAGGGTTCTACATTTTCTTCTACAGGCTGGACCGTCGCCGTGGCCTCTCTGGTCACGCGAGGGTCCCTGGTTGAGGATGTTCTTCTATTTCCTGCCATTACGAACTTCGATCCCCACGGACGGCGCCAAACTGTTGGAAGCACACCTGCCCAACCTCCGCTGCAGAGCAGGGGTTCGGAGCGAGGGTGGTTAACTGTCGAACGCAAGCGAAGAAACAAACGAAGGTGCACGCAAGCGAAGGTGCAAGCGAAGGTACAAGAAAATAAGTTGGTTGGAATATCTTTCTATCTCCCCTAAAAAATCCTCTTTTTACACTGTTCATCCCTTGGTATTTATAGGGAATACCAAGGGACACCGGTCAAATTACAAAAGGGTACAGAAAAGATTCCCCGGCACCGTACAGGGGAAGGGTAGGACCGTACAAACACAACTAGAGTGGAAACCCTAGTTTGCCTTCCTCCTGCCCGCAGCCATCTGGTCCTGCTCACCTTCGCGGGAAAAGCGAGGTCTAACCCTCGGCTCCGCCAGTCGCGAGGTTCGCATCCGCTCGCCATTCGCCGAGCTTGACGTCTCAAGCGAAGGAGCCTTGGAACGCTCGAGGGTCACTTTTTGTGTTCTCAGCGCGCCTTTACCTGCAAGACACACAACGAACCCCGAGGGCCGAGCTTATATCCGAAGGTTAGGAAACCGATCCGAGGGGTCCAACAAACGGAGAGAAGAGAGTTGGAGAGGGGGCGCGGGTCGCGCGAAGGTCGTTTTTCGAGCCAGCCTGCGTGGCGCCACTGCCGAGGGTCTCTTCCCCCAACATAAGTGAATTGCCCGCCTCTCCCCATCAGCTTAAGCTTTTGGGTTGAACTGGTTGACGCATGCAACTTAATATAGTAATCAAAGCCAGAGGTCTCAAGTTCGAATCCTGGTTTTTTTTCCCATCATCTTCATTCTCTACTCCCATGTCCCCCAATGTACAGGGGATCATCTGGCTGTTGTTGGAAAACTCTTTGGTGACAAAGCCCACCCTCTGATTGGAGCAGCAGCCCAAATAGCATCGCTGCATTGTCAAGATGCGCAAGGGCAACCACAGGAACAAGGCAGTGCTGAGATCCATGGATGAAGATGATGGCCAAAGGTCTATTGCCCTTACTTGTCTATCTCCAAACCAGAAATATGGTGTTATAATTACAGCAGTGTCTAGTAGTAAACAGCTACACCTCCATAATGTACGCAACCAATTTAACCGCTTGCTATATATATATGCTACACCTCCTGTGGTTTTTCTAGCCTTGATCTCCATTCAATGTAAACTTGGGCTTCAACTGCTGTGGCCATGCAACAATCGCAGGTTATGCATGCACGCCATTGTCAGCATGTGTGTGAGTGACGGGTCTATGGAGGAACAATAATCAATCAAATTCGAATGTTTCTTGTTCCAGGGACTACAATGGAATCACAGATCATATGATCTCGAGCTCATCTTGTACGGCCTGGAGTTATTGCAGGGACATGTTGAGCCTCTGTCTGCAGGGACTCCGGATCCGGACCCTCGGTTTGTTAATCCTGCTGCAAATGTAGATCAAGTCCATGGCACAGTCAGCTTCTTGTTAGTTCTCGGATCGCCAATCATTGTGGCGCCTCCCCGATCATAGGCATCTAACACCATCCATCCAGATCATGTTCCTCTCGAGCCTCTAGCTGTTCCAGGTGGCTGGTGCTCACTTAGACAAGTCTCAATGAAGTTTCATTTGTATTAAATAAGTTGCCACATAGGTATTTTTTTATGGCATAACCGTGTATTTAAGAAATGAGAGAAGAAATGAGTTTCATCTAGACGAAACTCTCTCTTGGCATAATTATCGACTCTCTATGCGTCATAAGATTAAATGCATATCAAATTGTAGAATAAAACGCTCGCTCTCAATGAAGAGAGTTTCATTTAATTTCATATGACATGACAGTCTTCAATACAGCACAATGAAACTCCCCACTAAGACTGGCCTTATCCGGACAGACAGCTAACCTAATTAACAGTGTGGATGACTACTGCGACGGGTTCTACCAGTTTATGCTGCGCCTCGAGTACTCCTCGAGTACGCCTCCATGTTCGAGCAGCAGGCGTGGCGAGCTTGTCGCTCTCCTCAGTGGCCGGGCAACCGGTGGCGCTGGACTAATTTACTTCCCTTGTGTCCTGGTTTGTGAACGATCTTCTGAACAATCTGTGCCACTGGTCTTCAAGATTTAGTCCATGAAAGCAGCAACAAACTGTACTTTTTGAAAAACAATACACCCTCTTTCCGTGACGCCTCCCATTCATATATATATATATGTAAACTATAATGATTTTTTTATTGCAAATATTATTGTCCTGATGAAATGCTATAGTGTGTAGCATCGATGCAGAAGGCAACCAAAGACTTCTATATATATATGCAATTGGCTATACTGGAAACACACAATAACTCAAACTAATTAGTTGGGTGGAAGCGGAGAGTAGGTGGGGCTGCCCACGTGGGTGATTGATTGCGAGAGAGGTAGAATGAGAGTAGCCCTGCTTAAACTAAATATAAGCCCTTTCGTTCTTTTAGCTATGCGTACAGTAAATGGCTAAATTATTTGCACCGAAAGCTATACTATATATAGCTATAATAAACTCAATCACCCTGACGTACTAGTGCTATACTATATGCAATTGATTATAAATAGGGAGAAGTCAGTTTGCAACCTCCCCTGCTTATTGTTGTGCCATGGCCTAGAACAATACTATAACTCGGGGCCCCTTCTATAAACATGACAATTATAATACATAGTATTCGTGTGTGAAACAGGATAGAACCTCAGTTAGAGAAACGTGCAAACATTCATCAGGTACGCGGGAAAACATGCCCCCTATATTATGTCTCTGGTGTGAAGATATCAATGATGCATAAAAACGCCTCGCTGATGCTTATTATTAGACACAGACACATCTCCAATTGAGGGTCACTAGATATGCATGTACCCAAAGCACGATGACCCTTCATTAGCGATAGGTATAACTAAAACATGTCTCAGATGTAGGGATGAAAACGGTACGGAATATCCCGCACTGAACCGCATCGTTTTCTATATTTGATCCGATCGAATCCGTATTTTCGGACAAATTCGAACGGTTTGAAATTTGGAGCACTAAATTCGAAATCGGAACGAAAACGGTTTGAGTTTTTTTCGACCGATTTCTACTTTTCTACTTTTAATTCGGAATATCCCGAATTCGAAATTCGAATTCGGACAACAGACAGCTGCTTCTGCGTGCATTCTACAGCAGTCATCTACCCTCTCATATTTATTCGAAATATTTTGTTTTTGTGTGCTAAAAAACTAATACATTATTGTTTTCTCAAAAGAAAAAAACTAATAAATTATTATTGCAATTGTTTTATAATAAAAAATTTCTGATATTGTTGATTTATATGTCTGTCTGTAATTACTGTTCACATCATCTTCACTTGGATTTATTGGTTGCCAAAATAATGATGATGATCTATAGATGTTATGCTAGCTGTTAGTGTTAATCGTCTGTTCTAGACTTATTATATGCAATTGAACTTTATTATACACATAGTAATTATTACGTACATGCAATAGTTAATTTTTATGGACTCATGGATTTGGTTCTACGGATCGGTATTCCGTATTAAATTTTCGTATACCGACCGTGTTCGACATAATTTCGCTCGAATTAGTTCGTTTTCGATATTCCGTAAGTTCGTGTTCGTTTTCGTGTTCGGCTTATCGTTTTCGTTTTCATTTTCGTATTCAAATGTAAAAGTAGAAAACAGTTGAGGAGTTTTTCGACCGTTTTCGACCCTACTCAGATGACCCTTTATCAGAGACGTGTATAGGTAAAGCGTGTCTTTTTTTTTGCGAGACCCAGTTATAGATGCAGATGCTCACAAACACGAGCACGCATTCACCCTACCCCTACTATGAACGCACACACGCACCACCTACCCATATGAGCACCTCCAAAAAAACTGAGTTGGATCGGCAAATCTTGAGATTGACGAAGTCACCACAGACGCCTCATTGTCGATGGGCACGTCGCCTACCACTGAAAGAATAGCGCCGTTAAATCCTGAAATAAATCCAGGAAAATACGAACACCTGTGTCAAGTCGAGGACTTGAACCCGGGTGGCCAGGTTCCACCATAAGGAACCCAACCAGCTGAGCTATGCTCAGTTCGCGCGTGTCTCTAATGAGTGTATCATCAGATATGCATTTTGGCTATACATGTTCCTCATGAAAATTTACAAAAAAAGAAACAAAAAAGGAATGGAAAATCATGATCTATGATCTTTATATACATCAGACACTATCTTTAATACAAAAACAAAAAGCTACTCTATTCTATAGAGCTAAGCCCATGCTTGCATTACATATATTTGTTTAACTAATGGATGTTCTTTGGTCATGTGACCAGGTGTCACACCCAATTTTAAGAACAAAATTGAATGCAATAACTCATGTGTGCCCAGAGATCAATCACACACATAAGCCACAAATATAAGAAGTATCATCACATATGTTTATTACATCACGAATATTATAGAAAGTCTTTACATAGCAGCGGATAAATAAAGTATCTCTCGCGGTAGCTCCATCACAGGGAAGATGACTGGTTGACAGCAAGACTAGAACTCTTCAGGGAAGTCATCATTACCATAGCAATCTGTTACCCATCCGGGATTTTTATCCAAGAAGAAAGAAAAACAAACAAGCATAAGTACCTCTCGTACTTAACAAGTGTAACATGGGGTTCATGAGGCTCAAAAAGGCTGACACTGGTTAAACTGCAGTAGCTTTTAATTGGCAACATTTTAACATTAAGGTGAACATATATGAATGCTTAAAACCCAATCCACATGATCATATTAACTGAAACGTAGTAATAAGGTAATCAACATGAACAACATATATAAACAACATATAACAACTAAGTCTGTGAGTTTTCCGGGCCGCTCGTATCCGTGAGCACGGCTGATATATCAGTTTATTAAACTCTGCGCAGAGGTGTACACTTTACCCGATGAGTCGTGATATCCAGATGCCCGGGTTAATTACTCCCATAACACTTCCAAGGTGAGTGGGCAGGATACACGCAAAGCCTTTCAAAGGTTCGTCTAACAAGTTAGGGCCGCTAGGTCTTAAGGCAAGGGGAAGAAGGGTCTCCCAACCTTACGGCAACGCAGGCAAGGTGAAAGTAGCCACCCTAAATCCAGCTCGTCAAGCGCCTTATGCGCCCTTTCGGGTAACCACTAACAAGCTAGAAAAGGTCCTTATACTGAGCTAAGGTCAGAGCCATATAACCCTCATGGTTGCACTGTATGTCCCAGCTTTTGCTGACAGGAGGTCCTAAACCATGTTGCTAAAAAGATCAAGTTTTATTCACCGTTATTAGATCATGTTTGGTTTAAGTAAAGCTCTAGCAAAAATCTACCCATATGCATAGCATCCCAAGGTTAACAAGGTAACAGGTCAAAAATTCTAGGATAAACTAGATAGGAGGTCAAAATTAGACACATGCATATGAATTTAGATGCTTCATGGTGAATAGGTCAACAAGGATGATCCCATGCTATACTTGCCTGATTCAGAGTACTCTGGTTGCTCTTGGTTGTCGAAGTAGGGCTCTTGATCACCAGCGTATGTCTCACCGTCTATACTCGATTATCACATCAACACACAATCAACGGGACAACAATCATGCAAGACAAACAAGCTATAATTAGAACATTACACCAACAGCAAGAAAATAATATAAAAAGTTGGAAAACAGCAACTACGGTCTACCACGATCACACAGACGCGAGAATCACGAAAAACGAATTTATAACGCAAAAGTTATGAGCTAAACAAGTTACAAAACCTTAATTAGTAGATTAAAACTAACTCAAATTTTAATTACTGAAAGCAGTAGATATTTTCATACAGATAGATAGATCTTTTCAAAACGAATCTAACGCAACTTGAACGGACTAAAACGGACTAAAAACGTAGAAGTTATAAGCATTTGAAATCAGTGGCAAAACTGTAAATAAACTGAAATTGAATTTGTATTTAAAATCGATTTAAACAAATCTGCGGATTGGATGGACTGCGCCTCAAATAGGACAAAGCGCAGGGGCTCAAACGGAAGAATTCGCAGACTCAATGAACAGGGTCATTGGGACCGCGGGTTTAGACCTAAATATTTGGGGGACTCTTTAGCAAAGGTGACAGACGAAGGGGTATCGAGCGATTCCGAACGCTAGATCCAGAATGGACGGCTCGGATTAGATCAGGGTGAGACCGGCGGCGCTTTCGCCGGGGAGAAAGAAGGACGCGGCGGCTCCAGGGCCGGAAGGCGGCGGCGCGGCTCGGGATTGCGCTACAGAGCGGTAGAGACCTCGGGAAAAGATCAAATCGAAAGAGAAACTCAACGCGAACTCACCAGTGGTGTTAATGGCGTCGGGGAGGTCTCGGTGACGGCGGATTGCACAGTTTGGCGGACGGCGGCCTCTGCAGATCGACGGCGAGCGATTAGGGGATCAAAACAAGGGGGAAAAAGAGGGAAATCTACTCGGTTAACTTCGAAAGATCAAGGGGAAACTCGAGATACCACTTACGGGCTCTGAAACTCGATGAATCGCCGGGTTGTTGGCGGCGGAAAGCTTGCGGGCGGCGACTTAGGGCACGAGAACTCGAGCTAGATGCGTGGGGAGAGGCGGCGGTTGCTCGGGGTTTTATAGGAGGGCTTGATATGGCAAGAAGCGATCGGCAAGGACTCGGGTCGGAGTCGGGCTCGATTCAAGTGTCCGCCATGGACACGAGCAGGGAGGGTGAGGACACTGACAGGCGGGGCATGCTTTGTCAGCGAGGGCGGGCGCGGGAGCGGCGACCCTCGGGCGAGACGGAAGCGGCGACGCGCACGCGAGGCTGGACCCTCGGGCGAGACGGAAGCGGCGACGCGCACGCGAGGCTGGACCCTCGGGCGAGACGGAAACGGCGACGCGCACGCGAAGGCAGCGCCGAGGCTGGACCCTCGGCTCGGCGCGGGGCTGCGGCGCTGCGCAGGGGCTGCTGGGCCGGGCGGCGGCCCACGCGAGCGACGGAGAGAGAGGGGAGACAGGCCGGCGGAGGGGAGAAGGAGAAAGGGCCGGCCAGGCCGGTTCGGGCCAAAAGAATGGATAGGGAGAGGGAGAGGAGAAAAAATGATTTTCCATTTTTCAGAAGTTGATTTCAAAAGCCAAATTGAAATCCATTTGAATTCAAACAAGTTTTGAGGAAAACCAATCATCACAAAATAAAATATGCACCAGCATGTATGCATCATCATGGTCTTTGGCCTAGAATTTATTTTAGCTTTTGCAAATAATTTATTAACTAAGTTTTATGCAACACACAAAATGCATAATTAAATCATATTGCCTATTTCAAATCGATGCAAATTTTTGGGATGTTACACCAGGCCCTGACTAGTGATACCATACATAACAATAATGGTAAAACAAGCACGGAGACCATGAATTTAGTGAATACTTAAGACTCATTGTCGAATCATCCTAAGGTCAGCAATACTCTCAACACTACCCTTGGAGAGCTCCTGATGCACCCATTGTGCGCGATGTGGATGCTCTCATCTGCACTTATAGGGACCACCGCTTTATGCTTGATCTAGGTGTTAGGCCTAATGTTTGCATACCTCTTAATAAGTGGTGTATCAGGCTCACAACGCCAAGTGGTCTCCCTGGTGGCTTAGGAACAGGCTCGCCAACAGGCTTTGTGTGTTTTTTATTTTTTATCATTTAACTGAGACAGGCATTGTAAGGAAGCCGCCTGTGTAATTGCTATTTAATTTTCACAGTTGGACAGAGAGGCCGCCTGTGTTGTACGACCTTTGAAGGAATGCCCCTCCTGCAGAAACTGGAAATGACCGCATGTGTAAAGTTGTATGTAGTATTGTTCAGATGTGAGGTGTTGTAGGCTATATACTAGTTACGAAGGAACGTCTGCCTGCAGAAACTGAAAACGACAATCTGTTTGTTTCAGCTTGTTACCGGAAGCTAAAACAAACGGTCCTCCTAACTAACCAGAAGCTCACCTGATCTCTGCTGATTGTAATCCCTGATGTTATGAATGGAGTTTGAAACTCGCAAAAAAAAAAACTAACCAGAAGCTGAAACAAACAACCTATATATCTATTAAGGTGGCTTCTGCAAAGCTGGCTTATGAGAAAATGAACTAAAAGCTAAAAAGCAAGTTAAGAGGAGGTTTTATGGCTTTTACTGTGCTACGAAGCTAAAAATTTATTACAAAAACAAATAGTGAAAAGGTAATAGCTAGGAGCCAAAAGGTAGAGAATGAGATTTTGAGAAAAAGGTACAAAAGCTACACAGCTCAAACAAACAAACCCTAAATGACAAATTTGGTTTATTTCTTTCTCCTTTGGCCTTGGCATGGCTTTCTTTGACCTATTTGGTTTACGTTGCCTATAAAAGTTGATTTCTATAGGTGGTTCCATTAAGTCAACTGCCCTCAAAATGATTTTCAGCAACAATTAGCTTGGTCAACTACTTCTAAAATTATTTTTAATTTTTTTAAAATAATTTAAAATAAGAAAGATATTTCCATGTGTCGAATGGCTACGACATTGTCATAGTGAATTTTTAAGGTTTTCAGCACCTGTGGAGATGTGTGTATTGCAGCCCTCTCCCTCTCCTTGGGTTGTGTGAGTACAAGTGAAATTGTGCACTGCATTGCACTTGGAAGTATATTTATATTACTATGAAGCACTTGATGTCTCTTGTCATGCTATTTTAAGTCTGATTCTTAATTGAACTATGATTTGAATAACTAGGTTGAAGCAGTTTGCTTTCTGAGGTTTTTCATAAACCTTACACGCTTGTTCCCCCCTAAACCTTACATGTTTGTTCCCCCATCTTAGGTACATGAGCTTCAAGGATGCTCCGAGGGATGGGAATAGTTGCACGAGAGCACACTTGGTAACCTAAAGTTCAAATAAACACATTTGTTATAACAAATTAGTTAGTTGTCAGAGGGTTTTTTGTACATTATATTAAACACCTTAGTTATGTTTGTTTATATCATCATAGAAGACTTAATTTATGTTCAACTTAATTAGATGACATTTGTTGCTTCTGCGTTCTCTGATGATCGATGTGTTCTTGTTAGATTGTAATGTGGTAATACTCTAGAAGGAATTTATGTTTTTGTGTTCTTCTGGGTTGTTAGAATTTTTGGAGGTTGCCACAATGTAAGCCACGAACATGCCTCTTATGGTCATTGAGCTTAAGACGCATGCAGCATGATCCAAGCTAGGGTATGGTGCTGTAACATCCCAAAAATTTGCATCGATTTGAAATAGGCAATATGATTTAATTATGCATTTTGTGTGTTGCATAAAACTTAGTTAATAAATTATTTGCAAAAGCTAAATAAATTCTAGGCCAAAGACCATGATGATGCATACATGCTGGTGCATATTTTATTTTGTGATGATTGGTTTTCCTCAAAACTGGTTTGAACTCAAATGGATTTCAATTTGGCTTTTGAAATCAACTTCTGAAAATGGAAAACCATTTTTCCTTCTCCCTCCCTTTCTTCCTTGGCTTTTGGCCCGGAGCAGATTGCTGGCTCGTTCCCGTCGGCCTGCTCTCCCCTCTCCCCTCTCTCTCCGTCGCTCGCGTGGGCCGCCGCCCGGCCCAGCAGCCCCTGCGCAGCGCCGCAGCCCCGCGCCGAGCCGAGGGTCCAGCCTCGGCGCTGCCTTCGCGTGCGCGTAGCCGTTTCCGTCTCGCCCGAGGGTCCAGCCTCGCGTGCGCGTCGCCGCTTCCGTCTCGCCCGAGGGTCGCCGCTCCCGCGCCCGCCCTCGCTGACAAAGCATGCCCCGCCTGTCAGTGTCCTCACCCTCCCTGCTCGTGTCCATGGCGGACACTTGAATCGAGCCCGACTCCGACCCGAGTCCTTGCCGATCGCTTCTTGCCATATCAAGCCCTCCTATAAAACCCCGAGCAACCGCCGCCTCTCCTCACGCCTCTAGCTCGAGTTCTCGTGCCCTAAGTCGCCGCAATCGCAAGCTCCGCCGCCCGCAAGCTTTCCGCCGCCAACAACCCGGCGATTCATCGAGTTTCAGAGCCCGTAAGTGGTATCTCGAGTTTCCCCTTGATCTTTCGAAGTTAACCGAGTAGATTTCCCTCTTTTTCCCCCTTGTTTTGATCCCCTAATCGCTCGCCGTCGCTCTGCAGAGGCCGCCGTCCGCCAAACTGTGCAATCCGCCGTCACCGAGACCTCCCCGACGCCATTAACACCACTGGTGAGTTCGCGTTGAGTTTCTCTTTCGATTGGATCTTTTCCCGAGGTCTCTACCGCTCTGTAGCGCAATCCCGAGCCGCGCCGCCGCCTTCCGGCCATGGAGCCGCCGCGTCCTTCTTTCTCCCCGGCGAAAGCGCCGCCGGTCTCACCCTGATCTAATCCGAGCCATCCATTCTGGATCTAGCGTTCGGAATCGCTCGATACCCCTTCGTCTGTCACCTTTGCTAAAGAGTCCCCCAAATATTTAGGTCTAAACCCGCGGTCCCAATGACCCTGTTCATTGAGTCTGCGAATTCTTCCGTTTGAGCCCCTGCGCTTTGTCCTATTTGAGGCGCAGTCCATCCAATCCGCAGATTTGTTTAAATCGATTTTAAATACAAATTCAATTTCAGTTTATTTACAGTTTTGCCACTGATTTTAAATGCTTATAACTTCTACGTTTTTAGTCCGTTTTAGTCCGTTCAAGTTGCGTTAGATTCGTTTTGAAAAGATCTATCTATCTGTATGAAAATATCTACTGCTTTCAGTAATTAAAATTTGAGTTAGTTTTAATCTACTAATTAAGGTTTTGTAACTTGTTTAGCTCATAACTTTTGCGTTATAAATCCGTTTTTCGTGATTCTCGCGTCTGTGTGATCGTGGTAGACCGTAGTGGCTGTTTTCAAACTTTTATATTATTTTCTTGCTGTTGGTGTAATGTTCTAATTATAGCTTGTTTGTCTTGCATGATTGTTGTCCCGTTGATTGTGTGTTGATGTGATAATCGAGTATAGACGGTGAGACATACGCTGGTGATCATGAGCCCTACTTCGACAACCAAGAGCAACCAGAGTACTCTGAATCAGGCAAGTATAGCATGGGATCATCCTTGTTGACCTATTCACCATGAAGCATCTAAATTCATATGCATGTGTCTAATTTTGACCTCCTATCTAGTTTATCCTAGAATTTTTGACCTGTTACCTTGTTAACCTTGGGATGCTATGCATATGGGTAGATTTTTGCTAGAGCTTTACTTAAACCAAACATGATCTAATAACGGTGAATAAAACTTGATCTTTTTAGCAACATGGTTTAGGACCTCCTGTCAGCAAAAGCTGGGACATACAGTGCAACCATGAGGGTTATATGGCTCTCACCTTAGCTCAGTATAAGGACCTTTTCTAGCTTGTTAGTGGTTACCCGAAAGGGCGCATAAGGCGCTTGACGAGCTGGATTTAGGGCGGCTACTTTCACCTTGCCTGCGTTGCCGTAAGGTTGGGAGACCCTTCTTCCCCTTGCCTTAAGACCTGGCGGCCCTAACTTGTTAGACGAACCTTTGAAAGGCTTTGCGTGTATCCTGCCCACTCACCTTGGAAGTGTTATGGGAGTAATTAACCCGGGCATCTGGATATCACGACTCATCGGGTAAAGTGTACACCTCTGCGCAGAGTTTAATAAACTGATATATCAGCCGTGCTCACGGATACGAGTGGCCCGGAAAACTCACAGACTTAGTTGTTATATGTTGTTTATATATGTTGTTCATGTTGATTACCTTATTACTACGTTTCAGTTAATATGATCATGTGGATTGGGTTTAAGCATTCATATATGTTCACCTTAATGTTAAAATGTTGCCAATTAAAAGCTACTGCAGTTTAACCAGTGTCAGCCTTTTTGAGCCTCATGAACCCCATGTTACACTTGTTAAGTACGAGAGGTACTTATGCTTGTTTGTTTTTCTTTCTTCTTGGATAAAAATCCCGGATGGGTAACAGATTGCTATGGTAATGATGACTTCCCTGAAGAGTTCTAGTCTTGCTGTCAACCAGTCATCTTCCCTGTGGTGGAGCTACCGCGAGAGATACTTTATTTATCCGCTGCTATGTAAAGACTTTCTATAATATTCGTGATGTAATAAACATATGTGATGATACTTCTTATATTTGTGGCTTATGTGTGTGATTGATCTCTGGGCACACATGAGTTATTGCATTCAATTTTGTTCTTAAAATTGGGTGTGACAAATTGGTATCGGAGCTATGTTGACTGTAGGACGCAAGCCTAGTTAGTTATGGTCGTTTTAGTGGTCCTTGCTTCTCAATTCTTGCTATTCATCTTAGCCTTGTTAATTTTATCAAAACTATATGCTTCTCTTACTTGCTCTATTACACAAATATATTGATTCTTTTGTATCTGTCTGGGTACTCCATAGATGGCTCGTCGAACCACCCGCAGGACCGTCGGTGGACGCAGGAGGGCAGGCAACCCCGTTCCGCAAGCACCGCAAGCACCCCATGAGCCAGAACAGCAGGACGGTAGTAGCGTTGCAGCGAGAGTACTGCAAGAACAAGCACCTCAAGAGGTGGACCACAAGAACCAGCACCACCAGTACAAGCTTCAGCTCAACAAGCACCAGCTCCACAAGCTCCAGCGCCAGTGCCCCCAGAAGTGCTGGAGGGTTTGAGGACGATGAAGAACTTCCAACGGGTTGGGACGTGGACTCCGGGTATCTCGTCGGAGTGCCCACAGCTGCCCCAGAGTCCCACACATCACAGGCTGATGGGACTTTTTGATGCCTACTACCCCGACAAAAACATCATCGTACAGTCACCCACTGGAGGTACAGTCATCCCATGGAAAGGACCTATTGGAAGGCAAGAGTGACTGTCGTCGTCCGAGAACCAGAGAGTGGGCCTATACTTACATGAGATGGTGATTGGCCACAGGGCTCGTCGGTCCACTCTAGCGTCAGCCTTGGAAGCCGTTGAAAGTTGAAGCCTACAAAGCATTCCGGGGCGTCGCGGAAGACATGAGGGATGATGCATACCGCTTCTGCCCTATTGGAACAGTAAGAATAAGGAGGCTATGGTAGAAGACCCCAATGCAACTCCAACCGAGAAGGCCACACGAGATTTTCTCCTTGACAGGGAAGGTCTACCGGCGACTTGGAAAAGGAGGTGATATCCCTGGAAAAGATCTCAAAAGATGCTATAGCACCATGATGGGCTCTTGGAACTTCTCACCAGCCCCCTATGTACAAGAGGCTCCGCGAACCGCTCTACAAATAGGCATAGGTCACCTTCTATGTAATGAGACGATATTAGTAAGCGTTTGTCGAGTCTAGTTAACTTTTGTGCTATTGTGCTTCTTTATGTGTGAGTTGGATTATCATTATGCTCATGTGTGATTGGTTCTTTGTAATGAATGTGAGATATTGTAGGCTGTCTACAAATCTCATAGTTAGGCATAACGTTTATGAATAATAAGAGGGTTAGTTACATCTTGTCCTATTTCTTTTTCTGGAACAACCTGTGATCTTTTGGTTATATCTCAAGTTCTGATCGGCAGCATGGCTGAAAATTTTATGGTGGAAAATAGACTCTATATCTAACCAATGCTCTGGAATCCCTTCATAGCTGTTATTGTTGTGAGATTTGGCTGTTTCAAGTTAGAGTTTCTGCTGCGCAGTTTGAGCTCTGGACAGATCTGTTTGTTCTCTGTTTTTGACTAACTTAACGACAGAATCTGGGAAAGTCACTTAAATAAAAGTTGTAGATAATTTCGTTATCTTTCCAACCGTGTATCACACGCCCTGTTTGGAATTCAGGAACTCAAGATATGACTGTTTTTCTGTGCTGCTGTTTCTGAATCTCGCCCAGAAATTATCAGATCTCCTATCATCTCATATAAGTGATCTTTTCTTGGAAGCTCACTAACCATAATCCTTGTTTGGAAACACAGATGGCTGCCAGAGGAGGTGGTATTGGAGGTGGACGTGGACATGGCCGTGGTCGTGGAGCACCTGTTAATCCACCACCACCACCCAGTTAACATTCAGCAGTTGATGGGCATCCAAGCCCAATTTATGCAAACCATGATGCAACATATGCAGAATCAGCCAATTGGAGGAGCACCACCGATGCAAGTGAGGGACAAGAGGGGTGAGTTTCTGAAGGGTCACCCGTCAGTGTTCTCTCATGCTGTTGATCCCTTGGAGGAATGACTGGCTTCGTGCTATCGAACGCCAGCTTACCATCGCGCAATGCAATGACCAGGAGAAGGTGCTCTATGCTTCTGGTCAATTGCAAGGAGCTGCTCTGGATTGGTGGGAATCGTTTCAGTTCGGTCAAGCCAACGATGCTCCACCTGTCACCTTCGAGGAATTCAAGACCAACTTCAAAGCATACCATATCCCTGCTGGTCTGATTGAATTGAAGCAGGAAGAGTTCAGATCTCTGCGCCAAGGAGCCATGACCGTTGCAGAGTACCGTGACAAGTTTGCTCAATTGTCACGCTATGCTCCCGCTGATATTGCTCAGGATGCCGACAAGCAGCGTCGCTTCCTCAAGGGTCTGAATGACGGACTGGCACTGCAGCTTATGTCCAATGAGTATGCCAGCTACCAGACTCTAGTCAACCGTGCTATAGTGGTTGACAACAAGCGCAAGGAGATGGAGGCTAGAAAAAGGAAGCTCCAAGGTCAGTCCTCTGGCAATAGCAACCGCCCTCGTCCTAACTTTGCACCAGGTAATCAGCAGAGGTACCAGGGACCTACTACTCAGTGGAACCGCAATCATGGACAGCAACGTCCGCCTTACCCGCAACAGCAGCAGAACAATAATCAAGCTCAGCGCCAAGGCACTCCCAACAATGCTCCCATGAAGAGTAGCGCACCCAACACCCCCGTCAAGAATGGAACACCCAATGCTTGCTACCGTTGTGGTGATCCCGGTCACTATGCCAACGCTGTCCGAAGAGGCAAGATCAGCTCCACCTCAGAATAATGGGCAGAAAGGAAGGGCAGCAAGTACCCCCTAATTCGGGCAAGGTGAATCACGTGTCCACAGAGACCGTGCAGGAAGCGCCAGAGAAATTATGCTTGGTACGTTCAACATCAGTTCCATCCCCGCTACAGTTCTTTTCGATTCCGGTGCATCGCATACTTTCATATCACATACATTTGTTAGAATGCATAATCTACCTGTTAGTCTCATGAAAACCCCATAATGGTTACCTCACGGGTGGAGGTTTGCAAGCTACGCTCCAGTGTATGCCGCTAGCTGTGACCTTAGGGGGGGTAGATTTCTCAGTATCCCCAATTGTGTTGAAGACAGCTGGTATTGATTTGATACTGGGTATGGATTGGCTGACGAAAACCAAGACCGGTATTCAGTGTCAAGATAAGATTGTGACAGTTACTACAGCTAAGGGGGACAGAATCAGTGTGAATGTAGTGCTACAACCAACACCGACTGCAACCGTGAATCAGATGAATGAAGAGGCTTTCCCAGAAGATCTAGTAGTGGATGAGTTCCCGGATGTGTTCCCGATGACCTGCCAGGTATGCCACCTGATCGTGACATTGAATTTATTATTGAACTTTTACCTGGAACTGCAACCATAGCTAAGAGACCTAGTAAGAGACATGGGAGTACCTGAATAAAAATTAAGAACTAAGAAACAAATTAAAGAGTTACAAGAAAAAGGGTTTATTCGTCCTAGTTCATCACCTTGGGGAGCTCCTGTTATCTTTGTTGACAAGAAGGATGGTGGTCAATGAATGTGTGTTGACTATAGATCGCTTAATGAAGTTACCATCAAGAACAAGTACCCGTTGCCGAGGATTGATGATCTGTTCGACCAGCTTAAAGGTGCATGTGTGTTCTCTAAGATTGATCTGCGTTCTGGTTATCATCAGTTGAAGATTCGAGCATCTGATATTCCAAAGACAGCTTTCACTACCAGGTATGGGTTGTACGAGTATACAGTCATGTCATTTGGATTGACCAATGCTCCTGCCTACTTTATGTATTTGATGAAACAAGGTGTTCATGGAATATCTCGACAAGTTCGTAGTTGTGTTTTTGATGATATTCTGGTATACTCTAAGAACAAGGAGGATCATGTTGAGTATCTGAGGTTAGTACTACAGAAACTCAGAGAGCACAAGTTGTATGCCAAGCGCAGCAAGTGTGAGTTTGGTTGAAGGAAGTTTCTTTCCTTGGACATGTTATCTCTAATGGAGGCATCTCAGTAGATCCGGGCAAGGTTGAAGATGTGTTGAACTGGGAGCCACCAACAGATGTGACCGAGATTCGTAGTTTCCTTGGATTGGCCGGTTACTATAGAAGGTTCATTGAAGGATTCTCCAAACTTGCTAAGCCAATGACAGCTCTGCTAGAGAAGAATGCTAAGTTTATCTGGTCCGATAAATGTCAAGCTAATTTTGAGGAGTTGAAGAGACGTCTGACTACAGCTCTAGTGTTAATTCTGCCAGATCTGAGTAAGGATTTCTCTATTTATTGTGATGCATCTCGTCAAGGTTGGGTTGTGTTCTTATGCAAGAAGGCAGAGTGGTAGCATATGCATCGAGGCAGTTGAGAAAGCATGAGCTGAACTATCCCACTCATGATTTAGAATTAGCAGCTGTGTCCATGCATTGAAAATTTGGAGACACTATCTAGTGGGTCACAAGACAGACATCTATACCGATCATAAGAGCTGAAGTACATTTTCACTCAGTCTGATCTGAATTTGAGGCAGCGCAGATGGTTGGAATTGATTAAGGATTATGATTTGGAAATACACACCATCCCGGGAAGGCTAATGTTGTAGCAGATGCCTTGAGCAGAAAAAGCCATGCCAATGAGATCCGAATTGCTTCTATGCCAGAAGAGTTGTGTGCTGAATTGCACATGTGACATTTGGGAATTGTGAATCAACAGAATGAGAGTTAGAACTTGAACCAGTATTGATGCAAGAGATACGTAAGTAAGGGTCAGATGTCAGATGAAAAGTTAAGCTGAAGAATGAGATGAACGTATTGGTATCAGTTTGGTTTCAGAAGTATAGATTTGGTTAGATGATTGATGTGTACTTATGGCATGGGAATAGATTATGTGTACCTGCAATCAAGGAGATACGTGAGACTCTATACTGCGGAGTAGTGATGAGTAGCTTCACTCATTCACCTGGAAGCACTAAGATGTACCTTGATCTAAAGAGGAAGTATTGGTGGGATGGATTGAAAAAGGGAGTGTGGCCGAGTATGTCGACCTGAGACTGTGCGAGTGAGTGATCAGGAGACAAGTCAGATCGAGGAGACCGGACCCATGGTTTGTTACAACCGATGAAGAACCTGAATGGAAGTGGGAAGAAGTTGGTATGGATTTCATAGTTGGGTTGCCCCGTACTCAGAGAGGATACGACTCATATGGGTAATAGTAGATCGATTGACCAAGGTTGCTCACTTTATACCGGTCAAAACTACCTACACGGGAGCTAGGTTGGCAGAATTGTATATGGAACGGATAGTATGTCTGCATGGAGTGCCAAGAAATGATTGTGTCAGATCGTGGTACTCAGTTCACCTCTCACTTTGGCAGATGATACATCGATCATGGGTACAAGGGTTGAACTTCAGTACTGCTTATCATCCACAGACTGATGGACAGACAGAAGAACAAATCAGATTCTTGAAGACATGTTGAGAGCATGTGCATTACAGTATGGCACCAGTTGGGACAAGAATTTGTGTTATGCAGAGTTCTCATACAACAATAGCTATCAGGAGAGTCTTAAGATGGCACCGTTTGAAGCTTGTATGGTAGAAGTGTGTAGAACACCGTGTTCTGGGATCAGACAGGTGAGAGTCAAGTGTTTGGACCTGATGTGTTGAGGAATGCCGAGGAACATGTCAGAATAATCAGAGATAACCTGAGAGCTGCTCAGTCCCGACAGAAGAGTTATGCAAACAACCGTCGTCGAGATCTATCTTTTGCAGTAGGTGATTATGTCTACCTAAAGGTGTCACCGATGAGAGGTGTGAAAAGGTTCAAAAGAAAGGAAAGCTAGCACCTAGGTATATTGGACCATTCAAGATTCTTGAAAGACGTGGTGAAGTGGCATATCAGTTAGAGTTGCCTGAAAGCTTGTCTGGAGTGCATAATGTGTTTCATGTCTCTCAGTTGAAGAAATGCTGCGAGTGCCCGAAGAGCAGATACCGTTGGAAGAGCTTACAGTTAAGGAAGATCTTGACTTATGATGAGTATCCCATATAAGATCCTAGAGACAGGCTGAAAGAGTTACCAGGAGCAGAGTAATAAAGATGTGTAAGGTTCAGTGGAACCGGTATTCAGAAGCGGAGGCAACTTGGGAAAGAGAAGAGGATCTGAGAGGAAGTCATACCCACAGTTGTTTGAGTAAGCATCGCTGGAATCTCGAGGACGAGATTCTTTAAGGGGGGTAGAATTGTAACATCCCAAAAATTTGCATCGATTTGAAATAGGCAATATGATTTAATTATGCATTTTGTGTGTTGCATAAAACTTAGTAATAAATTATTTGCAAAAGCTAAAATAAATCTAGGCCAAAGACCATGATGATGCATACATGCTGGTGCATATTTATTTTGTGATGATTGGTTTCCTCAAAACTGGTTTGAATTCAAATGGATTTCAATTTGGCTTTTGAAATCAACTTCTGAAAATGGAAAACCATTTTTCCTTCTCCCTCCCTTTCTTCCTTGGCTTTGGCCCGGAGCAGATTGCTGGCTCGTTCCCGTCGGCCTGCTCTCCCCTCTCCCCTCTCTCTCCGTCGCTCGCGTGGGCCGGCCGCCGCCCGGCCCAGAAGCCCCTGCGCAGCGCCGCAGCCCGCGCGAGCCGAGGCCAGGGTCCAGCCTCGGCGCTGCCTTCACGTGCGCATAGCCGTTTCCGTCTCGCCCGAGGGTCCAGCCTCGCGCGTGCGCGTCGCCGCTTCCGTCTCGCCCGAGGGTCGCCGCTCCCGCGCCCGCCCTCGCTGACAAAGCATGCCCCGCCTGTCAGTGTCCTCACCCTCCCTGCTCGTGTCCATGGCGGACACTTGAATCGAGCCCGACTCCGACCCGAGTCCTTGCCGATCGCTTCTTGCCATATCAAGCCCTCCTATAAAACCCCGAGCAACCGCCGCCTCTCCCCTCACGCCTCTAGCTCGAGTTCTCGTGCCCTAAGTCGCCGCAATCGCAAGCTCCGCCGCCCGCAAGCTTTCCGCCGCCAACAACCCGGCGATTCATCGAGTTTCAGAGCCCGTAAGTGGTATCTCGAGTTTCCCCTTGATCTTTCGAAGTTAACCGAGTAGATTTCCCTCTTTTTCCCCCTTGTTTTGATCCCTAATCGCTCGCCGTCGCTCTGCAGAGGCCGCCGTCCGCCAAACTGTGCAATCCGCCGTCACCGAGACCTCCCCGACGCCTTTAACACCACTGGTGAGTTCGCGTTGAGTTTCTCTTTCGATTGGATCTTTTCCCGAGGTCTCTACGCTCTGTAGCGCAATCCCGAGCCGCGCCGCCGCCTTCCGGCCATGGAGCCGCCGCGTCCTTCTTTCTCCCCGGCGAAAGCGCCGCCGGTCTCACCCTGATCTAACCGAGCCGTCCATTCTGGATCTAGCGTTCGGAATCGCTCGATACCCTTCGTCTGTCACCTTTGCTAAAGAGTCCCCCAAATATTTAGGTCTAAACCCGCGGTCCCAATGACCCTGTTCATTGAGTCTGCGATTCTTCCGTTTGAGCCCCTGCGCTTTGTCTATTTGAGGCGCAGTCCATCCAATCCGCAGATTTGTTTAAATCGATTTTAAATACAAATTCAATTTCAGTTTATTTACAGTTTTGCCACTGATTTTAAATGCTTATAACTTCTACGTTTTTAGTCCGTTTAGTCCGTTCAAGTTGCGTTAGATTCGTTTTGAAAAGATCTATCTATCTGTATGAAAATATCTACTGCTTTCAGTAATTAAAATTTGAGTTAGTTTTAATCTACTAATTAAGGTTTTGTAACTGTTTAGCTCATAACTTTTGCGTTATAAATCCGTTTTTCGTGATTCTCGCGTCGTGTGATCGTGGTGGTGACCGTAGTGTGGCTGTTTTCAAACTTTTTATATTATTTTCTTGCTGTTGGTGTAATGTTCTAATTATAGCTTGTTTGTCTTGCATGATTGTTGTCCCGTTGATTGTGTGTTGATGTGATAATCGAGTATAGACGGTGAGGACAACGCTGGTGATCATGAGCCCTACTTCGACAACCAAGAGCAACCAGAGTACTCTGAATCAGGCAAGTATAGCATGGGATCATCCTTGTTGACCTATTCACCATGAAGCATCTAAATTCATATGCATGTGTCTAATTGACCTCCTATCTAGTTTATCTAGAATTTTGACATGTTACCTGTTAACCTTGGGATGCTATGCATATGGGTAGATTTTTGCTAGAGCTTTACTTAAACCAAACATGATCTAATAACGGTGAATAAAACTTGATCTTTTTAGCAACATGGTTTAGGACCTCCTGTCAGCAAAAGCTGGGACATACAGTGCAACCATGAGGGTTATATGGCTCGACCTTAGCTCAGTATAAGGACCTTTTCAGCTTGTTAGTGGTTACCCGAAAAGGGCGCATAACGGCGATTGACGAGCTGGATTTAGGGCGGGCTTCACTTTCACCTTGCCTGCGTGTGCCGTAAGGTTGGGAGACCCTTCTTCCCCTTGCCTTAAGACCTAGCGGCCCTAACTTGTTAGACGAACCTTTGAAAGGCTTTGCGTGTATCCTGCCCACTCACCTTGGAAGTGTTATGGGAGTAATTAACCCGGGCATCTGGATATCACGACTCATCGGGTAAAGTGTACACCTCTGCGCAGAGTTAATAAACTGATATATCAGCCGTGCTCACGGATACGAGTGGCCCGGAAAACTCACAGACTTAGTTGTTATATGTTGTTTATATATGTTGTTCATGTTGATTACCTTATTACTACGTTTCAGTTAATATGATCATGTGGATTGGGTTTTAAGCATTCATATATGTTCACCTTAATGTTAAAATGTTGCCAATTAAAAGCTACTGCAGTTTAACCAGTGTCAGCCTTTTTGAGCCTCATGAACCCCATGTTACACTTGTTAAGTACGAGAGGTACTTATGCTTGTTTGTTTTTCTTTCTTCTTGGATAAAAATCCCGGATGGGTAACAGATTGCTATGGTAATGATGACTTCCCTGAAGAGTTCTAGTCTTGCTGTCAACCAGTCATCTTCCCTGTGGTGGAGCTACCGCGAGAGATACTTTATTTATCCGCTGCTATGTAAAGACTTTCTATAATATTCGTGATGTAATAAACATATGTGATGATACTTCTTATATTTGTGGCTTATGTGTGTGATTGATCTCTGGGCACACATGAGTTATTGCATTCAATTTTGTTCTTAAAATTGGGTGTGACAGGTGCTTCCATATATAGCTCCTCTGAGTTTTTTACAATGATAACCCTTGGAATACTTGTACACGGTGAAAACTATAGTACAACAATGCATGAGGTCATAGTAATTATTATATTTTGCATAAATTGTGTCAACATATAATTTACATTTGTAATTTACACAAAGAACTAGCACATAGGCAACTATATCATTAACATTTGATGCAACACAATGTAAGTACATGTCTAAGAACTATGATGTCAATCCTAGACACCATTTGGTGTAATTAAATGACAATATGGTAGAGCTTAGCTTGCCACAATAGATTTTTGAGAGCATATTGTTACACTTTATTAATATACATGGATATCATAGACCTTGGTTTACTAGACATCTCCAACATGATACAATGTCTCAGTAATAACCTGAAATTCAAATAGGAGAATCAAACATTGCTACATTATTGATTTTAATATTGCAGGTCTATTATAGGATTTTGGTCCAGTTAAGATAATATCCTAGATACAGATGTATGCAGTGTATTTAAGTAGGTACTAATTTCATAATCTTACTACTACGCACATATATGTGTTCCTACACCATATGACCGAGATATGTGGAACCAAGTTAACATCATATTTCTGCTATATTATTTTACTACATAGGATTTATACAAGTGCTAAGAGAAAATTGTAAGATAGATATTCTGGTCACTGCTCACTAGCCAAATTATGTTTTCAGAATCTATTGTTCATTAAAATTTCCAGTGAGCATTTTATAAATATAAACTGAAACTTTATTTCATTTTGGTGCTTGTATCGAATTCATATTCATTACATTAGCATCATGAATGTATACATTTGCGTGCTTTATTGAAGTAAAAAAAATATTTGGCATGATATTTGTTAGGTTCAAGCATGTGACTTTCCTCATTGGATAAATGATATAATATACAAGAGAGTGGGGAAACGTTAAAGTTTGTACCTTTAAGATAAACACTATCTTTGAAGCGAATATATGATTTGACCGCTATCCTTAGGCCATCCTAGACCATACATAAGTTAGAAAAGTGTGAGTATTTCAAATTAAAAGGAGTTGGCTCAACAAAAATAATAATATGATAGGAACATTGAAAGAGTTCTAGTTACAAACCCTAAGTGAAACAATGGGTTTGTACCCAAGTTCTTCCACAGCCTTGTCACAGCTAAATGTTCTATTGAGTGTCAAATACTTAACCCTTGCTATTGATAGCAGTTGAGGTTGATTCATTCCATAGTGGTGAAGTAATAACTTGTATGTCAACTCTAAGGCATAAATTATTGGCATGATAACCAATGAAGGTATTCTTATCTCCAATGGTCTGCATCAAAATTCATCATCTTAGAAAATATTTGGTTATATAAATATATGTGCCCAAAAACTGATGACATCCCAGCAAACAAAATTTGCACCCTAGATAATGTCGACTGGGCAGGAGCCCATCTTAAAAGTGAACTCCTTCTAGGTCAAGGACATAAACTTTATCAGGTTGAGTGATTCATTTGTGCACATGCTTCTTTTGTTAATGCTAGAATCTAGGTTTGCTTGATGTGCATGCATTACTTGTCAGAGCAGGGGGAGTTTCAAAAACTATATCTACCCTACACGTAGATCATAAAAAATGGCATATAAGTATCTCAGTTAATTAACTACCAAAATACATTTAAACATGTATATATGGGTTGCCATAAACAGTTCTAAATAATATATATATATATATATATATATATATATATATATGCAAAAGATGTACAAAGATTACTTTGACTGGGTACCTCTAGGCTTCCAATCCCTCAAAGTGTAGTTTATGCAATTAGTGCTACTATAGAAAGTTAGAATCCATTTTTAGACAATAGGCTCTTTTTTCTAAGACAACTTGTTGTAACACTCCATCCCATTAGTAACTTATAGTAGTCGGCCCTCCATGTGTGCTTGTGGTGGGGTTGGTGGATTTAGTACCACCTTAAAAGTTTAAGAGGAGGGACAACTTATAATCCTTGTGGCTCCAAATGTAGCAACTTCATGTTAATCCTTTTACACAAAGTAAGGACGGAAGTGTAAGAGAGGTGCTACAGGTATGCGGCCCAGTCCACGTCAGCTGTATAAAAAAAAATCAATGTCGGGTCTTACATATGGTATTAAGAATATCAACCCTTGCTACATGTGTGTGTTGTGTTGTACGTTGTGAGTGGAGGGGTATAATGTAGACTCTTACACCATAACAAGTGGTGGTTCTTGGTATCTGTTCCATATGTGCTCAGCTTCCAAGGATGTCTAACCATAGCAAGTTAGGGTAAATGTAAAATCCAATTTCTAACCATGTGAGGGTAAATGTAAAACCCAAGCATGTTAGTAGCTTGTAGTAGATGGTCCATGTGTGGTTGTGGTTGGTGAGTGTATGAAGGGTAGATGCCAGTTATAATCCTTAACATCCCAATGTACCACCTTCTGATTAACCCTTTTAAATAAAGTGAGGACGAAAATGGGTAAAAGAGGTACTACATGTATGTAGGCATGCATGTACGATGTGAGGAGCTCAGCCATATAAGCATGTGGGATGTTACACAATACTATCAGAAACAATCCTCTAGGAATCGATTTTTAGAGGTGGTTGGTGTTTTCACGTATCTCTAAAGATACCCTCTGCCTAATTTTATAGGCGATTGAGAATTCAAACCATCTCTAGAAATTTATTTATTGCATCAGACGGAATGTGCCTCGCCTCTAAAAATGGGCGCACCACAAAAGAATCATAACTTTTACAGATAATGTTAAACGGAGACAAAACTTTGTATAAAGTTGTAGACCTCGAAGGCAATATCATTTAGGCTCTCGAAATTTTGGTTTAATTCCTCATATTTTGACAGCTACTTTTTTTGTTTTCAAGTGATTCTTGATGCATATACGCCCAACGAGGTCAAAAACAATTGCAACTCTATTTTTTGAAATAGTTTAAGAAACAAAATATTTATATAAGACTCGTGAAAACTAATATAAAAGAATAGTATCATATAATTGGTTACAAGTCATTTAGTGGAGTAGAGATTTTGTGAAAGTTAATCCATAAAAAATAGTATCCTACACTTGGTTACATGTGACTGACCTTTTTTTGATTGATTTCCATAGGTAGTCAATAAGTTGGCTTGCCTCTAAAATTTTATTTTTAAGTGTGATTTGTTACCTGTCCCTAGAAATCATTGATTTCTAATAGAGGCACAAGAATTAGATGGTTTTTGCATTCGCTTCTAAAAAACATTTTGAACGACTCTAAAAACTTGCTTATTGTACCAAACCCATTCCTAACACACACAGTCTCTCTCCTCCAGTGTTCAACTTCCTTTGTCATCATGCTTCTTATGGCCATATGCCTTATGCATGGTGTGGGGGTATGAACTTATATACCCTCACGGCTAGACATGGGCTACTTCGAAGAAGTCGGCCCAACTCATTGCAAAGGCCCAGTACGACGAGGCCCACCTGGTCGAGCGGCGGCGTTGTGGTCCTTGCAATATTGGTGATCAAGGAAACCTGATCGGTTAGAAAAAATACCGCATCTCGTGTGGTATGTTGATTGTAACTGATTTAGTTTTCTTATCTCTTCGATTAATCTGATCTACCAAGATCTGTAACTCTGCTCCCCATGGCTATATAAGAGCATCTCCAACGGTTTTGCAAATGAGCTTTGCATTCTTGTTTTTTGTAAAAAAGTCTAAAAATCTCCTATCCAACGGTTTGGCAAATAAGCTTGGCATTTTCAGTAACTTGGCAAATACCGGGTGATATTTGGCATATATGCCAAGCCACGGTTCGTTTGGCAATCGCCCTCGCGTGCTACTCTCGTGAGATATTTTCCTCTCGCGCGCATAATTTTTTTAGTTTTGCCAAGTCTAAATGCAAAACCGTTGAAGATGGACTCTTTTTACCTTTGCTATATTAATTTGAGAGTTGGCAAATACCATATTTTGCCAAACAAAAAATGCAAAACCGTTGGAGTTGCTCTAAGGCGAGCAGGGTCCCCCCTCAAAAATAGATTGATTTCTGTACATAATACATAACTCGACGCAGAGCGTAGGGTATTACGCTGACCTAGCGGTCTGAACCTGGATAAACCTCTGTATTCATCTGGTTTTGCCTTGAGTCAACGTCTGGGTCATCATATTGGGCACCTTCCCCACTAATCTACCACCTTGCGTATACCCCTAGGTGGACTATCGACCGTATTTCGTCGCCATATGGTCACCATGTTAGCCTTGGGTGTTATTATAATGTGGGGCCACAAAAAACAAAATTTGCTTGTATGGCGTAGGTCTTCCCATGGAAGGGGGTCAGGCACCTCTCTTACGCTTTCGTCCTCATTTCATATAAAAGGGTTAACCCGGAGGTGCCACTATTGGAGTAACAAGGATTAAAGTTGGCCCTCACCTATCTAAACATCCAAGTTGGTAATAAACCCACCGGCTACGACCACACATGGGCCAACTTCACAACTACTATAGCCTGCTAATAGGCTGAGTTTTACATTCACCCACCATTTACGGGTGTAACACCCAGTTTTAAGAACAAAACCAGGATAGCCATATGTGTGCCCAGGAAGTCCACACATACAACAACAGAGTATAGAATATCAGAAACAATGTTATTATATAACGTAACATAGCTATATTAACACTTACATATATCAGAGTAAAGCGGAACATAAACTAATCTTCACTTGAGGCTCCAGTCTTCACAGGGACGGCTGACTGGGGACCGTACGCCAAACACAACTGATAGTCTTCTGGTAAACTCCACGACATCTCCACTAATCTTCTGGGTAACTTGGGCTACCGTCTGGGGTTGTGGGGAATAGCAAGGGTGAGCACATATCGTACTCAACAAGTACAGGCGGAAATAAAATGTCATGCAAGGCTTGAACAAAGGTAGGCTGACACTGTTCAACTGCGATAAGCATTTTAGTTGGTCAAGTTTTATTAGCACCTGATTACTATAAGTGAGTATAGGATAACCCATCCCATTAGTTAAGAAGAATACCACCTTTAATAATCATCATCAACCGAGGTAAACACCTCCATCTGAGAAACCATCATCTTATGTCCATAAGTCCAACTGTCCAAAACTAATCATGTGAGGGTCCAGGTCGCTCGTAACCGTGAGCACGGCTGATATATCAGTTTTACACTCTGCAGAGGTTGCACACTTTTCCCAACGAGTAGTGATTCCCATATGCCAAGGTCATGACTCCCATACTACACTTCCAAGGTGCATGGCAAGGTTTCACCACGGGCCTTTACAAAGATTCATCTAGCCAGCGATAACCACCTAAAGTTCCTACTGGAAGCCGCAGCAACCAGAGGACCCCTAAGTCCATACCACATTCTTGGGCCATCCCTCAGTAGCGCCGCCCGGTTAACGCAACACTAGAATCCTCTAATTAATTAGCCCGGTTAGAGCCATATAACATCTCGTGGTTGCACTGTTATCCTGGGTGGTCGCTCCATGAGCCAGTCCTAAAAGGCGGACCCGAGCACAAACCACAAACCACAGGCCAAACTTACCATAACCACCATACCATACCATGTGCCCGAGTCACTGAGTTCCACATTAAAGCATACTTCCATATCCATTGAGTCATCATTAATATATCATCATCATGTGGTATTTATAGAACAAGCAAAGTTGCTTAGCATAGCATTACTACCCATCATAAAACCCAGGTAACAAGGAAGATATGGAAAACTAGGATAATCCTTAGGGTTCACATAATTAGACACATGCATGCGCTTAGTGATTAATGGTGAATAGGTAAAGAACATGATCAAAGGGTGCCTGCACTTGCCTTCTTCGAGTTGATGTTGGTCACAGTCTTTAAAGTCAAGCTCTTGCAGGTTCACTTGCAACTCTTCGTCTGTACGCAACAAACATCGGCACACAGGAGCAAACATACAAGCAAAACATGCAATAAATTAGAAAACAGTACACCAATACATAAAACATGGATAAAATGCTTATAAAACTGTTCTACTCGTCGAGACGAACGCGTGGACACGAAAACCACTAAAAACGGATCTATAACGGAGGCGTTATGATTTAAACAAGGTTTTCTTTAATAAATTATTAGATTAAAACTAAACTCGAAATTTAAAAGTTGGAAACATGATTAACAGTTGTAAAAACATGTAGATTATGTAATTACGAACCTAACGCAACTTGAACGGTCAAAACGGAGTTAAAACGAAAATAAAATCAGTGGCAAAGCTGTAAATACAGCGAACTTAATACGAAATTAAATAAATAAAAACGAAAATCAGATTTACTTGAGCTGACAGACGTCGGCGATGAATATTGACTGCAGGTTGCTTTTGTGGAGGATGAACGAGAGCCAAAAATCGATAACCGGAGTTGGGGAAGAATTTGGCGGCCGTTGACAGAGCAAACAAAATTTTCGGACTCCCAAACTAGGGGCTTCCGTTATTGTGTGCTTTGGCCAGGGATGGGACACATATATAGGGAGAAAAACTCTATGCCCCGCGTCAACTAGCGATATGGTGCTAATTGACGTTGCACCTCCACATTTACTAATGGGCCTAAATAAATATAAAAGCCCATTAGTAAATAAAGACGTTGATATTTGGAATTTAATAGAATTATTGCACATGGGCTTTGTGGGAGGGAGAAAAAGACAGATTTTATTATTTTCGAAATTATTTAATTTTTGGATTAAAATAATTCTAGAAAAGTCTAGAATTGATATTTAAGTCAGGAAAAAATTACTCCAATGGCTCCGAAAATTCACGAAAAATTCTCAGAGACATTTGGAGACATGAGGAACTCAAATAAAATATTTGGAGCTCATGAAAAGATATTTTGGGACATCTAAAAATTAGATTATACTCCCAGAAAAATAGGAAAAAGTGTCGGAAAAGCTCGAAAACTTCTCGAGAAGATTTTGGAGATATGATGATGAATGATGAGAGCACCAAGGAATATTTAGAGCAGGAGAAAAAGATTTTTGGGAAACTCCAACAGAAAGGTTAAGCTAGAAAACAAAGAATTTGATTTTAGGAGAAGATATGGATAAGGCGGGGAGTTGGGCCGCCGGCTGATGGGAGAAGGGGGAAGGGGCGCGAGCGGGCCAAGGCCGACTGGGCCTTCGGGCCAGATTGGGGAGAGGGGTGAGGGAGAGAGAGGAAAAACCTTTTCTTTTTGTTTTCAACCATTTCAAAAGCATTTTCAAAATGAATTTGAAATCTTGCCAAACTTTGGAGCAAACCACTCATCACAAAATAAATTATGCACCAGCATGTATGCTCAAACATGTTGTTACCCTAAGATATATTTTAATTCAAAGAAAAGTTTTATTTCTCCTATATTCTCATGAGCACCAAAAATACATAACAAAGCATTTTCTCTCTATTTCCAAACTTTGCAAATTTTAGGGTGTTACAACGGGCTTATGCCCTCGATAGCTAACCACAGATACAACAAATGCCCAGAACCACCCAATGGTACATTGTACCACCCTCCAAGAGCACGTGCAACAAAGTTGATGCTTTGAATACCATCTGTAACACCCCATGCTCAAATTTTACTTATACTATGCTATGAGTTGGTCAACAATTTTATAAAATAATTGAGTGGTCTACTAGTCCTAAACATTAGCTTATGAGAGTTTTTTCATGAAATGATGACATATATTTTTTCTCATCTTCTCTGTGATGTCATTAATAATTCTTATATGGCACTGCATGGGTTGCATCATGCACAAAAAGATTGACATGTATGATATATATGCCATGAGAGTGTCGCCCCCAAAACAAATTTACGACTTAGTGATATCAAAGATATGCATGTGATATTTTTTAGGAAAACTAGTCACAAAACAATCTATATTAAATTTTTATCCATGGTTACTCCTGTCAACTTTCATTCCATTTTGTAGTCTCTCTTCATGTCAATCATCTCCAAAACTTCCATTTCCTAAAGCACTATGTAAATGGTTAAGCAGAATTTATGTCTAACTACAACAATGTTTTTCCCACTAGTAGTAATAGTAGATTAGATGATTCTATACTAACTAATAAACTAGTGTGAACTTAAGAATGGTGGTAATAACATAGTAAGGTGATCAAATATAGGTTAAAGAAAGATAACTTTAAGCAATTAGTTACATAAGATTTTCATTGCCCGAGTAGGTTTTTGATGAACGACAAAAACAAAGTTTGTAGTATCGTACCCATTTGTTAATTAAATATTCATTCTTACTCGAATGGAAAGGCACTTATATGAAAATGAGGGCTCTTAATGAGATATGTGGATAAATTTCAAGACCAGTTTTATATTAGTTCAAACAAATGGCCTTATGATTACTTGAGTTGTCTCCAATAAGGGTTAACATGAATCATATGTAGGATAGCAGTGAGGTGTCTCTATGCAGGGGAGGGCGGCATTCGTTGATACCGTAGCCTCATCTAAGAAATGAATATCCACGATAGATGGATATTTGGTTATCCATCTTGTCTTTGATCGATATTAGAGTTGGACATTGTGTTTAGTAGTGTCAGACGAGGTCACGAGATGAATGAACACAAATTCTTCAGTAAAATTCTTTTGCTTGTGTTTGAACATTACAGAAACCCAAGCTTATAGCACTATAGAAATGTGTGACCTAAGGGTTATAAAAGTACAGAATGCTACAATAACAAATGATGCATATCTCATTAGGGAAACAGATGGCCATATAACTTTATTTGCTTATGTACCGAAGATTAGGAAACCAACACATCTATTTTTGTAGAAATGAGTGACAAGGTTGATATCAATTTTACAATAATATAGTCAAACAAATTCAAAATGATACATATCTCATTATTCTATCTTAAATTTCCTGTTAAAAATCTTTGCTCTAACCTATATATTATTCGATGGAATTGCTAGATTCTAAATAGAATCCGGATCCCAACTACAAAACCTTATCACCATAATTTTTTATAATAACTTTGAGAATTTAGTGCTCCTGATCTGCTTTTCTTTTTATTGAAATAAACGTCAAACCATGATGCAATCATAATTCTATTATCCAAGCCTAAAATGCAGTCCTCAAAAAAATTGTTCTACCTAGGATCAAAACCCTTAATCCTTGTTGAAATATCATACTTTTGTCACTATTTGAGGATGGGATGTTGCACTCATAAAGAAGAATATAGATATGAGCTCATCCTGACAACATTGTCCATGGCATTCTACAAAACCCCCCATGTATAATAATCTATCAGTAAATGTTCTTTGTCTACATTTTAGAATGAAGAATCTAGAGAAAGTTTACCTTTGTATCCAAGTTCTGATCGAACCATATATGCAAAACCCCACAGATTTAATGGTTCCATGTTAGTTATAAAGTATGCCTACAAATGTATTAATATGTTGATGAAATATGTCATAAAAATCACATTTTGATATCAAGTGGTAAAAACATACTTTGCCTCCACTGATCTTAGCACCCTCATTTGTAGAAAGAGTTTTCTCGGCGCAGAGGTGGCCATGAACCACATTTTCAACATAAACGAAATCATCAAAATTATTTCCTCTCTTCACCAAAAATAAACTGCGAGGAATACACAATAGGTTACCTCCACCAATATATTGGAGATCCCAATTCCCAAAACTTTTATTAAAACTTAGAAATTAATCTAATGAAACTATATTTAAAAAGGCATTGTCATGATATATGGCCTTTCTTTTATTTGTACAAGAGCATACTACACCACTACGAAAGCATTCTCATGATCCTAGATAGATTTATATAGGTAGGTGCCTTAAGAGGCTTGCTCTTAATAAAAGGACTAGCCTTGGAAATGATTTCTACAAAACAAAAAAAACGGTAAAAAGCCAAAAAAAATAGCTTATATTGTGAGCTACAAACTATAGATCATGTCGTGAGATTAAAAATATAGATCATGTTGAGATCTACAATTTTGAGATATATAGTTTGTCTTCATCTAAATCAATATGAAAAGTTATGAACTTGTTTTGGATAATTATTAGAGAGGTGGACCCAAGAGGCATGTTGTAATAAACATCCATAGAGGCAGGCATTGTAAGACTTCTATCACTGTAACAGCGTGTTCGATCGGTTTCCTTCTCAACGGAGGCTGGCTCGATTATACCAGCCAGGCTGGGTGGACGGGCTTCTTGTTGCTTGTTTCAATGAATCTAGAGAATTAGGCTAAGTATAGTGTTTGCTTGGTTATCTACGACAGGTTATTCACATCTATACCTACTATATCTATATCTATATATCTTATATTTTCAAACAACACTAACAATTTATCTTATCATGCAAAATGTCTGCATCAGCATCCAAGGCCTAGGCTCATTGGTTGTTTTTGCATGGCGGGGCACAGATTCAGGGCTCCATGCATCTAACCAAAAAAAATTGAAGTCTTGCATCCTCACAGCATGGCTAGGGCACATGCATCTAACCAAAAAAGTTGTGTATAAGTCAAACCTTTGAGGCAGGTGTCCTTGAGGCTTCACTAGTGATATTCATAAAGGCGGTGAAAGACATGTGGCGTCTCTTAGTGTGTTTGTAATGGTACTAAGTATGTAGTCAGCTGACGTGAAGGTAAGAGATAAAAGTAAAGACTACGTTGTTTTTTTCTATGTACTATAGGACTCATATGTTCATCTCTCATATTTTTAGACTACGTGAAATAGATCGACTATTTCTTCGTCGCTCTCTCACTTTTTTTTGCCACATCAGATCTAGCTGTCAAATAGCTAGTTGTTGGGGATGCCCTTAAAATCAATTTTGTAGTAGTGCTCATGAGATCCTAATAGATAATCTATAGATTTTAAATAAAAATCACTACAACCATTATTGATTTCATAATAGTACCTATGTACTCATCAAATATATGAATACTAGGCTAGACCAACTAGCTAGGGCACCACTAACAGTAATAATATTGAATTGTAAGCATTGCATATATATACTTCCTTACGTGTATTGCTCCATAGTAATCAAGAATTGGTATCACAGTGTCGCCATGACCAAAAATGCTACCAGGACGTATGCAACAAGTTACAAGATCATTTAGGCTGTTCGCCTTCAAGACTAATTTCTCTGCTTCTGCCTTGGTTTGCCCATATGCATCAGGAAACTGCCATTAACAAAGTTGCCATCAGAAATACATTTTGACTATACCTTTAAAAGTTTGTGTGTAATAAGAACCTTCTTCGCAAAAAAAAAGCATGTTAAGAACCTGTTGCTTATTAGTTGTCTATTTTCACAGCTTATATACAGAATTTAATTTGGGGATAGTCTAGCTAAAGAAGTAAAATGCCCTTTAATTATTAGTTTAGGTATTACATACTAATTCTGACTGGTGTGGTTGAATTAATCTTAAAATCCAAACCTTATCTGGGTATGGCACTGATTCATTGACGTTGAAAAGACCATGAAATCCATCAAATACAACAGCAGTAGAGCTGGTATATATAAGCCTTTTCACATTGCAGATCTTGCAAGCATCGATCACATTTCTGGTCCCTGTGCATGTAAAAATAAATCAAAGCTTATTGAGGACCCGTGATTATATGTGCCATATATAATAGCAATCAAATTTACTCTCATTGTGCCATTAAAGGATAAACAAAGAAAATTGTGCTACTCACCCTCGACATTGACCTTGTAATGAAGTTCCAAGTTGTCTTTGCTAGGATCTGCGGCAGCCGTGTGGAAAACAACATCTATCCCTTCAAAAGCTGAACACAAGAAAAATAACTGAACATTTGATTTTACACACACTACTAAAAAACACTAGAGACGGTTATCCCAGTTGCCTCTATGTAACATCCCAAAAATTGCATCATTTTGAAAATAGGCAATATGATTTAATTTATGCATTTTATGTGTTGCATAAAAACCTAGATAATAAATTTTTGCAAAAGCTAAAATAAATCCTAGGCCAAAGACCATGATGATGCATACATGCTGGTGCATATTATATTTTTGTGATGATTGGTTTTACTCAAAACTTGTTTGAATTCAAATGGATTTCAAATTTGCTTTTGAAAACTGTTTCTGAAAATGGAAAACCATTTTCTTCTTCTCCCTCTTCCTTTCTATCCTTTTGGCCCGAACCAGCATGGTCGGCCCGCTCCCTTCCTCTCGCCGGCCTGCCTCCCTCCCCTCTCCTTCGCCCGCGTGGGCCGCCGCCCGGCCCAACTTTTGCGCTTGCGGGGCGCAGCGCCGCAGCTTCTCGCCGCCGAGCGCGCTCGCCGCTCTCCCTCGCTGACCTGCGGGTCCCGCCTGTCAGCGTGTCCTCTTCCCCATCCCGTATCCGACCAGAATACGAGCCCGAGCTCGAATCCATCTAAGCTACGCGTTTTGCTTGCCAAATTGGCCAAGCCAACCCCCTAATAAGACCCCCAGGAACCCGCCGCCTTTCCTCTTGCAGAAAGATTGCGCTCTCGTGCCCTAATTCGCCGCAAACGCGAGCTCCGCCGCCCGCAAAACCTCCGCCGCCGTCAACTCGACGTTTCGACGAATTCCAGCGCTCGCAAGAGGTATCTAGGGCTCCGTCTTGATCTCTCGAAGCAAACCAAGCTTTTTCCCCTCTTTTTCCTTTTCGAATTGATCTCTTAATCGCTCGCCGTTGTTTTTCAGAGCCGCGGCCGCCAATTCGAGCCAACCGCCGTCCCCGAGATCTCCCGACGCCATCAACACCTCTGGTGAGTTCGCCTTGATTCTCGTTCGTTTGAACCCGCTCTCGAGGTCTCTACCGTACCGTAGCGTTTCCGAGCTAGCGCCGCCGTCTCCGGCAATGGCGCCACCGCGGGCCGTTCCCTCCTCGCTCCGGCGTAAAAGCGCCGCCAGCTCCTCCCGGATCTGATCTGAGTCGTCCATCTGGGAATCAATGGTCTCCATCAGCCGATACCCCTTCGGGGTCAATTTTGTTAAAGAGCCCTCATGTTTTCGGGTCTCAACCCCGCGGTCCCAATGGCCCTGTCATGAGTCTGCGATTTCTTCCGTTTTAGCCCCTGTGCTTTCTTCTTTTGAGGCGCAGTCCAGTCAATTCCGAATTTCGATTTAAATTGTTTTTAAATTCAAATTCAAGTTTGATTTATTTACAGTTTTGCCACCAGTTTCAAATGCTTATAACTTTTTCTACGTTTTTAGTCCGTTCAAGTTGCGTTAGATTCGTTTTGAAAAGATCTATCTATCTGTACGAAAATATATACTGTTTTCGGTAATTAAAATTTGAGTTAGGTTTAATCTACTAACTAAGGTTTTGTAACTTGTTTAGCTCATAACTTTCGCGTTATAATTCCGTTTTTGTGATCTTCGCGTTTATGTGATCGTGATAGATCGTAGTTTCTGTTTTCAAACTTTTTATATTATTTTCTTGTTGGTGTAATGTTCTAATTATAGCTTGTTTGCTTTGCATGATTGTTGTCCCGATGATTGTGTGTTGATGTGGTAATCGAGTATAGACGGTGAGACATACGCTGGTGATCAGGAGCCCTTCTACGACAACCAAGAGCAACCAGAGTTCTCGAATCAGGCAAGTATAGCATGGGATCCTCCTTGTTGACCTATTCACCATGAAACATCTAAATTCATATGCATGTGTCTAATTTTGATCTCCTATCTAGTTTATCCTAGATATTTGACCTGTTACCTTGTTAACCTTGGGATGCTATGCATATGGGTAGAATCTTGCTAGAGCTTTACTTAAACCAAACATGATCTAATAACGGTGAATAAAACTTGATCTTTTTAGCAACATGGTTTAGGACCTTCTGTCAGCAAAAGCTGGGACATACAGTGCAACCATGGGGTTATATGGCTCTGACCTTAGCTCAGTATAAGGACCTTTTCTAGCTTGTTAGAGGTTACCCGAAAGGGCGCATAAGGCGCTTGACGAGACGGGTATAGTGCGGCTTCTGTCCACGTGTGTATAGGCTGCGCGTGTTAGTGTGCCACCTGGAAGGAAGGCTCTACATCCCCTTGCCTTAAGACCTAGCGGCCCTAACTTGTTAGACGAACCTTTGAAAGGCTTTGCGTGTATCCTGCCCGCTCACCTCGGAAGTGTTATGGGAGTAATTAACCCGGGCATCTGGATATCACGACTCATCGGGTAAAGTGTACAACCTCTGCAGAGTGTAAAACTGATATATCAGCCGTGCTCACGGTTACGAGCGGCCCGGAAAACTCACAGATTAGTTGTTATATGTTGTTTATTTATGTTGCTTATGTTGATTACCTTATTGCTATGTTTCGTTATTATGATCATGTGGATTGGGTTAAAGCATTCATATATGTTCACCTTAATATTAAAATGTTGCCAATTAAAAGCTACTGCAGTTTAACCAGTGTCAGCCTTATTTGAGCCTCATGAACCCCATGTTACACTTGTTAAGTACGAGATGTACTTATGCTTGTTTATTTCTTTCTACTTGGATAAAAATCCCGGATGGGTAACAGATTGCTATGGTATGATGACTTCCTGAAGAGTTCTAGTCTTGCTGTCAACCAGTCATCTTCCCTGTGATGGAGCTACCGCGAGAGATACTTTATTTATCCGCTGCTATGTAAAGACTTTGAATAATATTCGTTATGTAATAAACATATGTGATGGTACTTCTTAATTTGTGGCTTATGTGTGTGATTGATCTCTGGGCACACATGAGTTATTGCATTCAATTTTGTTCTTAAAATTGGGTGTGACAAATTGGTATCAGAGCTATGTTGACTGTAGGACGCAAGCCTAGTTAGTTTATGGTCGTTTTAGTGGTCTTTGCTTCTCATTCTTGCTATTTATCTTAGCCTTGTTAATTTATCAAAATTATATGCTTCTCTTTACTTGCTCTATTATATAAATATATTGATTCTATTGTATCTGTCTCTTGGTCTACTCCATAGATGGCTCGTCGCACCGCCCGCAAGACTGTCGGTGGTCGCATGAGGTCAGGCCTGAGGGCAGGCAACCCCGTTCCGCAAGCACCGCAAGCACCCCAGGAGCCAGAACCGCAGGAGGTAGCACCGCAAGAGCCAGCACTGCAAGATCAGGCACCCCAAGAGGTGGAACTACAAGAGCCGGCACCGCCAGTGCCAGCACCTCAAGAGCCGGCACCACCAGTACAAGCACCCCCAGTAGTACCAGCGCCCTAGAGCACCACCAGCACCACCAGCACTGTACCACAAGCTCCAGCTCCACAGCTCCAGTACCTCCCGCGCCAGTGCCCCCAGAAGTGCTGGAGGTCGAAGACGATGAAGAGCCCCCGATGGGTTGGGACGTGGACTCCGGATATCTCGTCGGAGCGCCCACAGCTGCCCAGAGTCCCACACATCACAGGCTGATGGGACTTTTTGATGCCTACTACCCCGACATGAACATCATCGTACAGTACACCCACTGGAGGTACAGTCATCCCCTGGAAAGGACCTACTGGAAGGCAAGGATGACTGTCGCCGTCCGAGAACCAGAGAGTGGCCTATACCTGCATGAGATGGTGATTGGCCACAGGGCTCGTCGGTCCACTCTAGCGTCAGCCTTGGAAGCCGTGGCGTTGAAGCCTACAAAGCGTTCCGGGGTCGTCGCATTGAAGACATGAGGGATGATGCATACCGCTACCTGCCCTATTGGAACAATGAGAATAGGGAGGCTATGGTAGAAGACCTCATGCAACTCCAACCGTGAAGGCCACACGAGACTTTCTCCTCGACAGGGAAAGGTCAACGCGGACTTGGAGAAGGAGGTGATATCCCTGGGGAAGGACCTCAAAAGATGCTATAGCACCATAGATGGGCTCTTGGAACTGCTCGACCACCCCCTATGTACAAGAGGCTCCGCGAACCGCTCTACAAATAGGCATAGGTCACCCTTTTATGTAATAAAACGATAGTAGTAAGCGTTTTGTCGAGTCTAGTTAAATTTTGTGCTAGTGTGCTTCTTTATGTGTGAGTTGAACTATTATTATGCTTATGTGTGATTTGGTTCTTTGTAATGAGTGTTGAGATATTGTAGGCTTGTCTACAAATCTCATAGTTATACATAACGTTTATGAATAATAAGGGTTAGTTATATCTTGTCCTATGCTGTTTTCTGGAGCAACCTGTGATCTTTTGGTTATATCTCAAGTTCTGTTCGTGCAACATGGCTGAAAATTTTATGGTGGAAAATAGACTCCTATATCTAACCAATGTCTCTGGAATCACCTCAATAGCTGTTATGGTTTGTGAGATATGGCTGTTTCAAGTTAGAGTTTCTGCGCAGTTCTGAACTCTGGACAGATTCGTTTGTTCTCTGTTTTTGACTAATTTAACGACAGAATCTGGGAAAGTCACTTAAATAAAAGTTGTAGATAATTTGTCATCTTTCCAACGGTGTATGGCACGCCCTGTTTGGAATTCTGGAACTCAGATATGACTGTTTTTCTGTACTGCTGTTCTGGATCTCGCCCAGAAATTTTCAGATCTCATGTTTCTTCTCGTATAAGTGATCTTTTCTTAAAAAGTTCGCTAACCTTGATCCCTGTTTGGAAACACAGATGGCTGCCAGAGGAGGTGTATTGGAGGTGGACGTGGACGTGGCCGTGGTCGTGGTGGAGCACCTGTTAACCCACCACCACCACCCCCAGTTGACATTCAGCAGTTGATGGGCATCCAAGCCCAATTTATGCAAACCATGATGCAACATATGCAGAATCAGCCAGTTGGAGGAGCACCACCGATGCAAGTGAGGGACAAGAGGGGTGAGTTTTTGAAGGGTCACCCGCCAGTGTTCTCTCATGCTGCTGATCCCCTGGAGGCTGATGACTGGCTTCGTGCTATTGAACGCCAGCTTACCATCGCGCAATGCAATGACCAGGAGAAGGTGCTCTATGCTTCTGGTCAGTTGCAAGGAGCTGCTCTGGATTGGTGGGAATCGTTTCAGTTCGGTCGCGCCAACAATGCCCCAGCTGTCACATTTGAGGAGTTCAAGAGCAACTTCAAATCGTACCACATCCCTGCTGGCTTGATTGAGTTGAAGCAGGAAGAATTCAGATCTCTACGCCAAGGAGCCATGACTGTTGCCGAGTACCGTGACAAGTTTGCTCAATTGTCACGCTATGCCCCTACCGATATTGCTCAGGATGCCGACAAGCAGCGTCGCTTCCTCAAGGGTCTGAATGACGGACTGGCACTGCAGCTAATGTCCAATGAGTATGCCAGTTACCAGACTCTAGTCAACCGTGCTATAGTGGTTGACAACAAGCGCAAGAGATGGAGGCTAGAAAGAGGAAGCTCCAAGGTCAGTCCTCTGGTAGTAACAACCGCCCTCGTTCCAACTTCGCACCAGGCAATCAGCAGAGGTACCAGGGACCGACTACCCAGTGGAACCGCAACCAAGCCAGCAACGTCCTTCATACCAGCAGCAGGGAATAATCAACGCCCTCCGCAGCAGCCTAACAAATAAGCTCAACGCCAAGGTACCCCCGTCAACACCCATGAAGAATAGTGCACCTAACACTCCCAACAAGTGTTTTGTCTGTGGTGATGCTGGTCACTCTCCTACAACTGCCCTAAGAAGCAGAACCAGCAGACTCCGCAGAACCAGAACAATAATCAAGGGGACGACCGAATCCATCACCTAACTCAGGCAAGGTGAACCACGTGTCCGCAGAGACCGTGCAGGAGGCGCCAGAAATCATGCTTGGTACGTTCAACATCAGTTCCATCCCCGCTACAGTTCTTTTCGATTCTGGTGCATCGCATACTTTCATATCACATACATTTGTTAGAATGCATAACCTACCTGTTAGCCTCATGAAAACCCCCATAATGGTTACCTCACCGGGTGGAGGATTGCAAGCTACGCTTCAGTGTATGCCTATAGATGTGTCCCTAGGGGGGTAGATTTCTCAGTATCCCCAATTGTGCTAAGGACAGCTGGTATTGATTTGATACTGGGTATGGATTGGCTGATGAGAACCAAGACAGACATTCAGTGTCAAGATAAATTGTGACAGTTACCACAGCTAAGGGAGACAGAATCAGTGTGAAGGTAGTGCTACAACCAACACCAACCGCAACTGTGAACCAGATGAATGAAGAGGTTTTCCCGAAGATCTAGTGGTGGATGAGTTTCCGGATGTGTTCC
Organism: Coix lacryma-jobi var. lacryma-jobi; assembly: GCA_009763385.1. Taxonomy (NCBI): domain Eukaryota; kingdom Viridiplantae; phylum Streptophyta; class Magnoliopsida; order Poales; family Poaceae; genus Coix; species Coix lacryma-jobi. The sequence continues at coordinate 9,599,259 of CM019831.1, read as the reverse complement.
CCGAGGACTTGCCAGGTATGCCACCTGATCGCGACATTGAATTTATTATTGAGCTTTTACCTGGAACTGCACCCATAGCTAAAAGACCATATAGAATGGGAGTACCTGAATTAGAAGAACTTAAGAAACAAATTAAAGAGTTACAAGAAAAAGGGTTTATTCGTCCTAGTTCATCACCTTGGGGAGCTCCTGTTATTTTTGTTGACAAGAAGGATGGTGGTCAACGGATGTGTGTTGACTATAGATCGCTTAATGAAGTTACTATCAAGAACAAGTACCCGTTGCCGAGGATTGATGATCTGTTCGATCAACTTAAAGGTGCATGTGTGTTCTCTAAGATTGATCTGCGTTCTGGTTATCATCAGTTGAAGATTCGGGCATCTGATATTCCAAAGACAGCTTTCACTACCAGGTATGGGTTGTATGAGTATACAGTCATGTCATTTGGATTGACCAATGCACCTGCCTACTTTATGTATTTGATGAACAAGGTGTTCATGGAATATCTCGACAAGTTCGTAGTTGTGTTTATTGATGATATTCTGGTATACTCTAAGAACAAGGAAGATCATGCTGAACATCTGAGGTTAGTACTACAGAAACTCAGAGAGCACAAGTTGTATGCCAAGCGCAGCAAGTGTGAGTTTTGGCTGAAGGAAGTTTCTTTCCTTGGACATGTTATTTCTAATGGAGGCATCTCAGTAGATCCAAGCAAGGTTGAAGATGTGTTGAACTGGAAGCCACCAACGGATGTGACCGAGATTCGTAGTTTCCTTGGATTGGCTGGTTACTACAGAAGGTTCATTGAAGGATTCTCCAAGCTTGCTAAGCCAATGACAGCTCTGCTAGAGAAGAATGCTAAATTTGTCTGGTCCGAAATGTCAGGCTAACTTTGAGGAGTTGAAGAAACGTCTGACCACAGCTCCGGTATTGATACTACCAGATCTAAGTAAGGATTTCTCTATTTATTGTGATGCATCTCGTCAAGGTTTGGGTTGTGTTCTTATGCAAGAAGGCAGAGTTGTAGCATATGCATCGAGGCAGTTGAGAAAGCATGAGCTGAATTATCCCACACATGATCTAGAGTTGGCAGCTGTTGTCCATGCATTGAAAATTTGGAGACACTATCTAGTGGGTCACAAGACAGACATCTATACTGATCATAAGAGCTTGAAGTACATTTCACTCAGTCTGATCTGAACTTGAGACAGCGCAGATGGTTAGAATTGATCAAGGATTATGATTTGGAAATACACTACCATCCCGGGAAGGCTAATGTTGTAGCAGATGCCTTGAGCAGAAAAGCTATGCCAATGAGATCCGAATTGCTTCTATGCCAGATGAGTTGTGTGCTGAATTTGCACATCTGAATCTGGGAATTGTGACCAACAGAATGGAATTAGTACTTGAACCGGTATTGATGCAAGAGATACGTAAGGGTCAGATGGCAGATGAGAAGTTGAAGCAGATAGCCGATAATATTGTTCTTGGCAAAGCATCAGGTTTTCGGTTAGATGATGATGGTACGTTATGGCATGGGAAGAGGTTATGTGTGCCTGAAATCAAGGAGATACGTGAGACTATACTGCGAGAAGTGCATGAGTCAGCTTACTCCATTCATCCTGGAAGTACTAAGATGTACCTTGATCTGAAGAAAAAGTATTGGTGGGATGGACTGAAAAGAGATGTAGCCGAGTACGTCGCTCTGTGTGATACCTGTCAGAGAGTGAAGGCAGAACATCAGAGACCCGCTGGTTTGTTGCAAGCCAATGAAGATACCTGAATGGAAGTGGGAAGAAGTCGGTATGGACTTTGTAGTTGGGTTACCTCGTACTCAGAGAGGTTACGACTCCATATGGGTAATAGTTGATCGATTGACCAAAGTTGCTCACTTTATACCGGTCAAAACTACCTACACGGGAGCTAGGTTGGCAGAGTTGTATATGGAACGGATAGTATGTTTGCATGGAGTGCCTCGAAAGATTGTGTCAGATCGTGGTACTCAGTTCACCTCTCACTTTTGGCAGATGATACATCGATCATTAGGTACAAGGTTGAACTTCAGTACTGCTTATCATCCACAGACTGATGGACAGACGGAAAGAACAAATCAGATTTTAGAAGATATGTTGAGAGCTTGTGCATTGCAGTATGGCACCAGTTGGGACAAGAATCTGTGTTATGCAGAGTTCTCATACAACAACAGCTATCAGGAGAGTCTTAAGATGGCACCGTTTGAAGCTTTATATGGGAGACCATGTAGAACACCGTTGTTCTGGGATCAGACAGGTGAAAGTCAAGTGTTTGGACCTGATGTGTTGAGGAATGCGGAGGAACATGTCAGAATAGTCAGAGATAACCTGAGAGCCGCTCAGTCTCGACAGAAGAGTTATGCAAACAACCGTCGTCGAGATCTATCTTTTGCAGTAGGTGATTATGTCTACCTAAAGGTGTCACCGATGAGAGGTGTGAAAAGGTTCAATAAGAAAGGAAAGCTAGCACCCAGGTATATTGGACCATTCAAGATTCTTGAAAGACGTGGTGAAGTGGCATATCAGTTAGAGTTGCCTGAAAGCTTGTCAGGAGTGCATGATGTGTTTCATGTTTCTCAGTTGAAAAAGTGCCTACGAGTGCCCGAAGAGCAGATACCGTTGGAAGAGCTCACAGTCAAGGAAGATCTGACTTATGATGAGTATCCGACAAAGATTTTAGAAACAGCTGAAAGAGTTACCAGGAGCAGAGTAATAAAGATGTGCAAGGTTCAATGGAATCGGTACTCAGAAGCAGAGGCAACTTGGGAAAGAGAAGAGGATCTGAGAAAGTCATACCCGCAGTTGTTTGAGTAAGCATCGCTGGAATCTCGAGGACGAGATTCTTTAAGGGGGGTAGAATTGTAACATCCCAAAAATTGCATCATTTGAAAATAGGCAATATGATTTAATTATGCATTTTATGTGTTGCATAAAACCTAGATAATAATTTTTTGCAAAAGCTAAAATAAATCCTAGGCCAAAGACCATGATGATGCATACATGCTGGTGCATATTATATTTTTGTGATGATTGGTTTTTACTCAAAACTTGTTTGAATTCAAATGGAATTCAAATTTGCTTTTGAAAACTGTTTCTGAAAATGGAAAACCATTTTCTTCTTCTCCCTCTTCCTTTCTCTCCTTTTGGCCCGAACCAGCATGGCCGGCCCGCTCCCTTCCCTCGCCGGCCTGCCTCCCTCCTGTCTCCTTCGCCGCGTGGGCCGCCGCCCGACCCAACTTTTGCGCTTGCGCGCAGCCCGCCAGCTTCCCTCGCCGCCAGCGCGCTCGCCGCTCTCCCTCGCTGACCTGCGGCGCCCCGCCTGTCAGCATGTCCTCTTCCCATCCGTATCCGACCAGAATACGAGCCCGAGCTCGAATCCATCTAAGCTACGCGTTTTGCTTGCCAAATTGGCCAAGCCAACCCCCTAATAAGCCCCCAGGAACCCGCCGCCTTTCCTCTTGCAGAAAGATTGCGCTCTCGTGCCCTAATTCGCCGCACCGCGAGCTCCGCCACCCGCAAAACCTCTGCGCCGTCAACGCGACGTTCGACGAGTTCCAGCGCTCGCAAGAGGTCTCTAGGGCTCCGTCTTGATCTCTCGAAGCTAACCAGCTTTTCCCCTCTTTTTCCTTTTCGATTGATCTCTTAATGCTCGCCGTCGTTTTCAGAGCCGCGGCCGCCAATTCGAGCAACCGCGTCCCCGAGATCTCCCCGACGCCATCAAACCTCTGGTGAGTTCGCCTTGAGCTTCTCGTTCGTTTGAACCCGCTCCCGAGGTCTCTACCGTACCGTAGCGCATTTCCGAGCTAGCGCCAGCCGTCTCCGGCAATGGCGCCGCCACGGGTCGTCTCCCTCCTCCACGCCGGCGTAAAAGCGCCGCCAGCTCCTCCCGGATCTGATCTGAGTCGTCCATCTGGGAATCAATGGTCTCCATCAGTCGATACCCCTTCGGGGTCAATTTTGTTAAAGAGCCCCTCATGTTTTGGGTCTCAACCCGCGGTCCCAATGGCCCTGTTCAATGAGTCTGTGATTCTTCCGTTTTAGCCCCTGCGCTTTCATCTTTTTGAGGCGCAGTCCAGTCAATTCCGATTTCGTTTTAAATCGTTTTTTTAATTCAAATTCAAGTTTGATTTATTTACAGTTTTGCCACCAGTTTCAAATGCTTATAACTTCTACGTTTTTAGTCCGTTTTAGTCCGTTCAAGTTGCGTTAGATTCGTTTTGAAAAGATCTATCTATCTGTACGAAAATATATACTGTTTTTGGTAATTAAAATTTGAGTTAGGTTTAATCTACTAACTAAGGTTTTGTAACTTGTTTAGCTCATAACTTTCGCGTTATAATTCCGTTTTTTGTGATCTTCGCGTTTATGTGATCGTGATAGATCGTAGTTTCTGTTTTCAAACTTTTTATATTATTTTCTTGCTGTTGGTGTAATGTTCTAATTATAGCTTGTTTGCTTTGCATGATTGTTGTCCGATGATTGTGTGTTGATGTGGTAATCGAGTATAGACGGTGAGACATACGCTGGTGATCAGGAGCCCTTCTACGACAACCAAGAGCAACCAGAGTTCTCGGAATCAGGCAAGTATAGCATGGGATCCTCCTTGTTGACCTATTCACCATGAAGCATCTAAATTCATATGCATGTGTCTAATTTTGATCTCCTATCTAGTTTATCCTAGAATTTGACCTGTTACCTTGTTAACCTTGGGATGCTTTGCATATGGGTAGATTTTGCTAGAGCTTTACTTAAACCAAACATGATCTAATAACGGTGAATAAAACTTGATCTTTTTAGCAACATGGTTTAGGACCTCTGTCAGCAAAAGCTGGGACATACAGTGCAACCATGGGGGTTATATGGCTCTGACCTTAGCTCAGTATAAGGACTTTTCTAGCTTGTTAGAGGTTACCGAAAGGGCGCATAAGGCGCTTGACGAGACGGGTATAGTGCGGCTTCTGTCCACGTGTGTATAGGTTGCGTGTTAGTGTGCCACCTGGAAGGAAGGCTCTACATCCCCTTGCCTTAAGACCTAGCGGCCCTAACTTGTTAGACGAACCTTTGAAAGGCTTTGCGTGTATCCTGCCCGCTCACCTCGGAAGTGTTATGGGAGTAATTAACCCGGGCATCTGGATATCACGACTCATCGGGTAAAGTGTACAACCTCTGCAGAGTGTAAAACTGATATATCAGCCGTGCTCACGGTTACGAGCGGCCCGAAAAACTCACAGATTAGTTGTTATATGTTATTTATTTATGTTGCTTATGTTGATTACCTTATTGCTATGTTTCAGTTATTATGATCATGTGGATTGGATTAAAGCATTCATATATGTTCACCTTAATATTAAAATGTTGGCAATTGAAAGCTACTGCAGTTTAACCAGTGTCAGCCTTATTTGAGCCTCATGAACCCCATGTTACACTTGTTAAGTACAAGATATACTTATGCTTGTTTATTTCTTTCTACTTGGATAAAAATCCCGGATGGGGGTAACAGATTGCTATGGTATTGATGACTTCCCTGAAGAGTTCTAGTCTTGCTGTCAACCAGTCATCTTCCCTGTGATGGAGCTACCGCGAGAGATACTTTATTTATCCGCTGCTATGTAAAGACTTTGAATAATATTCGTTATGTAATAAACATATGTGATGGTACTTCTTAATTTGTGGCTTATGTGTGTGATTGATCTCTGGGCACACATGAGTTATTGCATTCAATTTTGTTCTTAAAATTGGGTGTGACACTCTATTTTTCCATCTAGAAATGAGATCTGTAGAGGCGATTGAAAAAAAAAAACGAGTTGTCTCTATAAATCAGTTTGTAGAGGCAGTATTTATAGCCTCCTCCACATCATTAACCAAGAGTTTTAAATATTGGCCAAAAAAACAATTGTGAAGGAGAACAAACTGAAGTATGGTTGATAAGTACGTCGGCTGATAAGGGCAAATGAACAGGACGCTAGAGAGGTTGAGGAATGACGAGGTTGGGACTGTCAAATTGGTGAGGGAAGAACAGTGGTGGGGCAACGAGATCTAGAAAGATAAACAGTAGTAGTAGGCCTGTTTAGATGGAAAAATTTTGCAAATTTTTTCGTAGCGGTTGGGTTTCGTTGTTATTGACAAACTTTGTCCAAATATGGACTACGTAGACTCCCAAGATTCGTCTTGACATGTACATACTAAAGTACAATTAATTATTTTTTTACTTATATTTAATGCTCCATGCATACGTCCGAACATTGAAGTGATGATTGATGTGATAGAAAATTTTGGGAAATGAGGGGAACTAAACAAGGCCGTAGTTTAAATCGGAAGGAGCGTCTGATGTATCTTTAACAATAAGCAAGTGGCAGTGGTTGAGTGGTATACAACTTTTTGTCTTATATATTATCTCTCGTCATAAAGAAATATCTTTAAAACTTCAAACATATCTTAGCTTTTTAAATTAGTTTTTTCCGATAAAGGAAGCTTTAGATAGAAGATAGGTTGTACTAGAAGCTAGCATTTATTAAAAACAATTAGAGTAAAAGGTCAAAGCCTCGTTCTTATCATAAAATACCATATTAATATCAGGTACATCTAGATGGGTTCCATTCCATCCGAAAACATTCTATTAAAATTTAAAATATCTTATAAGTTTGAATGGTTTTTGGGATCCATTCCATAATACTCTAGTGGTCAAATATTCACATCAATATTGGAAATCGAGCCTTGCCAAGTGTCGCACTCGGCAAAGGGCTCACGGCTTAGCTTCATTTAGCAAAGCGCTTTTTACTGAGCGTCTTTTTTTGTTGCAATCTTGACACTCGGTAAAGAAAAACACTCGGTAACAATTCGACCCAAAAAAGACCCAGAAAAAATAGTGAAATTTTTTTTTAGTCACGTGAGGGCCCCACTTGCCAACGTCCGGTCGTCCTCGTTGCAAGTCATGCAAAATTTACGGCTAACGCAGCCGACAAGATTCAAACTCATGACCTCTCCCTCGCACGTACCCCTCTACCATTGTACCACATTATCACTTGTGTCTAGATTCTTTTTTCGTTCCCCACGTATTATACTAAACCGAGTGTAAATTGCTTGTTTGAGGCCCTAAACAAATTCAAATCATAAATTTGTTAACTACAAGTTTCATAACTTTTTTAGATCTACACTTTTCTTTTAAAAAGTTTCTCCATCCGAGGTAGTTTATAAAATTTAAATTTTAAACTTAAGAAATTTCAAACGTAGTTTATGCTGACAAGATGATTGCAAATTTAAAAGTTATCAACTACAAAATTTCATAACTTTTCAAAATCTACAACTTTCATTTTGGTCATTTCTCCATTTGACGTATTTTGAAAATTTCAACTTTCAAAAATTTGAATTCAAATACAATTTTGCATGACAAGATGATTTCAAATTAAAAATTTGTTAACTACAAAGTTTCATAAATTTTCAAAATCTACAACCTTTATTTTGGTCATTTCTCCATCCAAGGTCTTTTGAAAATTTTGAATTTTAAATTCGGACACAGTCTTGCATGACAGGATGACTTCAAATGAAAAAGTTATCAACTACAAAGTTCATAACTTGTCAAAATCTACAAAGTTTATTTTGATTGTTTGACCATTTATGCATCCGATATGGTGGTTCTAATATTATTCATCAAAATCTTATGTATCACTCTTGTAGTTTCATAAACTACGGAGAGATATGTAAGATTTATGAACAAATTTATTATCAATCTGTTAAATAAAGAAATCACCAAAACAAAAAATATTCATCTTAATGAGTTAAATAACTTTGTATTTTAAAAACTTTTTTATTTAAATTAATTTACTGCTTCAAAATATGATTTGAAAATTGGTTTTGCTGAGTGTCAGGAAAAAAAACTCTCAGCAAAGAAACTTTTTTGCCGAGTGCCAAAAAAAACAGTTAGTAAAAAAGCTCCTTGTCGAGTGTTTTTTATATTCGGCAAATAATATCTTTATCCAGTGTTTTTTATTTAGCACTCGATACTCGACAAAGAGCTTTTTTACCGAGTACTAAAAACATCTAAGAGCGTACAAGCCCACATAAATATAGGAATGCAGATGATTTTAACTGGACGAAGCACTTCGATGAACCTATACCATTTTCTAAAATGTCTGCCAGAGGCAACAGTATATCTTTAGCATATATATGAAGTATAAATTCACCTGTGATAAGCTGGCCTAGACTGCAGACATCCACTGAGGAATAGACAGCCCGGCCGTCGTGGAGGGCGTCGCCGAGTAGCTCGTCAGTGTCGCCATGGACAAGCTCGACGGCGGGTGCGAGGTCAGTCACCCGCACAAACCACTCGCCGGAGCGGAATAGCGCAGCCACGAGGTGCCTCGCCATGAAGCCCCGGCCGCCGGTCACCGCGCACCGCCGCCTCGCCGCCTGATGGGCACCGCCGTTGTTGTACTCTGGAGACGCATTATATTTGTTGTACTATAAAGTCGATGTCATTTAATTTAAATCGGCGGCTGGCGTCACAGTACGTATATGTGTTGTATGTGTGCGGCGAGCGGCTACCGGAGCAATAAATGCATTCGTACGTGTGTTGGATTTGAAAACTTTGGACATTCCTTTACTCAAAACCTTAATTATATTGTTGGCAAGGCCAATTAATTGGTCTGGATGATTTGATTTGGATTGAAATCTAGTACTCCCTCCGTCCATGAAAGAATCAATTCCTAGAATTCGTGTCAGTCAAACTTTTTAACTTTGACTAACTTTATAGAAAAGAGTAATAACATCTATGATATAAAATGGACACATTATGAAAATATATTCGAAGATATATCTAATGATGTAAATTTGGTACCATCAATCTTGATAGTTTTTTTAGAAATTCGGTCAAAGTTTAAAAAGTTTGACTTAAGAGAACTCTAGAAATTGATTCTTTCGTGGACGGAGGGAGTATTTTAATTAATTATATATACGAGTGAGGAAAGTTGACTACATGATCTGGGATCCATAATCATATTATTATTATTATTCTACGTATCTTTTCATACATTTTGTAGAGACGGGGCAAAGGAATATGTATATTCACTGTATCCGTCCCACGAGTGCATTATTACGCATGCGCATGTGCATGCCGTGTTTTGAGTGTTGACCAATGTACCCTTTGCGGCTATATATGTTCCAAGAAAAGCCCCAAAATTCCTAAACTAAAGTCAAGTAGGCCAACTGGTGAACGGATGACATCCCAAACAATCAGAGAAGACAGCGGAACAGAAGAGAAGCAAATCCAAAAGAAAAATCCCTCTCTAATGCCAACCTGCAGGAAGTGATGCTCACCCTCTCTACTGCTGCTATCCTAGCCAGTTGAAACAACCTGGCTTTATTTAGGGCTTGTTTGGATGTACATGTGTATTTAGCTAAATCCACATGTGTTGGAGTGTATTTGAACTAGATTCCACTCCAATCCATGTGATTTGAGGTAGATATATGCACATCCAAACAGGGCCTTAGGTGGAACGATTGATGTCCTGGGCAGCCTAAGGCTTTATTTTTATAGCTACTACACATTGCAAGAATACCAATTAGGACCCGTTGGATCATACTTGGAATTGAATTCGTTTTAATAATCATAATTAGACATATATTAATTAAGTTAATATAGTTGTATATGCATTATATTTGTATATTATGTTGGCTATATGACAGAGATACTCATGTGTTGCATTTCTACCGTAGGGGAGTGAGTTGAATATAGTGTTATAATTTGCAAAGTAGAAATATAGCATGGTAATCTATAGAATCCATATGTGAACTTTGTAAAATGGGTGGAATGTCAAATTCCAAGTCAATAGCCTAGTTTATTAAGTGGATTCTAATTCCTCCAAAATGAAGCAGGAATCCAAACGCCCCCTAGATATATTTCCTGAATCACTTAACCATAGGGTGAAATGGTTTTGAGGCTAAAACCGCGAAACGTAGCTGGAGTCACGTATCTGCTATGCTTCTAGAAATTGACTGCTCACAGTTTCTGAAACAACATCATCTGTTTCTTTCTGATTTCTTTCTGATTTTGCTGCTCACAGTTTGTTGATTCTATATACTGATGTGCCCACCACTACAGGAAACGCAGGCTTCGCCGAGTGCCTGGAACTTTGCCGAGTGCCAAATTTCGGGCACTCGGCAAAGCCTAAGCACAAGGCAAAGCTGCAGTCGGAACGACAACTCGGCAACGAAGCACTGCAAAGGACCTCGCGAGTGTCGTACACTCGGCACAGATGAGCACTCGGCAAAGCGTCCCGGACCAGACGGCATCCACGGCCGTTCGCTTTGCCGAGTGCCCGCCGTCTGACACTCGGCAAAGAGGGAGCGCTTTGCCGAGTGCCGACCACGTGGCACTCGGCAAAGCGTGTGGCCCCGTTGTTTGACACGTGGGCTGTTCTTTGCCGAGTGTCACCTGGCTGGCACTCGGTGAAGATCCCCTCTTTGCCGAGTGCCAGCCACGTGGCACTCGGCAAAGTTTTTTTTTGGATTTTGGACACCAAATTTTTTGTGGATCATCCCCACAGTACTATGGCCAACATGTTCAAATTTGACACTTTTCAAAGTTTTTTGTTATATTTTTGACTTTCTTTTATTTTCTTGAATTTTCCCGAAAGACGCAAGTTTGAACTGCGTGGGTGCATCGAATAATGGATTTTGATGATTTAAAAATTGTTATTGTTGTTCTTGAGTGTATGTTGAGGCCAAATCCAAAACTGACCCTAGGTTTCGATCAACGTGCTCACGGGGCAACGCCTCCAAATTACGTGCGGGCGGTTTTTAATTATAGAAAATGCAAATGAATTCCGAAAATCGCGAAACTTGGCGAAATGTTGTTACATCATATGCGTATGCCGAGAAAACAATTTGAGAAAGTTTCGAGCAAGTTGTCACGTACGATGCTTATAAACCTGGACATCTCAACATGCACCGACTCCTCAACCTGGCGTTCCTCCGCACACTCTGCACATCACTGGTGGCCCTCCTCCGCAGCCTGGGTGGCTCCCCGGTGGCCCTCCTCCGCCCTATGGGTGGCCAGGTTACCTTCCTGGCCAGTCGAGGTACATCGGGTGGCCATCTGGACCTCTGCCGCCCGCGTGGCAAGGTTGGCAAGGTGGTCCTTCGAGCGGGTCGTGGGACGCGTGACAAGGTGGGGGTTGTTCACAATCTGAGCACCATGGTGAGCAGTGAGGGCCGACTTAGATTTGTCATGGACTTGTGAGATGGATGTGATGGACTTGTGAACTTGTGATGAACTTGTAATAAACTTGTGACCTTGTGATGCATGGAGACTGAACGTGTGATATTCGTCTGAAATGGATATGCATGTGATATATGGATGTGTGATATATATGCATGTGATATTTGTCTGAAATGGAATATGGATGTGTGATATGTTTTCTGTGCAGGGAAATGGAAATAGAAAAAAAATCCACTTTTCCAAGCTTTGCCGAGTGCCACACTCGGCAAAGAGGTCATGGCACTCGGCAAAGCTGGGCAAATTTTCCCCAGCTCGGCCTCTTTGCCGAGTGCCTTGACCATGACACTCGGCAAAGAGGCCCTCTTTGCCGAGTGCCGGCCTACGTGGCACCGAGTGCCAGCCACGTGGCACTCTGCGAAGGGGCCCCCTTTGCCGAGTGTCGGCCCATGTGGCACTCGGCAAAGAGGCCCTCTTTGCCGAGTGCCGGCCCACGTGGCACTCGGCAAAGAGGCCGTCAAGTGACGGCTCCCGTTTGCTTCGCCGAGTGCTGACCTGGCACTCGGCGAAGCCTTTGCCGAGTGCCCGATATTTGGCACTCGGCGAAGATATCGTTGCCGACAATTTCTTCGCCTAGTGCCCTTCGCCGAGTGCAGCCAGCACTCGGCAAAGCCGGCGTTCCCTGTAGTGCACCCCGTGCACCCCCACAGAGTGGATATTTCAAATCTGGCCGAAGATAAGATAGCAAATTAAGGGATTATTTCACGACTGGGCTGTGCTTTTTGTGGGATCTATTTTTCAAGAAGTATTGGAGTACTACTATATATATAACATCGAGTTCAAATCCGGCAACTTGACTTACCTTTTTATTAATTTGCAGCAACCCCAAGCAGTTTGATCTGAATTTTTAATAATACACTCACACGGAGGCAATGAATCAGATAGATCAGCTAGGCCGGGGCACAAGCCTTCATACTCTGTTGACACTGCTTATAATTTACACGATTATACTTCACTGTTGATGGGAATTAAATTTAGAAACGTCGATCCAGCTAGCAGTAAACACCGTGCACGTCATGTGCAGCACACACCACTGCTAGCGTCCAGCACATATGGCGGCGAGTACGTGCTTTCCCAGCAAGGGGTGGTGGCCGGTAGCTTTTGTTCGCAAGGTAGCCAATGGTATTTATAATAATAATAATGGTTTCACAACAAAACAAAAAGACTAGATTGAGAGTAGCACATGCACCCTGTCTTTTTTAAGTGTCATATAAGTTTGACTAGGTTTGTTAAAAATATTAGCAACATTTATATCCTAAATAATTTTATTATAAAAATAGATTTAATTATCTATCTAATTATACTAATTAGGTACCATAAATATTAATGATTTATATTTATATATATATATGGTCAAAAGTATGTTTGACTTCTCGGAAAATTAGCGCAACAATTAAAAAGGGATGGAGCAAGGACAAGACTAGCTAGGTTGCCCTAGGTAAGTTAGCATGGACGCCAGCTTCAATTGTCGTCGGATGAAGAGATGTACAGCATGAGTGTGGGGAATTTGAGTATGTAGAAAACAAAATAAAAGTACATTGGGTGTGTCGATTTGAGGCTATCCAATTAGCCACCACCCTTTGTATATGCATAAGGCGGCTAATCTTTCATCATATCATACATACTATAACAAAGGCTAAGCTGAGTAAATTTGCTACAATATTAGTAGTTCCTCTAAATTGTAGGATGTTTTGGCTTTCCAAGGTACGAAGTTTGCATTATGGATCTAAATATAGTGTATGTCTAAGTATATAATGGAGGGAGTAATTTTTCTCCACACACTACTACAAAGAGGATGTATAGGGACAGCTACAGATGGTTTATAGGGGCGGGCGGCTAGGCCAGTCCATCCCTACCATCTGCCTCTAGAAATCTAAATAAGTTATCCCTTCGAATCATTTTTCAGAAATCACAAATCTAGATCCAAAAATATCATAAAAGTCTAAAAGAATATTTGTCCAGAAGTCACAAATTACCTGATTTTCAAGCATGCTATGCGGCCACCGGAGTTCAAACCCACAGCCTAAGGCTTTGCTTGTGTCCACATAAGATATTCGTTCTCCTCATTTTATCTTCATCTAATTTTAAAATTAATATTTAGGACCCTAAATAAATTTAAAATAAATATTGTCAACTAGAAAGTTGTATAGCTTTTCAAGATCTACATGGTTCGTTTGGGTCATTTGTCCATCCAAGGTTAAACGTGAGAAATTCAAACGTAATTTTTTTTTCCTTGATAGATGATTTTAAATGAAAAAAGTTCTCAAACTACGAAGTTGTCTATCTTTTTAAGATCTATCATTTTTATTTTGGTCGTTTTTTCATTTGAGGTTATTTAGAAAATTCGAGCTTCAATATGTAATTTTATTGTCCGGTGCTTATTTTTGGAGGCAACTCTAAATCCAACCGCCTGTAGAAACAGATTTATTTGGATGGCTAGATTTAGAACCGCCTTTAAAAAATAGAGGTAGATAAAAATAACATTGGCTAATATAAATTGATTTGTAGAGACGGCTATTTAGGATGGTTTTAGGTTAAGCCGCCCTTGAGAAGAAGAAAATGTCTGTAGAAATGTTTTTTTAGTAGTGTCAAAATAGCTGTTGATTGATTCCTTGACCTCGTAAGCTTGACAATAGAGCTTGACGGTAGCATGCAGACACGCGCAGCTTGCGTGTGCCTGTGTGTGTGCACATGTCACATATAAGCACTCGACCTGAATTATTGTTTTGTTCAATAGATAAAAAGCTACCCCAGTTTCTGAATATAAAATTATTACTACAGTTCAAGCATACAATAATTAGCTCACCATAAAAACTTCATCCCAATTGGACCATAGAAACTGCAGCTATGATTTATTCTAATTAATTACATAAAACATACCAACGCAGATGTAGACGCACAAGATCGAGCCAGACGGGGCCTGGCAGTGTGCCCGTCCATGGCGAGGTAGATCATGAGGTAGCCCGGCCGCTAGGTTCATGGCGAGCACCACCTGCTGGACGAACCGCGCCGCCGTCAGCACCTGTGGCCCGCTGGCGCTGCCTGAACGCGAACACCATCGTGCGCGCTCGCTCGGTGTATGAACATGTCAAGCCATAGTATCTTTTCGAATTCACTTTCTCATTTTGAGGATCAACTTTTAATGGCAGCGCCTGCGAGCAAAAGTGCTGGTCCACTTAGCTGTAAATGTAATAAGAAGTCTCCCCCCCACCATTCCGCGCACACCATTATATATAGTCTCTCAATGTATCTATTCTTCTGCAGCATCTAGATCTATCCATATGATCGAATATGAATTTGCGATGCAGTTTTAGGTACAATGAGAATGAGTGGTATCAGGAGAAGAACATTTCTGTGGAACAGTGAAAGGGATAGGGAAGGTTGTCTGTTGCCAGCTCCATCCATGCCTAGTGGCCCAATCTGCTTTCATCATTGAATCCATCTCGAGTTCCATTTTTCTGTCTGCGTGGAATCAGGTGTCGCCACAGTTATATTGCAGCACCCTCTGTGGATTGTGTAGCCTGAATGTGAATAATGCGCCTCGACTATGGCATTGTTGGCTTTAGTTGGGAACTAGCTAGCGATGTTAAGTTATATTAGAATTTCCGAAAGGATGCATGCATTATTGTGTAGCTTCAATAATACACAAAGATCGATTAGGCTATAGATGCATGATCCGCTGTGCATTTTGCTTGCGCGTTTATTGTGTAGGGTAACATTGCGAAGTTTGTAGGCGTCGTCAAACACTTTGGTAGTTCATAGTCATGCCACCTCTCTGTAGAAGCCCAATTTGAATTGATACCAAGCTCAGCCCACAACTGCGGACGGCCTTTAATTTGTTCCATCACGACACCCAATCGACACAGACTAAGAATCGGACTCCAATCATAGCATGGAACAAGCACGCAGCCTGTCAGCCTGTGACTGTGCGCAAGAGGATGCACAATTGTGGCTAGGCCTGCTAATAACTAGGCTAAATTCTCCCCTCTAACCTGACAATTGTGATAATTGTGGCTAAGGGCAGCCGCTCATAAGCTAGCTCTTAGAATTTTTGTTATATTTTAATACAAGGAAGAGAAGAGTTAGCTCTTGCTCAAGAGCTAGACTCATACACACATTCCAAGATTATGTATGAATGTAATGTGAGCCTAATCATACTATGAGCTATTGCTAAGAGTTAGCATTATTTGGAGAGGTTGACTTAGAGCTAACAGGTAGCTCATACCACTGCGGGTGCACGCACCATGGAACTAGGCTAACTAGGCCTGCGGGCTGACCAAATAGCTTAACACTTATTAGGCAATAATTCTCCCAACTCTCAACCTGACAAAAGGAAATCAGTGCGCTGCTCAACCTACCCCACCCCACCCGTCTACCTGGTTAAGCCTGCTCGGTTTTCACCCGCCCATGACATTAGTGGATAGGGCCTGGACACAAATCTTGCTATATATAAAAACTTTTTTCTTGGCCCGAGACCAGCCCGAAGTATTTATTTTACCTGTTTTATACTATGTTTAACTTTTTTTCATCCCAAAATAACAGGGCTTTTTTTCAGCCCAGCTCTAACCAAGCTGGGGCCGAAAAATGCTCGGGTCCAGCCCTCCACAACTCGCCATCATCGTCCCGTCATCTGCCAACACCGCCTACTATCTCCGTCCCATTGAGAGTGTCGCCCAGGAAGCGTGTTTGTGAGGGGGACACGGTTTTCTAACGACACTTTCAATGGGACGGAGGGAGTACACCACTGGACATCCTTGTCATCAAAAAATGAAGAAAAAAGAAACCCTCTTGTCAATCTCAGTAGTGTGCCGCCGCCACCTGCCCGATGTTCCATCGCGACATCACATCATCACCGACATTGCTTTCTTTTGTCGTGCATCTGGATGTTTCTAGTGATTCACATAACATCACCAAATGATACTAGTCTTGGATAAGAATCTACAGCACAATAGAATGCCCTTGTTGACGATTCATTACTGCGAGAGCATCTAGGATTCCTCGAATAATGTGATATCTCACACCTAGTAAATCCTTACAAAATACCATGTTCTTGTAAATTATATATGGCCAATACAAGGTATATAATAAGTAGTGATTTCAAATACAGAGGTTAATCATACTCTACCAACTTTACGTCGTAAGGCAAAGTTGCATTTTTCTAGGATTGATAGTGGAAAAGTCAACAGATAAGTCATCTCTACTCAGGGGCGGAGCCAAGACCCGGCCACCCTGGGCCGGTGGCCAGGCTCCCTCACAACCTGCTGCATAGCTGCAGTACATACTTCTTCCTTCAAAAAAAAACAAATTTGGAAGCTACTTAAAAATCTTACTCATTTCTCTCTAAAAAATACAAATACTACTAAAAAAGTTATTTTCCAAAAAAACTTAAAAAGAAAAGCTACATACAAAAATTAGATAGTACAAAGATGAGGTAGGAAGCACGCGCCGCTTATTAGGATAGTTTAAACTTAAAAATAGATTAATTTGCACTAATTACACTGAATGTTGTGGTAGTAATTAATTATAAAACTAATTATATCGTCGTATAGTACTTAATGAGATAAAACTATTAAGTCTAATTAATATCATATTATCAAATCATAGACTAATTAGGCTAAATATATTTGTCTCGCGAAGTAGATTTTGACTGATAAATTAGTTTTACAATTACTCTATATTTAATACTTTATTCATGTGTCCTAATATTCGATGTGATAAGTAATTTTTTTTAGAAAGACATCTAAACAGGGCCTTAGTTGATATCTAATTAATGAACATAGAAAACAATATAGTTTTACGCTCGGAGTGCCTTGCTATTAGTATGACGTTTTATCTCGCCCAGGCTCCATAAAATTTCTGGCTCCGCCACTGTCTCTATTGTCTCTACTGTCTCTCTACAGAACCGTACATGAGATTTTCTTAGAAATATAGAGGGGCCGGGGGGCATCCAAGTCGACGACAAACATATAGGATGAAGTATATAAATGGCAATGGTATACATAACAACTAAAAAAATATTTTTTCATGACAAAAATTGAATATTACAAAGAAAAAGAAACAAAGTTTAATTATCCCTAAGTCGCTAATCTCCACCCGATCAATTTAATTCTATGGCTAGAAAAATCATGATAATAAAAAGAACAAAGGAAATTAGAAAGATAACACGAAGACTAATCCTAAATAATATAGATGTGGTAGGAGATGAATATGGTGGTTTAACGAACAAGCAAAGCACTACATTTCTTAATTAACTAGCTAATTAGAATTATACCATAGAGAGAACAATTCAAAGAAATGAGAAAGATAATAGACTATTCCTAGATTATATAGATGCCAATATAGACTATTAAGAAGGAAGAACAAACAATTGAAACACTAGTTAATTAGCATTATTTACATGCTAGTATGTCTGCCCATCATGATTTATGTCCTTGAATTAATTATGAACTTGCCTAATTTTCCAACATCAAGTTCAAGGAGGAAATGTTGGACTCGCCTCTAACTTATACAATATGTATCATGTACTACAACGTACGGCATATTTCAGTTGCATTTTGTTCTCTGCTACAAACATCCCTCGATCATGTTCATCACATGTAAATTGACCTGGTTATCCATTGTCTATGGCATGTGCAATAATGCGCTACATGCGGTTCATTCAGCTCGGCTTAAGAAAAATGTCCAGCTGTAGTAGTATCTATTCATTTTATTTTGAAATCACTCCATTCAATTTGTGGCTCAACTTTTAAAGGCAGCATGTGAGCTAAGGTGCTGGTCCACGAATTTGCTGCACATGTAATAAGAAATCTTCCACCCCTTATAATATATGCCCTCAAGCCTCCCCCAGGTAGATTAATTAGTAAGCTCTCATCGTGTCTCTCTAGAAGTGTAGTCTTCTGCAACATACATATGAATTTCCGATGCTGCTGCAGGGCGGCAGCATTACAGTGGGAATGAGTGGTATCGGTAGAAGAGCATTTCGCTAAAGAGCACAACAAAGAATGTTTGTGGCACAACTCTGTCCTCTTGTAACGGTTTTGTCCCTTCTCATGTTTGAACCCGTCTCAATGCAGTGTGGCCACACTTAGTGGTACCTAGGGACCAGTCAGCACCAGTGAGGATCTTGTCCAATAAGCCCCCCTGAAGTTAACCTTGGGTTTCCTAGCTTGATGTTTTTGATAGCAACCCTTTTTAAATTTGTGCTTTCTCGAGCGAGTGTATATCAACCATATCCGCATTCCGCTTATTGCGCCTCATAGGACTACGTTCTCCGTCTGACAGAACCGCTAACTTCATGACACTCCCCAACTCTTTCTTTGACACCCCGTCAGCTGACACTCTGGCTTCTAACATGGCGTCAAGAATGGTACCAAGGTGTTGTGCCCCATCTGCAACCATCTCTTCTATAGCCCTATTGAACTGTCCTAATGAGACATCCGCTTGTTCCTCTAAGTTCATGAAAACATTGGCTACATGTTCTTCCTAGTCTGTTGCTAGAGAAAAACGTTGCATTTTCGATGGATGGTGAAAGACAAACACAAAGATTTTTTTTTTTTGAAGTCCAGTATCCATTTAATCATCAACTTTGTCCAGCCAACTATTAGAACAGCAACATATTCAGGAAAATGGTTCATTGTTACAATGTAGGCCAATTCCTGCTATGAGCTACTGAATTACAAGGCCAGGGGCAATGAGAAATCCATTGTTTCCACAATAATGTGTTGTGTGCCCAGCCAGCAGCGTGATTTTGTATCACATTTTAGTTGATGGACTGTTAAGGATGAGTGGTTTTGGGTCTGTATATCAGTGACACAATACATTTTTCATTATCATAAGAGGAACCAGCTCCTAGAAAATGTTAGAATCCTAGATAATGACGTCATTGCACATTACATATTCGTCATAAAAGATCACATCACTCACTGTGCAAGAAGCCCACAGCTCATTCGATTGACACTGAGGCAGTGACTGCCCAAGTTAATGTTTTTACATTTACAAGGCCCCGTTTAGTTGGCAAAAAAATTGGAGAAAGTTTTCGTAGCACTTTCGTTGTTATTTGATAAACTTTGTCCAAACATAGACTAACTAATGTTCAAACTTCTTCAGCAACAACTGCACATTTTAATCTAAGAGCCACACATGACCTAATGTTGTTTTGCCTCTCTTTCCATTGTGTGTCATTGCCGTAGTCTCTCTATCTCAAGCACCTACATGGATCAGCGATTGGGAGAGCAAATCAAACCACTCCCCCTTGATATCCTACACTGAGAAAGCGCGAATAAGGATTTTAGGAAACGCCTTCATGTGACTACTTGGGATCTACACGACAACTCGTCTTCCATTAGAGCATGGCAGTGTTGTGTACGGTTATCTCCAGGTACTATCGGCTACTTCGGCCGGTCTTCGCCAACGTCGTCAAAAATATCATCACTCAACCATTATCCACAGCATCTCCATCTACAAAGAAGAAGTCCATACGCCGTGATCTAATCTTTCTGTAGCACTTTCGTTGTTATTTGACAAACTTTGTCCAAACATAGACTAACTAATGTTCAAACTTCTCATGGTTTGATAAACCCAAACCAGCATATGCCAGCCAGAATATGGATATTGCATATTTCCTCAGCAACAAATGCACATTTTAAACTAAGAGCCACACAAGACCTAATGTTGTTTTGCCTCTCTTTCCATTGTGTGCCATTGTCGTAGTCTCTCCATCTCAAACACCTACGTGGATCAGCGATCGGGAGAGCAAATCAAACCACTCCCCCTTGATATCCTACACTGAGAAAGCGCGAATAAGGATTTTAGGAAACGCCTTCATGTGAGTACTTGGGATCTACACGACAACTCGTCTTCCATTAGAGTATGGCAGTGTTGTGTATGGTTATCTCCAGGTACTATCGGCTACTTCGGCCGGTCTTCGCCAACATCGTCAACAATATCATCACTCGACCATTATCCACAACATCTTCATCTACAAAGGAGAAGTCCATACACCGTGATCTGATCTATTATTTAAGTCATGTTTCACTGCTACTTAATCATGTTAGTTGTCTACTAGTGTTGTTTAATTCTACTAGTATATGCTAGATATTTACATGCTAGTATGTGTGATCTTCATGTTTATGTCCTCGAATTAATTAATTTTGAAATTATCTTAATTTTCAAGCATCAAGATCAAGGAGCAAGTTTTCGACTTGAGTTTAACCTACATAGTGTGTCATGTACTCTCTTAGTTCCAAATTATAAGTCAATTTGACTTTTATGGTATATCTCTTTTGCTATATATGCATGTAGACATATATTATTATCTCTAGATGCATAGTAAAATAGATATACCAAAAAAGTCAAATCGACTTATAATCATAGTTTGTGATGGGGAGAGTACCTGCACATATTTTAGTACCATTTTGTTCTCTACAAACATCACTCTTTATTTTCTGCACATGGCATGTGCAATATGCTATATGCGCTTCATTCAGTTTGATTTTAAGAAAAATGTCATGTCGTAGTAGAGTATCTGTCCATTCCTTTTGGAAGTCACTCTTTTCAATTTGTGGCTCAACTTTTAAGGGCAACATGTGTGTGCAAAAGTACATGTTAGTCCTCGTAGCTGTAAATAGACGTAATAATAAGAAATCAGCCACCCACTGTTCTGCTCGCACCGTTATATATATCGCCTCAAGCAAGCCTCCCTGCTAGCTTAATAAGCTCGATCTCTCTTGTCTCTCTAGCTATCCATACATGAATTTGCCATGCTGCAGAGCAGCTTTAATTTACAGTGAGAATGAGTGGTATCAGGAGAGGAGCATTTCGCTGAAGAGAACGGCGCTGGATGTCTGTGGCACAACACAACTCTGTCATCCATTTCAAGATTTTCTCACTATGCGGTGCGGCCACAGTGCCGGCTTGGCCAACCTTGCTTTAGTTAAGATCTAGCGGTGCTGAAAGTTATATTATAATTATGAAGAACCAACCACGGACTTTGTGAACTCCTAGCTAGGAGTCCTTTAGTCCTCTGTTGCTAGGGGAAGACAATGCATGTTCTAGAACACACAGACAGTGCAAGATAAAGGTTAGTTTGGACTACACTTCGGTTAACGGACCGTGAAGATGAGTGATTTTGGGTCAGTATCAGTGGCCCAATAGATGCATTTTCATTACTTCATCCGTTCTAAACTTTAAGTTATTCCAAAAATCTTAGAGACTCAAAGTATTTTAAATTTGACCAAAATTCTAGAAAGAAACGCCAAAAATTTATGACATCAAATAGGTATACTATATGAAAATATAACTAATGAACAATCTGATCATGATAATTGGTTGGCATCATAAATGTTATTATCATATTATATAAATTTGGTTAAACTCTAAAATTATTGTAATGACTTCTAATTTAGAATGGGTGCGCAGTACCTACTAATTACAGTTCACATTTGCTGTAAATGTAATAAGAGATTACCCACCCACGTACGTACACTATCCTGCGCACACCGTTATATATAATAAGGTCTCAAGTCTCCCAGCTTATTATTAAAGCCCTCTCGTCTCTCTAGCTATGTACAACATCCAAAGGAATTTGTGATGGTGCAGAGGAGAAGCTTCACAATGGGAATGAGTGGTATCAGGAGAAGAGCATTTTGCCGAAGAGGAGAACAAAGGATGTCTGTGGCCCCCAACTTAACTCAGTCCCAGCTCTAGGGGCTCCATCTCTTTCCATCGACAACACAAGCAGACACTTGTTCACGGAGTCATCTCATCCATCAAGTACAAATTTGGTGGATAGGATTGGTCAGTTAGTTTACTCCCAAAGATAGCATGTCTTTTGGGAAGATTTATGTCCTTTCGAGACCCCTTCATATTATATATATATATATACTCCCTCCATTCCAAATTATAAGTCATTCCAAGAATCTTGGAGAGTCAACGTTTTTCAACTTGGACCAAAATTATAGAGAGAAATACAAAGATTTATAACATCAAATATATATATTATGAAAATATAACTAATGAAGAATCTAATTACACTTAGTTGATATCATAAATATTATTATCTTATTATATAAATTTGGTCAAAGTTGAAAAACTTTGACTCTCCAAAATTCTTGGAATGCCTTATAATTTGGGATGGATGGAGTGTATATATATATATATATATATATATATATATATATATATATATATATATATATAACACACGAGATGGTCAATGAAATAAATGAGTTTTTCCAATTACTTGTTCATTTATATTCACTTCTAACACGTATCGGTACGACTGTGGTGTGTCTAAACTTCTTTTTTTAGTGGTACCTCCTCATTAACAGTGCTTGTCAGCCTTCGCTTTATGTAAGGTCCATCTGTTGCTCCGGATGGAAGACCTCTCATAAAAATGGCATATTGCTGATGAACAACCTACTAGTTTTTCTTTTCATGTATCGGAAACTAGTTTGATTTGATCCCCTCTTAGTTAATGTTTGTTTCAAACTTGTGATAAATCCAAGTTTAGTTTCAGTCAAAAGATTCCCAGGCGGTAAAACAGCAGCTGCAGTCCAGAAACAGTTGTCGTGCGTGTCGGTATGTCAACTGCTAGCAACAGAGAGCGAGAGGCACGACCGTGACACCCGCACTCATTTTCCATTTACAAGTTGGAAAGCGATTGTTCACGTGAGTAGGCATGGTTTCCGCTAACCTTCTCTTCTTCTTTTTTAATCAGGTACAACTGAATGTACATAACTCATACACTCCACACACATGTGCGTCCATATACACACGCATGCGCATCCATACACATGCACATAACCCACACTCACTATATTTACTCTATAAATTCTGAAACAATCCAGAAAAAAATGACACCAAAATTTAGTTTAAACTCAGTAGATAGCGACTTACGCCGGACTGGCCATTTTACCTTAATTTTCCTACCACCGGACCACTAGCCATTTCGCCTTCGGTTCACGTAAGGACGAGTGTTTTTGGGTCAGTGCTCCTGAAGTGTTATGAACGGGGCCTACATGTGCAAGCCCACAGGCCACAGGCCCATCGACTGCCAGTAACACTGTCCTAATTACAGTTGAGATTTACATTCACGAATGTACACTCTTCCGACAAGACCCAAACCAGCATCCCATCCTTACAGATATTATTCTTTCATGATTGTTGTACCCTGATGTTCTCAATTTTATATTTTTCAGAACTATGAACGTACACAATTCGGATAAACCGAAGAATCAAACATGGATATTCCATATTTCCTCAGCAGCAGCATATTAAAACTGTCTTTCCATCACACCACAGCACAAGTGTGGTGCCCCTGTTAATTTGAGCAATCAATGGACCACTGGACCAAGGATAAACAGCAAATGAATTCATATTAGCTGTCCTAGCGGTACTAATAATGGTTCTGCACGAAACGTATCACTTATATATGAACTCAGCTAGATAAGATTCAAATCCAATAGGAATAAACTGCCCTGGTTCTATCAAATCAAAGATTACAAAAAAGAATACCACATTGTGTGGTGCGACTGCAACTCTAGAATAGGCTCTACAACTCAGTCGTACTGCTCAGCAGCGAACTTGTCCTCAGGGTAGAACACAGCCACCACCTGGTTCCCGCCGAATTTCCGCCCATGCATCCCCGTCTTCGCTTTGGTCGAGCCCTCCACATCTGCATATTCCAAAAACACCTGCAGTGCAGTTGAATCAGGATACATAGCATGCCAGTATTATCCAAATGCTGTTAAGAATGAAAACTCACCTTTCCAACACCAGCAACAGGAGCACCGCTGGGGTCAGGCCGTGGGATTACAACTTTCACCAAGTTACCTGTCCAAGTGTTAGTGAGTACATATATAGACAAGATGGCTAATAATATATATAACGATTAATCAAACTCAAAAGAATAGTGTCTTCTGTGGGTTAAGGCCCGATTGCCAATATTGCATAGGGTCGGACTATAAAACACTCTGCAATGGCATTATGTGGGACTACAAAAAAGACACACAAAAGACAAAACACAAAGGGAAACCAATTCAGTAACTGAGGGTAGGCAATCATAATCATAACAGCAGAACGTAAGAGTTTTTTAAAAAAATAAAGAGGCTAAGACAAGTCGATGGATCTTGCAGTTTACCATATTTGTGTCCTTCTTCCCTCATGTCCTCCACAATGTCATCGTATTCCTCATCATCTCTCAGTTCATCTGCTGTCACTACCTGTGTCAGGCATACAACTTTCGTTGGCAGGGCACCTCCGACTTGGTATACAAGTTTCTGTTCACAAAGATTTAAATCAGAAACTTGAAACAGTAATATAGACATTGTCATTACATAAAACATGTCTCTTTATTCTTCTATTAAATTAAATCAGTCTAAAAGTGCTGGCTTGTACCTGCATTTGCACCTGCTGCTGTGCCTGCAACAAGATGTTCTCTTGCTCTGGCCTAGGCTGAGAAGCTCCTTGGTTTGCCCGCCTAACAGTAAGAGTCTTGTCTCCCATCTTGATGCCATTAAGGGCAGCACAGGCAATGTCGGTAACATTAAGATCCTGGTACACACAGAAGGCATATCCCTTCGAATTACCAGTTTCTCTATCCTTCACAAGATCAAATCCACGCAGGGGTCCAAAGGACTCGAGCAACTCCCGCACTTGGGCCTCAGTGAAGTAATAAGGTAGACCACCGACAAAGATACGGTCTGGACCTTCTAATCCTCCAGCAGAGCCAGGCGTTAAGCCAACAGCAGCAAGATTGAGATTTGGATTTGGCTGGCTTGGGCCCAGAGCAGATGCTAGGGAAGGATTATAGTCTGTTGGCCTTCTAACCTTGACTGGTGCTCCCTCAAACATTATGCCATCTAAGGCCATTGCATTGCTTGCTTCCTCCACAGATCTCATCTCCACAAAAGCAAATTTCTTGTCATGGTTTATGTACACATTAAGAACAGCATCACCTGGACCAGCTGTGTTTCCTCCAATAGCAGCCATAACTCCATTGAAGAATATGGCAACAGTCTGTACAAAATAACAAACTGGTAAGGATATAAAAGATCAAATAGGAACAAGTTAAAAAGAAATTAAGCTATCCAAGTAATTACCTGCTCATTAGCTGTCGGAGGAAGTCCGCCCACGTAGACACGACGAGCATGCCGGGTAGCCTGCTGTGTCATGGCTTGTGGCTGAATAACAAGGGGGTTGAACTGATGCAAGGGAAGCAAATTTAGAAACCAACAAACATAACCAAATAATAAAAGATACAAATGTGTACCAAGAAAAAAGGACAGTTAATTATCAAATTTGAATGCCAGATCATGACAGAATGACCATTCACAGTTCAAGTTCAAATTGAACAAACCAAAAAAGAAAACATTGATTACCTGTCCTGCAGCCAAATTATACAAGCTTGGAAGCACCCCAACCCCAGTAATAGGAGCAGTGACACCAGGAAGCTGACCTGCAATTCATCAACAGAAAAATTTATGAAAATGATTATGGAACTTGCTTAGCAAAAGATGTTATTATAGAACAAAATAATAGAAACCACCGTTGCTAAAAAGCCTACTAGGAACCTTTTTTCCCTCAAAACTCCACATCAGCTGTAGCATATTGTTCAAAGAAAATCAAACTATGAAACTACTAAAAATGTAACACAAGCTGATATGAGGACGAACAAGATATCAAACCAGATAGTGTCCCCGTACATTAATGCTACAGCAGTCAGCTCAATCCATTGGCAGCAGATGACAAAGTGGGTCAAGGTTGCCTTCTAACCCATATACATACACAACAAAAAAAACACCAAGAAGAACAAACAAGAAAATTTTAACTCAGATTCAGTCATCATGCTTAATAAAATGAAAATACACAGGTCTTCTATACAGGAGAAATCTGATTCCTAACAAGGATAACTCTTTGTGGAGACAATTCAGATTAGAGCAAAGTTGCCAAATGCTGAGCTTACTAAAGAAACTTAAGCAATAACAATAATATAACAATATAATAATACTAAAGTTCAATACATCATCAGAACCACTAGTTTATATATTAACATTGCTGTAGTTTATAAATTAACATTGTTATATAAAGCTTAAAGAACAATTTAAATCTCATGTTTATCAAATTGTATGCATAATAACTGATCAGCAAGTTCATTGATGAATAATTCCAATTATGAATAAATACATGTAAAGAAATACGATATTTCCATCATACCAGGGATAACACCAGCAGCAACAATAGGAAGTGCCTGTTGTGGAGGTGCTTGGTCAAAACCACTCACGCGCTTGCTGTTCAAGACAACAGATGTTAGCAAGTAGATAAACAACAGAAGAACACAGCACAGCTGACAGTACAATAAGACAAGGACAGCCATTCTTTTGAAATGAATATATCGTGCCCAGAAAGAATAACATCAACAAAACAATACAGTGCATCATCTATACATGTCTGAATTTTGAAGCAACAAAACATACATAGCAATAGCAATTGAAAAATGCTCACTGCAGAGTCAGTTTTCCAACATGTAAAACAATAGAGATAAGAACCAGTGATGGAAAATGGCAAAATGGATTTCATTAAAGATATCAAATCACAAGCCAAGTTATTCACTGGGTCCAGGTAAACCAACAGAGGGATCATCAGAAACAAAAAAAAAAATGAATATTAAACAAGTATATAGCATGTACCTCTTCGATCGAGAGCGTGAACGAGACCTAGATCTGCGGTCACGGTCACGACTCTTAGAAGGGGAGCGGGAACGGGAGCGATGCCTACGATGGCCTTCTCTGTCACGATCTCTTCTCCTGCATAGCAAACAATACATCATCATATCTTTACAGCAGAAAATAGTCTTGTTTTGAAATAAATATATAATATCAAGGCACATGTTTCCTCAACTTCATAGTTTCGGCATCACAACATAAAGCACATTGAAACCATAGCTTGCTACAAAATCTTTGCAGTTTTAAAAACAAAGTTGACTAAAGAAAGTGAAACAATTAGCTAAACGTTATCCATATACTATAGTGTTGTGTTGTCTCAGTTAAGAGACAAATCAGAAAGCGAATAATAAATACTCAAGCACTAGGTGACAAGGAGCAGAAGAGTACTCCAGTGACTAAGAAACTAATTATTAGGTGCCATGGAAATACCAGTAGTGCATTAGCATATCACAGAAATTCTGAAAACCACTGCAACTTTTTAAAACTATACTTATAAACCTAGATTAGACAGGTAAATAATATATTGCACCAATTTTCAGAATCCCTTGAAAATAGCAGAAGTAAACGATGAACTTCCTGTTTTGGTATGCTCAGATGAGAGCCAACAAATACAACACAAAGTCACTAACAAACACCTCAAGTGGATTATGGAACTGCAAAGAGTTCTAGTTGCTAAGAGTTTTTCAAAAAAATTAGGCAGCTTAGGAATAACAAGGAATAACACTAACGGACAGTAGATTTTGGCACAGATGTAACTCCAATATTCAGGTTGGATGTGTAGTTTGCAGACTAAACTAAGTTGCAGAAAAATTATAAATGCCTAATAAATTATAAATGATCCAAGATTTCTTGGACCCAGTCTTTCTTGGAGCTGGAGCTCTAGCTTCCGAAACTCAAACTATTTATTAGACATCTAGATGGCATGCAAATAATATGTTCTCACAATTTTTCTAAATATCCTGAATGTGTTCCATCATGTTAGTTGGCTACTTATTACAAAATTACCAATTCAGTAACAGGTTTAAAACTAGAAAAAGAAAATCATCAAAGCAGAAGAACATGCAAAAGTAAGCTATAGAACCCAGTACCTCTCAGGATCATGGCTCCTGCGGCGGTCACGATCATCACGGTGACGGTCACGATCATCAGAACGATCACGGTGTTCCCTTTTCTCGCTGCGCTCGCGACGGTCCCTGTGGTGGCGATCGTGATCTCTGTCTCTGTCACCTCTTTCACGATCCTTATCCCTGTCTCGGTCCCTCTCCTTGTCTCGGCCACGATCCCTGTCCTTGCCCTTATCACGTTCCCGGTCCCTTTCTCGAGATTTGGAGGAACCACTGTCATGTGATTGTGTCTCCTGCTAGAGAAAAAGAAAAAATTCAACAAGTCAGGTGACTGTAATTATGAACACAAACAGCAAAAACCGTAAGAACTGTAAACCGTGGTACTAAGCAGGTACAAAGGCTCGCTAAGATTGAAACAGCTCAATCAGTCCACAAGCAGCAAAAAACTAATCCAAACTATAGGTCATGACAAAATGCACCTAGCACTTAGTCAAAAGAAGTCTTAACCAGCCAGCAATCAAGTGCCAACACGCAGCATACTTTGTATGCTAATCTGCACAACACGAACTATGAAACATAAACTAGTTTGCAGAATAAGATGATATAAAATTATAATAAGCAGAGTGAAAGTTCTACAGGCAATCTCAAGACTTGACAGGAACAGAAGATTTCCTATCATAAGCATTGGGCATCTAACTCACTCAATACATAGACCAACAAGGCTTATCCCACGATAAGTCACCCAATTTTTAATTTTATTTGCATCAATTATTGGTGAGGAAACAAATCTTCACCACCAACTTTTTATTTTTATTTGCATTAAAATTATTGGTGAGGAAACAAATCACCAGGAGAAATTAAAGACTAGCAATAATAAGTTAATAACCGCTGCGCCAATAGACACCGCAATCATAACGCATCGGATCTATCCCTCTAGAGCCCACATCCAACTCGAACTCGCCCAGATCGCGTCACCCACGCCTCGAACCGAGCGGTCGGCACCAACTACAGGGCAAAGGATAGGGGGCACGCGCACGAACCTGGGGCTGGGAGGAGCGGCCGTCGGCATGGTCGGATAACCCGGAGGGCTTGCTGTCGGCGGGCGGCGAACCGCCGGCGGGCGGCGCGGCGGCGGCGACGGCGACGGCGGCGTACTCGGCCTGCGCGTGGCCGCCCTCGGCCGTGACCGTGTCGCCGTTGCCCTGGTACCGCTCGTCGTACTCGGCCATCTCACGGCGGCGGCGGAGGGGCTTCTCGGCGGATCGGGTTGGGGACCAAAAAAAAATTCTAAATCTAGCTAGGGTTTGGTAGGTTGGTTGGGCCGCGTGCGTGGGAGCGGAGGCGGATTTGGTTGGAATTGGAACTTGCAACTTGCGAGGGGAAGCACGGGAGAGGGGAACCGGTCTGGTTATATACGGCGCGCGCGGGTTCGTGGCGGAAGCGGGAAGGCGGTGCCTGGACGGTGGGCCCGGAGGAGTTCGATGCGATTTGTTGCGGTTGGGCGGTGGCGGAGGCTTGTCACTGACGCGTGGTGCCCGTAGGGCGTGGGAGCTCGTGCCGGTTTCGGCGTTGGAGTTGGGCTCCCTGTCGCCTGCCTGCGCGCGATCGCAGGCCCCCAGACTGAGCATGTTTAGATGTCAAATATTTACGAGATTCTTCGTCACATTGAATATTTAAACACATGCATGAAGTATTAAATGTATGTAAAAAATAACTAATTGCACAGATTGTTTGTAAATGTTGAGACGAATCTTTTGAGTCTAGTTGGTCCATATTTAGACAAAGTTTGTCAAATAACAACGAAAATGCTACAGGAACTTTACACCCAAAAACCTTCCAACTAAACGCACCCTGGCTGACTTGGCGGGCTATCTATCGGTTTCGTGTTCGGCATCCTGGGCTCTGGCGAGGCTGAATCTGGTGGGCCGCAAACATCTTTTAGGCCCTACGCCTCTTAGCCAACGTCGAGTGACCTCCTATAGTACCATACTCCATTATAATCTATGTTTTTCTCTTATCCTTTTTTTAAGAAACCTCTATAAACAACGTGGAGTTCTCTAGCCACCGTCGAATCGGGGGGGTGTTCCAGCCGAATTGTGCCGTTGGATCAAGAGATAAGAACACGTGGATTAAGGCATCTATATCACTATATGCATAAAAGACCGGTGCATATTGTATGCCTCTTAAACTGTATTCACTAAATTGATGGAGCAGCTCAAGGGGTGCACAACCAAATCCAAGTTTCATGGACTCAAGAGAAATTACCCACTATTATCATTGGTTGCACAAAAATAATAATGATTTGTTCTTTCTCTCGTTGTCCTCTTCGTTCGCGCCATCTGCTCACGTGCCTCGACAACCGCGCACGCCCCCTTGCTGGCAACGGTGAGGCTCGACTAGTAGTGTTTGTCGGCCACTGCATACCGCTCCGCTACACACAAGCTCGGTGTCGCGGCTCGTTTGGTATTTTTCAGTGGAACCAGTGCCCAATAGCATAGTTGGTTTGGGTTGATCCAAAACCCAAAACAAAATAATTGGGTAGAGATGCATTAGTGTTTGGGTCAAAAAAAAATCTAACCCACTTGCATGCTGAGATGTGCCGATCTTTGATGTCATTTGGTTGTGGTCGATCTAAAACTCCTCCTAGAACTAGTACTGGTGGCATTTTGACGTGGCCCACCTCTTAAAATGATTTTTTAGGTATTAACCATTTTTATTGTTCTTTGATCTGTTTGTAGAGACGGTGATGCTTCGTGACGGTCTCTGAAATTAATTAAAAAAAACAGAGTCTTGTAGAATCAGTCTTGTGGAAAATACATGTTGTATGTGCCAACGCAATCGATACTCAAGACATCTTTACTGTTTGTATGATATAAAATTAGAACCTAACATGAAACAAAAAGACACAAGTCCAGACACGAATTTTTCATCTAATCGTTTTTACAACTGATTTCTGTAAGGGTGAAAAAGACGAAGTACGGCTGATAAGAAAACGAAAGGGCATGGTGATGGCGTCGGCGAGCGAGATGAAGGTCATGCTGACCAGCGCGCACGTGAGCCGGTTCACGGCCATGCCGAGGCTGACGCCCTGCGCGCGCAGGCGCAGCGGCATGACCTTGGCGTCGTACGTGCCGGCCAGCGGGCCGAGCCCGACCGAGAACGCCGCCATGAAGGCCATCACCGACGCGACGCTGGCCGCCGACGCCGACGCCGCGGCGGCGGCGCGGAGCGTCACGCCCAGCGACGCCATGGACGCGGCCACGCCCGCCGCGCTCGCGAGCAGGAGCGGGCGCCGGCCGAGGCGGTCCGAGAAGAGCGTGGCCACCAGGACGAAGCACATCTTGACGGCGCCGATGACCACGGTGGCGCCCAGGACGGCCTCGTTGGACGACATGCCGGCGCTGCGGAACACCAGCGGGCTGTAGAGCACGACGGCGTCGATGCCGGAGGCTTGCTGGAAGAAGTGCACGCCCACCACGCACACCAGGGTCCGGCGCACGCTCGCCGACGGCCGGACCAGGAGCTCCTTCCAGACGCCGCCGCTGCCTCCGTCGCTGTCGTCGCTGGCCTTGACGGCGGCGGCCTGCTGCTTGATCTCCTCGAGGCGCAGGTCGGCCTCTGCCGGGGTGTCGGAGGTGCGCACGAGCACCGCGCGCGCGTCGGCGTGGCGCCCGCGCATCACGAGCCACCGCGGTGACTCTGGCATCATGGCCAGCACGCCCACGGCGAGCAGCACCGGCGGGAGCATGCCGACGCCGTACATGACGCGCCAGCCGACGTGCACCGGCAAGCCGGCGAAGGCGTAGTTGGACACGTAGCTCAGAAGCAAACCGAGGCTGATGGACATCTGCATCAGGAATGACAGGGACATTATCATCGAGCACAGCAACCACATTAAACTACGTTTAGAACGAGACCAGCAATAATGACAGGGACGGGACGGCGTGCTTGGTGCATACGTACGTCGAGGAAGGAAGAGATGAAGCCGCGCATGGACGCCGGCGATATCTCGCCGTTGTAGACGGAGGCTAGGTGACGACGACGGAGAAGCCGGAGCCGACGCTGGTGACGCAGCGCGCGGCCATGAGCGCGGGGTAGCTGCCGCCCAGCGACATGGCAAGCGCGCCGGCCATGAGGAAGACGTTGGCCAGCACGAGGGTGCCGCGGCGGCCCAGGAGGTCGGCCGCCCAGCCGGCGGCGAGGATGGAGACGAGCATGAACACGTTGATGGACCCGGCCAGCACCTCGATCTGCGCGTCGGAGAGGCCCAGGTCCTCCCTGTTGGAACCGGTGGTGACCACCGAGTTCTCGTTCTTGAAGCTTGGCTTTAAAGCCGGCCCGGCTCGTTAGGTGAGGACTGTCACGCCTTATATGTTGTGCTCCCCCACCATCGATACACGATGTGGGACTAAACCCCAACAATCTCCTCCTTAGTCACACATTGGGCTTTGATACCACTTGTTGGAACCGGTTGTTGAAACAAACCGGTGGTGACCACCGAGTTCTCGATCTTGGAGCTTGGCTTTAAAGCCGGTCCGGCTCGTTACGAGCCTGCGCTCCCCACAGGCTCAGGTCCACCGGAGCTCCAACATATCAAGGACTGGGCCTAACTCAACGCAAAAGACTAACCTTATGGGTGAGGACTGTCACGCCTTATATGTTGTGCTCCTCCACCATCGATACACGATGTGGGACTAAACCCCAACACTCTCGGATGAACAGCTGCGCGCCGCTCATCAGGGCGAGATCTGCAGTGCAGCGAGCACACACAAATATATTAAAGCACTCACCATGGCATCCACGGCTGCTACATAGTACATACTAGGACTAGGACTACGAGACGAGATGGTTGAGTGGCATGGCGTACGTACTGTAGCCCATGAGGATGGTGGTCATGGAGGCGAGCGTGGCGCAGGCGGGAGGCGAAGGCGTACATGTTCCGGCGCGGCCTGCCGGACTTGGTAGACGACGCGAGCAGCCTGCCAGAGTCCCTACTCACCATAGCGTCGTCGTCCGTGGTTGAGCGCGGCGTAACAACTCGCCGTCGCCGTGATGAAAATTGACGTACCATCCTGTTGCCTTGTTTTATAGGCTTGCAACAGATCTATGCTCGTCGTCGTCCAGGTCCATATGCATGGTTGATGTCTTGATGATGGCGATCGAAGGTGAGATCTGGCCACGAGTGAAGAAGACGACGAGCAAGTCAGCCTGCCAGAGTCCCTACGACCCTACCTATGTGTTCTGTGTCTGTTAGCTCATGGAAACGACAAGCAAGTGACTGCTACCTAACACGAGATTTAGCTGCCGTGGCCAACATGTTTTGATTCTACAACAATGCTTTGATTCTCGTTGATTCGAAGCACAGAATATAGGGAGACTATAGGAGTAGTAGCACAATGGGAAACATGTCCTCTGCTCACGGTAAAAAAAAAAATGATCTTCAGCGTCGCTTCTCAAAAATGTTACTATGCCATCGATCGACTGTAAGAACTATACAAAACATAAAAACACAAATGAGATACTCTGTTTCGCAATGGGACGTAGGGAGGAGTATCCCATTATGTTTTTATTGGGGACGTACAAAGATACAAAAAAAAAAAAATTGGGCTTTGTTCCAATGCAAAATTGTGTTAACATGTCTGAATTCGGGCTAACTCTATGGGCCCCTATCAGCCTTTGAGCCCGTTTTGCGATTGTGAAAAGGGAGAGCAAGCGTTTATTTTTTTTCCCAGCACAAACAAGCTGCCGGATGGTCGGCCGACCTGTTAGGCCGCCGTCCGCCGCGGCGCGCTGCTGCTCGCCAACGCCTTCCTCCTGGCCGGGGCCCGGGGCGCTCTCCATGTCGCTCGGCCTCAGCTACGCCGCGCTCCTGGCCGCCCGCTATGATCATCATTCTTGAAATTATAGCGTACATTTTCATAATATGTCTTTTTATAGCCCACTAATTCGATTAAATTTAAATTCTTGTTCTAAGCCAATTTTTAAAAAAATTAATCGAATTTCTAAATTAAAATATCAAGAATGGTGATCATAGCGTATATTTTCATAATGTCTTTTT
Source organism: Coix lacryma-jobi var. lacryma-jobi (assembly GCA_009763385.1). Lineage (NCBI taxonomy): Eukaryota > Viridiplantae > Streptophyta > Magnoliopsida > Poales > Poaceae > Coix > Coix lacryma-jobi. The sequence continues at coordinate 9,565,111 of CM019831.1, read as the reverse complement.
ATATTATAAGTGTTATTAATTTTTTTATAAAGTTTAGTTAATTTTTTTTTTGCCTAATATGGATTCTAGAAATTGATTTTTCTAAGAACAGAGAAAGTATGTGCAACAGTAGCAGAGCATGAGGCAAAACTTAGATTGGGCCAATTTTCCCAAAATGTGAAATTTTCTGGTTGCAGATTTGACAATTAGCAGGTAATAATTAAGTTTCCTTTATTAAGAGTCTAAGTGATTTACCAAATACAAACTACTTTATTAGTCTCAAAAGAACCAAATGGAGTGACTGAAGTAGTTTGGTCCCCTCTAGTGTTTAAGGGATAATAAAAAAATGACTAAACTTACAGGAACCAAACACGGTCTAAGACTACCAGCAGCGGTACCCGGTAAAGCTCCCTGCAGGAAGCTTTATAGTTCCCAAGTGCTGCAGCGGGGCACTGTAAAGCCCACGCTACCATCGCGTATGCGCCTCCACCCAGTATCTGTGACGTGCGTACGGAAGGCACGGTAAAGGACCTGCTCAAGGAGAGAGAAGGGAGAGGGAGATGGAGAGGAAGGAAGGAGGAGGGGATAGTATAAAAAATCTGATAAGTGGGTCCAAAATGGTATAGAGTAGAAACATAGAGGATGGATGAGTGCGGGAGAAAGTAGTATAGAGGAAAGAATCTCGATGACTAGACTAGAATATTCCTTTTAGAGGATGAGTTTAGAGTAACGTGAGTACGGATAATCTAAATCCCGCCATTTTCTTCTAAGGGATCCCTTCAGGCGATACCGTATCCATTTGTACAGTTGTACCTTATTTTTTTTCCCTCTATCACTACTAGAGAACAGGCCTTTGGACGATCCACCAACCGAGCTTTAGTCTCGGAAAAAATTTGCGTCCGGGACTAAAGACTTTTAGTCCCGGTTGGTAATACCAACCGGGGCTAAAGGTGAATCTTTAGCCCCGGTTGGTATTATCAACCGGAACTAAAGGTCCTGGACCTTTAGTCCCGGTTGGTAATACCAACCGGGGCTAAAGGGTCACCCTTTAGCCCCGGTTGGTGGTACCAACCGGGGCTAAAGGTCCTTTTAGCCCCGGTTGGTGTTACCAACCGGGGCTAAAAGTCCTTCCCGAGTGGATTCAAAAGGAAAACGTCTAGAACTACATCACGTGGGTTGCGTAGCTCAGTTGGTAGACGTGCCTGAGGCGAGATGTGCTGAGTTCGAATCTCACACAACACACATTTATTTTTTCCTCTCTGGACCTTTAGCCCCGGTTGAAAGGCTCATTTCAACCGGGGCTAAAGGCCCTTTCTCTAGTAGTGTATCAAGCTGAATCTCAGCCTTACATGCTCATCAGCAAACAATGAAGACCGTTGCTTGAAAACATACGATATTTGAGGCACCTGAAATATAACAAGCTCCAATTTTAAAACTTTTGAACAACATTTCTCTGAAATTTCCGTTCACCTAGTGGAAGCCCCTTTTTGCCAGCCGCAATCGCATCACAATCATTAGTATCTTATCTTATGTAAAAGTTACCAATTTTTTTTAAAGCATGAATGTTGAAGCCTATTGGTTGGACCATGCTTTATGAACTTTTGACAAGACATGAATATGACGAGCAGCTGCACTGCAAAGTCTCCAGCAACACACTGTGATGGTAAAGGGTGTTGGAGTGGAAGAGATATTGCACAATAGTGCTCATATAATCATTTGACGAAGAGAATGCCAATCTCCTCTAAGCTCCGGCCTTTGGTCTCCGGCAGCCGCACGTAGACGAACACCGCCGCCGCCGCCGCCGTGCTGGCGTACAGGAAGAAGCACCCGGCCATGGTGATGGTGCTGGCAAGCGAGATGAACGTCATGCTGATGACGCTGCACGTGACCCGGTTCGCGGCGATGCCGAGGCTCATGCCCTGCGCGCGCAGCTGCAGCGGCAGGATCTCCGCGCTGTAGGTCGGCGCCAGCGGGCCGAGCCCGACGGAGAACGCGGCGACGAACGCGAGCACCGACGCGACGACGCACGCCGCCGCCACCGCGGGTGTCGTCTCGGCGGCGCCGGGGGCGCACAGCAGCGCGACCCCCAGCGACGTGAGCGTGACGGCAATGCCGGCGGCGCTGGCGAGCAGGAGCGGGCGGCGGCCGAGTCGGTCGGACAGGAACGTGGCCACGAAGATGGAGAGCGTCTTCACCAGCCCGACGGCGACGGTGGCGGCGAGCACGGCGCGGGTCGACTCGATGCCGGCCTCCCTGAGCACCAGCGGCGTGTAGAGCACGATGGCGTCGATGCCGGACGCCTGCTGGAAGGAGTAGAGCACGAGGACGTTGGCGAGGATCCGCCGCACCACCGGCGACGACGGCCGCACGAACAGCTCCGTCCACACCCCGCCGGCGCCGGCGCCGCCCACCTGCGCGCCGGCCGCGGCCACGGCGCGCCTGATCTCGTCGAGCCGGTCGCGGGCCTCGGCCGGCGCGTCGGAGGTGCGGTCCAGCACGGCGCGCGCCTCGCCGTCGCGCCCGCGCATGGCGAGCCAGCGGGGCGACTCCGGCATGGCGAGCACGCCCGCGGCCAGGAGCAGCGGCGGCGGCACGCCCAGCGCGAACATGGCGCGCCAGCCGAGCCGCGGCGGCAGGCCGGCCAGCGCGTAGTTGGCGACGTAGCTGAGGAGGATCCCGGCCGTGATGAAGAAGTCGACGAGGGAGGAGAGGAGCCCGCGCGAGGACGCCGGGGCGATCTCGGCCGCGTAGACCGGGGCGACCACGACGGCGAACCCGACGCCCACGCTGGTGACGAAGCGCGCGGACATCAGCGCCGCGAAGCTGCCGCCCAGCGACATGGCGAGCGCGCCCGCCATCAGGAACGCGTTGGCCAGCACGACGGTGCCTCGCCGGCCGAGCGCGTCCGCCGCCCAGCCGGCGGCCAGGATGGACGCCAGCATGAACATGTTCATGGACCCCGATAGCACCTCCACCTGCTCGTCGGTGAGCCCCAGGTCGTCCCGCATGAACAGCTCCGCGCCGCTCATTAGCGCGAGATCTGCAGGGGCCGGTGGGGAGGAAGACAAGAAGCAGATGGGCCGCCGCCGGATGTCAGTGTCATGAACGACGATGAAGCATGTATGAGATGAGAGTGACAGCAACTTAACGACGAGTAGTTGGGATGTACTGTAGCCCATGAGGATGGTGGTCATGGAGGCGAGCGTGGCGCAGACGAAGGCGAACATGTTCCGTCGTGGCGGCGGTGGCTCCACCTCCACGGCGGAGGAGGGGAGCAGCGGCTCGGCGATGACACCGGCGGCGCCATGGTGGTTCGTGGTGCCCATGGCTTGGGTTTCTTCTCTTGTCGTCGCTAGTGAGGACGACTGAGATAGTGGCCTAGTCACTGAATATATCGGATCCCTGTGTGTGTGTGTCTCAGTGTCAGCTCGCAAACTGGGCCTTGTTTAGATGAGTGGAGTGAGTTTTTTTTCAACTGTAGCACTTTCGTTGTTATTTGACAAACTTTGTCCAAATATGGTCCAACTAGACTTAAAAGATTCGTCTCGACATGTACATACTAAAAGTACAATTAGTTATTTTTTTACCAACATTTAATGCTCCATGCATGTGTCTAAACATTGATTTAATGGTGATGTGATGGAGAGAGAGTGAAAAAAATTTGATAGTTTCATGACATCTAAACAAGGCCCTGGTGAATTATTTGGGATGCATATATATTGTTGCATCAGCAAAGTAATTAAAGGGGATCAAATCAAAGTGTTTGCACCTTGAAAGGGGACAAACATACAAGCCAAGTGATTCGGTGGTAGTCCCTAGCGTGATTAGCACCGGGGTTACCTTTTGGTTTGCCCTCTATAGTAGCTTATGAGAATTAATGACAGTGAATATCACCTAACACGACATGAGGGCCCCTCGATCGGTGACATGAATGCCACTAGCTAGCTACTACTAGCTCGACTACTCAGGCAGCTCTGCTGGGTGCCTTGCCTGCGTGTATTGGATTGGAAGCTGAAGGTGGGGAGTGACGACGGGAAGAACACGACTATTGGATTGCCTGCGTGTATTTCTTACTGCGTGTATTCAAGATACTCAATTCCTCGAGCGTTGTCAGGTGCTCCATGTTCTCAGGCAAATAGTTCCAACTGCAGTAAGAAATCTCAAGTGAAGGCAAATTTACCAAGAATTCACCAATGCAGGGGGGAGCAGATCCAGTTCGTTTTGGTTCGTCGTCCCGGTTCGCGCTCCAAGCTCGTACCTTCGATCGAACCGCGTCGTCCCCGTTCCGCATTTCGGAACGAAAGTTTTGGGAACGAGGAACTCTCCATCGTACCGCGTCCCGTGTGATGGAGGTGGCCGCGTAGGTCACCGTCGCCAGCAGCAGCAGCAGCAGGTACTTCTTCAGCTGGTACTCCATTGACGTCGACGACGATGGAGGTGGCCGGTCATCGCCGCCGCCGGCCGCCGGCATGCTGTGCTTGCGTTGGGGCGAATGAAGTGAAGCTCTGAGTAAATAATGAACACCGATGGGCTGAGCTCGAGATGCATTTATTTATTCAGATTTCAGAGAGCCGATCGCCACCGTGTGTGCGTGCACACACGTACGTACAGCTTGCATGCGCTGATGTCTGCATGCATGCGTGTGCCCCAATAATGGCATTACTTGATCAAGTCATCTTATTTTAGACTTTATTCCCTTGACATTATTCCATGATCGACTTTATGGTTTTACGCTTAGCTTTTCATGCACTGGTCTCATGCACACAGCACACTATATAGGAATGGAATTGCCTTGACGGCTCAGAATTGTTTTGAGGATCAAAATCAAACCGCTAAGGAAAAGACAATTTCTTTGATGGTGTGACTACACATTTAAGGGAAATATATATTCCTTAGATGTTGAAGTAAACCGCCAAAAAATATAGGTGCTTCCTTGGCGGTTTCTAGTCACCTCCAAAGAAGAAATGATATATTTTCTCGAGTGTTATTCTTTTTCAGTAAAAAAATTATCATTTACTTGGTTGTTGTTATGAACGGCCAAGAAAACTGTCATTTCCTTGGCGACTTATAGAAGCACCCAAAGAAATTAACTTTTTTCTCTTGTTGTTGCAAAACCTCCAAAAAAAATTGCCTGTTTTCTTAGGATTAGCTTGTAAACTGTAGGGCAAATCAAGAGAAATACTTTCCTTAGAGGTTGCCAACCCCAAGGAAATCAATTTACTTGGTGGCCGTCGACACTAAAGAAAACTATTTTTCTTGATGCTGCAACATTTTTTTAGCCCTTTGGCAAATTAAGTACGGTCTTAATTTCTTTGGTGACTAGCCTTCAAGGAAATCATCTTTAAGTGCCAAAACCAAGGAAATTAATTTTCCTTATATCCTATTCTTGAGTGAATTGGACAGTCTATGGTCAAGAATAATTTTCTTGGCGGTTTTTAGCACTTAGGCAATTTGTGATTGTGGTAGTGACAAGTGACGATGGCCAGCATGACATGTTTGCATCCATGTTTCGTGCATACTTTTAGTCCCATTTGGAACAGCTCAGCTTCACTGGTATATAAAACTGTTTTTTTCTTCTAAAAAATAGCTTCATGAACAATTTTATATATAAAGCTAAGCTATTTTGGAAAATTTGTTTGATAGAATAGCTTCACCAACAACTTCACGAATGGTTGAGAGAGATAAATAAGGAAGATAGCTATGAAAAGCTATTTTTTTTTAGCTTCATCCCAACTTATCATTTGTGGGAGGAGGAAAACACAGCTTCACTTAGAAAGCTGTTTTTTTAAAAAATAATAATGTTTAAGAAAAAAAGAAAAACAACTTATAGCTTATGAAGCTGTTAATGAAGCGCCTTTGTCTCAAGGAGTCGAGAAAAAGAGTAAAAACAAATAAAAAGAGTATTTAGTGTTCAGATGACTGAGTGGTCATTTTGTGAGGCTACGTACCTAGTCCCCACCAAGAAAGAATAGAAAAAGCTTGTTCCCCCAAACAACGGGCACTGTGGAGCCAAGGTATCTTTCCAGCTTTGCTTAATTAAGGTATTCGCACGCAACAGAGAGAGATCTCAGGCCTTTGTTTTTGTTTAGTTCCGAGAAATATTTGGGATTTGCACTGTAGTACTTTCGTTGTTATTTGACAAACTTTGTCGAAATATGGACTAACTAGGCTCAAAAGATTTTGTCTCGACATGTAGATACTAAAAGTACAATTAGTTATTTTTTACCTACATTTAATACTCCATGTATGCAGCTAAAGATTGATGTGACGGAGAATCTAGAATATTTGGGGGAAGTTGGAGAAATTAAACAAGGCCTGAGCACGGCAGGGTTCGGTTCCTGCTGTCATCGTTCTACACTTGTTCCGGAGTTGTGAAAGTTTCGGAACTAAAGTATTTGGTTCACCGGATCAAGTAATATTCGGATCATCTGGGGAGTACAAGCCTTCGAACAAACCTGCCAAGAAACCACTTTGAAATGATCAAGGGGGTACTTTGCATGTTTTTTAAAAGTTAAGGGGGGTATATAAGGTTTTCAAAATCAGCGAGTACTTCAAGGGGTGAATCGGACTTTACCCAAGAAACGACTGAATCACTGATGATGTCATGATGGTGTAAAGAGAATATCGACAGTGTAAACATTGTATGGGTGTATACATGGAGAAAAATGAACTATAGTCAATTAAATACATGAATGCCCTTTCATATTATATATAGGAGATTCTGTCTGTAAAAAAGATGTAATTCAAATTACAGACCAATCGATCTTGCGTTTGCGCTCATACAAATGTTAGGATTACAATGGTGCAAATAAAATGAATCATAAATCGGATACATGTACAAGCATTTGAAGATTATACGACCCTGTTTTTTCACGAGCTCCCAATTATCTTTAAGCCTTTTCCTACCACAAGGGTGTGGGTACAACTGGACTACTGCACGGCCGCCCGTGCATTAACTACATCCAAAAAATATTTTCTCTGGAATATGCACAACCTTTTGCCAGTTTGGATGTCCGTCCATCTGACAGGTCTCCTTTAGGGACCTGTGGCAATATTGAATTTGGAGTTTCTTGAGAGATGGAGGTAATCTTGGTAATGACCGGACTTTTTTGCAGTAGAAGATGATCAATACCTCCAGTGTTGTTAGGAGGTGCATGTCTTCAGGAAGGGAGCTCCACTCGCAGTGTGCGAACTCAAGCTCACGCAAATTAACAAAGAACTGACTAATCATGAAGTGCTCATTTGAGGGCTTCCAAGATTCTAGTTTAAGTTTCTTCAGTGACCCAGGAAATCTTGTAAGTGACTGAATATTTTTGCAGCTGCAGATAATTAATTCTTCGAGTGAACTTAGCCGCTCCATTTCAGGCAAAGTGTTCCAACTGCACCCTAATATTACAAGCTCAGACAAATTGACCAAGCAGTCGCTATTCCAAGGGGGTGCTGCATCTGATCCATCCAAACTGACAAGTCGAAGTTTCTTGAGGGACTGAGGTAATCTTGTTAGTGACAGTATTTCTTTGCAATCCGAGATACTCAATTCCTCGAGCGTTGTTAGGTGCTCCATGTTCTCAGGCAAATAGTTCCAACTGCAGTAAGAAATTTCAAGTGAAGGCAAATTTACCAAGAATTCACCAATGCAGGGGGGAGCAGATCCATTCCAATCGCGAAGTGTAAGTTTCTTAAGGGATGAAGGTAATCTTTGTAGTGATAAATTTCCATCGCAGTGGTTGATAACCAATTCATGAAGTGATGTTTGGCACTCCATGTTCTCAGGCAAAGAGTTCCAGCTGCATCTTGAAATCACAAGTGTACCTAAGCAGTTGAAAAATCCATTAATCTTGGGTGGAGCATCTGATCCATCCCAACAAGTAAGTTCAACTTTCTCCATGGATGGAGGTAATCTTGGTAGTGATAAGATGTTTCCAGAGCCTTCGATAAACAGGTACTGTAGTGATTTTAGGGTCTCCATGCTCTCAGGTAAGGAGATCCAACTACAGTTCAGAATCTTGAGAATGCGTAGATTAACCAAAAACTGACTAAACTCACGCGGACCATCGGATCCTTTGCAAAAAGAGAACTCAAGATATTGCAAGTTCTCTAGGGTGCTCTGTTCTCCAGACAACCAACTTGGATATGTCGATCCACAGTAACCACAGATCTTCAGAGATCTGACAAAAGGTGGAGGATGGAGGGCATCAAGGATCTCATGTTGATCTGGACCCTGATCAAAAGTCCTCCCTTCTACTAACTCGTCGGAACTGCAACCAGTTTTCAGAAGCCAAGCTATACGTCGTCTCTTTGTCAGTGGGACATTTGAGGTTCCAACTGTCAGATTGGAATCCAGATCACCAGTGTTCCAATTTAATACTAGTTCTGAGACATGTATCTTGTTAGCTAGCTTGGCTTGACGAGCTTCTCCAGTGCCGGTAACATTTTCAAGTCCTTCTATGGTTAGTCCATAACGAAGGTTGTCCAGGTGTTGCAGCTGCTGAATCCCATAACCCCTTGCCTTCCTCACCTTGAAGACAGACAGAGATTGAAGCAGCGTCAACCTACCTATGTAAGGAAAGTTGTCCCAGTTCAGACCCGTGGTGGGCATGTACCGCAAATTGACAAGGTTGCTCATTTCCAGATTTGAGGCACAATGCAAACTATCTGGCGGAGCAAGTAACATCTGTAGATGGTAAAGCTTGGTAAATGTCGGTGGCATAATCATATTGGGTATTACATGCATCCCATCAATACTAAGATAGCGAAGGTGTTTCAGATCACCAATACATTCTGGGATTTTCCCCTTCAATCTTAGATTCACATGCATCGCACGGAGCTTCTTTAGACTGGTGAGCATGGCCTCAAAATCTTCACCAGTCAAAGACAGGGTCCACTGATGGAAAAATATAGTGCGTAAGGTCTTCAAGTTTAGAATCTCCTTTGTAAACACTTTCCTGTTGTATGACTTTATAAAAAGATGGCGAACATCTTGGGGAATTTGACCAACCGTACCTTCATCAATGGCAAAACAGTCATTCCCAGAAACTCTTCTAGCTAGTTCGTGCAACAGATCATGAATTGTTATGTGCCTTCTGCCTGAACTCTCCTCTTTCTGTTGAATAAATGAGCAAGACAGTAACACATCAAAGTGATTATGAGCAATGGCTTCCATATCCTCTTCTCTGTTGGCAGTCTCCACAAAACCTTGTGCCATCCACAGACTAACTAACTGATGTCGGTGCAACTCATGTCTTCTGGGGAACATACTACAGTATGTGAAACATTGCCTGATAGGCTCCTCAAGTTGTTGGTAGCTCCACCATAGAGCTCCCATAGTATCGTTCAACAAATCACGGTTCAAGCACCTTCTCCAAAAGTCAGTGTCTAGTCTTCTCCTTAACTGTCCTGCCACAGTTCTTGCTGCCAGAGGTGATCCTCCTAGCTTTCCAGCAATTTTTCTCCCAATCAGCTGGTGCTCTCTTAACAATGCTTGGTCACTAATCATGACACCATCAAGTGCATAATGCATGAACATTGAGAAGAACTGCTCCTTATCCAAGTCAGAAATGGCAACAAGATTTTGCGCGCCAAGAGCTTTTACCGCTTCTGCTGTTCGAGAGGTCACAAGAATTCTGCTTCCAATCTCCCCAACCTTCAATGGAGAAAGTAGCAGATCAAATTTCTGTTCTCTAACACTTTTATCGTACCAAATATCATCCAGTACTAATAAGAACCTTTTCCCCCGTAACGTCGCCTCCAATGTTCTTTGCAGCAGGTCAAGATTACTAAGTTGTCCCCTTTTCCCACTTGATGCTATCTCTAACATCTCAGCAAAAATAGTATCCACACTGAAATTCTGGGAAATATAAATCCACATGATGAGGTTGAAATAGGAATCTTCCCTTTCCTTCTCACAAACATACTGCGCGAGAGTCGTCTTCCCTGAACCTGGAATGCCATGGATACCAATTACTGAATAACATTTACCGGTACTTGAGATTGGTTTGTCGTTAGCAGGTGTATCACGAAGCATTCTTCTAATCATTTCAAGATCCCCATCTCGGCCAAATACAACAGTTGGGGGCGCTGAAGTAGTCTGCGACCTGTTGGTGGGTGATTTCCCAGCATTGTTTGTTGCACTGTCCATACTATCATATCTCGCTGGCAACTTGAGTAATGAAAGAAAACTGTGTCCTTCATCTATTAGTTTTTCTATCATATTCAAGACTCCCTCTAGCTTAGATCTCAACAATCTAGGAACATCTAAATCTGTAACAATTGCAAAATCCTGCAAAATAAAGAAGAAATAGCAAAATATTTTAGGATAAAACAAATGGTTAGTAGGGCCTCCATATTAATCCCCACGAGATGCAACAGAAGAAAGATAAATCCTAGAAAATCTTAAAATGATCTGGCCATCAATTCAGTATACTCTAACCACTATTGATAATAAAAGCTGTTGGATCAATTCCTGTTGCCATTATAAAAAAATAGCATAATGCAAACTTTAAACCTGCATGTGAATTATTTATCTATGCCATTAGATGAAACATAATCCAAAGTAACCCTTTAAATTTTCATCTAAAATACCCACCATGCCATTATGATAAGTAATAACATGAAGAGCCCTGTTAATTTATATTTAAAGTACAACTTCTAACACTACTAGAATTAAAATTAAATAAACCTCCAATATACATATAAGTTACCAAAATCTTCTAAAACGGATAATGTTTAGATAATCTTAAATTACATGTACATATGTTTCAAAATTACCCACCTCTATTACTATATACTATAGATAAAACAACTAAATTAAAAGTAAACATGCATGTTGCACATATATTTTAGCTGAAACATTATAGCATACATATATTGATAGTGTAATTATAAGCACTACGTCTTTTTATAAAAGAACTACAGAAAATCATTCTTGATAAGAAAAATCAAAATATTTAGTAGTAGTAGGAGGTTAGTGAAGATCAAAGGTAGCTATGGACTCCCTAGCCTCTAGTATTCCAGCCGATTATAATCAAAAAAAATATTTTTGGATCAATGAGACAATTCAAATAGACAACAAATGAACCAACTGACATCATAAATGTTGGCTATTACAAGGAAAATTAACACCCAACAATCAAGTTCACTTTCGATAGTGTAATGAACACGGTTATAACACTATGAACTGGATTGTTTCGATTTCACGTGATCACATTAAAACTTGAATTATGTTCGAATTGAACATGAATCGTCCACAGATGGAATGAATCATAGAACGGATCTAGCTACAAACGGAATGTTACGAATATCTCGCTCAAAATATCGCTTTTTTAATAGTATAACACACGGTCAAATTCAAATTACCGTGGTACACTGGTACTATTTTTTTCGTTGTATAACGGGGCATAATTCTAGTAATAAAATAATTAAGAACCGAATGCTAATAGACCGTCCATTCGGGTACCCGCAAAAACCATGACGGGATCATGGCACAGGTGAGGTATTACCTTGTCCCTGGCCACCGCGTCGCAGATGCGGGCGAGTAGCGCCTCGCTGCTGCAGGTGAAGGGATTTGGGAGGAGTTGGGATAGGGTGGTTGTACCCGCCGCCGCCGCCGCCGCCGCCGTTGTAGTGCGGGCCAGGGAGCAAGGAATGCAAGCCGCAAGCCAGGAGCGCTATCTCGCGATGCCCCTTGACGGTCGGGTGCAGGGTCAGGGAGGTGGGAGGCCATGAGCCCGCGATGGCGCAGAGCTGGACGCAGGCGGTGCAGAACAGGAGCAGGCGGCGGCGAGAGAAAATCAGGATTGGGGGACCCTTGAAGAAAGAAAAGGATACATTTTGATTGCTCAAAATATTGGGCTGAGCAGGCTTTGGGCTAGTGGGCCTACATAGTCCCATTTTCGTCTGAAACTTCAAAACCAGACATTTTAAACCCTAAAATTTCAAAACAGTTCAAATCCCTCTTTTCCATGGCCTCAAATGGTTTGAAGGCAATATTAACCTTTTTACTAAAAAATGTTTTGGTAAATATACTTTATAATAAGGTTTTCAAACCATAGAAAATGCCTCTACACTTTTAAAAATAACTTAAACCTGTAGAGATAAAATTGAGATATGCTAATTTTAAATAAAAATATTTAGAGCTCATGAAATATCTCTAGATGCATCCATAAAATTGATTTATTTCTAGAAAAATGAAAAAAAATATCTAGAATAATCCAAAACATTCTAATCAATGTATAAACATATTTTCAAATGTTATCGCGATAAAAACAGAATACGCAACTAGAACAAAATCATTCAACATTAATGTATGTTGCATCTCATATTTTTGCCATGCAAAAACTTTAAAACATGTTTGTACATCGATTAGAATATTTTAGAATGTTTTTTATATACATTTTCCATTTTCCTAAAGATAAATCTATTTTCGAAGCATATAGATATATTTTCATGAGCTTAAGAAAATTTATTTGGATTTGGTGTTTTCCAAACTATCTTAGAAATTTTAAAACCTTATCAAGTATTTTCTAGATTTTTTTGCCCATGGCCGCCCACCGGAGCCATGGGTACAGCTCGCCCTCTAGCCGCACGCCGGGGCCAGGGCGGATCTCGCCAGATATCCTTCCACTCCTCTTCCATCGGTGCTCATGTTCCTCACGCGTGCGTACATAGGCGTTTGTCTCACCTAGGACGACTCCGTTCGTGAATTTTTTGGGGATGAGGTGAGCTCGGATCTGTGGGGTATATTCCCTAGTAGGATGATCCCGCCTTTGCGTAAACACCAAGTTAAGGCGGGATATCCCACTTGGGACCGTCCATTCCGTGTAGCCAAACACTATCTTGGAGATCAATTTTTAGAGTGGAACTGAAACTCAACTGCCTATAAAAATTGTTTTCCAGAATTTGTAAATTAGGCTAGAAAAAAACCATTTAATCTTGGAGAGGCTAACCATCCAACTCTGAAAGGTCCTAGTTGGGTTTTGGTAATTGAGTGATAACTTAGGTGGACTAATATGTGTTTAAGTACAGTACACAAGTGATTAGTCCACAGGTGATCATGTGTGGGCACATATGCCATAGAGGTGAAATGGCTTGAAGGATGTCGCAAGGCTCATGCATGTGATGGAGGAGCTTATTGCATATATGACATGACATGTGGTCATGTGGCTAAGATGGTGAAGATCAAGGCAAGATTTGGCTTGATGGACCGATTGCGAAGGTTAAGGGCAAATTGGAGGCTTTGAAGCTGTTGGTACCGAGTGTTGGAAGGCTTGAGCAAAGATTTGGCGTCGAAGGACCGAAGCAATGGTGAAGAGCAAGAAAGGTCAAGATCGATTGACCATGGAGGCCATGTGATAATATGAAGTGACTCATATCATTTGGCGATCAAGGTTGGTGCATGTGTTGCATCGACATCGGAGGAAACGGAATGGAATGCGCAAGGCAAAGGTATATTTGTATGGTATTCAATTTCGTCGGCCATAGGTGTGTAGAGAAGTTTATGACCGGGTTTAGGATAGATGGTCATACTATCAAGAGGGGCAAACTTATATGCATATCGGTCATCTAGTGCCACTTGAGCAATCTAACTTTTGACGTGTTAGGATCATGTGGCGAGAAGAGATCAAGTGCTAATCCTTTGAAAAATGTTTGTAAAATGCTAACACACATGCACATGATGGTGTACACTTGGTGGTGTTGGCACATTTGCAAATGAGAAGAAGTTGAAGAAGAAAAGGTGTTTCAGTGGTCCAGACTCTAGGGTATGGGTGGTTAGGACCATTGTGTGTGGGTCCTGAGACAAACCCTAGGAGGATTGAGCCTTGGGGGCTCATCCGGACCTAGGCTATGCTTGCCATTTAGACCATTGGATGTGGGTCCGGACGCGCAGTAGTGGTGGCAGCAGCAGAGGCATTGCGGACGCGGAGCATGCTCTGGACTGAGAGAAGGGCAAGCACTCAAACCAAGGTGCACGGGTCCGATTCAGGTGCAGTAGAGAGGGGCACTCGGTCGAGTCCTTCTGAACTTAGGACAATGGTCCTGATGGCGGTTTCGAACTGGGTCCGAACGCAAAAGGAGCTCTTGGGAGTTCTCTGTTCGCAACCGGACCCAGGCAGTGCATGGTCCAAACCAAGCACTGTTGCTCGGGTCCGGACGACTGCTGAGCACGTGGGAGCGAGGGCGCAAGCGCGGAAACGATCAGATTCTAACGGTTGGGACGTGTGGCGTCATGTGGTTGGCCACGGTGGAGGTCCGGACCTAGAGAGATGGTCCGAACGGCGTTTTTGCCTCGCTCGGGACCCTCGGTCCGGACGCCCCATGAGGGGGGTTTTGTGGCAATGATTAGCTGGCCCTTTAGGCTATAAATTGAAGTGGTGGCTGGCCTTGGCTGCTGCTAAGCACCCTTGGGACTTAGTGTTCATGCTTGAGGAGTGCTAGGAAGGCCTCTGTCTCGCTTGAGCTTGCTAGTGTGCGAATCGATAAGCGAGTGAGTGATTGCTAGTGCGTTGTATTGAGAGATTGCAAGGTGTGGCACTAGATGATCGTGTTCCAAGCCGATGGTGCTCATTACTCTTGGAGATTGCCACCTCCTAGAAGGCTTGGTGATTATGTCTCCATCGTGAAGCCCGCATGGTGATTGTGTGTGGCTCGGGAGAAGGATTTGTGTGGGGTATTGTGCTCGCCCCGTGGGGATTACGAAGAGCAACTCTAGTAGAGTGTGTCATTGAGCTACCCTCACTTGTGGGTGAGTTCTTGCAGCGCTCGAGTGTCGAGCTCGGTGTGGTACTGATTAGCCGCCGAACTACCAAAGTGTGTGGTCAACACAACAGGGACTAGCTTGGTGGCAACCAAGTGAACCTTGGGAGAAAAATCGCCATGTCAACTTCATGTTCATCTTCTCGGTGGTTTGCAAACTTCATTCACTAGCTTGTATTTACTTGTTCATATACTTGTGCAAGTGTAGATTACTCTTGTGCTTCTTGTTAGATTGTGTAGTTTGCAAGTTACATTCTTTGCTTGTGTAGCATAGAAGTAGATCCCTTGGGTGGCTAATTAGCTTGAGTAGCCTTGTTAGTCACATTGCTTAGTTTGTGTAGCTAAGTAAGTTGCGCTCTCTAGTTTGGCTTGTGTAGCCTCGTTATTGAGCATTGCTAGTGAGCTTAAGAGCTTTGTGCTTTTGCTTACTAGTTGTGTAGGAGCTCCCCGTGCTTGAAGTACTAGTTGCCTAGGTTTGTGTGACCTTACTACTAGAAATTTTTAGGTGAGCTTTAGCTAGCCTGGCACCTTATTTGCTTTGTTTAGGATCTTTGTAAGGTGCTTAAGAGTATAGGTAGAGGGGTGTAGTCTTGGCTAGACCGAAAGTTTTAATTTTGCATTTGTTTCGGTTAGCTGGTGTAATTAATTTTAGAAAGAACTATTCACCCCCTCTAGTCTACCATTTCAACCCTCCAAGTGGTATCAGAGCTAGGTGTCTCTTTTGTGGTCTTCACCGACCCAAGAGGATTGACTTACGAGCAAGGTATTGATTGTCCACATATTTTTGATGGCACACACTTTGCACGGTGGAGAAATTGGATGCAATGCAATTTTAAGTTTATTTGCCCTCAAATGTGGTGGATCGTAGATGTAGGCTTTTCTCATGTGTTGGATGAAAAGAATCTAACTCAAGCACAAGAGAAATGGCTAGATCTCGAGAACCAAGCTACTAACATCATTTTTAGATCTTTGCATGATGATATCTTTAGTGAGATCATGGACATGGAGTCCTCCCATAAGATGTAGAAGCACCTCAATGACAAATATGGGAGTACCTTTAATGATGATGGTGATGATGTTAGTGAGCCCAAGGAGGAGGCGTATAAGGATGTTGAGCATGACCACAACATGGTGGTTGTGGAGGATTGCTCCACCTCATGGTTAAGTGATGATGATGATCAATCCACAAGATCACTTGACAAGGATGATGATGATCATAGCCGGAGTTCAAGTGGTGCAAATGATGATGCTACCCCATGCACACTTGATGATGATGACGACGACTATGAGAGTGATGTCTCCACAAGCTCTTCTACTACACCACATTGCTTCATGTCACATGGTGACACAAAGGTATCAATTGCAAATATGGTTGTTGATTGTGATGATCCAAATTTTGAGATTGTATGTAGACTTACCAAGGCTTTAGAAAATGATATGCCTAAAACAATGAAATTGAAAAGTGAAAACTCATTTCTAAAGACCACATGTGAACAATAAAAGCATCTACTTTATGTTACTACTTGTTCACATGAGAAGCTAAAATTGGCTCATGAGGAACTTAGTGTTGCTCATGATAACTTGGTACAAGACCATGCTTTTCTTACTAAGAAGCTTTCTAATAAAGAAATTAAAACTAGTGAGAGCTCATCATTTGGGTCAAATGATCAATCAAATATTTGTGCTAACCCTTGTGATGTAGAGAAGAAGCATTTATCCACCTCTTGTGATGATTTATTGTCTATGCCATGTTCTTCACATATAGATGCTTGTTCTACTTCTATGTCTTGTGAGACTACCCTTTTGAAGGATAACAATGAGCTCAAAAATAAAGTGAAGAATTTGAGCAATAAGTTAAAGAGGTGCTACAACTCTGAAGTCACCTTTGAGCCCATGTTGAAAAATTAAAAGAGCTACGGTGACAAGAGTGCCATTGGCTTCAATAACAGCATGACCAAGGGGGAGGGAAAGAGATTGAAGAAGATGAAGAAGCATGAACAAAAGAAGCTATATCATTTCATGTGCTTCAAATGCCATGAGATGAAACATCTTGCAAATGCTTGCCCCAATGGAGAGAAGCTCAAGCATGTCATGTGCTTCAAGTGCCACACTAGAGGACATCTCACCTCTATGTGCCCAACCAAGCAATTGATGAAGCAACAAGAAGAGCCTCAACCAAAGCCACAAGTTGAGCAAGAGAAGAAGCCCCTAGATCAAAACAAGATCAACTATAATGGTGACTTGATGATGAAGAAGAAAACAAGACAGGATGGAAGACCAAGGCATCCAACTCATATCATCCAAGATGCCAAGATGATGATGAGCAAGAATGAAGAAAAGAAGAGAGATTTGGCTCACATCAAGTGCTACAAGTGTAGTGACATGGGACACTTTGCCTCGGGGTGTCCTACCAAGCTTGAAAAGAAGGTTCAAGCAAAAGAGAAGAGGCAAGGCAATGAGAAGTAATAGATGAGCAAGAAAGAGAAGGCTCAATTAAAGAGAGCTTGCTACTTATGCCGGGAAAGGGGACACATGGCTAATTCATTGCCCCTAGGTAATACTTCTAAGCCCATTTCAATTGATGATAATATTGTGTTTAGAAAGGATGACAATGATAGCTCATTGGTTGCTACTGCAAAACATCCTGCTACTCATACTACGACATTGCCTAAGTATGTTGCTTCTAACTTGAGAGGACCCAAACAAGTTTGGGTACCATCAAAGAGTGCATGAATGTGTATAGGTACCATGGCATTGGAGGCTTGATTCAATTGGTCTCATATTATTCATCATCCGTTGATTCAAGTAATGAAGCTTAGTGCACATCCATACCCAATGCCAAGTCAAAACAAGTGAAGTCCAAGTGCTACAACATACAAGTGCAAAGTTCAAGTTGTGGTGATTTATTGAATATACTTGAAGGCTTACAAGTGATTGATGAAGAAGCTTGATATTTGGTGATCAAGAGCTACCAAGGTACATCTCTAGTTGATCAAATTTATTTGGATGCATATGAGTTGATTGAATTGGATATATATGCATATGTTGCTTGCTATGAGATGATTGAATGGATTTCATGCTTAGTGATCAAATTTGAGTTGGTTTGAATGAATATGTTCATGAGACTTCTTTTAGTAAGTTATTTGCATGGACATATGTCTTGTGATAGTATTCAAACAAGTTGATTTCAAGTTTGGTTCAAATCAAAGAAGATTAGCTCAATGTGTGGAAATCTGTCCTATATTTCAAATCTGAGCTAGCTGTGATCATAGCCACGGTTGAGTAATCAAATCTATTTGGATTGGATTTAAATTTGGTACACATGCTCTAAACTTATGGTACTAGTTTCTGTAAAAATTTCATGATTATTGGATAAGTGATGCTTTGGTTTTGGAGTGGATCTTATCAACACAAGTGCAACAGTTTTCAGCATGTAGTAGTGGGGAAAGAAACATGTAAAATCTGGTAGCAATCTAAAAGTCTAATGAAGCTCAAATTTTTATAGCTATTATAAGACTTAGTGAAGCACATCTCCACCAAATTTCATGAACATTGGATCAATAAATTGAGAGATACAATCAGTTCATTGAAGAGGACAAAATCTGTCATATAAGTGACATTTATTGGTTGGATCAAGAGTCACTTTGATTGAAAGGCCCTCAAGTTGGAATCATGTTTAAAAATGATTGAGGGACCTATGTTTGGTTTTAAGATGAGCAAGAAGCATGACAAAGATGAATACAAGGCCATTTGATTGTGGAGTGTATTAGGCACACATTTGGTACTCAAATTGAAGATCAAGACCAAGCTCAAGTCCTAGTAATAATAGAAGATCATTTGGAAGAAAGAAAAGGACTCAAAGAAGGAAGAATTGAACTCAAGAAAGATTTCAAGATCATCCATCAAGTTGAGTTCATAAAAGTATCAATCAAACAAAGTCTATTCGAATGAGTATCGAGGATGGTTCTTTGGAAAGAGGTCACTTCTCCCTAGTGTAGAGGCTTGCCGCTTTTTGTAGGTTAACCAAGCAAGGCTTGGAAGGCTAATATGGAAGTTGTGATATAAAGTGTCATTGGAGATGCTTAGTTAAAGCAAATCAAAAGGCTAATCAAAGAAAAGCAACCAACATCCAAATAGAGAGCAAATCATAAAGATTTTAAGAGATATTCACTATTGATATCAACAAATGGTATTCACATACAAGCCATAATCAAAAGAAGAAGCAAGCCAACCACAACAAGAGAATGCACTTGATCATTAATGTTTCTAAATTCATATGGGTGAAGAATGAAATTCAAATTTGTATTCATTGGTCTTCACCAAGCTTTGAAATGAACTTCACATTGCTATTATGGAACAACATTGGAATCCAATGACTATCCTCTAATCCAAGATAGCAAATGCATCATTGTAATGTGCATGATCATTTCATCCCTTACTAGTATGCGGTTAGTGCATATAGTACATGCTTAATAGGATCATGCATGACAAATGAAAAGATTTAAATTCATAGCCTACCACTATTGCTTGATTGATTATATGATCTAGTAGTTAGTGTATGAGTTTGTTCACGAGCTAGTGAACCCAAGTACTTGATCTAGAAGATGAGCATTCAAGTGTATAATTCAACATGAGTAAGATAACCATTGAAAGATGTGTGAAGAAGCTTACTCTAGAGCAAACCAAGTTAGATATCTTATGCAAATTGGATAGTTCAAGTCACAAATGAGAAGCTCATGACAATGTTCAAGAAGAAGACAATAATGCAAATGGATATCAAGTTCAACATATTCAAAGTGGTATCTAGACTCAACCATTCTTTCAAGTGGTATCTAGTTCAAGCTCACAAGTGATATCCTACATGAATACAAGTGATCCTCAACTTTAAGTGATCAAATCAAGCAAAGATCCCTCATCAACAAAAGTTCAAGCTTATCAAGTAGATGACCCATGATATGACATAGGGGGAGGTGCCCCACCAAATGGTATTAAGGTAAAGAGATCCTACATGTGGTATCTCAAGAGCTACAAGTAGTGTCACTCCAACACATATGAAATGTCCATCAAAAATGAAGACTCAAGTATCAACCATCTACCCATGTGCAAACCTTTGTATCAAGAAAAGCATGCCTAGGGGGAGAAGATGTGACAAAGATATGAAATTCATTTTGGGAGAAGATTAGAACATGGATATGAAAGATGCACATCATGGATGACAAAGACAAAGACGGCTGGGGATTCTTCTATCACCGGTCATGTGTTGAGTGCAACCCACGGGAAACAAGATGGACATAGATCAAGATGATCAAGAGGGAGCAAGATTGAAGAATATAAGGGGATCAAAATTCTTGGACAAAAGAAGCACACAAGTAGAGGGAGCAAGCTCATGAATATATGTTTGATGCATTTGTTTGTGCATTACATTTATTTGCTTGCTTGCATTGCATATATTCTACATTCCTACATGCTTGTGTGCAATGTTTGCTAGAGCTAAGACTTGGACGATGTGGTATCTAGTGCTTAGTCTTAGTATAGTAAGTGGTAACTAGAACCTTGTTTATAATGTTGATCTCACGTGGTATCTAGTTTCACTTGTTTCTAGCAAGGTTGATGCTAAGGATGATTTGCAAAATGGTATACACGCTACAAAGGTACAATTCTATCTTGTATCCTTAGCATCACTTAGTAGTGCTAACACTCCCATAAATTTTTATATTTATGCATGTGTGCAAGCTTGAAACCAAACCATTTGAGCACACATGTAGGGGGAGTTAACACTACTAAGTCGGGTTGTATGGTGCTTATCCAAATTTTCTCATATGATCTCAATGTTGGATAAGTAATATAGAATTCAAATAAGCTTAATTTCCATATCATTGTAGAGTTGTCATCAATTACCAAAAAGAAGGAGATTGAAAGGTCCTAGTTTGGTTTTGGTAATTGAGTGACAACTTAGGTGGGCTAATATGTGTTTAGGTGCAATACACAGCTGATTAGTCCATAGGTGATCATGTGTGGGCAACATATGTCATAGAGGTTAAATGACTTGAAGGATTTCGCAAGGCTCATGCATATGATGGAGGAGCTTATTGCATATGTGACATGACATGTGGTCATGTGGCTAAGATGGCGAAGATCAAGGCAAGATTTGGCTTGATGGACTAGTTGCGAAGTTAAGGTTAAGAGCAAGTTGGAGGCTTTGAAGCCGTTGGTACCGAGTGTCGGGAGACTTGAGCAAAGACTTGGCACCGAAGGACCAAAGCAATGCTGAAGAGCATGAGAGGTCAAGATCGATGGACCATGGAGGCCATGTGATAATATAAAGTGGCTCATATCATTTGGTGATCAAGGTTGGTGCAAGTGCTGCATCGACATCGAAGGAGACAGAATGGAATGCGCAAGGCAAAGGTATATTTGTAGGGCATTTCATTTCACCGATCATAGGTGTGTAGAGAAGTTTATGACCGAGTTTAGGATAGATGGTCGTACTATCAAGAGGGGACGACTTATTTGCATATCGATCATCTAGTGCCACTTGAGCGATCTAACTTTGTGACATATTAGGATCGTGTGGCAAGAAGAGAGCTAAGTGCTAATCCTTTGAAAAATGTTTGTAAAATGCTAACACATATGCACATGGTGTTGTACACTTGGTGGTGTTGGCACATTTGCAAAAGAGAATAAGTTGAAGAAGAAAAGGAGGTGTTTCAGTGGTCCAGACTCTAGGGTACGGATGGCTAGGACCATCATGTGTGGGTCTTGAGCCAAACCCTAAGAGTACTGAGCCTCGGGGGCTTGTCCGGACCAGAGCTACGTGTGCCATTCGGACCATTGGCTGTGGGTCCGAACGCACAATAGCGGTGGCAACAACAGTGGCATTATGGGCGTGGAGCATGTTTTAGACCGAGAGAAGGGCAGGCACTCGGACCAAGGTGCGCGAGTCCGATTCAGGCGCAGCAGAGAGGGGCGCTCGGCCGTGTCCTTCTGGACTCAGGACGATGGTCCTGACAGCGGTTCCGAACCGGGTCCGGACGCAAAAGGAGCTCTTGGGAGCTCTCTGTTCGCAACTTGACCCAGGCAACGCATGGTCCGGTCCGAGCACTGTTGCTCGGGTGCGAACAGCTGCTGAGCGCGCAAGGTCAAGGGCGCGAGTGCGGCAACGGTAGGAGTCAAATGGTCGGGATGCGTGGCGTCGCGTGGTTGGCCGTGGTGGAGGTGCGGACCTAGAGAGATGGTTCGGACGATGTTTTTGCCTCGGTCCGGACACCCCGTGAGGGGGTTTTGTTGCTACGGCTAGTTGCCCCCTTAGGCTATAAATTGAGGTGGTGGCCGACCTTGGCTAGTGCTAAGCACCCTTGGGACTTAGTGTCCATGTTTGTGAAGTGCTAGGAAGCCCTCTGTCTCTCTTGAGCTTGCTAGTGTGCGAATCGATAAGCGAGTGAGTGATCGCTAATGCGTTGTATTGAGAGATTGCAAAGCGTGGCACTAGGTGATCGTGTTATAAGCCAGTGGTGCTCATTACACTTGGAGGTTGTCACCTCCTAGACAGCTTGGTGATTGTGTCTCTATCGTGAAGCCTGCGTTGTGATTGTGCGTGGCTCCAAAGAAGGATTTGTGAGGGGTGTTGTGCTCGTCCCGTGAGGATCGCGAAGAGCAACTCTAGTAGAGTGTGTCATTGAGATACCCTTATTTATGGGTGAGTTCTCGCGGCGCTCGAGTGTCGAGCTCGGTGTGGTACCGATTAGCCGCCGAACTACTAAAGTGTGTGGACGACACAACGAGGACTAGCTTGGTGGCAACCAAGTGAACCTCGAGAGAAAAATCGCCGTGTCAACTTCGTGTTCATCTTCTAGGTGGTTTGCAAACTTTATTTACTAGCTTGTATTTACTTGTTCATATATTTGTGCTATTGTAAATTGCTCTTGCGCTTCTTGTTAGCTTGTGTAGCTTGCAAGTTGCATTCTTTGCTTGTGTAGCATAGAAGTAGATCCCTTGGGTGGCTAATTGGCTTGAGTAGTCTTGTTAGTCATATTGCTTAGTTTGTGTAACTAAGTAAGTTGCGCTCTCTAATTTGGTTTGTGTGGCCTCGTTATTGAGTACTGCTAGTGAGCTTAAGAGCTTTGTGCTTTCCTTACTAGTTATGTAGGAGCTCCCCGTGCTTCAATTACTAGTTGCATAGGTTTGTGTGACTTTGCTACTAGATTTGTTTAGGTGAGCTTTAGCTAGTTCGGTACCTTATTTGCTTTGTTTAAGATCTTTGTAACGTGCTTAAGAGTATAGGTAGATGAGTGTAGTCTTGGCTAGACTGAAAATTTTAATTCCACATTTACTTCGGTTAGCTAATGCAATTAATTTTAGAAAAAACTATTTACCCCCTCTATTCCGCCATCTTAACCCTTCAAACTCTCCATGATTTTCGAGTACTATAACAATAACTTTAGTTTACGTCGTTTCTCTATCCAACTTATTTGAAAAATAAAAAAAATGAATTTCAAAATCTAAGAAATTATACACTGAATGGTTTCAAATAAAAATTACTCAAGCTAGAAAGTTACGGCCGAGATCATTCGATTTTTCTTTTTATATTATTGAATTTTCATATTATAAAAATTAAAATTAAAATTTATGAACTATAAAGTTATAGTTCTCTATGAATAATTCAATTTTGATATAAAGTTTAGCTTCATCCGACTTGATTAGAAAAACTATGAGTTTTATCATGTTGCACCTATTTTTGAAGACGCGTGAAATTGCCAACCACATCTAAAAATAAATTTCTATAGATAGTTGGAAATCAATCTGAAGCCGCTAGTAGAAATGCCTCATTTTTATGGACAAACAAGCCTAGCTGGATCTAAAGAGGGCATTATTTTGATAGGCGTCTATGCTGAAAATCGATTCTAGAGATGGGCCACACGTCAGAAATTAGAGATGGATTTTGACAGAAATATATTATCTCTTCCCCACCAAAAAAAAAGACGCATCCTTTCTGTAGTAGTCGACCTTTCTTCAACGGAAAAAGAGAATTCATGCATTTGTGACTAACAAAATTCCTAGATCCAAAATCCAGCTAGCTACAGCAGGTTGATGAAACGAGAACGTACCAGCGTTGACGAGTTGCCCCAGTTCCAAGAGCGGATGCGATTTTCCAGACGACCATAATCAATCTCATCAAGGACGTCTTCGGCTTCATAGAAGGCAGACCTGAGGCTGCGCGTCCATCTCTCCAGCTTCGCCATCTCCAGATGGCTTCTGGCAGAGGCCTCGGCCGCTTCAAGCATCAGCTTCAGCTGTAGGACCTTGGTCTCCAGTTTCTGGATCCTAGACTGGGAGTGAAACCCGAGGCAGGAGAAGCATTTGTTGAGGAGCTTGGAGATGACCGGCGAGACGAGCCAGCCCGCGGTGGAGATGCCCCATCCCACGGCGGCGATGCTTACTGGATCCATTATTCGCAGATAAATTAAAGCTCCCCCGCCGGCAGCGGTGATGGTGATGGTGATGGTGATGGAGATGGAGATGGAGGGAGAGTGGATCAGACTCCAGAGATGTACTGGAAGCTGCGCAGGCCGTTCTTGCAGCTAGTATACTATAAGCAGTTGCAGCAGGAATGCAGGCTGGCACAAGGCAGCCATTGCGTTGGTGACGACGACAAGAACGGAAGCTTCGTGGCAAGTAGCTAAAGTTGCAAGTCAGAGAGTTCTTTGGTTTGTTTTTTTCCCTCCACAAAAAGCGGGTCTATGTCATTTATTTATGGTCTGTGTGTACTTTATTCATACACATTTTCTATATTTTTAGATTACTGAACAGTTTTGTCTTTATTCTTTCGTAGAATTTTTTTTTTTGTCATTTGTTTATTATGATGTGTGCTAATAGATTTGGACCATTGGATAAAGATCTAAAGAAGTTTGTTAGTCGTCGTCTGAAAAGATGCATCTCAGGCACCTCAAATATAGCAAATCCCTTGTTCATATAAGGTTGTCTTTTAAAGAGAAATTATGTTTCTCATGCATTGAAATATTTCAATAGCTTAACTCTTTTCTTCCCAGCACCTTAAAAAATTTTTTTGGAACGCTTTCCTCCATGTGGAAATAAAACACCGGTCCGCGTTCTGATGAACCAACAAAAAATTCACTCTCTTTTGACGGAAAAAACATTGTTTCAGCTGATTCATGGAGCTCGATCAGCTACCATTGAGGAGCTCGCCACCGACGAGGCCACCGCTCCATCGTGTAGTTCGTCGCCAGACACACCCCACCATGGAGGAGTTCATAGTTGAGAGACGCCATGGAGACGGAGGCGAGGCAGGACTCGGGCATGTTTGGTTTGCACCCTGGGGTAGTTGTAGTTTTGCCTGGTGAAATACTTGCCTGCATGTTGCCTGTACCTCGTTTGGTTAGAACCCTGCATATGTGACTGGAACTGGACCAGGCAAGGACAGACTCAACCAGGCCACCAAAACTGAGCGGAGATGGTGATAAAGCTCCCGCCGCCGGCAGCGGTGATGGTGATGGTGATGGTGATGGAGGGAGAGAGTGGATCAGACTTCAGAGATGTATGGGAAGGTGCAGGCCGTTCTTGCAGCTACACTATGGGCGTGATTGGTTCACCGGCGAGGAGAGCCTGGCTCACTCCTACCGGCCAGGCCAAGCTGAGACAGGCCAGTCATATGCAAGAGCCTGATGTTTGGTTGATAGAATCAATATACACAGGCTGGATTCATCAGTTGATTGGTTACCCGTTCGTTTGGCTGCCAGTTGCATGTGCTCTCTCTTGCACGAGTCACAAAGCGTGCTCATCCCGGCCAGACCCGATAGAAACGAAGGTAATCCGCGTTCCTGCGGAGCCTGGCTCACGGAGGTGCTTTGCATGCGAGCAACCTGGCTCTGGTAGCCATACAACCAACCAAATGCAAGATTCATGTACTAATAGATGCATGCATGTGAACGTGAGGCCAACCAAACACGCCCTATAAGCAGTTGCAGCAATGCAGGCAGGCACTACTATAGATTACAATTTCGGCGAAATTTCACCGAAATATCGCATTTTTCGCTAGGGTCCGAATTTTTTTTTATATCGGTCAAAATTTTCGGTCAAATTCATCTTTTACTCCAAAATTACACCAAATAATCACACTAAAATGACCCTTCTTATATCCTTTAACTTTATCAAATCCCTAGATTTTTCAAATTTTTTTAGTTTTCTTACTCGATGGCACTAGCATATGTAGCTCGTCCACCGTCAGTCCGCTGCTTCACGGCGGCTCACTTCTATGGTATATTTTGTTATTTCAACAATATTACATAAATTGGTGATGCACAATAGATTACAAAATTTTTCTAATAACATAAAGTAAAAAAATCAAATTTAATTTAAATTTATTTGAATTTAATCTGAAATTTCTGAAAGATCATATTTATCAATGGGTGCCGAAATTTCTTGAATACCGGTATAAAAAACCTCCGCACAGGCAGCCATTGCGTTGATGACGACGACAAGAACGGAAGCTTCGTGGCAACTAGCAGCAGGGTATTGTATTATTTGTTTTAAATAATGTAGGAAGGCCTCACAAAAAAAATGGGGCTAAAAAATAAAAATAAAAAATAAAAATTCTTCGTCGGGTGCCTTCCCAGGCACTAGGGGAAGAGGTCAGCTTCCTCGAGAGCCAAGGCTTGACACTCGGGAAAGTTTTTCTAAAAAAATTATAACGGCGTGGGAGGGCTAGCCGTCAAGTTACACTTTTATTCCTCGAGTGCCACTCTTCCCTGAGTGTCGATTTTTACCGAGTGCTAGGCACTCTGCGGCACTCGGAGAAGCTTGTTTTCCCCTACTGCAATTCTTCCCCGAGTGCTCGATTTTTAACACTTGGGGAAGTCTACGACACTCGGGGAATTTTGCCTCTCTCGTAGTGGTTACACCGTGCTGCAGTTGTAGAGTATGGTACACATGAGGGAGATGTCTCGGATTCAAATCCCACTGATCATAAATTTTGTATGAAAAATATCATGACTTGCAACTTCTACAGAGATGGGTCGCCATTGGCCGGTAGGGCCCTCCCCCGAATAATTTTTTTGTTGCTATTTTGTTCATGGTTTTTTCTCATTTATATTTTGCCGAGTGCTTAACAAAAGACACTTGACAAAGAGCTCTTTACCGAGTATTTTTTTTGCCATGTACTCTTTGCCGAGTATTTTTTTGCTGTGTGTCTTTATGGAGTGTGGCACTTGTCAAAGCCTTTACCGAGTGCCACAAGCACTCGCAAAGAGGTAAAATCCGGTAGTGATTTTTGTCATTTGTGAAGCATCAATGCGTAGTTCCGATAGGATGATGTATAGTCAATTATTATGATTAGGAACAAAACTTGTCTTATTATATTAAAATCTAATTTAGTCAATTGTCTAACTAATCAAACTGTGAATCTAGATCTTGAGTAGTTCATTGTCCAATTTAATATATATATATATATATATATATATATATATATATATATGTACGGCGCCAAAGTTTAAACGTACCAGAGTACACCGTATATATGTAGTACTATTTATTTATAACCACCGGCGCCAAAGTCTATATATATATATATATATATATTTATTTATTTATTTATTTATATATATATATATATATATATATTCTCTCTCTTCTTGGGATTGGCCAGACCGTGTACAAGTTCATTCTGGCGGTGTCGGACGAGGTGTGGTTGATCTCACTAGAAAGCAAGCTAACCACGTACTACTAGTACCTACTCCCTCCGTCCCTAAAAAAGAAAAGAGTCATTCTCGCTTCCCAAAAAGTCAACAGATATTAACTTTGACCAAATATATAAAATAAAGTATTAATATTTATGTTACATAATTAGTATCATTGGATAGATCTTTGAATGTACTTTTATAATAAAATTATTTGGAGATGAAAATATTGCACATATTTTGTATAAATTCAGTCAAAGTTGAGAGAGTTTGACCAGCACGCATCCCATAGCGACTCTTTTTTTTGGACGGAGGGAGTAGCTAGCAGCAATATAATGGCCTATATTCCAAGCAGGCGTTTCATCCCGTGGGGCTACTGCTGGTCGCCGTGGCTCTCATGCTCGCGGCTTGCACCCTGCAGGCCAGACAGTGGACGACGACGACCCTCCTGGCTCTCTCAACGACATAGACGACGTTCTTGTATTTGTAGCGAGGCTCAGGCTCTTAGATATGATAGAAAAACTAATAGATGAAGGACACGGTTTTCTTTCGTTACTCAAGTTGCCAGCGAGATATGATAGTATGGACAGTAGCGGACAGTAGTTGGATCTCCTTACCTGAGAGCATGGAGACCCTAAAATCACACTACAACAGAAACAAGCTTTAGCCCCGGTTTTCCCAACCGGGACTAGCTTTGTGAGATTCGAACTTAGTACCTCTCGCCTCACACACGCTTACCAACTGAGCTACACAATCCACGTGATACAGTTCTGGACGTTTTTCTTTTGAATACATTCGTGAAGGACCTTTAGCTCCGGTTGGCACCAAATGACCTTTAGTCCCGACCAACCGGGGCTAAAAGGTCACCCTTTAATAATGACTAAATGTTGGGGGACCTTTAGTCCGGGTTAGTAATACCAACCGAGACTCAAAGTCTTTAGCCCCAGACGCAATTTTTTGCCGAGACTATAACTCAGTTGATAGATCGTCCAAAGGCCATTATTTCTGTTGTAGTGTCACTACAGTACCTGTTTATCGAAGGCTCTGGAAACATCTTATCACCACCAAGATTACCTCCATCCGTGGAGAAAGTTGAACTTACTCGTTGGGATGGATCAGATGCTCCACCTAAGATTAATGGTTTTTTCAACTGCTTAGGTACACTTGTGATTTCAAGATGCAGCTGGAACTCTTTGCCTGAGAACATGGAGTGCCAAATATCACTTCATGAATTGGTTATCAACCACTGCGATGGAAATTTATCACTACAAAGATTACCTTCATCCCTTAAGAAACTTACACTTCGCGATTGGAATGGATCTGCTCCCCCCTGCATTGGTGAATTCTTGGTAAATTTGCCTTCACTTGATATATCTTACTGCAGTTGGAACTATTTGCCTGAGAACATGGAGCACCTAACAACGCTCGAGGAATTGAGTATCTCGGATTGCAAAGAAATACTGTCACTAACAAGATTACCTCAGTCCCTCAAGAAACTTCGACTTGTCAGTTTGGATGGATCAGATGCAGCACCCCCTTGGAATAGCAAACGCTTGGTCAATTTGTCTGAGCTTGTAATATTAGGATGAAGTTGGAACATTTTGCCTGAAATGGAGCGGCTAAGTTCACTCGAAGAATTGATTATCTGCAACTGCAATAATATTCAGTCACTTACAAGATTTCCTGCGTCCCTGAAGAAACTTAGACTAGAATGTTGGGAACCCTCAAATGAGCACTTCATGATTAGTCAGTTCCTTGTTAATTTGCGTGAGCTTGAGATCTCACACTGCGAGTGGAGCTCCTTTCCTGAAGACATGCACCTCCTAACATCGCTGGAGGTATTGATCATCTTCTACTGCAAAAAAGTCCGGTCATTACCAAGATTACCTCCATCTCTCAAGAAACTCCAAATTCAATATTGCCACAGATCCCTAAAGGAGACCTGTCAGATGGACGGACATCCAAACTGGCAAAAGGTTGTGCATATTCCAGAGAAAATATTTTTTGGATGTAGTTAATGCACGGGCGGCCGTGCAGTAGTCCAGTTGTACCCACACCCTTTGTAGGAAAAAGCTGGTCAAGAGCTGCTCCAATGCATGCAAAGATAATTGGGAGCTCGTGAAAAAAATAGGGTTGTATAATCTTCAAATACTTGTACATGTATCCGATTTATGATTTATTTTATCTGCACCCTTGTAATCCTAACATTTCTATGAGCGCAAACGCAAGATCGATTGGTCTGTAATTTGAATTACATCTTTTTTTTTACAGACACAGAATCTCCTTATATATAATATGCAAGGGCATTCATGTATTTAATTGACTAGTTCATTTTTTCTCCATGTATACCCATGCATGTTTACACGATCGATATTCTCTTTACACCATCATGACGTCAGTGATTCAGTCGTTTCTTGGGTAAAGTCCGATTCACCCCTTAAAGTACTCGCTGATTTTGAAAAACATATATATCCCCTTAACTTTTAAAACCATGCAAAGTACCCCTTAGACCTTATTTGGCTGCACACAAATACACTCTAAACCACGCGTGGGTCAGAGTGGATTGAAGTGTAACTTAAACTAAATTACATCTCAATTCCTCTCAAGCCACATGGATTAGAGTGTATTCAAGGCCTTACCATTTCAAAGTAGTTGAAAACCATGCAAAGTACCCCCTTGATCATTTCAAAGTGGTTTCTTGGCGGGTTTGTTCGAAGGCTTGTACTCACCGGATGATCCGAATATTACTTGATCCGGTGAACCAAATACTTTAGGCCCCGTTTGCTTCATGGGAGAAACGGAGGAAAAGTAGAGGAATTGAGTTCCTATAGTTTTCTCCACTGTAGCTGCGTTTGGAACAAAGGAACAAAGCTAAAACTTTCCTCCGGAACGGTGACCAAGCCTGCACTTTTGGAGGAACGAAAAAATCCACTCAAAGCTAAGGGAACCATTTCTTCACTGCTTGTGTGCTGAGTTCACGCATTAATCACTGTTGTAACGATTCAGAGAGAGAATAGTGAAAGAATAAGGTCAATGTATGCACGCCAAACAGTCACGTAGACTATACGTCTAATGGACCAAGGCCCATATGCAAGAAGACAATGAGTTAAACACGACTTGTAATCACATCTTAAAAACTAATCTATCATTAATTAAGTACTAGCATTTCTTATTACCTATATGATTTCTTTCTCATGTGTTACATGTTCCTGCATTCCAAACACCTTCTCTCGTTCCTTTCCTGTGTTTTCTATTGCTCTGTTTTGCTACTGTATTCATATTCCTTTCCCATGTTTGTCTTCGTTCCTTTGTTTTAGATTCCTTTGTGCCAAACAGGCCCTTAGTTCCGAAACTTTCACAACTCGAGAACAAGTGTAGAACGATGACAGCAGGAACCGAACCCTGCCGTGCTGAGGTCTCTTTCTCTGTTGCGTGGGAATACCTTAATTAAGCAAAGCTGGAAAGATATACCTTGGCTCCGAAGTGCCCGTTGTTTGGGGGAACAAGCTTTTTCTATTCTTTCTTGGTGGGGACTAGCTACGTAGCCTCAGAAAATGACCACTCAGTCATCTGAACACTAAATACTCTTTTTATTTGTTTTTACTCTTTTTCTCAACTCCTTGATACAAAGGCGCTCCACTAACAGCTTCATAAGCTATGAGTTGTTTTTCTTTTTTTTTTTGTTAAACATCAATTTTTTTTTAAAAAAAATAGATTTCTAAGTGAAGTTGTGTTTTTCTCCTCCCACAAATCATAAGTTGGGATGAAGCTAAAAAAATAGCTTTTCATAGCTTTCTTTCTTATTTTTCTCTCTCAACCATCTATGAAATTGTTGGTGAAGCTATTCTACCAAACAAATTTTCCAAAATAGCTTAGCTTTACATAGAAAGCTGCTCATGAAGCTATTTCTCACAAGAAAAACAGTTTCACATACTAGTGAAGCTGAGTTGTTCCAAACGGGACTAAAAGTATGCACGAAACATGGATGCAAACGTGTCACTACCACAATCACGAATTGCCTAAGTGCTAATTACCGCCAAAGAAAAAGGTTAAACCGCCAAGAAAATGATCCTTGATCATAGACTGTTCAATTCACTTAAGAATAAGAGATAAGAAAAATTAAATTCCTTGGTTTTGGTACTAAAAGATGATTTCTTTGGAGGCTAGCTAGCCACCAAAGAAATTAGGACCGTACTTAATTTGTTAAAGGACTAATAAAATGTTGCAGCCACCAAGGAAAATATATAGTTTTCTTTAGTGTCGACAGCCACTATGTAAATTGATTTCCTTGGGGTCGGCAACCTTTACGGAAAGTATTTCTCTTGATTTGCCCTACAGTCTAAAAGCTAATCCTAAGGAAACAAAAAATTTTATTTGGAGGTTTTGCAACAACACAACAGAAAAATATTAATTTCTTTGGTGCTTCTATAAGCAGCTAAGGAAATTACAGTTTTCTTAGCAGTTCATAACAGCAATCAAGTAAATAGTAATTTTTCTTGGCGAAAAAGGAAAAAACACTCAAGAAAATATGTGATTTCTTTGGAGGTGACTAGAAACCGCAAAGGAAACATCTATATTTTTTGGCGGTTTACTTCAACATCTAAAGTACAGAGACCCGTTTGGCAGGGCTCCTCCACCGGCTTCAGGAGCCGTTTTGTGCTAAACGGGGTAAAAGAAAACAGCTTCACCTAGAAAACCCCTTAAATCGTGCTCTCACAGCGGATTGAGGTGGGATGAAGCCAAAAATAGTGGCTTCACCCGACTTCACCTTATCGTACGTGGCGTTCTGTGAGAGCATATTTTAAGAAACTTTACTTATGGAGCGGTTTTGTTAAACGATTTATCAAAACGGCTCTAACTTCACAGCTAGAGCTGTTCATGGAGCTGAAGCAAAAAAAAAGCTTCACTGGTGAAGTGGAGCCGTGCCAAACAGAGTCTAAATGTGTAGTCACACCGTAAAGAAATTGTCTTTTCCTTAGCGGTTTGATTTTGACTCCCAAAAGAATTTTGAGCCGTCAAGGCAATTCCAGTTTCCTATAGCGTGCATGAGAATAGTCACTAGTGCATGAAAAGCTAAGCGTAAAACATAAAGTCGATCATGGAATAATGTCAAGGGAATAAAGTCTAAAATAAGATGACTTGATCAAGTAATGCCATTATTGGGACACACGCATGCATGCAGACATCAGCGCATGCATGAGCTGTACGTGTGCATGCACATGCACACGGTGGCGATCGGCTCTCTGAAATCTGAATAAATAAATGCATCTCGAGCTCAGCCCATCGGTGTTCATTATTTACTCAGAGCTTCACTTCATTCGCCCCAACGCGAGCACAGCATGCCGGCGGCCGGCGGCGGCGATGACCGGCCACCTCCATCATCGTCGTCGACGTCAATGGAGTACCAGCTGAAGAAGTACCTGCTGCTGCTGGCGACGCTGGTGGCGACGGTGACGTACGCGGCGGGGCTGAACCCGCCGAGGGGATCCTGGCTGGAGGACGACGCGGCGGCGGGGGAGGTCGCCGGCGACTCCATCCTCCGGGAGACCAACTACATGCGCTACATCGTCTTCTACTGCTTCAACGCCATCTCCTTCGCGGCATCGGTGGTGGTCAGCCTCCTCCTCCTCCTGCTGCACAGGGACGACGCGACGGGGAGGCTGCTCAAGCTCACGCGCGCCGTCATGGTCGTCGACCTGCTCGCGCTCATGGGCGCCTACGCCGCGGGGACCAGCCACGACAGGTTCACCACCGTCTGCGCCTCCGTGCTCGTCGTCGCCACCGCCGCCTACGTGATCTTCGCCGTCCCCATGCTCGGCAGCGGCGGCGGCGGCACTACAGCGACGACGACGACCGAGAAGACAGTGACACCGTGGGCCGGCGACCAGGAGAAGCACGAGATCCTGATGGTGCTCGCCATCTTCGTGGCCACCGTCGCCTACGTCGCCGGGCTGAACCCGCCCGGCGGCTTCTGGCGGCGGAGCAGCACCCTGCTGGACCACGACCACCACGCCGCCGGCGACCCGGTGCTGCAGGCCCTGCATCCCATCCGGTACAAGTTCTTCTTCTTCAGCAACACCACCGCCTTCATCGCGTCGCTGCTGGCCATCACCTTCACCGTGCACTACGAGAAGCTCAGCCTCAAGTCCATCAAGGTCCCGCTGTATGGCCTCGTCGTCGTAGCCATCTTGGGCCTTGGCGGCGCCTACGCCGCCGGCAGCTGCAGGGACAGCAAGCACACCACCTACGTTCTCGCCCTCGTCGTCCCGGTCCTTCTCTGCATCTTCCTCCAGGAGTGGTTTCTTGTAGGCTCTGTTCTCAAGCTTCCTTGCTATGGTACTGATGGTCCCACCACCAGGTACGTACGCAGTATATATCCATCTTCATCATTGCCATGCATTCCCAGATGCAAACTTCTTCTTCTTTGATTGATTGATATAGTTGGCTTCAATATTTGTAGATTATATATATATACTATGGTTAAAATCGTATTTAATTTGAAAATATTTTGAAGTGAACAATTATAATATAAAATACAATAATAATCCATGGTCAAACAGTTTAGCATAGAAAACCACACTAGGTAAGATTAACCACACCTTAGATTTTTCTTTACTTGTTGTTTTTGTTGTTGTATTTAATTTAAAGAACTATTGAAAATGATCAAATATTGGTATTATTGTGTATGCTAAGCAACTACTTTCACTCCATTCGTTCTAAATTATAAGTCGTTTTGATTTTTTTTTTGTACATTCATTTTGTCACTGGCTCACTGCATTGATTCCACTACTATCTTGCTTGATAAAATCTTTTGCCTCAGTCCCCGCCCAGTGCTAGTTGTCCACGCCATTATGGTTCCTAGATCTTGTCCAAGTTCTCATCTTGCGACTACTTTTGATGGGTACAGCTCTACGTAGTCCAAGCCATTCAACCTACCGGTTGAGACATAATAAATACCGGAGGGCACTGATAGAAATGAAAAACGGTGAAAGTCAGCTAAAATTCTGGTCATTTTTTCAAGCTTCATGAAATTTTAGCTGAAATTTTAAAAATCTTAACGAAACATAACTGAAATTACCGATATGTGTGTATTTACCGAAGGTCACCGGTAGGAATGAAACCTGCTGGTTTTCGGTAGAAACTGGCCAAAATTCTGAGCCCTACACCCAACAATCCTGCTTGTAATTTGGAGCCCTAATCGGCTCAAGGTTCCGTTGATGTGTTCAGCATCATGCTCAATTTTCAATACTCCTCAGTTTAACTACCACCTTACGCCAGTCTTAGAAGAAGTGGGTTATGACAGTTTCATAAACATTAAATTAGTTACCAACTTAGCAAATATAGTGAAATGACATAATTTTAATGAAGACAGAGAACTAAAGTTTAATGAGAGAGTAAAACAAGTTTGATTAGGATAGAACAACTAGTCTATACTCCAACACATTAGAGCCTTAGAAACTAGGACATGAAACCTCTTCACTAAGACTGGCCTCGGCTAAACAGCCAGAAATGGAGGCCATTAATTTGCTTTCACATTATTAATTACCATTTTACTCAAGTCTAGGGAGGGGCAGGACTAGATTTAGGCGACACATCTCGGCCGATAGCTCTTTGACTAGTCTCAGTGAGGAGTTTCATGACGTCATTTTCAAGACTGGCATGTCATATAGAATAAAACAAGACATGGATGAAACACACACTCTTAATGAAAGTTTCATTTTATAGTTTTATAGATATTTAGTTTTATGACTTATAAAGAGTTGGTAATCGTGCCAAAAGAGATGAAGCTCGCTTCTTCTCTTGTAAAAACGTTGTCGTGCCATCAAAAACACCTATGTGGTAGCCTATTAAATGCAAATAAAACTCCTGCTAGCCTTAATATGACATTATTAATTGAGTACCAAGGCAAGAGAATTATAACAAAAGAATCACGATAATAACAAAATAGTTGATCGAGGCAAAGTTAATTAGCACTAGATCCTAAATGTTAAATGACAAACAATAATCAGTCACTTGTCATTTAGCCTCGAACAAAATGGTCACTTAAACAATAAACTGGTTGTTTAAATAGACAATAAATGAAAACATCGTATCATTGTGTACCTTTTAAATATTGAGTACATGGGCTAATGAACGTTTAGACAAACAGTGACATGAACATAGGAGATAAGGAAGATAATAGAAATACTAATGCTAAATACTATAGATCTCGGTAGACCAATTTAAAAGGATAAATAAGAAAAGCACTCATTTTCAATTAACTAGCTAATTAGAGTGTGTGCTATGGGAACAAACTGATGTTTGATAGACTAAGAAAAATAAAAGACATGGAGAAAATATTAGAAAGACCTAATTTTTATTTATATAAGATATTTTTAGAGATTAATACAGAGTAGGAACAAAAATCATAGTACAAATACCATCATTAACTAGTTAATTAGATAATTATATACCTAATTTAGGGAGGTATAATATAGGAGTTATGGGAAGGTTAGGGGTGCCGGCCAGGTCCCCTCAGCCTCCTTCCGTCCGCCACGGGAAACACAAACTCTCTTAATGAAAAGTTTCATTCTATAGTTTTATAGACATTTAATTTCCTGACTCATCTCACTCTTCTTAAAAAAGTTATCATGCCATCAAAACTGCTCATGTGGCAGCCTAATAAATGCACATAAAACTCTCACTAGCCTTAATATGTTATCATTAATTTTGAGTACCAAGGCACAAGAAGATTATTATTCTAGACTGCATGCAATTGAATTAACTATCTACATTTGTGAGTTGTTAGGACGGGCGGAAGCAAAGCAGACGATGACAGTGATCTAGACAAGATCCATGAGTTTATTCAGCTGCTTGCCATCCTTGCGGCGACCGTGGCCTACCAAGCAGGTGTAGACCCTCCTGGAGGCGTCTGGGCAGAGACCGGGGAAGGCCACAGAGTAGGAGACCCAATACTCCTGACGACGCATCCCGTGCGGTTCAACATCTTCTTCTACTTCAACTCAGCAGCGTTCGTGGCGTCCCTGGTCATCATGGTGATGCTGCAGAACGAGTTTCTCGTCAGGCGGCACGCGCTGGAGGCCGCCATGATTCTGGACCTGTTCGGCCTCATCGGCGCATACGCCGCCGGAAGTTGCAGGGACACGAGCACTTCCATCTACACGCTTGCCCTGGCCGGTGGCGTCCTTGTCTACGTGGTAATCCACATTGTCTTCTTCACGCTAGACCCCAGTACCAGTACCACCAGTAGCCAAAAAGATGACAAGAGTGGTGACGAAGGAAATGGCGACGAGACCAAGAACAACAAGAACATCGAGGAAGAAGAGAAGACGAAGAAGAAGGATCGGCTGGAGAAGAAGCGTGAGGTGGTGCTGCTCCTCGCGATCTTGGCAGCGACGCTCACCTACCAGGCCGGCCTGACGCCGCCGGGCGGGCTGTGGGAGAACGACAGGTTCGGGCACCGCGCCGGCTTCCCGGTGCTCCTGGACAAGTACCCTCGCCGCTACAAGGCCTTCTTCTACTTCAACGCGGCGAGCTTCATGGCGTCCGTGGCCCTCATCGTGCTCCTCCTGAACCCTAACCTGTACGGACCGGGCATCAAGTGCTACGCGCTCCTGGTCTGCATGGTCGCCGGCATGTTCAGCCTCATCGGCGCCTACGCTGCCGGAAGCTCCCTGCACCTGCGAACCTCCATCGTCGTCCTGGTGCTGGTCCTCGCGGTTTTCGCCGCTGTGGTCTATGTGGCCATCATCCGCCGCCGCCGTCAACGGCAAGGTCGTCATCAAGACGACGACGACGGCGACGCGAAAACCAAGCAGAACCCTGAAGCTCCTCCTCCTCCTCTAGCTCCAGCTCCAGCTCCAGGTACTAGTACTGGTGCTACTACTGAAGATCAAAAACCCAACAACAACAACAGCAATAGTTCTCGTCGTCAGGAAGCGGCCATGTACCTGATGCTGGTAGGCATACTGGCCGCCAGCGTCACCTACCTGACGGGGCTGAAGCCGCCCGGCGGCCTGTGGAGGGAGGACGGCGCCGGGCACGACGCCGGC
The DNA here is from genome assembly GCA_009763385.1 of Coix lacryma-jobi var. lacryma-jobi. NCBI lineage: Eukaryota > Viridiplantae > Streptophyta > Magnoliopsida > Poales > Poaceae > Coix > Coix lacryma-jobi. The sequence goes on along the minus strand of CM019831.1, from coordinate 9,527,640 downwards.
AACCCGGTGCTCTACGACGTCGACAAGCGCCGGTACAACGCTTTCTTCTACAGCAACTCCACGTCCTTCATGGCCTCCGTCACCGTCATCGTGCTGCTGCTGCCGAGGATGCTGCGTGATCAGGAGGGCGAGAGGAACAAGATGCCTCTTTGGCCCATGCACACGGCCATGTTCCTCGACATGCTTGCACTGCTTGGAGCCTACGCGGCAGGCAGTGCTCGGGACTGGTGCACGTCCAAGAATGTCATCCTGCTGCTCCTGCCTATTCTGGGCTTCGTTGCACTCCTCTTCTTCTGGAAGAAAGGAAAAACAGCTAGCTGACGGCGCCACCACCCAGCATGCATGGCCAGGGTGCATGATTGAGAGTTATATATACTATATTGTATCCGATGGCCAAACTCATATATGGCTTAATTACATATTTTTCTGAGGTGCACCAAGCTTGGATTCCAACTTTAGAACACGTACGCTTGATTGAAGCAAACAAAACAAACCGTGTCACACAACATTCATTTGTGTAGCGGCCAGTTTGCTCCAATATATATGCCATTATGTATTCCTTATTATTGATATGTATCAGATAATTCTTAATAAGGTCTTGTTTGGCTGCACACAGATTCATCATCTCAATTCACGTGGGTTGAAGTGGATTAGAGTAGAACTTGAATAATTCCACACTAATCCCTCCCAACCCATAGTATGTATTGGGGTCGAATTGTGTGCAGTCAAACAAGGCCTAATACAAAACTTTGCGGATGTCATTATATTCAATCAACCATCAATATCAAGTTATATATTAATTTGCCACTGCATATACACATATATGCAAGTATCCATTGTTTTGTAAATAATCTGTCTATAGGACAACGAGTGTTTTAGGAGCATCTAGCACTCGATTGTTTTATTGGGATTCCTCCTCCTCTCTCCCTCGCCTCCGGCATCGTCCTCCTGCTGCTCCATCTACTGTTTCTCTTCCTCCTTCCAAAGCTCACCGCCATCGTCGGCCGCCGCCACCACCATAGAAGACAGATCACAGATCACAAGAGACAATTTTCTTCTATAGAAGGACAAAGACAAAAGTTGGGGGGGGGGGGAGAAGCTCGCCGAAACCCTAGCCACCGCTATTGGTGGGCATAGATCTAGCGGCTGGAGGAGGAGCCGTCGCCGTCGGTGGGCACAGATCTAGCGGCAAGAGGAGGAGGAGGAGGAACGAGGAAGGAGGGGGAAGGGGTCTACCTCGCCATCGCTGCGACCATGCCCGTGAGAAACTGCGAGGATCCGCTATGAGTGCCATGGTCGCTGGGGAGGAGCTTGGGGCGCCGAGGAGAGGGAGGTCGTCGACGACCTCGTGTGCGGTAGGGGGTGTGTGGGGAGGATGGGAGCGAGGAGGGGAAGAAATTGAGTGTTAGGACACTCGGTTGTTGTTTAGCATTCCCCTTTTATAAATGGTATTCCTTATTATTGATGTGTATCAAATAATGTTTAAGGTCTTGTTTGGCTGCACACAAATTCACCCCAATCTACGTGAAGTTGAAGTGGATTAAAGTAGAACTTGAATAACTCCACTCTAATCTCTCTTAACCCACGTGAATTGAGGTAGATTTGTGTACATCCAAACAATACTTAATACAAAACTTTGCGGATGCTATTATATTCAATCAACCATCACATATCAAGTTATATATTAACTTGCCGCTATATATATACAGATATATGCAAGTATCCATTGTTCTGTAAATAATCTGTCTATAGGACAACCAGTGTTTTAGGGGCATCTAGCACCCGATTTTTTATTGTTTTTAATTGGGATTCTTCCTCCTCTCTCCCTCATCTCCGGCATCGTCCTCCGGCCACTGCTCCATCTACAGAGAGCTCCTCCCGAAGCTCACTGCCATCGTCGGCCGCCGTCATAACCATAGAAGACAGATCACATATCACAAGAGACAATTTTCTTCTATAAAAAGACAAAGACAAAAGTTAGGGGAGATGCTCGCTGAAACCCTAGCCACCGCCGCTGCTAAGCATAGATCTAGCAGCAGGAGGAGGAGCCACCATCGCTGCCGGTGGCCACAGATCTAGCGACAGGAGGAGGAGGAGGAGGAGGAAGGAGGGGGGAAGGGGCCTACCTCTCCCGGGAGATGCCTCTTTGGCCCATGCACACGGCCATGTTCCTCAACATGCTTGCACTGCTTGGAGCCTACGTGGCAGGCAGTGCTCGGGACTGGTGCACGTCCAAGAATGTCCTCCTGCTGCTCCTGCCTATTCTGGGCTTCGTTGCACTTCTCTTCTTCTGGAAGAAAGGAAAAACAGCTGACGGCGCCACAACATGATGGCCAAGGTGCATGATTATTGTGTCCGATGGCCAACTCATATGGCTTAATTACATATTTTCTGAGGTGCACCTTGGATTCCAACATTAAAACATACGCTTGATTGAAGTAAAACAAAACAAAAAGTGTCACACCATTATTCATTTGTGTAGCGGTCAGTTTGCTCCAATATGGCATTATGTATTGCTTATTATTGATGTGTATCAAATAATTCTTAAGGTCTTATTTGGCTACACACAAATTCACCCTAATCCACGTGGGCTGAAGTGTGAATTAAAGTAGAACTTGAATAATTCTACTCTAATCCCTCCCAAACCACATTATGTATTGGGGTTGAATTGTGTACAGCCAAACAAGATCTAATACAAAACTTTGCAGATGTCATTATTATATTCAATCAACCATCAATATCAAGTTATATATTAATTTGCCACTATATATACAGATATATGCAAGTATCCAATGTTCTGTAAATAATCTGTCTATAGGACAACGAGAGTGTTTTAGGAGCATCTAGCACCCGATTTTTTTATTGGGATTCTTCCTCCTCTCTTCCTCGCCTTTGGCATCGTCCTCCGACCGCTGCTCCATCTACTGTTTCTCTTCCTCCTCCCAAAGCTCACCGCCACCATCGGCTGCCGCCACCACAATAGAAGACAGATCGGTGCCACCACTGTTGGGGGAGAAGCTTGCTGAAACCCTAGCCACCATTGTTGGTGGGCATAGATCTAGCGGCATGAGGAGGAGCGGTCACTGTCGGTGGGCATTAATCTAGCGGCAAGAGGAGGAGGGAGGAGGAAGGAGGGGGGAAGGAGTCTACCTCGCCAACGCCGCGGCCATGGCCGGGGAGAACCTGCGAGGATCCGCTATGAGCGCCATGGTCGCCGGGGAGGAGCTTGGGGCGCCGAGGAGAGGGAGGTCGTTGACGACCTCATGTGTGGTGGGGGGGAGGGGAGGACGGGAGTGAGGAAGGGAAGAAATCGAGTGTTAGGACACTCTGTTGTTGTTTAGCATTCCCCTTCTGTAAATGGTATTCATGTGCATGTGAATGAAGGATCCTATCTAGCTGGTACTTAGTGGCGGAGCCATGAATCATACATGAGGGGGGCCGGTCGAAAATAGTCAACGTGTAAAAACTAAGCACAACTCAAACGATTAGATTATTTGTGGTGATATTTTGAGTTAAATTATCAATTTGACATTGTCGCTCGTATTTTTTTTACATGTATTTTGGATCTAATGTATTATTCTTTTAGTGGTGGACGATATGTCTAATGATAACAAGGCTCTGTGGTAATTTAAAAAATCTTAAGACCTACCGGTTTAGTTTGGAGGTATTTATAGAGATGATTTGTGTATCTAGCTATGTTTTGTATGACTTTATATCTACTCCATCCATCTCAAAAAAGTATCGCTATGAGATTCTTGTTGGTTAAACTTTTTTAAATTTAACTTGATTTATAGAAAATATTATTAATTTATATCTCTAAATAGGTTTATATTATGAAAATATATCCAACGATCTAGCTAGTGATACTAATAATACTAATATTTTCTTTTATACATTTGGTCAAAATTGAAAATATTTTATTTCTTGGAAAGTAAGAATGATACTTTTTATTGAACAAAGTACAAGATACTAAGGGTCCATTTGGATCCCTTCGTTTTGGAGGAATTAGAATTCACTCAATAAACTAGTCTATTTGCCTTGGAATTTGACATTCCACCACTTTCCAAGGTTCACATATATGTCTATCTCAAATTCATAGGGTGTGAGAGGGAAATGAATTCCATAGATCACCATGCTAGATTTCTACTTTGCAACTTATAACATTCTCTTCAACTTACTCGCGTACAATAGAGATACAACGTATGAGTATGTCTCTTGTATAAACAACAATAATATATAAATATAATTCATATATAATCATATTAGCTTAATTAATATGTGTCTAAATTATGATTCTTAAAATAAATTCAATTCCAAGCATCCAAACGGAGCATAATAGATTTATATGACTATAATTTTGTTATATTCTACCTCTCAATATAAATAAAATTCTAATATTATATAGTAGTAAAAAAATTTATTATGAAATGTTAGGGGGGCCATGGCCCTGTCAGCCCCCCCTTGGTACTACCATACCACTACTACACGTTTAAGTTTGTGAGACACTATGCCGGAGCTGCTCCTGTGAGTATCAATACGTCAGTGTTTTATTTTTTTCATTTTCTTGTCTGACATGACCTTTTGCAGCCTCCTCCGTCAGAAGGTTCGAACAACCGCCACGCTCCTGGATGGAACCCGGCCGGGGGTCAAGCAGGCGGCAGTTCTCAGGGGTGGCCCGGTTGGCCGGGGGTGCAGTAGATTGAACTTTGGACTATCCTCGTATGTTACTGAACTCTCATGTTGTATTGTCCACCTTGGTATTGAACGATTTGAGGACATATATGTTATTGAACTATGTGATGTGATATATATATGTTTTGTGACGTGAAATGTGATATATATGTGATATGTGATATATATATATGTTTGATAGTGTCGGAGAAAAGAAAAAACAGAAATAAAAAACAAAAATTGGCCTCTTTGCCGAGGGCGGCTCTCGGCAAAGAGGCCCTTTGCCGAGGGCTATGACCATGACCCTCGGCAAAGCTGAACCAGAACGCCATTTCCCCAGCTTTGCCGAGGGCTTTGGTCATAGCTCTCGGCAAAACGCAGCCTTTGCCGAGGGTTTTTGTCATAACCCTCGGCAAAGGTGAGAACCAGAACGCCATTTCCCTAGCTTTGCCGAGGGCTTTGGTCAGAGCCCTCGGCAAAGTCCGAGTTTTGCCGAGAGTCGGCCCCGGTTAACTCTCGGCACAGAAAAATAATAATAAAAAAATTATCTCTTTGCCGAGAGCCGTTTATTGAAGCTCTCGGCAAACATTTTCCGAAAAAAAATATAAAGCGTTTGCCGAGAGCCAGGTTAGCCGGTCCTCGACAAACATACCGTCAATAGGGACGTGCCGTTAACGGCCACTTTTCTTTGCCGAGAGCCGCTCGGGACCCTCGGTAAAAGGTTTGCCAAGAGCCCGACAAATGACCCTCGGCAAAGGCTCCTTTGCCGAGAGGATTTTTGCCGAGAGCTCTTTGCCAAGAGCAGCTCTCGGCATAGGCTTCGCCGAGCGTCAAAGGGTCTTTGCCGAGTGCGAGAGCAGCTGTTTTCAGCAGTGCATCATCCTGATGATATGACGGTCGATAAGTTCCGGCACCAATAGTACGTACGTTGGGGTGTCAGCTACAGGCTACAGCTAGCAATGGGGATTGCGTTGCATGCTTTGCAGCATCCCAGAGCAAAGAACTGATTCGATCCCCTTTGTGGAGCAGTGACACTGTGACTTGCCCGTATCTTACCATCAACTTAAGTTTTTGGATTGAATTGGTCGGTGCATGCAACTTAACATGGTACCAAAGTCAAATGTGTCGAGTTCAAATCCTGGTAGGCACAATTAAATAATTGTTGTCTGTTCCTATTCCACGCCTTATAGGCTATCAAAGCCAGAGGTCTCGAGTTCGAATCCTGGTAGGCACAATTAAATAAGATAATTATTGCCTGCTCCTATTCCACGTCTGAGGCCTGAGGGAGCCTTTACGTGAGGGGAGTGTTGGAGTATAAGTGAATTGCCCGTCTCCTGAGGGAGCCTTCACGTGAGGGGAGTGTTGGAGTATAAGTGAATTGCCCGTCTCTTATGTTGGAGTATAAGTGAATTGTCCGTCTTTTTCCATCAGTTTAAGCTTTTGGGTTGAACTGGTCAGGTACCAAAGCCAAAGGTCTCGAGTTCGAATCCTGGTAGACACAATTAAATAAAATAATTGTTGCCGAGTGTTGGAGTATAAGTGAATTGTCCGTCTCTTCCCATCAGTTTAAGCTTTTGGGTTGAACTGGTCGGGTACCAAAGCCAAAGGTCTCGAGTTCGAATCTTGGTAGGCTCAATTAAATAAAATAATTATTGTCTGCTCCTATTCCACGTCTGAGGCCTGAGGGAGCCTCCACGTGAGGGGGAGTGTTGGAGTATAAGTGAATTGTCCACCTCTCTCCATCAGTTTAAGCTTTCAGGTTGAACTGGTTGGTGCATGCAACTCAATAACACTGACACATAAGGCAAACAACCCGGTAGAGAAGAATGTGCTGAACCCATAAGACATGAAACGAATGTTGTTGCTCAGCAATATTCCCCGCAAATAAAGCTAATGTCATTCTACTTTAAAATATATGATAATCTGCATTGAGTTCTGTTATTAGGATTAGACGACATGCATGTGGCCGGCTTCAGGATTGATCCAAGAATGTTAAGCATGCCATTCTACTTTTTTTGGGTGTAATTAAGAATGTTAAGCATGCCATTCTACTTCTTTTGGTGTAATTATGTTTTACTTGAGAGTTTGCATGTGCAGCCGCTTTGCTCGTCACCGAAGCAAGCATATATCCAGACACCAAAAGCGCAAAAGCTAGGATTCTCTCTCACTTCATCTCTACAAGCTTATTATTATTTAAATACGAGATGAGAACCGGACAGCACCATGCATGCACGCTTGCTTATTCCCCTGAATATAATAGAAAAATGAGGCCGCTGAGAACCTATGCGGCGGATTGCGCTGGCAACCTGATGGAGAAACGAAGGTAATAACACATGACTTATTGAAGCTTCTTGTTTTTTTTTTGTCTATTTAAATACTCTATATAAATATCGGAATGCACGTGTGAAAATGGCGGCTAATGGAGCACAATGGCACAGACCTAGTTTTTTGGAATTAAAAATGGGCTCTGTTCTTCTTTCTTTTTTTCTGTTTCCCTCAAATTAAGTCCATATCTATGTGCTGTGAGCCTGTGAGGTGATAAGACCATCAGCGAAAAAGCCCCTATATCACTAATATATCGGCTGACGACATAAGCAATCTCTATTATTAGCAATGTTGGGCTTTTTTAACTTGTAGCCAATGGAAACACGGTTCATTTTCCTTTGTTGGTCCACTTTTTCATGTTATCTTTTTGGAAATGATTTTTCTAGTCGTCTTAGGCGACCGCATGAAAGAAATTGTTTGGGCTTACAACAATTGTCTCAAAAATTCAGTTCTTATCGGCACATTTTAAACTGTTAGCCAAAATGTCCTTTGCTCAGTGACTTTTTTTTAGTGTGGCCATTTGCCCAGCTGTGTGTACAAACCTACAGTCGCATATATAAACACCTTTTGTAGTAGTGTCGCATTAGTGAAACTGGTCCTCGACAACGAAAATGTTTTTTTTTTCAATTTATAGGGGCAAGCGTACTCAAATCATCTCCAATATATAGGGACCCTAAACTAGGCTGTTTGAATAACAATTATATCCCACCTTGAAGTATGTTGGAGAGATATACTAATGATACATCACCTTATCTAAGACGCGGTGGTTTCTCAAAAACAACCACCTTATTAGGTCATTAATTATTAGTGAAAATCTATTTTCAGAGGCGAACAACCGAATAGACCCGCCTCGGTTAACATATATTGACTGATGTGGGCATCCTAATGGAATCGTCTCGGTAAATCATTAACCGAGGTGGGTATTCTAACTCAAACACCTCGGTAAATCAGGCCCAACTCGCTAGCTCATACCAGCCCACTACCATCTCCAATATATAAAGAAGAGGAGTTAGGGCTTCATTCACACCCAATTCTCCCTCACCGATGCCCCAGCCTATCGGCCCCCACAACACGACCCATGCATCTCTCCACTCTCTCTCCCTCCCTCCCTCCACTCTCTCACTCGTGCCCTCCCTTTCTCTTCTGGCGACCCTCCCATCCAGGCACATGGTCATGGGGGCGTGGCCTCGCGCGAGCAATGCGCGGTGGTGGTGGCTAGGGCATCAAACCGCCTCGAAAAAGGTCCCAATAATCATGACGTTTGATCTGATGTGGTTGGCCAAAACGCCTCAGTTAAGCTCTTTTGTCTGCCTCGGTTAATATTTTGTGTAGTAGTGTTATTAGAATCTTCATCCTTAGTTATATTTTCGTAGTATACCCATTTATTTGATGTCGTAAACCTTTGTGTTTCCCTCCTCGGTCAGCATGGGCTTGGAGCACGCGGAAGAGACGTGGGACCGGTGGGAGATCCATTGTCTGATCCTCGCGAGCCTCTCGCTACAAGTCTTCCTCTCCCTCACGGCGGACCTACGGAGACGCCACGCGTCGTGGGTGCTGAGCACCGCCCTGTGGCTGGCATACCTGTCGGCCGACACGGTGGCCGTCTTCGTGCTGGGCCACCTCGCGGTCCACGCGCAGGGGCCGAGCCACGAGCTCATGCTGTTCTGGGCGCCGTTCGTGCTGGTCCACCTGGGCGGGCAGGACAGCATCACGGCCTTCTCCAAACAGGACAACGAGCTGTGGAGGAGGCACCTGCTGGGGCCTGATCACCCAGACAGCAGTGGCGGCATACGTGGTATCCAAGTCGTCTTGGTCGGACGCCCGGCTCAGGGCTGCCATGGTGCTCATGTTCCTGTGCGGATTCCTCAAGTATGCCGGGAGAACATTGTGCCTTTCCTCAGCCAGTCCAACGAGTCTCAGGATGCAGTCCCTGGGTAGATTGTCAATGACGCTAAGGCGTCTGCAGGAAGCGCAGCAGGAACATGTGACGTCCCACGGTGAACCTCCTGGACCATGGAGACGAGGTGGAGGTGTTAAAGATCGACCTATTTGAAGTGATGTTCCATACTGATAGATGTTGGGAACATGTAAAGAGCAATGATTTTGATAGGTTGATCGAAGTGGACGACATCATGTTAGTGGATACTCCGGTTGATAGCGTGTTGATTACCATAGCTGCAGATGAGTTACAGGCGGACATGCTCAAGGACTTTAAGGACCGGCAAGACCGGTGCATTGCCTACCAGTACGTGGCCGCATGTTTGGTACGATCCTACCAAATCCTATACACTAAGGCACCACTTCCTTCCTTCCTTGGTGAGTTAGCCGACGTAGGTGATGTGTGTGCGTGTAAGAAGGATCCATTCTGGAGCCAAATATTCTTGGCCATGGCACTTGTACACACCCTCTTCAACTGTATTTCAACCGCGATAGCCCTGGTGCTCTTTGCGTCTGCTCAGAAGGAGGGCCACCACCATAGCAAAGCAGATATCACCGTGTCCTACACATTGCTTGCTGGGGCCATAGCCCTTGATATGCTGCCTGCCTTCACATCCATTATCTCCCTTGCCACAAAACCATTCCGTCCTGGAACGGTGCCTGAATGTGCAGACCTCAGTTTTAATAGCTGTGGTCGGCCTCGTGGCTGGCGCACAACAAAGCAGTGGTCAGAAGAGCTAGCACAGTACAGCATGACCAGGAGGTACAGTAGTACTAGTACTACTGTGGAGGACTGCCATACCTGAGGAACTGGATGTTAGATGATATGTATCATAGTCATCCAGGCAACCGAGTCAAGTAGGTTTGTTAGAGGTTGTTAGGATAGACACCTGAGTTTTATATGTAAATTACCGAGACCTCCGAGATGTACGTATTCCTGAGTATATAACATGCAGTCCAGAGATCAGATTGATCGTCTGGTTCCCTCATTCCCTCATATGGTATCGAGCTTTTTTCGTTCCTCCCGGAACTGATCCTCATGGCCGCCGGCTCTTCCTCCTCCGATGCCATGCCTGCTTTCGCGTTTGGCTTCCTGCCGCCCGTATCTGAGAAGTTGACTCGCGCTAACTACAACATGTGGCATGCGCAAGTCTCCTCCACCATCAAGGGCGCGCAGATGGGGAACTACATCAAGACCGGCGCTGCTCCACCCGCGGCGCTCATCGATGGCGCCGTCGATGCGACCACCGGCAAGAAGGGCGACCCGGTGCCGAACCCCGCCTACCAGACGTGGATGACTCAGGACCAACAGGTCCTTAGCTATCTCTTCTCGTCCTTGTCGAAGGAAATCTTCGCGCAAGTATCGTCTGCCACCACCGCAGCCGAGCTGTGGGCTGCGGTCCATGCCCAGCATGCCTCCCAATCCCGTGCCCGTATCATCTCCACCCGGATGGCCTTGGCCACGGCGACAAAAGGCACATCATCCATCGCCGACTACTACACCAAGATGAAGGGCCTCGCCGACGACATGGCTTCGGCGGGCAAGAATCTGGAAGATGACGATCTCGTCACCTACATCCTCACGGGACTCGGTGAAGAATTTGAATCTGTCATCACTGCTGTTGCCAACAGGGTCGAGCCGATCACCGTTCCAGAGCTTTATGCTCAGCTGATCGCGCACGAGCAACGCAAGGAACTGAACTCTGGTGGCAACGGTGGCGCGGCCCCGTTCTCTGCCAACGCCGCGACCAAAGGGCACCGCCATGGCGGGGGTTCCTTCAACAACCCGCGCAGTCGTGACGGGAACAATCGCGGTGGTCGCGGTGGGGGCAGCCGCGGCCGTGGAAACAACAATGGTGGTGGCGGAAACGGCCATGGCCGAAACTTTCAGTCCGGGGTCTTCTGCCAAATTTGTGGCAAGGAAGGGCACCCGGCGTACCGCTGCCGCAAGCGATTCGACAACAACTTCAGCGGTCCACCTCAGAAGAGCGTCTCCTCGGCCACGTCCAGTTCGTACGGCATAGATACGAACTGGTACATGGACAGCGGTGCCACCGACCATATCACCGGCGAACTGGAGCGCCTCACCACCCGCAACAAGTACCACGGCGGAGATACTGTTCACGCTGCGGACGGCGCAGGTATGGAGATCGCACATGTCGGTCAGAGTACTGTGTCTTCCCCTAGTAGAGTTTTTCATCTAAATAATGTTCTCCATGTTCCACAAGCAAATAAGAGCCTTTGTTCAGTAAATCAACTTGCTAGAGATAATCATGTTTATCTTGAGTTTCACCCCAATCACTTTTTAATCAAGGAACAGGGGACGATGAAAACTCTCCACAAAGGCCGATGTGAAGCTGGGCTCTATCCGTTGCCTGCATCATCCACCTCGCCATTCTCTTCATCTGCAAATAAACAAGTCTACACTGCCGTCAAGCCCTCCACCTCCCTGTGGCATCACCGCCTCGGCCATGCCTCATCCCGGGTCGTCAAGCACGTCTTAGATCGGCATAGGCTCCCTTTTGTTCTTGATTCTAGTGACCAGAAAATTTGTGATGCATGTCAACAAGGCAAAAGTCATCAGTTGCCTTATCCTAAGTCTGTTAGTGTGTCCAAGGGTCCTCTGGATCTTATTTTCTCTGATGTCTGGGGTCGTGCGCCCACATCTGTTGGACGTTTTGAATATTATGTTTCCTTCATTGATGACTACAGCAAGTTCACTTGGATTTACTTACTTCGTCATAAATCTGAGGTGTTCAAGTGTTTTACTACTTTCCAAACTCTTGTAGAGCGCCAACTTGGACGCAAAATTCTTGCGGTTCAGTCTGATTGGGGTGGTGAGTACCAAGCGCTTAATTCTTTTTTTAATAAAATTGGCATAGCCCATCATGTCTCTTGCCCTCATGCACACCAGCAAAATGGCTCTGCCGAGCGGAAACATCGCCATATTGTAGAAGTTGGTCTTTCCCTCCTTGCTCATGGCTCTCTTCCTCTCAAATTTTGGGATGAAGCCTTCTTGACCGCTGTCTATCTCATTAATAGGTTACCTTCTAAGGTTATCCATAATGAAACTCCGTTTGAGCGCCTGTTGGGTGAGACTCCAGATTACAGTCATCTTCGCGTGTTCGGTTGTGCAGTGTGGCCGAACCTTCGCCCTTATAACTCTCGGAAACTTGAGTTTCGTTCTAAACAATGTGTCTTTCTTGGGTATAGCACCCTTCACAAGGGGTACAAGTGCCTAGATCCAAAACAAGGGCGTGTATATATATCTCGTGATGTCATCTTTGATGAACACATTTTTCCCTTTGCCTTTCTCCACCCCAACGCTGGTGCTCGTCTTCGACAGGAACTTGAACTTCTACCTGACATGCTTTTAAACAACTCTACTAGTCTCGGGGATTCACATTTACTTGCTCCACATGGTGCATCTCCTAAAGCTGTTAATGCCCCTGCAAGTTCTCCTGTCTCTGGTGTTGACACAGGTACAACTAATGGCGACCATACAGTGCAAGCGGAGCCTGGTATGCATCATTTCATGTGTCTCCCGTTGGGGCACAACACGCCACCCGAGGCTCTTCCGTCTGATGGCGCTGCTGGTACCGGTGAATCTCCCTCGGGTTCCAACACGGGCACTGGTGGTGATAACGTGGTCTCGCACGGGGTTGCTGCGACTCCGTCAGCGGGCGCAGGGTCCTCTACACCAAGTCCTGCGCCACAGCACTCACTCGCCGGGCTTGGTGCTCCACGGCCGGATCCTGCCGGCGCGGGGGTTGCTGCCGCCTCCTCGCCAACTCCTGCCCCTGAAGCTCCTGCTCAGATCCTCCCCACGGGATCCTCTGTGGTTGCTGCACCGGTGCCTCCCTCATCTTCGACAGCTGTTCCTTCTCCTCCACGGGTGCCGAATCGCCCGGCCACTCGACTTCAACGTGGTATTCGCCAGCCAAAACAGTTCACTGATGGCACGGTGCGCTGGGGCATGCTGGCCAGTCGCCCTTCAGAAGAACCCTCCACTCTTGATGCCGCCCTTAATGATCGCAATTGGAGCGCAGCGATGGACAAAGAGTATCAAGCCTTAGTCCAGAATAAAACCTGGCATCTTGTGCCTCATCCGAAGAGCAAGAATATTGTTGGTTGCAAGTGGGTTTACAAGATCAAGCGCAAGGCTGATGGCTCAATTGACCGATACAAGGCACGACTCGTTGCTAAGGGCTTCAAACAACGTTATGGCATTGATTATGAAGAAACCTTTAGTCCAGTTGTCAAAGCAGCCACTATTCGTCTTATTCTGTCTGTGGCTGTGACAAAGGGATGGTCATTACGTCAACTTGATGTTCAAAATGCTTTTCTCCATGGTTTTCTTGAAGAAGAGGTCTACATGCATCAGCCTCCCGGGTATGCTGACAAGGCTTATCCTAACTATGTATGCAAGTTGGACAAAGCTCTTTATGGCTTGAAACAAGCTCCACGGGCATGGTATGCTCGCCTCTGCAATAAACTGCAAGCACTTGGTTTTGTTCCTTCACGAGCAGATACCTCTTTGTTCTACTACAACAAGGGCTCATACGTTATGTTTGTCTTGGTATATGTTGATGACATCATAGTGGCAAGTTCCTCTTCATCAGCCACCGCAGCCCTACTTAAAGATCTCCAAGCTGAGTTTGCTCTGAAAGACTTGGGCGATCTTCACTTCTTTCTTGGTATTGAAGTTAAAAGAGTTGGTGATGGCCTGCTGTTGTCTCAAGAGCGCTACGCCACTGATGTTCTCTCCAGGTCCGGCATGGATCGTGCAAAGCCAGTTGACACACCGCTATGCGTCTCGGAGAAGCTCAGTCTTACTGTTGGAGATCCACTTAGCCCTGAAGATGCCACTCGCTACAGAAGTGTTGTTGGAGCTCTCCAATATCTGACGCTAACACGGCCTGATTTATCCTTTTCCGTCAATAAGGTGTGTCAGTATCTTCATGCTCCTACAACTGCTCATTGGAGTGCAGTCAAGCGAATATTACGCTATGTGCGCGGCACAGTTAGTTTGGGGCTCAGAATCAAGAAGTCCAGCTCTATGCTTGTTAGTGCCTTCTCAGACGCTGACTGGGCAGGGTGTGTTGATGACCGTCGTTCCACCGGAGGCTTTGCAGTGTTCCTAGGCAGCAACTTGATCTCATGGATGGCAAGGAAACAAGCTACTGTTTCTAGATCAAGTACTGAAGCGGAGTACAAAGCACTAGCTAATGCAACTGCTGAAATTATGTGGGTTCAAAAATTGTTGAAAGAACTGCAGATTCGGTGTCCTTCAGTTGCACGCCTTTGGTGTGACAATTTGGGAGCTAAATATCTCTCTGCAAATCCTGTCTTCCATGCCCGGACTAAGCACATCGAAATTGACTTCCATTTTGTTAGGGAGCGAGTAGCTGCAAAGCTGTTGGAGATCAGGTTCATTAACTCAGGTGATCAACTCGCTGACGGCTTCACCAAGGCTATTCCTGCTGTGAAGCTTCAACAGTTCAGAACCAATCTTAATCTTCTTAGTGGCTAAGATTGAGGGGGAGTGTTAGATGATATGTATCATAGTCATCCAGGCAACCGAGTCAAGTAGGTTTGTTAGAGGTTGTTAGGATAGACACCTGAGTTTTATATGTAAATTACCGAGACCTCCGAGATGTACGTATTCCTGAGTATATAACATGCAGTCCAGAGATCAGATTGATCGTCTGGTTCCCTCATTCCCTCATACTGGATCCTTGAGCGTCCACCCTTTGCTACCTGCTGTCCCTGGCTCCTTGACATAACACGAACACCTGTCACACATGATCTCAAGCTGTTCGTCCTTGACAGGTTGTTATTGCTGCAAACCAGGAGAGAAGCAGAGTGGGACTTTGCCAGCTTCCGTGGCGAGAGAGCGCTCCGGAAGTGGATAGACCGCAGCCGCCGTCAGGTTCAAGAACCAGCTGAAAGCAGGTCTGCTGCAGGCTACGATGCAGTGCACAAGAGCCTGAGCCTCAGCAGCAGCAGAGTTGATTTCCCAGCAAGCGTGCTCATCTGGCACATTGCAACAGACATCTGCTACTTCTCCTCATCAGGGGACAAAAGAACTGGCACAGCAGCAGAACCGGCCAGCTGGTGAAACGAATAAGAAGATCGAAGATGGTGCTGAGCAGACAACTCTCTCATTACATCATGTACCTAGCTAGTGTTCAAGTGCGATGTCATGCTTGCAACCAACTCCCGCCTTGTGCATGAGAAAGCTCAACAACAACTCAAAGAATACTTTCGACAAGCAGGCATCATGTACCTAGTGTCTCAATCCCAAGACAGCAGCATCAAGACGAATAATGAAGCGCCGGCCAATAACAAGCAGGATGTTGCTGCTACCTCTACCTCCAGTGGGAGTGGGAGTGGGACGACACTGGAACTTGTGCAGAGGACGGTGGAAGCGCTTGACACTCCGGTGCTACCTCAAGCCCTTTGCCGTGGCCCAGGAGCTGCTGATTGACAACGGCGACGAAGGTCACCGCTGGGAACTCATCCCGGAGGTGTGGCTAGAGATGCATGCTTTTCTACACGGCGCCTCGTTGCGGAGCCGCTTTCCACTACGAGCATCTCAGCACCGGTGTGGGGGGGGGAGTTCATCACGCATGTTCTGTTTCTCATGCGTTCTCTAGGCCCTTTTATGCCAAAACCTGCTGGTGCGTAATCATAGGTACGTCCTTCGATTCTCCAAGAGTCACCTGTCATACAATAAGTATATGTCAATATAGGTCGCAGTAACTATTACGTGAGAACACTTGCTTTTGTAATAAGTTCCCAGTTTCTTTTCCCTTGTGGCAAGAGAATTAATAGACATGCATATGGGACATTTTTCTATTGTGATTCCAGTTTATTTTACAAATTGGGATGTGAGGTGTGTAATGAGGTAATTAATGGCTTGATTTCTGTACCATGTACGTGTTAGATCCCGCGATCGCCGAGTTGGAACCATGGTTGCGAAACACGTGATCGAAGATCCTGCTCCCGTTCCTCACGGTCTCGTCCGCGCGCATAAGCACACGCGACGTCCCTATGACGACTCGTCACTCTCCTCCCCTATATATATACTAGATAGTGTACCCGTGCGTTGATACGGGACAATTAAACTTTTATAGAAAAATAAACATATCGCATGATAAATTAATCGTGTGTTATACACTTGTACTATTAATAAAACGATGTCCGCAACATTCCATTTGTAGTCAATCATCAGTATTACATGAGTTTTACGAAGATCGAACAATTATAATATGAGTCACTTTGATGTGAACAAATATAAGTATCGAGTCACTTAATTAGACCATGGTGGCAGCGATCGATCGAAAGATGTCAGCACAGGAGACCTTGCTGGTTGACCGCTACACCATCGATGGCGTCATGACGGCCTACTTATTGTGGGAGCATGTCCTGTTGAATCCCTATATGCGCTAGTAGAGACAGTCATGGAAGAAGAGATGGAGCATCTTTAGTGCCACAAAGCAAACGTGAGATCACCTGACCACGGCACAAGGCGGTGGCGGTAATTACAAATCATGCGTCAAATTCTCGATGATGACCATCCGACACTGCATGAGACAGTAGGGTTTATTTGGTATTAAAAGCAGGATGAAGATAGAAGCAGTCTCCATTTCAAGAAGTAAAACCTTTTCATGCTCAGGATTACTACTGACCTCCGTCCCACTTTTTTCCTATCATCGCTGACAAGCTGAACGAAGCCAACACACGACACTGAACTACTTCATAGTACAATACATGGGCACATGGCTAGCTAGCACTTGTTGCAAAGGAGCAAGGGTAGCAGCTGGTTTGTTACCTTACCGCTTGTTGCTGGATGAGATCACAAAGGGGCCAAAAAGCTGAAGACACATTTAGTTTTCATCATCAATTATAAAATACCATTTGGTGTTGTTGGTCGTGCATTTTAGGGCCATACCATTTATTATATGTTCCATGCATGTGTGCTAATAGTACATCATCTGCGTGCTCTAGCCTCTTTTTATTGTTCAAGAAAAAGGTATTGTTGACTATTAAATACCATAGCCCTAAGGATCCTTGTTCATGATCTTCGTCAAGAAATCATTTGCATATTGGTGTCACTGAACTGGGGTACTCAACCTGCACAAGGCGAGAACAATGTAACTAATGGCCAGCCAATCCCAAATTAAGAAACAAATAAAGGAACATCATGGAAAGAAAACGTCAACAACATAATCTACACATATTCAAAAATCATGACAATCTTCTAATAAGTTACTACTGAAAACATCACTAATAAAGTCATAAATGGCTACATCTAAAGTTCAAGATGAGAATTCAAACACCATGTAGCTCCCTCATCTGTTGGCGTGGAGGTCTAGTTCAGAAATATGTAGTTCTTTATTGTTGTATCGGTACCATGAATAATGTGCACCAAAAACAGTAAAGAACCAAGATGATCATTTATGGTTTCCAAACCTACTTGATGATCTTCTGTGCAACAACGGCTAGACTCACCCTTGGGGTTGGGGTAGCCACTGATACCAGTCGCTCCAAGGATCTCGCCATGTCCAAAAAGTCTGGCAGGAAGGACACAGGCTTTGGCTCGGCAAAGAAGTTCCAGTCCGTGCCGAGCCCGCCGCCCCTGCTAGAAAGTTGCAAGAACTCCGAGTAGTAGCCAACGATTATATCACCAAAAGTAATTGCACTTATATCTCATATTACCACTTACATTATATCACTGTTTTTTTATCCTCCAAATTCAGTACAACATCTCCTATACCCTCCTCTAAGATCACCAAAAGCAATTGCATAAAAATACATTAATTTTAATGTGTATCTAGACATGTGTATATCTAAGTGCATAAAATATGTACCTAATGCAAAAGTAAAAGCATTTTATAATTTGGAGAGAGCAAATAATTAACACATATATGAAAGAAATATCTTATCTGTATCATGTTTTTTTTTAAAAAATAAGGTTTTCATTTGAGTCCAGACATGGTAATTGAAACACCTTGTATCGTCAAATGTCTTCCAAGCATATCTTAGAGTTCATTTTAGCTAAGCGCCTTCTTGGAAGCCAATGGTGAAAGATCTACCATCAATAATTAAGTTGTTTAGATTGTGGTGATCCTTCAATATTGTTCAGAATTACATCAAGGTGGATGTTCAAATTTAAGTCAGTACCACATATATATTTGATGATAACAATGTGCTGGCACATTACTGCTGGAAAAAATGCATAGTAACTTCTCAAATGAGAGATGTTATCAAGCATGCTTGTCAATGTTACAATATTTGTGATATTTTATTTTTGAAGACAGGAAAATTTAATTGTAACGCTTCTCATCCATTTACGTAATACGAACAAGAACAAGTAGATTCCTCTTGAAGAGGTACCTGTAAATCACAAGACAGTTGTGATAGATAAGGATTCCAACTAAGCTATCCCATTTTACTACCCATGTGCTTCCCTTCTTAATATTTGCACTTTTTACCAAAATAACTTGTACCTTGGAGGTTTGGCCTTGCCGCTGATCTGAGCAGCTTCTCAAGTGATGGGAACCTTCTACTCCATATACTTTACGTCTTTGCTTAAGAAATAACCGCAATATGCCTTTTTTATACAGATGATATGCAATTTTCAAAAGTTCATCAGTGACATATTCTACTTGAAAAGCCAATTCAAGCTAAAGGTCATTAGGAGTCCAGATAGTGAGTATTTGGTGCAACGTTTTCCCCATGTAGCAATTCATTTGCTATAACGTTGAACTCATCGGATGGAACGAGCACTGACAACTACATAGCTAGCCAAAGTGTGTGCGCTGGGCAGCGATGGTGAGGCAGTGAAGACCTCCTGCAGGTTGGCGAGGACGACCTGAAGCAGCACAATTGTTTGAATGTTAACTCTGAACCTATCTTATTTGTTTGAATGTTATGTTAAACCTGATGCAAAGGTATTAACCGACCCTAAGGAAGACATCAAATTGATCATGCCTAGGTTAATTGATCGTTGGCTGAGATATATGAAAATGCATGACCAGGTGTGCTACATTCTGCCCCTGTTTTTTATATCATTCAATTGATCATCACAGACCCAACTGTTGTGCTACCCCAGTTACCACAAATAACTATTTTTTTCTATCGGACAGGTTGAATGCAATGGTGAGAAAAACAAAAGGAATGAACCTATTATGTACCTGAGCATGAGAGAGGGGAGATGGTGTGTTAGATCCGCAAATCAGCTCCTGAAATAGCCAAGATCCTCAAGAAAGCACGGAGGGGAAAAATTAGACCTAAATTAGTTTTAATCAACATTTCAGCTGTCAAGAACTCAATCTTACACTCCTAAAGCTGAAATTCATATCTCATCTTGTCCAACCAGAGAAGTAGCGGCATTGCACACATACAGAGAAAAAACAAAGAATAAAATAAAAAGAAACCTGGAAAGAATAAAATAAAAAGAAACTTGGAGAGGCCCGCGGAGGTGGTTCTTGCACGGCTGCTGGAGAGGCCCGCGGAGGTGGTTCTTGCATGGCTGCAGGCGGACGGGTGAGGCGGACTCGGTGGCAGCGGCGAGGGCGGGTCGGGGTGGCGGCCGCCGCCGGGCGGGGCGGAGCGGAGCGGAGCCGATGCCGCTGCTCGCAGGGACAGGAGACGCGGGCGCTCATAGCCGATGCCGCTGCTCGCAGGGACAGATGTCGTGGTAGATGCGAGACAGAAGGGAGTGACGCAGGGGCAGGAGGCACGGGCGCTCAATGCCCTCGGCAGCGGCGGCAGCCTCGAGGGCAGGTTCCTGCACGGCTGCAGGCGGACGGGCAAGGCGGACTCGGCGGCAGCGGCGAGGGCGGGCGAGCTGAGCGATAGCGTGTGGGGAGCGCCGCAAAGATTAGGAAGGAGGCGGCGAGATGTTCGCATGCAGGCGGCGAGATTAGCGGACGGAAGACGAAAACATTCGCATGTCCCCAACGGACGGACGGACGGAGCGAAGGCAAGACCGCACGGAAAAGATGTCCCTGTTTCGTTCTTTTTAGTTGTGGGAGATATGTGTGACTCGCTCGCCGGTTGGCCGTGCTAAACGCCACCGACCACCGTGAGGGCGGAGCACCACACCTTCCCCCATGACGCCTCAAATTAAAACAGGAAGGAGCCAGGCTGCTGCTCGATGCCTTTCCCTTCTCTCACGTCACCTCCTACTGAGTACTCCCAGCTCGATGGCGTCGTCGGGCCCCTGCTCCCTTCAGCCATGGCCCTGCCACCGAGCCACCATGCCAAGTCAGCTGTCGACGCTCCACGTTGATCGCATAGGGTGCTGCCGTGGAACACGACCGCCCGGATCACCGCCGCCGTTACTGGTGGCACCGCAAACATGTCGTCGGTGTCCTCGCCAGTGACTGCATCGTCAGCATCCTCTTCGCCACCTCCAACCGTGGCTTCGTTGACGTATGTACATCTTCAACTCATACGCCGGTAAACCTCCCAACCCCAACCTCATGTGTTTCTCTGGCCATTGATATCTTAAACCCATGTTGATCGACTCTGAAAATGTGTTTGAACTATAGATGCTGCATTGTTAGTGAATTGACAAAAATAGGCAGTGTTAACAAAACTATACATTTTACGTTTGGAGTATGACAATAGGATAATGATAATGGCATGAAGATGAAGTTGTTCCAGTATTCACAGATTATGGAACTGAAAACTAATTAATCCACGTGTTGCAAACAATACATCTCAAAGTAAATCTAAAACTTCGAAATAAACAGAAATTGATGATCGATCAGAGCCAGAGCCGAGAAATGGATATAGATCAGGCTTTCATTTGTTGCCCCCAAGACTTTAACTCGATAGCCTCAGTGCTTAATTATCCCGCTGTCTTGTGCGCCCAAGACTTTAACTCGGTAGCCTCATTAGGCCGGGTACATTGGCAAAAACGGTATCACGTCTGCGCGTGGGTGGTAAAGGGCTCTCAAATTTAGCCTAGCAAATTTAAGGATTGGACTCAATAAAAATCAGATCATAGCATTATATGATTTTGAACTAAAATTATATTTGGGTGCGTAACAGGTAATGTCTTCGGCTCTTACAACGCCAATATCTGCTCAAAAGGAGGGCCACCAGCCCACCATAGTAGAGCTAATAGAGCAGACATCACCGTGTCCTACATAGTGCTTGCTGGGGACATAGTCCTGGATCTGCTTACAGGCAACGACTCCCGGGTAGCTGTGCATAAGAAAGCTCATGAAGAGAACTCACAAAACACGTTCCACAGGTTCATCTAGATGAGAAGGAAACTGCCATCGTGTTGTTTGAAGCAATGGACAAAGAAGCTACATGGTGGATCGGAAGAAGCTGTGAAGAAAGAAGAAGATGAACAGCAAGCAGGCTCAACGAGGGGGTTGTACGTCTGAAGAAAGAATACAGGCCGGAAGACAGAAGCTCACCGCTGGGAACTCATCTCGGAGGTGTGGCTGGAGATGCTTTTCTACATGGCACCTCGTTGTTGCGGCGCCGCTACGAGCATCTCAGAACCGGTGGAGAATTCATCACGCATGTTCTGCTTCTCATGCGTCTTCTAGGCCCTTTTAAGCCAAAACCAGCTGGTGCTTAATGAGATGCGCCCTTCTCCAAGTCACTGTGATATAAGTACTCTATATATGTCATATATGTAGGTGGCCCACAGCTACAGTTCTGCAAGAACACTTGCACTAAATTCCCAGCTGCTTCTTTCTCCCTTGTAGCATGCCTGGGACATTTGTCTGGTATGATTCCAGTTTTTCAATTCGGGGTATGATCGAGGTGTGTAGTGACTTTCAAATTTTTGCGTCATGTGTTAGATATGATTCTAAGATTGTTGTATTTAAAGATTCAAAAAAAGAGACTATTTTATTAGTCCCAACTCCCATACTAGCTCCCTTATGAAATGATCAAGATGAGCAAGACACATGATAAATTGGGTCCTCGATCTGCCAATTCAAAGCAAGCAAGCAACCAAGAGACAGGGGACAAAACGGGTCTCCTAATACAAAGTTTAAGGCAGAAGAAACCTAGTAATAAACCAATTCGCCCTAGCGCCTAGAACCTAGCTTGTGTGTCAGTTCCAAGTTTCTAACAAACAAAAAAAAAATGCAACCTAGTTCAAACCTTATTCTAACAACTTCAGAAATGTAAATTTCAAGATATCTCATAAAAGCAAATGCTAAAGAAATGTAATAGATAAAAATTGGAGCCTAAATTTTGAAGAATCGTTAACCTTCACTTAGGCTTTTATTTATCCTCACTTTATGTAAAAGGATTAACCTAGGATGGACTTTATAAGCTTTATACGTTGGTCTAACACATCTTTAACAAACAATATGGAACTAAACCATCTCTAATATTTCATTAACATGCACATGGGCCACTCCGCCACTATGGGCTAAAAATTCCAAACTGGGCACTCTGCATTTCGGTGGGATGGACACGAGGATGGTGGGTGGATCCTATTGAACCACACATACCACCATCTCGTTTATGCTTTTGTTCTCAATTCTCTCACAAATAAAAAGAAAGAAACATGGACACCGGTTTCGTGCGGAATTTTTCGCTACGCCATCGGTCCGCGGGTCGTGCGACCCTCGACGCCCGACCAACGCTCCCTCGACGACTAACAGGAAACAAAATCAATGAGTGACCGCGCCCCTGCGTTCGCTGCAACATCCCGCTCCCCTTTGGCACCGGAGGATCATCCGTCCGCGACGATCCACCGCCGCCAGAAGTCCACGCCCCCAAGTTACCGGCCTCCTCCGGATCTGCCGCCGTCCGCGCCCCCAAGCCGCCGGCCACCGCCGAATCTATCGTCGGCCGACCGCACCGAACGAGCAGCATCGGACGCCGCGCCCCCAAGGTCGAGGTTTCTTTCCCCTTCTTCTCTGTCGAGGTTTGTGTCCTCTTCTTCTTCTCAGTCTCCATGGTGTTGCTTGCCTCTCGATGGTGTTGTTGCGGCCTTTCGATTTGGTTAGGTTTTGACTAATGTCTCTTTTTATTTTCCAGAGGTTTCCAGCTAGCAGGAAACACTGGCGACGACCCACATCATCATCATGACTATCCCCTCCTCAATAATCGATTTCCGCCAACAGCGACGACCTGATTCCTTGGTGCCAGCCCCTTCCCAATCTCTTGAATACACCATTTTCTTTTTCTTTTCTAATTTTGTTCCACCTCTCTAATTTTCCTAGAATTAAATTGTCTTTCTGTTCTAGGATCTCCGAATCTACGGTCTTTTCTCAATGGCTAATGACTCCCATAACTATGGCGCCAAACAAAGCATGTATATTTGTTCTGTGCAACCTGCTACAAAGAACATGCTCAAACCTAGCTTCTAAAACAAATAAACCTAACTTATTCAGGTAAATGCTCTTGCTCTACATTTAAAATGACTGCCTATTTAAAATAGAATATAATTTATCTTCTATTTTTTTTAACCCATTATTAGTGAGGTCACTTCTAGACCTCCCTTTTCCAGGGAGTGCATTGGAGCAGCAGGAAGGTCAGTATCATCCATGCTATTAATAAGAAGGCGGGTGTGCCAAACATTTCAGCTAAGTGAACATTTAACATTCAGACAACCTTTCAATTTCAAATGCATGTTCCAAATTTTTTTTTGTAGCATTTTGTTGGTTCATTTGTACTATCTAATTTATGTAGATAATTTACAACATGGTTTCCTTAGTTCATTGTGGCATATTCATGAAATAGTTCACATCACCAGCTATGCTCTCCTACTTGGGTTCTGGTGCAAAGGAAATCCTGAAGCGGCGGGGGCTCTAGTGTAGAGGATTTCTATCCAATCACTCCTGACAACTGGAACCAAACCCTCTTCCAGCGTCTCTGCCACGCCACTCCGGCAACCGCAACCATGAGCTCGCCCATGTTGAGGATGTCGGTGACGTCGAGCCCTCGATGAAATCCTCTCCATATCTGTCAAGTGAGCATTCTGAAACTCGCTATTGTCATAGTAGAACTGGTATCGATTCTTTTGTTCCTGTGAAGTCGATCTGATGTTTCCGAAGCACGACTGGATACCAATAACAACTCAAATATTCAGTCTTTCTAATTGTGGGATCCATGGGTTGGCATACTTGTTTGTTTGCAATCTGGAGAGAGTATTGACCTGGTGAGCCCCTCTTCAGCTCTTCTATGCATAGAAGTTTATTGACCAACTAATGAGGTGATGATAGAAGTATGCCTTTATTTTCGTAGTTCTGACATGTGTTTGAGGAAATGATATACTGATCTGAAGGAAACTGCAGGTAAATACATTCAGATGGATAGAAATAATTTCTGGTTTTTCTAATACATTGATTTTTGATGGGTTTAATCAATAGAATTAGTCGTGAGAACTCCAATTAAAACTTACTTCAGTATTGCGTTTTGTCAGAGATTTTTTGTCATTTACTCATTCCAGTCATTTGTGTGATGTTATGCTGTATCTCAGAAGTGAAAAACCATGATTACTACATTCATTTATAGATTTCTGTTGGATAGATATGTGTTAGTGTTCCTAGATGAATTGCTTTGTTACCTGATAGAACAAAAAAATTCATTGTTGGCACCTGATTTGTTAGCGCAGAGGACAAAAGCGATACAGTAAAAAACTAAGAATTTTTTTGTTCATGTTGTACAATGATTTGGTATGCGTTTCTTAATTTTGAGTGGTTATTTTTACAAACATCTGTGACCCAGTAGCCTAACCAAAATCTACTTTATTTTCCCTCCGATGACTTGGCTACATTTTGGTACTATCCCTCTCTTCTAAGCATAGAAGTTTATTGACCTGCTGATGAGGTGATGATAGAAGTATGCCTTCTACTGCTGATGAGGTGGATTTTTCTTTAATAGATCCTCCGTATTTACTACTTGTCCATTATCAACCTCAAATCCATCATGGTACATTTTACTTTGATCAAATTATATATTCTTCAATGCAAGAAACTACAATTTCAATTGTTATATTCTTGGTTATTTGTGCCTTTTAAAATGTCTTGCTTTTAGACTTTACTATTTAGCTTGATCAATGCAAGAAGAAACTACTTCCTTCAAGCATATAGAAGGATCGGATTCTGAGAAATGTAGATTGTGAAAATTGTTGCAGCCCCTTAACCATGGTGATTTATTGATTTCTGTATTTAATTGTTCCGATCCTATCTTCTATTTTCTAATCTTCCAAGTAATTAGTTAGTTGATTTCTACTCCTATTGTCTGTTGGTTGATTGACCATTGTCTCAAGGTAGGTGAATCTTGCAAAGAATTGGTTAATTCATTTATTTTTGTAGGAGGTCATCATCACGCTACAAATTTGGGCCATACTTTTGCCAGATTTTTTGTTTGCCTTCTACTGTATCAGGTAAGTTTCATGGTGATTTATTGATTTCTGAATTTAATTGTTCCTATCGTCTATTTTCTAATCTTTCAAGTAATTAGTTAGTTGATTTCTACTCCTATTGTCTATTGGTTGATTGACCATTGTCTGAAGGTAGGTGAATCTTGCAAGGAATGGGTTTTATTTAATTTTGTAGGAGGTCATCATCACGCTATAGATTTGGGCCATACTTTTGCCAGATTTTTTTTTGCTTTCTACTGTACCAGGCTAAGTTTCCTATGGTTATGTTGTAGTTTCAGATCAAATGACTTTGTTTAGGGCTCTCTGAACTTCGTTCAATAGATCAAGAGCTACCATTTTTTCAAATTGAATGCAAAGCTCTTTTCAGCTTCAACAAACTGTATGTCTTCTATGCATTTCTGAATTAATATAAGCAATCCACCTATTAGGCAGCGTTGACTACAAAGGTATGTGCTCGACTCTAGATGTCCATAGTTAATTTATCTTCATGATTTTGGTGGATCTGGTAACACAAAATACAATGTATACAATACAGTTATTGCTTTCATGATCCATGCCTCTACATTGTGATATCTTTTGGATGCCTAGATCTTTACATTTAGCTACAATTTGGTTCAAATTTTGGTCTAATAACACTGCAGTCAATTACAGTATAATAGTTAGCATCTTTTGTTTGGTTTCAGGTGCCAGCGGCCTGATGAAGAGTCACATGCATGTGTGGAGACTATGTGGAGATAGATGTGTGGCCCATTTGTTATGCACGACATGCAAAGGATAGATGTGTGGCCCATTTGTTATGCACGACATGCAAAGGTTCAGCTAAAGATGCAGTGCTCGCAAAGCCGACCATCTCATGAAACACCAGCAGAGCAAACGTTTGAAAATCATAACTGTTGACGCTCACTAATGCTCATAATTAACCGTCAACTATTGCATGAAATAACACTAAATGAATCACAAAGCATAGTTGTAGGGTTTGAACTAACAAGTTCCACTAGTTTTGGTGCTCTCACTTGTTTTGTAGGACATCCATGTTTTTTACCATATAAAAGTATCTCAAGTGATGAAACAGAGCACACCATTGCGAAGACCTCATCGAGACAATCGAAACGGACATATGATTTGCTATATTTGGAGTCCCGGAGCGAGAGTCCTCGATGGATACGACTTGGAAGATTCGAGAACATTCCGGAACATTCCAGAAGACACGAGAAGGCGACCCACAGAAGGTGGGACCCACCTGCCATAGAGGCAGACCGATCGGTCTCCCTCCTAGGCCGGTCGGTCTGCTATTGGGCCCAATCTGCTCCTCCTTCGCGTGACGCACTCCAACCGACCTCTCCAACTCGTTTTGGCCCATTTAGGCCCAAGTGCATATGACGGAGGATTTAGTACCACATCGCTTACCCAAGGTGGAGAGGAGGCCAGGAGCCCCTATATAATAAACCCAGGACCCCCCTGAGGCAAAACATCATCATGGAGTTGTAGAAGCGTCCCTCGAATGGATGACCTTTCTTCTCTATGTAATTAGGTTTAGATTTTCCAATGTAATAGCTTAGCTCTAGTCGGGAGTTAGGGAGAGCGGAGCTGCACTCCGGTTCCAGAGGAGTCTTCAGAGTTTTGGTATGTCTTTGTATCTTTTCTTTGTAAGACTTATGCTTTAATATATTTATCTTCTCTATTTACTTTATGCCTTTCATATTATGATTAGTATAGTTGTTATGTTCTAGCATAGGATCTCCGCTCGTATCGAGTGCTCTAGTTATAGGCCATAATTAGAGTAGTAATCTATAGATTAGACTTGGTGTTTAGTCTATAGGTTACCTGAGGTTGCGCTCAACCCCACGGATAGTTGTGGTAGCCCCAGGTGGTGACAGCCCTGATGGCCGACGTATTCCACCACGTTCGGGTTGATGTTCGTAGGACCGTAGTCAGAGCTTCTCAAACCCCCTTCTCATCCCTTTCTGTGGTTGGTGTTCTGATGTCCCGAAGTGTTATTATATGACTGCTATATCTTTTCATCCTTGTTACCTTAGAACCCAAGTAATAGAGAAGTGCATAGGAACCTTGATCTCTCTTGTTGTCCTCCCACTATAGTTATCTATACATTTATCATTAAATTCTCTTTATTGTGCTTCCATTCAATATCATATCATATATCATTCACTCCTGCTTTAGTCTAATTAGTACTCTGAGTTAGTAGATGCATGATAGTGAGTTATCAGATTCTTAACCCTAGCTTCCCAGTGGTAAAATATAAATAACGATCCTGGAATACTCCCGGTAAAATGCTACAATGATATTCTGTGCGCTTGCGGAATCTTTCATATTCTTATTTGCACTAACGAATGTCAACAATAACCAGTTCTCGGACTCCAAGGTTTGTGTCTCCAACTCTTCATGTCTTTTGCTTGGTTTATACTGCTAATAAGTCAGGTAATGATGTTTTGTTGTGAGAAAAAAACCATTGATAAGTTCAAGTGAACATGGCTAATTATTTGAAAGTATCATATGCATGTTTGGTTGACGAATTAACATCTTGTTAGTTTTAAAAGTTATTGCTGAGAAAGATTGTACTATTATTTATTAGTAGATTAGTGGTAATGATTAATATCGTTTAATGACTTCTTGTTGAGCTAGATGGACAAGAGTGGTGCAAGGCCCGGGCTCAAAGCGTAAATGTGCAAGTACTGCTATGCAACTACTGGATTAGTAGTTTTGCACTACTATCACATGCTTTCTTGAATTTTCTTCTCTTAACTTTAGTTAAGCAGTTGGCTTCTCTAAGATTTAAAAGTATGAAATTCATGATTAAGGTACATGACAGGAGTTGTTCAACAAATAGAACCCAAGAAGGCTAAGGGCAACTATTGTTCAACAAATAGAATCTAAGGAGGCCTTCGATAAGGGCAACTATTACATAAGATTAGATCTCATATTTGTTCCATGTGGACTGTAATAACGAAGATGAAAAATATAGGCAAGGTTTTGAGGGGATGTTTGGCAGGAGACCTTTGAGGGGCTTCTCTGTTTTTCAGTGAAGAACGGCTTCTCTCGCGAAGCGTTTGGCATGGCTCCTCCTGAGAAGCCGGAGCCATGGAAGAGCCCTACCAAACAATTTTTCTAAGTGATCAATTGATCATCATCCACTTATAAAATTGGTGGTCTCAATATCAGCAATCCTAATATTAATTTGAACATAACTCAAAAGTCATTGTCACTTGCAATAATAATATCCATGATTTAACTATTTTTATATATTACTAATGGTGAATCTCACCACAGAAATTCAAGTGGATATCTTATTATACAGTATATGTCTGCATAGAATAGTCCTAAAGCCACATATATTTATACGGTAAGTGTTACTTATTTTGTTTTAAGGTTTTGTGAGAGATTGTTTAAGACATACGATATTACTCATGTGTCAGACACTAATTGTCGGGTACTGTAAGAAGGGGTACCCAAAGTAGAGGCCATGAAAATGCACCAAACTACCGAGAGGCTAACCCCAGGTTGCCCACGGGCGAATTCTCTGCCTCGTCCGAGGCCCCCAGGGCTAGGCCTTGACAGACAAGCGATTCTCCGTCCCGCCCAAGACCTTAAGCACTAGGCCTCGGGGCACGGTGAATTCTCCACCTCGCCCGAGGCTTCAGCGCGAGGCCTCGGACGGGAGACGATTCCCCGATTCGCTTGAGGCTGGCTCGGGCAGCTGCATCACGATCTCTGCTCTGACCATCATCTCCGACAAGACAACATATCAACTCCCCACACCCGCTACCCCATACCATGTCACCAACTCCCCACGCCCGCTACCTTATACCATGTTAGCTACGTACCTGCACGGTACAAGCGACATGGCTCGATGGGACAGAAGTCGAATCGTCGCAGCACAACCCCTGATAGGACGATGCAGAGGGCATTGATCACTGAGGACGACTGAACACGACACTATGCTGCCTTACCTGGCACTGGAGCTATCACTAAGGCCTCGGCGGCATGCAAATATCACATCCGGACCCCTGTAGCTCCAGCATCAACACAGGAGAGCTACAACAGCGACCAGGCCTCGACTCTCTGCGGAGTGAAACACGGAGAGGACGGTGCGTCACCCACTATGGAAGCCACGACCCGCACGACTCCTACAGAAGCCTCTATAGGGCAAGGCGTGCCAGGCGCGTCGCTCCCCGAAAGGACGAAGGCAACTCCCTGAGCCATGCCGTAGAGAAAGGCTATATGCCTCCAACCACCACCTTGACCAAGGAACTGCGTGTAACATGTCTTTGTAACCATGTGCTCTCCTTGCAGTTATAAAAGGAGGAGCCAGGGCCGTTTCCCAGGAGAAAAGAAGAGACCACGAACACTCGTGAGCTCAACACACTCCCACTGCACCTCGAGATTTGGGAATCACACACACTCTCTCTCTCTCATCCCCTTTAACCACTATTACAGGCACTTTGGTGCAAGATAATACAAGATCTCATTCTCTCATTGGACGTAGGGCATTCCATGCCTGAACCAGTATAAATCTCTTATGTTCTTCTTGTGCGACCATTCAGATCAAGAACACGTAGCTATAAATTTACTTGGTTTAGGACCCACGCGTTCAAACACCAACACTAATATTTACATATATACTTAAACATGTGTACATGATGATATAGAGATGCAGCACGAACTTATTTGTGGATTTATTGGCGCATAAAAGAAATGTACATCGCAGATTTCTTCTTGCTGATATAAATATTATCTTAGCCGAATCATAAAAAAGTCGGTACAACAGAGTTGGTGCAACATCACGCTCTTCATGATTATGTTAATTTCACGAATTTTGCTTTTTGGATTAAATGACACTTTAACGTCAATATTTAATTTTACAGTATTGTTATCTTATCGTGTGATTAGTGTATTTTTAGTACAAAATTTTATTGTCCCGTAGCAACGCACGGGCACGCTACCTAGTCATGTAAAATGATTAATCTAGGGATAGTGGTATGAACTCTAGAAGCCTATAACCTAACTTTAACAACAAGGTGAGACTAAACCCTCCGCAATATTTTAGATTTAACGTATACATGGATCTTTATGGACCAAATTCCAAACTAGACCGGATGTCACACCAGCCTAGAAATAGATGCTTTATATAGCCATTAATTACTGCTGCAACTAAGGCTAAGGCCACGTTCAGTTCTGCAAAACTATCCAAACCTACTTGACGACATGGACCGATGGCGTGAAGCTGGACGGGGTCCGCCACGGATGACCGCGGCGACTGGCGCCGCAAGGAGGCGACGGGGCGAGAGCGAGCGTAACCCCAGAAACAGAAGAGTGGCACGATGGGTACGAAATGGGTGAGAGCAGGACGGCAGCGCTGGTCTTCCACTAGATCAGCCGAACGGCTTTAGGTGGGCTTCCGAATGACTCGGCTGATCAGCCCAGCCAGGATCAGCCAGCCGGCAGCAGCTCAGCCCAGCCAGAGAGCATAGCACAGTTCCTTTGTTGGCTTCGAGGAACTCAACTGCCAACCTATTTTTTACTATCCAAAAAAAAAAATTGCCAACCTATTTTCTATTCCCACCCCGTGTGTGTGTGTCTTTCTCTTCAATTCTCACATTAAATGACAGGTAGCTGGTTGTGAATCATCACGGTAGAGATAGCAAGGTACTCCCCTCTATATAGGAAAACAAAGTCGTTTTGAACAAGGTTTTGGCCAAACATTGGAAATATAAATCATGAATAACTTTTAAACTATTAGGTTTTAAAATATAAAATCTATATGAATAGATTTGTATTGACAAATATTTTCATAGAAATATACATATATCATTTTTCAATGAATATTATTATAAAAATAAAGAGTCAAAGTTATACTTTGGAGACCGTGTTATTGTCCAAAATGACTTTCTTTTTCTATATGGAGGGAGTATGCGTTGCTTATACCCTTATCCACGAAGAAATATTTTACTAACTAATTTATCTATAGCCATGCTCGGGTAAGAGTTTTTTTCTCGTACTCTTACCCATGCGGGTAACAGGTACCCGTGATGGGTTACCCATGAGCAAAAATGTTTACAAGTCAAAATTATATATATATATATATATATATATATATATGGATCTTAATTCTAACTAAAACATCATAATTTACAAAATCAATAGTAAATTCATCAAACAATCGAGCTATATGAACAAAGTTCACATACAATTTGAGTATTATTGAGCTTGGGCTGTGCGGTGGTGACTTTAGACCTAGAATTTCTATAAATTGAATTGGGTTCAATTTACCCATGGGTTAACAGGTATGAACAATGCAGTCTTACACCCTTACTCGTATTACCCGTTGGGTAAGACTTCTTTCTCATTAAGTTACTTATATGGGTAAAAAAAATTAGTCATATATACTCTTATCCTAATAGGGTTTTTACCCATCGGATTTCGGGTTTCGGATAGAAATTGCCATATTTAATCATGGGCAAGCTATAGCCTACTCACTCTGTTCCTAAATAAGTGTCGTTCTCGCTTCCCGAGAAAAAGCTACCGATAATTATATATTAAAATATATTATTATTTATGCTAAGTAATTAG
Source organism: Coix lacryma-jobi var. lacryma-jobi (assembly GCA_009763385.1). NCBI lineage: Eukaryota > Viridiplantae > Streptophyta > Magnoliopsida > Poales > Poaceae > Coix > Coix lacryma-jobi. Next base: position 9,495,737 of record CM019831.1, on the reverse strand, counting down.
TATCATCGGAAAGATCTTTACATCTAGTTTTTTAACAAAATTATTTGGAGATATAAATATTGTATACAGTATTTTTTTTATAAATTGAGTCAAACATGTGGCACGCACAGCAACGACGACATTTATTTAGAGACGGAGGGAGTATAAGGCAAATCATAGGGATTTGGTGTCAAATTCAAGATTGAATAATCACATCACAACAAACAAGTATTTGGATCAGCTCCCTGTCCAATTTAGGAAAAAAAATAGATTTGTTATATTTTAGGCGCCGGAAATATAGCATCTTTTCAAGCGACGACTACAACTTTCAAATCTTCATCCAATGGTCCAAATCTATTAGCATAAATCATAAGAAACAAGTGATAATTTTTTTCTATGGAAGAACAAAGACAAAACTGTTCAGACGCCTGGAATATAGGAAATGTGAAAAAAAAACTATGGTCACTTGGCGGCGAAGAGCACGTCCATGTCCTCCAAGCTCCGCCCACTAGTCTCCGGCAGCTGAAAGTAGACGAACACGAACGAGGCAGCTGCCACACCAGCGTACAGGAAGAAGCACCCGGGCATGGAGATCCAGTCAGCGAGCGAGATGAACGTCATGGTCACCAACGCACACGTCACCCGGTTCACCGCCGTGCCAAGGCTGGTGCCCTGCGCGCGCAGCCGCAGCGGGATGATCTCCGAGCTGTACGCCGGCGCGAGCGGGCCGAACCCGACCGAGAACGCGGCCACGAAGGCCAGCACCGACGCGACGCACGCCGCCGTCGTCGTGCTCACCGTGGGCGTGTCGCCGTCGCCGTCGGCGACGGCGACGCAGAGCGTCAGGCCCAGACAGGCCAGCGCCACCGCGGTGCCGGCGGCGCTGGCGAGGAGGAGCGGGCGCCGGCCGACGCGGTCCGACAAGAGCGTCGCCACGAGGATGGAGCACGTCTTGACCACCCCTACGGCGACGGTGGCGCCGAGGACGGCGCTGGTCGACGACATGCCGGACTTCTCGAACACCAGCGGGCTGTACAGCACGATGGCGTCGATGCCGGTGGCTTGCTGGAAGAACAGGACCCCGAGGACGCAGACGAGGATCCGGCGCACGCTTTTGGTCGGTTGAAACAGCATCTCCTTCCACACGGCAACGCCGCCGCCGCCGCTGCTGCCAGCTGCCTGCGGCGCCTCGACGGCTTGCTTAATCTCCTGGAGGCGGAGGTCGGCCTCGGCTGCGGTGTCGGAGGTGCGCACGAGCACGGCGCGTGCCTCGTCGTCGCGCCCGCGCATCATCAGCCACCGCGGCGACTCCGGCATGATGGCCAGCACCCCCGCGGCGAGGAACACCGGTGGGAGCACGCCGACGGCGAACATGAGGCGCCAGCCGACGTGCACTGGCAGGCCGGCGAACGCGTAGTTCGACACGTAGCTAAGCAAGATGCCGACGTTGATGAACATCTGCACGATAAATCAGCCAAGCTTGTAAGTGAACAAGGCCGGACGAGGGACGACCAACTCGTGCATGTAGACAGACGTACGTCTAGCAGGGACGAGAGGACGCCGCGCGTGGACGGCGGCGAGATCTCGGCGTTGTACACGGGCGCGACGACGCGGGCGAAGCCGACCCCGACGCTGGTGACGAAGCGCGCGGCCAGGAGCGCGGCGTAGCTGGCGCCGGCCGACATGGCGAGCGCGCCGGCCATGAGGAAGGCGTTGGCGAGCACGAGCGTGCCCCGGCGGCCCAGGGCGTTGGCCGCCCACCCGGCGCCGAGGATGGACACGAGCATGAACAGGTTCATGGACCCCGCGAGCACCTCGACCTGCACGTCGGAGAGGCCCACGTCCTGCCGGATGAACAGCTGCGCGCCGCTCATCAGCGCGAGATCTGCAGGAGGCCGGCCGGAGTTAAGCAGGATGGCCATGGTTGTCAGCGTCGATCTTGAAAGGTGCGTGGTCTGGTCACCACTGAGATTTTTTTTTTTTTGACGACGTACTGTAGCCCATGAGGATGGTGGTCATGGAGGCGAGCGTGGCGCAGACGAAGGCGAACCTGTTCCGTCGTGGCGGCGCCGCCTCCACGGCGGACGAGGGGAGGAGCGGCTCGGCGATGACATCGGCGGCGCCATGGTGCTCCGTGGTTCCCACCATGGCTTGGGTTTCTTCTCTTGTCGCTGGTGAGGACGACGACTGAGATAGTGGCCAGTGTGTGTCACTGTCAGTGTCAGCTCGCAACAAGCTGGAGAATTTATTTGGGATGCAAACGACTGTTGCATCAGGAAAGTAAAGGGGATCGAATCAAATTAAGTGCGTGTTTGCACCTTGCAAAGAAGGATATATGATATGCACATGATCCTATGAAAAGAGGAATGAGACAAGCCATGCAATTCGGTGGTGGCGTGTGAATCGTGATTAGCACCGGGTTACCTTTTTGGCTGTCCGTTAGCTTAGGAGAATGACAGTGATTATCACCAAATTAACACGACATGAAGGGCCCTTGCTGACAAGAATATAATGCCATCCACTAGCTCCACTCAGCTCTGCTCCATGTTGTCGAAAGCTGAAGGTCACAAAATGATCCTCTTCATCTGTCATGATGACCATTTTAAATTTGTTCCTTTGCCCTTATAATCTTGTGACTCACTAGCCCCATTTACCGGTACTGCATAAGCTATCAATAAGTGATGTTAGCAGACAACTGTTTTTTAGAAGATGTATCCTCCTTGTCCCAAAATAAGTGTCACGATGCTAACCGTGACGGTCAAACTTTTTAAAGTTTTAACTAGGTTTATAGTAAATATTAGCAATATTTATTATATCTCCAAATGAATTTTCTATGAAAATAGATCCAACGACCTATATAATAATACTAATTATGTACTATAAATATTAATATTTTCTTTTATATATACTTTGTTAAAGTTTAAAGTGTTTGACTTCTCAAATGAGCATATTTTGGAAAGGGGAAGTAAACATTTTGTGTGTCGATTAATTTGGTCACATATAAGGACAAAAGTGGACCTGATCATGAACATAAATTTATGCTAATAATGAGCAAGTCAAAGCATAGGCTTCCGTTACAATTGCTCCACATTTTTTTTTCTTATTAGTATTTTCTTTCTCCAATACATCTTAGAGCATGCAGTAAGATGGAAACGGGAAAGTAAAAGTCTATATTCTTGAATTATATATTTAAATAGTTTTGTTCGACTTATCAGTAGTATTTTTGCTTATTCTCTTGGCTTTGTTTGTTTGAACTTATGTCATACTTCATGATGGCTAGCCTTGTTTCGCCTATTTTAACTGATGATGAAAGTGACGAGAGTGATTATGTTACTCCACCTATAACCTAGGTTCCCTCTCCCTCCGATCCTGATTCCTGAAATGCATCATGAATTTATGCCTCAACCAACTCACTAGTCACTTCTACTGCTGATGGTGGTCAGGATATTTATGACTTTCACTAGTATAAGGGGTGTTTAGTTTTCCATCACTACCGGAAACAGCATCTTCGCCGAGTGCCTGATAGTTCGCCGAGTGCCAAATTTCGGGCACTCGGCGAAGAGCCTCTTTGCCGAGTGCCGGAAATATGGCACTCGGCGAAGAATTAGCACAAGGCAAAGCCATCTTTGCCGAGAGCCCAGCACTCGGCAAAGAAAAGCACTCGGCGAAGACACCTCTTCGCCGAGTGCCGAACACTCGGCAACGATGAGCACTCGGCAAAGTCTCGCTGACCAGATGTCATCCGGGCCCGTTAGCTTTGCCGAGTGCCCGCCGTCTGGCACTCGGCGAAGACCATCTCTTTGCCGAGTGCCGGCCCACGTGGCACTCGGCGAAGAGTGCGGGCCCGGGCTATGCCACGTAAGCTGTGCTTTGCCGAGTGCCACGTGGCTGGCACTCGGCGAAGTGCTGCTCTTTGCCGAGTGTCAGTCTATGTGGCACTCGGCAAAGTATTTTGTTTTTTTTTTATTTTGACACCAATTTTTTTGTGGGTCATCCCCATACTACCGGTGTCAATATGTTCAAATTTGACAGTTTTTCAAGACTTTTCGTTATATTTTTTGACTTTATTTCATTTTCTTGAATTTTCCCGAAAGACGCAAGTTTGAACTGCGGGTGCATCGAATAATGGATTTTCATGATTTAAAAAATATTATTCTTGTTCTTAACCGTATGTTGAGGCCAAATCCAAAAAGTGACCCTAGGTTTCGATCAACGTGCTCACGGGGCAACGCCTCCAAATTACGTGCGGACGGTTTTTTAATTATAGAAAATGCAAATGAATTCCGAAAATCGCGAAACTTGGCGAGATGTTGTTACATCATATGCGTATGCCGTGAAAAAAATTTGAGAAAGTTTCGAGCAAGTTGTCACGTATGATGCTTACAAACCTAGACATCTCAACATGTGCATCCAAAAAAAATTCACCTATCACATCGAATGTTTGGACATATGCATAAAATATTAAATGTAAACTAAAAAATAACTAATTACACAGATTAGAATAACTTTACGAGACGATTTTTTAAACCTAATTAGTCTATAATTTGATAATGTTATGCTACATTAACCTATGCTAATGACGGATTAATTAGTCTTAATAAATTCGTCTCATGGTTTTTAGACGTAATATGTAATTTGTTTTTTTTATTGTTTATCCTTTGGTAAAATTTAATCAAGGTTGTCATCAATAACCAAAAAGGGGGAGTTTGAAAGTGCATGTTGCACTTAAGTGTGATTTTGGATGATTTGATGACAATGTTGATTAAAGATCTAATATGTTTGCTAAGTGTGACACAGGGAAATGATTATCTCACTATGTACTTGAAATGTAATGCAAAGCCAAAATAATGGATTGTTGTATGAAGATCATGTCACAAGCACAAAACAACAATGAGAATGATATTGATATAAAGGGTTATCGTATTGTGGGATAATCATAGTTCATTTATGATTGCAAAGAAAGGATTCAAAACGAAGTATGGTTGAATGGCTTGAGATGGTGAAGATAGCAAGGAAAGAGTCTTTGAGGTACTAAGCAAGGATGAAGGGCAAGCGACGGCTTGGCGGCCGAAGAACCTAGCTAGAGTGAAGAAGAAAGTACTTGCATTTAGTCGAAGGATCAATCAAGCCTGAAGATCGCATCTAGTGGAGAATCAACATTCCTAGCTACAATATTGATTGAAGTGACTTGACACATTTGGAACTCCATTCTATCACTTGCATGAAGTCAAGTCACATGCTCAAGAAGGCTATGCTCGAAAGATATCTACTTGCAAACACGACAACCATTCCTCTCGATATGAAAAATGAAGACAAGCGGCTTTGGTTCAAATGGAGATCAACTCAAGAGGTTTAAATCTTGTCTTTCAATTTATCTTGAGTAAATAGGGAAGCCGTACTATTAAGAGGGATGCAACATATAGTAGATGCTTTTTCACAAGTGCTCAAACCAACCTAAGTGAGACATGAGAGAGCTAGAGCTAACTTTCAGCTAAGTGCTGCACTGTCTATCCATACCGGACATGTCCGGGTATGAGCCCACAGCAGTGCGGCCATCCTTCTGGCCTAGTGATGAACCTGGTGAAGGGAGTCCATACCGGACATGTCCGGTATGCATACCGGACATGTCCGGTATTTGCGGAGTTCTGTCTCGCAGCCTGTGCATGGGCGGTACTACCGACCCTTGCGTCGGTACTACCGGAAGGTACTACCGGAGTTATAGCGGTACTACCGGTAGGCATAATTTGGCCCAACACAGAGAGGTTGCAAAACCCCCTCTTAACTGTCGGTACTACCGACCTGGTGGTCGGTACTACCGAGATCCTTTTAGGGGTTTGAAAAGATGGTTGGTTAAGGATATTTCTCGCGCAGTGAAGTCATACCGGACATGTCCGGTATGCATACTGGACATGTCCGGTATTTGCGGATTGGTGGCTAACAGTATCTTTGTGATGGGCGGTACTACCGCCCCTTGGGTCGGTACTACTGACCGGTACTACCGGGGTTATAGCGGTACTACCGGTAGGCCAAAATTGGTCCAACTCAGAGAGGTTGCGAAAACTCCTTAATAACTAGCGGTACTACCGACCAAGTGGTCGGTACTACCGGGTTCTCTCGGGAAGTTTGAAAGTTGGTGCATTCAGTGTCTTTCTCTCGCAGTAAAGTGATACCGGACATGTCGCATGTCCGGTATGAGCTGACTCAGCCAACGGCTAGAAAACGGCTAGTTTCGAATGTGGGCTTATAAATAGCCCCAAGCCTCCACCTTTGGAGGCTGCTGATTCTACTGGTTCCCACACTCATTCTAAGCCTTTCAAAACACTTTCCAACCCTCTCTTAGTGAGTGATTGTCCTCTAATTGCCAAATCCATTTGTGGGTTGAGAGAGATTCAAAATTAGAGAGCAAGCCATCTCTTGAGCACTTGTGCAAATCGTCGATCTTGTTGTGCGCATTCGTTACTCTGGGACTCTACGGTCCTAGACGGTTAGGCGTCGCCGTTGAGCACCCAAGACATTTGTGAAGTGCCTCGGAAAGTTTGTAAAGGTTCGATCTCTCCTCAAAAGAGATCAACTAGTGGAAGGAGCATTGCGGGTGAAATAGACCGCGGCTAGAGTGACCCGTGGTGTCCTCTAGAGCCCACCTTTGTGGTAGCTCGCAGCCGGCTCAACGGAGAGTAGGACCCGAGGGGGTGCCGAACTTCGGTGAAACAAATATCGTGTCATTCCTTTGTGCTTTACTTTCGGCTATTTGTTATTCTTCGTTGTGCTAGTTGTTTTGCAAGCAATCAGTTTTATATATACATCATACATAGTGATTGCAGGTTGTGTGAGAAATTGGAGAAGAAAAGGAGCAGTCCCGCACAACCGTGCATACCGGACTTGTCCGGTATTGATACCGGACATGTCCGATATTTACTGACTGTGCCCAATTTGTTTATCGCTTGATCTAATCTTTGTGGTGCAGGGTGTTAGCTTCTAGGTGTACTAAATACTTGACATATACTTTGTGTTTGTCTCTTAAGGGGTTGTTTTACTCCGATTGGGAGTTTCCAAGTAATTGGAAACTCACATACTAATTGCTTCCGCATTATAAGTTGTAATTTTTCAGAAAAGCCTATTCACCCCCCTCTAGGCGACACCTTAGGTCCTTTCAACCTAACACGATCACCCAAGGAATCCCTTAACCATGCTTTCATAGAGAATTGGTAAAGGTGAAGTTGAAAATAGTAACTTTTCACATAGTTCTACCTTGTCCTAGTGGGCTATGCTTGGGATTCTGTGAGACCGTGTTTTAAGAAGCTCACATGCGAAGCTGTTTTGCAAAATAGTTAAAACAGATTCAACTCCACTGACATAATTGCTTATGGATGGAGTTAAAGCGCCAAAAAATTGACTTTACTATTTATACAACTAGAAGTATATACCCCGCGCGTTGCCGTGAGATTTTTTTTCAAAAAAATATGTTATATACATACTCCCTCCAGTATGGTAAAAAAAGTCTTTTTGACAAGGTTTGGGTCAAACATTGGGAATATAAATCATGAATATCTTTTAAATTATTGAGTTTAGAGATGTAAAAATTATATAAATAAATTTGTCTTGAGAAGTACTTTCATAAAAATATACATATACCATTTTTTAATAAATATTTTTAAAGAAACAAGTGGTCAAAGTTACGTTTTGGAGACCGTGCCGCTGTCCAAAATGACTTCTTTTACCATACTGGAGGGAGTAATATTACTATATGATATTTTGTATATTATGTGTACATATATATGAAATTTAACTTATATATTATCTATTGTATCAGATTTAGTAAAAAAATCACAAAGCTAGTAAAAAACAATAAAATATTTGATTAATTTGTAGAAGAGCATGTGATGAAACAATAACATATGTAGATGACTTGTATGTTAATATATAGATTAAAGATTTAAAATATTTCACGTGATAGAGATGTAATGGATATTTTTTTATTAATAAAAGATGACATGAACTTAGTGAAGAATGATGTGGACACCGAAGAAATAGAACATGATGATATGGATTTAGTGAAGAGTGATGTCGACAACTTGCATTAAGAGATTCAATATTTAGTGAGATCACCTAGTGGGGAATGATACGGGATATCTTGCATGAAGAGAGAAATACTTAGTGAGGAATGATGTAGACACCTTGTATGAAGAGAGAAATACTTAGTGGGTATTAGCTTTATTAGAGTTATAGATTATAGATTACAAATGAGCAGAAGCCACTTTAAGTCATGCGGCACATATTAAGTTTCTAACATGGTCACATGGATCATGGTCATGGAAGCCACCACCTCTCCGCTGCTGCAAAGCTGCAGGCTGCAGCTATATAATTTAGTCGTCAGATCTCTGGAAATTTGTATCCTTTACAACTTTAACAGAGCTACCGCACTGTCATTAGTTGGTGCCAACAAGTGATAATTAATAATATGAGCACGTGCTCAAACAACCAATTAGAACTGTGCTAACACCTAGCATAACTTGGAAACATTATGTCAAGCTATGATTTTGCCGGCATGCTGCACTAGCTTATTAACATTTGAACTGAAGCAAAAGAGAACAAGCACGTGATGAGTGCCATCTAGTTCACCCTAAGGGCTCATTTGGATGCTGGAAACAAAATACACGTGAGTTTTCATCCCCAAGGGAAAACCCTCTTTTGCAGATGCCACCCCTTTCCCGATGGGTAACAGTAACCCCATAGGAAAATAAATTCCTGGATCCCATTTGATATCACAGGGATATAAATCCCGGTCACCAAAAAAATTCAAAAAACTCAGAAAAAATAAAGATTTCAAAATAGCAATTACAATATGAAAATTCAGTAACCATGATTTTTTTTCAACAGTTCCATACATACATTGGATCGAAAAAGGTGAATTAATTTACTAATTCAAAACACACAAACTCTTCATCTCATAGTGAAAAATCAGTACCATGAATTTTTTTTTTCAATAGCTCCATACATTCAAATGATTTGCATACTTTCAGATTATGGAAGTAAAGACAGATATGTAGCTACATCCAGTTGAAGGAAGAAATAAACATAAAAGTGGTATCATTGAAATATGGTCTCTTAGCACATTTGATGATGGTACATCTTGATGGTGTAAGGTGTCTCTTCAGATGAGTTGCACCCTCAAACCTGCATCAACAAACAATTTTCAGCATCCATGAAAGAAGTGCAAGAAAAAATATTGTGAACATGAATTTTTTATGACATGCTTAGTTCAAAGTTTGGCTCTAGCTGCAACTAGATACAACACACGAATTAAATAAACATTTGTAATAAGCAATGAAGCATTGTCCCTGCTCATGGAGAAGTAAGCATATGAAGAGTAAACAAAAATAAATCACAACCTTGTTTAACATACATGCGCCAATTATATTCAGACAACCTTTGGCTTTGGGTCTGCTACTGCCTTTGCATCAGTAAGCATGTCAAGTCACATCATGATACAATCATCAATCAAACTAAGACGCATAAAAAGAATCTAGAAAGCACTGTCATGTCTGTGATGCAGTCTAAAACACCAAACTAATCTAGTTTAACTGAGACCTGTCAAGAAAATTATCTTATAAAAAAAGATGAGGATATCAATACTCATCTTATAAACACAATGGATTATTACAGTAATTCTTCTATTTGTATGAATTTTCTAATTTTCTCATTCCTAGAGCTCATTATCTAAAAGTTACAAATACAAACAAGCTGAGATATTGGCCTATGTATCTATAAATTTAAAAATTAAGCTTAGCTGACAGCTACAACGTGCAACTGAAACTGAACTGCAGAGGGGTCAAATAAGGCTACCATTTGTGAACAAGCAACATACATCATAGAACAGACATCGAGAAAGAGATAGCGAGTGCTCTATCACAAGTCATAAGAACAGTAAACTTACCTTAGGGGCAATCTCACCCTTAATCCACAATAGGCGAACTCTTGGGTTTGTGAAGTTGATAAAAATTTCTCTGTTCACCTCACACTTCATGATGCTGGTTGCTTGCGCCTTCTCTATATCTGAGAGCTCTTCCATGGATTCCAGAAGACCCACACACTTCTTGATAGAATAGTCACCTTCTTGTTTACTTGTGTCATCTAGTGCATCCACAAAAGTTTTGTTTTGCTTCATCTTTAAGTCCACATAGCCTTGTAGAACTCCAGCAATGCTTCTCTTTTTTCCACTTCCATTTCCCTTTTGTCCCGAACAAGTTGAACTGCAGAGGGGCTAATAAGTTGAACTGCAGCCAGATAGTTGGGTGCATAAGTTGAACTGCAGAGGGGCTAACAAGTTGAACTGAATCACTACTCTTCTGTATTTGTTGAGTGCTTCTTCTTTTTCTCTTCAAATTATGCCTAATATCGCTGGATGCCAGAAAATAGTGTTCCTATTATGCCTAATAGAGCACACACGGCCTAATCGAAAGAAACTTGCTGACACTACTGGATGCCCGATAGTAGTGTTCCTCACTACTACAGGAAAGAGGATCACTGGCGGTTCAAACACCCCCTTCACTGGCGGATTTTGAACCGCCACAACCAAAGCGACAGTGAAGGGGGTCTTCCATCACTAGCGGTTATTTCAAACCGCCAGTGATCCAAAACTTTCACTGGCGGTTTGTACCACAAACCGCCAGTGTTGATATAGCCAACAGTGGCGGTTCGTGATATGAACCGCCAGTGTTGGCAAAGTTAACACTAGCGGTTTATGGTACAAACCGCCAGTGTTTCATCCAATTCACTGGCGGTTCACAATACTGGCTGTGATCTGACAGATTCCAAATTATATTGGTTTTTATTATTTTTGTTTGTTTTTTATTTGCCACATTGCTAGATACAATATCATAGATATGAAACCCTAAATGCATCGAGATTACAATTACATCGAAATCGTTCCAATTAAAGTATTACAATCCTTATAGAATCCTATTAAAAGAAATATCATAAATGTTACATTGAAAGTCTAGAACTTAAAGACGAGAATTACAGTAGCCTATCCATCTGCTCTCGACCATATTGAGCCTTGAACTTCTTGGTCTTAGCGACTGAGAATGATCCTTCTTTGCTCAATACCTCTTCACATAAGAATTTTGCTAGGTCTCCACTCAGTCCTTTAATCTCGAAGTATAACAACTTATTGTGGCCTAACTTCTTGCGCTGTAAGTAAGATATTAAATTGCATCAATTAAGGACAAAATAGTGGATTCTTTTATCTAGTGTGAAGTATACATACCATATCATCTCCAATGGAAGTGTTGGAGCCCAACATGACGTACATTGCCCACATTACGTAGAAGCCACAATGATTGTTCCCCGCCGGCTGGTCTAGGGACTTCAGCTCCGAACGATGAACCATGAAAAGTCGGTTCTTGTGCCCATCCAACTCCGCCTTGATACTACGTCAATTTATAGGGTGTAAAAGGCCTAAAATATGTTATATTAATTCAATAATCTGATGATAATGGGATCACTTACTCATTCAGCAACCTGACTAGGGGATCAATCTGCGAAAGTGGCTTCTTCTTCGAGTCCCACACCTCTATGCGATCTTCTCCAAATATGACATCTACAAGTACAAAATGATGCCTGCAAGCACAAAGTCCTTGTTAATCAATAATATGTTTTCGCAGTAGATAATGAGACCAAGTGAGCTCTCGTACACATGGAGCAACTATAAACGAGACGAGAAAGAGAAGATAATGAGCATGTCTGCCAGATCGTGTCTCTCGGAGACAAGTAGAGCAGACACCTTAACTGATGGCGAGTTCAAAACAAACAGCTTGGTATGTGTTCTTCAACTGATGTTGTAAGACTGATGGGCAGTCCGTAACTAACTAGTTCTTGTGTTCTCGATTTACTCAAAAGAGCCTCTCAGGATACTTAGCAGGAGATGAAGGCGTCGATGCTGATTCAGGAGATGAAGCACAGAGCAGTTCAAGCAAAGGGACCGGCATGCCAATAGTTGGGACAAACATCGGATTACAGGTATGTTTTCGCGTTTTAGGTGCTTTTCATTCAGATGCTGAAACTAAGACATGATTACTAATAATGGTTCTTTGGAACGTTTGGGAAATGGTTGTAGGAAGTGGAGGCTGAGGACTGTGACTTTCGTGCAGATATCACTAAAGAGACAGTAGTCAATGATGTAAGTAACTACTTTCAACAAGAGATGTTTGAAAAGATACGATTATTCATGACCGGTTACTGATCCAGAAACATTGTCCGTGTAAAAGAGATCGCAGGTACTCACAGGTACTCACTATGGACTCACAGGTACTCTAAGTGTCATGTTCAGATCTATATATATCAGCACCTCCATTTTGGGGCAGGCTCAAAAGAGAAAAAGAAGAACATCCAATGGCTCAACAGGATGAAACTATGCAGTCTGAACGAAAGCAATCAAACGTGGTTGCACAATAGGTGTATGCTACTATATCTCACTTCATTTAGCTAATTCAATTGTTTTAGGAAAAATGGTTCAGATACATTTTTAGATACAAAGATCATGCAGGAAAACTATAAGCAACCTATATCAGAGTCAAAGAAATAAGTTATGAGAACACATACTCGCAGGTTGTAGGCTAGGAGTGCGTTCGTTTTTCCCTTTTGTAACATCGTTCGGATCTCCCCCTTCAAAGCACTTTTCAAATATGTCACGTCACCTGTGCAGGTTTTCTCGTTAACAAAGACTGGGTCAAAGAAAGGCTATATTATGCTGCTTCAATTTTAAGAAACCTCTTGCAATGTACCTGCATAAGCATGACATATGTTAAAAATATAGAAGACATAGTTTACTAAAGTACCATTTCATCAGTAAATAACTTACAGAGTCCATATCATCAGTATTTGTGTATCGAGCTCGCGCCTTTGGTACAACTGAAACAAGCATTCATACTCCACATGGTGTATAGTTTCCTCAGCATGAAAAAAGACATACCCAGTAGGGATAAGCACTTCGAAGCCATCATACCCCCCATGACTATCAAAAACATAATAATCATGTAGATCCCGCATATATGTTGTCAAATGAGGGTAATCCCCGTCTGAGACCAAGTGGTGGCCTAACCGGAATTTGTATGCTAATGGTGCTGTCTCAAATTCTAACTCTAACTGATGGCACTTCAAATATATGCCTTCAGCAGCATCCATGGCTATGTTCATCCTTTCAGACATACTCTGTATCTCAAGCATCTCTACAGTGGCTATTTCTCTTTCATTTATTTCCATTTCCGGTTTCTTAGCTTGCCTGTCGTATTCGGTGTCTAGCATCCATCTAGGGTACGAGGCGATTCGTTTATGGAAGGCTTTAATCCTTTCGATGGGAATATTGTACTCTATCTTCTCTGGCATCAACCCTGTAATGCTCCCGTCTACCGACTTCTTCTTTTTATCTGTTTTGGGAAGATTATCTACTGACTCTGATGACCTTTTTTGCGAGGATGGCCCTGATCTTAGGAAGGCCATCTTCATCCTCCATGTCATCAGCTAATGTATTCGTAAACACATTATCATTGGTAGCCATGGGTTGCGTGTGAACACCAGTTTGCTGATGAGTTGCATACTCATTAAGTGCTATGTCGGGCATTGTTACATCATCATTGTTTTCTTGTGAAACATTAGCACCATCCTCGCCATGCATATGCCATATTTTGTAGTCCCTCATGAACCCCCTAGTAATTAGGTGGCATCGTATAGACTCCATGTTTCCCCATTTCTTTCTATTTTTGCAATCTCTGCATGGGCAAAATACAAGCTTTTCATCCCTAGCGTTGGCTACGGCTTCAGTGATGAATGTGCTGATGCCCATCAAGTACCGCTCGTCCGTCGGTGCCAGACCGTACATCCACTCTCGATCCATCTCTACACAGAAAAATTGAGGGAGTAATTATAGTGAAATAAAAAATAGTCCTTTCATGATCAAGAATTTTAGCTCCTAATTCCATGCCCACAGTATATTCCACTTATTTTTTGCTCCTTATTTTTTGAACAAAATTAATTCTACACCTAGCTTATCATGGCCAATTTAAATTTGAGACCAAATAGAGTCCCTAATTATAAAAAGTTAAATTTGGATGGACTCTTAATCAGCAACACAATGTAGCTCCAAACAAATGGGTCGGTAGGTGTCACATAGATTTTTCTCATCAAAATAAAAATTAACAGAGTAATTACAGTGAAATAAAAAATGGTCCTTTCATTATCGAGAATTTGCGCTTCTAACTCCATGCCCACAGTAGTATATATTCCACTTATTTAAATTGGTCATTGTTTTTTGGAAACAATAATCTACACTTATCTTAGCATGGTAAATTTAAAATTGAGAACAAATGGAGTCACAAAATACAAAAGGTTAAATTTATACACTTAATCAATAAAAACAATTTAGCTAAACATAAATGGCTTGGTAGCACATAGATTTTGTTCATCAAAATAAATAATCCATGAGCTAATTAAAGCATGACATAGTAGCAATCATCCAAACAACCATGCAATTAGCTAGTAAATATGATGGACCCATAAACACCAACCTTTTGCAAGATGGATTCACCACAACTTGGATGCCTTCCTCAAAATCCAATTGAAAAGTTCTCTCTAAAATTGAGAAACAATTACAATGACAATGTAGCCATGCAAAACACTCTAAAGCTATAAAATCGAAGGAGTTGAGGCTTTTTATTACTAACCTTAAAGCAAGAAGATCATGCCCATGCTTGAAAAAACTAGATCCATGTTGATCATTTTGGTGAAAAATGGCCGCAACAATGGAGTGAAGGTGGAGGAAAACCGCTTATCTGCTTGTGGAGCTCGAGCTGGGAGAGAGCAGGGGGAAGGGAATCAGCTTTTATACACGACTCATCACTGGCGGTTTAAAACCAAACCGCCAGTGATACCAACATATCACTGGCGGTTGGAGCTACGAACCGCCACTGTTAGCTATCTTCACTGGCGGTTTGAGCTACGAACCGCCAGTGAAGCTTCACTGGCGGTTTGAGCCACCAACCGCCACTGTTAGCTATCTTCACTGGCGGTTTTTGGCATCCCTCAATCATTGTCTTGTTTTCAATCTTCAAACCGCCAGTGAAGAAGCATCAGTGGCGGTTGAATAGAAACCGCCAGTGATGTACCGGCAGTGAATGTCATTTCTGTAGTAGTGCCTATTACCCAAAGCCAAAGCCCAAACAATTAACAACCAGAGCTACTGAACAACTGACTTGCGGCAGCAAGTTTACTAATCCCTCACAACTAATTCAAAACTAAGCAAGTTTACTAATCCCTCACAACTAATTCAAAACTACAGAACAGGGACAAGAATGAGCATATGAGCAATGGTATATACTACACAGTATTAAAGCTTATATGTTTACTCTCAAATAGCAGCTCGAAATAGTGAATACTAATTTCAGCAATGCTAATTTCTTGATCTCATGTAGCAGTACTAAATCAGAAACTGTTTCTTGTGGGGAATAAAACGTGATTATCATTATTTTTCCTTTGATCATAGATAATAGTATTAAACAAGTACTAATCCAAATTAATTTCTTGTGAAGCCTGCTTGAGGAAAAAAATCTTGTGATCTCTGCCTCACGAGATCACAGGTTCTCTCTGAACTGAAAACTAGAATAGATCACAGCTAGCAGTATTAATTTATCGAGCTCGTGAGGCAGAAAAGGCTAGAACACGATTCAATTGAAAGTAGCATCCATGGGCAAGAAGCCAAGAACCACGACCTAGGTCATACATCCATCCATTCGATTGAAGTGAAGACTAAAAATGAGTAGATCTGAGAAGAAACACACAACAAGATAATCAGGACGAGGCGCCCAACCTGTGCCTAGGAGGCCACGCACGACGCGGTTGGCCGGGACGTAGCAGGCCGGCGCAGACGGAGATGGTAGCAACGGAGGCAGGACGAGATCCACAACGATCCAGAAAGTTCGCCTGAATCGAAGTCGGTTGTCGGAGCAGGATCCAGGAGCGGCGGCGGCGGCAGCTTGACGAGGGCCTGGGGCGACGGCAGCTGGCTCAAGGGATGGAGACGGCCGTGCTCAAACCCTAGCCGCCATCTTGCGGGACGGAGCAGCGCGCGAGCGCGACAGGGAAGGAACAACACGACTTCGGACAAGTTTATTCTGAGGCCTTGTTTAGTTTCGCCAACTTTCCCCAAATATTTCTAGATTCCCCGTCACATCAATCTTTAGCTATATGCATGGAACATTAAATGTAGGTAAAAATAATAATTGATTGTACTTTTAGTATCTATATGTCGAGACGAATCTTTTGAGTCTTGTTGGTCCATATTTGGATAAAGTTTGTCAAATAACAACGAAAGTGCTACAGTGCAGAATCCAAATATTTCTCGGAACTAAACACACCCTGAGACGTGTGTTTTGACCGAGTTGGGGTGGAAAAGGCACGGGCTTATTTTGGCCCACGAGGTTTCCAAATGGTGTCGTGGATCACGATGGTGAGCAGCGCCACGAGCCTCTTGCTACCCGCGGATCAGGCCGGGATCCCTGCGGGGATGCCCCTATCCAAAGGAGCCCTAAGCATTGATGATTAAGGCTTCAGGATTTGTAGTTGTAGGCATGCATACGGGTACGGCCGACGAAGAGAGTTAGAGAGGCCATAGACCGCCAATTTATCTTGTGAGAGCATAAAGGCAAATAACAGGCTCGCATTTTGACGAAACACAACACAAGAGTGGTAACCGGCAAGATTTACTGAAAAAAGGAAGAAATATTTGAAAAAAGATACGGCCAAGATGATGAAGTCGCATGATAGTTTCAGACACCGAACAAAATCTGCAGTCTGTCTGACGAAGCTCAGGTTCAGGATCAGTACAATTTCAGAAGACGTGCAAAGAGGCCTCCGTTCCAATTCATTGTTCAGATTTATTTTGCAGCGAACTTGTGCACCCATTCAATTAATGCACAAATTAAAGTTGCCAACGCCGGGTATGCAGGTCTTCTGTTGGCAATTTATGATGCAAATCGCAATGTATGGACTGCTGGTTTTACTGTTGTGAAAACGGACCGAATTGTTGTGCCTATCTTGTAGCTCCGATTAGCAGCTTGATTGGGCGAAGCCAGTGGCCAAATGACCCTGGTGCACAGCTCTATGTGGCTTCGCCCCTGCTTGAACCTCGTACGGCGGCAGTTCAGCAGCAGCTAGTTCCTGTTGTTACTGGCAGTCTACGTCAGACTTTTGTATCATGATATCAACAAAGACAAAAAAAAATACAGCAGCAGATAACCCATCAGTTCAGAAGAACCTAGCTACTGGAATGGAATTAATTGTCACAAGCCAACAAACGCGAACAAAATTGGCAGAGGCATATTTTGGGCAGCTGTTTTTTTGTTATCAAACTTTTTTTTTTCCGAAACAGTTTCGGTTATGAAGTTGTTTTATTTTGCCTCTCATAAGACCATAAGCTGAGATGAAGCTTAAAAAAAAATAGTTTTTCATAGCTTACATCCACATTTCTCTCTCTCAACCATACATACGTTGATGAAGCTGTTTTGTCAAACTCTTTTTCCAAACAGCTTAACTTCGTCTAGTAAGTTACTCATAAAACTATTTTGTAAAAAAACAGCTAATATTGAGCTGTGTAAAACGGAGCCTATATCTTAGCGTCACACAAAAACACACACATCTACGCCTCAATCCTTCTCAAACAAACTAATTTTGCATCCTAGAGAACATAATTAAATAAAAAATTGTTAAATGGGGTCAATGGGCTGAGCTCAACCAACAACATCAGGCTATACATTAGGGATTATTTCGGCCCAACACATCCATGTTTCTTTTTTTTTTCTTTTTCCCAGCCCGCAAAACAATCAACCCAATTATGCGTGCGATCAAACACATGCGGCCTGTACTCCTGTACGAGGGCCCTCACTCGGCCACCGAATGCAAATTGATGGCCGAGTGATAATCAGAGCATATTGATGGTCGCATTTTAACGAAACACAACACGTGAGTGGCAACATACAGTGAACAGGAAGAAAGATTAGAAGAAGAACGCGATAGTTTCCGGCACCGAACCCCCCCCCCCCCCCCCCCGCCCCCCCCCCCCCCCCCCCCCTCGTGGCATTTTGCTTCTGAACAGGAAGAAAGATTTGAAAAAGAACGCGATAGTTTACAGGCTTTGTCGGAACTTATTAGGGCATGTTTGGAACAAATCAAAGGAATACAAAACAGAGGAATAGAAAAAAAAACGCATGAATAAGATGAAGCGAATAGTAGAAAACTATGAGATTAGGAATAAATACTTTGAGTTGTTTGGAATAAAGGAAGGAAAACTACACGAACATGAGCAAGCACAGTAAGGAAGAGCAAACATTCATTCCCTTGAGTTGGAGTGGATGTTTTATTTCCTTTGTTTTACACTACTATGGATCCCTTTCCTTTGGAAAGGAATTCAACATTCCTTCATTCCAAACACCATGAAGTGATTCCTTTCCTTTGAAATCTATTCCTCCAAAATTCATTTAAAAATCCTTTAAACCAAACAGGCCCTTAGAGCATCTCCAAGAGTTTTTCTAAAATCTATTCTCTAAATCATCATTTAGAGAGTCATTTGAGTAAAAATCGTTTTCTATATCTTTATAATCTCCAACAGTTTTTCTATATCTTGTGCGCAGTCTAGAGAGCTATTCTCGCTCTTCATCTTTGGCTAGCGAGAAATACGGAATAGAGATTATCTATATTTAGATATCCAATTGAAGAGACTGTTGGAGGGTGTCTTTTCATCAAAATCTCTATTCCTATAAGTTAGGAAAGATATAAAGAGTCTCTTGGAGATGCTCTTACGGAGTCTTGGAGATGCTCTTACGGAGTACTTAGACAGAGCAGGCACCCTACACAATCTGCAGTCTCACGAAGCTGGCACATTCAGGCTCAGCAAGTCAGGATTCTCAGACGTGCAGGAGCCAGGAGGACAGCCACTGACCGTACAAATCAGCCGAAGCAACTTATAGCTTAAGCGAACGGGCCCTAGCTGACAGACTAGTAGTATGCCATTTTTTTTTCTAAATAATATATCACGATATCATCAGAGACAAAATAAAGCCTGATTATCCAGCACATGACCCATCAGTTCAGAAGAGCGTAGCTAAATCACACAAGAATGTGACTTCTACTGTCACAAGCCAGTTGAACAAAACTGGCAGTAGCATAATATCTTAGCATCACGCACACAAAAGATCCAACACCGGGGAGATTAAATGAAACACTGTGATACTCTTCAATTATCACTTTATATATAAGGGATATAAGGTACATGATTCTGCTTTTCGGTTCAGTTCCAGACTGAAGGATCACCAGATGAAAAGAATGCTGTGACACATTGACCATTTTAGCTGCTACCCAATTCTAGTTGGATGCATGTATAACAAACAGATCTCTAGACTGGGGATTAGATGTAGGGCAGGTCTTAAGCCATCCCGCCACTGGTTGCCGTCCTGATTATCTGAAACAACGCTGCAAAGGGAGAAGAGGCAAAAGCGTGTTAATTCGTCTCTAATGGTAAATAAACTATCGGGGTCAGATGGGTAATCACAGAAATGGCACCACCATGCAACGGTTCAACTAAATTATGCTGTGTAGTTGCCAATTTAGTTGGTGTAGTTGCCAATTTGTCATCAAATTAAATGCATGTGCAGTGTTAGCACTAACATAAACTCTTGTTTGTTTATCCATAGTATGTTAAACATTCTAAAAACAAGAAATCGACCATGTAGTCCTGATTTCATACTTGTTACGCTTTGGCATTACCAAGGAGCTATATAGACCATTACAGTTGCCGTCCTTTATGTTAGTGCTAGGATACAACTCGACACTTGTAAACCTTGTACTTGAATGGTCTTCAAAACAGGATACAAATGTATTTGTTTAATCAAGTATGTGAGGCAAATATTCCTTGTCAGCAGTACGTGATAATAAGGGAGCAACACTAATGCCAACACGCCAACTTGTAAATCTATGGCCAAGAAGGTTGGAAGCTAAACTTCTGGATGAACCATATACATATCCTTATAGAAAGAAGGCGCGCAAGTGTGCAGTCTAAAGTAGCACGTCACCATCATGAAACAAAAGAATATGACAAGATTTTGAGAGGGTTGGAAGGCCTACATGATCCAATGACGACAAAGATGAAGAACCCGAGCACTATAGGGCCAACAGGGTAGTCATTTCCCTTCTTGACAGTGGTCTCAGGCACAGAACCCCTCCTGGTGATGTTCTTCTGGAACTTTGCAGTCTTCCTGTCAGCAAGGCGCCTTGAAGTAGTCTGTCCAAACAAAAGCCACAGATCAGCATGTATGAATATTTAGTCGATGTGATAGCTGCTTAACATGGAGTGTGAAGCAATTAGCAAATGTATGATTCGTTTTTCAGGTTTCATGCAGTTGCCAGATGGTGATGAATGAAAAAGAAAATACCATCCTAGCAGAATGCATAGCACAAAATAGACGGCCTCTCAGACCATTTTCCATGTAGTATTTAGATCATTAGATGAGAGGAACACACAAAGGTTGAGTTTTCTGAACCATACGCCATTTCCAGTTCAGTAAAAGAAATGGTTCTGCAATATTACTCTGGATCCTTTCTATTCCCAAACTAAACCACTACTCCTATGCAAAAGGCGGGTAATAATGTGAAACATTTCTATCTCTAAACTACAACCATACATCCTAAATTAGATGAGGGCAGTTGAACAGCCACCAACTATCCTTTTCCAGGCTGTGTTACTTACTTGAAACCATTGTTACCCTGGATTTTGCAAAGGTGTATCTGTCGTTCGGCCCCATTGTATGCCAAAGAATGGCAGACCAATTGGCCTGAATCTGAATCCGGATGGGCAAGGTACAGCCAGATGCGTGCCCGCCTCTCTTCGTATCTGGACACGGGAACGCCGCCGGGAGGCGACGAAAGGCTACTGAGCAATTCCATTCCCAGCGACGGCCCCACCAAAAGCAACCGTCCGACCTCGCGATCCGTGGGCACCTGCGGCGTGCGAGGGGCGGCGGCGTGGATGATCTAGATCCCAGGGAAGCAGGTGGCGTCCTAGTGGCCAACCCAGGACGAGGAAGACCCCCTCAGGACGAGGAAGACCTCCTCCCCGCGCAAGGGTCGACGAGGCGAGGCGATCGACTCGACCGTACCACCAATAGAGAGGCGAGAAAGGCGAGATCCCCTATCTATCTAATATCTAGCCGCGCAGAGGGAGAGAGATCTGGGCTCGGGTCCTGGATCTCCCACAGCCAATTCGGACCCAAGGACAACAAACGCACAAATCCATCGTCGGCGAAGGAGAGTGGGTCGGGGTCGCTTACCATGTTCCCCCGCAGGTGAGCGACGTCGCCTGACTGACCGAAGAGCCTGTGCCTGTGGCGGTGGCGGTGGCGGAAGCAGGCAGGAGGAGGAGCACGGGTGCGCGAGAGAGGGCGGGGAAGGGGTAGCGAAGGGGGATGTGTGCCCGGATTCGGGCAAGGCGAGGCTGTTTTATAGGGGAAAGGAAAGTGGCGTGCGGCGTGCCCGCTTCCCTGCCATTTTTTGCGTGGCGGTGCGACCGCGTGGAACCGTGTACCGTTCCGTTCTGGGTTGGGTGGCCGTCTCTCTGTTTCAGTGGGCCCGGACGGAGGAGGGCCGTCCGCGCGACCTTGAGATCCGTGCGCGAGACGTGACCGGATCCGCCGCGCTGGCCGTGGTTCGGCATCGGCATCCACCCCCGGTCTCCGCCTGCTCGACGACCGACGGCGTGCCGTGGACTTGTTCCCCGGCGACTTGATCCCGTCCGCTACGGTACGTACGGGCGTCACCGCACGAACGGACGTGGTGGGGCTCGCCGGACGCGGCCGCCGTCACGTGGCGTGGCGTGCGCTGTGTGAACTCTCTCGTCGGCTCGGCACGGCACGCGGGGGATGCCCCATGCCCGGCGTGGCGCCGGAGTTTGGTTCATGTTCATGCCCGCACGGCACCGACGGCCACGATGCAACGGGCCACGGACACGGCACACGTCACGCACAGGGGGGTGCTCGGCACTCTGCAGTCAGCGAGGCTCGGCTGTTCTGGCCTGGATTTTGATCCCCCACGCCAGCATAGCCCAGTCCCACATCCATACACACAATCTTATAACGAAGCCACGAATGAATGAAATAATAATAATGTTACGTACATTGACTGCAACACTTGAGATAAAAGCGACAGTATTGCATAGTTAGGTTACGCCGTTCGGCTGTTGGTTACACTCCAATTTACCAGGATACGATTCCTACTGCAATTACCAGGATACAATTCATACGGATCACACGTCGCTACCGAAACACAACTATGACGGCTGCGATTCTACAGTCAATTTAAACAAACAACTGTACTAGTAGCCAACAAACAAGGTCTAAAAACTAGTCAGAGGACCGATCGAGAGCGGGAATTGCCAGCCCAGCCCGCAGACCAGGCCCTCACGAATTCGATGTCAATTCAATATTAAGAAAGAAACCTCTCCTTGCTACCGCTGCGGCTGCTACTTGGAGTGCTGCCTGCCGTCTGGCTTGGCGGACGACGGCAAGCTGCGGACGTTCTTCAGCAGGTCCTGGATCTTGGACAGCATCATCACCTGCGAGGGGTCGCCGCCGCCGCTGGAGCTCCCGCCCCCCATTATTCCAGCACCAAGACCAGCGGCACCGCCGCCGCTGCTGCTCGCGGCGTGATGCGGCGGCACTGGCAGCGACGGCCCGCGCTGGTTCTCCTGCAGCTT
The DNA here is from genome assembly GCA_009763385.1 of Coix lacryma-jobi var. lacryma-jobi. Taxonomy (NCBI): domain Eukaryota; kingdom Viridiplantae; phylum Streptophyta; class Magnoliopsida; order Poales; family Poaceae; genus Coix; species Coix lacryma-jobi. The sequence goes on along the minus strand of CM019831.1, from coordinate 9,472,969 downwards.
GATCTTCTCGAAGATGTACTGCTTCTCCGCCTCGGCCTCCTCCAGGCGCCGCTTCAGGTACATGCTCGCGTAGTCCTGCCCGGCCTCCTCCGACTTCTTCTTCGCCAGCGCCACGCTCCGCAGCCGCTCCGCCTCCTCCTGGGCCTCGTTCGCCTTCAGCTGGAACATCTCCGACTCCGCCTGCTTCAGCCGGATTATGCTCTCCAGCTCCTCCGCCTGCTGCAGCTTCCGCAGCCGCTCCACCTTCAGCTCCTGGGCCTCCCGCGCCTTCTCCTCCAGCTCACGGTCGCACGCCTCCACGGCGAGGCGGGCACGTTTGTACATTCGCAGTTTCTCTTCTGCCACGATCTCCATCTTCCTCACGGCTTCCTGGACCACCTCGGCGATCCGGTTGCAGGCCTCCTGGGGAGTGATCAGGCGCCCTGGCTCTTCGTTCTCAAAGCACTTGGAGGCATCAATATCCAGCTCTGGGAAAATACATGAGTGTTAAACCGTGTTCCATTTACCATTTCACCATTCAGAAAAGAAAAAAAAACAATCACAAAAACAGGAGATGCTGAAGATACATTCACATGGAAAATTATCACAGTTTTACTGTCACAAACAATTTATTTTCCATGCATATAGCATAAACATGCAGATGCAGCAAAACAACAAACCCAATCCAACATAAATGAGCACACCCCATAGCATATTTTAGGTCAGTTTAAATTGGCAAAAAATGAATAGAGAAAGCACAGGCCAGCTATTCAAGCTAATCAAACTAGTGCACTGAAAAAGAGTAGCAGGGAGGTCTCTACCCAAAAACAAACACAGAGACTGTAGATTACAGTCTGGAGAACAATTATGGACATGTTTATCATGGGTACAGTTGTACAGTAGCAGAATGAACATGTACCAAATAAATTATCAAAGAAGCCTTAAATCGCAAGGTGACAATTATGAATACACAACATTTACCCTATAATTGTTGCTGACTTGACTGGAAAACAACTATGGAAGACAAATCTATTCAACTACAAAGATGTCCAACCAGAATTGCTTGTGAGCGATTCTAAATGTAACATCTAATCAACTCGTGCTTTGATTGTGAGAATGGTTTCCATGGAAATTATCATCAGTAGAACCGACTTAAAAATGTTATTGTTCTTTCAAAGTTACTGTCAAGTAAAACCAGGCTAGGGAGATTATATGAGCTGGACGGCAGTAACAAGCCAGGCAGTCATACTTCCTGAATGTTAAACAACATGCTTTTAAGACATTTGATACCTTCATATGTAGCTATAGTGTACATGTAGTGGAAAAGCTACATTGAGTAAATCCAAACAATTTTGTGGATTAGACTCATTAGAGCACTGTGGCATTCAGAAATTTAGCTTTCAAGTTATTGTCTGTAGAGGCCCTTCAGTGGACTGAGTTACAAACTAGCTGGAAACAGAAAATTGAAGAGCACAGCATGGGCTAGAATGATACAGATTGCCTAAAGAACCAACATGGGTTTATGTGCAATATGACAAAAAAAGAGTCTCTAAAGGTTTAGAGCTAAAACGAAACAGGGCAACCAAAAATTTATGTACTCTCAGGGAAGCAGTCTTCTTTTCCAGCATTGAACACGAAAACAATAATGAAATTTGACATCAAAAGTAATAATTTCAATACATCATGCATGCCGATGCACAAAATGCAGCTAAGTCCAACCTGAACAAAAAAACTACTAACTGAAATTAAATCCAAATTAAAGAAATGAACTATTGACTGAAATTTATCATGCAAACTAACTTGTAGCAAATAACAAGAAGTCCAGATAGTATACTGTGTATTTGACAAGTAACAATTTTGCATAATTTCATATATACCTATAAGCAATTAAAGTACAAAATCTCAACCATAGTTGCAGCGGGAAATAAGCACCACAAGTAACTCAATTCAACTAAGCACATAGATAAAAAGAGCCCGAAATATGAGTAGATAAATTGCAGGGCCATAAGTAAGCTATGGGTGAGTCATTCCATGTCACATACAAGTTAGGTTAACAAACCACACATACCTTGCAGTGCTTGTAACATAATTCTAGGACTCATTGATTCAGCAGAACCGCTCCTCAATCTTTCAACTAGCTCAGCACATTTTCTGAACAATTTCCTCCCTTTTGAGTCCTCGCTTAGACGGAATATCTTGCAAACATAGTCAAGCTCCCGCAGCAAGGCATCCCTGTCCCAACCAGGTGCACATTGCTGAAAGACATCCCTAACCCATCCGAACAGTTCAGATGTCCTCTGGCAGGCCTGGCACCGGAAAAGCATCTCGGCATGGCCAATGCCATTCTTAATCGTCTGCCCAGTCCCAATCTGACCATCACGAATTGCACAGTCCGTGTGAGTCCAGTGTGAGCAGATATCACAGCCAACCCAGCGGCACGTGTTGACCTCAAAATCAAACTTACTGCAGATCACACACATGCAGAGATTACAAAACCCTCTCCTGTTGCTGCATATGTTGCACTTGCACTCCTCAGCGGGCACGGCACTCTGGCAGGCGATGTTGCGGCACCTCTTGTAGAGGAAAATCTCGGCGAGACGGCTCTGGGGTATGTCGACGCTGGGGTGCAAGAATGCCTGTATCCCGGTCTTGATGGCAACCAGGATCTCCAGCTGCACGTGGTGAGCCATCAAAAGGATGGGCAGCGTGAGATCAACCCTGCCCTGAACAAGCTTCTGCAGGTACATGAACTCCTGAATCTGGTGCGGGCCGCCACTGCCTTCCAGAATCGACCGCAGCTCGGTCTTGGTCTCGTCCAGCAGCTCGTCACTCATACCCTTCATCTTCTCAGCAACAAGGTCCACCCGTTCCCGAGCGACCTCCCTGAGAGTGATCCGACAGGCACTCGGAATCCTACCCCGAAAGGCATGCAGCTCAGCGGCGCCATTACCAACCACCTCCTTCTCCTTGCTATCAGCTATCCTCAGCGCCGTTATCGGTGCTGCTGCCACAGGAGGACCGCTGCCACCGCTGCCGCCGCCACTACACTTGCCGGGCTCCCCGGGCCACGTCTCCCGCGAACTGGCGCTCTCGGTGGCGGAGTCGTGCCCACCGTCGGAGATGGACAGTGGCTCCTGCGTGTCCGGAGGCGAGCCGACCTGCTCCGAAGAGGCTGTACGAGCCAGGGAGAGAGACGTCTGCAGTGTCGGCGCCCGGCCATTGGGGCGCGGCGGCGGCGGCAACCCCTGTGGGGTGGGCTGCTGCTGCTGCTGCTGGTGGTGGTGGTGGTGGAAGTCCGCGCCCGACGAGGTCCCCATCTGGGGGAATCAAAGCCTTGGCAAACGAAACCTGCAGAGGAACAAAGAGAAGCTGGCAGTCAATCATTCCATCGATTATCATATTCACGGTAAATAAAAACGCGTGCCACATCCTGAGCATGGTTAGCCGGCCCCCTGATTTTAAATTTTAGAGCAACTCCAACAGTTTGCTAAAACTCCCAAAACCAAATGTCAAGTGAAAAAAGAGGTCTTCTCCAACAGTTTGCTATTTGGGCTTGGCAAAAGAACTTGACATCCTACAAATTTTTGCCAAAATCATAAAATTGAGCATCCAACAAGTTGGCAAAATTAGTTAGCAAATTGGGATACACGTGATGCCAAGCGATGGAGGACTTGGCATGTTTGGCAAGTGAAGGGGGAATTTTGCCAAGCTTGCCAAATACTTTTGCCAAGTTGTTGGAGAAGTTTTTTTTATGATTTTGGCAAAAATCCTAGGATGTCAAATGGTTTTGCTAAACTGTTGGAGTTGCTCGTGACTAAGCGCACAACTGGGACACGTTTCTGCTGTTACTGTCGTCAACTTGGGCAGTAAAACACCGTGGCAAACGGATTAGCTGCGATTTGCCCCTGCCCCTGAGGCCTGACCTCATCGGTTGGAGGTGGTACTGGTAGTCACGCAACGAATCAACACCAAGGAGCGACCGCGTTCCCCCACCCAGGCGGAGAGATCAGACGCCCGGCGGCGGCGGCGGCGAGACGAGGCAGCCACCCGTAGACGTCATCACTGACGCGGAAAATCCCGGGCGAAAAGCAACCTCAAAACCGATCGAGAACCACCTCCCTCGTTCCCCATTCCCACCCACCCAAATCCAGCAGCACGGCACAGCGGCGCCGAAACCCCAGATCCCGTCCGCCGGACGCCTACCCCTCCCTGCCCCTCTGACGAGACACGGAGCAGCGGCAGCACCACCACCACCACCACCAGGGCGAGGAAGCACTCACAGGTCAGTCAGTCACAGCATCGAAGACGAGCCGCAGACGAGAAGCCGCCCCCGAGGAAGAGGCCGCCGCTCCAGGTGAGGTGATTTGAGCTGTGTGTGGTGGATGTGGGGGGAGAAATGGAACGAAATGGTTTTACCGAGGAAGTCGAGCACAAGAACGGAAAGGGGGTAATGGGCGGTCGGCGGTGAGGTGAGGTGCGGTGACCCGTGACCGATTGACCGCTCGGGGATAGAAGCGCGAGAGGGTGGGGTTGACTGGCAAGCAGGACTGGGCCCACCCGCAGTGTCACCCGGGCTGCTGCGCCTGTGCCGTTGCGATGGAATGGAACGGGACCATGGTCACCTGCCCACCTCACCTCCTGAGCAGGGAAATTTTTTTTTTTTGAAAAAAATACTTGTCTTTTGGAAATACTACTTAATGTATTTTTTAAAAAAAAAATCATAAAATCTTTAAGCCTGGACTAGTCAAGTTAAAAAGAATGGAGTTTGAAAAATATATAGATGGGCTTCTATGTTTCCGATGGAGGAAGGGAGTGCTTCAAACGGTTTTGTACAGAAGTTCAAAGCCCACAGATTAGTTTATTTATCTCAAATGAACTTCTTTGTTTTGTTTTCCACAATTAAAGATGGCAATTTCTACCGAAACCCGATAGATAAAAACTCTATTAGAACAAAGGTGGATGACTATTTTTTTTTACCCATAGGTAAGTTAATGAAAAAAAATCTTACCCAACAACTAATACGGATAAGAGTATGAGACTGCACTGTCCCTACCCGTTAACCCATGGGTAAATGAACCTGATTCAATTTATACAAATCATAGGTCAAAAATACCACCCACAATTTAAGCTCAATAATACTTAAATTATATGTGAACTTTGTTTATCTAGCTGGTTTGTTTGATTTTACCATTGATTTTATAAATTGTGATGTTTTGGTTGGAACTAGAAAGCCTGATATATTGGTATATGTAATTTTGAATTGCAAATATTCTTGCCCATAGATAACCCACGAGTACCCGTTACCCGTATGTGTAAGGGTATGATAAAGAACTCCTACTCAAACATACGTGTATGAGTAAATTAGCGGGTAAAATATTTATTCGTGGGTAAGAGTATGGACAACACGTACCCAACGAATAATTACTCATTGTCATCTTTGTCCACAACAATAGTGTTTTTACCTATGATTGGCTGTTTGGCATACCTGGAAGTTAGAACTCCTTCGTTTCCTCTCTTCGCAGAGAGAACCAGAGCATGCCCAAATTAACTTTCTAGCAAACAGGATACCTTACAGGATCTCAATCTGATAAAATCTAGGAGCACTAGCTATAAGAATAATATTCTGCAGATCAGCATACCGATCGATCACCAACTAATCACTGTCACAAAATAAATATATGATCACGCGTCTGGTAACGTGCTTTCCTTTACATAGTTGCTCACCAGATAAGCAATACCAACTGCTGCAACTAGCAGCAACTTTTTACTAAGGGCAAGTATATTGGTCTTTTCTCGTAGGTGGTCTTATATAGTGTTACGTACAATAGTTTGTTTTTTAAGTTGTTTCGTAGCAACTCATGATTTCTTAATTTATGGATAGAATAAAAATAAATTATGAGTTGCATGACAACAACAACTCATACAATAGTAGAATAGTTGTCTCATAGTCCTAAATTTTAGCTCATGAGGTGGTTGTTTCGCGAAACAACGACCTCGTCCTCTTTCGCTTCTCTCTTTCCTCCACATCAGCAAAAATCTTACGTGGCACTGCATGAGACGACGTACGAGACAGCTGACGTGTAACAATGTACTTGCCCTAAGGCTGGCATCAGCACCACAATCTCCCATGATCCTTATTTTGTGGAACTACAAGCTATTTTTTTTTACAAGACCCCTCACGTACACGAGCGTGCACACGCACATACCCCTACCCCTACGAAGCACCTACAAAGAAAGTTGGACCGATAACCAAATCTCAAGATTGACAAAATTACAACATATGTCTCACTATCAATTGACACGTTGTCTGTCATTGAAAGAATAATACAGTTAAATTCTAAAATAAATCCAGAAAAAAAATACAAACTTCGTCTGAGTGGACAAGTTACATCAAAAGAAACCCAATCACACAGTTCACGGAACCACAAGCTTGTGCCCAATCAATAGGCCGGCATCAGCATCACAAACCCTCATGATCCTTATTTCACGCTCCTGTTGTCACTTGCCAGCAACAGCGGCCTTTATATGGCCTTCCTGCTCATGGCAGGCAATGCCATCTCTTATAGCCAGAAAAAAAAATAACATTTTGAAGAAGATGCCCAGGACATTTTAAAGAGCAGCCATCTGCACAACATGCAAAGCATATGTATGTATGTATGTTCGTCGTCTACACCATCTTACCATCTCGGACTGAAGTCCATAACCCTATACATGGAAAACAAACAAATCAACAAACACACGCATGCCACACGACGACTACTATAAGGCTGGAACACCTTTCAAGAACACTGAAACCTATTGCTTGCTATATGGTACACACAGAGAGGCGCCTTAGTATGCCCTACGGCGCTGGAAGGGCAGGGATGGTCGCAGCACGGCAAGGCAACGCAAGGTGCCTGACAGCGAGCCTTCCAGCATCAGGGAGACGACGCTGGACTGCCAGTTCCGCAGTTGAGGGCAAGCCTGCTAAACTTCCAGCTTTAGAGAGACAACCCGGGACTGCCGGTTCCGCTTGGCCACCCGCACGAACACAACTGACAGGCATGATGGCGCCCACCATGGCCTGCAGACTTCCTGCTCTCCTTTCAGGCAGGCAACTGGCGAGAAATGTGACTAGGAGTTAGATGAAACAACCTAGCATATATTTTACTTTACAGTGTGCAAATGCAAGACAGATAGAAAATACTACAAAATTATCACCAGATTGCAGGAGAACCAAATAAATGCTCAGTTGTTTTAGGTTCCAGGAGGAGAACATATTTGCCAAAAGATAAGTAAGCATGCGATCTGACTGATAACACCTATCATACTTTTACAGATTAAATTAGATCAGTAGCTTTCATGGTATTTCCCTTTTGCCTTGCATCCATAATTTTATTTCTCAGAGTAAATGATTTGGTGACTGAATTTTCCATTTTTACTTTGTATACTGTTCTTGCTTACTGTTTGGACTGCGCTAAATGTACGAGCCTCAAGTTGCACTCTGAAGATTGGAGCTCTAGAAAATTAAAATAGACATGTGGCTGTGACACTATTACTGTGCTGCTTAAGTCATAGCTGAACAGTGAACAGTGAAATGTCATGGTCATGGTCATCTAAGATTTCAGGTGACTGGGTCACGCCTAATCAAATCATCTGTGCATGTACAGTGTTTGACAAGGAAACCACTTTACCTACTGACATCATTGAAGAAAATAGTAAACAGTTGCCACACAATAATTAAGCATTAGTTAAAACGTCACCAAAACCATAGCCTGATTTTTTTTTCCTAAGTTGCCAACATGAGTTCTGCAAAAGTAGTTGCTCACTAGAAGCACATATTTCAATACCACATGCCAGGGAACAGGGATGTCTTTGCTCCAAGAAATATAAGACTGAAAATTAAGCTGCTAGATCTCTACAGTATTTCATTTGTCCAAGACAGAGAAGTATTGCTAGAAGAAAAAGATTTTCCTTCACTGTTTCACACATGTCAAAAGCTATGCAAACTCAAAAGGAAACTGAAAAAAAAATCTGAAACGATAATGGGCATCATATAATAGAAATATGCATAGGTAAACCCTTCTGAAGCGCAAGAGTAGAAGCAGCAGAAAGTTAAACCTTTTATGCGTCTCAACTCTTTACAGAGGGTGATAAAATCTCCCCATTTCATATGACACCGTCTTATAAATCGAAGAATCTGTTCAGTAGTGAACATCGATAGGCTTTCTAGATACTCTCCATTGACACCATTCTCTTCAAAAGCCTGTCGATAGCTTCCAAGATTTATTTCCTCCAACCATAACCCTACATCCTGCAGCACAGTTATGGCCCACGTCATTGTACTTAGATCTATTTGTAAGCAATGATCTATACTGGGTCTACTGTCAGAGAAAGACCATTTAGCAATTTGTACACATTATTTCACACTCATTAGCTTCCTTATACAATGCGCACACTCATTTTTAATGGAAAAAAAATTAAAAGGGGGTAAGTTTGTGTGTGTGTGGGTGGGTGGGTGTGTGTGTGGGGGGGGGGAGGGGGGGGAGGATTAGCAACCAGCATGATCCATCAACAACAGATTTAGCAAAAATAAATGATTTGTGTATTTTGTGCACCATTTGTAGTCATATATAGAATGAAAAGGGAAGCATGGCCAGTACACTAACCGTAGAAGTCACAAAAGAAGGTCCTTGCATAACAACACCAAATATTTGAGAATGTCTAACTTCTCTACCTCAACCAGACATGGAATCATTCCTAACCTTTTCAATGCTAAACTTACAATTTCCCTTTATGATTATGCCTTCCGTACTGCAAACATATCCCTTGCTAGTAGGCAAAAGGTATCATTTTTCATTGCTTGTTAAATCATCTCCAGGTCAAGCAGCCTAATACACTTTTGCAAAGTTTGCAAAAGGAACAAATCAGCTCCTTTTCATAGCTAAGATCGTAAGAACCAAAAGGAGGATAGTTTTGCTAGCCTGCTAGGGCATGTAGACCATTTGTTCTGGAAAAAATTGCTTGACTAGTAGAGCAGAACACAAAAGTTGACTTGAACACTCAAGCATGATTGTTATTTTAGTATCAGGTCTAACAGGGGTGTTGCCACTCATCGACAACAACTTAAATTCCAAGGTAAATAAAGCACAAGTTTGTCAAAATGAAAATAAAAAACCCGCTTGTACAAGAATTGCTTTCCCACATCTAGAGAGCCAAATGATTACTTTGACAGGTTCTATTAAGTTAGAAATTCCTAAAGTGTCATCTTGTCGATACATGAAACGGTAAATCAGATTCAGCACAAGCACTTTCCTTACTGCTCCCCACTGCCTCACTCTATTTATACTGTTATTATGCTACTGTTCTCAGCCAACAGTTGTAGATAAATTAAGTCTTAAAACAGTGTAGCGGTACCTTTCATTTAGTTAAAGTTATTGCAAATCTCTCATTTGCACTAATCACAAGCTGGAAACCTACATTAACAGTAAAGCTGGAGAAGGAACAGCCCATGCTTCACAAAAGAATGTTCCTTGCCAGCATCCCAATTATGTTATCGATCCATAAGGTAAAATTACATGTTCTCTTCCTTCAGCGGTACAGGCTAAGGAGTGCCATGGTATGTGAAACTGCAGAGACATGTAAATGATCCCCACACGGCCACACCAAATTAAAGGAAATTACAGAATGGATTCTACAAATTAATCAGCAAAAGTCGTAGGAGCAATGATTTCCAAATTTTGTACCATACTACCCAAGCAGATGTGAAAAAAGGACAACATATAAACAACAGAAATTTATGATCTTACCCCCACAAAAAAGAAATTCGGTAATTGGAGGAAATTAAAAGTTAAGGCAAAAGGTACTCCCAAGTACCATAAGGCTGAAGAATGACTATCCCAGTCCCTTATTAGCTGAAAAGATTGGTGTGCCACACTTTATATTTCGTTTGTTACCCAGCACCCGAGTGTCCTAAATTCGCAGGGAGATCAATCATGCGTTTCGACATCCAAACCACTGTTATTCATGAGAAGAATAAAACAGGCAATACAGTTCACCAAAACTGAAACTAAGAACGAAAAAACGATAGAAGTCGCAGCACCTGCACAGTCCAGATGAAGAAATCCAGCGGCTCCGGCGACCGCCCCCGGCTCATCTCCGTCTCCCTCCCAACCGGCGGCGTGGCCCTCCTGCTGCAAACAGGTCAACCCCGCTCAGATCAAGAAACGGCTCTGCCATGGGGCCAGAACCAGGGCGGACCCAGTAAAGAACATGTGTGTACACATGTCACCAAAATACTTTTTTTTTTGCCAAAAAAACCGAAAAAAATGAAAGTTTGTAGGCATAATACATGTATATTACATTTGTAATGGGATCAGATCAGATCCTGATAGAAATAGCTCGGGTTTGCGTCCTCGGTTTCGAGCAGCAGGAACGAAGAAAGATAAGGGTGAGCGTACCTGGCGGCTGCTCGTCGCCGGCGAAATGGAGACCTGGGAACCTGGCGTAGCCGTGTAGGGCGGCGGCGGCGGGGGCCGCCCAGTCGCCGCCACCAGAGACAGAGACAGACACAGCACGGCGGACACGGGAGAACGACGAGAGAGAGAGAGAGAGTGTGAGTGAGTATGCCCGGGGAACCGGAGAAGAAAAGGCAAGTCACTAATCTCTTTTAGACCAACATGATCAAGTGTCACATCGGGCAAAAAAAAACCTGATTTTTCTTGACAGCCTGAACTCGACATAAACCTGAAGTAGGAGTTATTTTTTTCCCAACGCCCATGTCGATTTTATGTTAGGACCTGTTTTGATCTATTTGCTGTAAAAATAAATTAGCAAATAATAGTTAATAAATTTGTTTTTATCGTTACAACTTAGACACACATAACACACTCTACACTCACACCACACGCACACACACATACATATCCGTGCACACACATAAAAAAATTTGACTCACACCACACGCACACACGTACATGTCCGTATACACATAAGAAGAGATTGAGAGGCTTGTCTCATGAGCATGAAAAATACACAATACCATCAAATGTGCATGTTTTCATATACCCTACAAATTCTTGAAAAATTACAGAATAAAGATGTGTCACCATAAGTTGAATCTTGATGGATAGCATCCCGAGTAGAGTTGTTTTAGATCCACCTGTTAATAGGTGATTGGATAGTAAGTTGAAGGTGTACATAAACTATTAACATTTGTTAACAACTTTGAACCCAGTAATGAAACTAATACTTAGCAGCCCTCCAACTAATAATTATCAGGTATATCTGGATTCACTACTAATTATCTAGTAATAATAGATCCAAAGAGACCCCTTCTCATCCATATATAAGAGCAACTCTAGGAGGGCCTCTACTTAAGTCTTCGTAGCAATACGAGAACTCAGTAGAAAAAAGGGGCTCCAGCAGGGTCTCTACTAGGATTCTAAAATTTTCCTATTGGCCCAACAACTCGGCCCTCATCCCGGTAGGCGCTCCCTCTCCTCGCTGCGATAGCCGTGGGACTTCCCACAACGGCAGACTTCTCTCAACCCACGATACGCGACTTCAGGCCACTTCTCCATCACGTCACGCACCCTCGGATCCATATTATGTTTTAGTTGAGTTAGTCTATGACAATAAGGCCCCACATGTTATTGACAATTTAAATGAATTTAGGTACTCTATTGTGGGTGGCACTGATGGAGTACAACCTAAAAAAACAGGACCCTCAAAAGTAGGGGAAGTACTTAAATTAAATGTAGGGTACTGTTTTAGGGACTACTGCTGGAGTTGCTCTAAATAAATTAATTTTTAGAATTATCTTTGGTCAAATATTTTTTACATTTAGCAAAAAAATTTTAAAAAAGAATACCAATATTTATGACACTAGATGATTACATTATAAAAAATTGTATCCAATAATAATACTGATTTAGTTTTATAAAGCGTGTTTTTTTCTATAAATTCAAACCGAAAATGTTTGAGTTAGACGACTTTAGAATTGGAACATATATGGATGGGATTATATAATCTGTATTCTAAATAAAAATAATCTTTGAGATTTATTGGATTACGTGTCTATATATAAGAATCCTCTAGGATCCTACGGTGTTGTAAAATTTAGTCACCATCATATCCTGAAAATGGAGGATTGTAATGGTCATATAGAAATTTAGTTTGTTCCTATATCCACTTATGTCTATCCAACCAAAGAAAAAATGGGTCGTCTTATCCACCCAACTAAACAGGCAGCATCGATATCCCTCTCCTAAAATCCATGAATGGCTATATCCATCCAATTTTGTCAACACACTCTCAATCCTAATTTTTTCGCAAGATTGAAAAGAACTCTCCAACATCTCATTATCCCAACTCTTAATCTTTCTGCACGTGAAAAAAACGCGGGGAAAATATGTGTGCAGGTGTGACATGGGAATATGGGATCAAGGTTACCCTTGACTTCTCGCAGGCTATCGCTGGCAGACTGGCAGTGGTTGGCTGCAGGCAGGCTGGTGCTAACCGTGAGTGCCTGCCGGCATGAAGGCGGACAAAAAAGAATGCGGGGGAAGAATAAAGAGAAAGAATAGGGTTTCCAATGTAAATATACAAGAAAGAAAGAAAGAAAACATAGAAGTGGTTGTGTGATTTAAAAATAATATGATATTTCTGGTGCAAAATTGTCTTCTAGCTTTTAGGGGCACCATAGAAATAGCTGAAAAAGGGTAACAAATATATGCATCCTATTTACTGAGGTGAGCACCCGCCTCGGTAAATAATGATTAATCACAATCTTTTCACCGAGGCGGATGTATGTGATGCCCGCCTCGATTAATCTATTTTGCGTGTTGTGGTTAAAGTTTATGTAGTAGTGAGTAGCATGCATAAACACATGTTCCATCATTCTCCAAATTAAACATACCCATAATTCCATTCTTAGGATGAACAAATTCAAATGACATTATGATGTAGGATCTCCTGATTGGGGGCATTTAATAAAAAAGCAAAAAGTGTCAAACCTTATAGCAAGACTAATAATACAACCTTCGGCTGGCTGTATAAATCCTTGCAGCCCACCTCTTCGCCAACTCATATAGTGGTTGGCTCTTTTATAGCTCACCTCACTCTCTCATAAATTTCTTGGTTCTTATGTCTTTAGCTGGCTGCAAGCTTACAACCCACATTTCTTCTCTCTTCTTTTTTCATCTCTTCCATATCAACATCTAGTCTTCTTACAGCCTCTTAGAGTAGCTACAATAATTGGCTTATAGCCAAGCAAATGCTGATGTGGAGGAGAGAAAAGAGGAAAGAGAGGAGAGCTTGACTGCCATGCAAGCACAAGTTGGACACGGAAGCATAGGTAGTAGTGGGTCCCAATAGAAATGTATGTGAGGAGGAATAGAAAAGAGAAATAGTTTATAGCCAAGGAGAAGATTAACTATTGTATAACTTGGCTCTTAGAGCTTGACTTATAACCAAATGCTTGACACTATTATTGACCATGACCTTATAATACTTGCTCTTAGAGGAGGACACATTTTATTGAATGATGAGACGTAGGGGGGACCAGAGCTTTGGAATTAGTTCTTCAGGGTTTCCTTTTTCTAACTCTTTGGATCTTGATATTGGTTCCATAAAGGGGACCATGATCATGAGTGCGTACGTATGTTGAATTTGACCAGAGGACAGCCGACAGCTCAACAATTTTCTAGCTAGAGAATACTCGTGTACAACACTATAAACATGCACTAGTTCTTATTATGGAATCATTCATGTATCAAGTCGATTAGCTAAATAGAAGAGAGCTTCTCTTACATACGTATGCTCCCCAAAGTTAATGCTACTTTGTTTATCCTTCATCGCCGAAAAAATAACATTCTTTTGTGTCCATTTTTAGCTGAGTAAAAAGAAAGCAATGGTGATGTTTTGAGATGTTTGCAGTACTTGGCAGCTTAGCAACTTTCTAAACACTGACTGTCGATGTTTGTTTGCATGAATATATTTGCACACATCACAAGAAGAATATTACTGTACTCGTTTATTAGGGTTTTTCATGTAACCTACTCCTATACTCCCTCCGTCTTTTTTTAAGTGTCGTCCGGAAAGCGTGTCTGCGAGAGAAACACGGATTTCTAGAGACAATTATTTAGGGACGGAGGGAATACGTGATATTTCAACATAGAGTGTTCAACTGAATTTGTTTGTAAAAGAGGTCGAAATTGTACCACTGTCCAAAATGTCAATTGTCTACTGATCATCAACTTTTAGTAACGCATCGACCAGTCCAACCCCCACCCCCCACCCCCAACAGCCCCAAAAAAAACACCGCACAGTTTCATAAAAATGGTACCTCCAATCATTTGTCGACAACATTGCAAGTGCTTTGCATCAAAATGTGGATTTGCATGTGCAGAACCTCCAATTAATTATGCCGGCACGAACATGTATGATAAGGTAGCGCGCTGTCCTCTGAAATCAGAATGATAAGCTTGGGGTCCACTTGAAGCGAACGAGTTTATCCAATCTCGTTTCAATTCAAAATATAGGATTTGCTATATTTCAGTTGTCTGAAATATAGCATCTTTTCAGGCGATGACTACAACCTTTAGATCTTTATCCAATGATCCAAATCTATTAGCACAAATCACAAGAAACAAATGACAATTTTTTTCTATGAAAAGACAAAGATAAAACTGTTCAGACGCCTGAAATATAGGAAATGTGTCAAAATATATATGCCAAATTTCCTACAAAAATTACTTCCAAATACGGAATCAAATTAAACTGGATACAAGAAGCTTTTTTTCCTCCTAGGTAGATTGATTTGTTTTCTTGAAAAATATCAGTGACTGTTGTCAATTTATTGCTCCGTTAAATTCATGCGCGTGCTCATAAACACAAAAAGGAATAGTAATATAGAAGAAATAATAGTGAAGGTAGGCCAACGATGCAGCTCTTTTGGAAGACATGAATGATGCCACACGGAAAGGTATGCCCATGTATGTCTGAATTCCTTTCAGCTTCAATGATGCAGACGAACAAACCATGACATCAAATTCCACATGATATTTACTATATTTACGTATGTTTGTTCGCTTGAGCTACTTTATTGGTTTTAATCCGTACAAATCAGTCGTGGAACAATATTTTTCTCTTATAAAAAATTGATCGTGCAAATCAGTCAAACCGGCTTATAAGTCAAGCGAATAAGATAGTACGATATTCTTGAGGGAAACAATGCTTGACATGCTTTAGGGTCAAGTCTAACGATTGGGTTTTTATAGCACATAACACACGTACACACACGGAAAATGTGTGTAAACCATTATTGAGACTTTTGAGAGCAGGGACAATTAGTCAAAACATGAATAGTTCAAATACAATACATCTTCACTTGTTTACTCGCTGCCATCATGCTAATATTAGTCGAGTTAGAAATAACATGGGCAGTAGTGTTTTTAAGAAAAAAAAATCTGACCAAGTAATTGGTGTAGGTGAATATAACATACATATTACATAGCTCATACTTATATAGCTTGACTGCTCAAAAGAGCACAACCGAGCACATAAGACGTGGCCCGATCAAGTGTAAGCTTCGTTGTTCTATTTTATAGGCAAAATCATTTGTCTTTGGTATTATATTGAACTGCACATACCTATCTAGCAAAATGATTTGTCTTTGGTATAATATTCATGTCACAAGCACAAGACAACAATGAAAATGACATTGATAAAAAGGTTACTCTATTGTGGGATAATCATGGTTCACATGTGTGCTAACAAAGTATTCAAAGCAAAGTGTGATTGAATGGCTTGAAGATGATGAAGATAGCAAGGAAAGAGTCTTCGAGGTACTAAGCAAGGGTGAAGGGCAAGCAACGGCCTGGCGACCGAAGAACCTAGCTAGGGTGAAGAAGAAAGTACTTGCATTTAGTCGAAGGATCAATCAAGCTTGAAGATTACATTGAGTGGAGAATCAACATTCCTAGCAATAATATTGATTAAAGTGACTTGACACATTTGGTATTTCATCATATCACTTGTATGAAGTCAAGTCACATGCTCAAGATGGCTATGCTCAAGGGATATTTACTTCTAATAATGACAAGCATTCCTCTAAATGAAGAAGGTGAAAGAGAAGCGGCTTCGGTTTGATAAAGATCAACTCAAGAGGTTTAAAACTTGTTTTTCAATTTATCTTGAGTAAATAGAAATGTCGTACTATTAAGAGGGATGCAACATATAGTAGATGATTCTTCATAAGTGCTCAAGTATAAAAATAAAATCAAAAGAGAGACACAAAATCACTTCACGGACACTTGGAGAGGTTGCTGTCAACTTCCAGCGTCGGAAGATCCGACCTTAAGGTCGGAAGTTCTGACACTGGGATTTTTAGCAAGTAGAAGTTTTTCTGTCCTGCCAGCGTCGGAAGTTCCAACACGAGTTCCGACACTCCCAGCGTAGGAAGTTCCGACACGAGTTCCGACACTCCCAGCGTTGGAAGTTCCGACACAAGTTCTGACAGTGGGATCTCGACATGCTCAGCCTCCCTGCCGCAAGCTCGTCAGAAGTTCCGGTTAAATCCCGGAAGTTCCGACGTGCCGGAAGTTCCAATACTAGTTCTGACACTGACTGAAAAGTAGTCGTTGGCTCTCTACGAACAATGTTTCTAGTGAACGTCAGAAGTTCCGAGATCTGGACTGGAAGTTCCGACCTTCACGTTTTCAGACCAACGGCTAGTTTCGTGGGTGGGGCTATAAATACCCCCAAGCCTTCTCATTTGAAGGCTGCTGATTCTGCTAACTTCTATACTCATTCTAGAGCCTCAAAAACACTTTCCAACCCTCTCTTAGTGAGTGATTGACCTCTAATTGCCAAATCCATTTGTAGGTTGAGAGAGATTCAAAATTAGAGAACAAGCCACCTCTTGAGCACTTGTGCAAATCATCGATCTTGTTGTGCGCATTCGTTACTCTTAGACTCTACGGTCCTAGACGGCTAGGCGTCGCCGTTGAGCACCCAAGAGCTTTGTGGAGTGCCTCGGAAAGTTTGTGAAGGTTCGATCTCTCCTCAAAAGAGATCAACTAGTGGAAGGAGCATTGCGGGTGAAATAGACCACGACAAGAGTGACAGATGGTGTCCTCTAAAGCTCACCTTTGTGGTAGCTCGCAGCCGGCTCAACGGAGAGTAGGACCCGAGGGGGTGCCGAACTTCGGTAAAACAAATATCATGTCTTCTCTCTTTATCACTTTCGATATTTGTGTGGCTCGAGCTTTCCCTACAGGTTCTGTGTGTTGTGCATATATATACATTGTATCTCTGCAGGGTGTGATCATATTGAGAAGAAACCGGAGTCAATTTGGAGAACAGGGCAGAATTCACATATATCGGACGTGTCTGGTATTGCTACTGGACGTGTCCAGTATTGCCTGAGGGCCCAGCGAATTAGGGTTTACCGGACGTGTCCGGTATTACCTTCCTGCGCAGAATTTGTTATAAATTGTTCTAACCATTTGTGGTGCAGAGAATTGACTCCATATTCATTGTATATCTTTCATATATTGTGTGATTGTCTCTTGAGGGGTTTATTTACTCTGATTGGGAGCTTCCAAGAAATTGGAAGCTCACATACTAATCGCTTCCGCATTTAAGGTGTTAATTTTTCAGAAATGCCTATTCACCCCCCTCTAGGCGACATCTTAGGTCCTTTCACATTCATGAAAATCGAATGAATTTGATGTATATATGGTACCACTATAGCTTGTATGTTCATCTCGACCTAGTGGTAGCTTATGACATGTTGATGAGCTTGTGAACCTAGTGTTTAATCTTGGAAACAAGCATTCAAGTGTTTAACCGACATGAGTAAGATAACCATTAAAATATGTCTGAAGAAGCTTACTCTAGAGCAAACCGTGTTAAACACCTTATTGTTTGTTTGCTAGGTTAAGCCATAATATGGTCTTTTTCACCCCATTGATTGACTTTCTCCAACTAAAATTGGTGTGCCTTTTATGGTACTTAATGACAAAGGGGGAGAGATTGTTACAAAGATATATAAAGATATAATGACAAAGGGAGAGAGAGAGAGAGTATTAAAAAGAATGAATGATAAAGGGGGAGAGAAGAAATTAAAATTTGAGCACACAAGAAGGGGGAGCAAGCTCATGAACACATTTGTTGCATTTGAATGTGCATATTCATATGATATGTTGCAATTATTGCATTGCAAGCCTTCAATTCAAATCTACATGCTTGTGTGGTGTATGCTAGAAAATCAAACTTGTATGATGCTTTGAAGTACTACCATGCATAGGTTGTATCTAGAAATTTATGTGCTTAAGTGAAATCAAGAGCCTTTATATGTAATGTTGATCTCACGGGGTTCTTGAGTTTTGATAAATGTCTAGTTACCAAAGGTGCTAAGTGAACGCATCTTGGCCCCTAGTGGTTTCGGTGATTGGATGAAACACAAGATTACTGTGACTAACGTGTGTTTTGCAGAAACAGGGATGAGTTAGGTCACGGTAATGGCGACGATACGGGCATATGGAGTTCATGTCCCCTAGCGATGGAAATCATTTTGGTTTTCAAAGGACGGACGACGAAGACGGTGGTAGACTAGGCTAAGTGTCATATGGTGTTGGAGGACACTTAGGTAGTCTTAGGTCTTTGTTTTTCCTTTGGCCGTACTATAAAGGGGAGCGTGAATCAGTAGCTTGACCTAGATGAGTCTATTGAGGTAGGTGTGGTGCACACTTGTTATTTCATAGCCCTAGGTAGCTCAGAGAGATGCTTTATGTCGAGAGGATCAAAAGTCGTTAAGGCCGCGTCGCGATCCGAGTTCGTTTTGGCCTTGTAAGAGGCATCAGACGCTGGCTGAGGGGGCATCGGAGGCTCCGATGCCCACCCCGACTTAGGGTTTGGTCTGGTGCATGGCATCGGAGGCTCCGATGGTGTCACATCGGATGCTCCGGTGTCACTGTTCACTTGGGAGTGAACTTTGGGAGGCATCGGACGCTGAGGGCCAGCGTCCGATGGCCTTCCAGAGAGGTTCCAGAGAGGTACAAATGGCATCGGACGCATCCGATGCAGGGGCATCGGATGCTGCCCAGCGTCCGATGCTCCTTTAACACGTCGGACAGGCTGGTATAGTCGACCGTTGGTCGAGGTCATCGGCGCGTCCGATGCCAGGCATTGGAGCGTCCGATGCCCCCGCAGAGTGCCTGTCTTGTGCTGTTTTTGGATGGCCGGTTGGGGGAGTATATATATTTCCTTCCCTCCATCCATTTGAGTGTTCTTGCCACTTCCATCAGCTGAGAAACACATTGTGAGTGTGAGTGAGTGCAAGAGCCCTAGTGAGGTTGAGTGATTTGCTAATTGTGAGAATTAGACACCTCCTAGTGAGAATTGAGTAGCAAGTGTGCATCCATCCATCTCTTTGGCCTTGTGTTGGTCAAGTGAGAGTTCTAGCTTGTTACTCTTGGTGATCGGCATCACCTAGACGGCTTGGTGGCGATCGTGAAGCTTGGAGAGCATCCGGTGGCATTGTGGATGACCCAAGCAAGCTTGTGACCGGTAGTGAGCGATTCATCGGGCCGGAGTGGCGAAGAATCAACTCGTAGTGAGCACTTGATCCTTGCGCGGATCAAGGGGGAGCGATACCCTTGCGCGGGTGCTCCAACGAGGACTAGGGGGTGTGCCGACACCTCGATACCTCGGCAAAAAGATCGTCGAGTCATCTCTACTCTTTTACTTATGCATTTACTTTCAAGCAATTCAATTCCGCATTACTTCTTGTTGTTCATTCTATATTGAATTGCTTTGCTAGAGTAGGAGTGGCTTAGACTTGGTCTTTTGTGCGGTAGAATAAAGAGAATCACACTTCTAGGCACTAGGGGGTTAATTGAGGCTTGATAGGTTTTATTATCGCAAGAAGTTTTAGAAAAGCCCAATTCACCCCCCCTCTTGGGCATCTTGATCCTTTCAATTGGTATCGGAGCCTCGTGCTCTCGATTTAGGCTTAACTGCCTAGAGTTAAGATGTCCGGAGGTGATGGACCACCTCCCATGTTCGAAAATCCGTATTGGAAAATCCGTATGGAGTCGTACCTAGAAGCGGTTGATGTGAAATGCCACGATGCCGCCATAACCGGGTTCCCTAAACCCAAGGAGGGCACTAGCCTCACACCACATGAGGAAGAAAATGAGAAGTGGAATGCAAAGGCCAAAAACATTCTTTTTAGAGGCATTTGCAAGGATGTGTTTAACTGCGTCCGAAACCACAAGAATGCCCATGATCTATGGGATAACATTTGTGCTCTCCATGAGGGGACCAAGAGTGAGCGTGAGGAGAGATATCATTTAGTTATGCAAAAACTTCATTCATTTGATATGCATGCTAATGAAAGTGCAAATGAAATGTACTCACGCTTGAATGTTCTTGTAGAAGAACTCAATGGACTTGGCCTCACACAAATGCAACCATCCGATGTTGTGAGGAAGATTCTTTGTGTCCTTCCAATTGAGAAGTATGGACACATCGTGACGGTGCTACATCAAGGTGATCTTTACACCAACTCAAATCTTGGGAAAGATCAATGCGCATGAGATGTACATGCACATCACACCAAGTGGTGGCTCCTCCACCGACAAGAAGAAGGACTTGGCCTTCAAAGCTAGCCATGACAAGAAGGGCAAGTCCAAGGCTATTGTGGTGCATCATGAGAGCTCAAGTGATGAAGAAGATGATTCCAACATTGCTCTCATGGTGAGAAGGACCACCAAGATGCTGAAGAAGCTTCACAAGAATGGAGTCAACTTTGACTCAAGAAAGAAGAAGTTCTTCACAAGTAGCAAGAGGAGGCCAATCTCCGAAATGGATTGCTACAATTGCGGTGAGCTTGGCCATCTTGCTCA
Source organism: Coix lacryma-jobi var. lacryma-jobi (assembly GCA_009763385.1). NCBI lineage: Eukaryota > Viridiplantae > Streptophyta > Magnoliopsida > Poales > Poaceae > Coix > Coix lacryma-jobi. The sequence continues at coordinate 9,452,096 of CM019831.1, read as the reverse complement.
TCAATGCACCAAGCCCAAGAAAGAGAGCTACAAGAACAAGAACAAGGGCAAGAAGTATGACTCATCAAGTGAAGATGAGAAGAAGGATGAAAAGCCCTACTACAAGAAGGATGGCAAGAAGAAGAAGCAATACCACAAGAAAGGTGGGAAGGCTTATATTGTTGGTGATTGGCTCACTGACATTGACTCCTCTGGTGGCTCATCAAATGAAGATAGTGATGATGAGAAGAAGAAGGTGGCCGCTCTAGTCATTGGCTCCTCTACACCACCACCACCACCGTCGCCATCATCATCTACACACCTATGCCTTATGGCCAAGGGTGACCGGAAGGTACAAAACGATGATGACTCTAGTGATAGTGATAGTGATGGTGAATTTGAGTCACCTACTTATGATGAGCTTGTTACATTGCTAAACAACTACACCAAAATCATAAGAAAGACTAGAGCTAAAAATGAAAAGCTTGTTGATGAAAATGAATCTCTTGTTGAGAAATGTGATCATGCTATTCATGCTAGTGATGAACTAAAAGATGAACTTGCAACTATGTCATCCACTATCAAGGAGCTCAAGTCCTCTAACAAAGAGCTCAAAGCTAAAAATGAGAAACTTGATAAGATGCATAGTGACTTTACCACTAGTTATGTTTTGCTAAAAGAACAATACACTCAAGTGAAAGTTGACTATGATGCTCTCACCATTACTTATGATATGCTTTCACATGAGACACATGATGCTCCTAACTTTGTTGTTAAGTGTGACATAGCAACATCTTGTGAGGACTTGGTTAGTGAGCATGATGAGCAAAGAGCTAGTGGCAAAGGCAAGAGTGTGGTTGTGGCCGATCACTATGATGATTACATCAAGATCAAGAATGAGAATGCAAAGCTCAAGGTTGATCTAGAGAAGCTTGCAACCACAAAGCAAGTCATGGTTGAGACCCTAGATGATGAGTATAGCATGACACTTGAGCTTGACATGCTAAAAGAAGAGAACAAGAGATTGAAGATGGAGAGGGATTACAAGATGACACCATCTCAATTAGAGCTCCAACAAGAGAATGACAAGCTCAAGAGAGAAAAGGAACACCTCACCACCGGGTTGAAGAAATTCACCAAGGGACAATGTCTTCAAAGTGAGTTACTCATGAACACGATCATGAAGACAAATAGAAATGGCATTGGCTTCCTTGAGGAGAAGATGAAGCAACGCAAGAGCATCACAAAGCCGAAGAAGAAGATTGGAAGATGCTATGAGTGTGGAAAGGAAGGTCACTTTGCTCATGATTGTGAAGAGCCAAAGCCCACACCCTTGCCCAAGCATGCTAGGCCCTTTGCTTTCAATGCTCACTACATGCTTAGACAAGACTCTAGTGGCAAGATGAAAGTCATGTTCATGGGGTCTCCTAACAAGAATAGGCCAAAGCAAATTTGGGTTGCAAAGTCACTAGTAGAGAAGGTTAAGGGACCTCAACAAGTTTGGGTCCCAAAAGCTCAAGCTTGATTTCTTGTGTGTGTAGGTGAACTACAAGACCGGTGGATCTCATTGGGTGATTGATAGTGGTTGCACACAACATATGACCGGTGATCCCTGGATGTTCACCTCACTAGAAGAGAATGTCAATGACCAAGAAAAGATTACATTTGGTGACAACTCAAAGGGCAATGTCAAGGGATTGGGCAAAGTGGCTATATCAAATGATCATACCATCTCCAATGTGCTACTAGTTGCATCATTGAGCTTCAACTTGCTATCCGTTGGGCAACTATGTGATCTTGGCTTTCAATGTTTGTTCACCGACAAAGAAGTGGTTGTGACCAAGAAAGATGATACACAAGTGATATTCAAGGGCTTTAGATACAACAATCTCTATCTAGTGGATTTCACCTCCGAAGATGCCAACTTAAAGACTTGTTTGTTCACTAAGCAATCACTTGGTTGGCTATGGCATAGAAGGTTGGCACATGTTGGAATGAACACTCTCAACAAGCTATTGAAGAAGGATTTGGTTAGGGGCTTGAAGGATGTCAAATTTGAGAAGGACAAATTGTGTAGTGCATGTCAAGCCGGCAAGCAAGTTGCAAACACTCATCCAACCAAAGCCTTTGTATCAACATCAAGAGAGTTGGAGCTACTTCACATGGATCTATTTGGACCAACAACATATGCTAGCTTGGGTGGAAATCTCTATTGCCTAGTGATTGTTGATGACTACTCTAGATACACTTGGGTATTCTTTCTTCATGACAAATCCGAAGCAACCCCTTCATTCAAGAAGTTTGCCAAGAGAGCCCAAAATGAATTTGACTTGAAGATCAAGAACATAAGAAGTGACAATTTAAGAGAGTTTGACAACACCCACATTGAGCAATATTGTGATGAAGTTGGGATCAAGCATGAAGTTTCCGCAACCTACACACCACAACAAAATGGGGTAGTTGAGAGGAAGAACCAGACTCTAATCACCCTAGCAAGGACAATGCTAGATGAGTACACTACACCAGAGAGATTTTGGGCAGAAGCAATCAACACCGCTTGCTATGCATCAAATCGATTGTTCCCCCATCGTCTACTTGGCAAGACCCCCTATGAGCTACTCAACAACAAGAAGCCGGATGTATCTTTCTTTAGAGTGTTTGGGTGCAAATGCTACATCTACAAGAAGCGCCAACACCTAGGGAAGTTTCAACGCCGATGTGATATTGGTTTTCTTGTTGGTTACTCATTGAAGTCCAAAGCATATCGAGTATTCAACCATGCCACAGGGATGGTAGAAGAAACATATGATGTGGAATTCGATGAATCTAATGGCTCTCAAGGAGAGCATGAAAATCTTGATGATGTAGGTGATGAACCATTGAGGGAAGCAATGAAGAACATGCCGGTTGGAGCCATCAAGCCTAAAGATGATGATGATGATGATGTGCAAGTCATTGACAAGCCATCATCATCCAATGTACCACATGTTGATGACAAAGAAGGGAGAGATCCATTTGAAGATACTCATGTCTCCCATGATCAAATGGTGGTACAAGCTCAAGATGTTGATGCTCCACAAGCGGCCCCTCAAGTGGTTGATCAAAGGACTACTCCTCTACTACAAGCTCATCCTCAAGATCTCATAATAGGGAGTCCAACAAGGGGTGTAATGACTCGATCTCAAAAACTTGCTTTATTTATTGAACATCACTCCTTTGTGTCTCTTGTTTAGCCTACCATTGTAGATGAAGCTCTAGGTGATCCGAATTGGGTGAATGCTATGCATGAAGAATTAAACAACTTCACCCGCAACCAAGTTTGGACACTTGAAGAGCGACCCAAGGGCGCAAGAGTCATTGGAACAAAATGGGTGTTTAGAAACAAGCAAGATGATCAAGGCAAGGTTGTTAGAAACAAGGCAAGGCTAGTTGAAAAGGGGTTCTCTCAAGTTGAAGGTTTGGATTTTGGAGAGACCTTTGCACCGGTTGCAAGACTCGAAGCCATTCGTATCCTCCTTGCATATGCATCACATCATGACATTAAATTATATCAAATGGATGTGAAAAGTGCATTTTTAAATGGCTTCATAAATGAACTAGTCTATGTTGATCAACCTCTCGGGTTTGAAGACCCTAGATATCCTAATCATGTTTATAGGTTGTCCAAGGCGCTATATGGGCTCAAGCAAGCCCCAAGAGCTTGGTACGAGCGCCTCCGGGATTTCCTCATTGAGAAGGGCTTCACCATTGGGATGGTTGACACCACACTATTCACCAAGAAGCTTGATGGAGAGATCTTCATTTGTCAAGTCTACGTTGATGATATCATCTTCGGGTCAACAAATGAAGCTTATTGCAAGGAATTTGGTGACTTGATGTCGAAGGAGTTCGAAATGTCCATGATTGGAGAGCTCACATTCTTCCTAGGCTTCCAAGTCAAGCAATTGAAGGAGGGGACTTTCATATCTCAAGAGAAGTATCAAAAGACCTCCTCAAGCGCTTCAACATGGATGATTGCAAGCCTATCAAGACTCCAATGCCAACAAATGGACATCTCGACCTAGATGTGGGAGGTAACCCGGTTGACCAAACTCTCTACCGTTCTATGATTGGTAGCTTGTTATATTTGACCGCATCTAGGCCCGACATCATGTTTAGTGTGTGCATGTGTGCTCGCTTTCAAGCCGATCCTAGGGAATCACATGTCATAGCGGTAAAGAGAATCCTTAGGTACCTAAAGCACACCCAAGCTTTGGCCTTTGGTATCCCAAAGGAGCTAACTTCCAACTCGTTGGGTATTCCGATTCGGATTACGCGGGTTGCAAAGTAGATAGAAAAAGCACATCCGGAGGGTGCCATTTGCTTGGGAGATCTCTAGTTTCATGGAGTTCAAAAAAGCAAAATAGTGTGGCCTTGTCTACCGCCGAGGCGGAATACATAGCCGCGGGTGCTTGTTGTGCACAAATCCTTTACATGAAACAAACCCTTTTAGACTATGGTGTAGTTCTAGAAAGGGTACCTTTGTTGTGTGACAATGATAGCGCGGTTAAGCTTGCTAACAACTCGGTTCAACACTCTCACACAAAGCACATAGATATTCGCCATCACTTCCTTAGAGATCATGTTTCAAAGAAAGATATATCCTTAGAGGGAGTTAGAACCGAAGATCAATTGACGGATATCTTCACAAAACCCCTAGATGAGAACACCCTTTGTAGATTGCGAAGTGAGCTTAATGTGCTTGATCTAAGTAACTTTGTCATAAGGTGAAAGGGGGTTGTCTTTGCATTGCATTGTATAATATGCCATGTTTAATTTATGCTATGCACATAGGCTTGTCAGACGTGGTTAAGATAACCGCCCTAAAAGCGTGTGAAGAAGCTTACCCATGAGCAAACTTGACAAGCAACCTAGATTCAAATTTCGTATTGCATTGCATATGCATGGTTGTTGCTTTGTCGTTTCTTTTTAGCTTTGTTTTGAGCAACCGCCGTGTTCGTCCACCGCTAGGGGGAGCATTTGAGGCTCCTAATGGTTGAGACCCCTAGTTTTGGTGGCCACATGTTGTCTCCTCGGGATTTATCGCCTATTTTCTCTAAAAATGATATGTAGCCTATGGCAATATATTTATAAATTGAGGGCTTATGTGAGGATGCTCATACTAGGTTCCAACTGGTGTTTATTTGCCTCTTATTTGAGTTGGAACTTGGTTGGGAGAGGGAGCCGCAACAGAAATCTTCAAAACAGCCCAAAATAGGGCATCGGAAGGTGCATCAGACGCTCCCCCAGCGTCTGATGCCCTGCACTGTAGACAGCTCCGGCTGGAACAGTGTCAGGTGAGCATCCGATGTGTCACCATCGGAGCCTCCGATGGACCATCGGACGCTACCCAGCATCCGATGCCATGGCACCGGAAGCTTTCGATGTGTTTCTGGCATTTTTGAAACTCTCTCGACAGGCATCGGAGCGTCTGATGCGTAATCATCGACGCGTCCGATGCCCCTTTAAGCGGCGCAATAGTTTCTTCTTTGACATCTCGGTCCCACACGTCATCCCATTCGTTGTCTTCTTCCTCGCGCTCCCCGCCCGTGCCCGATCCGCCGAGCCCCCACCCTAACCCTAGCGCCGCCGTGACACACCCTCCCGAGTCCTCGCCGCCGGCCGCTCTTGCTCCGCCGCGCCCGTGCATCTCCTCGCCGGCCGCCGCCTGCCCCGCAGCTTCCTCGCACCCACGCGCGCGCCTTCGTCGGAGTCCAGCCGGAGCCCCGCCCCATCGCCGGAGCTCACCGGCGTTCGGGTATTCGCTGGAGAACGTCTTCCTCGCGCTCCTTCACCTCTCCGGCGACCTTCCCTGGCCTTCAAATCCCCTAAGTGAGCATCTCCACCCACCTCCATAACCCATGCTCCCAAGGTGCTCGACAAAATGTCTCAATGGCCGTTCCACCATGTTTTGACCCCGTTTCGATCCCATCCTTTTGCAGACCCCTCGCTGTGTCGTGTGGACCTCGGAACGTCAGTACTTCCCTCGTGCTTGGTCGTTTCGTCGATCGTCAGGTAGCAAATCCATCTTCTATCTCTTATCCACTTGTTTTGCTTCCGATAGGCCTCCTCATCTCTAGATTATATGTTTCTTATATATCCTATCTATTCTCGCAGCGCGTCAGAGTCCGTGGCAGTTGTCAGCTCGTCAGTTGTCAATTGGCAGTGGCACCTAACCCGGGGCCAAGCCCGTGGGTACGGAACGAGGCCAAGCCTCGCGAGTGACAGCGCCAGCAGATCAGTGACAGTTGGGGGGATTTCTTGTCAGGGTCTTCCGTGTCAGTTTGGTTGTCAGATTGTTCAGTGGCATTCTGATCTTTTCAGCGGCAGTCCAGGCAGTTCAGGTCTTCTTCAGTGACAGTGCCCCTCGTTCTTGTCAGTCATGCCGCGCTGCAAGAACGTCGGTGGTGGCCCAGGGGACTCTCCTCCTCGTCCCCCTTCCGGTCAGCGGCCTGGGAAGGCAAAACTGATTACGCGCAGGAAGCGCACCAGAGAGCAGAGGGAGGCAAACCAGGCCCGAGAGGTTGTGGCCGCCGCAGAGCGTGCCGAGCAGGGAGGTCGTACGGGCGGACTCCGGATTGAGGACCAGTTGTCCCCTGACCAACGCAGAGCAGTTGAGGAGGTCGAACGGTTCCACCACTCACCGACTGGCACGCTTATGGCTGCCGGTTGTCGCACGACGTTCACCTCCCCAGGAGTCGAGCCCCAGAGCTCGCAGCAGGGCCAGGCAGAGGCCGAGGCAGCACAGGCAGAGGCAGCAGAGGCAGAGCCACCAAAGGCAGAGGCCCCAGGGGCAGAGGCTGAGGAGGAGGTTCCCGAGGAGGTTCCCCGGCGCTGGTCCTCTCGTCACAGGACAGCGGTGCCACCTCGGCCCGATGTCCCTCTGCGAGGAGCACGTGCTCCGTTGAGGCGTGCGCCCCCGCCGATTCCGCGACTAGACCTCCGGGGGGCTACATGTTCTCAGATCCAGACGCTCCGGCTCGTCCCAGTCGAGCAGTGGTTCCCGAGGGAGCGACAGCAGCAGGCAGGCCCAGCGTTCTATACAGTGTTGCAGGAGGATTTTTATCAGGGTTACAGGAACGCCGACATCTCCCTGTGACCCCAGCGTGTTTGTCCTCTGGAGGCGATAGTCACGGCAGTTGGAGAGCAGATCCGCCCTCTTCTCACTTACGTACCTGGTCTAGCGGACCTTTTGGGGCGGTCTGGCTCATATGTTGAGGATTGGGTCTTTCAGTTTTATGCTTCGCTATGGGTGCACCCGGACAGAGAGACCATCGAGTTTGCACTTGAGGGCGAGCACTACAGACTGTTTTCGTCAGAGATCCGGGGTTGGTTTGGATTGACACGCTCACAGACCCGGATCCGCGACTTGTGTTACGACAGGACGGAGCCACCCCGCCGCCCTCACGGTGGTGCACAGCCTTTGACGGACTTGGTTCGCCCGTGCTTCACTGAGCCTTTCGGTGAGGGTTCGAGTCACACTCCTAGGGACCTTCCCCCTATGGCTCGGATCCTCAACGCGATTCTCAGGCGGACCTTGCTTCCCAGGGTGGGCTTCGGAGAGGGACTCTCTAGGCTGCAGTTGTGGTTACTCGCTTATATGGTCAGGCAGCAGGAGTTCGACGTCTGGGACGTCATCTTGTGTGAGATAGAGGACACCGTCGCAGAGGGCATCAAGGCCCGCAGGCAGCTTCCTTATGCGCATTGGATCTCCTATATTCTTTGGAAGGTAGCTGCCACCACTCGTGCTCGTCTCAGTTAGTCTCTCACTGGGTCTGCGACCGTGTTCCCTGAGTATAACATGAGTCAGTTGTTGGGACACGGCCGGTATCGCAGGCAGCCGCAGGCTCCATCTAGTTCACGCCAGAGACCAGCGGTCCCAGAGTCAGCCCAGGAGCAGGACGAGACTGTCCAGGCACTCGCCGAGCAGGAGCTTGTCGATCTAGAGTGTGGTGACACGTTCGTTGCAGAGGACCCCACAGACAGCTCGGACGAGGACTACCAGCTCCCGCCTCACTACCAGCCTCGTGCACACGACTCTCAGGCCGGGATGTCTGGTACTGCCTCCTCCGACCCAGCCTTACTTGCTATACTAGCACGGATGGAGGAGCAGCAGAGGACCGTGACACAGGACGTCCAGCGTTGAGCCCAGGAGCAGCAGCGTCTAGCACAGCAGCAGGCCCTGGCACAGCAGCAGGCTCAGGAGCGCTCAGACACCCTGCAGCGTCAGATGATGGCACTCCAGCAGCAGACCCTGAGTTTCATGGAGAGGCTTGCCAGCGGTCCTCCTTAGTGGCAGTGGCAGCAGCCTCCCCCCAGCAGCAGATCCAGTGGCAGCCACCTGTCCCTCCCCAGCAGTTTGGGCGGCAGCAACAGTTTCCGCAGAGCTCCTCCCAGTTCCTCTCTTTCACCACACCACTTGGAGGAGCCCCTGTGTTCAGTCCCTTGCGTACTGGTTTCACGCCACGTCCGACAGAGTCTCTGTTCGCGACGACCACCACCGTGACGCGGGACTTGTCTGCCAGCTTCAGTGAGCTTACCGGATTCCCCACCCCAGATCTTCCGGATCCAGTGCAGACGACGACGGCTCTAGTGACTTCTACCACTGAGACCCTCCTGAGCTCCATCGCGTCTTCCGAGCAGACAGAGCCTGTGCAGTCAGAGATGGCCACGCTAGTTCAGTCTGAGTTGTCAGCTATACCCGAGCTTCCGCACTCCGATACTCAGGTTGACACAGTTACCGTGACTGCGATAGCTTCAGAGCAGGCAGAGCAGACCGAGCAGGCCCAGCAGCCAGAGCTGTCAGAGCCGACCCAGACCGCTTCACCTACCCTTCCAGCTACACAGGGTCAGCAGGCTACTGGTGCTTCTTCTTCCGACTCCGAGGAGTATCTTCAGCAGTTCGAGTTTACTTAGCGCTCTCCGGAGACGGCACCTGGCTCGTCTGCACCACCTCCGCCCTCCGACGCTTAGTTTGGCGCTTGATGCCAAAGGGGGAGAGTGGATGAGTATAGCGATAGGGGGAGCGATGTGAGAGAGTTTCGATATCTTATGTTGTGTTACTTTCACATACGCTCTTTCCTTATCGTATCTTTTGTGCATGTTTATGTGTTATACTCATGCTATGGACCTTTATGACATTATGTGCTCACTATGATATATGATATGACATGTCATTTCGCCCTACTCGATTACTTGTGCTCAATTCTCATTTGTTATGTACTCGAGCTCTTTACTCTTGCACTTGATATTCACTCTAACTTGTTGAGTGCAGGATGATGGCATGACATGTTTTGAACTTGCCCCTAACCAATTTCTCTTATTCATTGCAAGTTCATACATGTCATGATTTAAAAACCTCTTCTCTCTATACTCGATCTCGTGTTGTCATCAATCACCAAAAAGGGGGAGATTGAACGCATCTTGGCCCCTAGTGGTTTCGGTGATTGGATGAAACACAAGATTACTGTGACTAACGTGTGTTTTGCAGAAACATGGATGAGTTAGGTCACGGTAATGGCGACGATACGGGCATATGGAGTTCATGTCCCCTGACGATGGAAATCGTTTCGGTTTTCAAAGGACGGATGACGAAGACGGTGGTAGACTAGGCTAAGTGTCATATGGTGTTGGAGGACACTTATGTAGTCTTAGGTCTTTGTTTTTCCTTTGGCCGTACTATAAAGGGGAGCGTGAATCAGTAGCTTGACCTAGATGAGTCTATTGAGGTAGGTGTGGTGCACACTTGTTATTTCATAGCCCTAGGTAGCTCAGAGAGATGCCTTATGTCGAGAGGATCAAAAGTCGTTAAGGCCGCGTCGCGATCCGAGTTCGTTTTGGCCTTGTAAGAGGCATTGGACGCTGGCTGAGGGGGCATCGAAGGCTCTGATGCCCACCCCGACATAGGGTTTGGTCTGGTGCGTGGCATCGGAGGCTCCGATGGTGTCACATCGGATGCTCCGGTGTCACTGTTCACTTGGGAGTGAACTTTGGGAGGCATCGGACGCTGGCATCGGACGCTGAGGGCCAGCGTCCGATGGCCTTCCAGAGAGGTTTCAGAGAGGTACAAATGGCATCGGACGCGTCCGATGCAGGGGCATCGGATGCTGCCCAGCGTCCGATGCTCCTTTAACACGTCTGACAGGCTGGTACAGTCGACCGTTGGTCGAGGTCATCGGCGCGTCCGATGCCAGGCATCGGAGCGTCCGATGCCCCCGCAGAGTGCCTGTCTTGTGCTGTTTTTGGATGGCCAGTTGGGGGGAGTATATATACTTCCTTCCCTCCATCCATTTGAGTGTTCTTGCCACTTCCATCAGCTGAGAAACACATTGTGAGTGTGAGTGAGTGCAAGAGCCCTAGTGAGGTTGAGTGATTTGCTAATTGTGAGAATTAGACACCTCCTAGTGAGAATTGAGTAGCAAGTGTGCATCCATCCATCTCTTTGGCCTTGTGTTGGTCAAGTGAGAGTTCTAGCTTGTTACTCTTGGTGATCGGCATCACCTAGACGGCTTGGTGGCGATCGTGAAGCTTGGAGAGCATCCGGTGGCATTGTGGATGACCCAAGCAAGCTTGTGACTGTTAGTGAGCGATTCACCGGGCCGGAGTGGCGAAGAATCAGCTCGTAGTGAGCACTTGATCCTTGCGCGGATCAAGGGGGAGCGATACCCTTGCGCGGGTGCTCCAACGAGGACTAGGGGGTGTGCCGACACCTCGATACCTCGGCAAAAAGATCGTCGAGTCATCTCTACTCTTTTACTTATGCATTTACTTTCAAGCAATTCAATTCCGCATTACTTCTTGTTGTTCATTCTATATTGAATTGCTTTGCTAGAGTAGGAGTGGCTTAGACTTGGTCTTTTGTGCGGTAGAATAAAGAGAATCACACTTCTAGGCACTAGGGGGTTAATTGAGGCTTGATAGGTTTTATTATCGCAAGAAGTTTTAGAAAAGCCCAATTCACCCCCCTCTTGGGCATCTTGATCCTTTCAATTGGTATCGGAGCCTCGTGCTCTCGATTTAGGCTTAACTGCCTAGAGTTAAGATGTCCGGAGGTGATGGACCACCTCCCATGTTCGAAAATCCGTATTGGAAAATCCGTATGGAGTCGTACCTAGAAGCGGTTGATGTGAAATGCCACGATGCCGCCATAACCGGGTTCCCTAAACCCAAGGAGGGCACTAGCCTCACACCACATGAGGAAGAAAATGAGAAGTGGAATGCAAAGGCCAAAAACATTCTTTTTAGAGGCATTTGCAAGGATGTGTTTAACTGCGTCCGAAACCACAAGAATGCCCATGATCTATGGGATAACATTTGTGCTCTCCATGAGGGGACCAAGAGTGAGCGTGAGGAGAGATATCATTTAGTTATGCAAAAACTTCATTCATTTGATATGCATGCTAATGAAAGTGCAAATGAAATGTACTCACGCTTGAATGTTCTTGTAGAAGAACTCAATGGACTTGGCCTCACACAAATGCAACCATCCGATGTTGTGAGGAAGATTCTTTGTGTCCTTCCAATTGAGAAGTATGGACACATCGTGACGGTGCTACATCAAGGTGATCTTTACACCAACTCAAATCTTGGGAAAGATCAATGCGCATGAGATGTACATGCACATCACACCAAGTGGTGGCTCCTCCACCGACAAGAAGAAGGACTTGGCCTTCAAAGCTAGCCATGACAAGAAGGGCAAGTCCAAGGCTATTGTGGTGCATCATGAGAGCTCAAGTGATGAAGAAGATGATTCCAACATTGCTCTCATGGTGAGAAGGACCACCAAGATGCTGAAGAAGCTTCACAAGAATGGAGTCAACTTTGACTCAAGAAAGAAGAAGTTCTTCACAAGTAGCAAGAGGAGGCCAATCTCCGAAATGGATTGCTACAATTGCGGTGAGCTTGGCCATCTTGCTCATCAATGCACCAAGCCCAAGAAAGAGAGCTACAAGAACAAGAACAAGGGCAAGAAGTATGACTCATCAAGTGAAGATGAGAAGAAGGATGAAAAGCCCTACTACAAGAAGGATGGCAAGAAGAAGAAGCAATACCACAAGAAAGGTGGGAAGGCTTATATTGTTGGTGATTGGCTCACTGACATTGACTCCTCTGGTGGCTCATCAAATGAAGATAGTGATGATGAGAAGAAGAAGGTGGCCGCTCTAGTCATTGGCTCCTCTACACCACCACCACCACCGTCGCCATCATCATCTACACACCTATGCCTTATGGCCAAGGGTGACCGGAAGGTACAAAACGATGATGACTCTAGTGATAGTGATAGTGATGGTGAATTTGAGTCACCTACTTATGATGAGCTTGTTACATTGCTAAACAACTACACCAAAATCATAAGAAAGACTAGAGCTAAAAATGAAAAGCTTGTTGATGAAAATGAATCTCTTGTTGAGAAATGTGATCATGCTATTCACGCTAGTGATGAACTAAAAGATGAACTTGCAACTATGTCATCCACTATCAAGGAGCTCAAGTCCTCTAACAAAGAGCTCAAAGCTAAAAATGAGAAACTTGATAAGATGCATAGTGACTTTACCACTAGTTATGTTTTGCTAAAAGAACAATACACTCAAGTGAAAGTTGACTATGATGCTCTCACCATTACTTATGATATGCTTTCACATGAGACACATGATGCTCCTAACTTTGTTGTTAAGTGTGACATAGCAACATCTTGTGAGGACTTGGTTAGTGAGCATGATGAGCAAAGAGCTAGTGGCAAAGGCAAGAGTGTGGTTGTGGCCGATCACTATGATGATTACATCAAGATCAAGAATGAGAATGCAAAGCTCAAGGTTGATCTAGAGAAGCTTGCAACCACAAAGCAAGTCATGGTTGAGACCCTAGATGATGAGTATAGCATGACACTTGAGCTTGACATGCTAAAAGAAGAGAACAAGAGATTGAAGATGGAGAGGGATTACAAGATGACACCATCTCAATTAGAGCTCCAACAAGAGAATGACAAGCTCAAGAGAGAAAAGGAACACCTCACCACCGGGTTGAAGAAATTCACCAAGGGACAATGTCTTCAAAGTGAGTTACTCATGAACACGATCATGAAGACAAATAGAAATGGCATTGGCTTCCTTGAGGAGAAGATGAAGCAACGCAAGAGCATCACAAAGCCGAAGAAGAAGATTGGAAGATGCTATGAGTGTGGAAAGGAAGGTCACTTTGCTCATGATTGTGAAGAGCCAAAGCCCACACCCTTGCCCAAGCATGCTAGGCCCTTTGCTTTCAATGCTCACTACATGCTTAGACAAGACTCTAGTGGCAAGATGAAAGTCATGTTCATGGGGTCTCCTAACAAGAATAGGCCAAAGCAAATTTGGGTTGCAAAGTCACTAGTAGAGAAGGTTAAGGGACCTCAACAAGTTTGGGTCCCAAAAGCTCAAGCTTGATTTCTTGTGTGTGTAGGTGAACTACAAGACCGGTGGATCTCATTGGGTGATTGATAGTGGTTGCACACAACATATGACCGGTGATCCCTGGATGTTCACCTCACTAGAAGAGAATGTCAATGACCAAGAAAAGATTACATTTGGTGACAACTCAAAGGGCAATGTCAAGGGATTGGGCAAAGTGGCTATATCAAATGATCATACCATCTCCAATGTGCTACTAGTTGCATCATTGAGCTTCAACTTGCTATCCGTTGGGCAACTATGTGATCTTGGCTTTCAATGTTTGTTCACCGACAAGGAAGTGGTTGTGACCAAGAAAGATGATACACAAGTGATATTCAAGGGCTTTAGATACAACAATCTCTATCTAGTGGATTTCACCTCCGAAGATGCCAACTTAAAGACTTGTTTGTTCACTAAGCAATCACTTGGTTGGCTATGGCATAGAAGGTTGGCACATGTTGGAATGAACACTCTCAACAAGCTATTGAAGAAGGATTTGGTTAGGGGCTTGAAGGATGTCAAATTTGAGAAGGACAAATTGTGTAGTGCATGTCAAGCCGGCAAGCAAGTTGCAAACACTCATCCAACCAAAGCCTTTGTATCAACATCAAGAGAGTTGGAGCTACTTCACATGGATCTATTTGGACCAACAACATATGCTAGCTTGGGTGGAAATCTCTATTGCCTAGTGATTGTTGATGACTACTCTAGATACACTTGGGTATTCTTTCTTCATGACAAATCCGAAGCAACCCCTTCATTCAAGAAGTTTGCCAAGAGAGCCCAAAATGAATTTGACTTGAAGATCAAGAACATAAGAAGTGACAATTTAAGAGAGTTTGACAACACCCACATTGAGCAATATTGTGATGAAGTTGGGATCAAGCATGAAGTTTCCGCAACCTACACACCACAACAAAATGGGGTAGTTGAGAGGAAGAACCAGACTCTAATCACCCTAGCAAGGACAATGCTAGATGAGTACACTACACCGGAGAGATTTTGGGCAGAAGCAATCAACACCGCTTGCTATGCATCAAATCGATTGTTCCCCCATCGTCTACTTGGCAAGACCCCCTATGAGCTACTCAACAACAAGAAGCCGGATGTATCTTTCTTTAGAGTGTTTGGGTGCAAATGCTACATCTACAAGAAGCGCCAACACCTAGGGAAGTTTCAACGCCGATGTGATATTGGTTTTCTTGTTGGTTACTCATTGAAGTCCAAAGCATATCGAGTATTCAACCATGCCACAGGGATGGTAGAAGAAACATATGATGTGGAATTCAATGAATCTAATGGCTCTCAAGGAGAGCATGAAAATCTTGATGATGTAGGTGATGAACCATTGAGGGAAGCAATGAAGAACATGCCGGTTGGAGCCATCAAGCCTAAAGATGATGATGATGATGATGTGCAAGTCATTGACAAGCCATCATCATCCAATGTACCACATGTTGATGACAAAGAAGGGAGAGATCCATTTGAAGATACTCATGTCTCCCATGATCAAATGGTGGTACAAGCTCAAGATGTTGATGCTCCACAAGCGGCCCCTCAAGTGGTTGATCAAAGGACTACTCCTCTACTACAAGCTCATCCTCAAGATCTCATAATAGGGAGTCCAACAAGGGGTGTAATGACTCGATCTCAAAAACTTGCTTTATTTATTGAATATCACTCCTTTGTGTCTCTTGTTGAGCCTACCATTGTAGATGAAGCTCTAGGTGATCCGAATTGGGTGAATGCTATGCATGAAGAATTAAACAACTTCACCCGCAACCAAGTTTGGACACTTGAAGAGCGACCCAAGGGCGCAAGAGTCATTGGAACAAAATGGGTGTTTAGAAACAAGCAAGATGATCAAGGCAAGGTTGTTAGAAACAAGGCAAGGCTAGTTGCAAAGGGGTTCTCTCAAGTTGAAGGTTTGGATTTTGGAGAGACCTTTGCACCGGTTGCAAGACTAGAAGCCATTCGTATCCTCCTTGCATATGCATCACATCATGACATTAAATTATATCAAATGGATGTGAAAAGTGCATTTTTAAATGGCTTCATAAATGAACTAGTCTATGTTGATCAACCTCTCGGGTTTGAAGACCCTAGATATCCTAATCATGTTTATAGGTTGTCCAAGGCGCTATATGGGCTCAAGCAAGCCCCAAGAGCTTGGTACGAGCGCCTCCGGGATTTCCTCATTGAGAAGGGCTTCACCATTGGGATGGTTGACACCACACTATTCACCAAGAAGCTTGATGGAGAGATCTTCATTTGTCAAGTCTACGTTGATGATATCATCTTCGGGTCAACAAATGAAGCTTATTGCAAGGAATTTGGTGACTTGATGTCGAAGGAGTTCGAAATGTCCATGATTGGAGAGCTCACATTCTTCCTAGGCTTCCAAGTCAAGCAATTGAAGGAGGGGACTTTCATATCTCAAGAGAAGTATCAAAAGACCTCCTCAAGCGCTTCAACATGGATGATTGCAAGCCTATCAAGACTCCAATGCCAACAAATGGACATCTCGACCTAGATGTGGGAGGTAACCCGGTTGACCAAACTCTCTACCGTTCTATGATTGGTAGCTTGTTATATTTGACCGCATCTAGGCCCGACATCATGTTTAGTGTGTGCATGTGTGCTCGCTTTCAAGCCGATCCTAGGGAATCACATCTCATAGCGGTAAAGAGAATCCTTAGGTACCTAAAGCACACCCAAGCTTTGGCCTTTGGTATCCCAAAGGAGCTAACTTCCAACTCGTTGGGTATTCTGATTCGGATTACGCGGGTTGCAAAGTAGATAGAAAAAGCACATCCGGAGGGTGCCATTTGCTTGGGAGATCTCTAGTTTCATGGAGTTCGAAAAAGCAAAATAGTGTGGCCTTGTCTACCACCGAGGCGGAATACATAGCCGCGGGTGCTTGTTGTGCACAAATCCTTTACATGAAACAAACCCTTTTAGACTATGGTGTAGTTCTAGAAAGGGTACCTTTGTTGTGTGACAATGATAGCGCGGTTAAGCTTGCTAACAACTCGGTTCAACACTCTCGCACAAAGCACATAGATATTCGCCATCACTTCCTTAGAGATCATGTTTCAAAGAAAGATATATCCTTAGAGGGAGTTAGAACCGAAGATCAATTAACGGATATCTTCACAAAACCCCTAGATGAGAACACCCTTTGTAGATTGCGAAGTGAGCTTAATGTGCTTGATCTAAGTAACTTTGTCATAAGGTGAAAGGGGGTTGTCTTTGCATTGCATTGTATAATATGCCATGTTTAATTTATGCTATGCACATAGGCTTGTCAGACGTGGTTAAGATAACCGCCCTAAAAGCGTGTGAAGAAGCTTACCCATGAGCAAACTTGACAAGCAACCTAGATTCAAATTTCGTATTGCATTGCATATGCATGGTTGTTGCTTTGTCGTTTCTTTTTAGCTTTGTTTTGAGCAACCACCGTGTTCGTCCACCGCTAGGGGGAGCATTTGAGGCTCCTAATGGTTGAGACCCCTAGTTTTGGTGGCCACATGTTGTCTCCTCGGGATTTATCGCCTATTTTCTCTAAAAATGATATGTAGCCTATGGCAATATATTTATAAATTGAGGGCTTATGTGAGGATGCTCATACTAGGTTTCAACTGGTGTTTATTTGCCTCTTATTTGAGTTGGAACTTGGTTGGGAGAGGGAGCCGCAACAGAAATCTTCAAAACAGCCCAAAATAGGGCATCAGAAGGTGCATCAGACGCTCCCCCAGCGTCTGATGCCCTGCACTGTAGACAGCTCCGGCTGGAACAGTGTCAGGTGAGCATCCGATGTGTCACCATCGGAGCCTCCGATGGACAATCGGACGCTACCCAGCATCCGATGCCATGGCACCGGAAGCTTTCGATGTGTTTCTGGCATTTTTGAAACTCTCTGGACAGGCATCGGAGCGTCTGATGCGTAATCATCGGCGCGTCCGATGCCCCTTTAAGCGGCGCAATAGTTTCTTCTTTGACATCTCGGTCCCACACGTCATCCCATTCGTTGTCTTCTTCCTCGCGCTCCCCGCCCGTGCCCGATCCGCCGAGCCCCCATTCTAACCCTAGCGCCGCCGTGACACACCCTCCCGAGTCCTCGCCGCCGGCCGCTCTTGCTCCGCCGCGCCCGTGCATCTCCTCGCCGGCCGCCGCCTGCCCCGCAGCTTCCTCGCACCCACGCGCGCGCCTTCGTCGGAGTCCAGCCGGAGCCCCGCCCCATCGCCGGAGCTCACCGGCGTTCGGGTATTCGCTGGAGAACGTCTTCCTCGCGCTCCTTCACCTCTCCGGCGACCTTCCCTGGCCTTCAAATCCCCTAAGTGAGCATCTCCACCCACCTCCATAACCCATGCTCCCAAGGTGCTCGACAAAATGTCTCAATGGCCGTTCCACCATGTTTTGACCCCGTTTCGATCCCATCCTTTTGCAGACCCCTCGCTGTGTCGTGTGGACCTCGGAACGTCAGTACTTCCCTCGTGCTTGGTCGTTTCGTCGATCGTCAGGTAGCAAATCCATCTTCTATCTCTTATCCACTTGTTTTGCTTCCGATAGGCCTCCTCATCTCTAGATTATATGTTTCTTATATATCCTATCTATTCTCGCAGCGCGTCAGAGTCCGTGGCAGTTGTCAGCTCGTCAGTTGTCAATTGGCAGTGGCACCTAACCCGGGGCCAAGCCCGTGGGTACGGAACGAGGCCAAGCCTCGCGAGTGACAGCGCCAGCAGATCAGTGACAGTTGGGGGGATTTCTTGTCAGGGTCTTCCGTGTCAGTTTGGTTGTCAGATTGTTCAGTGGCATTCTGATCTTTTCAGCGGCAGTCCAGGCAGTTCAGGTCTTCTTCAGTGACAGTGCCCCTCGTTCTTGTCAGTCATGCCGCGCTGCAAGAACGTCGGTGGTGGCCCAGGGGACTCTCCTCCTCGTCCCCCTCCCGGTCAGCGGCCTGGGAAGGCAAAACTGATTACGCGCAGGAAGCGCACCAGAGAGCAGAGGGAGGCAAACCAGGCCCGAGAGGTTGTGGCCGCCGCAGAGCGTGCCGAGCAGGGAGGTCGTACGGGCGGACTCTGGATTGAGGATCAGTTGTCCCCTGACCAACGCAGAGCAGTTGAGGAGGTCGAACGGTTCCACCACTCACCGACTGGCACGCTTATGGCTGCCGGTCGTCGCACGACGTTCACCTCCCCAGGAGTCGAGCCCCAGAGCTCGCAGCAGGGCCAGGCAGAGGCCGAGGCAGCACAGGCAGATGCAGCAGAGGCAGAGCCACCAGAGGCAGAGGCCCCAGGGGCAGAGGCTGAGGAGGAGGTTCCCGAGGAGATTCCCCGGCGCTGGTCCTCTCGTCACAGGACAGCGGTGCCACCTCGGCCCGATGTCCCTCTGCGAGGAGCACGTGCTCCGTTGAGGCGTGCGCCCCCGCCGATTCCGCGACTAGACCTCCGGGGGGCTACATGTTCTCAGATCCAGACGCTCCGGCTCGTCCCAGTCGAGCAGTGGTTCCCGAGGGAGCGACAGCAGCAGGCAGGCCCAGCGTTCTATACAGTGTTGCAGGAGGATTTTTATCAGGGTTACTGGAACGCCGACATCTCCCTGCGACCCCAGCGTGTTTGTCCTCTGGAGGCGATAGTCACGGCAGTTGGAGAGCAGATCCGCCCTCTTCTCACTTACGTACCTGGTCTAGCGGACCTTTTGGGGCGGTCTGGCTCATATGTTGAGGATTGGGTCTTTCAGTTTTATGCTTCGCTATGGGTGCACCCGGACAGAGAGACCATCGAGTTCGCACTTGAGGGCGAGCACTACAGACTGTTTTCGTCAGAGATCCGGGGTTGGTTTGGATTGACACGCTCACAGACCCGGATCCGCCACTTGTGTTACGACAGGACGGAGCCACCCCGCCGCCCTCACGGTGGTGCACAGCCTTTGACGGACTTGGTTCGCCCGTGCTTCACTGAGCCTTTCGGTGAGGGTTCGAGTCACACTCCTAGGGACCTTCCCCCTATGGCTCGGATCCTCAACGCGATTCTCAGGCGGACCTTGCTTCCCAGGGTGGGCTTCGGAGAGGGACTCTCTAGGCTACAGTTGTGGTTACTCGCTTATATGGTCAGGCAGCAGGAGTTCGACGTCTGGGACGTCATCTTGTGTGAGATAGAGGACACCGTCACAGAGGGCATCAAGGCCCGCAGGCAGCTTCCTTATGCGCATTGGATCTCCTATATTCTTTGGAAGGTAGCTGCCACCACTCGTGCTCGTCTCAGTTAGTCTCTCACTGGGTCTGCGACCGTGTTCCCTGAGTATAACATGAGTCAGTTGTTGGGACACGGCCGGTATCGCAGGCAGCCGCAGGACGCTCCATCTAGTTCACGCCAGAGACCAGCGGTCCCAGAGTCAGCCCAGGAGCAGGACGAGACTGTCCAGGCACTCGCCGAGCAGGAGCTTGTCGATCTAGAGTGTGGTGACACGTTCGTTGCAGAGGACCCCATAGACAGCTCGGACGAGGACTACCAGCTCCCGCCTCACTACCAGCCTCGTGCACACGACTCTCAGGCCGGGATGTCTGGTACTGCCTCCTCCGACCCAGCCTTACTTGCTATACTAGCACGGATGGAGGAGCAGCAGAGGACCGTGACACAGGACGTCCAGCGTTGAGCCCAGGAGCAGCAGCGTCTAGCACAGCAGCAGGCCCTGGCACAGCAGCAGGCTCAGGAGCGCTCAGACACCCTGCAGCGTCAGATGATGGCACTCCAGCAGCAGACCCTGAGTTTCATGGAGAGGCTTGCCAGCGGTCCTCCTTAGTGGCAGTGGCAGCAGCCTCCCCCCAGCAGCAGATCCAGTGGCAGCCACCTGTCCCTCCCCAGCAGTTTGGGCGGCAGCAACAGTTTCCGCAGAGCTCCTCCCAGTTCCTCTCTTTCACCACACCACTTGGAGGAGCCCTTGTGTTCAGTCCCTTGCGTACTGGTTTCACGCCACGTCCGACAGAGTCTCTGTTCGCGACGACCACCACCGTGACGCGGGACTTGTCTGCCAGCTTCAGTGAGCTTACCGGATTCCCCACTCCAGATCTTCCGGATCCAGTGCAGACGACGACGGCTCTAGTGACTTCTACCACTGAGACCCTCCTGAGCTCCGTCGCGTCTTCCGAGCAGACAGAGCCTGTGCAGTCAGAGATGGCCACGCTAGTTCAGTCTGAGTTGTCAGCTATACCCGAGCTTCCGCACTCCGATACTCAGGTTGACACAGTTACCGTGACTGCGACAGCTTCAGAGCAGGCAGAGCAGACCGAGCAGGCCCAGCAGCCAGAGCCGTCAGAGCCGACCCAGACCTCTTCACCTACCCTTCCAGCTACATAGGGTCAGCAGGCTACTGGTGCTTCTTCTTCCGACTCCGAGGAGTATCTTCAGCAGTTCGAGTTTACTTAGCGCTCTCCGGAGACGGCACCTGGCTCGTCTGCACCACCTCCGCCCTCCGACGCTTAGTTTGGCGCTTGATGCCAAAGGGGGAGAGTGGATGAGTATAGCGATAGGGGGAGCGATGTGAGAGAGTTTCGATATCTTATGTTGTGTTACTTTCACATACGCTCTTTCCTTATCGTATCTTTTGTGCATGTTTATGTGTTATACTCATGCTATGGACCTTTATGACATTATGTGCTCACTATGATATATGATATGACATGTCATTTCGCCCTACTCGATTACTTGTGCTCAATTCTCATTTGTTATGTACTCGAGCTCTTTACTCTTGCACTTGATATTCACTCTAACTTGTTGAGTGCAGGATGATGGCATGACATGTTTTGAACTTGCCCCTAACCAATTTCTCTTATTCATTGCAAGTTCATACATGTCATGATTTAAAAACCTCTTCTCTCTATACTCGATCTCGTGTTGTCATCAATCACCAAAAAGGGGGAGATTGAACGCATCTTGGCCCCTAGCGGTTTCGGTGATTGGATGAAACACAAGATTACTGTGACTAACGTGTGTTTTGCAGAAACATGGATGAGTTAGGTCACGGTAATGGCGACGATACGGGCATATGGAGTTCATGTCCCCTGGCGATGGAAATCATTTCGGTTTTCAAAGGACGGATGACGAAGACGGTGGTAGACTAGGCTAAGTGTCATATGGTGTTGGAGGACACTTATGTAGTCTTAGGTCTTTGTTTTTCCTTTGGCCGTACTATAAAGGGGAGCGTGAATCAGTAGCTTGACCTAGATGAGTCTATTGAGGTAGGTGTGGTGCACACTTGTTATTTCATAGCCCTAGGTAGCTCAGAGAGATGCCTTATGTCGAGAGGATCAAAAGTCGTTAAGGCCGCGTCGCGATCCGAGTTCGTTTTGGCCTTGTAAGAGGCATTGGACGCTGGCTGAGGGGGCATCGAAGGCTCTGATGCCCACCCCGACTTAGGGTTTGGTCTGGTGCATGGCATCGGAGGCTCCGATGGTGTCACATCGGATGCTCCGGTGTCACTGTTCACTTGGGAGTGAACTTTGGGAGGCATCGGACGCTGGCATCGGACGCTGAGGGCCAGCGTCCGATGGCCTTCCAGAGAGGTTTCAGAGAGGTACAAATGGCATCGGACGCGTCCGATGCAGGGGCATCGGATGCTGCCCAGCGTCCGATGCTCCTTTAACACGTCTGACAGGCTGGTACAGTCGACCGTTGGTCGAGGTCATCGGCGCGTCCGATGCCAGGCATCGGAGCGTCCGATGCCCCCGCAGAGTGCCTGTCTTGTGCTGTTTTTGGATGGCCAGTTGGGGGGAGTATATATACTTCCTTCCCTCCATCCATTTGAGTGTTCTTGCCACTTCCATCAGCTGAGAAACACATTGTGAGTGTGAGTGAGTGCAAGAGCCCTAGTGAGGTTGAGTGATTTGCTAATTGTGAGAATTAGACACCTCCTAGTGAGAATTGAGTAGCAAGTGTGCATCCATCCATCTCTTTGGCCTTGTGTTGGTCAAGTGAGAGTTCTAGCTTGTTACTCTTGGTGATCGGCATCACCTAGACGGCTTGGTGGCGATCGTGAAGCTTGGAGAGCATCCGGTGGCATTGTGGATGACCCAAGCAAGCTTGTGACTGTTAGTGAGCGATTCACCGGGCCGGAGTGGCGAAGAATCAGCTCGTAGTGAGCACTTGATCCTTGCGCGGATCAAGGGGGAGCGATACCCTTGCGCGGGTGCTCCAACGAGGACTAGGGGCCCACTACAAAAAATGAGGCCTTCTACGACGATTAGAGGGTTTTCTGTTGTCGTAAAAGGCCCGTCACTAAGGACCTTCTATGACAATTACAAGCTATTTTATGACAATTTGTGATTTACGACAACTGTAATTGTCACAAAAATTGTCATAGATCAAAAATTGTTATAAAAATTGTCACAGAAGGTCCTTAGTGACGGGCCTTCTATGACAACAGAAAACCCTCTTATCGTCGTAGAAGGTCTCATTTTTTGTAGTGGGGGTGTGCCGACACCTCGATACCTCGGCAAAAAGATCGTCGAGTCATCTCTACTCTTTTACTTATGCATTTACTTTGAAGCAATTCAATTCCGCATTACTTCTTGTTGTTCATTCTATATTGAATTGCTTTGCTAGAGTAGGAGTGGCTTAGACTTGATCTTGTGTGCGGTAGAATAAAGATAATCACACTTCTAGGCACTAAGGGGTTAATTGAGGCTTGATAGGTTTTATTATCACAAGAAGTTTTAGAAAAGCCCAATTCACCCCCCTCTTGGGCATCTTGATCCTTTCACTAAGGATGGTGTATATTGGCAACTCTAATTGTAACACGCTTCAAAAGTCCAATCTTTTACACCTTAGCATCATTTGATAGTAGTAACTCTCCCAACATGTCCATCCATACATATGTGAACATATTGTACCAAACTCATGAATCACATATGTAGGGGGAGCTAGTAATATCAAAACTGAATTTATGATGATTGTCCAATTCTTATCATGACTCAATGCTTGGACAAGCAACACAAGTTCAAAACTAAACTTAATTCATATCTTTGTAAAGGTTGTCATCAATTACCAAAAAATGGGAGATTGAAAGCCCTAGTTTGGTTTTGGTTAATTGATGAAACATATTGGACTAACCCTATGCTTAAGTGTGTGTAAGATATGTTGGTCCAACATCAAGTGATGGAGCAAGATGGATGGTAATGTCCACATGATGGTGATCAAGGGCTCCAATGCTTGAAGAGAAGAAAGAGAAAAACAAAATGGGCTAGAGGCAAAGGTATATGCATTGGGCAAGTTTGTTTTGGTGATCAAGACACTATAGAGAGTGTGATCACATGTAGGATTGATAACTGTACTATAAAGAGGAGTGGAACTCATTTGTGAAATGCGGTTATCAAAGTGTCACTAGATGATCTACGCTTTGCATATATATTTAGATTCTAGTGTGTGCTAACTTCCCTTGAAAAGTGCTTGACAAATGCTAACTCACGTACACAAGTGGTGGAAACTAGGTGGAGTTAATACATTTGCACAAGGGATGAAGTGGAGATTGATTTTGTGCTCTCTGAGAGGCATCAGACGCTGGTCTGATGAGCATCGGACACTGGGGGTAGCGTCTGATGGCGAACCCTAGTTGAGCTATGCTGATAGAGTGGCATCGGATGCTGGAAAAATATTGTTCCAGCGTTTGATTCCTGTGACGTTTCCTAGGGTAGGTCCCAGGGAAGCATCGAACGCTCGGAAGCGTCCGATGTCCACAGGAGCTCTCTGGATGCTTGAAAGGATCTAATCAGCCTAGAGGGGGGTGAATAGGTGATTTTTGACAATCTGAAACTTCACAAACTAGAAATTGTAGTTAGACAACAACTGGTGTTGCCGGTTTGTTTGTGTCGGGGGCCCACAAAAGGGGTACCCCCAATCAACGCAAACTAATAGGTTAAACCTAGAACGCCTGTAAATAACAAACCTAGCTAGTCTAACCCCTTAAAGAGACCAACCCCTCGAGGCCCACAACGCTGGCCCACCAAGCCAGGCCTCGGGCGAACGCGCGCTCTCCGTCTCGCCTGAGTTCACCGAGCCAGGCCTCGGGCTGATGCCCGTTCTCCATCTCGCCCGAGCCCTCCGAAGCCAGGCCCCGGGCGAGCGCTCCACTAAAACCTCGAGTCCTGGCATTTGGGGCTTGAGCCCCCCACAGCCGAACACCATACCTCGAGACCCCACGCGGGTACCTCGAGCCTCTCTGGCACAGCAGCCTATCCCTCGAGACGCTTATGCTTCCCTCGAGCGGCACAGGCATCGGATGCCAGCCCCATACCGCGCATTTAATACATCCACCTACTCCAGTCACGTCCTCTGCAGCCCGACGTGTACCACAGTAACCAGGGCAGAGTCAAGTCTCGTTTTCACCACAAGCATGGGCAAAAGGGCGCCAGTACGGCACTGTTAACCCATACCGTACACTGTTGCGCGTCCGAGCCACGTCTCGAGGCCCGGATGCCCACTGCTCAATCAATTTTCACGGGACTTGTCCATACCTGCGGGGGCTCGAGCCCCCCGTAGGCGCCACCTCGAGGACGGCTCCGCGCCCCTCGAGCCCTAACTGCTTTCATGCTATTGGAAGACAGGTACCCCAAGACCCGGAGGGACCCCGTCGTGTCCTGTACGTGCCAGAATGGGTGCTGTACGGCTTCTACATCGTCATGCCATCACGTCCGCGCCCGGGATGGAGGCCACGCCCCAAGGACACCTCAACAGCAACGCCCACGTCGGTTCCAGTAGCCCCGACAAGACAGGATTCCTACCCTACGCCATATCGAGCGCTGTACATATCTATCCTGTGTAAACCCTGGCCTCCTCTTGTTCTATAAAAGGGGACGCCAGGGCCCTTCGCGCGAGGAGGACGGGACGCGAGTCCACGGTTACACAACTCCGATAGACAACACACAAGTCCACACACGTACACACTCGAGTTCGGACTCCGGTCCACGCTCATTGAGCTTGTATTCACCCCTGTACAAGCACTTAGGTGCAAGTAATACAAGAACCTCCTCCCCCGCTGGACGTAGGGCCTTCTTTGCCCGAACCAGGATAAATCCTTGTGTCATCTTGCATCACCATCCAGGAAGAGAGCACGCGATCACATTACTCGTTGGTGTCATACCCCCGGGTTCGAAACACCGACAGTTGGCGCGCCAGGTAGGGGTCTTCGCGTGTCGAGTCGGTTTCTCGCTGTTTCCTGGATGGCTGCTTTGACTCCTTCGTTCTCTGCCGGTGCCGTCATCTGGTTCGGGAGCCTCGAGTCCTGGCCACCGACAACGGCAACGAGCTGACCTTGCTCTCCGCGGAGGGCCCGAGTGGAGGGCGTGTCACGCCACCCCGTGCGAGGAGCGTGGCACGTCGCTCGCACCACCACGCGTCGCCACCCCATGAGCGGCGCCGTCGTCACCATCGTCGCCAGGCACAGGCGGTGCCGGCGGCGTACAACCACTTCCCCCGTGGCCGGCGCGGAGTTCCCGAGGAGGAGCCTGCCCGGCGCACGGCCGGAGACTTCCAGGGCGCGCCCGCGCCCACCCAGCGACTTCGCGTTCATCATGCGCACGGACCAGGAGCCAGGCCAGAGGCCTCCGAGCCGTGCACCGTCGACGCCACCCAGCCTCCTCCCGCACGGGGTGTACCGCGCTCGACGCCGGCGGTTCCCGTTCGGCCTCGACAGCTCCACAGCAGCCTACGCCCGCCAGCTCAACGAGCGCCGTCGGGACCGACCGCCGGCAGGCCAGGAGGAGCGCCCGGGCGTGCTACTGCAGGCCATGGCCAACCTGGAGATCGTCCAACCCCGCGTACGTCGACCGCGGCTTCTCGCGAGCCATCGAGCCACCCCGGCAAGCCACCGTCGGAGAATGGGACCGCGAGCTGCGGTCCCAGCATCGGCCAAGGCGGCACGCCGTCGACAGCTCCGACTCCGACGAATACGACTACCACGACATCGACCTCTGGGATCCCACCAGGGAGTGCTTCCAACTCGAGGGGGTCGTATGCGATACCGAGGACGGGGGCGACGACGGCAGGCCAGCGCTCGATCTAGAGGGCCCCAGCGACGTGGCCGCAGCAGGCGGATCACGTGTTCAGGGGAGGAACAAACCTCCAGCACCGGCTGCACCGCCCAGCACGACGACGGCCGGGCGGCGCAACTCGCGCAGGGGCAGGAGGCAATCACCAAAGCCGAGGAAGAACGGCGACACCTGCTGCAGCTCCGGCAAACTCTGATGCAGGAACCACCCCAGCCCGAGGAGCCAGAGCTCGAGGGTCGGGCTCGAGAGGTCCACTGGCGGATCCTCGAGGACGGGGCACCAGCACGCCTCGAGTATGCTTCCCGCGAGCCGGGCAGAACGTGGGTGGCGGCGGCGATGATGCTCCGTGATCTACCCGCCGTCTTCCAACCCTGACGCCAAGGCGCATGCTTGGGGAAATGAAAGAACCTCCTCGAGACAGCCGCTATGCAGCAGGCCGAGAGCTCGGCGTCACGCCGGCGCGGAGCAGCCTCGGGGAAGCTGGCGGACACGCCCCGCAACGAGCGCGAGGCATCCGTCCACCAGCCGGACACCTCTTGAGCTAGGCCGGTCCGCGAACGGATCATCGACAACCGGCCACCTCGAGACCCCATTGACGCCCGCAACGACATCAACCGACGGCGCAAGGACAAGGGGGCCCAAGAGCGTGGCTATAGCGCCCATCGAGGGGGGCGCTACGACAGTGACGAGGACCGGCAAGTCCTCGAGCCCCCGGACCCCAGAGTCTTCAGCCGGGCCATCCGCAGCCTCAACCCTCCCCGACCGCTTCCGACCGCTGACCAACATCGTGAAGTATGACGGGGAGGTCGAGCCCAAGCTCTGGCTCTCGGACTTCCGCCTAGGCTGCCAACTGGGCGGAGCGAAGAACGACGACCGTGTGATCATACGCCAACTCCCACTTTACCTCTCGGACACCGCCCGCCGGTGGCTCGAGGGGCTCCCGCCGGATCGGATCGACGATTGGGCCGACCTAGTCAGGGTCTTCGACGGGAATTTCAAGGGGACTTGCGTGTGCCCAGGCAACCCCTGGGACCTACGGCGTTGCAGGCAAGCGGCGGACGAGCCCCTCCGCGACTTTGCTCGACGATTCTCGAAGCAGCGCCTCGAGCTCCCCCACGTGCCTGATGAGGACGTCATCTCAGCGTTCCTCGCGGGCACGACATGCCAAGAGCTAGTTCATGAGCTAGGACGCTACCGTCCCAGGACGGTCGAGGACCTGATGGATCGTGTCACCAGCTTTGCCTCAGGCGACGAGGCAGTGGGGGCCTTCTTTGGCCGTTCCACGGACAAAGGTAAGGCGGTGACCGCACCGGAGGGCTCGAACAAGGGCAACGATGCCAAGAACGACAACAATAATAGCAACAAAAAGAAGAAGAACAAACGCAAGGGTCAGAAAGCGAAGCGCGACGCCAATGACGACGACGACGAAGAGGTGCTCGCAGGCGCCCTCGAGCCTAAGAAGCCCCGAGGCCCCCCTGACGGGGCTGTTTTCGACCAGATGCTCGAGGACCCCTGCACTTATCACAGGGGCCCGTAAATCACAAGTTAAAGGACTGCCGACTGTTGAAAGGCTACTACTCCAAGCTCGGCGATAAGAAAGAAGACGCGCCTAAGGGCAAGGATAACAATCGGCGCGGCGGTGGGGACGCGGACGGCAACTTCCCCCGGTGCGCGACTGCTACATGATCTACGGGGGCCGACCGTCGGGCTCTCAGCTCGAGAAAGAAAGAAGGAGCGCCGGGAGATCTTTGCACTCGGCCACGACGCCCCCCGGTATCTTGACTGGTCTGATGCGCCGATCACGTTCGACCGTGACGACCATCCGGACCATGTCATAAACCCGGGGGCGTACCCCCTCGTCGTCGACCCCGTCATCGTCGACGTACGGTTCTCCAAGGTGTTGATGGATGGGGGCTCGAGCCTCAACATCATATACCTCGAGACCCTCGACCTCCTAGGGATTTCAGAGGGACAGCTCCGACCCAGCGTCGGGGGTTCCACGGAGTCGTACCAGGGAAGAAGGCCCACCCCCTCGGGCGCATCGACCTGCCGGTTTGCTTTGGCACGCCGGCTAACTTCCGCCAGGAGACACTCACCTTCGAGGTGGTTGGATTCCAAGGGACCTACCACGCCATCATCGGCCGACCAGGCTACGCCAAGTTCATGGCGGTTCCCAACTACACGTACTTGAAGCTCAAAATGCCGGGGCCAAAAGGGGTCATCACCGTCGACACATCCTACGAGCACGCGTACCACTGCGACGTGGAGTGCGTCGAGCGTGGGGAGGCAAACGTCCAGCTCGACTCGCTCGAGGCCCTAGCCGCCCTGGCCACCGAGGGGGCCCCTGAAGTAAAGCGCCACGCTGGCACCTTCGAGCCGGCGGAGCACACCAAGCTGATACCCGTCGACCCGACCTCGACCGATGGCAAGACGCTGCCGTCAGTGCCAGCCTCGAGCCTAAATAGGAAGCAGTGCTCGTCGACTTTCTCCGCGCGAACATCGACATGTTTGCGTGGGCCCCTCGGACATGCCAGGCATACCGAGGGAAGTCGCCGAGCACGCCTTGGATCCAGGCCGGGTCCAGACCGGTGAAGCAACGCCTGCGCCGCTTCGACGAGGAGAAGCGCAGGATCATCGGCGAGGAGGTGCACAAGCTTTTGGCGGCCGGGTTCATCAAGGAGGTATTTCACCCAGAGTGGCTAGCTAACCCTGTACTAGTTAGGAAAAAGAATGGAAAAATGCGGATGTGTGTAGACTACACTGGTCTGAATAAAGCATGTCCAAAAGTTCCATTTCCTTTACCTAGAATTGATCAGATTGTCGATTCCACTGCGGGGTGTGAGGTACTTTCATTTCTCGATGCGTATTCCGGCTACCACCAGATTAGGATGAAAGAATCCGACGAGCTCGCTACCTCTTTTGTTACGCCTTTTGGTATGTATTGCTACGTTACAATGCCCTTCGGCCTTCGAAACGCCGGGGCAACGTACCAACGTTGCATGCAGCATATCTTTGGCGAACACATAGGCAAAACCGTCGAGGCCTACGTCGATGACATCGTGGTTAAAACCAAGAAAGTCGGGGACCTCATCAGCGACCTCGAGACACGTTCGAGTGCCTCCGGGCCAAGAATGTGAAGCTCAACCCCGAGAAGTGTGTCTTTGGTGTGCCTCGGGCATGCTACTTGGCTACATTGTCTCACAACGGGGGATCGAGGCCAACCCCAAAAAAATCTCAGCAGTCACAAGGATGGGCCCACTTCGAGACCTCAAGGGTGTACAGAAAGTGACAGGCTGCCTAGCCGCTCTCAGCAGATTCATCTCGAGGCTAGGGGAAAAAGCGCTACCCTCTCTACCGCCTGCTGAAGAAGACGGAACACTTTGCGTGGACTGCCGAAGCCGAGGAGGCCTTACCAAGTTGAAGGGGTTGCTGACTTCCGCACCAATCCTCGTGCCACCGCAACCAGCCGAAGGTGGCGATCCCCCCGAGCCTCTCCTCCTCTATGTGGCCGCAACCACTCAGGTGGTCAGCGCGGTCATAGTCGTCGAGAGGCACGAGGAGGGTCATGCGTTGCCGGTCCAACGACCGGTGTACTTCACCAGTGAGGTGCTCTCGAGGCCAAGGTCCGTACCCGCACATCCAGAAACTGCTCTACGACGGCATCATCATCACAAGGCGCAAGCTCCAGCACTACTCCTCGCTCATCCCGTAACGGTGGTGTCGTCCTTCCCCCTCGGTGAGATCATCAACAATCGGGAGGCCACGGGGCGCATCGCCAAGTGGTCCGCCGAGCTAATGGGGGAGCCATCACCTACGCCCCGCGAAAAGCCATCAAGTCGCAAGCATTGGCGGACTTCGTTGCTGAGTGGACCGACACTCAGCTCCCGCCGGCGCAGATTCAAGCCGAGCTCTGGACCATGTACTTCGACGGATCCCTCATGAGACCACATGCGCTACCTGCTACGCTTGCACTTCCCCGCCTTCCCTTCCCCGCCTCCAACAACGTCGCTGAGTACGAGGCCCTCGTCAACGGGCTGCGCATAGCCCTCGAGCTTGGGGTCCGACGCCTCGACGTTCGAGGGGACTCGCAGCTCGTCGTCAACCAGGTCATGAAGGCCTCGAGCTGCATCGATCCCAGGATGGAAGCGTACTGCGGGGAGGTGCGCAAGCTAGAAGATAAGTTCCACGGCCTCGAGCTCAACCACATAGCTCGAAAGTACAACGAGGCCGCAGACGAGCTGGCAAAGTTGGCGTCCACGCGCGGCACGGTTCCGCCAGACGTCTTCTCGAGGGACGTTTTCGAGCCATCCGTCAAAATCGGCCCGGGGGCTGGCCCCTCGACCCACCCCTCGAGCTAGACACGGGGGCTCGACCTCTGCCACACCCACCTCGGATGACCCCTCGCATCCGCTGAGGCGATGCAGATCGACGCCCCGCTCTTCTTCATCACGACCCTCGACTGGCGGACGCCCTTCCTCGACTACCTGACGCAAGGCGTGCTACCAGAAGACAAGACGGAGGCCCGACGCATCGCTCGAAGGGCCAAGACCTACGTCATCTACGGCGACGAACGAGAGCTGTACCGTCGAAGCCCATCGGGAGTCCTTCAGCGCTGCATCCCCCTCGAGGAGGACGCAGGCTCCTCGACGACATGCACTCGGGGGCTTGCGGCCATCACGCAGCGCCAAGGACCTTGGTAGGGAACGCCTTCCGACAAGGCTTCTACTGGCCAACCGCCATCGGAGACGCCAAGCGCCTGGTCCAAGCTGCCAAGGGTGTCAGTTTTACGCCAAGCAAACGCACCAGTCCGCGCACGCCCTGCAGATGATCCCCATTACTTGGCCGTTTGCCGTCTGGGGGCTCGACCTCGTGGGTCCCCTCAAGATGACAACCGGAAAGTACACGCATGTGCTCGTGGCCATCGACAAATTCACCAAGTGGATCGAGGCCAAGCCCATAGGCGACCCCACCTCCGAGAAGGCCGTCGAGTTCATCGCAGACATCATGTACCGGTTTGGGGTGCCTAATGTCATCATCACCGACAATGGCACCCAATTTACGGGCAAAAATTCACCAACTTCTGCGACGACAACAACATTCGCGTGACCTGGGCCTCGGTCGCATACCCTCAATGCAACGGGCAGGTCGAGCGCGCCAACGGCATGATACTCCATGGGCTGAAGCCGAGGCTGTTCAAGACCCTCAAATTTCGGAAAGAGGTGGGCCGCAGAGCTCCCCTCGGTGCTGTGGGGCCTCAGGACTACGCCGAGTCGAGCCACCGGGTTCACTCCGTTCTTCCTAACCTACGGCGCCGAGGCCGTCTTGCCTACGGACCTCGAGTACGGCTCCCTCGACTTCGAGCCTACAACGAGCAAACCAACGATGAAAAGCTCGCCAACGCCAAGGACCAGCTCGAGGAGGCCCGAGACGTGGCGCTCATCAACTCCGCGCGCTACCAGCAAACACTTCGACGCTACCACGACAAGCACGTGCGCAAGAGGGACCTGGCGGTGGGGGACCTCGTGCTTCGACGGCTGCAAGATAATCGAGGGCGCCATAAGCTCACCCCTCCATGGGAGGGCCCATACACCGTAGCTGAGGTGCTCAAGCCAGGAACATACAAGCTCTACGACGATCAAGGCAGGATCCTGGCGAACGCGTGGAACATATCTCAGCTACGTCGCTTCTACCCTTAAAGGCCTCGAGGCCTCATTCATTTTGTTGCTTTGTACAAACACGCCCAAAATGAATGAACAAACTCGTGCATTGTCTTTCATTTTGCTTAGCATCTTAAGGTAGCCTCGACCCTGCTTTGCTCAGGGTCGAGCCTCCCTCGGGGGCTGACAAGGGGGTAACCGCCCCCCAGACTCCGAAAAAAGTGTTTTCTTTTCAAAAATTCGACCCTCGTCTCGACTCGTGCCTCGAGTGAACTAGCGACGTCTAAATCCTAAAATACCTCGAGCCTCCAAGGGTCGGGAGGCGTCGACGTAGACGGCCACCTACGCCCCCGGGCTACGGTACCCTACCTACGCCTCCCCTCGAGGGGCTCGCGACGTATCGAAGGAACACAGACTAAGTTAGCAGAAACTCGAGCTTGCAACAAAGAGAAGTGGTCAAACGCATTTGAGAAGAAAAAAACTCCTTTAAACAAACAAGTCATATATACATACGGGTCTCGACGGACCCTCATTCATGTCATAAAATTCTTACAGGGGCCTCGACGCCCAAATTTGGCACGCAGGCCCTAATCTTCGTCGGTGTGGTACTCCTCCCCGAGGTCTTCCACGGCGGGCTCAGCCTCGACACCCGAGCTAGAGGGAGGAGGGTCCTCGACACCGCTGCTGGCGTCAGGAGGCAGCACGTCCTCCTCGAAGATCTTCGCGAGCGACGTCCCGGCCTCTCCATCTTCTCCAAGATTTTGTCGACACGGCGGTTGTTCCACTCCTCGTCCTTCCCCTCGATCTCGATGAAGCCATTGGCGACAACGTGGACCGGGAAGCGGAAGCCGGAGCGGACGACCGCGAGCGTCTGCTTGACGCCATGGTGGAGAGCTTGCCGGACACGGTCCCGCGCCGCTACGTCGAGGAGCACAAGGCGTCGACCAAGGCGTCGCCTCGGGCCACCGCACCTTCTGCCCCCAGCCACCGGAGGAGCACCCCACATGGAGCCGAGCCGGTCGAGGGAAGTGCGAGCCCGCTCCGCCACCATCGTCTCGTCTTGGAGTTGGTCCAAGAGAGCCTGGTTCGTCCCGCGGAGCTCCTCGACCGTCTTCTCGACCCCTGCGCAACGAACGAGGAAGAGTGAGACTGCGGCGTAACAAAAAACTTCGAGGCCCAACAAGGACAAGGTGTAAGCCTCACCATCGCAATGTTGCCCCAGTGCGGCGAGGTCGCTGGTAAGGCCCTCAGCGCGCTGCTCGAGCCTGCGCTTCTCGGCCAGCATGAGGAGCTTCTCGGACCTAAGCTCCTCGATCAGCCTGCCCGCCTCCACGAGGGCCAGATCCTTTCGGATCACCTCCTGCCGCGCCGCCCCTCGGCAGCTCGGGGCGGTGGCGACACCACTCTCGGCGTCTTCGGCCTCCTTCTTCGCCACCTCCGCTGCGGACCGAGCGGCGGCGGCATCGCATTGAGCATCCTCAGGCCTCTTTTCTCGCCGCCTCCGCTGCGGTTCGGGCGGTGGCGGCCTCGCCACGGGCGTCAGCGGCCTCCTGCTTCGCCGCCTCATTCAGCCCGAGCGGAGGTGGCCTCGCTTCGGGCGTCCGCGGCCTCCTTCCTCGACGCCTCGAGAGCGGCGGCGGCCTCCTCCTTGATCGAGCGGCCTCACCTCGAGCCGCCCGGACCTCCGCCTCTGCCTCGTTGAGCCGGCTCGCCATTTGGGCGTTCCGGCTCAGCTCAGCGCGGAGATCTTGAAGCTCCGCCTCAGCCCTCGCGAGGGCGGCCGACACCTGTGCGGACCGGCCCGCCTCCTCGAGCAGGACCGCTCCGCCTCCGCCATAAGCTCGGCCACCTCCCGGAAGATGGACCGCACCTCGCGCGGGGCCCCCCGCTGGGCCGGTTGCTCGACGGGACCATGGCAAGGGACGGGCTCGGCGCGTCGGGAAACGGCCATACTGGTCGGTCAAGCTCGATGTCGGGCAGATCCTCCTCCGCCGCCGAGCTGCCCCAGCTGCGGCCCGCCGCCCGACGGCACGGGCCCCGGCTCCCTCCCTCCCCTCCGGCGCCTTGTCAGCGCTAGCCGGCGCCTCGGGCGCCTCCACCATCATCGAGCCCGCGGCGAGGAGCGGCCCCTGCTCCAGCTCGTTCAGGGAGGTCCTCCACCGTCGGCCTCCTTCGCGCCAACGCCTCTCCCCCCTTTCCCTCCTCCGCAGCCTGGCTCGTGTCGGTCGGGGCCTCGAGGGGCGCAGTCTCCTCGGCCCCAGACACCGGCGGGGCCGTGCTCGCCCCAGGCGCTTCCCCCGGAACAGCCGTCGTGGTGGGGGAAGGGTGGCGCTCCCAACTGGCGCCATCACGAGAGGAGGAGGAGGGGGAGGAGGCAGCGCCTCAGTGGGCGTGGTAGTGGCGGGCTCGATGCCGTGAGCTGGGCCCCTGCAATACGAGATGACAGTGATATCAGAACCGGGAAGAATGCCTCGACCCCTGCGGTCGATGGCGACGGCCTCACCAAAATTCGCGACGATCATCTGGCCTCCTCGAGCCATGGCAGCTCGAGCCTTCTCCAGCCAAGCGGCTTCTCTAGCGGAGGAAGGTGCCATACCTCGAGGTGCTTGTGCCTCGACGGGGCTCGAGGTCTTGGCCCGCTTGGACGCAGCGAGGTCCACCTCCTGGTAGGAGCGCTTCCCCCTGAGAAACCAGAGATGGCATGCATCATCAAAAGTAAAGAGGTAAAGCCTCACTACCGACGAGATCCAAGAAAATTACTCACCCAAAGCGGCGGCTGGGCTTCTTCCCGGAATCGCCGGACCCACTCGGGGGCTTCGAGCCCACCCCACGGCTCGAGCCCTGCGCCTGGGCCGTCTCCGCAGGGCTGGGATGGGGGGAGGGCTCCCGACGCCTCCCGTGGCTCGACCTCGAGGGAGAGCCCTCCTTCCGCCCCACATCGCGGGAGGGCGACCGTACCTCCCTCGTGCTGTCGTCGTGGCGCCCGCCCCGGCGCGGGCTCCGGGACTTGCTCCGGCGCTCGCGCTGGCGGTCGCGCCCTCCCGCGTCCGCTTCTGTGTCCCGGCGGCGGTGCGGCGATGGACTCCGGGGACGCTCACGCCCCTGGTCACGAGACGCCCGGGGGCTCCCTCCCCGACGCTCGTGATGGTGCGGGCTCGACGCCTCCTGACGCCCGCTCCTCCGCGGGCTCGACCCCGACCTCGATGGCTCGCGGCGGTCGGACCCGGAGCCCCTCCCGATGTGGTCGCTGCCCCTCGAGGCTCGGCCCTTCTCGAGACCTCCCGCCTGGGCTGACGCGGGGGTGGCCTCCGTTGGTGCTGTGGCGGAGGCGCTCCGGTTCGGGGCTTCCTCACGACCAGGGGCACGTCCGGCGCAGGAGCTCGACGGACCTCGGGCCCCCGACGAGGCAGGGATCGGCGCCGCCTTCCGCGGCTGCGTCCCGCGCGACCCCTTCGCTGGGGGAACCTCCAGTATACCCTCCTGCACAGAGGAGTGGTCAGCCCGGACGTCGACGACCCCCGCGCCTCAAACGCGCATCCATCCCCTCGTCGTCACTCTCGTCATCATCATCGTCCTCTTCCTCCGAGCTCGAGGAGCTGAGCTCGGGGGACTCATCTCCAGGTCGCCGGTTGCGACGAGCCTTCGCCAGCCTCTGCTCCCGAGCCGACCGGCGCAAGTTTTTGTTTTTCTCTTTCTTCTTTCTGGCATCCTTTCTCTCTTTGTCTTTTTGAGCAGAGAGGCGCCTCACCTGTGTTCCGGCGGCGTCCTCCCTCACCGGGGCCTCGACGCGCGACAAGTAAACGCCCCTGCGAGGAGAAGAAGCTCGATGAGAAAAACTACGAGGAGAGCGAACGAGGTTCGAAGAAAGGGAGAGGAGGAGGGGGCTCGAGACAGCCTAACTCGAGGGTGGCTCACCAGGTCGAGGCACCCCTCGTCGGTGCCATGATGATCAGGTCGGCCTCCTCTGGGCGGAACGTCCCCTGAACGGTGAGCGTCACCCGGGAGGTAGCCTCGTTCCGAGGCAGCCTCTCCTCGGCCATCCTCGATTGGTTCAGCGCCTCGAGCGAGGCGTTTGGCCCCATCTCAAACATGAGAAGGGGGCGGTCTGCCAGGGGAGGACCCTCCGCTGATGGAACGCCCAGATAACCGCCTGGACAGTCAGCTTCTTGTCCTCCACCAGCGTCCGCATCGTGTTCATCAGCGGCAACAGGTGGCGCTGCCTGTCCGCCGCGACGCCCCAGTTCCACTTCTCCGGGCGATGGGTGATGACCCTGCCGGTGTACTGCGGAAGAAGCCCGTCCACATTCCGCAGGTAGAACCAGTGGTCGTCCCACCCCGCCTGGTTGGTGGACAGCTTGTAGCGGAGGTAGTCGCGGGGAACGTTGGCCGACGAAGGCCCGGTCCTTGCGGTGATGGTGAGGGAGCCCACGCGCGCGAGCCTCCTCCCGCTCGGCTTTGTAGCCTTGTTGAAGAGCTCGTCCCGGAAGAGGTGGACGAACATCTCCCAGTGTGGCTCGATCTTCAAGTACCCCTCGCACACGGCGGCGTAGATGGCGGCGTGCGAGATGGAGTTGGGGAGAGAAGTGCTGCAGCTCCACCTCGAAGTGGTGGGCCAGCCCCCGCATGAAGCGGCTCGGCGGGACGCCGAGCCCCATACGGTGGTAACGCGTGAAGCTCACCACGTACCCCTCCGGCGGGTGCGGCTCCCGGTGGTCCGCCGACGGGAGAATCCACCACGCAGGGCCCCCCTGCGGGTTGGGACGGAGAAGCCCCGCT
The DNA here is from genome assembly GCA_009763385.1 of Coix lacryma-jobi var. lacryma-jobi. Lineage (NCBI taxonomy): Eukaryota > Viridiplantae > Streptophyta > Magnoliopsida > Poales > Poaceae > Coix > Coix lacryma-jobi. Next base: position 9,415,176 of record CM019831.1, on the reverse strand, counting down.
CCACCAACGTTTCCAGCTCCTGCTGCGTCACCTTCGTCGGACTCCAATCTTCAGGCGGCAACACTTGGGCGGCCATGGCAGCACGGCGCGGATCTGAGCGGCGGACGGACGGCCGGAAGATTCCCAATTGCTAGCTCGAGGAGAGGGCGCGTGAAGGCTACGGCGGCGGTGAAGCAAAGGCAAAGTAAAGGTTTCCTTTCCCCTCTTTCGATATTTATAAGGGAACCCCAACGGGCGGGGTCTCCCACGACGTAAAAAGGTAACCGCATGCATTTAATGCGCCCACCTAACCACGTCTCGAGCCGGATGCAGGTACACGCGGCAGCTCTCCATTCGCTCCACTACCCGGGCCCGCCACGACCGTCGCTCCGGCTTCGCGTCCGCCGCCCTCCCCCTGGTTTCCGCCTAAAAAGGCGCGCCCAACGGGCAGAAGGATTCCAGACGACGGAGGCTTCTTCACGAAGGTAAAAACGGGCCCCGGCCCTAAGCCTCGAAGCAGCGAAGGCTGGCCCTCGAAGAGGGTTCGACAGCCGGCTTCGAGCACCCGAGTCAGGGACACCAAGGGGCGCCACTCGCGGCATCACTCGAGGGCCAAGCCCTCGAGGCCCCTCACGTGTATCCAAGGCAGGGAGCACGACGTGCAGTGAGATCCCCTCGGAGGGAGGCATCGAGCCACCGGGCCTTATCGAATGGACCCGGCACTCCTGCAGACTGAGCACCCATGCTTTATGAGATCGCCTCCGGGCTACAGTCGACCCCTATCGAACGGGGCACGAGGTCTCACTTGGATTCCCCGTTACCAGCTCACCGGGAACCTCGATACTCGCCCGCTCGTGGTAGTACGAGGCATCCCCCTCGCATCCGATCGAAAGGACTCGCGGATGACAAGCCAGGGCAACCGGCGTGCCGGACAGCTCGAAGAGCCGGCCGGCCGGTTCAGCCTGGCACCCCTCGACGAAAGAGGGTCTAAAAAACTCGGGGGCTCGACACTCCCGAACCTAAAAAACGCATTAACACTCACACTCAAAGCCCACGAGGGAGTCCTAACCACTCCCCCGTGGCCTCGGGGGCTACACCCGCGGGTGTCGCTCGCACGACACCCACGGATCAAAGCAGCCAACCCTCGAGACCAGTTAGCTAACCCTCGAGATCCCAGTCGGGAGCCCCTGCTCGAGTGCAAGCACTCGAACAAGGGCTCGGGGGCTACTGTCGGGGGTCCACAAAAGGGGTACCCCCAATCAACGCAAACTAATAGGTTAAACCTAGAACGCCGGTAAATAACAAACCTGACTAGTCTAACCCCTTAAAGAGACAACCCTCGAGGCCACAACGCTGGCCCACCAAGCCAGGCCTCGGGCGAACGCGCGCTCTCCGTCTCGCCCGAGTTCACCGAGCCAGGCCTCGGGCTGACGCCCGTTCTCCATCTCGCCCGAGCCCTCCAAGCCAGGCCCCGGGCGAGCGCCCCACTAAACCTCGAGTCCTGGCATTTAGGGCTCGAGCCCCCCCACAGCCGAACACCATACCTCGAGACCCCACGCGGGGACCTCGAGCCTCTCTGGCACAGCAGCCTATCCCTCGAGGCGCTTATGCTTCCCTCGAGCGGCGCAGCATCGGATGACAGCCCCATACCGCGCATTTAATACACCCACCTACTCCAGTCACGTCCTCTGCAGCCCGACGTGTACCACAGTAACCAGGGCAGAGTCAAGTCTCGTTTTCACCACAAGCATGGGCAAAAGGGCGCCAGTACGACACTGTTAACCCATACCCTACGCTGTTGCACGTCCAAGCCACGTCTCGAGGCCCGGATGCCCACTGCTCAATCAATTTTCACGGGACTTGTCCATACCTGCGGGGCTCGAGCCCCCCGTAGCGCCACCTCGAGGCCGGCTCCGCGCCCTCGAGCCCTAACTGCTTTCATGCTATTGGAGGACAGGTACCCCAAGACCCGGAGGGACCCGCCGCGTCCTGTACGTGCCGGAATGGGCGCTGTACGGCCCCCACGTCGCCACGTCTCCGCGTCCGCGCCCGGATGGAGGCCACGCTCCAAGGACGCCTCAACAGCAACGCCCACGTCGGCTCCAGTGGCCCGACAAGACAGGGTTCCTACCCTACGCCATTGAGCGCTGTACATATCTATCCCTGTGTAAACCCTGGCCTCCTCTTGTTCTATAAAAGGGACGCCAGGGCCCTTCGCGCGAGGAGGACGGGACGCGAGTCCACGGTTACACAACTCCGATAGACAACACACAAGTCCACACACGTACACACTCGAGTCCGGACTCCGGTCCACGCTCATTGAGCTTGTATTCGCCCCTGTACAAGCACTTAGGTGCAAGTAATACAAGAACCTCCTCCCCCGCTGGACGTAGGGCCTTCTTTGCCCGAACCAGGATAAATCCTTGTGTCATCTTGCATCACCATCCAGGAAGAGAGCACGCGATCTGCGATCGACATTACTCGTTGGTGTCATACCCCCGGGTTCGAAACACGATAGTTTGGGTAGGTACTCCACCCGGGTTGTGATGCACCGGTACTACCGACACAACAAACGGCAAATACCAGGATCCCTAAGGGGAACTAAAATCCAATGTAAGTGATCTTATGAATGTGTAATCCAGTTGTACCCACCCCACTTTCCTAAGTTTGATAGACCAAGCGATTCTACCTTAACCAAGCCTTGGTTTGCTTTCCATCGATGTGGTATCGAGCCTTCTCACCTAAGAAGAGATAGGGAGAAGGAAAGAACACTAAGAACACAAGTAATATGCAAAGTAGAGACACAATGCAAGCACCGGGACAACGGCCAGTTATCCCGAGGTTCGGCCAATCCACTAGGAGTGCCTACGTCCTGTTGTTGAGGTTGACCACAAGGTCGGAGTCTATTTCACCTCTAGCCCACTCGCAACCACAAAAGGCTACTAGAGTTTCTCCACTAGAATCACGGGGTAATACAAACACTTCGGGGAGCCCTCACAAATGAATCAATACGGGCTACCACGAAGAACACCTAACCGGCTAGAGCTCAAAGAGCTCAAGAGTAACAACAAAATCAAGCCGGCTAAATGGAAACCAAGTGCTCAAGTCGTAGATCGAAGTTTCCACTCTCTAATAATCTCACTTCCCTAGCTCAAATCTTGCAAGTAAGTGAATCTAGGAGCAAGGGGAGAGATAGGGGAGGAGTCAATGCTTGGAGGCTCTTTTGTCTGAAGTTAGGTCGGCAATAAGTGAGTGGAATTAGTGGGTAAACGGTCAAACTAGAAGGGGGAGAGCTATTTATACTCTCTCAGTCCCGAGGCTGGTCGGTAGTACCGACCACCCATGGTCGGTAGTACCGATCGGTCACTAACCGTTGCACAGATCTAGATCTGACCTAAAGTCAAACTACCGGCCTCAGGTCGGTACCACCGAGGGGCGGTAGTACCGGCCCTATGGCGGTACTATCGCTAGGCCAAAACGGCCGCAAACAGAGAGCTCCGCAGAAAGAGACTTGGTCCCTGAGTTACTACCGACCAGGGTCGGTACCACCGAGGGTCGGTAGTACCGACTCTATGGCGGTACTACCACCAAGTCAAAATTGAGCCAACACAGAGAGCCCTGCAAATCTGACTTACTATCGGCTTGGGTCGGTACCACCGAGGGTCGGTAGTACCGACTCTATGGCGGTACTACCGCCAAGCCATTTTGAGCGCGAACAGAGAGGTCTGCAGAAACAACCTTTCTACCGACCAGGGTCGGTACCACCGAGGGTCGGTAGTACCGACCTTATGGCGGTACTACCGCCAAGTCATTTTCGAGCCTATACAGAGAGGTTGTAAAACTGGCTTGCTACCGGCCAAGGTCGGTACCACCGACCGAGTTGGGTAGTAGCGGCCTTATGGCGGTACTACCGCCAGGCCATTTTCGAGTCTACACAGAGAGGATGTTAGAGCATCGCGCAGAGCAGCCACCATACAGATTTACCTCTATGTGTTCGTGATCGTGCGGTGTCTCTCAAGCAAACTTTAGTTAGTCGATTTGAGCACTTTTCTCCACATCTAGCCAACCTAATTTGTGACCCTCTTGATAGTCCGGCTTACCTATAACTCAAGTTTAAAATCAAACTTTCAAAACCACCTTGAGCTAGGTATCTTTTTGTCCAAAGTATCCAGCGTGCTTTGTTCACGAGATTTCAACATTTTAAATCTTTCTAGGACTAACACCTGCATATATGCTTTTATAAATTCGTTAGTCCCTAATTTGATTGTCATTAATTAGCCAAAACCCACAATGAGGGCGAATGCACTTTCAATGCTCTCTGCATAGACATCAAACACTGGCCCTGTAGCGTCCGATGTGGCTCAGGTGGTGCGTCCGATGTGAGCGTGACTAGCCGTTGTAATCTCTAACAAGTCATCGGACGCTGGACCGGTGCGTCCGATGCAGCGTTCGATGTAACATTAAGTTGGCGCAATGAATTCTAGCCGATGGGATCTAACTGCTGTTGTTAAATCAGAAGGGACACGTGGCTGATATCCAGGCATCAGATGTTGAGCGTGCATTCGATGCATCTCATCGGTGTGCCTGATGCCCTCGCAGAATCTGGGGTTTGGGGGGCATCGCCACTCTCTTGTTAGAGGGCTCTATATATAGTTGTTGGATGGCTTGGGCTCACTCTATAGAATATTGTTCATCATATTGAGAGAGATTGGGAGAGCCAAGTGCATTGCATGAGTGTGTTCATCTAGAGGCACTTGGTGATTGTGTTTCACTTTAGTTTTCTCTTGTTACTCTTGGTGTTTGCCAACACCTAGATGGTTTAGAGCAGCAAGGATTGTTGAGCGGAAGGTGGTGATTGTTTTTGGCTCCGATCGGTGATTTGTGAGGGGTTTCTTGTGCCTTCCACGTGGGAGATCGCGAAAGGTAACTCGAGTGGATTGCTCGTAGCTTGTGGACCCCCATCTTGTGGTGTGGTTGCGCAACACCCTATTGAGGTTTTGGCGTGTGATGTCAATTAGCTCGTGAACCTCCAAGTGAGTGAATCGCTACAACGGGGACGTAGCTGGCCGACAAGCAAGTGAACCTTAGAGGAAAAATCATTGTGTCATCTTGTCTCTGTGGTATTCATTGATATTCATCTATTGATCTCTTGCCCGGATCCGTATACATATCTCTATCTCTTGTAATTACTTTGTTACATTATTTCTAGTGATAGTTGTATCTTGTGTAGATAGTCTATTTTCTTATCTTGTGTAGAGATATATTTCTTGCTAGATTGCTCACTTAGTTGTAATTTAGCAACCTAGCCTTTGTGTGACATAGAGATAATAATTATCTAGAATTATGAATAAGTGGCTTGTATTTGTCTTAGAGCTAGCGCAACTTGTGCTTCACCAATTAGTTTACTAACAAAGTTATTTAGTCTTTGTTGTAGATTTTTTTTAGGCTATTCACCCTCCTCTAGCCATTTAGGACCTTTCAGTATGTTGACATGGAAAATAAATGCATTGTAGAGGATATGATGGCCTCCCGATGTGGATAGTTTGTATGAATAGATAGGTGCCATAATTGCAAGCGCTAATAGTTTGCTCATGTGGATGTCTTACATGTCGAGATAGAATTTTATTGGGGCTTATTTGATTTTGTCCTTTAAACTGGGTGTGACACTAAGCCCTAAGGATTTTATAGAGTTAGAAGCATATATACCCTTCACGTTGTTGCACGAATCACAATGAATTTTAGTGAACAGTGTGGAAAAATAAATGCATTGTAAAGGATATGATGGATTGTTGATGTGGATAGCTTGTATGAATAGATAGGTGCCATAATTGCAAGCGCAAATGGGTTGCTCATGTCGAAGTCTTGCATGTCAAGATAGAATTTTAGTGGGGTTTAGGATTATATGAGATATAGATATAGATATAGATATAGATATAGATATAGATATAGATATATGAGCTTGTAGGGGATTTGAAATACTTAACTTTAACTAGACCCAATATATTTTCTCTATTCGTAAGGTTTGTTAGTACTTGCATGTCATTACTACTCAAGAATTAATCTTAAGGTATGCAAGGTATACCTTTGGACACTTGCTTGAAAGTTAGAAGGTCTTCATCTATGCTAGTTTGTGCTTTTTTCATATGTTGATTGGTACATGATGTTATAATGACATCATTTCTTTGGTTCCAACTTGATATCTTGCAGTTCTCATAAACAAGCTAAGAAAAAGATCAAACTATGGATGATGCAACAATAGAGATAATGTGGGTGCAGCATTGCTTGATGAGTTGAGGATACAATGTCCTAGAAGTGCATGACTCTGGTGTGACAACTGGGTGTAAAGTATCTATCTGCCATCCAAACCTACATTGTAGAAGTAAGAATATAGAAATTGACTATCATTTTGTCAGAGATAATGTTCTTAGAAATGTCTTGATGTTTAGTTCATATATTCATGACACAAGGTTGTGAATTATTTCACCAAGACACTTACATACCAGAAGATAGTAGAATTCAGAGTTAATGTCAACTTAGAAACTTGAAATTGAAGAGGCTATAGAGATGTGTGTATATGTTCCATCTTTTAAAGCAAGATGTAAACCAGATCAGATCTTGATTAGGGCACGAGGAAGTTCTTCTTGTAGGTTTTTCTCATTCATGCATTTTGTTGTAAACCCTATCGCACATAACAGAGTTGGATCACATCTATAACAAGTTGTTTGCCCAGGTAGGCACTATATCAACACATAGACGAGGCCACTATGGTGATTGAATGCTTCTCTCCCAACTTCTTTCAAAAAATGTTGTGACATGATGACACAAAACACAAGACCACAAGGTGGTGGAACACATGAGAATGTAACAAACTTCTTAGCTGGAGATGGATGGAACACGATACATGGAGGTGGCATTATTAGTAAGACAAATCATTTTGTTACGAAAGAAACAATGCCAACATGGGAAGAGTGTATACCTTTGTGAGAAAGTGATGAGGAGTTTCACATGAGAAGTGTGTACGTTATTGCTAGGGAGCCTAAAGGCATATTCAGTTCACCTTTTCCAGAAACTCAGAAAAACGTTGTTAGTTGCTCAGTCTTACCACAAAAATAGCAGAAAAGAAGGAAAAGTTATTGTGGATCTCATACTATGGTATAATTAATAAAATTTAACTCTTTTCTTATTCAAGAAGTACAATATTTATGTGCATCCCAGTACAACTATATATAACACTCTAGATGACATCTTCTAAAAAAGCCGAGGAATAGTGGGGAAAAATAAAAGGAAGGCTAGAGAGAAGGGGGGCACAGAGAGATAGAGGAGGAGACAATAGGTAGAGGAAGTGAACTAGAGGAGGAAGTGGTGGTGACAGATGTGTTGTTTGAGGTCGTTATGGCTCCTCTAGGAACCTAGATCCTAGTTTTCCTACCCTCTAAAAATTAATTTGTGTGCCCTCTTGTAAAGCACACTGCTGCATAAGAGTTTGATGCAGTTGGTGCCCAAAGTTGTTGTCTTCGTTTGTGAGTGTGTGCGAGGTGGTTCATGGCGTTGGTCCAACAAGAGATGGAGGCAGATGCTATGAAGGTGTTCATCGGTGGAATCTCATGGGACACCAACGAGGACCACCTTTTGAATTACTTCAACAAGTATGGGGAGGTGGAGGAGGTCATCGTCATGCGTGATCGGGCAACCAGCCACAGCTGGGGCTTCGGGTTCATCGTGTTTGCTGACCCTACTGTAGCCGAGCATGTCATCATGGAGAAGCATATTATTGATGGTCGAATGGTGAGTAAATTATTTTTGTTTACAAATCCTAGGCTTTTTAGAAGATGCTAGATCCATGTTTCTAGATTATGTTAGTTCATATCTTGTATTAATTACCCCATTGCAAATAATGAAATATGTTTGGGTGTGCTTTGTTAGGTAGAGGCGAAGAAAGCTATTCCTAGAGATGATTTGCATGATATCAACAATAGTCATCATATTGCTCATGGATCACGAGGGCCCAGACACACAAAGAAGATATTTGTTGGTGGTCTAGCATCCACCGTGACAAAGGCAGACTTTACAAAGTATTTTAAACAGTTTGGAATAATCACTGATGTTGTCGTGGTATATGACCACCACACACGCCGCCCTAGAGGCTTTGGGTTCATCACATATGATTCAGAAGATGTCGTTGATAGGGCATTATTCAAGACATTCCATAAATTGAAAGGTAAGAGGGTTGAGGTCAAGCGAGCTATTCCTAAGGAACCATCTCCTGGACCTAACATGTGCTCTCCTATCAATGGGTTCAATTATGTAACTGGTAGAGCCAATAGATTCCTTAATGGATATACCCAATGTTATAATATGAGTCCATTAGGTGGCTATGGAATGAGGATGGATGAATGTTTTGGGCTTCTATCAGGCAGAAACAATGTTTATCCGTATTTTGATGGCAGTTATGGAATTGGAATGAATTTTAGCCCATGGATGAACCCATGTATTGAAAGTGACTCTAGCTTCATTAGTGGTATCCAGCATAGATTGCATCTTAATCCATATTACAATGGAAATTCAAGTGGATTCAACAACTACTTTAGCTATGGTGGAGTGGTCAATGACAATAATGGTTTTGTGTTTGACTCACTAATTCATAACCTTTGGGGTATTTTTGGTCTTAATTACTCTTCTAGTTCCACAAGCTCTAATTTCTTTATGCCATTTGGAAATGGGGATCTTAGTGGAATTGGGAACAACAATGTGAATTGGGGAAACCCTCATCATGTGCCTTCTCTAGGTGCCAATAATTGTCCTGTTCATTACACTGGAAACTTTGGTAATGGGTCCAGTGAAACCAACTTTGGTCAGGGTTCCAGTGTTTATGGAAGGAATGTTGGATCAAGTGGTGTCAATACCTTAAACCAATCAACCAATGGGTACGCAAGGAACATTCGAGATTCATTAGTAGGTGGTAGCTCCATCAATGGAGACACAACTATAAGATCTGGAACTTTTGAGCATGATGGAACCTACCCATTAGGTTATGAGCTTCAAAATGATGCTACAAAAAGGATTTCAACTGGTTACATGGGACATTGACTGATAAAGGTTAGATAGTTTCTTTTTGTGTCATGAATCATTCTTAGGATTTCAGCACTTCATTAATTATTTTTTTTATAGTTTTCAATTATTGGATCCAAGTATCTTAACTATGTTAGTGTGCAATGTCGATAGATCTTAATAGAGTTCACATAATACATCCAAGATTGTTTTGGAATTTTGTGTTGTTTTCTTTTGTGATCCTAGGCGTCCTTATGGTTCCAAAATCACTAACCATGTCAAATGTTCTCTAAAATTATTCCTTGCATGTGTACCATGAGAAGAGTTTGTTTGATTTATTTTATGATTTCCCTTTTGTTTGGTACTAGATGGTGTGTGAACTGATTGAGTTTACTTATAAAAGTTGGTAAATGAGTAAATTTGATATGATGTGTGGTCTATGCGAAACCTACTGATTTGATAATAGAATATTATGTGATTATCCAGTCTTTTGGTTGATGCAATTTGTTAGCTACTTCCTCCATTCCAAATTGTAAATCGATCTGGATTTTCTAGGTATATATTAAACCTTTGTATCTAAGAAAGCTAGACTGACTTGCAATTTGGAACCGAGGGAGTACTTGGCGGCTTTTGGCCTTTGTCTTTGTGGCGCATAAACCTAATTTGTTCTTTTGGGGGAAGCGGTGGTTATAATTGGCCTTTTTCTGGACTGTGGACTTCTAAGGCCAATCTCAATGGTGAGTTTCACTTTGTTGTTTCCAAGACTGCCATGTCATATGAAATGAAATGAAACTTGAGTTTCATAGGCATTAAATTCTATGACTCATAGATAGTTGGTATTCGTGCCAGAGAGTTTCATCTAGATGAAACTCATTTCTTCTCTCTCTTCTTAAATACAATGCCATGTTATCGAATATGCCTATGTGGCAACATATTTAATGCAAATGAAACTCATATGAAACCCCCCATTGAGATTGGTCTAATGTGTCTAAACTTTTGAGGACTTTACAGTTACAATGATCTTCTGCCCTTTATTGCATTCTAGACTTGATAAACTATTCCTTTAAGCACATTTCATATGCAAATATCAGTTGCTCATTTTTCAAATGAAAATGACACCAAGGAAGTACAACTTTATTTGGGTGTCTTTATCATGCTACGTTGTTTGTATTATTTACTCATAATAACATCTTTGCCTTGTGTAGGAATGACGCTACCAAAGAATCTTTCACATATAACATTTGTCATAATAGTGGAAAGAGGATTGGAGGTGCTTCAAGTGCATATTTGAACCTCACATGTAAAGCTTGGCAGAGAGGATCAACCAAGAGATGAAATATATATATATATCCTTAGATGACCCTTTCCTTAAGGGGCTTTATGTTTTATGTAAGGCTTGAGATTAAGGTTGTGGATTTCCTACAAGGAGAAAGCTTAGGTTTAAACAACTTTTTGTGGGATGAGATAATGTCAGTTTAAGTTTGCGGAGAATAATAGTGTTGCACCCCGTATGGAGCCTAGCCCATGTTGGCTTTTGTCGCTATAGTAGAGAAAACTGGTCTAGTATATGTGTATCAAGGATGATGAGTTTTCTTACCCTTTTCTCATTTAATTCTATCTTGCTTGACAAGACTAGAAGTTGGGAAGATAGCGAGACAAGACTAGATAGTTGGGACTAGATTCCTAAATCGCAAGGACTATATTCCTAAATTATCCTTTTTAATACTAAAACTAAGCAAAAGATACTGAGCTAGAATTATCCAAAGCAGAGGCAAGATATCTAATCTAATTTACTTCCTTTGGACTGTAACAACGGTTTTTCTCACAACAGAGGAAGGGTAGAAGGTCCAACATCAATTGGATTGTATCGTTTGGTGAAATGTAGAGGATGGATTGGATTGTCAACATAGCCTAAACCACGCCTACCATGTCTTACTACCACAGAAGCGGTTATCACTACCAGCTACAACATTGTCGGTTTATTCAGGACTGCCAGTGATCAAGTTTTCGTTTCTTCATCATTTGAATCTGGCAGTGATAACTCATTGTCAATGTAGGTTGCTTTAAAAAACACAAAGAGAATTCATTGGCACTATTGGTTAAAAAAACAGTGATAAGTTATCGTTTCTTCTTCATTTGATGTATTACTGGATTTTTTTTTATAACTAAAAAATGATGAAACCGTTTTGGAAACCACTTCTAAGCCGCCAGGGAGGTAATTTGAACAATTTTGATAGTTGAAGAAAGATGTTCGATTTTAGAGCTTGGTCAGATCATGATATTCAGAAAGGTAAAACAGACTGTTTTTCAAAAAGGTTTCCTTCCAAGAAACAATCGCACACAAGAAACAACCAGTATTGGGCCACATTTGGCTGACAAAATACTAAGCAACTACTCCCTCCGTCCCTTTTTAACTGTCGTCCCTTTTTAACTGTCGTCCGGAAAGCGTGTCTGTGAGGAAAACACAGATTTCCCTCCGTCCCTTTTTAACTGTCGTCCGGAAAGCATGTCTGTGAGGAAAACACGAATTTCTAGAGACACTTATTTAAGGACGGAGGGAGTAGTCTGCAGCAGCTGGTACTTTTTTTTTTCTTTCCTTGAGTCTTTCAGGACCCTCTGCTTTTCATCACAAAACAATCCTATTGCTTTTAGAGCATCCTGTATCCTTTGCTTTTCATCACATAACACATCATTCAATATACGCAGCAGTGCGTCTTGCAATCCCCACATAACCAACAGACAGTGCACAACTACATGGAAGAAAGATGCAAGCTTTACGATAATGAACTACTGAAAGGCTTAAAGAATACGTCTGACAGGGCAAATGTACCAACACCTAGTTCATGTGCTACAGTTCTCTGCCCAAAAGAGGGGGGGGGGGGGGGGGAATAAACTCCTACAATTATTTCCTGCATACAAATACAAGAGGAGCAGAGCATCCTATTCAAGAGCATATCAATGTCTGGAATTGTGCTGTATCTATTAATATATGAATTCAATCTGCAACCCTTTTGAAGGTCGGGGATAATAAAGCCCAGCATCTCATCTCCACCCTCCATTTTCATTCCTTCTTGGCCCGGTTCCGTGCCGCCTTGGCTGAGCTCGACCGCTCAGCCTGGGAGAACATGATGAAGACATGCATGACCCCTGTCACAAGTGCCATCCCTGCAGCAGTGAACACTACACCTCTCCATGTTGATAGGAGCTGTGTCCACTTGAAGAACTCAATGGCACCAAACAACAAGAGGAATGACCAAAACAGGGTCACCTGTTCCATCAGCAGGAATAGAAAGTAAGCAGCCAGACGACATATCAATACATTTTGGATGCACATTCAGCAAAAACGAATTAACTGAGCTATGGAATGGGCAACAATTCATCTATTCAAGTACCAAAGAAGAGCTCCCTGCTGCAATGCAACAACAGCAAGAGGTTTCACAAGGTAGTACTCCTAATAAGACATAACACAGCACACTGACCTCTCCTGCCTTCTTAACCCCCAAAACATGACCACCACGGTTTCCCACAACTGCCAACTGAGTATGGGACACAAACTAATATGTGATCATTCTGATGCAAACCCATGACCTTCCTTCGGCTCATTCAAAACAGATGTCTCACTTCATATTTAGTATTTTCAATCTCAGAAATTGGTCAGCGAAGCTGGGGGGAATAGACAAATTCCTAATACTGGTACTTTGTTTGCTTGGTTCTGCAAGATCACGAGTCGATAGCATCAAGATCCTACATGACACTTGATTGAGTTATGTAACCTGGCTCACTGCCAAAACAACACTAGTACAACCCTGTTTTCTAACAAGATTTACACAAAAACACCAATTGCCCACGACAGTAAGACCAGCTTTTCCTTATTCAGCAAAAATAATAACCATCAATAGATTGTGAGGGTGTCACTGCCATTGAGGCAGTGGGCAGTGACATGCCATTGCAGATTATATAACATGCAACTGAAGTGGGGTTTTACCAGCAATGATTTCACTGGACGGCCAATAGGTCTAATCTCCTCATCAAAAGTGCCTGTTGCCAAATGCTTGTCCAGTAAGGCATCCTGAAATGAAAAATGGGACAAAGAGTATTTACTTAAAAAAATATTTTTTGTGAGTTCTACTAATTGATCAAACCACATATGGAGCATTTTACTTTTCAACAAAATCTAATCAGAAGACACCTAAAAAATAACATTATAGTTTTCAGTACCTTTGCCACAAAAATGTCTTTGCACCATTTTGAAACATCCTCGTCTGATTTTGGCATCTCGCTCATTGCATGGCGTTTCATGCGGACATGTATCTAGAGAGGAAAAAAAAGCAGTACATTAGTTGACATAACAGTAAGTAGTTGGACACTGAAATTTCACGACATATTATATATTTGTATCCAATTTGATTTAAGACACTTAAGCAACATTCATTTCAGTGCACAGTTGACACAACTCTATTTCTATATTTGTCTGCCTTGAGTAACCATGAAGTTAGAAAACTTACCACTGATGATTGCCCTTTCAAAATCCGCAGCATTGTTGGTTGAGGTGAATCTTTAGGAACAATTACAGTTGTATCGTAAATGGCTGGAACAAAATCTCGCATAATGCTTACAGCGGATACAAATCCCTGGAATTTTTTTCACAGGAGGTATTAGTGCATAACTTTATTGCTAAACATGTTTGAAAATGGCATCAGAAATACATAAGAGTAAAACCTATGATATAACCATACTTTCTCATTAGCTATTATACAAAATTGTCATTAACAGATCTCTCAGGTGTTCCATAAAAGCAAGACAAGTACTCAGTATTTGTTACTCTATGTGATACAACCATTTATTCCCAATAACTCCTAATCTGAAGAGTGGTGATAGAACCTCAATACCTCATGATTAGTGATTTCACTTTATGATTGTAATTTGTTACTGTGCCATCAAGGTACAAAAATCTGCACTTTTCCTTCAGGTTTGCACATATAAGAAAATGGAAGCGTTTTCATGAATGCCATTACTTCTACATGCACGCATGCACATATATGATGCAGAAAATTGCTAACAGTCATCACTATATAGAAATCATTATAAACATTATATTAAACAGGTGTATTTTGTGAACAAACTAGTAAAAGTTGAGTAAAATCAAGTGAACAGTAAAGTTTTTCCGGGGTATGCCAAGTTATACTTAAAAATTAGAATCATACATCTCATCTAGACTAAATCAGTAAAACAAAAGTATAGCATAGGAAAAGATACTGAACATTTGCAATGTCAGAATCATGCAAGTTAGGGAACACGAAGTACCTTGGTACGTGGAATAAGTACATTTCTAGGAGCCGGTAAGCCCTGAGACGCCGCATACTCCTGAGCTGCGAGAAGCTTTGCTGGAGTAAAGCGAGTACCCTCAACAAAAAGAGCTAGCCAAAATGGTCTAGGGAAGTCTTTCAACCTTTGGAGACCCCACTGTATGCAAAATTAAAAAGCTCACTATGTGAAAAAGGAAAACAAGGATGCCTTGTATAGGTAAGGTGGGGAGTTACCTTTAGTGTCTTTTCATCCTTGGCCCAGCTCCTCTCCAAAAAGAGGTACTCTGCAAACCACATCGACCAGCCAATAACCTGCAAAAATGAGCAAAACGGTTTATAGAATACCAAACCATGTGCCAGAACATCAACTATAGATGGAAGGGTAATAGTTCACGCAGGTTTCATCAATTCGAGCAGGACCTTTTTTCTCACAAAACGGAGAGCTGCATGTCATTTCATTTATTTATAAGAGAAAAATGTACAAAGGAGAGGCTAAAGAAGCTCTCCCAAACACTCAACACACACTGCAAACTGGCATGCTTGCTTTTAGCTGCTACTGCACAAAAGCCTTATAAGTAACAGGTAAGCTCCAAATAACTGAACCTAATCATGGCAATTCATTTCTTTTCATTACCAACAGAAAATTCTATTTGTTGCAACCTTTGCTCTGTCATTCTATTTCCAGATCTACCTATCACTCCATATTGGGCAACTTTCCGAGGTGTGAGGCTACCAACCAGGGCTCGAACCAATGTTTACAAGTCGTCCGATTAATCACAATTAATGATCCTAATTGATGCCTGGTAACCGATTAGAGGTATTGTCGACTCGTACAAGCCATCCGATTAATCACAATTAATCTTCTTAGTCGGTCCCATACGACTAGGTGCAACTAGGCGACTTGTAAACATTGGCTCAAACCCCCTTGTTCTCACAAAAAAAGGCCCCTCACTGTGTGTTCCTCCATGATCGTGGCGCTATTGCTAAAGCCCACAATTATTACAGTGAGAAAATAACAAAGCAATGTGGCATTATAATTTTTTTGAAACTATAAACAAGCCTCTCCTCCAAAATATATTTGTTTATGCTGCTTAATTATGCCACAGATAGTTGTTTTAAAACCTACTTTGAAATCAAGAGAACTCTGATGTGCATATAAATTGTAAAACTACATGTTACAGAAATATACATATAAACTAACTCACTGGAAGGAATTTGGATGACTTCTTCATGACAGCAAGCGTACTTCCAAGGCACCCTGAGCGCTGAACACATGACCAGAAAACAGGAGTCTCATATTATTTATCAGATAATCCAAATAAATCTAAACAGTGTGAACTGTGAGCAAAGTAAATTTCTAACAAATCCAGAAGATGGGAGATAACAACCTGGGCCAATATCCATCCAATAAGCCAATCAATATCACTCCGATGATTTGATATGACGAGGGCATGCTCTTTACCTGTGAAATTATTCAGACAAACTTGTAAACCAAACATTTTCCCTTAAACTTGCATGACGGTGAACGCAAACAATGAAACTATTAATAATGGGCTCCTTACCCATTGATTGATAAGTTTCCTCATCTGCATGCAGTTGTACCTGCAGAACATAAGCTGATGTTATACTGGGCCTAGGAGGAAAAAAAACGATTGCTTCATAAACATCACTCCAACATTTAGTTCGTATGCTAAGTGCTTCTCTAAGAAGTATGTTCGTTTAGATCTACTGATGAAAATGTAGAAAAATATCCTCAATTTGCAACATCTAATCCGTTCATATAAATGTTACTCATCAGAATTTGTTTGTTTCATAGTTCGTCTAATTTTCTGCCACAATTGTGCAAGAGAAAAAATTAACTACCTTCCTTCTTAGTTTGACAAGCCACACCACTGACGACCCCAACAGTACTGGGACATACATATATAATCTGATTATATGACTTTAACTTTCTAACGTCCAGCGCATATGCAATAGAATGCTCACCAAAGTAACATTTCAGTCCATACCAATCTTCCAAATAGAATCTTTACAAACATCACAGTCAACTCTAGCCAACATAGGTTGTCAATCTCTATCAGTGTCCCTACTAGTATTGCCGACATTGCCTTTACAACTTTGTTTTGTGAACATGATGTGTGGGAACTAAATTCTTGAAACTTCTTTGCTTACTTTATTTAGTTTGGAATATCCATCTACCAGCTTCAGTTAGGGTGCAACACTAGAAACAGCTATTTAACTCAGATGGTTCATGAGCACTACGCATTTCCATTGGACAACATTTCAAAAACGTGTCATATAACACTACAAGAAAGCTTGAGCATAGCAAACCAACAGAATGCTGCAACTTCCAGGCACAAATGTAAATGACTTCTGATACTGAAGGAGAACACGTTACAGGCCAATCTATCTACTAGAAATGAAATGCAAAAATAAAATTGCTTCGGTGCTGGTCATATCTACTCGTACCTTAACACCTGCCCACCAGTCCACCACCCAGACAAGCTGAAGCCACAGCAGCTCGGCCAGGAATCTGTTGATCCGGCGGTAGAAGCTCTTCGAAAAAGGCCTTATTGTCACAAATAGGATGGCCTGAAATTTCCACATACATATACAAACGGATCAAAGAAAGCTTAGCAGATTAGGAACTCAAATGGAAGTTCGGAAATATTTTTAACATACAAAAAGCAATAATTACTACGAAATTCAACAAATCTACATGAAGCTTTCCACCTAAAAGACACATCTTTTTTGAGTAAAATACGCCTGGAATCATCGGGGCAAAAGAAATCACAAGGGGAAAAACGTAACAATCTGAGTGAGTTCAATAACAAGATCAAATCTTGGGCTAACACACATCAGCTGGAATTACCCTACGCCGCTCGACCATCGTCACTAATCAAGCGAACAAACCAAAATGTCCCGGGTGGGTGACGCCTTCCCGAATCAAACAAAACAGAATCTTTTGCTCAGCCGCCGCCGCATCAGATCACCGCGGCCGCCCAAAAAGGAAAACAAATCGAGCTGGGCCCCGGTGGGGAGGGGAGGGCGGGGTACCTGGATGGTGTTGACGATGAGGCCGGACAGGAGGAAGAGGAGGCCGAGCGGGAGCACGACGAGCACGAGCGGGACCGCCATGGCCGGCCGTCGCCGCCGCCGCCGCTTCCGATCTCGGAGGGGTCAGTCAGACGGGAGGTGGCAGTGGAAAAGCTCCCCGCGGCGCTCCTTCTCCGGCGATAGGCGGCTACGCCGGCGACGAGGAGGACGGGGCACGCGAGGCGGATTCGGAGGTTTTTTATTGCAGGGAGGTGGAGGTGTGGGGGTGGCGGTGGATGGATGAGCGCTGGGACTCGGAGGGAGGAGGTGGAGGAGTGAAGCGGATCGACGCGTCCACCATGGGTGGCATTGGCAACACGGGAGGATGGTGTGCCAGTGCCACGTCGGACCACGCATTTTCTGCGTTTCGGATGAAATTAAATGTTTTCTCTTCCCTTTTTTTTCCGTTTTTATTTTGGTATAATATATAGTAAAACGAGTAATAAAGACGAAAGAACCTCGTTTTTTTTTCAAATTTTCTATATTTTAGACCCTGAACAGTTTTGTCTTTGTCCATCCATAGAAAATTATCATTTATTTCTTGTGATTTGTGCTAATAGATTTGGACCATTAGACGTAGATCTGAATGTTGCAGTCATCATCTGAAAAGATGTTACATTTCAGGCGCCTGAAATTAGGGCCGGATATCGAGCCAGCTCGACTCGTTACAGCTCGGCTTGTTAGTATGCTGGCTCGACTCGGCTCATTATACTAACGAGCTAAAAGAGCAGCTCGGCTCGACTCGTTATAGAGCTCGAGCTGGCTCGTTTGGCTCACGAGCCAAATCATAAAAACACAATTTCTCAAAGTACATTTAAATTTAACAAAGAATAATATCTACGTATAAAAACTTAATTTTTCTTATATGATTATATCTTTTTACCTGTACGTAAGAATAAATATGATTTTCACCACATTGCAGGACGCTGGACATTCTATAATAACTAATTTGAGTTTGCTGGCTTGTCAATTAATTGGCTCGTACGTGCTAGCGAGCAGCTCGCGAGCCAGCTCGAGCTGGCTCGTTACAAATCGAGTTGGCTCGTTATAAAACAAGCTGACTCATTATAAAACGAGACGAGCTCGAGCCGAGCCATTAACGAGCGAGTCTAGCGAGCTAGCGAGTTTTGAGTTTTTCGTCCAGACTTACTTGAAATATAGCAAATACCTATTTTTTTGTTAATAATAATAAAACGAGTAGTAAACGGGAGGATGGGTGTGGTCCCCATTAATTTCCTCATTGATTTTTATTGAAGTTAACCCAACCAGTTTTTTCAAAGCATTCACATGGTCACCAGAATTAAATCGTGGTGAGCCACGAGACATGGCAATCTACACAGTCTTCTTCAACTGTTCACTCAAGGCAAAGTTTCTCTAGTCTAGAACACAATGTGGTGTACGTACGTAGTGTTACATTTTTTCAAAAAAAATTTGTTTACCCAATTAATTACTCTACTAGCTAGAAGCGTTCATGAGTTACGTTCAACTAGAAAATATGGCCAAAGAAAAGAGGGCATCTCTTTCTGTCTGGCCTGGTATACATGACATGATGTGCCAAATTCGGTTAAACAACGCCTTGTGAAAGAAAATCTGTTCGTCTAGCTTAACAAGACGTGTAGAACTCAGTCCATGATGTCGGAAGGGCACCGCTAACGTGTACTCCTAATCCATTGCATTTTACTCACTATCAACCAAAATAATCTATCAGTAAAGTAGAGTTGTGCGTTTCTAATTTGTACACTTGTTTCCACTTAATTGGTTTACAAATTATTACTATACTGCTGACTTGCGCTATCAAGTGTAGGCCTGCTGTTTTGTTTTTTTTTTTTTTTTGGCGAAAAAGGCAAAGCCCAAAGCGTGCATGATTATAATTTAGATGCGAGATATAAATTCAATTGGTAGAGGAACCGAGGGATCGAATTGATATGCTGAAAACAGAACTCTTCATTCCTCAACTGGACTCAATGTGAGTAATCTTTTGGTACAAATATCGAACGTTTGCATGAAGCGCGGGCAAACTTAGAGGAGTTTAATATAGAAGTGAATGGCACGAAGAGAAAATTGGTTTATAGTAAATTTCTCTATAGGATTTCAATCCTTTAGAATTTCTTCATTTTTAATTTATTTTAAAAAGTCCATAGAGTGTGAGCATGTTTGGTTGCCGCTCTAGCCGGAGAGCCTCGATCTAGTCATAGACATCTGGAATTTGATGCCTAGCTAGGATCACTAGCCGGGCCAAACAGATTTCTCACGCCGCCATCCAAACAAGTCATATATGTATATATTAAGTAAGCTAAATTTATCACAAGTCCATCAAATTTTTCTTTTTGCTTATGACATAGGGCCATCAACTATGAAAGTGTACATGCCCTAAACTTTCAAATTAGCCCACCGAAGATATATACTCCTTCGTCTCGGTGTTTTCCAACGTGGTGGGGCGTATGATCAGCCTCATCTAGCATGGGCGCATGGCGTGAAATTTTGCATGTAGACCCTGGGTTAATATGCCCCTTGTTTAGAAAGATTGGGGGGACACAGAACTGCACTTTTAAAGCAAAAGCAAAGCTGATGGTCCGTCTGTTTAGGAAATTAGGGCATGTTCGTTTCATGGCAAATTTTTTTTCCCTGTCACGTCGAATATTGCGGTCCTAGTTTACCCTATTAAAAATATACTAATTAAAAAACTAATTTGTCAGCCGGAGACTAATTCACGAGACGAATTTTTTTTGCCACGGGGACGGATGGAATTTTTTTTGGTGCAGCCATGATGTACTCCGTATACATGTAGTATATACAAGCCATTCGTATCGTAAAACTTGACGTTTCAGACATCGACACGGTCTCTTTGACCACTTGTTTCTTTCAAAATATTTATTGAAAAGTGGTATATGTATATTTTTATGAAAGTATTTTTCAAGACAAATTTATTTATATGATTTTTACATCTCTAAACTCAATAATTTAAAATTTATTTATGATTTATATATTCTCAATGTTTGACTCAAACTTTGTCTAAAACGTCATCTTTTTTAATATGGAGAGAGTATATACAACATACAAGCCCGTACAACACGAGCTAGATCGATGTCGTCCAATCCTGGAGACGGTCGCTGCAAGAAACAGATCGATCGATCTAGAGTTGAGGGCTCTCGATCTCTATTGGTGAGGAGTGAGGACCACCATCCATTGGACTATTGGAGGAGGTGACGACGACGACTCGGACAGGTCACAGGTGAGTGAATGTTGCCTTGATTGGAGCATCAATTTGGGCCGCTATTTCTTGCTGAGCAGCTAGCTGCTAGCTACTCCCGTGGATGCCTAGCTGGGACCGAATTAACCACCCGATTTTTGTATTAGATTCGTCAAGAATTTTTTAAAAGCGTTGTTGATGCTCGTACGCTGGGCAGCGGGTACGTATACGTGTGTCGTCCATATATAGTCAAAGCAAAGCTTTGCCCAACGTTTTTTTTTCCTATCTAAAAAATAAAAGGTTTTAAGAACGTTTTAATAAAAGACGGACTTATAAGCTGGACACGTACGACACATTACATTAACTAGTTAAAATGTCCGTGCGTTGCAACGGGACACATGATTCACTGAGTTTATTTTTATGATTTGTATCTAAATCAATATTTATTTAACTATCCAGTTCGGGTGGAAAAAGAAGAAAACTTGAAATAGTGTGTCAAACACCCTTATTAGAGATAAAAAATAGAAAAAAAACAATCTATTGTTGTCATTTTCTAGGATTTATATTCTATTCTGGTTACTCAAGATCGGAGCAAAGCTATAATAAACAGATTAAAACTTCTAGTTATTCTCTCAATAGCCCTTACCTAATACTATAAGAGCAGGTTGTTAACGAATAATAAATAGAAACAATATAAGAGTGGGTTGTAAACGGATAATAAATAGAAACAAGAATATCAGACTTCTAGTTATTCACATTGATAGAGTTAGTTAGAGAAGACCGTATCAAAAAAAATAGTTATCAAAAAAGAGACAAAATTTTTGTCTCTTTAGTATGAGGTATTATAGATTATTATTATCCATAGTATGCAATCATGTTTTGACGAAGTGGTTGGAGTTTTTATTTCTACTATTTATCAATTAATTTAATCATCTTATATAAATCACTTTGATTAAAATTGAATTAAAT
The DNA here is from genome assembly GCA_009763385.1 of Coix lacryma-jobi var. lacryma-jobi. Lineage (NCBI taxonomy): Eukaryota > Viridiplantae > Streptophyta > Magnoliopsida > Poales > Poaceae > Coix > Coix lacryma-jobi. Next base: position 9,393,588 of record CM019831.1, on the reverse strand, counting down.
CATAAATTATTAAAAAGAGCAACACCACAAAGACTGTAATCTTAAATAAACTTGTCATGGATCTATGATATAGATTTTTAGAGACCAACACTAACTTAAATTAAAGCTTCTATAATACGACTATTCAATAGTGCATCATTTACGGAAAATGTAAAAGTGTGGTATTAAAATTATAAAATCAGAAACCGAACTTATCGATACCGCATCTCATATGTCAGTTCAGGACTTCAGAGCATCTGCACCATCTATCTCATGCATCCATTCGTAAATCTCAACGATGACATCAATTTGTAATGTTATCACTTACTCCTTAGAGCAACTCTAACGATTTTGCAAATGAGTTTGATATTCTTGTTTTTACAAAAATATTTAAAAATCTTCTATCCAATGGTTTAGCAAATAAACTTAGCATTTTTAGCAACTTGGCAAATACCGGGTGATATTTGACATATATGTCAATCTGCGGTTCGCTTGGCAATCGCCCTCGCGTGCTACTTCCGCGTAATTTTTTTAGTTTTGTCGAGTCTAAATGCAAAACCGTTGGAGATCGACTCTTTTTACCTTTGCTATATTAATTTGAGAGTTGACAAATATCATATTTTTGCCAAATAAAAAAAATACAAAACTGTTAGAGTTGCTCTTATTTAAGCTGTAGTGGACCATAGGTCACGCCTATATTTTTTTTGTAATATATAACATCACATCATCCGTACTTGGGACACATTATTTTTATATTTTTCGTGTGAATACGTGAAACCATGCTACACATATTTCTAGTCCACCGTGCATCCCTAAATTTGAGGACAATGGTAGATAGGATACAACCATCCCTAAATTTTTGATATTGATATCCATACTATCTACTTGGTTGGAGGAATACACAGTGAATTATTTTTCTATTTGGGTTTAATAATTATGAAAACATTTACCCAAACTAATAATGTTGCCCCTTTGAAACATGCACAGCAACTTCAATATATACACACTTAATTTTTAATTTTTAAAATTATAAAAAAATATATTTTTTCAGGAAACATAAAAAAAATATTAGAAAAATAGGCGTACCCAAGAAACTCACCCATGCTGCCAGGAGCACAACTCAACACACGGAGACCCAAGGTACGAACGGCCTTTAGTCGCTCGTCCTCTCCCTCGGGCCTCGGCTCTCTTCCTCGTCCGTCGTGCTCCAGTCCTCCAGTACCGATACTCGCTCCTTCCATGGCTATCTCCAAATTCCACCTCATAGATGCGGCCCTCGCTTCTTCTCTCCCTCTCACGAGCAGCTCCTGCTCGCGCCCCTCGCCTCTGCGTTCTGCCAAGGAGGCACCGGTGGGGGAGAGATGACCAGCAGCGGCAGGGATGCTGGGTGGTGAGGAAATTCCCCGTGTGGGCTCCCCTTCTTTTACCGAGACGGAGCTCCTCGTGGCTGAGGCGGGCAAACTCGTTGATGGCGTAGATTTGGTGGGATGAGCTCCCTCGTCAGAGACGGAGACATCCCGCGCTGTGTGCGCTTCGAGCGGCCTCCGGCAAGGGCGAGGGGTTCAGTGGCTGGATCCATGATGGGCATGGCCCGATGAGCGGTCCCTGCAGCCAGATCGACCATCCCTGCAGGTCATGTGCTTCTAATTTGGGTTGCTTCCGATTTAGGTGAGTTTTTTGACGAGTTGGTTCTTGCATCGATCCCTGCAGGCAGATCCACGACGGGCACAACCTGATCGAAACTCCACATCGCGATGTGTTTCCTGTCCGGCCTTCTCTTGACGAATTTTTTTTATTGAGCTATTAGACACTTTTAGATCCTGTCTTGGCGTATCTTTTAGAGTTCTTTTTAATCTTGTCTTGTCGTTTACTGACTGTAAACATAACTTGATTTATTCTATTTGGTCTCGATCTTTGATTTCATGAGTTTTTTTGACGAGTTGTTCTTGCATCGATCCCTGCAGGCAGATCCACGACGGGCACAACCTGATCGAAACTCCACATCGCGATGTGTTTTCTGTCCGGCCTTCTCTTGACGAATTTTTTTATTTGAGCTATTAGACACTTTTAGATCCTGTCTTGGTGTATCTTTTAGAGTTCTTTTTAATCTTGTCTTGTCGTTTACTGATTGTAAACATAACTTGATTTATTCTATTTGGTCTCGATCTTTGATTTCAACATTTGTAGGAGTCCGATTTGGAGAAGAAACGGGGAACAAAATTTGTCTGTTTTGATTCAATGTCGATTTGTACCTTCCTGATTTGGATCAGAAAATCCTCAATATAGTTTTGGTATCTTTACATCTTGTCATGTATTACTGGTTTGGAGAAGTTCTCCAGGCCGTGTCGGTCTCCAACTCGTGCTCACATCGATTTCTACCATAGCATCGCAGGAGCCCGGACGAAAAAAATTCCAGACCAAAAATTTAGCTGAAATTTTGCCTTCTTTCCTTCTGTTTGCCTCCACGTCTTACGCACTGGAGAAGTTGGACGAAAAAAGTTGGTGGCAGAAATTTTGCCTCTTTATTATTAATTATAAAATTATATATATATAAATTAATTATATTAAATATAAATATATATATAATAGGGAAATTATTTCTACTCCTAGGAGTAGTTACTCCCATGTTTATATCTCTATTTATGGTATATATATGACCGAACGAAGTATATTTACATGTATATGATCATAGACTATCTATGGAAGTATATACGTCAGTATGCATGCATACATAGAATATGCGGATATACTTATTTTATATACAACAGTGAGTGATATTTTCGTATATATTAAAAAGTATGGGTTCCTTTGAAATTTTTTAGTGTATTAAGACATGAAATATCTAACATGAGTATATAAACATACTCAAAGTGATAAACAAGTATGAACACATACGCAACATGGTGTTTTGAAGATGGAAGTAACTACTTCCGGGAGTATAAAAAACTCACCGTATAGATAGATATAGATTAAGGCTTTGTCCGAGCTCTAGTATATTCATGCGACCGATCGATCGATCGAGCTAATTGACACACCTCACATGTAGTATAAAAACAGAGGTAGGTATGTATGTATGTATACACACACACCTCGAGTGTCGTTGTCGAGCAAGTGTGGAGGCTCATCTAACTCGGAGCTTTCTTGTACCATGTGACGTGGGGTTTATTTAGTTGTTAAGAACCACGACCAAGCAAATGTTGTCACTTTCCCGGACGAGATCGAAACCGTTGAAATAATATATAGGTGTTGCTTAGTTGCCTGTATGCAACGATGCGCATGTTTGTTGTCAAATCAAAAAACAAAAAAACGATCAAAGACCAAGACCGTCAGTCCTATTAGGCATTTATTTGCACGGCGGGCCTCCAACCAAAAAACAGCCCGCCGCACGGCGACGCGCGCCGTGGCCCTCCTGTGGACGAGTTGGACCTACCAGCATGATGGGCCACAGCGGCCTCCGCCCGCCAAATAATTCCCCAAAAAAATAACCATAAATAAACAACCAACCTCTTGCTTGATCCGCATCTATCCCCACGATCGAGGGCCGAGGCGTCTGCGTGCGTGCAGGAGCCAGGAGGAGGATCGGATGTCGTCGTCGGAGAGCGGCGTCGAGATGGCGGCGGCGAAAGCGAAGGAGGCGGTGGCCAGGGCGTCGGAGGACTACATCAAGAGGCAGCAGAGGCTTTTCCTCCGACCAAGCCTCCCCGCGTCTCGGAGTCGTCGTCCTCCTTCTCAGGCGTACGTTCCCCAGACTCCGGGACGGCGAGGCTGCGATCAGGTCGCTGATCAGGATGGAGGAGGAGATCCTGCGGCAGTACCAGAAGATCCTTGTGCACGCCGACGTGGTGAAGGCGGACGACGGCAACGGCGGCCATCGTCAGGATCGTCCTCTCCTCCTGGTCGCTAGAGGAATTGGAAGTAGTACCACTACTCTGTTTTTTTTTTTTAATTATTAGGTATATATATATATCATCTATCTGTGTCGGATCATCCATCAGTTGATCACTGCAATCTCAGTAAGCAGATTTGATCTTGTATAGTATAATGATGAGTACGTCCAAGTGAAACAAGTATGAGATGCCAATTATATATAATCCTACGCTGGGATTACTGAATCTGCGTGTCTGTTTTCTCTTTTCATGTTTGCAAAAATACTACGCTAGGATTACTGAATCTGCTTATGTTTGGAAACTTGTTGCCGACCACGCTGCGTGCATGCTATTAACCAGTAATAACAAACCATGTAAACCTTTTGCAAACATTTATGCGTGCTAGCTAACATTTATGAGTACTATATTATTGTACCCTCTCCTGCGAGGGTTGACGTGAGCCAAACTCCTGCTCTCTAATAACAACATCTTTACAGCTGATCAGTATCACTGAACCAATCTACAGATCGAGCTTCCACCCTTGGCATCATCAGCCCGGGGCAAGTTCTATATAGCTGGCAGTTGAAAGTTGAAAGTTACTATATCATCCCTGCATTGTAGGTGTAGCGACGACGGAGCAGTGTGGTTGGACCCCAATTAGCGCGATCTAGCCAGGTACTGACACTGGTTGCGGCTTGCGCCCTCCAACACATGGTACACCGATGAGAGGGTACGCCCGAAACCTCCGCCAACGAGATGGCGGGCCGGTTCCCACCAGCGAGCGCGACGATAACGAGGAAACGTCCGCTTCAGCCGCGGCGAGCTCGAAATGACGATGACCTCGACCTTGGGACGACTACTGTACGTTAGACAGGCTGATTAGGCCTTTGGGTTAGCATCTTGTAATCATGTCATTGGGCCTACTTGATACAGGCCCATGTTAGACTGATCTCTCTCGCTAATGGCCCAACGGCCATTAGGCCTTGACCTCGCGCCCTGATCGGGGGCGCCCAGCCCATTTAATGGCTGGTGGGCCTCCGTCGCACTGCGCATATAAAGAGGGTGGGGGGCAGCGGCTCTCAGTACGAGGTTCACCGTGAGCCGCACTCCCCACCGACAAAACCCTAAGCCGATCTAGCGAGGGGAGCAGCCAGCGACGGGAAGCCCCGCCGCCGCCGTTCTTCGTCCCCGTCGCCCTGAACTACGTTCGTCTACGCCATCACCGACGCACTCCGACACCTCCGTCTCCCTCTCCCGTCGCCGACGTTTCCAGGAGCCCGAAGGCCATGGCGGGCGACGGCTCCACCTCCTCTATGACATCCTCTGGCTCAAACAATCTCGGTATGAACTCCTTCACCCTCCTCTCCTTCGGATCTAATGCCTAGTAGTTCATAGGGCTTGTTTATGCTCTGTGTTGGTTAATCCCCGGCTAGATCTACTCCTAGTCGATCCTTGCATATACATCAGCCCATACACACAGAGCCTGGCTCTCGTTGGCAGGTCCTATATGTATTAGGATTGATCTGTGAATCTAATTATTGCGTGATTATCAATCCGCTTTCATGGTATCACGATCGAGGGTTTCAGTCCCCTACCCTAGCTTGCGCTTAACCCCAATCCCCGCCGCCGTCGGTCTCATGCCGTGTGTGGTCCATACGGCCGCCGTCCTTCCTCTTCCGACACGCCACCCTTCATCTGTTGTCGCATCGCTTGCTGCTGATCCTGGCGCCCGGACCAACATCTGCTTCCGCGTCCGCCCTTGAGCACGCCGCAATTGAAGCAGCACGCGCCAAAGTTGCTCGCCTCGAAGCCTCCCAGGGCGAGGCTGCTCTCCTCGAGGCAGCCCAAGCCGAGGTCGCTCGCCTTGAAGCAGCTCGTGATGCCCGTGTGCAGCTCGATGCCAACACCAAGGCTGCCCATGCTGCCGCTGTTCAAGCCTATGCGGTTGCCCAAGCCCACTCCGCCACTGTCGCACTCCACGTGCAGGCGATAGCGTATAGAGCCTTGCTCTCGTTGGCAAGTCCTATATGTATTACGATTGATCTATGAATCTAATTATTGCGTGATTATTTATTTTTTTTTTGAAAAGAGGAGGACCTCTGCTTTTATAGAAAGCAAATGTAGCTGATACATCGTCAGGGTTACCGGTGTTCCCAGAAAGACCAGAAAGACCAGATACAAAAGATTTTAAACACAAACGATTAAAGCTCTACGATGTCTGACACCAGCACTTGACTTGGCTGAAAGTCCCTCATCCAACCCGTGATCTCTCCATTGATCACCTCCATGCGTTCCCGATCATCATCCTTCAATAGCATACTCCATTTCTGCAGGTAGGATAATGCAAGATATACTACATCAGTTGGAGACTTGGGATACTTTTGCTCAATCGACATCTTGTTCCTGGTGGTCCAGAGCGCCCATGCAAATCCTGCAAATACAAACAAGATAAACCTCTTAGGTAAAGGCCCCTTGCCCATGAGCCAGTTCTCAGATAGTCCCTTTAAGGATCTTGGCCTGACATCCCATTGAAAAGTCTCCGCACAGATACTCCAGGCCAACCTTGCCAGCACACAATGAAAAAAATGTGATCAATGGTTTCCAAACTGTTACAAACACAACAATTACCATTTCCCTTCCACCCACGTTTGGTAAGACTCTTACCAACTTGTAGCTTATTGTTAAAAACTTGCCAAAGGAAAATTTTAATTTTCATAGGAATTCTACACTTCCAGATAATCCCCGCAATCCTGCTTGGAAAACCCCCATTAGTTAGGAATCTATAGAGTGATTTGGTAGAAAACTGACCTTTTTTTCCAAAGCCCAGTTTACAGAATCTATGCAGTTCTCATCCAGAGAAACAAACTGTAAAGAATCAAGTAAAGTTTCCCAACTCTCAAACTCCCTACCAGACAGAGTTCTTCTGAAATCAACATACCACTCCCCACCCACCCAACAATCAGCTACAGAACAATATGGATTTCTCACAACTTTATATAAATTTTCATAGACAATCATCAAAGGGACCCCTTGTAGCCAACAGTCTTGCCAAAAACTACAATTTACTCCATTTCCAACTTTAAAAATAGCCCCCCATTTGAAAAGATGTTTTACTTTATGAAGACCTTTCCAGAATTGGGAGCTCCCTTTGCTATTGGAAGAAAAGAAAGATCCATCCTCAAAATACTTGCTTTTAAGATTTTGAATCACAAAGCATCAGGTTCCTGAAATAATTTCCAAATCCATTTAACAAGAAGACAATCATTCATGGTTCTAGTGTTAAGAGTACCCAACCCCCCCCGCCCCCCCCCCCCCCCAAATCTTTAGGTCTACAAACCATCTCCCATTTTGCCATGTGGTACTTAAATTTCTGCTCAGTGCCTTGCCATAAAAAATTTGCTCTAATACTGTCCATTTTCCTATGAGCTCCATCCTGTAACCAGTAAAACCCCATACAGAACATAGGAATGCTGCTAAGACAAAAATTAGTTAGAATTTGTCTCCCCCCAGAGGTTAGAAGTTTCCCTCTCCATGGATATAATCTTTTATTCATTTTAAGTAAGATGGGGGTGAAAGCCCCCATTGGCAAGGGTTTATCACTGATTGGTATCCCAAGATATTTGAGTGGAAGCTCACCCAGAACACAGTTCAGCATATTGGCCATTCTCTCTTTCCCCGCTTGAGTCACCCCAAACACAAAAACTTCACTTTTGTGGTAGTTTATTGTTAAACCTGTTAACCACTCAAAGCAGTAAAGGATCAACTTAAGATTTACAATAGAAGATTCTTCCCCATCAATCATGATGACAGTGTCATACGCATACTGAATGTGAGATATACCCCCGGGGATAAGGTTTTCTAAGACCCCTTGATGTGACCTCTACGAAAACAGCCTTTTCCATCATGATCCCTAGCTAAGGTGTCTGCCACAAGGTTAAAGAGCAAAGGAGACAAAGGGTCTCCTTGTCTCAGACCTCTATGAGTATTGAAGTAGGAACTCCTCTCCCCATTTACATTGATGCACACCTTGCCACGCATAATAGTATCCATAACCCATGAAATCCATTTATCTGGAAAACCTCTTCCCTGCATAACCTGACGCAGAAATTGCCAATTCACCCTATCATATGCCTTCTCAAAATCTAATTTCAGGATCAACCCTTTCTGTTTAGTAGACCTAAGTTCATGAAGTACTTCATGTAAAACCACCACTCCTTCAAGAATATTTCTGCCCCTGATGAAACCCGTTTGATTGCTGTCAATAATGTCTTGAGCCACAGGCATAAGCCTATTAGTTAGCAATTTCGTAAAGCATTTGTAGTCCACATTCAGCAGGCAAATAGGACGATATTGTTTAATAGTATTAGCCTCTTTCAGTTTTGGAACCAAAGTGATGACCCCAAAATTCAGCCATTTGATGTCCAACTCCCCTTTATTGAAATCCAAAAACATGGCATATAGATCATCCTAGTAGAACTCCCAACATTTCTTGAAAAAACTAGGACCAAAACCATTCGGGCCAGGAGCAGAGTTGTCTTTTAAATCCTTCACAACCTTGTGTATTTCCTCCTTTTCAAACTATTTGACCAAATCTGCTTTATGGTCTTCACAAAGTTTAGAATTTGGAGGCCAAAAACATTCCCCTAAATGCAGAGAACAACTCTTGCTAAGACCAAAAAGTTGTTTATAGAAGTTTACAATATGATCTGTAATATCCTTTTGTCCCCTAATCTCTCCTTCCGCTGAGCTCAAAAAGGCAATAGTGTTTTTCCTTCTCCTACCACATGCAAACTGATGGTAGAAATGTGAATTAGTATCCCCTTGTAAAATCCATTTATTCCTTGCCCTCTGCTTCCAAAAGATGTCTTCAGTTCGAAGGATGTTCTCCAAGTCATTTTCTAGCTGAATTATGTCCTCCCATTCCTTGAAAGATAGCAATCTACTTTTAGCTATAGTATCCAAGACTTGAATCTTCATGGTTATCCTATTTTTATGTCCTTTTGCTCTCCTATCAATCTTAAATTCCACCCCCTTAGATATTGTCTCATCCCCTGGAGACATCTATGCCACCTGTTTAAAGAATAAGAGTGATCCCCACAACTTCCTCTTAACTCTAACCATTTCTCCTTTATCAATTTATCAAAGCCCTCTTTCAGAAACCAGTGATCTTCAAAAAAGAAATAGCGGGGCCTAGACTCCCCATCCTCCCCCGAGTTTAGCAGTATAGGACAATGGTCAGAACCAACTCTAGTTTAGACCAAGAAAAGCATGTTGGATATTGTAGCTCCCAACTTCCAGTAACCAGAATTCTATCCAATTTAATCATGGTTGGATTCATCTGTTTATTAGACCACATGAATTTAGGGCCACTAGTAAAAAGCTCCTTGAGATGAAAACCACCAATGAAATTATTGAACATATTCATCAGCCTCTGGTCTCCTTGCCCCTGGTTCCTATCTTTATTACTTCTTATCAAACTAAAGTCTCCTCCCATCAAGATAGGCAAAATCTTCTCAGAGCAAAAACTAGACAACTCCTGAATGAAGCATTGAGAAAAATCATGTTGTGCCGGCCCATACACATTAATAATCCAAAATCTAAAATTCGAGAGTCTATGTCTCACTAAAACCCCCAAGAAGTACTCTTCGACTGCAGAGTCCTCAATTTCCAAAACATCAGATTTTACTCCAGTGATCAAACCCCCTGAATGCCCCTTAGCAGAAGACTAAATCCAATTAAAGTCTCTATCCCCAGTCACTGCTTAATGGTCTCTTGCAGGGCTACCACATCCAAGTCCTCTTAATCACATGGCTCTTTACCAAAGATCTTCTAGAAGTCTTTCCTAATCCCCTAGCATTCCAAAACATGATCTTCATGATAAGACTCGTTCATGCGAAACCTCTCCTTCAGGCTCATTCTGAACACTAATACCTCCCCCTTGGAGATAATAGTGTCCATATGTCTATCTTGATTAGTTATAACCCCCAAGGTGAACTCATCCAGATCCTCCTCACATTGAGGAGCAGTTTTCTTTTTCTGATTGTCCAGATAAGATCTGTAATTAGCCTTAGCTATTGCAGCCCTAGCTAATTCCTCTCATCTAAAGGCACCTATTTGTGCCTCTATGTCACTACACTCAATATCTAGATCCTCTAAAACAGTTTTAATAGAAGAGATAGGTGCAGAATTAAGAACAGTAAAGGGATTTTGAACAATAGTACCTTTTGCATTGTCCTTAGCATTGGCTCTATCCATAGCTTTGGTTAGGATAGGAATTCCATCCCTTGAAATCCTAGAGCTGGTTCTTGTAGCCCCCACAACTTGTTTCTTCTTGATCTTCCTGATTTTCTTCGGCCTCGAGGTCTGCCACCCCTTGATCTCATTCTCCATCTCAGATTCTGTACACTTCATAGACATATTATCCATTAAGTTCTCTTCCTCATATCCCTGTGTAGTTGTTGGGACAGTCTCTATAGTATTTGCAAACCCTATTAGAAGAAAAAGATGCATCATTAGCCCCTTCTACCTCATGCTGCGGGATCAAAGACTGCTCCTGTGTCAGACCCTCCAACATGTCATCTTCCTGGATAGTCTTCTCAGACGGGAGAATTAAAGCAGGCCACTTACTTTTCTCCATTAAGTACTGCCCCTCAGCCCCATGTACGACCACTTGATCATCATTAGGGCATAACCCCTCCTCAATGGCCTCCCCACTTTCTTTTTGAACTTCCATATTCTGTTGAGGCTTATTAGTGGTCCTTCCAATGGGATCCAAGGTTAAGTGTCTGTTGTATATAGAACCCATTTGAATAACCCCCATAGAAGGATGGAATGCAGCAATAGGATTGATATTATGGAGTCCCTCCACCTGATATTTGGTATCCCCTTCCATCTGTTCTCCCATAGAGCCATCATGGCTGGATTCCCCTTCCTTATCAAGCTTACCAATTCTGTCAAATTTACCAACAATTTTTTTTATTTCTCCCCTTTGTGCTCGTCACTTTTATCCTTGTTGCGAGAGTCATCAGGTTTTCCTGGACCAGGCGGACCCCCTTTGCCTCATTTTCCAACCCCTAAAAGGTTCTCAGCTTCAAATTTCAAGTTAAAGCCTTCACCATGGAAAAAAAACTCAAGGTATCCATTAATAGCAGAAGGGTTCCTGCATCTTCCTTGAACTCTCACAGGCCCTGCCCTAATTAAGCTGATCTCATCCACAGAGATAGGTTCTGCCACTAGAGAAGTCATTTCCTTTACTATTTCAACATCCCTTGCAAAAACAAGCACCTCATGTATCCTGATCCAGACAGTATGCAAGGAAGATCAGGTCCCCTGATCTGCTAGACGTACATGTGGAGGTAGAATTCCTCTTAGAGCAACAGGAAACAATTGGGTCATAAGCACATGACAGTCATGGGACTTTAAGTTTAGGAACTTCTTCTCTGGCACATTAATTATTCTCTTTATATTGGAGGAGAATCCAGATGGGACCTTCATGCTGTTAAGGCATTCAAACATGCTATCCTTTTCTTCTCTGCTAAGAGTGTAGCTAGTAGGGCTTAAGTACTGGCGCCCGTCATCTTCTTCTCCGGATGTAGGTTGTCTCGTTCTTTCATGCGTTGCAAGTCCTGTCGTGCTTCAAGTGAATCCTTAGGCTTCCCGTAGACACCCATGAATCCAAGCAGGTTCACATAAAGGTTCTTTGTCAGGTGCATCACGTCGATCGCATGGCGGACCTCCAGGACATGCCAGTAGGGTAGCTCCCAGAATATGGACTTCTTCTTCCACATGGGTGCGTGTCCCATAGCGTCTTTGGGAACAGGTTTGCTGCCCCGTCCCTTTCCAAATACTACTTTCGTATCCTTCACCATTTTGAGTACATCATCTCCGGTTCGGTTACGAAGCTTGGTTTGGTGATATGCCTTACCTTTAAAATGTTTGCCTTTCTTTCTTACTGGGTGGCCCATGGGAAGAAACCGACGGTGGCCAACGTACACGACCTTTCGACACTTTTTCAAAAAAAAACTATCAAGGTCTTCAAAATAGTGTGTGCATGCATTATATCCGTTGTTTGTCTGGCCTGAAAGATTACTTAGAGCCAACCAATCATTGATTGTTACGAACAATAATGCTCGCAGGTCAAAGTGTTCCTGTTTGTACTCATCTCACACGCGTACACCTGGTTTGCTCCAAAGAAGTATAAGTTCCTCAACCAATGGCCTCAGGTAGACATCAATGTCGTTGCCAGGTTGCTTCGGCCCTTGGATGAGCAACGACATCATAATAAACTTCCGCTTCATGCATAACCACGGAGGAAGGTTGTAGATATATAGAGTAACTGGTCAAGTGCTATGACTACTGCTTTGCTCACCCAAAGGATTAAACCCATCCGTACTTAAAGCGAACCTCAAGTTTCTAGCCTCATCTGCAAACTCTGGGAATTCTCTGTCTATCGCTCTCCACTGGGATCCATCAGCTGGGTGCCTCAGCATATTGTCTACCTTACGGTCTTCTTTATGCCACCGCAACAACTTTGCATTGTCTTTATTTCCGAACAAACGTTTCAAGTGTGGTATTATAGGAGCATACCACATAACCTTGGCAGGGATTTTTCTTCCTGCTAGGACGTTCTTCACCCTCAACGTCGTCAGGATCATCTCGCCTTATCTTATACCGCGATGCTTCACATACCGGGCATGCATCCAAATTCTCGTATTCCTCCCCACGGTACAGGATGCAGTCATTAGGACATGCGTGTATCTGCTGGATTTCTAATCCCAAAGGGCAGACGACCTGTTTTGCTTCGTACGTAGTGGTGGGTAATTTATTCGCTTTCGGAAGCATCTTTTTCATTATCTTCAATAACTGCCCAAATGCCTCATCAGATGTACCATTCTTTTTCTTCTATTGCAGCAGTTCCAGTGTAGTACCCAGCTTTTTTTGGCCATCTTCAGCAGTGGGATATAGCAATTTCCTGTGATCCTCTAGCATGCGCTCGAACTTGACCTTCTCCTTATCAATTTCACATTCTCTTTGTGCATCACGAATGGCATCACCAAGAGCATCAACGTCAGCTGCCACATCTCCTGCCGCTGCCGCATCTTCTTCACCATCTCCCCCACTGCATTATCATCAAAGGCACCGTACTAAGCAATAATATCGGCGTGGGCCAATTCTTCTTCACCTTCTTCACCATCATCCATTACAACCCTCCTTTCTCCATGCTTCGTCCAACAAATATAGTTTGTTACGAAACTCAACTTCAACAAATGCGTATGAAGAGTCCTTTAGCATGAATATTTCTTCAAATTCTTACAGACGGCGCATGGGCAGCACATGAAACCATCCTACTTGTTTGCCTCAGCCACACCTAAGAAATATTGCACGCCAGAAATGGTGCTTCTTTGGAGCAGCGATCGACATTATACATCCAATTGCGTGACAACATCTGCATTAAATATTACAACCATGCACTTAGTAGTTTCTCATGTTATTGCACAACACTCATGACATCACATGATTGATTAATTCAAGCAAGCTTGACTACAACGAAGACAATCGCAGCTAGCACTAAAAAAACTAAAACTAAAACGCACTTAAGCAACATAATTAGTTCGCATCCGATCCCAACTAAAATAGACAGATCATTCACTTCATCAGCATGGATGGGCTGCTGTCGCTGACTCATTGCCTCATCACCTTCAGCGGTAACCTCCTGTGCAATAGAATTTCGTACGTGCTGAACGTACTCTACCTCCTAGTACCAACCTTTACATCCGTCGGTGCCCCCCACTGTAATTAGAACAAAGAATAAGGAATTTAAACAACAACATCAAGCAAAACCGATACAAATGAACCATATTAATCAAATGCGGATAAATAATAATCCATTTCATGGTCAGGACACTTGTAAAATATACGACCCTTGTTGATTCCCTCTTTTTTCACTCGGTACTCCTTCACAATCTTCTGCTTACACTCGCCGCAAGCAATGAGAGGAAGATCTGGCCGCAAACGTTTTGGATCCCGATGATGAGAGGCTGAGGGCCCGGTCACGGTTGCCATCTACTATGTCCATACTCATTTTTTAAACTACTACATGCAAATTCCTAATTTTCTAAACAATTAAAAATAAAAAAGACTCTAAATTTATCTATTTGTTTAGATAATAAAAAAAATATGATATAACAATACCAATTTAAGTTTTGTCTATTCTCTATATTCATTGTTGCAAACTATTATAAATTCCATATTTTTCTAAAGAAAATTAACTAAAAAGACACTAAAATTCATTATTACTTGTCTTGCATAATAAGTATGAAATATACAATTATGAAATATATAATGGATACTACCTAGCAGTAGAAAACTATCAAGTGATTGTGATGAACCAATTGAAACTACTCAACTATCTGTGCTTGTTCTTGCAAACTATATATTTTAATTAAATTCCTCACATATTCAAAAGACATGGTAGGAGATGAAAATAGTTACCTCTAAACGCAAAGAGACGATGACGGAGTCAAAGAAGATCACCAATTGACACCGGAGACGAAGAACAATGAAGAACAAATGAAGAACAAGTAAGAACAAGAAATAGCAAGCAATAGCAACAACAAGAACAAGCAAGGAAGCTCACTAAAATTTGAATTTGAATGTCTCTGGCTTGGGGAGGAAGAAGTTGGTAGGTTATAAACCAGGGAGCTTTAGTCCCGGTTTGTATTAAAACTTGGGGCTAAAAGGTGATCATTTATCCCGGGGAAGCCACAAACTGTGGCTAAATCTTTAGTTCCGGTCTGTGGCACCAACTCGGACTAAAGAGTGCCCTTTAGTCCCGGTTGGTAACACGGACCAGGACTAAAGGGTCCCTGCCCCGACAGCTCTGCGCAGTAGCTGTTGGGGCAGACCCTTTAGTCCCGGTCCGTGTTACCGACCGGGACTAAAGGGTCCATTAGTCCCGGGCGGCAAAAACACCGAAACAAATGACGATTTTGAGAATCGACCAAAGACCCTGCTCTGTAGTAGTGAAAAAAGGTGGAAGACGAGCTGCATGCATGTACGTGTGTGCTCAGCAACTAGACCATAATATGAGTGGTGTGGTGTTGATGAAGGTTTTTACAATTCCAAATTCAAAGCTTTAGAGCAAGCAACAATGGAAGAGGAGTGAAACACATATGGACAGGTGAGAGGATGAGAGATGACGGAAGAAAGAAATTTTGCTCTTTAATGTTACTAGCAAAATATGCCCGTGCGTTGCAACGGGAGAAAAAAATACTCTATGTTTTAAAATAATCTTATGTATGTATCGCAAGGAGAAATTAAAAGATGCATATCCGTGTATCACCAGAAGTCCCATTGCAAATTTTGTCTTTATGCCGTGTTCGTACGTCTTTTTTATTTGGACGTGTCATATGCATATTTTTTGTTGAAGATTGTCTAAGAGTCTCGTTTGTTGTCTCCACACCGACCCATCAATATTATGATAAGGATTTTGAGAATAGACGAAAATTAAAATTTTGGTTCGTCTAAATCAAAGGGGATATATATATATTTGTCTTACCAATACCAAATATAAATTAGTCTAAATAAATTTTATCTCCGCATGAGTGGACTGATTTTGTCCGTTTGTTATGTGACATACAGTGTCTGAAACCATCATGCACATTGGAAGAAAAAGAAACACAAAATTATATAAAAATATGTGAAAAGGGGATAGAAAAGAAATAGTGCAATCTAAGGCCTCCTTTGGGAAACCAGGGAGTGACGCCCAGGGAAACCACACCCCGAGGGGGATTTTACTGGACCTATGAAACCACGTCATTTCCCTCCCCTAGCCCCTTTTTCATTTGGCTGTTCCCTTCCCCGTGGCTTCAGCCCCTGCCTTGTTGCCCGGTGTTGTTTGACTGTTGTTGCTTGCAGTTTTTTTTTTACAACAATGCTTCTAGAATTGTTGAAAACCGAATAAAAACTTAGGAAAAATCATGAAAAATCAGGAAAAAATCTAGTAATCATTAAATCAGAAAAAGTATAAGTCAACATAAAGTTCCTACAACTCATGTAAATTTGTCTCAAGAATTAAATTTCAGAATCTCTGGAACTAAGCTACAAAGCAGTAGACAAGATCATATCCCTGATGGCAGTTCAGCTTTTGTTCTAAATGGAGATATTTAATAATAGAATATACATCTTAAATGGCAGCACTAAATAATAATACATGTTCCTCACTTTAAGTCCCTAGATAGTACTCTACTACTCCCTCCGTTATTGTTTATTAGGCGCACGGCGTTTTTTAGTTTTTGATTTATTGTTGGGCGCGTGGTTAGGATCGAGGCAGGGAAGTGGGAAGACCGGTGCTGCACGGGTGCCGCATTTACTTGTGTTCATGGAAACCGAAGCATTTGCATGCAACGTCGCTAATAGATAGCGGAGCCAGCGGCCCATGCGCGCCTTTTTTCTTTTCACCGTGTGCTGCGCAAGCAACTGAATCGGTTTGCTCCGCATGCAGCCATGCAAAAATACGGTGCATTAATACACAACACGCGCGGCTCTACATAGCTTAACTCCTCCTCTTTTTTAACCGTGTTTCCTTGGTATCCGAGATTCAGCTATGCACGCCTAATAAACGATAACGGAGGGAGTAGTAAATAGTAATAACAATTATTACATCAGATCATTCATTGATTATTAACTGAAACAAATAACTTTAGTTGTATTTCATGCATAACTTGAGAACTAATACTTCTGCACCAAGTATGTTCACTGGGACATCTGCAGTTAAGATGAAGCAAACATCAAATTAGTTTCAGTATACAAGTTCAGAGAGAGAGCAACAAATTAGTCAATGAAAAATTATTTTAAGCATTTCAAGATGCAAACTTTGAAAAAATAGGAAGCAAAATTCTCATGTTAACTACTACAACAATGGTCTGGCCTCATTATCCCTACACATAACAACATTACCGGAGTGAACATGATCTAACGCTGCACCATGGTCTAAACACATACTCCCTCCATACCCATATTAGTTGACGTTTAGGACAGCGACACGGTCTCCAAAACACAACTTTGACCTCTTATTTTTGTAAAAATATTTATGGAAAAGTGATATATGTATACTTTTATGAAAGTATTCTTCAAGACAAATCTATTTATATAATTTTTATATTTGTAAACATAGAAACTTAATAGTTATTGATGATTTATATTCCCAATGTTTGACTCTAACCTTTTCTAAAACGTCAACTAATATGGGTATGGAGGGAGTACTTAAATCTTAGACTCTTTACATCATAACACCACCAGGTCATGTTCTAACACTGCACCATATTTAGATCAGTTCTACACCATAATTACAAGAGGAGAAAACTAACACAAGAAAACATACCTTTGAAAGTTTTTTCTTTAGCCAAACAAGTTGAACAGCTGGGTTTTTTGTCATCATAAATATCTTTCGATACATCTCAGATTCAAAGAGTTTATTAGCATCTGCCTTCTGCTCAATAGTTAGGTCTTCAATGCTTTCCACACTCCACAGTAGCAATGCACTTTTCTAAAGAATAGTCCTCTTCTACGACACTAGAATATAAATTTATAATAGGTCATATTCTTGTTCCCGGCCCATCAAAGCCCAGCTCAAAATTCACATACGTACAAAAGAAGCTAAACCTAACTGCTCAGCATATCTCGACTCTCCACTCTCCCCTCTTGCCGCCGCCGCCGCAGCCTGCGTAGCGAGTCGCGCGTCGCACTTTCGCATTCCCGTAGCAGGAGCACCTCGCCTGCAGTTCCAGATCGAGAGCCGCACTTCCTCCTCTTGCAATCATGGCCACGCATTCAGCATGCGTTCAGATCGAGAGCCGCACAGCCCACACTCCCTTTCTCTTGCAGTCATGCATGCAGCATGTGTGCGTCCTTCTCATCCATGATTGGCTAAAGAAGGAAAGAATCCTATCGTCCGTGATTGGAGGAAAACGAGAAATTGGCTATTACAGGACTCTTATCGTGGTGGTTTCTCCTAAATAGGACTCTAAACATTCATTTCTCCTAAATAGGACACCAAACATTTTTTTTTGTAAGTTATAATAATATTTTGATAATATTAACCATTTTTTCTCATCTCCCAAATGCATGTATTTTCGTATATGACCTTATTGCCCTTTATTGATTCAGACTCCTTGTGCCTGTCTGTTCGTGTACTCGCGCCGCCGCCAGAACCACGGCCAAACTCGCGCCGCCGACCTTCTTCCTCCCCTTGGCCATGGACAGTGATCCTCCACCCTTCCTCCCCTCGACCATGGACGGCAACCGACCTTCTTCCTTCCCTCGGCCATAGACCCTGGAGGGCCGGCCACAACGACTGGTGGAGGGCCGGCCACGACGGCTGGTGGAGGGTCGTAAACTCAGCCTTTCTCAATTATCAGAACACATTGATAAGAACACATGAATACTATAATCCCTCCCAATAGTTATTTGCCATGGGAAAAATGCTTTGTTTGGCTGAATGCTTCCTGCATGCGACGGCTGTTTTGCTCATGTAAAAAAAAGAAGGCTGTTTTGTCGGCTGGGAAATCACTTCAGCGATGTATTTTTTTTTAAAAAAAAGTAAATGTGTCTGAAACATTTGAATCAGCTTTGAATAGAGTCAGCAAGACCCAGGGGCAAAAGAGTCATGTCATGGCCAAATACATGTATTTAAACATGGTTAATATTATCAAAATGTTATTACAGCTTACAAACAATGTTTGGAGTCCTATTTGAGAGAAACAAATGTTTAGTCCTATTTGGGAGAAACCACCACGATTGGAGTGCTGTAATAGCCAATTTCTCGAGGAAAACAAGCACAACATTGCTGACCGTCTTGTATTTTTTCCGATTTGTTTTTTTTTTGTTGTTTCTCGGCAATCTGGATATGGGATATTCTACTTTTTGGATTGAAAACTTACTTCCGTTGTCCTCGCCGTCCTACACTCGATCTTACCGTCGCCACCCTTCACCATCTTTAGGCACACTTGGCCGGCGGCGCGCTTCGCGGCGCGCTTGCACCTAGCCATGCGCGAGGCGAAAGGCGCCGTCCGCCCTGGTCGGCGAGCGCCGAGGGCGTCGACGTGGGCCGACCTGGCTGGTGGTGCGGATGGCGTGGCGTGGGCACCGCAGACAACCTAGAAGAGCGACATCATCTGAAACTTCAATTCTTTCTCTATGATCGATTTATATATGGATGGAGATTAAATCGATTTATGGATGGATGGATAAGGAATCGATTTGGATTTGGATTCATGTGGTGTGTTTTTTTTTTCTATCTTGGTTTTGTATCTTGCTTCGATTTGGAAAATGTTTACCGATTTGGGGACGAGAGGAAATCAAAATCTTATTGATTTCGGAGTGGGGGAAGGTCAGATGGAAAATAGAGGAGACCGATAAAGAATATATTTATATGTAATTATGTATGGTCTCGATTTGGTGTTGTATTCTATTTGGTCTCGATTAATCGTGATAGTAGATTTGGTTTTGTACTACTCTTGCGCTTCAATCTTTTCTTTTGTTCATGTTTCCTGTCCCATACAGGTCTGTCCGATTTCCTACGTCAGAGTTCCTTATAGTTCCTTTTGTTTCTGTCCTGTTTTTTTCTTTCTTGTAGCTCGTGATTGCATAGGATACATTTGGTATTTTTGCTCCAACCGTGAGATCGAGACCGGCTGTATGTCCGCTTAATGTCCGAGAAAACCAGACCAAAACAAATGAGGAGAGATTTTGCCTCTTTATTATTATTAGGTATAGATATAGATCAGCAAGTAAGCTAATAACTTTGTAAGAATTAGCTGTTATTAGGTATAGATATAGATCAGCAAGTAAGCTAATAACTTTGTAAGAATTAGCTGTTTGCGGTTGTAGAGGCCATTATTCTATTTTTCTAAAAGAATTCTATGTGCCCCAGCACTATTCCACCCACTGGCATGTTGAAATCTGATCATGTGCCAGCATCAGAATTTGTTTGCAGGTAACATGTACATGTGGGCAGTGCCGTTGTGGCCAGCTGTATTCTAACAGTGGCATGGTGTAATTAATGTGATTGTGTTCAGTATATATAATACAACATATGCACATCTCGCTCCACGTCTAGTGCTGCAGTAATTAATATAGTAAGAAGAAAACAAGAGAGGGGATATGGATGAGCTATTAAGTACTTCCTCCAGTTTGGTAAAAGAAGTCGTTTTAGACAAGGTTTAAGTCAAACATTGAGAATATAAATCATGAATAACTTTTAAATTATTGAGTTTAGAGATGTAAAAATCATATAAATAAATTTGTCTTAAAAGTAGTTTCATAAAAATATACATATACCACTTTCCAATTAATATTTTTTAAAAATATAAATGGTCAAAGTTATGTTTTGGAGACCGTGCCGCTGTCCGAAACGACTTCTAATTTTACCAAACTGGAGGGAGTAGATGAGCTAATTTTTTTATATGGGACTCCCACGATATGGCTAGGTCAACTAGATTGGTATATATATTCGCATGTCAGGCGCACGACATTCACTACTAGCTAATCATTTGCAGAGGTGAACATGCTAGTGCAATAAATGAGATATGCCTTGTCTGCTAAGTAGATGAGCTATCCTTATCTGACTAGGCCTGTCAAGTAGGCCATCACCTCTAGTTGGGCGGTTTCCCTTGAGATGAGGATACACCGGGGGTACCATGTAGTCACATGTCCTTTTTGGGATAGGACAACCCTGGCCAAGCACCATGTTGATTGGGACATGGTAGCATGAGTCGTGAAGGTTCAATACTAATGACGAGAACCATGCGTTGATAGATTTTCAGGCACATCCGAGGGGCCTTCATCCAAGGACGGAGGCTGAGGATGTCAAACCATGGCGAAGCGGAGGTCTAAGAAGTAACGATAGAGGCTCCGGGCCGACGGTGATCAGGGTGAAGATCGCCTCGCACTAAAGGTCGACAAGATCGGTGGAGGAAGCAAGAGCAGGGAATGCCGGAGGCAGGCGTGACCTCCGCCGAGCAGAGGCTAGCTTCTGCCTAGGCTCACGAATGACTATGGGCTCTAGAGGTGATTTGGGCACTCCGCGGTGTGCGGCCCAAGGCCTAGCATGCAGGGTGGTTGAAGTAAGAA
The DNA here is from genome assembly GCA_009763385.1 of Coix lacryma-jobi var. lacryma-jobi. NCBI lineage: Eukaryota > Viridiplantae > Streptophyta > Magnoliopsida > Poales > Poaceae > Coix > Coix lacryma-jobi. The sequence continues at coordinate 9,372,613 of CM019831.1, read as the reverse complement.
GGAGAAAGGCTAAACTACCCTCAAAAGTCAGGCTTGAGTAGAAGAATATTCAAAGGTTATTCGTGTACTATGTAAGGATAGATATGTAAGTGATACCTCTTGTACAGTATATTATAAAAGGGAGAGGCAGAGCCCCATGTGAGAGTTAGTTGAGTTCCATAAATGAAACCCTAAATACTGTTGTTCTCCTTTACTCTCCGTTAAGACGGCCTTCAACCAGAGTCAGAGGCCCTCCTATCCGTTCTTACCTCGTTCGGGAACCTAAATCGCCGACACATCACCTTAAGACAAGGAAACACTACTGGGGCTTGTATATAGCTTGTTTGGGCTTAATCCATCAATTTTGCTCAACAAACTCCATCCTAGATCAGCTTCACAAAAAACTATAGTTTCTCACTACTTTAGGTGATCTCTCAACTTCATCTTTTTTTCTTTAAGTAGAGTTTGTGGAGCTGCACCTATGTGACTAAAAAATGGAGCGGAGCTAAAAAAACATGGAGTGGAGCAGTCCCAAACAGGCCCATAATTTGCAAGGTGCTAGTGGGTTTGATGATATATATATAGGGAGAGTATACTCCATAGCTGGCTATAGAATATGTTATTCTATAGCCGGACCGATCGACCCAGCCAGGTTGTGCTGAATGAATCGCGGTTACTACACTGCATGCGGGCGTAGACGTGGTTGCTTAAATTAGGCAGGGGCCGGCCATGATTACAGGCACAATACATGCCACCGCTCCGAGCATGCGAACTTTAATTTATTTATTTATTGTCCACTGGGCGTACGATAATAGCATATACCTTGTCCATAAAAAATATTACAAAAATTTTTCAGCACTATAATTGTTTTATTCTAGTAAATAGGAATAGATTTACTATAATTGTTTATAAACCAGTTTTGGAGGAGACGTTATCTTAAAAGTGTCGTAACTAATTTGGCAAGACTGTTATATATTTGACGTCAATCGTCAATTGTTATACATGAAAGTATATATATTTACTATAATTAGAATGGTCAAGTTACTAGTTACCAGAGTTACCATAATTTGGCGTCGTCAAATTACTATAATAACATGGCCAATTTACCATGTATAAGAGCAAACGTTCTTGTTATGGTAATGCTAGAATATTTCCGTGCATGAGCGCATTTACTGTTTTCCGGCACTAGTATTTACTACAAAAGTTCTGATGCAAATTTACAAGAATATAGATTAATTTGTCTAGGTGGATGCAAACGTTCTTGTTATGATAATGCTAGAAAATATATTCTAGTTATAATAATTAACACGCAAATGTTCTTGTTACGATAATACAAATATACCTTGTCCACAATAAATATATAGTAGAAAATATATTCTAGTTTACTATAATTGGCCCGTAAATGTTCAAGTCGCACGCAAATGGTCATGTTACGATAATTACCACAAGTTGACGTTAAATGATTACTGATAATTAGTTACTATAACATCAAAATCATTTTACGATAAAAAAAACTAGTTACGATATTTTGAATTTCTCAAGATGATAATTTAGATCAGAATCTACCGAAATTGGCGTCAAATGTGTTTTTTTATTTCTGACACTAGTTGCTATAAATTGAGATGAATTTATGATATTTTGGTTGCCTCAATGCAAGATGAGCAATTACTAGTAATTGGCCTCATTGAGGTTTCAAAGCACCAATTACTATAACACATCAAAAGAATTACAATAACCCCCACACATATGCTTACAATATCATCTTAAAAAGATCCACATTTTTGTTTTACGAGAATGGTGCTGACAATGAACTGTATGTGCAATATATTATATGCTGAATTACGAGAATAATGTTACCAACTGGCTACAAAATCAAGAAATACAATATATGGAACATGTGTTGCTACTGTATGAAATACATGGCAACAGTAAACCACGTAATATTTGCTGTCGCTGTGAATCACAGACTCATTTTCCCAGCAGATCTGCAAGAATAAACCGATTATCAATCCACACATGAAGGGTGAGAAATATAAAAAAATGTGCAGTAAAATTGGGTATTAGGAGTATCACATGTTACAACTTATGATTGCAGAATAGTCTGTCCAAATCAAGCAGAGACATGGGAAAAAAATACAGTTTAGTACTCAGTAATCAAGGATAAACCAAGCTTGCCATGGACGTGGCTAATTAGACAAAATAGAAAAAATATTAAACTAATCTACAACAAAACACCAGTATATACATAAAAAAGACAAAAACGAAAAGGCTCAAGACTTTCAGAGATGCAGATTTAAGCAGGGGCTTACCTCAAGATAATGTTACTCCTGCCGGTGGGATTGGAATTGTCGCCTCGTCTATGTACGTACTCCACCGGCAGCACCGGTCCTCATCGATCTTGAGATGGCAAGGCCATGAAAGGGGAATCGATTCAAATGCAAGGATCAGATCGATGTCGCAGTGTCCCTTACAGTGGAACGTCTCCAACAGCGAAGAAGTAAATCGTGTTTTTGTTGCCGGATTCTTGGGCGGCGAACCAAGCAGGTATTCTTGTGTCCGGTGGAAGGAAAGAGAAATTTACGGAATGAATCAATGCATACATGTATTAGTTGGATGGGGACAACTTTAGTCAAAGCCAATTCCTACCGACGCACCTGAGCTGCCTCGGGCTCGCTCGGGAGTTATGGTCCGGCTATAGAATACGGTATTCTATAGCCAGCTTTACAGTACCACTTCCCTATATATATATATATATATATATATATACCCCGTGAGTTTTCTATACCCCGGGAGTAGTTACTCCCATCTTCAAAAAACCATGTTGCGTATGTATTCATACTTGTTTATCACTTTGAGTATGTTTATATACTCATGTTAAGATATTCCATGTCTTAATACATTAAAAGATTTCAAAGGAACTCATACTTTTTAATATATTACGAAAATACCACTCATTGCAGTATACGTATAAAATAAGTATATCCACATACTTTATGTATGCATGCATACTTGACGTATATATTTCCATAGATAGTCTAGTATGATCATATACTTCATGTAAATATACTTCGTCACAATGATGGTCTAGTAAGGATTGTTATCATGGGTTCGTAACCGATGCAGTCATCGTGTTGTTCTACATGGGTTAATGTGTGGACCTCTGTGGCTTAGGCACTCAAAACACTCATGGACACAAGGGATTGGTCTAGGTTTGGGCCTATGAACCCTGCATCCAAGCTAAAGTTGGGATGACTGTGAGGCCCACGGCTTTGGCTGGGGCTCCGCTTGGGCTAGGAATCCCTGCACATTGGCTGAGCCCTTAAGCCCCGAGTGAAGGTGTCCAGAGTGGGGGATTTGCCTTTATTGGTTGACCTTGAGCCCTTAAGCCATTCAATCTTACATATATCTTGCAATTGAATGGCAGAAAATTGAGATATAGAAATAGCTCCGAAATATTATATGACACTTTGGTGCCCTATTTTTTTTTTTTTTTTTGCAAAGTTTTGTCTGTTTAACTAGTGGCATGCAGCAGTAAAAATTGATATAAGCGTACATGTCCATGTGCGCCAGCAAAATTGCATCCACCACCATGTGGTAATATGATATGATCATGTGCCGGTAGCAGAATTTGATCCAACGGTAGCATGCACTACATGTGGCCAGCGCGCTGTATACAACTTGCATCGACCGCACCGGTGTAAAAAATAGGCAGATAACTTCATTTAAAATATTTTTAAAGGTTTAAGCACTTTGTATACTGGGTCACTGACTTCCCTCCATGCAAAACAAGCATGAGTATAGTACGTATATATCTGTTGGCATGCATACCTGTACTACCCAGCTGTCAGCACTGATTTTTTTTTTTTATGGGATTCCTAATAAAATATTACAGCCTAAGTCAACTAAAATGGCTGTCTCTGATACTTCTACTACATATACTTCTGCCTAAGTCACAAACGACCTGCGCACACCGTCACCGACCATCATTCGACACAAACCTTGTGAGAGCGATTCAGAGCTCTGCAGCCATGGCAGAAGCAGTAGCTGGGCTGCTCGTGTCCGCTTTCGTCCGCATTGCCAGAGATAACCTGGCCTCTGCCATCGCGGGTCAGGCCAGTTTGCCGTGGAACTTCAACGACGACCTGGAGGAGATGAAGGACCATCTTGAGACCATCTCAGCAGTGCTGAACGACGCCGAGAGGCAGTCCATCAAAAAGGAGCTGGTGCGGCTATGGCTGAAGCGGCTCAAAGACGCCGCCTTAGACATCTCCGATATGCTTGAAGATTACCAAGACACTAGCGACCAAATAACGGCAAAGGTGCGTAGTTACGTCTAGCTAGTGGTGCCGACCATTTCCTACCACACTGACGCTTCAATTGTTACGCTACTTGGGCTACCTTTTAGTTCCCTTTCAATTTTTTTTTTTTTTACCATTTGTATCTTACCTGCATGTGTGTTGAAACTCTCATGTGCCTCTTTATTTTGGTTATTTGCGGTTTATCTATTTGTGAGTTCACTAGTACATAGTAAAATGATTTTTAGACACGGTCCTAAAATGACACTATACCAACGTACAATTGGAAAGTTAGTTCATTTCTAGAGACGGATCAGTAACAGACTCTGAAAAAGCATTTCTAAAAGCGTTTAAACCAACTGAAAAATCTATATCTAGGCAACCAACATTGAAAAATATTATGAGTCTACTAGCTAGCTAGTGTGTGTGGAACCATAGTCGGATGGTCTTAGAGCGTCCCCAACGGTACACAAATCGCTAGCTCTGCTGGATTACTATTGGCAGCGCGCTGATCGAAGACGGAGAGGAACGGGCTAGCGATTTCTTCGTTGCGAGTAAACTTCCTCTCTCTCAAGTGTGCCTTGATCAGTGTGTGTCTACGCTCTCCTTTTCTTCTTTTCTTTATTATGTTAGTTTTCAAGTCGACCTCTGATTTGTTTTTCCCGTTTTGGGGATCAACCAACATATATTGGAAAATATTTTTTCGCATTAAAAGCTCGTAGACGGCCGGCCGGCCAGCAGGCTTGCGGCGAGCCACCATGCATGGTCGCTAGTCCCGTGAACAGAGAGAGACGACGAGCAGAGAGAGTGAGGGCAACGGAGCTGCATCCAGTCTCTACGGTGGCATTATTCCGTCCACATCAGCTATTGGTGCGTGCATGGCGTGTTTTGAATGAACCATTATTGGTGCCCCTGCCGGGAGATATATAGATCTAGGCATGGTGGGTGTCTATGCATGGGTAGGCCTGGATATCGAGCCAGCTCGGCTCGTTATAGCTCGGCTCGTTATAGCTCGGCTCGTTAGCAGGCTGGCTCGACTCGGCTCGTTATACTAACGAGCTAGAAGAGCAGCTCGGCTCGGCTCGTTATAGAGCTCGAGCTGGCTCGTTTGGCTCGCGAGCCAAATCATAAAAACAAAATTTCTCAAACTACATGTAAATTTAACAAAAAATAATATCTACATATAAAAACATAAATTCCCTTATATGATTATATCTTCTTACCTATACGTGAACAACATGTAAGAACAAATATGTTTTCCACCACATTGCTGGATGCCTGAACATTCTACAATAGCTAATTTAAGTTTGTTGGCTTATAAATTAATTGGCTCATACGAGCTAACGAGCAGCTCGCGAGCCAGCTCGAGCTGGCTCGTTATAAATCGAGCTGGCTCGTGATAAAACAAGCTGGCTCATTATAAAACGAGTCGAGCTCGAGCCGAGCCGTTAACAAGCGAGTCGAGCGAGCTAGCGAGTTTCGAGTTTTTCGTCCAGGCTTATGCATGGGAGAGTGAGGATGCTTTGGAGGGTGCAAGAGGGCGGTGGGCCATCCAGGTGATGCTTACGACATCACTATTTTGAATGGAGGGCCACCAGAAGCGTACTCTCTCTCTCTCTCTATCCCAACATAGATGTCGTTCTCGCTTCTTCTCGAGAAGTCAAACGTTTTTAACTTTCACCAAATATATATAAAAATATTAATATTTATATAGTACATAATTAGTATTTTGAGAAAGATAGGAGAATCTATTTTCATAACAAACTTATTTGAGGATACATATATTGCTAAAAATTTCTATAAATCTAGTCAAATCTGAGAAAATTTGACTGACATGAATACGACCTAGCGTCATCTATTTTGGAACGGAGGGAGGATATCAATATTGGTGGTTGGAAAAGGTTAGCCTATTGAGTTGGCATGGTGCCTATGCAGTGCTATTGAAGCATTGTAAAGGGAAGGCTTCTTGAGATGGTTGAGACATGAATGGATCTCGATGGCTTAGAGCATCTCTAGCAATTTTGGAAATCAACTTGCTATCCTTAATATTTTGGCAAAACCACAAAAATCTCTCTCCAACAGTTCCTCAAAACACGTTGCTATCTTTGGCAACTTGCCATCGAGGGGGCTCGCACGCGTATATTTACGCGCGCGGAGATACTTCCTATCACGAATTTTTTTCTCCGACGTCTCCTCTTCCGCCCTCGCGTCGCTCTCTTCCCCAGGGCCTCGCGTCGCTCTCTTCTGGAATGGGGACGCGCTCGACTTCTGCTACTGGCCCCCGGGGTCCGCTGCGGCCAGGCGCGACGAGCTCGCTGAGGTGGAGGCTGCCGTCTGGGCCAGCTTCCATGGCGACGGCTTCTGGCGGAGCCCGTCGTAGTGCGAGGGCGATGCTCGTCGCGAGGATAGGCAGCGCGAGGAGGTTCACCAAAAAAAAGACGACCAACCACGATGAACTCTCCTGCGATGGATTAATCGATCAACAGCGACGACCAATTTCACTACCAGATGAGATTGCTCGCATTTTCTTTTTCTGATTTTTTTTCTGCGTTGGGAGGAGAAAGAAACCATGCATAATTAATAGAAGGGAACAGCAGCACACGGACGAACTCCGCCTCTCTTGTTCTTGATCGTGATTGCTGTGCTTGTACTTGTTCGTCTTTCGTTCTTATTCTTTCGAGGATCAACGATTGGGATGGATGATTGTCAAAAAAAAAGAAGAATAGAAGGAGAAAGAAACCATGCATGATTACCAAGTTGGAATAGCAAACTGTTGGAGAGTCCTTTTTTCACTTGCTATATAATTTAGCAACTTGTCAAATCACAAGATATACCAAGTGAATTTTACCAAACTGCTGGAGTTACTCCGATTAGATAAAATAGTCATGGTGGCATGCATGGCTCATGCGATGACATGTGCTCTATATAGTGTCATGGAAAAAATCTTATAAAGACCGATATCATTTTACACATTATGATATCTTTTTGGTCATTTTATTTTTTATCAGAAACAGGGAAGTTCTCATTTTGTGATTTTAGCAGAATGGTTTTTACTGTTTGTTCACTAGTTATTAAGATATCATTTTTGGCTTTAAGGGACACATGTGTAGTGGTGTTCTACCCCAAGGATAAGTAGCTCAATCTTCTTTGTTTGACATTTTAAGGAAACACTTGTTTTATAGCTTACTAGTATTGTGCTCGTGCTAACGCTAAAAACAATTTTGACAACATATATTTAATTATCTTTATTTTGAACATATTTTATATAAATTGGTAAGGTGTCGCCCCCCAGATCTATATATTTTTTATATGTTCCAACAAAGAGTGTATGCAATAATATATATGAATGGTCCCCTAGTGATGTTCTTGGCTATTGATGCAAACAATTGTTTTCCTATTTAACAAAAACGTACATCCAAAAACTAAGAGATTTCAAGTATCTAGCATGTTCTTATTTTAGTTTGTGGTTATTGAATAGGTTATATTCATCATAATTTTGTACTATTTTATGCATCTTTGCTTAGTGTAGGCTCCTATACTAAGAACTAAATCAAACTCTTACAGATGCCAGGAGTTCTCTCATGTCTCCCGGTGGCATACAATAAGATTGCTGTGGCTAATAGGATGAAGAGTTTGAGAGAAAAACTGAGGAAAATTGAAAGAGAAATTGCTATCTTCGGCTTCAAAAAGGGCAGTAATCCTAATAATGAGCAGTCTTATGATGAACGTGAAACAATGTCATATTTCCCTGAAGAACCAGTAGGGAGGGATGGCGAAAAGCAGGAAATCATAAACCTGTTATCTGCTGCAAACACTATCAATGATGAGATAGTGATTGTTGGTATCTATGGCCTTGGAGGCATGGGGAAGAGTACTTTGGCACAACTAGTTTACAATGATGCCCAATTCAAAAAGTATGATTATCATATATGGGTTTATGTGTCCCAAGATTTTGATTTGAAAAAAATAGGAAGCTCTATAATTTCTCAACTACCAACACAAGGTCAACAAAATATGGGTACACAACAGGTGATGAAACAACATCTTGATAAACTACTTCATGGGAAGACAGTTCTGGTTGTTCTAGATGACTTATGGGAGGAAAATATGACTGAGTTGGGTAAACTGAGAATGATGCTTCATGTCAAGGGCAGCAAGGTAGATGTCATAGTAACCACACGCAAGAAAGAGATTGCAATGGAAGTTTCCACTGGTAAACCATACAACCTACTAAGTCTAGAAGATGATAAATGTTGGGAAATAATTAAGAGATCTAGTAAGTTTGAACTTAAATCTAACCAAGGAAAAATGGAGCAAGTAGGATGGGATATTGCAAAGAAATGTGGAGGTGTGGCATTAGCAGCTCAAGCAGTTGGATTCATGCTACGATCCATAGATGATCTGTCTGGATGGACAGAAATAAATAACAGTGATATCTGGAATGTATCTTCTAAAGCCAGTGATGTGCTTCCATCCTTGAAATTAAGTTACGAAAGGATGCCACCACAGCTAAGGATATGCTTTTCCTATTGCGCCATATTCCCCAAAGGCCATAATATCATAGAAGATGATTTGATACAACAATGGAATGCTCTAGATTTCATAGAGCAATCGAAGGGAAAGGAATGTATCAACACACTTTTGGGGATGTCCTTCCTTCAGGTTTCAAAGTTGCCCTCGGTATGCAACGATACCTCTGTAACACTACTTTTTCTCAATTATTACCTCGGTATGCATTCATATTGTCATGCTTCATGCATAACATATACACTATATAGATAGTATTTTCCCATTACACATTTCTAGTTGTGGTACAAAATAGGACACTAACCGGCAATATACTTTCCTAGAAATACATGTTTAATCTCATTCCAAAAAGCATGTATAATCAAACATAACTATAAGGAAATAGCGAATAAAATTTTGGCTTCCCTAAGAAGGAACAGTGACATTTTAGATATATTTACATTTCAGAAATTTACTTTAATTATCCTTTCTTCGGAAAAAGTTTGCATATTCCTAAGAGGTACTCCGGACACTAGCCAATATGGACCTAACGTAACCCATCTCAACTGACACCAACTCTAGCTAATGGCGATGCAAACCTCTAGTTCTACCCCACTCTAGTATATCCAAGTTTTTGATAGGTGACACCTATACTAAGTAGCCACCAAACCAACATGCCAACACCATTGATCACTCCTATCTTCATTGATATGCACTTTGTTGACTGAGACAGAATGTAACACCCCATGTCTAAATTCTACTTACGTGGGGGCCTACATACGGATAGCACCTCTATTATGCTTTTGTTATTGCTTTGTGTAAAAGGGTTAACCCAAAGATGCTATGTTAATAGTAAGGATTATAAGTTGGTACTAGTGTTTAGGCCTAGTGTTTGGGATGTCATCATAATCAACAAAACCCCGATAGAATCTGGCTTCGTGCCCATACACCCTCTCCCTGACCATTGCCACTGTCATTTGAATCTACTTCTCTCTAACTTCCATGCTATTAACGAATAAGGTGGAAGAGCTGCCGATTATATTTAAAAGAAGACTGGGTATACAATGAAACAACAACACAACAAAATCCTCCACAAACTACTTCGCAACAGCTAGCCAAGTAATATGCATCACACAAACAACAACAGTCGTCGTCAGACACCAAAGTCGCACTTGTGTCGTTGTTCATGACCCCCAACAAAGAGGCAAAGAGGCCTATGCTACAAATTCCCGAAAGGCACGACCTTTTAAATTCATGAGTGGCTTGAGGAGGTCTATGACAATAATTCCTTTACACAAACTACAATGTCTTGTATCACGTCCTCATTGAGCTTCCCATCCTTTCCAACAATGCCCAAATCCTTTAGCATGATGTGTTGTGCAATGTGGCCACTTCTATGAAGTGAAGCTCAATCATAGGACATGCATCAGTGTCTTGCAAGTGTATCTGTGGTGAAGGTGGGTGTATAGGAGGACATGTTAGATCGTTCTCCTCCATACATGTGGCCATTGAAAAAAGATGCTACATTAATTGATGGATCCTTTATCGAATTGGGCACTTCTTTGTTGACCTCAGTCGTAGAAGTGCAACGGGTTGTCTTCAATGGTGATGACTTCTTCCTTGACGTTACTCATAGAATGCATATATAGGGTTGTCTTCAATGGTGATGAGAAAGATGGGATCCTCAATTAGCACGTGGATTTTGATATCACTGCCACCAAACTTCATCCATGCTTGGATCTTGGATATTTTTGTTACCTAGCATCCTATGAACTATATAATTAAGGTGTTTAACACATCTTAGCACACAATTTAGGCCTAGTGATTGGGATGGCTGCATCATAATCAACAAAACCACTATAGAATATGGTTTCGTGCTGTATTTCTTACATGCCATACGTGGCCACTACCGCTGTCATCGACTGTACGTCTTTCTTAATGGGTGCATGTTTTCTTAATGCGAGTCTTAATGGGTGCATGTTTTCTTTTTGGGAATCTTAATGGGTGCATGTTTATCGGGCTAGGATGGTGAGAAAACTGTTTCTTCCATTACAACATATGAGCATATTTATACTAGTAAATCCAACAACCATACAAAATTTTGGGATGTAGTGGCAGCGCTTCAGGGAGAACTTGAGGTTATCATTCATACTTAGTGGAGCTATTTTGTTCTATATATTTGTATAATTCTTAATAATGCAAAAAATGATATTTTTATAGATAATTATCGTTGTATTCTACTTACTCTAGTAACAAATAATTGACACTTCAGGCAAGACATAATTCCTAGATCTTTGATTGGAATTATGGTAGTGTTTGGTTCCACCTTTGCACATGGTATCGCTAACAATATCATATCACAGAGCAGATGGGAAGAGAATGAGTCAAAACGAGATTTGTTTGGTTTGAGCATGTAACGGTATTGATTGCAGTATCCAGGGTGGGAGGCCTAACGACTTTATTGTTAAAATTTGATACCCCTAGTTATGCGTAGCAGCCTTCGGATCTTTGAAAGGATGTTGCGAATATGACATAAGCTAGCACCGTATCAAGAACGATGTAGTCGAATCGCGTAGAAAACCCTAGATGATGATGAAGCAACCACGACAAGAGATTAGGTTTTGGCGAAGCCGACCGCAAATTCTATTAGCACAACTCCAAAAGAGTACAAGAGATTGTCACTCTCTCACAACGCTACTTGACCCTCCAGGACCCACCGATTCTTGCCCTATACAAGAATCTAGTGCAATAGAATTGTCTAGCCTAATCCTCTTGAGCGCTCCTAATTGCTCCGTACAAGCCTTGGATGAGACCCCTTGTGTTGGCTTGGTTATCTTCCTTGATCTTGTTGTGATGTCTATGGCCTCTACCCCTTGATTTATATAGTCCCCTCCAATGCCCTCATATATACAAATAGGAGTCCTACTCCTAGTAGGATTCTACACTCAAGACCTAGTAGAACTAGAAGTCCTAATAGCACACCTTTTTGAGTCCTATTCTAAGTAGGATTTGAGTCACCATACAACATTTATACGTAGCGGTAGCAGTGTCTAATTATGAGGGAAGCGAATACGGCCTCTTAACAAATAAAATTTAATGGAATCGGTTAATGGTGTTATCCGTTTGCGTTACAAATAATCGAACCAAACACTTCGTATGTCTTTGAACATATATATAATTATGAAGCCCAATTAATTTATGATATAATTAAAATATTTTTCATGAGAACTTTATGCATGCATATGTGTTTGATATTTGAGATTAAATATCTTAGACTGTTAAAGCTAATTAATTTTGAATGGAACCTTGTTCAGAAAAACGACAAGTTTTTGCGTAAAGGAGCTACTATGTCACATACTAAAGCTCATTAAAATAAAATAAGGTGTGGGAACAGACTGAACACTAATATACTTAAATTCTACCAACATGCATGTACTAGTTGGGTGTCTATTTTTTTCAGTACAATATTCCTTAATTCCTTCTCTCCATTGTCATATAAGTTATGTATCAATATGTTGACGTCATAACGATTTAAAATATTATTAATTTTTTCATAAGCAAACAAAGATTCCTGACACACTATTTGCCTGCATGTGACTGATGGATTTAACTTTTATTTAATTCACAAAATTTGGTCATTAGTATTTGTCTCTAATAAATGTTGCTGTGTTCTTATCGTTTCAGACTACTCAAGAGCATGTGGTGCGATACACCATGCATGATCTGGTACATGACTTAGCAAGATTGACTATGGAAGACGAGTTAAAAGTTTTTGATGTTGCACCACAAAGAAATACACGTGCCCACAAATATTGTCGTTATTCATTGCTAAGAAAATATGACCGGACAATCAAGTTGGCAAATATGCCTTCAAAGATGAGGGCACTTCGTCTCTCAGATAGTGGTGAACTGGATATCTCAAGTGGTGCATTTTCGTTTGCAAAGTGCCTGCGTACATTGGATTTCAGTGAATGCTCTGGTATATTGTTGCCAGCTTCAATTGGCCAACTGAAGCAGTTGAGGTGTCTTATTGCACCAAGAATGAAAAATGATAGTCTGCCACAATTTATAACTAAGCTATCAAAACTGCAGTACCTAAACATAAATGGATCTTCTAAAATTATTGAACTACCAAACTCAATTGGCAAGCTTGGGTGTCTGAAATATCTATGTTTGTCTGGTTGTTCTGGTATATCAAAACTGGCAGACTCATTTGGTGACTTAAAATGTATGGTGCATCTAGACATGTCAGAGTGTTCTGGGATAAGAGAACTGCCAGGCTCTCTTGGTAATCTCACTAATTTGCAGCACCTTGAGTTATCTGGATGCTCTGATCTCAAATCGATACCTGAATCATTGTGTGGCCTCAAACAGCTCCAATATTTGAACTTATCATCTTGTCGTTATCTTCATCGGCTGCCAGAAGATATTGGCAGCCTCATAAATATACAATATTTAAACTTGTCAGGCTGTGAAGGTAAGAGAGAACTGCCAGTGTCACTAGAGAAGCTCCAAAATTTGGTGCATCTAGATTTATCACACAGCGGCTTTGTGAATAAGGGGTTCCTGGTGGCAAGTCTGCGTGGCCTCACCGCACTTCAACACCTGGATTTGTCAAGGATAGAGCCTTGGAGTAACGGTTTATCTGGTCACGAAGAACTATCAGATGTTATGGGGCATCTAAAAAATCTCAAGTACTTGAGCTTAAGGACTAGCATGAGTAAACTATTTGACATCCATGATGAATTCAATGGTGCAGCAAGGGGAGCTCAAGCACCCCAAATAGGCAATTGGGATCTTGATTTTATCGGCAAACTTACAAATCTGGAGCACCTGGACCTATCTGACAATCACTATCTTATGTGTTTACCAGAAAGTATTGGTAACCTCAAAAGATTGCATACGCTTGATGTTAGTAATTGCCCTAACCTGTACTCCCTACCAGAGAGTATACGTACACTTGGGCTGAAGTGTTTAGGACTGGACAGGTGCTCGAATAAACTGTTGGATCAGGCCAGTTCTCTAGTGCACTACTCACTAATATTTCCAGTCTTCAAGGTCCGTGCTGATGGTGGTCTCAATGGTTGCAGCAATCTTCATCTGCTCGAAGGTGTCCATGTTGGTGAGCTAAGAATACGTTCTCTTGAAAATGTAAGGTCTCTAGAAGAAGCAAGTAATCTTAACCTGATGGAGAAACATAGGCTTTCAGTGTTAACATTGTCTTGGACTGTGGGTGTGGAGAATCGGCTTCTAGAGGACAAGGATTTGTTGGAACAACTAGTGCCACCAAGAGGTCTGAAGCACATGAGTCTCGAAGGTTACAATAGTAAAAACTTTCCTGGCTGGCTCATGAGCATCTCTCATCATCTCACAAATCTTGTTTCTGTTGCCCTGATGTATCTCCGGACATGTAGCAGCCTGCCACCACTCGGACAGTTACCGCACCTGCAAGATCTGTGTCTCTTTGGTTTGGATAGGGTTGCAAAAATCGACGGTACATTTTGTGGTGGCAAAGGAGCATTCCGCCGATTGCTGCGTTTCTCCACGGTATTTATGGATGGCCTGGAGGAGTGGAGCACAAGATACTCTGTCGATGATGATGTGGAGGAGTTCATGTTCCCTGTCCTAGACCGTCTGGTGATAAAAGATTGTCCAAGGTTGAGGTTGAAACCATGCATGCCAACATTTCGGCAGTGTAGTATACTAAGGTCCGACCGAGTCATATATTCTTTGGAGGAGATAGGAAATACTATCATCAGTCAATACTCCTCTAGTCGTGGAAAAAAATTGGAAATACAAGGCAGCCTCCACTGCAAGAGTAGCATCGACCTATTTCAGCAGTTCCCTGCTCTTCGAGAGTTAAGTTTCTCTCATCGTTTCCTGACGAGCTTGCCAGAAAGCATGCGGCACCTCACTTCCCTCGAGTCGCTGACGCTGGATTTGTGCCAAAGCATATCAGCACTGCCTGAATGGCTGGGCGAGCTCTCCTCTCTAAAAACCCTCGTCATCTCGTTATGTACGAGCATCAAGTCATTGCCTTCATGCATACAACAACTCACCAAACTTCAGAAGCTAGAGATTCGGTACAGCCAGGAACTAAAGAACTGGTGTGAATTAGAAGAGAACAAGGCGAAGCTCGCTCACATAAACGTTAAGGTAAAGTTCACTACTGATATAATATATATGCGCAAATTTCTGTTCAATTTAATTATCAACTCCCTTCCATCAGAATAATATATATGAACGATTGCTAATCAGTACAAACTATTTGCACTCTCTGCAGCTTTTCTGACAACTGAATGGAAGCTCAACAAGGCATCGTAGGCCGGAAAAGTATACAAGCATCGCGATTCACAAGTCTGTTCTGCTGAGCCCTAGCTCCCCCACATATTACCTTTGTGCTGTTGTCAAATTTGGAAGCTAGCGCTCCCCCACAAGTCTGTTCAACTCTGACCCAATTCTTTGCTACATGCATTTCGGAAGCAAAGCTGTGGAAGTTCAGGCTTCCCAAGAAGGATAGACTAATAATAGCAGATTCATGGTGTAATTTGTTCGATTCGGCAATGTAACAGCCACATCGAACTAGACAAACAATGTATTTTCTTAGCTGATGACATGAGAGGTCAAGATCAATGAAAATTCAGGTGGGGCAAACTCTCCCCCCCCCCGTTGCCATTCAAAAAAAAAAAGTCTGTTCTATTAGACTACTATTTTTAGATTATTCTTCTGTCCTTTATTAGCTGTGTCGTGCACGCTATTGTTGGAGTTGGATAGGATTGATTCAGTTAGGGTGTGTTTGGTCCTTCCCACTAAACTTTAGTCACTTTTAGTGGCTAAAATGTCAAACACCCCCACTAAAAGGGACTAAAAAGCATGTTTAGTCACTTTTAGTGGGGGTGTTTGAAGTTTAGCGACTAAAGTTTAGTGGGGAGGAACCAAACAGCCCCTTAGTCTCCTTCTTATCTTCAATAGAGACTAACTGAACAAGATCGAAGGAGACGACGACACAAGCTCCCCCTACCATGGCTGCGCCGTCATCGCCAAGCTCCTCTCTCCCCTACCATGGCTGACGACGACCCCGAATACCAAGCTCTTGTGAAGCGCGTCGCTGCCTAGCTTCACGCCCGCAGAGCGGCGGCAGGCTGCTCGTCAAGAGGCTGAGCACGCCTGGAGGCTGCTCGTCTCGAGAGTCGAGACAGAGCGCCAGGAAGCCGAGTGCTTCGCGGCCGTCCATCAAGCCGAGGAGGCGCACGCACAATCGTCTCGCCGAGCAGGCCGCCGCAGCCGCCATCTCTGCGGTCTGCGCTCACACCCAGGCCATGGCGATTCCGCCGATTCTCAATGTGCGGTCCTTGGTGCCCACCGTCCTTGACTTTTGGCCGAGATCACGTTCTCTCCGACGACGATCCCTCGTGGAAACGCATGGATGCCAAGGTTTTAGGATTCAAAACGCTAAAAAATTTGGTGGTCACCGAATTTGATGATGTTAGAATTATATGGGCTTGGCCCATTAACAAATTCTGAAATTCATAATAAATCTCAAAGGCCCATTCATGTGTGAGCAAAGAGGGGAAGTGGAACTCTTTAGTCCCACCTTGCTAGTGGAAGGGGAGGAGGACTTGATTAAATATGGAAGTTGAAAGGACCGAATCAGCCTAGAGGGGGGGTGAATAGGTGATTTTTGACTATCTGAAACTTCACAAACTATAAGATGTAGTTAGATAGCAACCGGAGAGGCCGGTTTGTTTGGGTAGGTACTACGGGTGTGAAACACCGGTACTACCAGCACAAACAAACGGCACAACCGGGATCCTAAAAGAAACTACAAATCCGATGAATGCAAGCTATGAAGATAATACAAGTTTCTAGCCCACTTTCCTAAGAATGATATATGGTAAATCTACTCTCACCAAACCTTGGTTGCTACCCTTGATGTAGATCAAGTCTTCCCAACCTAAGAAAGAGATAGGAATAGGAAGAACACGAAGAACACAATAACAAGTGAAGTAGAGAAAATAGGGACAACAACAACAAGCACACGGGACACGCGATTTATCCCGAGGTTCGGCCAATCCACTAAGGAGTGCCTACTTCCTCGTTGTTGAGGTGACCACAAAGGTCGGAGTCTATTTCACCTCCTCGCCTCACTCAAGCAACCACAAAGGCTACGAGAGTATCTATACTAGAAATCTCAGGGTAATACAAACGCTTCGTGGAGCCCTCACAAGTAAATCAATACGGGCTACCACGAAGAACACCTAACCGGCTAGAGCTCAAAGAGCTCAAGAGTAAAAGACACAAAGCAAGCCGGCAAGATGGAAACCAAGTGCTCAAGTCGAAGATTGATGCTTCCCACTCTCGAATCTCACTTCCCTAGCTCAAATCTCGCAAGGGAATGAATCTAGGAGCAAAGGGGGAGAGAGAGGGGCGAGTCAATGCTTGGAGAGAGTTTGTCTCGAGTTAGGTCAGCAATAAGTGTATGGAGTTAGTGGGTGACCGTGGAAAGAGAAGAGGAGAGGCATTTATACTCCCTTAGTCCCGAGACTGGTCGGTACCACCGACCACCCCTGGCCGGTACCACCGACCAGTTCACAACGGTCGAAAGAATCCAGATCTGACCAAACAAGCAACCACCGTCCTCAGGTCGGTACCACCGCGGGCGGTAGTACCGAGGTTATGGCGGTACTACCGCCAGGCCAAATTGGCCACGAACAGAGAGCATCTCACAAAGGGACTTGGTCCCTCGGAAAGTACCGCCCAAAGGTCGGTACCTCCGAGGTCGGTGGTACCGAGGTTATGGCGGTACCACCGCCAGGCCATTTACAACTCAACACAGAGAGCTTCGCGAAACCAAGATACTACCGACCTCGGTCGGTACCACCGTAGGCGGTACTACCGAGGTTATGGCGGTACTACCGCCAGGCCATTTTCAATTCTACACAGAGAGCTCTGCAAACTTGGTCACCACCGGCCTTGGGTCGGTAGCACCGGGGGCGGTACTACCGAGGTAATGGCGGTACTACCGCCAGGCCAAAATTAGCGCGGACAGAGAGCCTTGCAAACTTGGAAACTACCGGCCATGGATCGGTACCACCGCGGGCGGTAGTACCGAGGATATGGCGGTACCACCGCTAGGTCAAAAACAACTCTACACAGAGAGGGTTGCAAAACCAGGTTACTACCGACCTTGCGTCGGTACCACCGCGGGCGGTAGTACCGAGGTTATGGCGGTACTACCGCCAGGTCATTTTTGACCAACACAGAGAGGGTGTTTGAGCGCTGCGCAGAGAAGCCGTGGTCGGTACCACCGACCACCCATGGTCGGTACCACCGACCACATGAAATTACCCTCTACGTGTTCGTGATTGTGCGGTGTCTCTCAAGCGAACTAAGGTTAGTCGATTTGAGCACTTTTCTCCACATCTAACCAACTTACTTTGTGACCCTCTTCATAGTCCGGCTTACCTACAACTCAAGTTTAAAATTGAAATTTTAAACTACCACTTGAGCTAGGCATCTTTATTGTCCAAAAATATCCTACGTGCTTTGTTCACGAGATTTCAACGTTTCAAATCTTTCAAAGGACTAACACCTGCATACATGCTTTTGTAAACTGGTGAGTCCCTAATTTGATTGTCATTAATTTGCCAAAACCCACATTGGGGGCGAATGCACTTTCAAACTCCCCCTTTTTGGTAATTGATGACAACCAACTTAGGCTTACAATTAGGGATAGAAAGAATTGAAGCTTTTGAATTCCAAAATTTAGTTGAAACTCCCCCTTAGTGTATGCTTTGGATATGAATTTCAAACCTTGATTAGAAAGCAAGGTTGCATACACAAGAACAAGAGCTCCCCCTAAATTTTGCAATCCGTGGGGTGCCTAAGTGTGTGACAACATCAAATATATCAATTTGTGATGCATAAACGGTATGACATGGTGATTCACATGACAATGTAATAAGAAAAGCGAATAGCTATTGAAGAAAGAAAAGAACTCAAATCACATAGCCATATCGAAAACAACAATCACCATGACAAGAGCATCAATAATGAGGATGAACCAAACATGAATATAACATTAAGCAAAAAAGTTTTACATCCTCAGCATATCACAAATAAAATGTAGCATACCACACTTAGTCTCAAAGATTACCCTTTCTCACAGCTATTACAACAAGATAAGCCTAACACTCCCCCTTTGGCATCAAGTACCAAAGCGGGTAGGCCAAGATAAGCAAAGAATCAATAATAGCTGCAGGAAGATCCATCATGATAAGAGCCCCCGAAGAGAGAGGAATAGGCACTCTCTCCAACGTCACCACCAGGGAAGGATGACGGAGCAGAAGAATCAGGTGGTGGTGTAGAGTCGCGAGGGCCACCACTCCCAGCTGGATCGGCGTCGGGGCCAGCAAAGCCCATGTACGAGCCACCACCCCCACCTTGATATGACGTGGATCCGCCAGCAAAGGATGTGCCCATACCATAGTCAGGGAAGAAGGGATGAGGCTGGTACTGGGGTGGTGGCGGAGGATAGAACTGATGGGGCGGATACAGCATGGAGCTGTAAAAACCCGCCTCACCACCACCTGGAAATTGGGGCTGCTGCTGGGCCTGCTGCTGGGGCTGCTGCTGGGGGAGACCACCACCATCATCATCATCATCATCGTCGTCGTCACCGCGCCGGGCCTGAGCATCGTACTCAGCAAACGGATCTGGATGGGGTCAGACCGGAGAGCGCGGAGGAAGACCGAGATGCTGACACACCTCCTGCTGATGTCGCTCGTCGCGATCGGCCCGATAGCACATCCACTCAAAGATCTTGCCAAGGGCGGAGCGAATACCGCCACTCCTACGCCTCTCACGACGCGGAGGAGGAGCGGTAGCATGGGGAACATCTCCACCACCCGGCTGAGCCTCGCCAGGCGCTGCTGCATCTGCTGGGACCTCACCACCTTCATCAACTTTTTCTTTGTCCTTGGAAGGAGTCGAGGTGAACTTGCGAACACTGTACTCCTTCATGAAGCGATCATACTCGAAGGTGGCGCCAACCACATGCTCAATGATATGCATAAGGTATGGAGCATATGGCAGGGCCTTGTGAGGATCATTGTATACATCGGAGATCTTCTGCCAAAGAAAGTGAGAGATGCTAAACCGTCCATCTGGCAGAGCAAAGCGGACTAGGACCTTGGCAGCATCATCTCTCAAGTTATCTTGATCTCCAATTTTGGGATCCAGAGTCAGGCGCATGATGTTGTTGAGGACGTAGTAAGCGGGCTTCAGGCCAGGGACCTTGAAGGTCGCCACTGCACCATCCAAATAGACACCTGAGCTCTGCAACTGCTCTAAGTACATACCCCCTCCATACATCTCTGAAAGACGAGGGGCATCTCTGTCCACATGATCGAAGCCCAACAACCGAGCAAATGTGACGAAGGCACATCTGTAGTGGACCCCTTGGGTCATCCAATGCAGCACGCGAGCTTCCTGATCAATGAACAAAGTGGCCCAAAACTGACAGAGAATCTCCTGGTTGAAGCTGCGCTCTCCAGAGATCAGCCCCAAAACTCTCCACTCCTCTAGCCTCTGCACCAAGGCCTGAATGTCCTCAGAATCTTTGTCGGTCAGAGAGGAGAGAACCAGTCTCTTATGAGCAAAAAGAGGAGGATGTCCCTTAGCACAGAAACCCTTCCAGCATACTGACACATAGAAGTCTTGCTGGAACCTGGACCAGAACCTCCTATTTACAGAAGCATCTCTAACAAACAGATAGGGGTTCTCCTCACGCTGCCTCCTCATCAAGTTACCCCGCTTTCTATCAGAGTAATCCATGGGATTTCCAAGAAGAGCGAGAGGGACGACGGACATGACAGCTTCGGCTTCAGGGTGCATGTCAAAAGCCCGGTTGATTAGCATCAACCCTGAAGTCCGAGGGGATGCCGGTCCAACTTGAGAATCGATGGAGCGACCCTCACGATCGAGACCAGCTGAAGGCACTCCTCCCACAATAACGCTGTGCAGGCGTCCAGCCGGACCAGCGACAGGGGGCGGAGAAGGCTGAGGAGGCGGAGGAGGCGAAGGAGCAGCATGCCCACTGCCACGGGCATGACTGCTCCCGCTCCCCCTTGCGCTATCCACGCCGCGACGGCCCGTGTGGCCCGCGGACGAGCGTCCACGGACCTGACGAGAGGAGTCATCCATACTCCCAGACCGAACACGGCGCCCGGGATTGCGACGCGGTGGCGCTCCTTGCACATGACCACCTTGCTCCAAGGCGGCATACTCCTCATCATCATCACTAGGGGAACGAGCACGAGAGGGCCTCCGGCTCATCTAGACAAAGATAGCATAGACCAACATGAGACAAAGATGATGGAAAGATTACTTCAACGGATGTAGCAAATAAGACGATCAAAATCGGGAAGGAGAACGGCTCACTGCGCGCGGGCGGTACTACCGACCCATGGGGGCGGTACTACCGACCGCACAGCAGCGTGCGGTTTCCTTCAATCCAATCTACCAAATCGCTATGAACTTGCTAACCATACATCCTAGAAGCATCTTCATACTAGATAGAACAATCCTATCAAAGGAATCGACCTAGAACAAAGTACATTGAGAGATCGGGCATGAACACCCTAGTACCTTGCTACTCGTGAAGAAGAGGTCGAAATCCAATGAAGGAGGAAACTTCAGGCTTCAAGAACACCACCACGACGATCTCCAACCTTCAAAGCACCTTTCCACCGAAGGGATTTGGATTTGGATGGAGGAGGAGGGAGATCGAGGAGGAGGAACGGAGCGGCGGCGCACGGGCTCGGGCGGCGGCTGAAGGAGGCAGGAGGCGGTGCGGTCAAAACAGATTGACTAGGGTTAGAAAAGATTCACCGCACCCCTTTTTATACTCGGGTCAAACCCGGTTGGTGGTACCGCCCATAGGGCCGGTACTACCGACGTCGGTACTACCGCCCTATGGCGGTACCACCGACAGCACAAAAACAGAGAGGACAGAGAGGGATTTCAAGAGAGCCTTGTGTGGTATACTACACATACTTCAAACATGTCCAGATTTCATATAACCAATACATAGCCATGGACATAAGTGAAGGATGCAAAATAGATTTTGAAATCATACACAATATTTTGTCAAACCATTTATCTAGGTCTCTAAGTGAAAACAAATATGTGCAAGACATCAAGCCACGTTACGAGAATCAATGATATTTAGTTCACTCCTCAAAGCACAAAATCTTGACTCATCTAAAGGCTTTGTGAAGATATCGGCTAGTTGTTTTTCGGTGCTCACATGGCGTATTGCGATATCTCCTTTGGCTTCATGGTCTCTCAAGAAATGGTGTCGGATGTCTATGTGTTTTGTGCGAGAATGGTTTACGAGATTGTTTGCTAGTTTGATAGCACTCTCATTGTCACACAAAAGTGGAATTTTGGTTTCCTCACATCCGAAGTCCTTTAGTGTTTGCTTCATCCAAAGTAGTTGAGCACAGCAAGCGCCGGCCGCCACATACTCGGCTTCGGCGGTGGATAGGGCAACACTATTTTGTTTCTTAGAACTCCATGAAACCAAAGACCTCCCAATAAATTGGCAAGTCCCGGTAGTGCTCTTTCGGTCTACCTTGCAACCGGCATAGTCCGAATCGGAATAGCCAAGTAGATCGAAAGTGGAGCTCTTGGGATACCACAAGCCAAGATTCGGAGTGTGCACTAAGTATCGAAAGATTCTCTTAACAACCATAATATGACATTCTTTCGGATTAGCTTGAAACCTTGCACACATGCACACACTAAGCATAATATCGGGCCTAGATGCACAAAGGTAAAGTAATGAACCGATCATAGAGCGATATACCTTTTGGTCCACTGACTTACCATCCACATTTAGATCAAGATGTCGATTGGTAGGCATAGGGGTCTTGATGGGTTTGGCCTTGTCCATCTCAAACTTCTTTAGCATGTCTCTTGTATACTTGGTTTGACTGATGAACGTGCCATCCTTGAGTTGCTTGATTTGGAATCCAAGAAAGTACTTCAACTCACCCATCATGGACATCTCGAACCTTTTGGTCATGATCCTACTAAATTCCTCACAAAAGGCAACATTAGTACTACCAAATATTATGTCATCGACATATATTTGGCACATAAAGATATCATTATCAACTTTGCGAGTAAATAAAGTAGCATCGGCCCTTCCTATCTCAAAACCCTTTTTGAGTAGGAAGTCCTTAAGACAATCATACCAAGCTCTAGGGGCTTGTTTAAGCCCATAGAACGCCTTGTCGAGCTTGTAGACGTGGTTGGGAAACTTTGGGTCCTCAAAACCCGGTGGTTGCTCCACATAAACCAATTCGGAGAGGGGGCCGTTGAGGAATGCACTTTTCACATCCATTTGGTATAGCTTGAAATCATGGTGAGTAGCAAAGGCAAGTAATATACGAATTGACTCGAGCCTAGCTACAGGTGCATAGGTTTCTCCAAAATCCAAACCTTCGATTTGAGTGAAACCTTGAGCCACCAACCGTGCTTTGTTCCTTGTCACCATGCCATGCTCGTCCTGCTTGTTGCGGAAGACCCATTTGGTTCCTATCACATTTTGCTTGGGCCTTTCCACCAAGGACCAGACTTCATTCCTGGTGAAGTTGTTCAGCTCTTCTTGCATAGCCATCACCCAGTCCGGATCGTCAAGTGCTTCTTCCACCCTAAGAGGTTCCAAAGAGGAGACAAACAAGTAATGTTCACAAAAATTTGCTAAACGAGAGCGTGTCGTTACCCCACGCCGTATGCTTCCCAATATGTTGTCAACGGGATGATCCCGTTGAACTGTATGATGAACTCTTGGATGTGGCACAAGTGATCTTCGTTGGATGGGTCTATCTTCATCATCTTCATCATATGCATTGATGTCCCCATCTTCTTGTCGGACTTCATGTTGAGCTTGTGTTTGATCATCAACTTGATGTATCACTTGAACATCACCCACACTACCACCATTCGGAGTTGCGGAAGCTTCATCATGCGCATTTGGATGCACATGATGGATATGAGAATCTTGTGGAGTGTGTGATGGTTCATCTTCATCATCTTGTATTTCAACGGGCCTCACATCACCGGTTGCAAGCTTCTTGATAGCTTCGGATGGAGGCTCGTCATTACCTACAAGCTCATCATTGACTTGCTCCTTTTGAGAGCCGTCGGATTCATCAAAAGTCACGTCTACCGTTAACTCAATAGTGCCGGTGGCATTATTGAATACACGGTAGCCATGTTCGTTAGTACCATAACCAAGTAGAAAGCCTTCGTGTACCTTAGGTGCAAACTTTGAACTTTTGGCCCTCTTGTTAAGTATGAAACACTTGCAGCCAAAAATTCGAAAGTAATGCACCTTTGGTTTGTTACCGGTTAGAAGCTCATATGGCGTCTTCCCTCTTAGCTTGTGAAGGTAGAGGCGGTTGATTGCATGACACGCCGTGTTCATTGCCTCCGCCCAAAAGCCATGGGAAGTCTTGTACTCATCCAACATAGATCTTGCGGCTTCAACAAGAGTTCTATTCTTCCTTTCCACAACCCCATTTTGTTGTGGGGTATATGGAACGGAGAACTCATGCTTGATCCCTTCTTCATCAAGATACTCTTCTATGTTGGTGTTCCTAAACTCGGTCCCGTTGTCGCTTCTCACTTTCTTGATCTTGATGTCGAACTCATTTTGTGCTCTTCTAGCAAACTTCTTGAAGATGCCTTGCGTTTCGCTTTTATCTGCTAAAAAGAACACCCAAGTGAAACGAGAATAGTCATCAACAATAACGAAACCGTATTTGTTTTATCGCCGATGCTTTGATAAGCAACGGGTCCGATGAGGTTCATATGCAATAGCTCCAATGGTCTTGTGGTCGACACAATGTTCTTGATTGGATGCTTCGCTCCAACTTGCTTTCCGGCTTGACACGCACTGCAAATCCTATCTTTCTCAAAAGAAACATTTGTTAGTCCAAGGATGTGTCCTTCTCTTTGAAGTTGGGCCAAGTTCCTCATCCCAACATGAGCTAGTCGGCGATGCCAAAGCCAACCCATGCTAGATTTTGCCATTAGACATGTTGTAGGTTCTACCTTACTAGTTGAGAAGTCAACTAAGTAAAGTTTTCCCTTCAACACGCCTTTAAATGCAATAGAGGAATCCCTTCTTCTAGAGACGGTCACACCCTTATCCGTAAAGAGACAATCGTAACCCATTTCACAAAGTTGAGAAACGGATAACAAATTGTAACTCAACGAATGCACAAGTAATACATTAGATATGGAATTGTCAGTTGAGATAGCAATTTTACCCAAACCAAGCACTTCTCCTTTACCATTGTCACCAAACACAATGTTGTTGCATGAGTCGTTGCTTGGTTGAAAGGAGGAGAACATATCTTTTGCCCCGGTCATATGATTGGTGCATCCACTATCCAACACCCAACTTGACCCACCGGAGGCATATTCCTACAAAACAAGTTTATGTTCTAGATTTAGGTACCCAAACGAGATTGGGTCCTTGGGGGTTAGTCACATAAGCTTTTGGCACCCAAACATTTCTCATAATTTCCCTCTTCTTGAGGGCACCAACATACTTGACTACTATCTTACCATCCTTCCCCCAACAACACAAGTAATCACATGTATAGCTTCTTGATATGGGCTTTTGTTGCTTGGGGGCCTCCACTTGCTTCTCCTTGTTGATCTTACCATTAGCAAGTGGAGCCTTTGGATTGGCAACCTTGTTGGCCTTGTTCATTAGGTCAAAGAGAGGAACTCCTTTGTTAAAGTTAACAAAAGGTACCCCATTGACCATCTTTCTACCATTGGCCTTACCACCATACCTATTGTACCCAATTCCATCCTTGATAGATGGGTGTCTTGCGGTTTTGAGGATATCTTTTGGTTGTTGCACCTTACACTTGCAACCATTCCTCAAGATCATGTTCAACCTATTAATCTCCTTGTCTTTCTTCTCTATCTCAACAAGGTTAGTTGCACAAGCATTTATATCAAGTTTATAGCATCTTTTGCAACCATTACTAGTTGAGGCATTAGAGCCATCGGAATCCTTAGAAGAAGTTGAAGAGGTGCTATTACAAAGAGTGTTGTAGCTTAGTTCAAGAGTTTGATATTTATTTTGAGAGCTTGTGAGGCTCTCTTGAACCATGCTAACCTCATTCTTTAGGCTTGCAATTGAGTCATTGCTCATGGAACACTCCTTAGCCAACTTCTTGTTGGAGTCATTGGCTAAAGATAGTTCCACGGTCAATTTCTCAACCTTCAACTTCTCCTCGGCAAGAGAGGCTTCCAATGCACGGTTCTTTTCTCTCTCTTGAGAGATCAAGTCCCCTTGCATTGCAAGACTCTCATTCCGACTCTCTAATTTAGTGAGCAATTTTATGATTTTAGCTCCACCTTTCTTTCCAAACTTTCTAATTATGCTAAGCTCAAATTCATCCAATTCATCATCACTATATTCATTGCTAGAATAAGTAGGAGAGTTAGGTGATACCTTCTCATTCTTAGCCATGAAGCAAGAATGAGTGAAGTCATCCTCGTTGTCGGAGAGGTTCTCGAACAAGCGTGATGAAGTTGTTGAAGTAGCTATGTTGGAGAAGAGGTCTTGTGTATGGCAATGTTGGCCGCTCCCTTCTCCTTCTCCTTGCTCTTGCTCTTCTCTTCATCACTTGAGTCATCTTCCGAGAACCACTCCTCACCAAGATGAGCTTCACCACCTCTTCTTCTTCTATGCTTCTTGTTATCACTCTTGCTATACTTGTTCTTGTTCTTCTTTTGTGGACAATCGGCAATGAAATGATCATCCGCTCCACACTCATAGCAATTCCTCTTCTTTGACTTCTTGAAGTAACCACCTTTGCCCTTTTTGTGCATCTTCTTTCTCATGAATCTTCTAAAGTTCTTCACAATAAGGGCCAACTCATCATCGGAGTCTTCACTTCCTTCGCTTGAAGAGTCATCTCGGGCCTTGCTTCCTTCTTCTTGATTAGCCTTGAGTGCTACCACCTTTTTGTGACTTGCCTCTTGATCTTCTATATCTTCATCATCCAAGACTTCATGATGCTTTATCTTGGCAAGCATCTCATGAGGTCCCATGCTCTCATAGTTAGGTCTCTCCATGATGATTGATGCAAGGTTCTTGTTCCTTTTTCTATATGCTCTTAATAGCTTTCTTCCAGCTGAGTAGTCATCCCACTTTGTGTCTCCGAGTGCTCTAATCTGATTGACCAACGTCATGAATCTGTCAAACATTTGTTGAGTGGTCTCACTTTTCTTGATTGCAAAGTTCTCAATCTTTCCATGAAGAAGCTCTATGTTGCACTTCCTCACACTCGCATCACCCTCATATGATATCCTGAGGGTATCCCAAATCTTCTTGGCATTCTCCATTCCATGTACCTTGTTGCTTTCTTCAGGCTTTAGGCATGATAGAATCAATGATGCGGCTTGAACATTTTGTTGAAACTCAAACACATCATTGTCGGTGAACTCTTGACCTTCAACATGACTTGGTCCATTGTCAACAATCTCCCAAACTCTTGCGGCAAGAAGGTGTAGCTTCATCTTGTGTGCTCAATCATTGTAGTTGATTCCATCAAAGGCAGGTGGCTTGCCTAGATTGACGTTAGGCAGTTGAATGACTTTGCCCATTTGGCTATAGTCATATGCCACTCTTGTGAACTCGGTGTCTCTCTTGCCTTTCTCTCCATCCTCCTTCTTCTTGTCATCCTTGGGCGGCTGATTTCCACTGCTTCCGGATGCTTCGGCTTTGCTTTCCAAAGCTCGCCTCAAACTCTCCATCTCATCTTTCATCCTTTTCATCTCATCTTCATGCTTCTTTGCTTGATCTTGAATTACCTGAGCAGTAACCTGCTTGACAATCTCATTAAGCTGTTCTTGACTTATGGTAGACATGATTCTCCCTTACGCGGTGAAGCGCTAACACAAGGGTTAGGCTCCGATACCAATTGAAAGGACCGAATCAGTTTAGAGGGGGGGTGAATAGGTGATTTTTGACTATCTGAAACTTCACAAACTATAAGATGTAGTTAGATAGCAACCGGAGAGGCCGGTTTGTTTGGGTAGGTACTACGGGTGTGAAACACCGGTACTACCAGCACAAACAAACGGCACAACCGGGATCCTAAAAGAAACTACAAATCCGATGAATGCAAGCTATGAAGATAATACAAGTTTCTAGCCCACTTTCCTAAGAATGATATATGGTAAATCTACTCTCACCAAACCTTGGTTGCTACCCTTGATGTAGATCGAGCCTTCCCAACCTAAGAAAGAGATAGGGATAGGAAGAACACGAAGAACACAATAACAAGTGAAGTAGAGAAAATAGGAACAACAACAACAAGCACACGGGACACGCGATTTATCCCGAGGTTCGGCCAATCCACTAAGGAGTGCCTACTTCCTCGTTGTTGAGGTGACCACAAAGGTCGGAGTCTATTTCACCTCCTCGCCTCACTCAAGCAACCACAAAGGCTACGAGAGTATCTCTACTAGAAATCTCAGGGTAATACAAACGCTTCATGGAGCCCTCACAAGTAAATCAATACGGGCTACCACGAAGAACACCTCACCGGCTAGAGCTCAAAGAGCTCAAGAGTAAAAGACACAAAGCAAACCGGCAAGATGGAAACCAAGTGCTCAAGTCGAAGATTGATGCTTCCCACTCTCGAATCTCACTTCCCTAGCTCAAATCTCGCAAGGGAATGAATCTAGGAGCAAAGGGGGAGAGAGAGGGGTGAGTCAATGCTTGGAGAGAGTTTGTCTCGAGTTATGTCAGCAATAAGTGTATGGAGTTAGTGGGTGACCGTGGAAAGAGAAGAGGAGAGGCATTTATACTCCCTTAGTCCCGAGACTGGTCGGTACCACCGACCACCCCTGGCCGGTACCACCGACCAGTTCACAACGGTCGAAAGAATCCAGATCTGACCAAACAAGCAACCACCGTCCTCAGGTCGGTACCACCGCGGGCGGTAGTAGCGAGGTTATGGCGGTACTACCGCCAGGACAAATTGGCCGCGAACAGAGAGCATCTCACAAAGGGACTTGGTCCCTCGGAAACTACCGCCCAAAGGTCGGTACCTCCGAGGTCGGTGGTACCGAGGTTATGGCGGTACCACCGCCAGGCCATTTACAACTCAACACAGAGAGCTTCGCGAAACCAAGATACTACCGACCTCGGTCGGTACCACCGTAGGCGGTACTACCGAGGTTATGGCGGTACTACCGCCAGGCCATTTTCAATTCTACACAGAGAGCTCTGCAAACTTGGTCACCACCGGCCTTGGGTCGGTAGCACCGGGGGCGGTACTACCGAGGTAATGGCGGTACTACCGCCAGGCCAAAATTAGCGCGGACAGAGAGCCTTGCAAACTTGGAAACTACCGGCCATGGATCGGTACCACCGCGGGCGGTAGTACCGAGGATATGGCGGTACCACCGCTAGGTCAAAAACAACTCTACACAGAGAGGGTTGCAAAACCAGGTTACTACCGACCTTGCGTCGGTACCACCGCGGGCGGTAGTACCGAGGTTATGGCGGTACTACCGCCAGGTCATTTTTGACCAACACAGAGAGGGTGTTTGAGCGCTGCGCAGAGAAGCCGTGGTCGGTACCACCGACCACCCATGGTCGGTACCACCGACCACATGAAATTACCCTCTACGTGTTCGTGATTGTGCGGTGTCTCTCAAGCGAACTAAGGTTAGTCGATTTGAGCACTTTTCTCCACATCTAACCAACTTACTTTGTGACCCTCTTCATAGTCCGGCTTACCTACAACTCAAGTTTAAAATTGAAATTTTAAACTACCACTTGAGCTAGGCATCTTTATTGTCCAAAAATATCCTACGTGCTTTGTTCACGAGATTTCAACGTTTCAAATCTTTCAAAGGACTAACACCTGCATACATGCTTTTGTAAACTGGTGAGTCCCTAATTTGATTGTCATTAATTTGCCAAAACCCACATTGGGGGCGAATGCACTTTCAAACTCCCCCTTTTTGGTAATTGATGACAACCAACTTAGGCTTACAATTAGGGATAGAAAGAATTGAAGCTTTTGAATTCCAAAATTTAGTTGAAACTCCCCCTTAGTGTATGCTTTGGATATGAATTTCAAACCTTGATTAGAAAGCAAGGTTGCATACACAAGAACAAGAGCTCCCCCTAAATTTTGCAATCCGTGGGGTGCCTAAGTGTGTGACAACATCAAATATATCAATTTGTGATGCATAAACGGTATGACATGGTGATTCACATGACAATGTAATAAGAAAAGCGAATAGCTATTGAAGAAAGAAAAGAACTCAAATCACATAGCCATATCGAAAACAACAATCACCATGACAAGAGCATCAATAATGAGGATGAACCAAACATGAATATAACATTAAGCAAAAAAGTTTTACATCCTCAGCATATCACAAATAAAATGTAGCATACCACACTTAGTCTCAAAGATTACCCTTTCTCACAGCTATTACAACAAGATAAGCCTAACACTCCCCCTTTGGCATCAAGTACCAAAGCGGGTAGGCCAAGATAAGCAAAGAATCAATAATAGCTGCAGGAAGATCCATCATGATAAGAGCCCCCGAAGAGAGAGGAATAGGCACTCTCTCCAACGTCACCACCAGGGAAGGATGACGGAGCAGAAGAATCAGGTGGTGGTGTAGAGTCGCGAGGGCCACCACTCCCAGCTGGATCGGCGTCGGGGCCAGCAAAGCCCATGTACGAGCCACCACCCCCACCTTGATATGACGTGGATCCGCCAGCAAAGGATGTGCCCATACCATAGTCAGGGAAGAAGGGATGAGGCTGGTACTGGGGTGGTGGCGGAGGATAGAACTGATGGGGCGGATACAGCATGGAGCTGTAAAAACCCGCCTCACCACCACCTGGAAACTGGGGCTGCTGCTGGGCCTGCTGCTGGGGCTGCTGCTGGGGGAGACCACCACCACCATCATCATCATCATCGTCGTCGTCACCGCGCCGGGCCTGAGCATCGTACTCAGCAAACGGATCTGGATGGGGTCAGACCGGAGAGCGCGGAGGAAGACCGAGATGCTGACGCACCTCCTGCTGATGATATCCTATGTGCTTTGTTCACGAGATTTCAACGTTTCAAATCTTTCAAAGGACTAACACCTGCATACATGCTTTTGTAAACTGATGAGTCCCTAATTTGATTGTCATTAATTTGCCAAAACCCACATTGGGGGCGAATGCCCTTTCAGAAGTCCTCTCCACTTCCTCAAGTCTAGTGTGAGAAGGAGAAAGAGAAACCCACACGCACGCGCTCGCTCGCCTCGCCTCGCCGGGCCGGGCCGGGCGGGGCGGGGCATGGCGTGGCGACTTGCGCGGGTGCGCGGCACCTGCGTGAATGGTTCGCCGAAATCCGGCTCCTCGCCTTGCGGGAGCACGGTCTCCTTTTGCAGTTTTAGTTTTTGGTTTCTTGGCCTTCAAGTTGCAGAGTCCTAAACAGTTACGACTCAAGAGTCCTAAACCGATTTAGATCGTGATCGCGACACGAGGTCGGTTCAACAGGGCTATATAAGCAACCTATCGGCCACGCCAAAACGTATCTCAACACCTCTCGAGCTAGGGTTTGCCTCATATCGCTTTTGCGCTGCCGTCTAGTCGTCTCCAGTCCGTTCGCTTGCGTGCACCAGCGACCGGGCGAGCAGGTCTCCGGAACCCTCGTCTTTGCGATCCTGCACCGGGAGAAGGCGAATAAGGTTTTTGGGAAGCGCTCGTCGCGCGACTGCTCTCGTCTTCAACAACGGGTCGTCTACCGTCCAAGTCAGGCGGCGCTGCGTCAAGACGTACTCGTCGTCAACTACTCCGAGCTCTTCCTCCAGCGCTCATCGAGGATCGTCCAGCGCCGACTCCGCCACCGTCTTCTACAGCATCAGAAAGGTACGCCGTTCGTGATCTAATTTCTATGCTTATATCAGGTCTTATGCCTTTGTTCTTGCTTTTTAATCTATCTGGTGTACGAGCTATGTTTACACCGGTTGTCATGTATGAGATCATGTTATGCATGTTTTGCTATGCTAGTAAACAATACAATCTGAGATATCTAGATCATCATTTTATCATGATTTATATTCTGGTTTTAATCTGGAAATTGCCTATTCTTTTAACAATCCAAAAACCTTATTATAGGTTTCCAGAATTAACTATGGCTAGTTTTGTTGATGCGCTGAAGCCAGAAAAATTTTCTGGAGAGCACTTTAAGAGATGGCAAGTTAAGGTCACCAATTGGTTGACGGCCATGAAAGTGTTCTGGGTGAGTGCTGGTATGCCGGAGGGAAATATCTCTGAAGAGGATCAGAGAGCTTTCCAGGATGCCAACCAAATCTTTGTGGGAGTTGTGCAGAATGTCCTTGCTGATCATATCTTTGATACAATTCTGCACATTAAAGACGCAAAGACTTTGTGGGATTATCTGGCAGCTACCTTTGGTGCTTCAGATGCTGGCAAAGAGTTGTACATCATGGAGACTTTTCATGACTACAAGATTGTTGCGAACAAATCTATAGTCGAGCAAGCTCATGAGATACACCGTCTGGCAAAAGAGCTTGAACTCCTCAACTGTGTTATACCCGATGAGTTTGTGGTTGGGTGCATTATTGCAAAGCTACCTTCCTCTTGGAAGAATTTCACCACAAGCCTTAAACACAAGAGACAAAAAATATCAGTTGAAAACCTGATAGCATCTCTTGATGTTGAAGAGAAGGCTCGGGCTAAAGATAACACTGAGAAGGGGAACGAGGAAAGAGCTAGCGCCCACTTCGTCCAGAAAAACCATGGCAAGTACAAAGGAAAGCCTAAGTCTTTCAATGCCAAAACTACTACTACATTTAAGAAGAAGAAGAATAATAAAGCAGAGTTGTCGTGCTTCACTTGTGGAGAGCTTAGGCATTTTTCCAAAGAGTGTCCGGAGCGAGCGGACCGCAAAGGGAAAAAGAAGAATGTCAACCTTGTGACTACTAGCGATGCTGATGACGGGTATGGTAATTTTCCTACTGTGCTATCAATATTTCAATCACCAAATTGGTGGGTTGATACAGGTGCTAATATTCACGTGTGTGCTGATATCTCTCTGTTTTCTTCTTATCAGGGGCTCCAAGGTTCCTCCGTCCTAATGGGGAATGGATCACATGCTTCTGTTCGTGGTGTTGGCACGGTAGATCTGAAGTTTACTTCGGGGAAGATCGTGCAACTGAAGAACGTGCAGCATGTCCCTACTATACGCAAGAACCTTGTTAGCGTATCTCTTCTTTTGAGAGATGGTTTTAAAGTAGTTTTAGAGTCCAATAATGTAGTTATGTCTAAGCATGGACAATTTATTGGTAAAGGCTATGATTGCGGAGGCTTGTTCCGCCTATCTTTGGCAGATTTTTGTAATAAGTCAGTAAATCATGTTTGTGGCACAATTAATGATAGTTCCAATATTTGGCATTCTCGTTTATGTCATGTGAACTTTGGTTTAATGTCACGTTTGTCTAGCCTGAGTTTAATTCCAGATTTCACTATTGCCAAAGGTTCTAAGTGCCATAGTTGTGTGCAATCAAAGCAACCTCGCAAGCCTCACAAGGCAGCGGAGGAGAGAAACTTGGCACCTCTAGAACTCATACATTCTGATCTTTGTGAGATGAATGGTGTGTTGACAAAAGGTGGAAAGAGATATTTCATAACTTTAATTGATGATGCAACTAGATATTGTTATGTTTACTTGCTTAAAACTAAAGATGAAACGCTAGACTACTTTAAAATCTATAAGGCTGAAGTTGAGAATCAACTAGAGAGAAAGATTAAACGTCTAAGGTCAGATCGTGGTGGTGAGTATTTTCCTATGCTTTTTGATGATTTCTGTACGAAACATGGTATTATTCATGAGAGGACAGCTCCCTATTCTCCTGAATCAAACGGGATTGCCGAGAGGAAAAACCGCACGTTGACTGACTTGGTGAACGCCATGTTAGATACTGCTGGTCTTTCTAAGGCATGGTGGGGGGAGGCTTTATTGACTGCGAGTCATGTCCTGAATAGAGTTCCAAACAGAAATAAAGAGACAACTCCATACGAGTATTGGGTTGGAAGGAAACCATCACTTACATACTTACGCACGTGGGGATGTTTGGCGAAAGTCAATGTTCCAATTTCTAAGAAGCGTAAGCTTGGACCAAAGACCGTGGATTGCATCTTTCTAGGATATGCACATCATAGCATTGCCTATAGATTTTTAGTAGTAAAATCTGAAGTACCTGTTATGCATGTGGTTACGATCTTTGAATCTCGTGATGCTACATTCTTTGAGAACATTTTTCCTATGAAAGATATGCGTAGCAATGCTAAGTTTTCCTCTGAATTAACTCCTGATTTTACTACACCTATTGAGTCTCCGTTTAAGTCATTTGAACAACCACTTAATGAAGTCCTTGAGGAGGATGACAATGAAATTCCTGTGAGGAACAAGAGACGAAGGATTGCAAAATCCTTTGGTGATGATTTCATTGTGTACCTTGTGGATGATACTCCTACTTCTATTACAGAAGCATATGCATCTCCAGATGCAGATGATTGGAAAGAAGGTGTTCGTAGTGAGATGGACTCGATTCTTTCTAATGGTACTTGAGAGTTATCTGAGTTGCCTTTTGGTTGCAAACCTGTGGGTTGTAAGTGGGTGTTCAAGAAGAAGCTTAGACCTGATGGTACTATTGACAAGTACAAGGCTCGACTTGTGGCTAAGGGTTATACTCAAAAAGAAGGCGAGGATTTCTTTGATACTTATTCACCTGTTGCTAGATTAACCACTATTCGAGTATTACTTTCCCTGGCTGCCTCATATGGTTTTCTCATTCATCAAATGGATGTGAAGACAGCTTTTCTTAATGGAGAGTTGGATGAGGAGATCTATATGGATCAGCCTGATGGGTTTGTAGTAAAAGGTGAAGAGCAAAAAGTGTGTAAGTTATTGAAATCTTTGTATGGCTTGAAACAAGCACCTAAACAATGGCATGAGAAGTTTGACACTACTTTAATTAGTGCAGGCTTTGCTGTTAATGAAGCTGATAGGTGTGTGTATTATCGACATGGTGGGGGTCAATCTGTTATATTATGTTTATATGTTGATGATATTCTTATTTTTGGAACAAATATTGATGTTATTAATGAGGTCAAGTCTTTCCTATCAAAGAGTTTTGATATGAAAGATCTGGGTGAAGCTAATGTTATTTTGAACATTAAGCTGATTAAGGATGAGAGTGGGATTACTTTATTGCAATCTCACTATGTTGAGAAGGTTTTGAGTCGCTTTGGCTTTATGGATAGTAAACCTTCTCCAACACCTTATGATCCCAGTGTGACTTTGAGAAAGAACAGAAAGATTGCTAGAGACCAACTGAGATACTCTCAGATTATTGGTTCACTCATGTATCTAGCGAGCGCAACTAGACCAAATATCTCATTTGCTGTGAGCAAGTTGAGTAGGTACATGTCCAACCCGGGTGATAATCATTGGCATGCACTTGAAAGAGTTTTGCGTTATCTCAAAGGTACAATGAGTTTTGGAATTCACTATTCTGGGCACCCAGCTGTGCTAGAGGGATATAGTGATGCAAACTGGATTTCTGATATTGATCAGATCTACGCCACTAGTGGGTATGTTTTTACCCTTGGAGGTGGTGCAGTGTCATGGAGGTCTTGTAAACAGACTATATTGACTAAATCAACCATGGAAGCAGAACTTGCTGCTTTGGATACAGCTTCTGCAGAGGCAGAGTGGCTGCGTGAGCTCTTGTCTGACTTACCGGTGGTTGAAAAACCAATATCGGCTATCCTTATGAACTGTGATAATCAAACAGTGATCACTAAAGTGAATAGAGCTAAGGATAATGCGAAGTCAACAAGACACGTTATAAGACGTTTGAAGTCTGTCAGGAAGTTGAGAAACTCCGGAGTAATAGCTGTGACTTATGTGCAATAGACAAAAACCTGGCAGATCCCTTTACAAAAGGGTTATCACGGAATGTGATAGAAATCGCATCAAGGGAGATGGGTATGAGACCCATATGAGTTTACAGTAGTAGCAACCCAACCTTTTTGATCGGAGATCTCGTGACTAAGGATCTGGGAAGAACAAGCTATTGGTAAACTGAGGAGAGTAACCTCTAAACCCTCTCTATGTGAAAGATGCAATACTCTCATTGCTATGAGGCACTGTATGGAAGGTTGGCAAAGGCCTTAATATGTTCTATTGGCTTTTAAAAGCAAAGATGCTGTCCTACAGAGTATTCTTGAAAGAACATACCTATATGAGCCATGACTGTTAAACGTCGCAGTCTATGAGATTAGGGTGATCTCTAGTAAGCTCATGAAGAGACCATGGAGTATGACGTATATGCTCCACCCACGGAGAAAGGCTATTGGCAGCCAGGTACTAGTTTAACCTTAAGTAAAACTTGCTTCACGCAAAACTTGCAATTAAAGGCATAGTCCATTGTTCAAGTTGTGAATAAGTGTAACTTAAGGTTATAGGTGGAAGTTCAACTTAACAGTCTCTGCTAAACACTAGTATATCAAACAGTAGCGGGAACAGGCAAAACTCTAAATGGGAATTTGAGATCTGGTGGGGGATTGTTAGAATTATATGGGCTTGGCCCATTAACAAATTCTGAAATTCATAATAAATCTCAAAGGCCCATTCATGTGTGAGCAAAGAGGGGAAGTTGAACTCTTTAGTCCCACCTTGCTAGTGGAAGGAGAGGAGGACTTGCTTAAATATGGAAGTCCTCTCCACTTCCTCAAGTCTAGTGTGAGAAGGAGAAAGAGAAACACACACGCGCGCGCTCGCTCGCCTCGCCGGGCCGGGCGGGGCGGGGCGGGGCCGAAATCCGACTCCTCGCCTTGCGGGAGCGCGGTCTCCTTTTGCAGTTTTAGTTTTTGGTTTCTTGGCCTTCAAGTTGCAGAGTCCTAAACAGTTACGACTCAAGAGTCCTAAACCGATTTAGATCGTGATCGCGACACGAGGTCGGTTCAACAGGGCTATATAAGCAACCTATCGGCCACGCCAAAACGTATCTCAACACCTCTCGAGCTAGGGTTTGCCTCATATCGCTTTTGCGCTGCCGTCTAGTCGTCTCCAGTCCGTTCGCTTGCGTGCACCAGCGACCGGGCGAGCAGGTCTCCGGAACCCTCGTCTTTGCGATCCTGCACCGGGAGAAGGCGAATAAGGTTTTTGGGAAGCGCTCGTCGCGCGACTGCTCTCGTCTTCAACAACGGGTCGTCTACCGTCCAAGTCAGGCGGCGCTGCGTCAAGACGTACTCGTCGTCAACTACTCCGAGCTCTTCCTCCAGCGCTCATCGAGGATCGTCCAGCGCCGACTCCGCCACCGTCTTCTACAGCATCAGAAAGGTACGCCGTTCGTGATCTAATTTCTATGCTTATATCAGGTCTTATGCCTTTGTTCTTGCTTTTTAATCTATCTGGTGTACGAGCTATGTTTACACCGGTTGTCATGTATGAGATCATGTTATGCATGTTTTGCTATGCTAGTAAACAATACAATCTGAGATATCTAGATCATCATTTTATCATGATTTATATTCTGGTTTTAATCTGGAAATTGCCTATTCTTTTAACAGATGAAATTTGAAAAATTCGAAAATTTCAGACCGGTCTTTAGTTGAGTTGACCGGTTAAACTTTTTGAATTTAACCGATTTTTTGCTAAAAAAATGAAATAAAAAACGATCAAACACTATAACATGCTCCATGAATAGACTGCATCCAGCAAAAAATCAATTACAAAATGATCAAACAATGACACATAGACGGCACCAATTACCCACAAAAGCACAACATCAATATTTAGGGGGTGTTTGGTTCCCACCCCCTAGAGTTTAGCCACTAAAATTTAGTGGAGGTCACTAGAGTTGTAGTGTTAAAAGTGACTTTTAGTGTGGGTGTTTGGAACTTTAGTGACTAAAAGTGACTAAACTGTAGTCACTAACTTGCTGTTTGGTTGTGCAAATGGAAACACAAACGAAAATAAAATTGAACTAAAAATGTTACCAGCGCAAACATATTTGAACTAGCTAGTGTTTACGTTTGCGTTACTGTATTGTAACGAAACAGCTCGTAAACTCCAGGGGGCGAGAACCAAACACCCCCTTAAACTACACTCAAGTCTCACATCTCCCTTATTCCCTGACATCCCGGCCCCACCTGCCATTCTCACACTCTACCCGCCGTCCGTTATAACGGCACGCCCTTATCCACCCGCTCCCACACTGCTTAGTGCTTATACTCTGGCTCTCCTCCCCGCCGCCGCAGCGCCATGGCCGCCACGGCGCCCTTCTCCTCCGCCTCCTCCTCGTACGCCCCTCGCCTACCCTCCAAAGCCCTGACGCCTCGTCATTCCCGCCCGCTCCACCACAAGGCCGCGCCCGCCGCCTCCGCCTCCGCCTCCGCCCCGCGTCCGCTACTCCTCTCCTTCCCCGCGCCTGCACGCCACCGCTGCGGCGCTGGGCTCCGCGCTTCGGCCGCGCAGAAAATCTCTGCTGATTACAAGTTCGACGACGACGACGATGAGGAGGAGGAGTACGACGGTGAAGAGGAGGAGTGGGAGGAGGATGAAGCTGAGGAGGAGATGGACGTGGAGGCGATGGAGGAAGAGGCCCGCGGCGCCGCCGCCGACCTCGCCAAACGCCTGGCACGAGAGCTCCACATCGGTGAGTTGTCAGCGAAATTTTTATTGTGACACACTGACACCTGGATTGTGCAAGATTTGCTCTGAAAGTGTAATTGTGCAATCTATCTCTGCCGCTTGTCTGTACTCTTATCATATTCGGTTTCGGATTCTGCTGATACCACTATTTGGATATTTAAAGGCACCGAAGAACTAACCTTTACAGTGAAATGTTCTGTCCGTTTTTCATCAGAGCCACTGTTTTGTCGACTAGTTCATTTTTCAGTAATCCATACAATAATTACATTTCAGATGATGATGTCAGGGAGAAACGAAGAAACATCAGGGATAAGACATCTGTGTCTAAACATGTCAGTATACATCTATCTATTGAATGAAATGCCCAAATGCTGAAAAATATTCTTTTGATGTAACTGGCCTATACATGATTCAGATTCCAGATAATCTTCTTCCCAAAGTGGCAATTATTGGGAGGCCTAATGTTGGTAAATCTGCGCTATTCAACCGTCTTGTCGGAGTATGTCAATCATCACTTAGAGTAGTGCCTTGCATTGTTGATCACCATACAACTTCAGACCAGAATGCAAAAGTAAACTGAATTATGATTTCCCTTCAGGGCAATAGGGCTATAGTTGTGGATGAACCTGGTGTGACAAGGGATCGCTTATATGGACGATCTTACTGGGGCGATCAGGAGTTTATGGTTATTGATACTGGTGGGGTAATTACTTTGTCGAAGTCTCAAGCAGGTGTGATGGAAGAACTTGCTGTCACCACTACTGTTGGTATGGACGGGATTCCTCTCGCCACTAGAGAAGCTGCTATTGCAAGGAT
Source organism: Coix lacryma-jobi var. lacryma-jobi (assembly GCA_009763385.1). NCBI lineage: Eukaryota > Viridiplantae > Streptophyta > Magnoliopsida > Poales > Poaceae > Coix > Coix lacryma-jobi. The sequence continues at coordinate 9,333,204 of CM019831.1, read as the reverse complement.
GCCATCAATGATAGAAAAACAAGCAGTTGCAGCTGTTGATGAAGCATCTGTCATACTATTCATCGTGGATGGTCAGGCATGTTTAGGCATTTACCTTTTTTGGGGGGTTCTGGAACATGCTTGTGACTGGAAATTGTTGTTCTATAATTTCTTATGTAAGTTCCATTTTTTACTAGCATAATGGTGCCAAAACATATTTCAGGCTGGTCTTGTGGCTGCTGATATAGAGATTTCTGATTGGTTACGACGCAACTACTCTGACAAGTGTGTTATACTTGCTGTCAATAAGTGTGAATCTCCACGGAAAGGGCAACTGCAAGCATTAGACTTTTGGTCACTAGGGTGAGCATATAACTTTCTGCGTTTTGTTGATGGTTTGCCTTTTCTTTTGTTGTCCATCAGTCAGCCAAGCTGCTCAGCACATCTTTCTGTTGGTTCCTGCTAGGTTTTCTCCTCTGCCAATTTCTGCTATTACTGGCACAGGAACTGGAGATCTCCTTGACCTGGTGTGTTCAGAGCTAACAAAATTTGAGGTATGGAATTGGTTTACTCAAACACTTGTTGCTTGATGCTTTTTTCTGTTAATGACTGAATGCTAATGAAATATTTATTATGAAATAAAGATTGGGCAACATGACCATAGCTACATGGCACTTGACGGTGGAAGCAAAACAAGTATAGTTACTTACAAAAGGCCTAGGCTAATTGATATAGAATATTTTAGAACAATTGAAGGCTTGGTACTGTTCCGTAGCTTTGTCCCGCAATATCAGAAACAAGATAAAGCTTCAAGAAAGTAGAAAATGCACACGGATTTATCAAGTATATCAAGGGAATTTCCTTATGTGCCAATGAAAAAACACATAATCCCTCATAGAGTCATATTCTATTCTTGTGTCTAAGACAGGTGGGACCCCCACACTAACTGAGAGTGGCATATTAGGGATTTAGGTTTTACCCAGTGGATTGTGAGGAATTGTCTTATTTGACTATGGAAGCCTTAATTTAGCTTCAGAAATTTATGTCTTTGAACTCTTTGAATATCTGACATTTATTTCCTTTTTATTTTCTATGTGAAGATGCTTTAATACTTTGCCAATTTCATATCATAAAGCAACTCATGGGTATTGCAGGGATTGGATGCAGTTGAAGAAGAGAAAAATAAGATTCCTGCTATTGCAATTGTGGGAAGACCAAATGTGGGGAAAAGTAGCATTCTAAATGCTTTAGTCGGAGAAGATAGAACTATTGTGAGTCCAGTTAGCGGGACAACACGTGATGCCATTGATACTGAGTTTACTACAGCAGATGGAGAGGTCTGTTTCCAACACTTCTGTTAATGTTTAATTAATTCTATTGCTGTTACATTGTTCCATTGAACACACTAATTATGGTCACTTATATTTAATTCTACATAACAGAATAAACCTGTGACTTAGAAAGCATGATTCTTTCACAGGAATATAACAATAATTTGCTCAAATATGCTGCAGAAGTACAAACTCATTGATACTGCTGGGATCCGGCGCAGAGCAGCAGTTATTTCTGCTGGCAGCACAACAGAATCACTTTCAGTAAAGCGTGCATTTCGAGCAATTCGGCGCTCTGATGTGGTTGCCCTTGTTATTGAGGCAATGGCCTGTGTTACAGAGCAGGTATGTTAACTATGAACACATGTATGTTTAGACTCACGAAGAGACATGATTATCTTGTATGTTCATTTTAACACAATGAATTCTCGTGGTATCAAGGATTATAAAATTGCAGAGAGGATTGAGAAAGAAGGAAAGGCTTGTGTCGTTGTTGTGAACAAATGGGATACAATCCCAAACAAGAACCATGAGAGCACAACACATTATGAACAAGATGTAAGAGAAAAGCTTCGCATACTTGATTGGGCACCTATTGTCTACTGTTCTGCGACAAATGGCACCAGTGTTGAAAAGTAAATTCTTCATTTTCATATACCCAAATCTACATGCAGCTTTTATTTGTTACTGTATCTCAATTTATTTCAGACTTGTGAAACTTTTGTTGAATCTGTTAACTTTTGTTTCCCCTCAACATTCTTAGTTGTGCATTACCGTTACCTGTGATCTAAACACCTGCATAACCCCTTTATGATGGTTAGCTTCCCAAGATATCGTTTCCTGTGTTGGTATTCTATAATATGCTGTACTAAATTGTCTTCAGGATAATTTCTTCTGCTGCTTTGGTTGAGAAGGAAAGGTCTAGAAGACTCGGCACCTCTATTCTTAATCAAGTTATTAGAGAAGCTATAGCATTCAAACCACCACCAAGAACAAGAGGAGGCAAAAGAGGTCGTGTCTATTATACAACACAGGTAATATCGTAACTTGGTTCTCAAGAGAACAAACTTGTTTCTATAAGCTACTGTGTATATGATACCATCTTCATAATACAAGATGAAATTGCTGCTACTTCATTTTTTTGTGCCATCAAGTTTACGCTTCCCAGCTTGCTGACAAAACAATCAAACAATAATCCTGAAATCATGTTGTCGAAGATGTAGGAACTATCTTTCTTTTGCCACCCAAAGATAATTAGATCCCTGAAATGCTGAAAATCAAATCTCTTTCAGTGACACTTTTTCCTAATGAACACCTCTGTTTTGCATTGCTGCCAACTCCTCTAGGATCAACTGTTAAGATCTGATTTTTTTTTAGTTTTCCTAAAAAATGGTCTTTCCCTTTCGGGGTTCACATATCATGGCTCTTCTCTCTAGATGTTGTATCGGACAAGGATTCACAGACCAAAAAATGTTGCAGATCTGCCCAATGAGTTTTTAAAGAGTTACCTGCATAGAGAACAGGATAAGGATATTACTTCCTCCTCTTCTAGCTTCCTTTTCGTGGTTATTGATAAAGGTACATGAGGTTTTGCAACTTTAGGGCAACTTATTGGAGAATGCAGAGGCTCTAGGCAACATCAATGCATGTCAGACAAGCCATGGTGTTTAGTGGCGGAGCTAGAGAAAACACGAGGAGGGTGCGTCTTGTCTTATGGTTGCAAGGATCTATGAATTATGGGTGCATATATGGTGAAAATTTGACTCTTTCCACTGTTTTTTAAATTTTGCATGGGTGCGGCCGCACCCACAGCCGACAACATAGCTCCGCCCATGATGGTGGTAGATTACATGTGTTATGACCGGGAAAGTTTATGAACGTCGCAAGAAGAAAGGTGGCCGAGCCAGCCCGCCGGAGCGCGGTCACCACGGGCCAAGTGCAGCAGACGTGTGAATTGTTCAAAGTTGTTCTAGTGTGTTTGTTAGCCTTTTTAGTTCAGTTTGTTATTCCTTAAAGATAGGGAAGAGTTGTTATTGGGACTTAAGTAGGAGATACTTTCGGTTAATGAGATTAGCCAGAGATTGAGATCAAATCTCTCTTGCTCTGGCCTTGGGCCTTATCGCGTCGCGCAGCTTACTCGCCGTCGCCCACGACGGCGCCCAAACCTCGTCGCCGCCGAGAACCCTCTCCCCGTCCTCCCACATTCCACTCTTATGCCCTACACAGTGGTAGCTCCAACAATCTGGTATCAATGGCCAGCACTGGAACTCCCACCGCCACCATCCCGCCAACCACCTCCGCGCCGATCGGCGTATCCCGCGACGCCGTGACCACGACGACCGCCGCCATCGTTCCGTCTGCATCTCTGCCGTCGTCGCAACCAGCTTACACGGCGGTGCCCACGGACGCCCTGACCGCCTTGACTGCAGCCATCAAAGGCATGCAACGCCAAATGGGTGATCTGGCCTACCGCGTTTCGGCCATCGAAGGGCGCCCGTCCAGCTCATCGACTCCATGGCTCCCCTACGGTATGTCGGGGTATGGGGGCCTGCCATCATCAACCCCTGTTATTTCAGAGATCCCTATCCTCCAATCCTTGCCACCACCACCTCCGCCACTCTCCACCACCGCGCCGATCTCCGGTGCGGTGCCGATCCCCAACCCACTAAACTCCACTATTCCCATCACCCAAATTCCCTTCCCCCACTCTCCATCCCCCATCCATAGTTTCGCGTCCACCATTCCCATCCAGGTGTCCGCGGCGGCCATGCATTCCCCACCACCTAGCCATCATCTGTCGCGAGATCTTGCCGCCGCCGCAGTGCCGCGCTATCACAAGCTCTCCTTTCCCACCTTTGATGGCAAGGAGGACCCCTTGGGTTGGCTCAATCGCTGTGATCGGTTCTTTCGCGCCCACCGCACGCCGGAGATCGACAAAGTATGGCTAGCTTCGTTCCACCTCACCGGCTCCGCGCAGCAATGGTATTACATCTTGGAACGTGACTCTGGGGAACCCTGTTGGGACGAGTTCAAAGCACTCTGCCAACAGCGTTTCGGGCCACCGCTTCGTTCCAACCATCTGGCAGATTTGGCTCGATTGCCCTTCTCCTCCAATGTGGCCTCGTACATCGACATGTTTCAAGCTCGGCTTGCACACGCTGGGTATCTGAATCCGACACAGCAGGCTCAGCTATTCACCGGAGGTCTTCCGGAGCACATTCGTATTGATGTGGAGTTGCACGACCCCCGTGATCTTCAGCGCGCCATGACACTGGCGCGCGCCTACAAACGCCGCAATGCTGCGCCTGCCTTGGCCCTGCTGGCGCCCCCCGGTCGGCCCCAGCGTCGCGTACCTCCAGCACTGCCACCGCCTGCTGGTGCACCTACCGCTGTGGGAGCCCCGACCTCCGCAGTGCCAGCACCCCCACGGCCTTTCAAACGCCTCTCTCCCGCTGAGATGGCTGATCGCCGTAAGATGGGATTATGTTACAATTGTGATGAGCCATATGTGCGCGGTCATAAGTGCCCCCATCTGTTTTACCTAGAGGTGACTGATTATGTTGTGGAAGAACTAGATGAGGAAACTCCGGCCGATACTGCCACAACACCAGCGGTGACAGACCCCAACGTTTTTGATCCCGAACAACCGATGATCTCCCTGCATGCTATTGCTGGCATTCCAACCGGGGACACTATGCGCCTGTACGTCACAGTAGGGAATGAGCAGGTCATTGCCCTCCTCGATTCAGGGTCGACTCACAATTTCATCGGTGGATCGGTTGCTCAACGAATCGGCTTACAGTTCGAGCAATGCCCGGGCACCGGCGTCATTGTGGCCAACGGGGACCGCGTCGCGTGCCGCGGCCTCGCCAAGGAGGTGGACATTCGGATTGCTGATGAAGTCTTCTCGGTGGACTGCTACTCGATTCCCATGGACACATATGACATGGTCTTAGGCATCACGTTCCTGCGTACATTGGGCCCAATCCTCTGGGACTTTGAAGACCTATGCATGGCATTCTGGAGGGGTACCCGCCGCATCTTTTGGCGTGGTATTGGATCCACAAGACATGATGTCCAGTCCACGCGCCGACTGAATGCCATCAAACACAATGAATCAGCATTACTTGGCAACCTCCTCGACTCCTTTGCGGATGTCTTCGCTGCACCGTCAGGTTTGCCACCAGCTCGACCCTGTGATCATCGCATTCATTTACTGCCCAATACAGCACCCGTCGCCGTGAGGCCGTATCGGTATCCACAGCTGCAAAAAGATGAATTAGAAGTTCAGTGCAAGAACATGATGGAACAGGGTATTATACGCCCCAGCACTTCGGCATTCTCAGCTCCCGTGTTGTTGGTCAAGAAACACGACGGGTCCTGGCGTTTCTGTGTGGACTATCGGGCCCTCAATCAGCAAACAATGAAGGATAAGTTTCCCATACCAGTCGTCGAGGAACTCCTCGACGAACTCCACGGGGCTCAATTCTTTACCAAATTGGACCTTCGGTCCGGTTATCATCAAGTCCGAGTTCATGTCGAAGATGTGGAGAAGACAGCATTCCGAACCCATGAAGGCCACTTTGAATTTCTGGTGATGCCATTTGGCCTGACGAATGCCCCGGCCACGTTTCAGAGTTTGATGAACTCGGTTCTTCGCCCATTCCTGCGCAAGTTTGTCTTGGTCTTTTTTGATGATATATTGATCTACAGCCCGTCCTGGTCCTCTCACCTCCATCATATCAACCTCGTGCTCTCAGCATTGCGTGATCATCACCTCCATGTCAAGCGCACCAAATGCTCCTTCGCCCAACCGACGGTTCACTACCTGGGCCATGTGATCAATGCTGATGGCGTTGCGATGGACAAGGCTAAGGTGGACGCGGTGACCACTTGGCCACAACCTCGCTCGGTGCGTGGCTTGCGCGGATTCTTGGGCTTAGCAGGCTACTATCGGCGCTTTATTCAGAATTATGGCACCATAGCAGCGCCGCTGACCAAGCTCTTACGGAAGGAGGGTTTCACTTGGACTTCGGAGTCTACGGCGGCCTTCTTGGCACTCAAACAAGCACTCTCTACGGCGCCGGTTCTTCACCTGCCTGACTTTGCCCAAGCGTTCACGGTGGACACTGATGCGTCGGGGTCCGGTTTCGGCGCAGTCCTACACCAAGGGGCCGGTGCAGTGGCGTTCTTCAGCAGGCCGTTTGCTGCCCGACACCTGAAGCTAGCAGCTTATGAGCGTGAGTTGATTGGCTTGGTCCAAGCCGTTCGTCACTGGCGGCCATATCTTTGGGGCCGTTCTTTTGTCATCCGCACCGATCACTACGCCTTAAAGTTCATGCTGGATCAGCGTCTTTCCACCGTTCCTCAACATCAATGGATAAGCAAACTGTTTGGCTATGATTTTTCAGTGGAGTACAGACCCGGACGTCTCAACACGGTAGCTGATGCATTGTCTCGCCGTGGGGACGACGAAGTGGATGGCCAGCTCCAGGCTCTCTCAATGCCGACATTCACTTTCTTCGATGACCTTCGCCGCGAATTTGATAATGACACCACCCTTCGAGCTTTCCGTGATTCGGTGACTACAGATCGTGGTGCTCCTTGGCGGGTGGTGCACGGCCTAGTCATGCGCGGCGCGCGGGTGGTCGTCCCAGCAGCATCGCCGTCCCTGCCCGCGATCCTCGAACTGGCACATGCCGGGCATGAAGGGACCCAGAAGACACTGCAACGCCTGCGCCAGGACTTCTCTGTCGAGCACGATCGCCGCCTGGTCCGTGAGTTTGTGGCCTCATGCCTCACCTGCCAACGCAACAAAACGGACACACTGCACCCCGCCGGCCTGCTGCAACCCTTGGAAGTGCCCTCCCAGGTTTGGTCTGACATTGCCATGGACTTCATTGAAGGTTTGCCTCGCGTCAATGGCAAGTCAGTCATCCTCACAGTGGTGGATAGATTTTCGAAGTTTGCCCACTTCTTGCCGCTCAGCCATCCCTACACAGCAGCTTCGGTGGCTCGGGCGTTCTTCGAGGGTGTCGTTCGTCTCCATGGATTCCCGACCTCCATTGTGAGTGACCGCGACCCAGTGTTCACGGGTCATGTTTGGAGGGACTTATTTCGCATGGCGGGCGTCAAGCTGAAGCTGAGTACGGCCTTCCACCCTCAAACGGATGGACAATCCGAGGTCGTCAATCGCACGATTGCGATGTATCTGCGCTGCATCACCGGCGATCGCCCGAGAGCTTGGCTCGAATGGCTGCCCTGGGCGGAATACTGTTATAACAGCTCCTTCCACTCCGCGCTCCGAGCATCACCATTCGAAGTGGTTTATGGGCGCCCACCGCCCGCTCTACTGCCTTATTCTGCAGGTACCGCGCGCACGGAGACCGTCGACACCTTGCTCCGTGACCGTGATGAGTTTCTCGCGGAAGTACGCGACCGGCTACTTCAAGCGCAGTCCTACGCCAAGCGTGCCTACGACGCGCGACATCGTCAGCTGGAGTTCGCGGTCGGTGCCTGGGTCCTTCTCCGCATTCTCCACCGGTCGACGCAGAGTCTCCTTCCAGGACGTCGTGGCAAGCTGGGTCCTCGCTTCGCGGGGCCGTTCCAGGTAACAGAGCGGATCGGCCCTGTAGCATACCGGCTGCGCCTCCCGGAGTCGGCCCGCATCCACGACGTGTTCCACGTTGGCGTCCTCAAGCCCTTCCATGGTGCACCGCCGTCCACAACTCCAGGTCTGCCGCCTCTTCGCCGTGGTCGCCTTCTACTCCAGCCAGTACGCGCTCTGCGTGGTCAGCTGCGCCGCGGCACCTGGCATGTGCTCATCCAGTGGACAGGATTACCGGTGGCCGACGCCACCTGGGAAGCTGTCGACGAATTCCGCGATCTCTTTCCCGATTTTCAGCTCGAGGACGAGCTGTTTATCGAGGGAGGGAGAGATGTTATGACCGGGAAAGTTTATGAACGTCGCAAGAAGAAAGGTGGCCGAGCCAGCCCGCCGGAGCGCGGTCACCACGGGCCAAGTGCAGCAGACGTGTGAATTGTTCAAAGTTGTTCTAGTGTGTTTGTTAGCCTTTTTAGTTCAGTTTGTTATTCCTTAAAGATAGGGAAGAGTTGTTATTGGGACTTAAGTAGGAGATACTTTCGGTTAATGAGATTAGCCAGAGATTGAGATCAAATCTCTCTTGCTCTGGCCTTGGGCCTTATCGCGTCGCGCAGCTTACTCGCCGTCGCCCACGACGGCGCCCAAACCTCGTCGCCGCCGAGAACCCTCTCCCCGTCCTCCCACATTCCACTCTTACGCCCTACGCAGTGGTAGCTCCAACAACATGGGTGCAAGTTGGTGGTCAGTACTATTACGGACCATACTTTGTAGGTTTTTGAATGGCGGTACAGGAAGAATCAAAGATTATTTCTAGTGGCATTTCTAAGATTTGTTATCTTTAGATGAAAAACATAGGAATTTTTGTTAAATAATTCCAATATAAAAAATGATCAAGCTCATCATCCTATATATCTTTAATTCAACAATAAAGGAACAACAGTATCTAGAAATAACTAGAAGCTCAGTAGAGAAGATTTCAACTTTTCAAGCAAGTGATTCACAATCTTTTTACTCCTAATTTGCAAATGATGAGCTTGTGTGCTAATATCTTTAAACTCACTTGTGTGTTCTTTTGAATCTGAAGAAAAGTTATTGCTAATTTGTAGGCTGCCATTGGTCCACCAACATTTGTTTTATTTGTAAATGATGCTAAGCTCTTCCCTGATACATACCGCCGTTACATGGAAAAGAAACTCCGGTCAGATGCTGGATTTCCAGGCACCCCTATTCGGTTATTGTGGCGTAGCAGAAGGCGGCCAGACAAACGAGGTGAGAGAATACTGATGCACATAGTCTCAACAATTTTAGTTGAATAGTTATTTAATAATTAACACAAATACGCAAAGAAAGTTCTGAGATCAGTGAAAATGGGGAAAATGGATTAATATACTGGTAGCTTTGGTCAAGCCAAATATTACTATACCTGTGATTAGCAGCACATGCAGTATCGTTTTGGTATCAACTTCTGTAGGATTCATATTGATTGGAAGTCTATTGTCCATGAAGTTTCTTCAATTGATGTGTCCCATCTTTTACCCCTACTTTGAATTTGATGTTTCCTTGAATTGTGTGGTTACTAAAACTCTTTACTTTTTGTCATTTGTTCTTGGTAGGTAAATCTGCTGACAATAGAACTCAGAGCCCAGGAACCCCTAGCAGAATGGTTATAGCTGCCTAACTGAATCACTGCCTCCAGGTAACCTCTCTTCTTTTGCTTTCACTTTTCAGAAAATAGAAACATGATCTTTGTTAAGACTAGTAAAGCATACTTAGAATCAAAATACTATCTAGCAATGTGGAAATCATAAAATGTCAACTGTTTGTTCTCCACGACAGGGGAGCCTCCCTAAATGCTTGCCACAAGCCCACAAATCAGCTCTATCACTGGGATTTTATTGAGGCGGTGGTAATTTGCTTGCTTCAAGATCCTGAATCGGCTTTGAAGTCCATGGACCAGCTCGTATATGTATTTGCTAATCCAGTATATGCATCCATTGTTTTGAGCCATAGAAAAAGCGTGCATGGAGCAACAAACAGGGGACATTGGTTCGTGGACGTCTGGAGCTCTGTTGCTAAAGTGTGAAGGCAACAAAATCTCCAAGGCATGGATGTGGTACAAGAGTACAGCTCTGGAACATGCAGATTTTACCAAAAGTATGACATTAGAATGACAATGTAATTATGTAAATGTAACCGTAGACTGACTTTCTGGAATGTGTGGGTAAAAAAAAAAAAAGGATTGTAACTGAATTTTGTACGGATGATCAACCCCATTGTTTACCCGCCACTAAGCTCATCTCTTTAGTGCACGTACTAACACCTACCATCTCATGTTTACATTAAAAAACCACTGGGAAAACAGCATCTCACCTATTTTATTTTATTTTGAAAATGAGAAAAAGGGCTGCGTCCCTTAATAATAAAATATGAAAACTGCCAAATACATTGAACAGGGCCTACTACAGCGCTAAAATTACGAAAACAGCCATGGTGCTCCACCTCAATATCGTGAGAAGAAAACACTTAAATACAAAAAAAGTGATTCCGAAGAAAATACACTAATAACAAAGTAAAAAGAAAAGAGATAGTGCTTGCCGTTTGTTCTGTGATGTTCCTAGTGTCTATAACGGCTTGTGAACTAGCGATCTTCTGTTAAACTGTACGGAGTCAGTGCCTTAGGCCCATGGGCTGGAAGCAGCGGTAGTAAAACTTTTTTTCAAAAAAACTTTCGGTACAGTACATTTTAGAGCTGTACAGGCAGAACTGGGTTTGCCAACCTGAGTGAGTCAGGGCCACCAAGTGGGCCTTTTCTTATGATGGGCCTGAGCTAGACAAAGGACCCGGTCCATCTTATAATGGGCGCCGCTCGATGCATCTTCTAGTAATATATAATATAAATAATAATATCCCCTCAAAAAAACCCTGACTGCATCGCCGTGCTAGGGCGCCGCCTCTTCTTCCTCTTCCCCTTTTGCTAGGTCATCCACAATCGCCAGCGGCGAGGGCAGCAGGTACGTCAATACTCCTTTCCCCACCCCAAAATTAAAGTATAGACGTTTTGCACAGTCGTGGATTAAGTTCGATTTCGGGCCGCTTTAATTTCCCTGGATTCGACTCCGACGCGGAGTTCACGTCGAAATCAATCTTCCAGCTCGGTGCAGGCTGCGAGCTACTCCCTCCATCCCAAATTATAAGACATTCCAAGAATCTTGGAGAGTCAAACTTTTTCAACTTTGACCAAAGTTATTGAAAGAAATACAAACATTTATAATATCAAATATGTATATTATAAAAATATAACTAATAAAGAATCTAATTGAACTTAGTTGGTATCATAAATATTATTATCTTATTATATAAATTTGGTCAAAGTTGAAAAACTTTGACTCTCCAAGATTCTTGGAATGCCTTATAATTTGGGATGGAGGGAGTAATATATATATATATATATCCCCCGATTGGTCCTGGTTTTCGCCCAACCTGAATCGATTTGACTGTTTGATCTGCAGGGTGTCGCGACTCGCGAGAGATCGATCCGGGGATCAATCGAGACAAGTTCAAGTTTGGCTGTAGGCAAGAGACGAGGAGAGCAATTTCAATGGCAGCCTCCTCTTCGAGCAAGGTCACGCCTGAGGAGATGGAGAAAGCTCTGGCTGACCTAGCCGACATTTACGTGCGGATCCCGGACGAGTGCAAGTTTTACCGCACCGAAGCAGAAGCGTGGGCCAAGAAGATGGAGGAGAGGCAGGAAAAGGAGGAGGAGAAGAAGAAGAAGCTCTGCGTGATGCCGCAAGATCGGCTGCAGTTCATCCTCAACTACAAGTGCAAACCTATAGAAGAGTACACAACCCTTGCGGCGCTAGAGAAGGAGGACAAGGATGGGTTGTTCAAGGACTTCAGAACCTTGTTCACGATTGGTGATATGTTTACCAGGCAGCATCATGAGTTTATGATGTCACTCCAGGAGAAGGTTAGGCGTGAGTATGAGACCAAGGGTTATGCTACGTGGGAAGTCGCGGACCGCGACGAGGATGAGGAAGAAGAAGAGGTTGTGGCACATCAAAGGTTTCGAGGTGTCGAGGAGGAGGAAGAATGGGTTGTGGCACATCAGAGGTTTCGAGGTGGACGGCGGAGGCACCGCCCTGGTGTCACCAAGAGCGGTACAGGGGGAGTGGTCAAAAGACTAAACTGAGCCTGTAAACAAGTGTTCAAAACAGTTGAAAACCAGGTGGTAATTTTTTTTTGAAATATCTCAAACCAAATGCTAGAGGAGATTTTGAAATAAAGCTTTGATTTACAAATGAATCTTAGTTTAGTAAAACTGGACTGTGCCTTTCTTTGGCAAACATTAAAGAGGTTGGGTTCGTGCCTCTAGCCCGTAGGTATTGATTGAACCTTTTTAACAAAAAAAGAATCATACAAATGCAGTTGAATAACATTTATCGACAAATTCCCCCAAAGTTATAAAGCATCAATCGATCAGGTACCTTAATTTGAGATTTTCCAAAATTTTTGTCTCGGGTTCTTTTCACTAGTTTTGACACTTAGCAAATATTTCTATTTGATGAACAATTGGGTAAAAATCATTTATGTATTTGATGAACAATTAAAAAATATTGCTACACAATTTGTTATACGGACACTAAATAACATAATAGCTTTTAAATTTACTAAATTATAATATATATACAGTTCAAATAGTTTGAAATATTAACATAAAAAGAGACTTAATAATACACCTCATCACACTTTCTTTAGTCGTTGCTTTCTAAAGGACATAAATAAATGTTTTGATTATGTCATTTTATCAACCTTGAAGAAAATTTCAAGATCAATAAATTTGACTAAACAATCATAAAAAAAAAAAGAAAACTGCACCATCGTATACGTGAATTCTTGGCTGCGCGTTTTAAAAAAGAGATGCAAAGTATGGCATAATGTAACAGAACTCACATGCGACAATTCTAATCTAGTGACGAGTGATCCAGTAGTCTGACTAATGTCCCTGATACAGATACTCGACTACTCGAGACAGGACTACACTTGTCACTGATTTGCCCTTTCGCAAAGGCAGTGTGGAGTCTCATTCTTTCTTGGGAACATTTTGATGCCCACACGATCATGCCAACTCAGGAACCGGCCCATTTAATTTCTTGGTGGGAGGAGGCTGAAGCCAAGATAACTAAGGATGAAAGAGGACGTTTGAACGGAATGATGATCTTCACATTATGGAACCTATGGAAAGAGAGGAATAGAAGAATTTTCAATAACATCCACGAACCGGCTATACAGGTGGCTTCAAGAATCAAAGAAGACATACATTGAGCAAAGAAAGAGGGCTTTAACTTGGAGGGGTAATCAATAAGATGTTTTTGCGGGCTCTTTTTTGGGGTGACACATTTACCTTAATTTTTTCTATGTGACGGGTTTTGCCCACCTCCTGTACATATACCTTCTATTCCTCTCTTAATAAAAAGGCAGAGCTCCGCCTGCCATTGCGTTAAAAAAAAAAGATTTTTCAGAAATAAAATAGAACCTGACGGAGACGCAGATGGGATGGGAGACTACAGCAGGGCAAGCAGGGCGTGCCGGCGGGGGAAGCAGCCAAGCAGGCATTTCTGGCTGCAGTCTGCTCGAGCAGGCAAGCAGCCTGCCAACCAGGGTGCTCGTCTAATCACCGTGTGAACGACGTACACTTGATCAGCACCGGGGGCGGCAAATTGCAGAATCAATAGAGACCGTTCGCTGATCGCCAGATCGGCTGTGGGCTGTGGGCCGCCGCCTTGATGGAGAAATTCTAGTCTCCAGCCGAGCCAAGACCAGCAGCGGACGTCGTCGCGTGCATGCACGCTGCGGCGGGTTCTGAAGCGTTAGCCAATACGGAGCGGCATGGGATCAATGTGACTGGCTGCTGGGCCAACCCGGCCTGTAGGTCCGCTGTAAAAGAAAAAAAAGATAAATGGGCTTGCCAGTGCCCAAATGAATGTCTAGATAGACAAGGCGTCCGGACGCCTATGCCTGCAGATCGTTTTCTGTGGCTGGTGCCACTTCGAATGTCACCGCGCCATCAAGAAGGAGAGGGGGTGGAAAATGCTCAACCAACACCGAAAAGAGAAGGAGACTCCGAGGCCAGGCGGTGGAAAGCGAGAAGAAAGATGCAACACCCGATCTATTTTTCAAACGTCTAGATGCAACATTTAAAACATACGTCTCAAGTAAGATGGAACACCTCAAACATACATATAAAATATTTGCAAAAACCATGAGGGGCTTGGACTATCTCGAATGTTACCAGCAACAAGCTAGAAGAAAAGGGGATCGGAGGGGGGTGACGGATGCCCAGCCGACGTTAGGATCGAGGAGGAGGAAACATTTGCACATATGTGTGAAACATCAATATCTAAAAAAAAACGCATTTGCACAGTAGGTTTGGAAAAGCAGATGAAACATTGAGAATAAAAGCTTGCAACATACATGTAGAACAATTGCAACATCTCGATCTACTTTTACAACAACCAAGTGAAAACAATTGCAACATACCTCTAAAACATCTGAAATACTTGAAACATATGCTTGCTACATACGATTTTGGCATATCTTCTTGCTGTTTGGGAGAATAGAAGCTCAAATGGTGTGTAATTCACAAATGTAGAGCTCGTCGATCTGCCTTTTACCACCGTTGGTCTCCCTCTCTTTCCCCCTCTGGCATCTCGCAGGAGGTGGGGATCCATCATTGTTAGTGGGAATGCTAGTAGATGGAGTCGTCCTTAGGGTTAGTGTTTTCTTCATGTCAAATCTTTGGTACTGGAGATTTATCCTCTCCTCTTCGGCGATGGTGATGGGACAGGGTTAGTTGCTATCGGAGACTAGCTAGCTTAATGATTTTTGGTACCGAAGAATGCATCCAATAATCCTACGGGGAGCAACAACTAGCTAGCTTAACGACCAAACGTTTGGTCTGTGTGCATAGACTCTACTAGTGCTTAGCCTCAAGACAAACCGGTCTGCCTGAGCTGATTCGTCAGTAGTGTCACTGTTACGCCATCGGAGCCTGAAGATTTTTAGTATACATACATACATGCATGCATACATTTGCCGGGACAAATGTTCCTTGGCGCAGTTCTCGTGTGTGGGCAAAGCTCAGCTTCTTGGTCTAGTTAATAAGCACCCAGCCCAGAAGATGGAAGAAGATACGTGTGCGTTGCTTGAATATTGCCCAATACTAATCTTTTCCTTGCCCATCTTCTTCTCCACCAACTTAAGGGGTCGTTTGGAAGTGCTCTATAGTTTCATCAGATAAAGAGAAGGAATCATTTCCAACCAGCCAAACCCTCAAAATACCAACTAACTTAGGTGAGGATCCGAAGAATCACTTCTTTATTTACACTAAAAGGTGGAAGCTAAAAAAATCTACTTCACCCTCCTTCCTATTATATTCTAGAGGAGATCAACAAAGAATCAATTCTCCTTAGCTCCCCACACCGCTTCTCCACCTAAAAATTCAATGGAATCACTCTGTCGGAGAATGAGTGATTCTTGCACTAAGAATGGACGCGCAAGCAAAGAACATACATCGACGCGCTTTGCTGTGTAAAAGTAAATCTAATTCTGAGTCATCGTCATTAGAAAATCATAAGTGTTGCTATTGTGTGTAAGGCACGGCACAACTACTTGCGAAGAATTATTCAACAGAACAGCCGGCACGGTTGTTGAAACATCATTTCAGATGAGGCCATGGATTGTCTGTTGCGAGTCCGGGTTGTTTCTTTTGGGGCCAGCCCACACAATGCCAAAAATGCTATCGAAAGCCGAGTAGACTAATGGGGCGTCTGGTTCCACCCCACTAAACTTTAGTCACTAAATTTTAGTTCTTTTTAGTGGCTAAAATGCCAAACACCCCACTAAAAGGGACTAAAATGCATGTTTAGTTCATTTTAGTGGGGGCGTTTGATATTTTAGCCACTAAAAATGACTAAAGTTTAGTGGGGTGGAACCAAACAGCCCCTAAGCTGACACAGATAGTCTAGTCTAGTACTACGTCTCAATTATTTTTTTCTGCAGGCAACCTCCTCGTCTTTGTTACCTGCTTTTGAGCTTTTCCATGAAATCATCGTGAGATGAGTCACATGACATTAACGGGATACCTGCTATCTTATTATTCTAGCGCAATTTGCTCAGTAAATTAACAGAGATGACTCAAGTGGAGAATAAAAATAGAATACACTGCTGCAAAACCACACCAATGCAAGGTGGTCAGGTATAGACTTCATTGGCATCCATACATGGGAACCAGTTAACTGAATTCTGAGTTAAGTGCACTGACAGTCCAATATATATTAACTTGTTCAGGTGTGTTACTGTTACTTTAGGTCCTGTCCATAGGTGTTGTTTTCTGTTGTGCAAAGCAGCGGGGCAAGGAATTGTTGTGCCAATAAATATTCAGCACAAACAGGAAATTGATCTGCAATAACACTTGTGCATGCATGTGCCCTCATCCAGTCCGCAGGAACTTTCCTCAGATAGGCGCTGCAAATGCAAGGATGCTTCGTATATGAGCCTCCATCTGCATTATTGGGTCTTTCGCCGATGATGCTCTCTCGTTCAACGGTGGTACGGTGGTAGTCGTTATTTTTTGACAGACGACGAAAGCATTCTCTCTCCTGGTTTATTAACAAGGTAGCTGCGGTTAGTTTAACCCAAATAGATGGCAAATCAACCGCGTCGTTGTACTTTGTTTTTACATTGTAAATCGGTCTAAGCGCGCGTGACCTGACCTAACATACATATAGTTTTAGTTTTTAGAGTAAAATGCACTAGCGGTCCTTAAAGTTATCAGCAGATGTCATATAGGTCCCAAACTTTTAAAAACGCATTTCTGGGTCCCTAAAGTTATCGGCAGGTGTTGTATAGGTCCCAAAGTCCAAAAAACATATTTCTAGGTCCCTGAACTTAGTTCGAGTGTCATCTAGGTCCCAACGGGTATTTATCCGACCCGTTAGTTGATGTGTCAGACTGACTCAACGTTTATATGGACCTGACAGATAAACTCACACATCAGCCGTATACATAATTATTTTTAAAAAATCATATCGTTTGCATACGATCTCGGATGGAGACAAATTATATATGAAAATTGTAGCCCTCGATGAGATCTATAACTTTTTAGTTTTAATATTTCTCATTTAAGATTGTTAAGATGGAAAAAAATAATAATATAAAGTTTTAATAGCTTATTATTCGCGTATTCGAGTTTGTCAAAATAATAAATTTGCAGGTCCCATTAGTGACTATAATTTGCATATATAAACTATTTTTATTTGTCACTGTATTTGAGAACATGATTCCTTTAGGATGACAAGATCTAGTACGCGATTAATATGCTGCTAAAATTTTGTTTTATTTCTTTTACAATTTTAACGGCCTCAAATAACAAAATTTAAAATTATGAATTTATATATCTTATTGAAACCTACATTTTTCATATAAAGTATTTTATCTGTTGTCATACACGAGAGATATGGTTTTTTATATGACAAACTCTAGTACGTGAATAATATATTGGTAAAACTTTATATTACTCTTTTAACCATCTTAACAATCTTAAATGAAAAATATTAAAACTAAAAAGTTGTAGATCTCATCGAGGGCTACAATTTTCATATATAATTCATCTTCATCCGAGATCATATCCAAAAGATATGATTTTTAAAAAAATAACTAAGTGTACCCCTGATGTGTAGGTCCCACCTGTCAGGTCTATATAAGCACTGTCATGTCAGCTAATGGATCGGTTAAGCGCCTATTGGGACCTAGATGACACCCGAACTAATTTCAGGGACCTAGAAATGTGTTTTTAAGACTTTAGGACCTAAACGACACTTGCTGATAACTTTAGGGACCTAGAAATGCGTTTTTAAAAGTTTAGGACCTATATGACACTTCTTGATAACTTTAAGGACCGCTAGTGCATTTTACTCTAGTTTTTATTTAGATAATTTTTTTTACCGTGGTTTGCACTAGATACGTTCCCTTTTATTAATTCATGTTTCAGAATCATTATATTGATTTGATACAATAATTTTGATTCCATTTTTAGCCTGCACATAAAAGCACATAGCGCAAACAAACATAAAGGAGAGCCTACCAATCCTAAGACTAGATCGCCATCTATACGTGCTTAGAAAAAAAACACTATGACCGCTTGTGAACATAACGACCAGTACAGACTGAAGATTAGTTTGCATTATTCCTTCCATGTGTTTGGTCAGGGCGGCCGGCCGCCATAGATTTTTTCTATACCACGTGCGTGGCGTGGCAGTTGGCAGCACATATATGGTGAGATTCCATTCCCTCCTTTTTGTCCAAAGCTGATTGAATATGTTAACCAACACATTTTGTATATTTTGGCAATAGGATGGGGGCGACGAATATAATTTCCCTTGTAACATAGCCTATCCATCGGATGACGACAACGAATAATTGAAAACAAATATGTTGAGTGGCCCCGCCGTGCGGTACGAAACGCAGACTTATATATTGGTCGTCCAATCATACACATCATCATATCTCCTCATCAGAACTATGGGCAGCGGCAATGGCTAGCTCATAAGTTAACTCTAAGTATTCTTTTTATATCTATCTATATCTATATTATAAAGGAGCGAAGAAATTATAAATCTATACTGGCAGAAAAACTTCATACTCATCTTAGATTTTTTTTTTTGACAAGAACCGTGGAGCAAAGCTCCCCGGCAACACAAACCATATATAAAACTCTCAAAAGGATACAGCCTAGGAATTAGCCATAAAGCGAACAAAAAGCTAAACAATAAGCCAAAGACCAGCATAGTTCAGATGAAGCTTAACTTCACTTTGAATAGATCTTCCAGGTTGCTAGTGAAGGAGTCGACCGTTGAATATCAAGCATTCCACTCCTTCCAGATGCACCAGACTGCTATCATAAAAAGACTTCCATAAAAAATGGCATTCTCATCAAACGTTTCGCTTCTCAATCATTTGATATACACTCCCTTGCAGTTGCCACATAAAGCCTATGGAAAACCATCTGGTCACACTAGATGAGCATTCAAAAATAGATGTATCAAGTTTCTTCATTATCATCTAGGCAAAGGACACAATTATAACCCTCCTCCGTGTTTTTTTCCTCCTTCTCAAGATGTTCCTTGTGTTGAGTCTATCATTAAGCATCAACCATGCAAAGAATTTAATTTTGGGCACACACTTGGTTTTCCAGATCCACTTGATTGGATGAGGAGGAGTCAAAGACTGAAAATGATGTTTATAGAAATTACTCGAGGAATAAGAAGTGCCCCATAAGAAAGACCAGACATCCTGCTATCGGTGAGGGTTGCACTTTAGTACAACTTTTCATCTCATCCGATTTTTAGCTTTGGTCCCAACAAAGGTTTGTGTTCGGGACTAATGATGTTACCAACCGGGCGGACTAAAGGGTTTACAATAGTCCTGGCTGGTGTTATCAATCCAGACTAAAGGCCTTGACCCTTTATTCCCGGTTAGTCCCGGTTTGTAATACCAATCAGGACTAAAGGTAGACCCTTTAGTCCTAGTTGGTAACACCAATCAGAATTTAGTACCAGTTGGTAACACCAACCGGGATTTAGTCTCAGTTGGTGTTACCAACCGGGACTAAAGGTCTCCCACCCGAGACTAAAGGCCTCTCATGGATCAATTCAAAAGGAGAGTGCACAAGACTCTATCACATGTCGTGTACGACTGAGTTGGTAAGGAGTTTATGCACGAGGCGAGAGGTACTAATTTTGAATCTCACACATCGCAAGAGAAGTCTTCTTAGGATTTCATTTATTTTTTTCTTCTAGGATGGGCTTTAGTCCCGGTCGTATACCTAGGACTAAAAGACCACCAGAACCTTTATTAACCAACACATTTTGTATATTTTGACGATAGGATGGAGTAACGCATATAATTTCCCTTGTAACAGAGCCAATCCATCGGATGACGACAATGAACAGAAAATATGTTGAGTTTTCCATGTAGTGGCCCCGCCGTGTGGTACGAAATGCAGGCTTATATATTGTTCGTCCACATCATCATGTCTCCTCGGCACTATGGGCAGCCGCAATGGCTCATGAGCTAGCTCTAAGCATTGTTTTCATATTGAGTTTTGCTACGGTACATCCAAATGACTATGAACCATTCATTCGTTTTGATCGGACGGTTATGATCATCTATTACCTCCCAGGAGGTAATATATTTATTGATTGTTTATTTTATAAGAAAAAGCCAAGTAAGGAATATTTAGATATAAATTTTTTTGTCTAGGTTTGATTGATGCATGTAGGACTTCACAGATATCCCGGTTTCCTTGTCGATCATGCACAATCTTGCATACGTGTCCAATGAGACCATGAACGTGTGGCTACCTGAACCCAACATACGTGAAATTTATGTGCATAAGTGCCCCACGCAAATGTTCAAATAAAAATAATTGCGTGCATGTGATATTTTATATAGTCACTTTACGTGCTCAATATGCGTATCAGTTATATAGTTTTTAGAAAGCTGCATATCTAATATACTTTTAACCGAGTTAGTATTTTGTAACATATTTTTTAGATTGCTAAAGTTTAAGGGCCACTTAATATATGTTGGTTATTGATTTTTTGATACGTGTACGTTATTTTATAACTGAATATGCAATGTATTTTTTATGTAAAAGGGCAAAGGGAACTATTTCCTCATAAAAAGATAAGGGATCGTGTGTCCGTGTTTTGTCTCCCGTGATGAGGTGATTTAACAATGTTTCCTTTTTCTTTTCTTAGATTAATTAATTTATTAATTTAAAATATCTAGAAAATCAATGGTTAAGATTCATTTGAGGTATTACCTCATAGGAAGTAAATTTGTACCGTAGCACTGGAAGAGAGAGAAAAACTAGCTCTTGATCAAAATTTAGGTTTATACACATATTCTAAGATCATGTGAGTATGTCCTATAGGTCAAATTGTATTATAAGTCATTGCTAAAAACTAGCATTATTGGAGAGATTTGTTTAGAGCTAGCAACTAGCTTATACCATTGCAAGTGCCCTAATGATCTTCGGTGGTCTTTTGATGAGGTGAATAAGATGGGAGTTGATACGATTCAGATCCATCTTGTATTAAATTGTACCATAATATAAACCCAAAATTCACACTGTATTGTTTTTTTTCCTTTTGCAAAACCAGTGTATAGGTTGTTCATCACCGGATTAGAGACATACTTGTTTGGCTACACACAGATATAGCCCAATCTACGTCGGTTGGAGTAAAAATTAAACTAAATATATTAATCTCTTCCAAACCACGTGAATTAGAGTGTATTTGTATGCAACCAAACAAATCGTAAAGGATGTTTATCAAATTTGTTGAGCCTTAATCTCCTGCTTACCATGTGCCTAGAGTGTATTTGTATGTAACCAAACAAATCGTAAAGGATGTTTATCAAATTTTTTGAGCCTTAATCTCCTGCTTACCATGTGCCCCACACTATGGGTGTTATAGTTTATCAAAGGCACGAACTGCTGCTGCCTCTACCACTTCACCTATGTACTAAAAAATCATGTCGAGGCCTTTTGGAGATCTGCCACTACAAAGCACGCTCCTCCTACACGCAATTTCGACTGTAAATTTCAACTGATGTGAGGTGCAAGCTTAACAAGTCCTAGTTCTGCAAGATGTGAGGTGTCGTGCCGATGAACTATGAGCGGTGAAGGATGGACGAGAGGTTTAACTCCCTAGTCTCTTCATTACAGGAAACCTAGGTTTTGCCGAGTGCCTGGGACTTTGCCAAGTACCAAATTTCGGGCACTGGGCAAAGAGCCTCTTTGCCGAGTGCCGGTCACGTGGCACTCAGCAAAGCGCAGACACAAGGCAATGGATGCTTTGCCGAGTGTCCGACACTCGGCAAAGAAAGGCACTCGGCAAAGGCACCTCTTTGCCGAGTGCCAGCCACGTGGCACTCGGCAAAGCATGTGGCCCCGAACTATGCCACGTGGTCGGGTCTTTGCCGAGTGCCACGTGGCCGGCACTCGGCAAAGAGCCCCTCTTTGTCGAGTGCCAACCACGTGGCACTCGGCAAAGCATGTGGCCCCGAACTGTGCCACGTGGGCGGTTCTTTGCCGAGTGCCACGTGGCCGGCACTCGGCAAAGAGCCTCTCTTTGCCGAGTGCCAGCAGTAAATTAATCCAAATGAAAAAGTTTTTAACTACAAAGTTGGTTAACTTATCAAGATGAACAATTTTTGTTTTGGTGATTTCTTCATTTGACAAACTTAAAATAAATTCGTTCACAAATCTTATATATGTCTCCGGTAGTTTCTAAAACTACAAGAG
Source organism: Coix lacryma-jobi var. lacryma-jobi (assembly GCA_009763385.1). Lineage (NCBI taxonomy): Eukaryota > Viridiplantae > Streptophyta > Magnoliopsida > Poales > Poaceae > Coix > Coix lacryma-jobi. Next base: position 9,310,919 of record CM019831.1, on the reverse strand, counting down.
TGATATATAATGTTTGTGATAATATTAGAACCACAATGTCGGATGCACAAATGGTCAAACAACCAAAATAAACTTTGTAGATCTTGACAAGTTATGAAAGTTTGTAGTTGATAACTTTTTAATTTGAAGTCATCTAGTTATGCAAAAGTGCATTCGAATTTGAAAAATTTAAAATTCGAATTTTTTAAAATACCTCGGATGGAGAAATGACCAAAATGAAAGTTGTAGATCTCAAAAAGTTATGAAACTTTGGTGTTGACAACCTTTTGATTTGAAATCATCTTGTCAATGAAAATTACGTTTTAAATTGTCAAATTTGAAATTCAAATTTTTATAAACGACCTCATATGGAAAAACTACCAAAATAAAAGTTGTAGATCTCAAAAAGTTAGAAAACTTTGTAGTTGACAACTTTTTGATTTGAATTCGTTTAGGGTCTCAAATAAGCAAGTTATACTCGGTTTAGTATAATATATAGGTAACCGAAACGAAGATGGAACGTATATGTGTAGTGCAGTGGTAGAGGAGGCTCCGTGTGAACGAGAGGTCGTGAGTTCGAATCTTGCTGACTGTGTGTGAAAAAATTGCGACTTGTAATTTCGAGGGAAACAGGTGGGTGCTGCCCAGTGGGCCCCTCCCCCGATTTAATAAAAGTTTTTCTCAATTTTTTTTGGATTTTTTTTCGTTTTTTCTTCGCCGAGTGCCCGATATTTGGCACTCGGCAAAGAGCCCTTTGCCAACATTTTCTTTGCCTAGTGCTCTTTGCCGAGTGCGGCACTCGGCAAAGCCTTCGCCAAGTACAAAAGGCTCTTTGCCGAGTGCTGCCAGCACTCGGCAAAGTCTGATTCTGCTGTAGTGCTTGGTTGGTGTTGGTACCAATGGGCCAAAGAACTGTGTGCCGTGTCTCTTGGCTAATGTTGCTATCAATCGCAGCTGGAAAGGATTGCACTTTAGTACAGGTTTGGTTCGACCGTTTTGTCCCGTCATCGATTTACAGGGACATCGGGTCCCGTAACTTTCTGTTTGGTTTGTCAGCATTGTAATAGATCACGACGCGATTGATTCCTGGGCTATAGCCAACCTCTCGCCCATACCGGTGACAACATTGTTACCTCTCCCGAACCGGTGTTATCCGATCCCGTAGCATCGTCTACGCTGAGAAAAAGCGCTCCCGACGCCAACCAAATAGAAGGCGCTATTAAATTCCATGTAACAGCTAGCATCCGTATCTATTTACGTTGCCGTTCCCACGTCCGGCGTTCAACCAAACATCTCCTTAGTACTAGGGAGTACTAGCTATCAGTTAACTTTGTGTAGATGAAATGCACGAGACATGGTGGCAACATGGGAGGGGGCCCGGATGGTAGGCCAATCCACAGCAGCATACGGTGGAAAGGCAAAATTATTCGCTCCTCCACTAACTGGAGCATCGTACACTACAGGACATTCAGGCTTTGCCGAGTGCTGGCAGCACTCGGCAAAGGCCCTCTTGCACTCGGCGAAGGCTTTGCCGAGTGCCGCACTCGACAAAGGGCACTCGACGAAGAAAAAGTCAGCAAAGATTTCTTTGCCGAGTGCTAAATATCGGGCACTCGGCAAAGGCTTCGCCGAGTGCTAGGTCAGCACTCGGCGAAGCAAACGGGAGCCGTCACTTGACGGCCTCTTTGCCGAGTGTCATGGTCACGGCACTCGGCAAAGAGGTCGAGCTGGGGAAAATTTGCCCAGCTTTGCCAAGTGTGGTGGCATCTTTGCCAAGTGTGGCACTCGGCAATGCTAGGAAAAATTGAATTTTTTTTTCTGTTTTCATTTTCCTACACAGAAAACATATCACACATCCATATTCCATTTCAGACAAAATATCACATGCATATATATATATATCACATGCATATCCATTTCATACAAATATCACACGTTCAGTCTCTATGCATCACAAGCTCACAAGTTTATCACAAGTTCACAAGTCCATCACAAGTTCACAGGTCTATCACATCCATCCCACAAGTCCATGACAAATCTAAGTCGGCCATCACTGCTCACCTTGGTGCTCAGATTGTGAAGAACCTCCACCTTGCCACGCGTCCCACGACCCGCCCGAAGGACCACCTTGCCAACCTTGCCACCCGGGCGGAGGTCCAGATGGCCACCCGGTGTACCCCGACTAGTTAGGAAGGTAACCTGGTGTCGGTGGTACGAAAAAGGGGTACCCCCAATCAACGCAAACACCCGAACACTCCGTCTCCGTCCTCGCCCGAGCCCACTCCAGCGAGCCCGGCCTCGGGGCGAACGCCCCGTCTCCGTCTCGCCCGAGCCCTCCCAGCGAGGCCTCGGGCGAACGCCCCGTCTCCGTCTCGCCCGAGCCCTCCCAGCGAGGCCTCGGTCTCGAACGCTCTCCGTCTCCGTCTCCGTCTCTCCCGAGCCCTCCCAGCGAGGCCTCGGGCGAACGCTCTATTTCCGTCTCGCCCGAGCCCTCTCAGCGAGGCCTCGGGCAAGCACGACCACTCCCCGTCTCGCTCGAGCCCTCCAAACCTCGGCAAGGCGTCTCTCCAACAGCGCCAGCCGCTCTACACCTCGAGCCTTAACGCACGACCTCGAGCTGCTCAGACAGCCGTACCAGCCCATACCACGCATTTAACGCCTTCACCTACTCCGGTCATGTCCACTAGTGCACGGCGTGTGCCACAGTAACTCAGTGTAAAGGTCAAAGTCTCGTTTTCACCACAAGCATGGGCAAAAGGGCACCAGTGCAGCACTGTTCGGCCATGCGGGACACTGTAACCCCTCGAGGCCGGCTACGCGCCCCTCGAGCCCTGCACTGTAACACTCGAGGCCGGCTCCGCGCCCCTTGAGCCCCCGTGGCACCACCTCGAAGCCGGCTCCGCGCCCTTCGAGCCCTAACTACTTTCGTGCTATTGGAGGACAGGTACCCCAAGACCCGGAGGGACCTCACCGCGTACTGTACATTCCGGGATGGGTGCTGTACGGCTCCCGCCTTGTCGCGCCCCCACGTCCGCGCCCGGATGGAAGCCACGACTCAAGGACGCCTCAACAGCGACGATCACATCGGCTCCAGTGGCCCCGACAAGACAGGGTTCCTACCCTTCTCCGTAGGGGCACCATGCGCCCGACACCTGTAATACTTTTTGTAACCCTGGCCTCCCCTTGCTCTATAAAAGGGGACGCTAGGGCCCTCATTCGGGAGACGGACACGCAACACACAGTCCACGCACAAACACGAGTCCGGACTCCGGTCCACGCTCACTGAGCTTGTATTCGCCCCTGTACAAGCACTTAGGTGCAAGTAATACAAGAACATCTCCCCCCGCTGGACGTAGGGCCTTCTTTGCCCGAACCAGGATAAATCCTTGTGTCCCCTTGCATCACCATCCAGGAAGAGAAGCACGCGATCATATTACTCGTTGGTGTGATACCCCCGGGTACGAAACACCGACAGTTGGCGCGCCAGGTAGGGGCTTCGCGTGTCCGAGCCGATTTCTCGTTGACTCCTGGATGGCTTCATCCTCTCTTCCGTTCTCGGCTGGTGCCGTCGTCTGGTTCGGGAGCCTCGAGTTCCTGGCCACAGGCAACAGCAACGAGCTGACTCTGCTCTCCACGGAGGGCCTGGGCGGAGTGCGTGTCACGCACCCCCGCGCGGGGGGCGTGACGCGTCGCCCACACCACCACACGCCGCCACGTCACGAGCGGCGCCATCGTCACCGTCGTCGTCGGGCGCAGGCGGTGCCCGCGGCAACACCTACGCCCCCGTAGCCGGTGCAGGGGCCCCAAGGGGAAACCCACCCGGCGCACGGCCGGAGACCTCCAGGGCGCATTCACGCCCGCCTAGCGACTTCGCATTCGTCGTACGTACGGACCAGGAGCCAGGCCAGAGGCCTCCGAGCCGTGCGCCGTTGACGCAACTCAGCCTCCTCCCGCGCGGGTCGCGCTGCGCTCGACGCCAGCGGTTCCCGGTCGGCCTCGACAGCTCTGCGGCTGTTTTCGCCCACCGCCTCGACGAGCGCCAACAGGGCCAGACGGAGGTGGACCGGGAGCAGCGTCCGGGCACGCTGCTGCAAGCTATGGCCAGCCTGGAAATCGTCCACCCCGCGTGCATCGACCGCGACTTCTTGCGACCCCTCGAGCCACCTCGGCGAGCTACCGTCGGAGAATGGTACCGCGAGCTGCGGTCCCAGCATCGGCCAAGGCGGCGTGCCCTCAACAGCTCCGACTCCGACGAATACGACTACCACGACCCCGACCTCTGGGACCCACCAGGGAGTGTTTCCAACTCGAGGGAGTCGTATGCGATACCGAGGACGAAGGCGACGACAACAGGCCGGCCCTCGACCTAGAGGGACCTAGCGACGTGGCCGCGGCAGGCGGATCACGCGTCCTGGGAAGGGACGAACCTCGAGCATCGGCTGTGCCGCCAAGCACGACGATGGCCGGGCGGCGCAACTCGCACAAGTGCAAGAGGCAATCACCAAAGCCGAGGAGGAACGGCGACACCTGCTGCAGCTCCGGCAAACCCTGATGCAGGAACCACCCCAGCCCGAGGAGCCGGAGCTCGAGGCCGCGCTCGAGAGGTCCACCGGCGGATCCTCGAGGACGGGGCCCCAGCACGCCCTGAGGTATGTTTCCCACGAGCTGGGCAGAACGTGGTGGCAGCGGCCATGATGCTCCGTGACCTGCCCGCCGTCTCCAACCCCGACGCCAGGCGCATGCTCGGAGAAATGAAAAACCTCCTCGAGACAGCCGCGGTACAGCAGGCCGAGAGCTCGGCGTCACGCCGACGCGGGGCAGCCTCGGGGAAACCGGCGGACACGCCCACGACGCTCGCTCATCCGTCCACCAGCCGTCCGCCTCTCTCCTCTCGCCAGTCCGCGAACGATCGTCGACAACCGGCCGCCTCGAGACCCCAACGACGCCCGCAACGACATCAACCGACGGCGCAAAACAAGGGGGCCAAGAGCGTGGCTATAGCGCCCATCGAGGGGGCGCTACGACAGCGACGAGGACCGGCAGGTCCTCGAGCCCCCGGGCCCCCGAGTCTTCAGCCGGGCCATCCGCAGCTCGACCCTCCCCGACCGCTTCCGACCGCCGACCAACATCGTAAAATACGACGGGGAGGTCGAGCCCAAGCTCTGGCTCTCGGACTTCCGCCTTGGCTGCCAACTGGGCGGAGCGAAGAACGACGACCGCGTGATCATCCGTCAACTCCCACTTTACCTCTCGGACACCGCCCCCGGTGGCTCGAGGGGCTCCCGCCGGATCGGAAGGTCCACGCTGGGCCGACCTATCAGGGTCTTCGACGGGAATTTAAAAGGGACCTGCGTGCGCCCAGGCAACCCTGGACCTACGGCGTTGCAGGCAGGCGCGGACGAGCCCCTCCGCGACCTTCGCTCGACGGTTCTCGAAGCAGCGTCTCGAGCTCCCCCACGTGCCGACGAGGACGTCATCTCAGCGTTCCTCGCAGGCACAACATGCCAAGAGCTCGTTCATGAGCTAGGACGCTACCGTCCGGGACGGTCGAGGACCTGATGGATCGCGTCACAGCTTTGCTTCGGGCGACGAAGCAGTGGGGGCCTTCTTTGGGCGTACCACGGACAAAGGCAAGGCGGTGATCGCTCCGGAGGGCTCCAACAAAGGCAACGACGCCAAGAACGACAACAATGACGGCAACAAAAGGAAGAAAAAACAAACGCAAGGCCAGAAGGCGAAGCGTGGCACCGATGACGACGACGACAAAGAGGTGCTCGCGGCGCCCTCGAGCCCAAGAAGCCTCGAGGCCCCCCGATGGGGCTGTTTTCGACCAAATGCTCGAGGATCCCTGTACCTATCACCGGGCCCCGTAAACCACAAGTTGAAAGACTGCCGACTGTTGAAGGGCTACTACTCCAAGCTCGGCGACAAGAGGAGGACGCGCCTAAGGGAAAGGATACTGATCGACGCGGCGGCAGAAACGCAGATGGCGACTTCCCCCCGGTGCGCGACTGCTACATGATCTACGGGGGGCCGACCGTCGGGCTCTCAGCTCGAGAAAGAAAGAAGGAGCGCCGGGAAATCTTTTCGCTTGGCCACGACGCCCCCCGGTATCTTGACTGGTCCGATGCGCCAATCACGTTCGACCGTGACGACCATCCGGACCAGGTCATAAACCCGGGGGCTTACCCCCTCGTCGTCGACCCCGTCATAGTCGACGTTCGGTTCTCCAAGGTGTTGATGGATGGGGGCTCGAGCCTCAACATCATATACCTCGAGACCCTCGACCTCCTGGGGATTTCAGAAGGACAGCTCCGACCCAGTGTCGGGGGTTCCACGGAGTAGTGCCAGGAAAGAAGGCCCACCCCTCGGGCGCATCGACTTGCCGGTCTGCTTCGGCACGCCGGCAAACTTCCGACAGGAAACGCTCACCTTCGAGGTGGTCGGCTTCCAAGGACCTACCACGCCATCATCGGCCGGCCAGGCTACGCCAAGTTCATGGCGATTCCTAACTACACGTACTTGAAGCTCAAGATGCCGGGACCGAAGGGGTCATCACCGTTGACACCTCCTACGAGCACGCATACCACTGCGACGTGGAGTGCGTCGAGCGGGGGGAGGCCAACGTCCACCTCGACTCGCTCGAGGCCTTGGCAGCTCTGGCCACCGAGGGGGCCCCAGAAGCAAAGCGTCACGCCGGCACCTTCGAGCCGGCTGAGCACACCAAGCAAATACCCGTCGACCCGACCTCGCCAATGGCAAGACGCTGACCATCAGTACCAGCCTCGAGCCCAAATAGGAAGCAGTGCTCGTCGACTTTCTCCGCGCGAACATCGACATGTTTGCGTGGAACCCCTCGGACATGCCAGGCATACCGAGGGAAGTCGCCGAGCACGCCTTGGAGATCCAGGCCGGTCCAGACCGGTGAAGCAACGCCTGCGCCGCTTCGACGAGGAAAAGCGCAGGATCATCGGCGAGGAGGTGCACAAGCTTTTGGCGGCCGGATTCATCAAGGAGGTATTTTACCCAGAGTGGCTAGCTAACCCTGTACTAGTTAGGAAAAAGAATGGAAAAATGCGGATGTGTGTAGATTACACTGGTCTAAATAAAGCATGTCCAAAAGTTCCATTTCCTTTACCTAGAATTGACCAGATCGTTGATTCCACTGCTGGGTGCGAAGTGCTTTCGTTCCTTGATGCGTATTCCGGCTACCACCAAATTAGGATGAGAAAATCCGATGAGCTCGCGACCTCTTTATCACGCCATTTGGTATGTACTGCTATGTTACGATGCCTTCGGCCTTCGAAACGCCGGGGCAACGTATCAGCGATGTATGCAGCACATCTTTGGCGAGCATATAGGCAAGACCGTCGAGGCCTACGTCGATGACATCGTGGTTAAAACTAAAAAAGTAGGGAACCTCATCAGCAACCTCGAGACCACGTTCGAGTGCCTCCGGGCCAAGAATGTGAAGCTCACCCCGAGAAGTGTGTCTTTGGTGTGCCTCGAGGCATGCTACTTGGCTACATCGTCTCGCAACGGGGATCGAGGCAAACCCTGAAAAAATCTCAGCAGTCACGAGGATGGGCCGATTCGTGACCTCAAGGGTGTGCAGAAGTAACAGGCTGCCTAGCCGCTCTCAGCAGATTCATCTCGAGGCTGGGGGAGAAAGCACTACCCCTCTACGCCTGCTGAAAAAGACGGAGCACTTTGCGTGGACCACCGAAGCCGAGGAAGCCTTGACCAAGTTGAAGGGATTGCTGACTTCTGCGCCAGTTCTCGTGCCTCCGCAACCAGCCCAGGACGGTGATTCCCCCGAACCTCTCCTCCTCTATGTGGCCGCAACCACTCAGGTGGTCAGCGCGGTCATAGTCGTCGAGAGGTACGAGGAGGGTCATGCATTGCCAGTCCACGGCCAGTGTACTTCACCAGTGAGGTGCTCTCCGAGGCCAAGGTCCGGTACCCGCACATCCAAAGCTGCTCTACGGCATCATCGTCACAAGGCGCAAGCTCCAGCACTACTTCCTCGCCCATCCCGTAACGGTGGTGTCATCCTTCCCCTTGGAGAGATCGTCAACAATCGGGAGGCCACGGGGCGCATCGCCAAGTGGTCCGCCGAACTGATGGGGGAACCATCACCTATGCCCCGCGAAAGGCCATCAAATCGCAAGCGTTGGCGGACTTCGTTGCTGAATGGACCGACACTCAGCTTCCGCCGGCGCAGATTCAAGCCGAGCTCTGGACCATGTACTTCGACGGATCCCTCATGAAGACGGGGGCAGGTGCGGGCCTGCTCTTCATCTCGCCCCTCGGAGTACACATGCGCTACCTGCTACGCTTGCACTTCCCCGCCTCCAACAACGTCGCCGAGTACGAGGCCCTGGTCAATGGGCTGCGTATCGCCCTCGAGCTCGGGGTCCGACGCCTCGACGCCCGAGGAGACTCGCAGCTCGTCGTCAACCAGGTTATGAAGGCTTCAAGCTGCATCGATCCCAAGATGGAGGCATACTGCGGGGAGGTGCGCAAGCTGGAAGACAAGTTTTACGGCCTCGAGCTCAACCACAGTAGCTCGGAAAGTACAACGAGGCCGCAGACGAGCTGGCAAAGTTGGCGTCCACACGCGGCACGGTACCGCCAGACGTCTTCTCGAGGGACGTCTTCGAGCCATCCGTCGAAATCGACCAGGGGCTGGCCCCTCGACGCCACCCCTCGAGCAAGACACGGGGGCTCGACTCTCAAGCGCCACCCCTCGAGAAGGACCCCTCGACGTCCGCATGAGGCGATGCAGGTCGACGCACACGCCTCTTCTTCATCACGGACCCCTCGACTGGCGACGCCCTACCTCGACTACCTGACGCGAGGCGAGCTACCAGAAGACAAGACGGAGGCCCGACGCATCGCTCGAAGGGCCAAGACCTACGTCATCTACGGCGACGAACGGGAGCTATACCGACGAAGCCCGACGGGATCCTTCAACGCTGCATCCCACTCGAGGAAGGGCGCAAGCTCCTCGACGATATGCACTCGGGGGCTTGCGGCCACCACGCAGCGCCGAGGGCCCTGGTTGGGAACGCCTTCCGTCAAGGCTTCTATTGGCCGACCGCCATTGGGGACGCCAAGCGCTTGGTCCGAGCATGCCATGGGTGTCAATTCTACGCCAAGCAAACGCACCAGCCCGCACACGCCCTGCAGATGATCCCAATCACTTGGCCATTTGCCGTTTGGGGGCTCGACCTCGTGGGTCCCCTCAAAAGGACAAGTGGAGGGTACACACACATGCTCGTGGCCGTCGACAAGTTCACCAAGTGGATCGAGGCTAAGCCGATAGGAGACCCCACCTCCGAGAAGGCTGTCGAGTTCATCGCCAACATCATGTACCGGTTCGGGGTGCCTAATGTCATCATCACCGACAATGGCACCCAATTCACGGGCAAAAAGTTCACCAACTTCTGCGATGACAACAACATTCGCGTAACCTGGGCCTCGGTCGCATACCCCCAATGCAACGGGCAGGTCGAGCGCGCCAACGGCATGATACTCCATGGGCTGAAGCCAAGGCTGTTCAAGACCCTCAAGAATTTCGGAAAGGGGTGGGCTACAGAACTCCCCTCGGTGCTGTGGGGCCTCAGGACTACGCCGAGTCGAGCCACCGGGTTCACTCCGTTTTTCCTAACCTACGGCGCCGAGGCCGTCTTACCTACGGACCTCGAGTACGGCTCACCTCGACTTCGAGCCTACAACGAGCAAAACAGCGACGAGAGGCTTGCCAACGCAAGGACCAGCTCGAGGAGGCCCGAGATGTGGCGCTCATCAATTCCGCACGCTACCAGCAATCACTTCGACGCTACCACGACAAGTATGTGCACAAAAGAGACCTAGCAGTGGGGGACCTCGTGCTTCGACGGCTTCAAGACAACCGAGGGCGCCACAAGCTCACCCCTCCATGGGAAGGCCCATACACCGTGGCTAAGGTGCTCAAGCCAGGAACGTACAAGCTCTACGACGATCAAGGCAGAATCCTGGCGAACGCGTGGAACATATCTCAGCTACGTCGCTTCTATCTTAAGGGCCTCAAGGCCTTGTTCATTTGTTGCTTTGTACAAACATGTCAAATATGAATGAACAATCTCGTGCGTTGTCTTTCATTTTGCTTAGCAGCATAAGGTAGCCTCGACCCTGCCTTGCTCAGGGTCGAGCCTCCCTCGGGGGCTGACAGGGGGGTAACCACCCCCCAGACTCTGGAAAAAATGCGTGTTTTCTTTTCAAAAAATTCGACCCTCGTCTCGACTCGTGCCTCGAGTGAACTAGCGACGTCTAAATCCCAAAATACCTCAAGCCTCCAAAGGTCGGGAGGCGTCGACGTAGACGGCCACCTACGCCCCCGGGCTACGGTACCCTACCTACGCCTCCCCTCGAGGGGCTCGCGACGTATCGAAGGAGTACAGACTAAGTTAGCAGAAACTCGAGCTTGCAACAAAGAGAAGTGGTCAAACACATTTGAAAAGAAAACAACACCTTTAAACAAACAAGTCATATATACAAATAGGTCTCGACGGACCCTCATCCATGCCATAAAATTCTTACAAGGGCCTCGACGCCCAAATTTGGCACGCAGGCCCTAATCTTCGTCGGTGTGGTACTCCTCCCCGAGGTCTTCCACGGCGGGCTCAGCCTCGACACCCGAGCTAGAAGGAGGAGGGCCCTCGACACCGCTGCTGGCGTCAGGAGGCAGCACGTCCTCCTCGAAGATCTTCGGCGAGCGACTGTCCCCGGCCTCTCCATCTTCTCCAAAATTTTGTCGACACGGCGGTTGTTCCACTCCTCAGTCCTTCCCCTCGATCTCGATGAAGCCAGTTGCGCACAACGTGGACCGGGAAGCGGAAACCGGAGCGAACGACCGCGAGCGTCTGCTTGACGCCATGATGGAGAGCTTGCCGGACACGGTCCCGCGCCGCTGCGTCGAAGAAGCATAAGGCGTCGACCAAGGCGTCGCCTCGAGCCACTCGCACCTTCTGCCGCAGCCACTGGAGGAGCACCCCACATGGGGCCAAGCCGGTCGAGAGAGAGGCGAGCCCGCTCCGCCACCATCGTCTCGTCTTGGAGCTGGTCCAAGAGAGCCTGGTTCGTCCAGCGGAGCTCCTCGACCGTCTTCTCGACCCCTGCGCAACGAACAAGGAAGAGTGAGACTGCGGCGTAACAAAGAACTTCGAGGACCCAAACAAGAACAAGGTGTAAGCCTCACCGTCGCAATGTTGCCCCAGTGCGGCGAGGTCGCTGGTCAGGCCCTCAGCACGCTGCTCCAGCCTGCGCTTCTCGGCCAGCGTAAGGAGCTTCTTGGACCTAAGGTCCTCGATCAGTCGGCCTGCCTCCACCAGGGCCAGATCCTTGCGGATCACCTCCTGCCGCGCCGCCCCCTCGGCAGCTCGGGCAGTGGCGGCACCGCTCACGGCGTCTTCGGCCTCCTTTCTTGCCGCCTCCGCTGCGGTCCGGGCGGCGGCGGCCTCGCCACGGGCGTCAGCAGCCTCCTGCTTCGCCGCCTCGGCTTCAGCCCGAGCAGAGGTGGCCTCGCTTCGAGCATCCGCGGCCTCCTTCCTCGACGCTTCGAGAGTGGCGGCGGCCTCCTCCCTGGATCGGGCGACCTCACCTCGAGCCACCCGGACCTCCGCCTCCGCCTCATTAAGCCGGCTCGCCATCTGGGCGTTCCGGCTCAGCTCCGCGCGGAGGCCTCGAAGCTCCGCCTCGGCCCGCTCAAGGGCGGCTGACACCTGTGCGGATCGGCCCGCCTCCTCGGAGCAGGACCGCTCCGCCTCCGCCATAAGGGCGGCAACCTCCCGAAAGATGGACCGCACCTCGCGCGGTGCCCCCCGCTGGGCCGGCTGCTCGACGGGAACCACGGCAAGGGGCGGGCTCAGTGGGACGGGAAACGGCCATATCGGTCGGTCGAGCTCGATGTCGGGCAGACCCTCCTCCGCTTCGAGCTGCCCCGACAGCGACCCGCCGCTCGACGGCACGGGCCCCGACTCCCTCCGTCCCTCCGCCGGCGCCTCCTGTTGCGGATCGGTCGACGGAAGGCTCGACCCTGGGCCTTCTCCCCTGGCCGGGCCCTCCGGCGCCTTGTCGGCGCTAGCTGGCACAACGGGCGCCTCCACCGTCATCGAGCCCGCGGCGAGGAGCGGCCCCTGCTCCAGCTCGTTCAGGAGGTCCTCTACCGTCGGCTCCTTCTCCGCCGACGTCTCTCCCCCCCTTCCCTCCTCCGCAGCCCGGCCCGTGCTGGTTGGAGCCACAAGGGGCGGGGTCTCCTCAGCTCCAGACGCCGGCGGGGCCGAGCTCGCCCCAGGCGCTTCCCCCGGAGCAACCGTCATGATGAGGGGAAGGATGGCGCTCCCAGTTGGCACCATCGCGGGAGGAGGAGGGGGAGGAGGCAGCGCTTCGGCAGACACGGCGGTGGCGGGCTCGATGCCATGAGCAGAGGCCCCTGCAGTACGAGATGGCGAAAACGTCAGAACCAGGAAAAGTACCTCGACCCCTATGGTCGATGGCGACGGCCTCACCAAAATTTGCGACGATCATCCGGCCCCCTCGAGCCATGGCAGCTCGGGCCTTCTCCAGCCAAGCGGCCTCTCTAGCAGAGGAAGGTGCCGTACCTCGAGGTGCCTATGCCTCGACGGGACTCGAGGCCCTGACCCGCTTGGACGAGGCGAGATCCACCTCCTGGTAGGAGCGCTTCCCCCTGAGAAGATGGAGATGACACGCGTCATTAAAAGCAAATAGGTGGAGCCTCACTATCGACGAGACCCAAGGAAACTACTCACCCGAAGCGGCGGCTGGGCTTCTTCCCGGAGTCACCGGACCCACTCGGGGGCTTCGAGCCCACCCCGCGGCTCGAGCCCTGCGCCCTGGCCGTCTCCTCAGGGCTGGGATGGGGGGAGGGCTCCCGACGCCTCCCATGGCTCGACCTCGAGGGAGAGCCCTCCTTCCGCCCCACATCGCGGGAGGGCGATCGTACCGCCCTCGTGCTGACGTCGTGGCGCTCGCCCCGGCGCGGGCTCCGGGACCTGCTCCGGCGCCCGCGCTGGTGGTCGCGCCCTCCCGCGTCCGCTTCCGCGTCCCGGCGGCGGTGCGGCGATGGACTCCGAGGACGCTCGCGCCCCTGGTCACGAGACGCTCGGGGGCTCCCTCCCCGACGCTCATGATGGCGCGGGCTCGACGCCTCTCCTTGGCGCCCACTCCTCCGCGGGCTCGACGGCGCCCTTGACAGCTCGCGGGGGTCGGGCCCGGAACCCTTCTCGACCTGTCGGCTGCCTCTCGAGGCCCGACCCCTCTCGAGACCCACCGTCTGGGCTGATGCGGGAGCGGCCTCCGTTGGCGCAGTGGCGGAGGCGCTCCGGGTCCGGGGCTTCCTTGCGACTGGGGGCACGTCCGGCGCGGAGCTCGACGGACCTCGGGCCCCCGACGAGGCAGGGGTCGGCGCCGCCCTCCGCGGCTGCGCCCCGCGCGCCCCTTTTGACGGCGGGACCTCCAATGTACCCTCCTGCACAGAGGAGCGGTCAGCCCTGTCATCAACGAGCCCCGCGCACATCAAGCGCGCATCCATCCCCTCGTCGTCGTCCTCCTCCTCGTCGCTACTCTCCTCCTCCGAGCTCGAGGAGCTCAGCTCGGGGGACCCGTCCCCAGGCTGACGGTTACGACGAGCCTTCGCCAGTCTCTGCTCCCGAGCTAAGCGACGCAAGTTTCTATCTTTCTGTTTCTTCTTTTTTGCATCCTTGCTTTCCTTGTCCTTTTGAGCAGAGAGGCGCCTCACCTGAGCATCCGCGGCGTCCTCCCTCACCGGGGGCCTCGACGCTCGACAAGTAAATGCCCCCTGAAGAAAGGAGGAGTGCGATGAGACAAACTGCAAGACGGGTGCAAAGGGATCGAAGGAGGAAAAAGGAGAGGAGGCTCGAGGTAGCTCGACTCGAGGGAAGCTTACCAGGTCGAGACACCCCTCGTCGGGTGCCATCGCAATCAGGTGGGAGTATTCAGGGACGAACGACCCCTGGACTGTGATTGACACCCAGGAGACGCCCTCGTTCCGGGACAGCCTCCCTTCGGCCATCCTCGAGCGATTGAGCGCCTCGAGCTCAGCCTGCGGGCCCATCTCGTGCATAAGCAGGGGGCGGTCCGCCAGCGGAAGAACTCTTCGCTGATGGAACGCCCAAATGACCGCTTGCACGGTCAGCTTCTTCTCGTCCACCAGCATCTTCATCAGCTCCATCAGCGGGGCCAGGTGGCGTTGCCTGTCCGCCGCAACACCCCAGGTCCACTTCTCCGGGCGTTGAGTGAGGACCCGGCCGGTGTACTGCGGAAGGAGGCCACCTTCGTTCCGAAGGTAGAACCAATGGTCGTCCCACCCGGCCTGGTTGGAGGAAAGCTTGTACCGTAGGTACTCGCGGGGGACATTGGCCGACGAGGTCCCCGCCCTCGCAGTAATGGCAAGGGAGCCCATACCCACGGGCCGCCTCTCGCTGGGCTTCAGGGACTTGATGAAGAGCTCGCCCCGGAAGAGATGGACGAACATCTCCCAGTGCGGCTCCATCTTCAGGTACCCCTCGCACACCGCGGCGAATATGGCGGCGTGCGAGATGGAGTTGGGGGAGAAGTGTTGAAGCTCCACCTCAAAATGGTGGGTCAGCCCTCGCAGGAAGCGGCTCGGAGGGACGCCGAGCCCCATGCGGTGGTAGCGCGTGAAGCTCACCACGTACCCCTCCGGCGGGTGCGGCTCCCGGTGCTCCGCCGACGGGATAACCCACCAAGCGGGCCCCTCCTCCGGATTGGGGCGCAGGAGCCCCTGGGCCACCAGCGAGTCCATCTCGCCCTGCGTCACCTTCGACGGGCTCCAGTCCTCGGCCGGCAACATCTGCGTCGGGGCGGCCATGGCGGTGGCGCGGCGCGGATCCGAGTAGCGAACGGGCGGCTGGAAATCCCTAGTCGACTGGCTCGAAGGAGAGGGCGCGTGAAGGCTATGGCAGCGGCGAAGGCAAAGGCAAAGTAAAGGTTCCCTTTTCCCCTCTTTCGATATTTATAGGGGGAAACCCGGACGGGCGGGATCTCTCACAACGCAAAAAGGTAACAGAATGCATTCAATGCGCCCACCTAACCGCGTCTCGAGCCGGGTGCAGGGCACACGCGGCACCTCTCCATTCGCTCCACTACCCGGGCCCGCCACGACCGTCGCTCCGGCTTCGCGTCCGCTGCTCTCCTCGACGGTTTCCGCCTAAAAAGGCGCGCCCAACGGGCAGAAGAATTCCAGACGACGGAGGCTTCTTCACAAAGGTAAAAACGGGCCCCGGCCCTAAGTCTCGAAGCAGCGAAGGCTGGCCCTCGAAAAGGGTTCGACAGCCGGCTTCGAGCACCCGAGTCAGGGACACCAAGGGGCGCCACTCGCGGCATTACTCGAGGGCCGAACCCTCGAGGCCTCTCACGTGTATCCAAGGCAGGGAGCTCGACGTGCAGTGAGATCCCCTCGGAGGGAGGCATCGAGCCACCGGGTCCTATCGAATGGACCCGGCACTCCTGCAGACTGAGCCCCCATGCTTTATGAGACCGCCTCCGGGCCACAGTCGACCCCTAACGAACGGGGCACGAGCTCTCACTTGGATTCCCCGTTACCAGCTCACCGGGAACCTCGATACTCGCCCACTCGGGGTAGTACGAGGCATCCCCCCTCGCATCCGATCGAAAGGACTCGCGGGATGACAAGCCAGGGCAATCGATATGCCGGACAGCTCGAGGAGCCGGCCAGTCGGTTCAGCCTGGCACCCCTCGACGAAAGAGGGTCTATAAACTCGGACAGTTGCGACTAATCTCTTTTCTTTGTGTGAGCGTGAGATTTTCAGGCCGCGGGTGAAAGCTCGACCCCCATCTCGCCTGAGCCCTCGAGACCAGGCCCAGGACAAACGCTCGTTCTCCGCCTCGTCCGGCCCTCCGAGCCAAGCCTCGAACAAAGTCTCCCACGGCAAAGGGAAGTTTACCGCGAATATTTAATATTACTACCAAACCACATCTCGAGCCTGTTGACAGGTGCACACGGCGCCGCGATCTGCGCGTCCTGACGATATCCGCCTAACAAGGCGCACCCGCTGGGCAGAAGGCTCCCAACCGACGAAGGATTCTTCGGAAAGTCCACGAGGGAGTCCTAACCACTCCCCCATGGCCTCGGGGCTACACCCGCGGGTGTCGCTCGCGCGACACCCACGGAATCAAATCGACGAGACCCTCGAGACCAGCCAGCTACCCATCGAGATCCCAACCTGGAGCCCCTGCTCGAGTGCAAGCACTCAAACAAGGCTCGGGGGCTACTGTCGGTGGTACGAAAAAGGGGTACCCCCAATCAACGCAAACACCCGAACACTCCGTCTCCGTCTCGCCCGAGCCCTCCCAGCGAGGCCTCGGGCGAACGCCCCGTCTCCGTCTCGCCCGAGCCCTCCCAGCGAGGCCTCGGGCGAACGCCCCTCTCCGTCTCGCCCGAGCCCTCCCAGCGAGGCCTCGGGCGAACGCCCCGTCTCCGTCTCGCCCGAGCCCTCCCAGCGAGGCCTCGGGCGAACGCTCCGTCTCCGTCTCTCCCGAGCCCTCCCAGCGAGGCCTCGGGCGAACGCTCTATTTCCGTCTCGCCCGAGCCCTCTCAGCGAGGCCTCGGGCAAGCACGACCACTCCCCGTCTCGCTCGAGCCCTCCAAACCTCGGGCAAGCGCGCCTCCACACCTCGAGCCTTAACGCACGAACCTCGAGCTGCTCAGACAGCCGTACCAGCCCATACCACGCATTTAACGCCTTCACCTACTCCGGTCATGTCCACTAGTGCACGGCGTGTGCCACAGTAACTCAGTGTAAAGGTCAAAGTCTCGTTTTCACCACAAGCATGGGCAAAAGGGCACCAGTGCAGCACTGTTCGGCCATGCCGGGCACTGTAACCCCTCGAGGCCGGCTCCGCGCCCCCCGAGCCCTGCACTGTAACACCTCGAGGCCGGCTCCGCGCCCCTCGAGCTCCCGTGGCACCACCTCGAAGCTGGCTCCGCGCCCTTCGAGCCCTAACTACTTTCGTGCTGTTGGAGGACAGGTACCCCGAGACCCGAGGGACCTCACCGCGTACTGCACATTCCGGGATGGGTGTTGTACGGCTCCCGCCTGCCTTGTCGCGCCCTCACGTCCGCGCCCGGGATGGAAGCCACGACTCAAGGACGCCTCAACAGCGACGATCACATCGGCTCCAGTGGCCCCGACAAGACAGGGTTCCTACCCTTCTCCGTATGGGGTACCATGCGCCCCGACACCTGTAATACTTTTTGTAACCCTGGCCTCCCCTTGCTCTATAAAAGGGGACGCTAGGGCCCTCATTCAGGGGGACGAACAGAACACACAGTCCACGCACACAAACACAAGTCTGTACTCCGGTCCACGCTCACTGAGCTTGTATCTTCCCCTGTACAAGCACTTAGGTGCAAGTAATACAAGAACATCTCCCCCCGCTGGACGTAGGGCCTTCTTTGCCCGAACCAGGATAAATCCTTGTGTCCCATTGCATCACCATCCAGAAAGAGAAGCACGCGATCATATTACTCGTTGGTGTGATACCCCCGGGTACGAAACACCGACACCTGGCCGCCCATAGGGCGGAGGAGGGCCACTGGGGAGCCACCCAGACTGCGGAGGAGGGCCACCAGTGATGTGCAGAGTGTGCGGAGGAAGGCCAGGTTGAGGAGTCGGTGGCGAACCCTCCGACTGTAAGTGCACAAAGGAGAAGCAAATTCATTAGCACCTGGAGGATGGTCGTAAAAGTTAAAGAAATATAAATAACCATATATACTCACCAGAGTCTCTGTCGAAGGAGTAACAGGAGGCACAAAAGAAGTGAGTAGCGAGGGAGGCACGACAACACCCGGGATGTTCAGGCTCCCAAAGAAGTGAGCTATGTCCTGCGTCCTCTGCGCCTCCCGCTGCTGGACGACCAGTAACTCGCGACGATGGGCCGCCACCTAGGCCTCGTGCATGGCCTGCAACCTCTGCACCTGGTCTGCCTGGGCCTGCATCTGGGCCTGCAAAATTCGTCCTGTAAGGTTTAAACAATGCAAAGACAAGGTATATGTGTAAAAACAATGAACGACGAATAGAACAGTACTTACCTGAAGTGCTGCCATCATCTGCTGTGAGGTCGGCTACCGAGGTCGTTTGGGGATGGAGGAGCTCGTGTTGGCAGCTCGAATCTTGGCGAGGTTGGGAACAGAGGACGAGTCAACTACGCTGTTGGCTATCCAGTACCGGTCGTGCTGCTTCCCTCCTCCCAGCCTCATCACCAGGTCTGTATATAAGGGCTAGGTGGCCGGATTGAAGTCCTCCCCATGGCGCTCGCGAGCCGCCGTGGTGTACTCGGTGACCTTGGTGTAGGCGTTTGCGTTGGTGTACGTCTCGGGCCCGGCGTTCGGGTTGTACTGGGTGCTCGCTGCAGTCGCCTTGCCCTGGTGTGACAAGTTGCACGCCTTGAAAGGGGGGCATTCTTCACCACCATGCGACTGGGACTGCGAGGAAAACACACAGATGATTACAAGTAATGAGTAATTGAGTGTTAGAATAAAAAAAATCAATAGAGCATACCCATCTGTCGGCGTACGCGTTGAGCCTAAGGTTTCCTTGGTGGTGTGGCACCCCAGGCATCTGCAGGCGCAGTCTCGGCGGGCACCGTGCCTCTCATACCAGTCGTCCGATTTCCACTTGTCCACAATGGACAACCAGCAGTCTAGGTGATTGGCGCACCAACCAGGACAGAACTGCAAGACAATAAGTATTTAATATGTTAGAAGAGCCGATAAGTGATGGATGGACCAATCAGTATTACTGTTTTGTACGTACCTGGATGTACTGTTCCCTAGTGAGGTCGGTCTGCCTAGTGAGCATCATCTGCCTAGCTTCCGCCTTCTTCACCGCCTTCCCTAACACGTCAGCGTTGTAGTTGATGATGCACTGGATCCGCGCCTCGTGGTACATATCCGCGAGCCGGGACCTGCAGACCCTGTCCTGCACGTGCAACACCTCGGCCTCTCTCCCCGCCTCGCACGCAAAGTACTCCTGCATAAAGACAACATGTACCCTTTCATTATTTCAAGAACGTCCAACAAATACGTATCATTGATAAATGTTGTGCGAGCAAGACTCACCCAGAACTCGGCCCTAATCCGCGTTGCAACGGTGGTGTACGTGGGGTCCGCAGCGACACCAAAGTGGTCCCACGTCCAGGGCGGTGACCTAACCCCAGCATAGGTGACCAAGCCAGGGTAGTTCTTCCGAATCAGAAGACTTAACATGCCATTGATATGGCGTGTCTTGCCCCCTGTCACAAGTTCCTAGTTCCTGCATGAGTCATTAAGAACAACTGTTAGTCGGAAGTTCAATTTTGAACATGTCATGTGAACAAGTAGTGAAAACATTAATGGTAACTTACTTGTCGCTGTAAGGTCGAATCACCGGACGACGGCTAGGTGCGATCCACTGCTGCGGGAGCTGTGAGGGGCCGCGCAAGTACACTCTGCTCGAAGCAGAGGAAGTGGAACCCCCTCCTGAGGCACCTACGATCTCGCCACCCTGGCCCCCCTGGCCACCCGCCGAGTCTGAGGAAGCGGTGTCATCGTCCGACGTCCTCCTGGTCGTCCCTCTGGTGTCCCCTTGGTCGTCGTCCGAGGAGGTCTCCGCCGGGTCGGGAGTTGGATCGGGAGTCGGGTCAGGAGTCGGCTCCCTCCTAGGACGTCCGCGGGGGCGTCCGGGCCTCGCCCTCCTCGTCGACGGCTCCTCGGCTGCGGTGGGTGGTGAGCTGGACCTCTGGTAGCACGAGTTGACCCGCCGCTGTTGCCGCCTTCCACCCGACATTTTGTCGAGTGTCTGCCATTGCAAAGATAAAATCAATTAGCATAAATAAACGATAAGTATTTATAAAGAGATACAAAATGAACAAAACATAATTGCAAAATAATTATAACAATATAGCATTACATGAATTAAAAATTATCTCCGCGATTGTCAGTGGCTAGTGCCCCTCGTGTGTTGGCTCGTGGCACACGTATGTCGTCATCACTGTCAATATTATCAAAACAATCGGCGTCGTCTCCATCGTCCTCATCACCCTCGTCCTCATCAATGTCACCACCAAAATGTAATCGCTCAAGCATTCTTAAGTCATTGGCATTGTGCACCTCATCACCCTCGTCCTCATCAATATCATTGTCATCGTCTTCTTCCTTGTCCATCAGCTCAAAAATGTCAATGTCAAACCTCCCTTCTAGCCCCTCAAGTTAAAAGAACTCTCCGCTATATGTGTTTGGGTCGAAGTTGTAATCATCATCATTTGGGAGAGGCGCTTTACCGCGCGGCGATACTAATTGCACAAGGTACCAACCCATAAGATTGTCGTCTTCTTGACACGCCCATGGGAGATAATAAACTTGTGTGGCCTGTTGAGCCACAATATAGACACTACTACAGATATAGGCCTTTAGCCCCAGTTGGGAAGGGGCTTTAGCCCCAGTTTCCCAACCGGGACTACCAATCCGGAACTAAAGGCTCTCACCTTTAGTCCCGGTTGCTCCGAACCGGGGCTAAAGGCTCCCACGAGAAAAAATAAATTTGCGTTTGTGAGATTCGAACTCAACACCTCTCGCCTCAGGCACGCTTACCAACTGAGCTACACAACACACGTGATGTAGTTCTGGATGTTTTCCTTTTGAATCCACTCGGGAGGACCTTTAGCCCCGGTTGGTAACACCAACCGGGGCTAAAAGGACCTTTAGTCCCGGTTGGTAACACCAACCGGGGCTAAAGGTTCACCCTTTAGCCCCGGTTGGTATTACCAACCGTGACTAAAGGTTGGGGGACCTTTAGTCCGGGTTGGTAATACCAACTGGGACTAAAGGTGAACCTTTAGTCCCGGTTGGTTTTACCCACCGGGATTAAAAGTTTCTTTAGTCCCGGTTGGTTTTACCCACCGGGACTAAAAGTCTTTAGTCCCGGACGCAATTTGTTGCCGAGACTATAGCTCAATTGTTAGATCGGCCTATGACCATATTCTGTAGTAGTGAGACATCGTCTTCCTTATAAACAGAGTCCTATCGAATTTCGACTAGCCCAATCTCAGGGGCTCTTCTCGTGACATCAGGATAGAACCAATGACATTTGAATACCACTGGATTAATAGCTTTGGTACCCTCAAAGTTGAGCTCATATATTTCTCCGACTATGCCGTAATAGTCGCGCTCATCGGTGCCGGGCGTACGAACTCCGGTATTCGTGGTCTTTCGATTGGGTCGACTCTGCTCGTAGCTGCTTGTGTGAAAGCGATAGCCATTCACATCATATACGGTGAATGACTTGACCCTATAGTCGAAGCCATTGGCAACTTGTTTCAACTCATCCATCATTTCCGCATCTGTGCGGGCCTGTAAGTCGAGACAGGGTAGATTGTTTCATGAAATGAAACAAGAAATGAAATGAAATACAAGGTTAGTTGGGTGGTACCTTCGTACTAAACCACGAAATGAAATCGGGCACACCATTTTTGAGAAGATGGTCTTGTTCTTCAGAGGAAGGTTCCCTATCCTCTCTCCAGTATTCATCAATAAAATTCCTTAAAAACAAGGGGGTCAAATCAATAGATTGAAGATAGTGACGGCGCATGTAACAAGCTCATTAAGAACTTACTGCACATAAGGAGTCACTTCGTCAAGGTTCAACAACACATACAACATGATAGTGTGCCACTCATCATGTGGCAACATCTTGGTCCTCGATGCGCTTGCTCTTTCGAGTTGGCCTTTGAAAAGGCTGAGGTTCGATAAACTCTCGTCGACGTTATAACGAGAGGGTGGATTGTGCATGCTAGGAAGGTTATCCTTATAATATGTTGTTGTGAAGTTCGACACCTCCTCCAGAATAAATGCTTCTGTCACGGAAGCCTCTATTTTGGCTTTATTTCTACACACTTTTTCCGAAGAACCTTTAGACATCTCTCGACTGGAAAGCACCAATGGCACTGCACGGGCCCTCCCATCCGTGCCTCATACGGTAGGTGCAAAATCAGATGCTGCATCGGCAGGAAGAAGCCGGGTGGAAAGATCATCTCCAACTTGCAGATCAACACAGGTGCCACTTCCTCTAGGTTAGCAATCACGTCATGAGATAGCTCCTTGGCACAAAGCTGGCGAAAGAAATAGCTCAACTCTGCCAGCACGCGCCACACAGGCTCGGGGAGGTATCCCTGGGTCATCGCAAGAAGGAGCCGCTCGATCCATATGTGGTAGTCATGACTCTTCATTCCTAACACTCGCATAGTAGACAAGTTCACTCCCCTCCTCAGATTCGCCGCATACCCATCAGGGAACCTTAACGCCTGGATCCACTGTAGTACTTTCTTCCTATGGTCTCTTTTCAATATATAATCGACCGGACCTCTTTTCCATTTCTTGCCAGCACCAGGAGCCTTCATCACTAGCTTTGGTCTATCGCACATCTCTTGCAGGTCCAGTCTAGCCTTAACGTTTTCCTTTGACTTTTCTGTGTCCATGAGTGTCGTTGCAAAGAGTGCCTCAGCGATATTCTTTTCTGTGTGCATTACATCGATGTAGTGCGGACAAAGAAGGTCATTGAAATAGGGGAGTCTAGTCAAGCCCGATATATGGGTCCACATGTGTTCCTCTCCGTAACTGAAAAAATGACTGTTGTCTTTATCAAACTTCAAAGCCTCTATATCAGCACGGACCTCGGAACCACTCTTGAACTGAGGAATGGGGTTGGTGACTTGAACACCTTCCTGAAGTGCTTGATGTCACGTCTGAACGGATGGTCAAGAGGCAAGAATGGACGATGCTGGTCGAATGAAGAATACTTGCCTCCCTTCTTCAACCAAGTGAACTTCACAGCTGCCTTGCATATTGGGCATGGGAACTTCCCGTGAACACACCAAGCGCTAAATAAGCCGTACGCCAGGAAGTCATGCAGGGAGTAGTGGTACCACACATGCATTTTGAAGTTCTTCATTGTGGCTCGGTCATATGTCAGTACCGGGTTTTCCTAAGCTTCGAACAATTCATCCAACAAAGGCTCTATGAACACACCCATATTGTTCCCCGGGTGTCCAGGAATTATCAGCGACAAGAATACGTTCTTAGGGTCAAACATAACACCGGGAGGGAGATTGAGGGGGATCACGAACACAGGCCTACAAGTGTACGGGGCCGCCATCATTCCATACGGGTTGAACCCATCTGTTGCCAGCGCCACACGTACATTCCGAGCCTCCATAGCTTTGCCAGGATGCATGGCATCAAAGTGCTTCCATGCTTCACCATCCGATGGGTGTACCATCTTGTCAGGATTGTATCTTTTGCCATTCTTGTGTCATGTCATCTGTTTCGCAGAGTCCTCTGTCATGTACAGTCGTTGGATCCTAGGTATGAAAGGAAGGTACCGTAGGACCATCTCGGGGATATTAAGTTGTTCCTTTCTTGCCATCTCCATGGTCTACCTCCACATACCTAGAGGCTTTGCACTTTGGACAGTGTGTTGCTTTCTCGTGATCTTTCCTGAATAGGACGCACCCTTTTGGACAAGCATAGATCTGCTCATACGACATCTTAAGTGCATGAAGAAGTTTCTGTGACTCATACGTGTTCTTCGGCAGAATGTGACCCTCCGGCAACAGGGTGCCCAAAATTGCCAACATGCCATCGAAGGCGTCTCGACTCAAGCTATACTGTGACTTGAACCCCATTAGGCGTCCAATGGCATCCAGTTGTGAAACCATTATCTTTTCGTGAAGGGGCTTCTGTGCTGAAGACATCATGTCGTAGAACGCCTTTGCGGTGTCCTCTGGCTCCTCCAATCCTTCACCGAATTGTGCCTCTTGAAAGTCTCCCATCATGTCTGCTACCCCGGCATCTCCATCATACTCCTCGAGGCGTTGTCTCACCACCTCCTCTCTAATCCGATCGGCTTCACCATGGTGGACCCAACAAGTATAGTTTTTAACGAATCCGTACTTGTAAAGATCTACCCCCATGTTATTCTTATATTTTCTTTTCTTGTTCCCACATTTGCTGCAGGGACACGACATCCGACTCGACCCTTTAGCAGCCGGACCAAATGCATGCTCTAAGAAAGCATTGTTCTTAGTAACCCATTCTATGCTCTTACTTGCGTGGCCCGTGTACATCCAGTCACGGTTATCGATCCTCTGGCATATACATATATAAGCGAGTAATAAAACCAGCAATTGCATCTACATGGCGTTCCTACCATCTAATAGGTGAAGGATAGGTCCTAATCCCACCCGAGGATGCGTAGATGGGTTAGTTTCCATGTCTCTACTCCTACCCGACAGAATTTCGGCAGCACCTCCTCGCTGTTCTCCCGATACACGTCCTGGCAGGGAGAGTGTGTATCCGGAGAACAACGAGGAGGTGGTGCCAAACTCTGACTCTGACAGGAGCAAAACATGGAAACTAGCTCATCTACGCATCCACGGGCTGTCCAAAATACGTGGACAATCCGAAAGAGATACGGTCGCAGATATGCAAAGGTCTGAATATCTAAGACTGTATCTCTTTTGAACGGGAGACGTCTAACTAGGTTACGCAACCAAAGATCAGATACCTAAGGATACAAATAAAGGGGTTATACCTAAGGTGTCGGTGAGGTCAGGGTAGCGGGGCAGTGGTGAGTCGGGGCAGTGGCGAGACGACGCGGTGCAGGCAGACCCGCAACGCCGACGAAGATGATCGGGGTCGACGAGTCCCTCCCATGGGTCCTCCTGCCAAAAATAGAGCAATTGGTTAGTCTCGACCGAAAATTTCGGCAACACCTCCCCTACATGGGAGGTTCCCAAAACCTGCAAAAAATATAGGCACGAAGGCCTACAAACACATAGAACCTTCGCGACAAGAACGTGCTCTAGCGACGACGACGGTGACGACCGAAACGGAGTCCTTCCTCTCCTTCTTCTCCTCTCTTCTCCTTCTCCTTCCCCTTATCCTTCTGCTTCTCCTCTCCTTTCCTCCACCTCCTCCTCTCCTCTGCTGGCCGCGGCCGGGGGGCGGGGCAGGCGGCCGGTGGCGGGCGGCGGCGGCGCGACAGGGGGGCGTGGCGGGCGGCCGGGCGGACGAAGGCCCGGGGCGGGGACGGCGCGGTCGGGGGCGGCCGAGGGAGGGCGGAGGCGCCGCGGCGACCGGCGGTGCGGCGGCGTGCGGGGCGGGGGCGGGGCGGCGGCGGGCGGCCGAGGGAGGGGTGGGGACGCCGCGGCCGGCGGGGGCGGGCTGGCGTGCTGAGTGTGTGCGTGTCTGTGCGCGTGTGTGCGGGTGTATGCCAGATCGGCTTTGCCGAGTGCCAGATCGGCGGCACTCGGCAAAGGGGGTACCTTTGCCGAGTGCCGCCGATCTGGCACTCGGCAAAGAGCCCTCTTTGCTGAGTGCCAGCTGACATGGCACTCGGCAAAGCCGTTTCACGTGCCAGGTCAAACAAAAAACTTTGACGAGTGCCAGCTGGCACGACACTCGGCAAAGAGGTACACTTTTGCCGAGTGCCAGCAGGCCTGGCACTCGGCAAAGAGCCTCTTTGCCGAGTGCCAACGCTGACACTCGGCAAAGTTTTTATTTTTTTTTTGTTTTTTGCCACCAAATTTTTGAAGGCACTTCCACACTACCACTGTCAATATGTTCAAATTGGACACTTTTTCAAAACTTTTTGTTATATTTTTGACTTTATTTCATTTTCTTGAATTTTCCCGAAAGACGCAAGTTTGAACTGCGGGTGTATCGAATAATGGATTTTGATGATTTTAAAAATGTTATTCTTGTTCTTAACCGTATGTTGAGGCCAAATCCAAAACCTGGCCCGAGGTTTCGATCAACGTGCTCACGGGGCAACGCCTCCAATTTTCATGCAGGCGGTTTTTTAATTATAGAAAATGCAAATGAATTCCGAAAATCGCGAAACTTTCTCAAATTTTTTTCACGGCGTACGCATATGATGTAACAACATCTGACGTCGGTCAAATTCAGAAGGCCGATGCTTACCTTTCGATGCATAACCACATGCATATATGCATCGTCAACTTTCTCCATTTTCTTGCGTCCGTTATGGACCGTGTCAACCGATGCCAATGTGGGTGCATGTAACTTATGCCAAATTTTTTTCACGGCGTACGCATATGATGTAACAACATCTGAGGTCGGTCAAATTCAGAAGGCCGATGCTTACCTTTCGATGCATAACCACATGCATATATGCATCGTCAACTTTCTCCATTTTCTTGCGTCCGTTATGGACCGTGTCAACCGATGCCAATGTGGGTGCATGTAACTTATGCCAAAGGAGAAGAAAGCTATGCATTGCCCCCCCCCCCCCCCCCCCCCCCCCCCCCCCCCAACACGTTGTGTTCTTGCTTGCGCCAGATTGTGTGACGGGAGATGCTCCCATCGGATATGGGATGCTACAGATATATAATTTGCACAGCATATGGTGTTGGATCGACCGGTACTGCCCATATACGTGGGGTCACAAAATGAGGCCATCTTCGGTACTTTGCCAGAGTGATGTATTACTGTTTAGATGCTGAATTTTTTTCAACTTTGCTCCTGTAGCACTTGCATTTGTATTTGACAAATATTGTCCAATCATATGCTAACTAGGCTCAAAAGATTCGTCTCGTGTTTTATAACTAATCTGTGCAATTAGTTATTTATTTACCAACATTTCATGCTCCATGCATGCGTCTAAACATTGATGTGATGGAGAGAGAGTGAAAAAAGTTGGAAGTTTGAAGGAATCTAAACCAGGGCTGAGCTACCAAAACTGCAGCACGTACCTAAACATAAATGAATCTCCAAAAATTACTCAACTACCACAATCAAATTGGCAAGCTTGTGTCATTGGATGAACAGGCATGCATATGCATAGCATGATCCGACCCGTTCTGATCCGTTGGTTGCTGGCTGGGCCGTGCCTGTGTTAGAGCGAGTATAATAACCGGCTGTAAGCCGGCTAAATACAGACGTGAAGGAGAGAGAAGAGAAGCGGGCTGTAAACATACAGCCGGCTTCAACACAAGAACCGAGAAACTCTGTGAGAGTGATGAGTGAGCCATGTAATAATTGTAAAACACTAACTACTGTACAAGCGGGCTGGGAGAAGGCTATAAGGATTCTTAGCCAGCTTGTTGACTATGTTATTAGCCTTGCTCTTAGTTGGGGAAACCTCAACGACATCATCATCAGAGTGGTACGGTACTCACTTCCAAATTGTGTACAGTATAGGAGAGATGGCAAACTAGTCCACAGAGACATTTATTGGCCGGGCCCTGAATTGAATTTGAATAATCTCCCTTGGCCCAGTGCACACCTTGTTGGTGGTGGACACTAGCCTGCTGGGAGTTAATGAGATATTGTGGTGAGACTTGTTGGTGGAGGACAACTAGCCTGCTGGCAGTTAACTGCTGGCCGTTAACAGTTATTAACTGCTGGCAGTTATTGGCAGTTAACAAGCTAAGAATGTCACCCCAGTATGTAGGACAGGCACAGGCACGAGCAGCCTCTACAGGCCATCGTCGCCAAGCTCGGCATGAAAAACCATCGAGGTGAAGCCTCTACGGAGGAAGATATTCCAGTTTGATTTCGAATGGGAGAGGAGAGGTGGAGAAAAAGGAGGGAGTTGACTGGTAATAACAGCAAGTCTTTGTATATGGGAACGAACACAGCTTCGCCTATTATTACCTGTGCTTCGCGTGTGAGAGCGACGACACTGAACCTGATTGTGATATTGTCCTAGATAGTGCCAGCTACTGTTGTGGTTAATGATCAGTATGGCAGTAGTACATATGCATGTGGTGCTTTCCGCAGGCCTCCTGCGCACACCATTCCACATAAACCCACGTGAGGGCTAGAGCGATTCCATTCAG
Organism: Coix lacryma-jobi var. lacryma-jobi; assembly: GCA_009763385.1. NCBI lineage: Eukaryota > Viridiplantae > Streptophyta > Magnoliopsida > Poales > Poaceae > Coix > Coix lacryma-jobi. The sequence goes on along the minus strand of CM019831.1, from coordinate 9,282,977 downwards.
AGCTCCTGCCCGCAGCTAGCCATGGCGGAAGCAGTAGCTGGCTTGCTCGCATCCGGTTTCGTCGGCATCGCCAAAGACAAGCTGGGCTCTGCCATCGCAGAGCAGGCCAGTTTGCTGTGGAACTTCGGCGACGACATGGAGGACATGAAAGATAAGCTGGACGACATTTCGGCAGTGTTAGAGGACGCCGAGAGGCAGTCAATCAAGGACAAAAAGGTGCGGCTATCGCTGAAGCGGCTCAAGGACGTTGCTTTAGACATCTCCGACATGCTTGAAGACTACCACCAATACACTAGCGACCAAGCAAACAGAAAGGTACGTGATTTGTACAGTTACACCGTATACACTCTCTAAAATGTCTCCAATCCTCCCCTTTTAGTTACCAAATGTTTCTACCATTGTACGCAAGTCCGTATTTGATCCAAAACGGAGGAACTGTACAATGGAACAGGTCTAGTTGTAGAGATTACGTACGTACGTGCGGGGTTAAGTGCATATAAAAATTTAACACCACCATACTCACGCAGATATTTTTTTCTTGCGCTGTTACAAGTGCTGCAGAAAGTTACCAATTACTCTATATTTACTTTATTTTCTATCCCAATTCCTATGTACCTCCTTCGAATCCTGTTTCCAGTTGTGCACTGTAGTTTTTTTTTTGGTGTTATTAACTATCTATCGCCGCCGCCGACGAGGGAAGGGGAAGAGGAAGGGGGCGCCACCGCCCGCCGGCGCTCGAGAGGAGGGCGGGGGCGCTCGCCGCGAGGGAAAGGGGAAGAGGAAGGAGGCGTGGGCACGACTGCGTTGTGCGCTCGACGTGCTCGATACGGGAAGAGGAAGGGGCGGGGAGCGAGGCGTCTTGGGAGGACGGGAGGGAGGGAGGGATTGAGGGGTGAGTTAGGGTTTGTGGTGGGTGAGGCTTATTAGCAGGCTGGGCCACCACCGGGCCTCCTGTTTGAAGATGGGTCGTGCCTGTGCCAGCCCACAGGGTTTGATGAGAGGCCAAGCACGGCCTGTGTCACGGACACGGGCCACCCGGGCCTGACGTTCTTCCATCGGGCCGTGCTTGTGCCGTGCTTTTTTTATCCGTGCTTCGTGTCAAGCCTTCGTGCCTCGGGCTGCATGGACATCTATAGCGAGACACCACACAAGCAACCAATCAAGCACACCATCAAAACTGAACCTCTAAAAATAGAGCACTCCATTCCTATAGAGAAGAAGCAAGTCCTAATAAAAAATACTTGAGCCAAGTGGTAACACAAGTACTTCAGAATGTCCATTACAAAGTTAGAAAACCAACGCAAAAAACTACATAGCAGCATCCGGTCATACTGCAGCAGTTACTATAGCATCCGGTCATGATACTGTCGCGGTGTCTGGTCATACTGTAGCAGCATCCGATCAGCCCCAAATAGCCCCCGATTCAAATACCAAATCGACTTGAAACTCAGTCAAATCAACTCCAAACTTCACCGAATTTTGCACAGCTAATCACAAATATGTTGGTGAGCTACCCATAAGAGATCATGGCTCCAACCCAATTAGAAATTTGTGAATTACAGATTTTGTGCAAAAGTGAAAAGTTTAGCTCCAAAAACAAAATCTGCCCCATCAATGTGCTCGTAAGGAATTAGATAAATTTCTTTGGTGGAAAGATGTCTCTCACGACAATGCACAAGATGGTTCAAACTAAATCGCAATCCATCCCTCAAATCAAAAGATCTCGTGAAAGAGCTAGAGAAGGGAGAACAAGAATGCGAAAAAAAAAAAATACGAACAAAAGATATTTCATCAAAATCCCCATAGAGGAGACAAGGTGATTACAGTCACCTTTCCTGAAATCCAAGTGCACAGAGGAATGATTTCTCTACGGATCACAACAGCAGCTATGGCAAAGAAAACCCTAACCGATGAAATGGAAAATTGTAGCCTGAAGTGATGAAGACGAACGAGGGGTGTCATCTTTATTTATAGCCTATCACATAATACTATTTCTATCTCTAGGATATAAAGAGCAAACTAGCTAGCCTAGGGGTATTCCAGTCCAACTTTGTAGGTTTCCTTCATCGAAGGCCACGCGTCTTCCTTACCGCTAGCTTCGCCTCGATGCAAGCCTCTCGCATGATCCGTCCGCTTGTCGCCATCCTGTTCCTCCTTGAGGAGGCCTTCGCCAGGTTTTGCCAAACGGAAAACTTGGTTTTGAAAGAGAAAACACCAGGTTTTGAGGTCCAAACCTGGAAACCATCGCGGATGGATTTATAAGGCTCAACCACCAAACCCCCATCGTAGAAGCAACATAGGTGCTACGCCCCGTCTGCCGACACCACCTCAACCACCAAACCCCCATCGTAGAAGCAACATAGGTGCTACGCCCCGTCTGCCGACACCAAAGTCAATGCTTGTCTAGCCTTTGCCAAGCACGACACCTTCCTCCTGACTCGCCGGCAACACTTGCATCTCCCATGCTAGCCCGTGTCCGGCCTCTGCTAGGTGCCTTGATGGCATCGTCTTTCGTCTTGAGTCGACCGATGTCGTCTCCATCCCCATGTACTCTTGCTTGTTGATACCACATGCCAGCTACCGCAACTGGTCCTTCAGCCTCCTAGTCCCTCAGTCCTCACGTCCCCCTTCGCCACTCCCGATCCATCAAGACGGCACATCTTTACTTGATCTTTACCTCGCCATTGACCATTGCTTCCGAGCTTAGCCAAGAGACATGTCACCCACTCACGCCAACACAGGAGCCTATTGATAATCACTCATCGCAAGATCAAACCACAAGGACACATATCAACCTTGTTTTTGCAAACATTAGCTTAGCCCATATATTTGTCTTGGAGATCGAAATGATCACGGGCTCGTCCAAATAATACATTGTTACATAGTGACACATACCAAACATGTATAACTTGAGTTTAGAACCATATATATTGTACCATGGGATACTTTTTCAATCATAGATTCTGGTAATTTTTTCGCTTCGAGAGAGTTACTTTAGCTTGTATTTAGTAACAACTTGTATGTGTAATTTAGATTTAAATTTAGTGGCTTATCCCTTGAATTATTGTCTGTATATTAAAATGGTGTTGCAAAGTAGCATAGAATTATGTAAATAAATATTTAGAGATATTCCTTTGTTCTAGGGACATATGTAGATAAGTTAGATTGTTTACCCAATTGGTTACTTCTTGGTATTTTAACAATCCTGATTTGGCGAGTAATTTGAAATTATGCCTAGAGTAACACTATTGACATGAAGATCTTTGGTTTCCTCTTTTTGTCTTTGTCATCGGTCTTCATACTCTCATCATCTCGTTTGGATCATTTGCTGGTCATCTTGTAGTTCTATATTATGCAACATTGCCACAAAGGAAAACGACAAACATGGATGCAACATCAAGTATATGCTCGTGTCAAATTGGAAAGGAATGATCCAAAATAAAGGTTTTAATAAATTTGGGTTGATGGTTAACTTTCTACAAACTTAGGTTGGATAGTACCTTGGTGTCAAAAAAACTTGTCATTCCAGGTTTCAAGTTTAGTTCCCCAAAACATGTCATTTAGCACTGAGACACTTACTGAGGGCCCTTGATTACTCATGTCCAACCACTAGCCCCTAATCAAGAGAGGAATCAATGGTTATTTCACAACTGTCTTGATCTATCATAAACATTCTTAAACTTCTTGTTTTTATGGGACCAAGGAAGTAGAAAATTTAAGGTTTGTAACATAACTTAATATTTGGGAAGTTTTTTTATTTGTACGGCAAGAGGTTTGTTTGGTTCGACTGAAAATAATATAATCTTGTATATAATTTTTCAAAATTTGGAACTTAGATGGAAAACAGAATAGCATATGCTGCATTTTGGGGCTTCTGGATAGGGCGTGATTTTTAGGAGTATCGCCACAAACACATGAATTGATCTTCAACTTAGTAGCACTTTTGGTGATTTGTCTTGAGAATTTTCTGAGGGAATGGGTTATATAAATGCATTTATGTGTTAGTTTTTCTACCGATGAGTTTTTGTATAGAATATATATATTTTTCTCCAGCATGAGTTTCTGATTAGTAGGGCCTTGTTGTCAGCCATTGGTTGGCTATATTTCCATTAATGGTTGCACGGCACCATGCACTAGATGTATGATTTTGGTCCATCTTTTCATGGACTAGCCCTGTGGTTCCATGGACCATTTGTTGAATGTAGAGGTGTAAGTTCACCATGGATGACCATGCTGTTGACGTTGGAAGTGATCCGAATTACACACCAGCAGGGCTAGAACGCCTGAAGAGGTTGCAGTTCAACCTGAAGCAGCAGGGATCCTGGCTAAGTCGATGAATGAAACTGATGATGAACCGATCTAGAGACTGATTAGACCGATTTAGGGTTTAGATCCCTGTGTTGGTAACTCTAGAACTACTCCCGGGAAGACCCGTCGGGGAGAAGCACGTAGAGGTTACCCTAGGACCAGCAAGGCCGCCTAGAACGTCGTCGAGTCTCGTCGGGAGAGCGCGCCGAATAACAAAGTAGGGGAAAAAGGGTAAAGAGATAGTAGATTGATTTTGATCGATTAGGGTGTGATGCCTCAATCAGCCATGATCCTCTCATATATATAGAGTGGGCTGGTCTTATCCCAATAGGAAACATCTCCAGATACGATCTCCAAGTTTACTATCCGGACTCCATCAGAATACGGAATCCAAGAGTCCAATCCGGACTAAACAAAGTAATTCTGATCTCGTCGATCTCTAAACCGACTAAACCAGTTTAATGGGCTTTGTAGACAATGGCCCAAGTTATTCATGCCGATCAACAGATCATCCTTACAAAAGAAGGATCCTTAAATCGGCACTTGACATCATCATGGTAATGCCTCCGCCCAGCGTCACCTAGTCGGAAATAGCATAACTGGTCGGAAATCCTCAAATGATCAAGTCATCTCACTTAGAACGTCCGATCTTTCAATTATGAAGTATTTAAAAGATAAATTCGACCTTATTATCATGAGCCGAATATCTCTCCTAATTCTATCATTTATCTATGACACTTTTGAGTGTCAACACATGCGAACAATGATCATTAAGCCTTATTCGGTAATTGCGCACATGGTAGTTGAAACATGAGGACAAGGGAACTCAATGGTTAGGTAGTGAAAGAGACTGAGGCTTCATTTGGCTCACTTCACTTCACTTCACTAGTGAATTAACTTTTTTGGCTTTAGCTTCATGAACAACTCTACCAGTAGAGCTCAAGCTATTTGGTGAACCAATTGATAAAATAGCTCTACATGTAAAGCTCCTTAAAATTAAACATGATGTTGTCACATAAGATCATTGTTCACGTAGAGGTCCATTAGAGCGAGTTGAGGCTAAGAGAAGCAGCTATTTTCAGCTTCATCATACACTAACACCTTTTGAGAGCATATATCAATCAGCTCCACATGTGAAGCTATTTTAAAAAAAATACTTGTTCTCGGTAGGAACAAGCGGAGTGTAGTGAAAACTCGCCTGAAACAACGCTGGCCATGGCCTGTCTTGTCTAGTGGAGCACGGTGGCTAGTTTGCTCCAATCGAAGAGTGACCACGACACAGGAGAGAGTGTATGTATCAGGGCTTGGCCCAGGTGATTCTTACCACAACACTTGTTTGACGGGAGGGCCACCAGAAGCATAGATCATGCCAAAGGGGTTGGTTTATTGAGCTAGCATGACACCTAGTGTAGAATTACGATAAAGGAGCGGCTGCTTTGAGGTAGTTGGGGCATGATGGATCTCGATGGCTCATGGTGGCAATGATTGGTGCTTTGTATTATGTGGCGGCCTAGTAGTAGAGGTGAAAGCGGTACCAGAAAACCCGGTACTTACTATATCATTTTACATGTTATAATATCATTTGAGGTTGTTTAATTTTTACCAGAAACTTAAATTTTGTCATTTTGTAATTTTAGCACAGTAGCAGTTTTTTGTTACCCTTTTTTTTTATTAGTTGTCGATCATGATATTGTTTCAATCTTGCATAATGGTATTCTACCTTGAGGTTGAGTAGCTCTATCTTCTTGGCTTTTCTTATTAAGGAAATGAATGCATTATAGTTCATTATTGAAAAAACACTTTTTATAATATTTAATCATCATTATTTGTATCATATTTTATATAATTTGGTAAGGTGCTGTCACCTCCAAGATCATGTAGATATTTTCATTTTCAAACAAAAGGTCGTAAATTATAGGAATGTCTAGTGGTGTTCTAGGCTAGTGGTGCAAACAAAATATTTTTTTTCATATTTAATTAAGAGCAGATGGCAAGGAGAAACTTATTTATTAATTTGTGTGTGACTAGGGATGATAATGAATGGGACAGATCCCATATCGACCGTTTCAATTTTCTATAATGTAGTACCATTTTCGACCGTTTTCTTTACTAGAGGACTTGATATATCTAGCTACCATGTTCTTATTCCAGTTTTGGTTATTAAATGGGTTATATTCTAAATAATTTTATACAATTTAATGCATAAAGAGTGTATGTTCCTACTAAGAAATAAATCAAACCCTTTGCAGATGCCAGGAGTTCTGTCATGTCTCCCAGTGGCATGCAAGAAGATTTCTATGGCTAATAGGATGAAGAGTTTGAAAGAAAAACTGAGGAAAGTTGGAAATGGAATTGATAGCTTTAATTTCAAAAAGGGCAGTTCTGCTACCAATGAGCAGCATTACGATGAACGTGAAACGACGTCATATTTGCTAAAGAACCAGTAATAGGGAGGGACAGAGAAAAATGGGAAATCATAAATCTGTTATCTGCAAACACCAGCAGTGATGAGATAGTGATTGTTTCTATCTATGGCCTTGGAGGTTTGGGCAAGACTACATTGGCACAATTAGTTTACAATGATGCTCAATTCAAGCAGTATGATCACCGTGTATGGGTTTACGTTTCCCAAGATTTCAATTTGAACAAAATAGGAATCTTTATAATTTCTCAACTACAAACACAAGGAGGTGAACAAAATATGGGTACACAACAGATGATAGAACAACACCTTAATAATCTACTTCATGGCAAGAAGGTTCTGGTTGTTTAGATGACTTATGGGATGAAAGGATGACTGAGTTGCGTAAACTAAAAAAGATGCTTGACGTCAAGGGCAGTAAGGTAGATGTGATAGTAACCACACGCAAGGAAGAAAATTGCAAGGAAGTTTCCACCGGTGGACGACAGTACAAGCTACAAAATTTGGAAGATGATAAATGTTGGGAAATAATCAAGACATACAGTAAGTTTGATCTTAAATCTAACCAAGAAAATATGAGGCAAATAGGATTTGATATTGCAAAGAAATGTGGAGGTGTGGCATTAGCAGCTCAAGCAGTTGGATCCATGCTACGATCAATAGATGACCTGTCTGGATGGATTGAAATAAATAGCAGTGATATCTGGAATATATCTTCTGAAGACAATAATGTGCTTCCATCCTTGAAATTAAGTTATGAAAGAATGCCGTCACTGCTCAGGATATGCTTTTCCTATTGTGCCATATTCCCCAAAGGCCATAATATTTAGAAGATGATTTGGTTCAACAGTGGGTTGCTCTAGATTTTACAGAGAATTCAATGGGAAGGAAATATATCAAGCAACTTCTGGGAATGTCCTTTCTTCAAGTTTCGAAGTTGCCCTCGGTATGCTACAATACAACTTCTTCGTCGCTACTTGTTTTTCTACTGATTATGTCTAAGTTCATTCCTATTCGATGTCATGAATTCACATAGGCATATGATGTGTGCATAACATATATAGAATATTAGTTGGTAAACACTTGAAAAAAATTTCTCCACAATATTTCCAGTTGTGTTAAAAAAAGAACACTAAATTACAATATGCTTGCCCAGAAGTACATATTTTATCCAGTTTGAAAAAGCCTGACAAAATCAAAGATAAGTATAAGGAAATAGCTTTTATATATGTAGCTTCCCTAAGAAGGAATGATGAGATTTTAGATATATATTTACATTTGAGAAATTTGTATTATTAATTCTCTTCTCACCACAAACAATTTTTCATATTATTGAGAGGTACCCAGACCCTAGCCAATGGCGACCTAACACAACCCAGCTCAAACAATACTCAACCCTAGCCAATGGCAACGCCACATCTAGTTCTATCCCAGTCCAGTATCCAAGTCTCCGATAGGTGACACCTCCACCAAGCTGACACATTGACACCGTCGAACACCCCTATTTTTCTTTGGTGTGCCCTCCTGCTTGTCAACTGAGAGGCAAAAGTTGCTATGCTAAGAGGTGGCCTAGAGATCAGTTTTGTTGAATTCACCTAGAGGAATTTTGCAGTATTTTGTTGGTTATAACTCTGATCTGGATCATTTTTGTTACCTTGCTTCCTACGACCTATATGAACTGTCTAACACATCTTAGCACACATTTGAGGCATTATTTCCTGAAAAACCTTTATGTATAAGTGTTTGAAAAACCTTTATCTTGCGAAAGGGTCTATAGCTGAGTTGGCTGATGGGGCTCTAATAGTACTTCTAATGTCTAAAATATAGGACTAATAAGGTCCGGCCCAAGTCATGATCTTTCTTACATGGGCTATTGGGTGCTGGTCTCTATCGATGTGGCTGGGGTTTGGATGCCTTTTTCAGCTTGTGTAAGAAGGTCTTCTTAGCAAAATGCCCAAGGCTGTCTTAACCATACAAGTTGAGTTTTTTGAGATTAGATATATTAGACTCTTAAAATTCAAATAATTTTCAATGACACACCTTGTTGAGAAAAAAAAATCATCAAGATTTTGACTGAAGAAGCTACTATTGCTACATCCTAAAGCCTATTAAAATGAAATATGCTGTGGGAACACACCGCACACTAATTATACTTGAATTGTGGACAACATGTAATTGGTGTGTATTCTTTTGCCAATACATTATTATTACTTAATTCCTTATCTCCATTCTCATTTAATATATGTATCAATAAGTCTCTATTATTAAGATGTAAAACAATGTTAATCTTTTTCATAAGTGAACAAGGTTTCTTGACACTTTATTTGCATGTGAATGAAGGATTTAATTTTCTTTAATTTACAAATAAAGAGTGGAATTAGTTGTCATCTCTAAATAATGATGCTATTTATTTATGGTTTCAGACTTCTCAAGAGAAAGCGGTTCGATACACCATGCATGATCTAGTGCATGACCTGGCAACATCGACGATGGTTGACGAGCTTTTCAATACACAGGAGAGAAATACACATGACCAGAAATATTATCGCTATTCATTAATAAAATATGATGACCAGACAATGAAGTTGTCAAGTATTTTGCCTTTGAAAATCAGGGCACTCTGCTTCTCAAATAGTGGCATATTGGATATCCCAAATGGTGCATTTTCATTTGCAATGTGCCTGCGTATTTTGGATTTCAGTGAATGCTCATCAGGTGTATTGTTGCCAGCTTCAATTGGCAAACTGAAGCAGCTGAGGTGTCTTATCGCTCCAAGAATGCAAAATGAGAGTCTCCCTGAGTGTATCACTAAGCTATCAAAACTGCAATATCTAAACTTAAATGAATCTCCTCAAATTTCTGCACTGCCGGATTCAGTTGGCAAGCTTGGGAATCTGAAATATCTATGTTTGTCAGGTTGCTCTGGTATATCTGAACTGCCAGAATCATTTGGTGACTTAAAGTCTATGGTTCATCTTGACATGTCTGGATGTTCTGGAATTACAGCAGTGCCAGAGTGTATCTGTGAGCTATCAAAACTGCAGCACCTAAACATAAATGGATCTTCTCAGATTTGTGCACTGCCAGAATCAATTGGCCAGCTTGGATGTCTGAAGCATCTATGTTTGTCTGGCTGTTCTGGTATATCGATACTGCCGGAATCATTTGGTGACTTAAAATGTGTGGTGCATCTTGACATGTCAGGTTGTTCTGGGCTAACAGAACTGCCAGACTCTCTTGGTAATCTCACGAATTTGCAGCATCTTGAGTTATCTGGATGCTCCAGTGTAAAAGCAATACCTGAATCGTTGTGCGGCCTCAGACAACTCCAATATTTTAACTTATCATCTTGTGAATGTCTTGGAGGCTACCAGCTGGTATTGGCAGCCTCATGGATTTAAAGTTTTTAAACTTGTCAGGCTGTGAAAAAATCAGAGAACTGCCAGAGTCACTGATGAAGCTCCAAAAGTTGTTGCATCTAGATCTGTCACACTGCACCAGCATGCTGCACCTGGGTGGTGTGCCTGGCCTCATTGCACTACAGCACCTGAATATGTCACAGGTATGGGTATGGGATACTGGTCTTCAAGATTTATCAGTTGTTTTGGCAAACCTCACCAATCTCAAGTACTTGAGCCTAAGGAATTCAATCATACACGGCAGGGGTAGTTATTATATCCCTGACCGGATCGGTGGCCTTACCAATCTGGAGCACCTGGACCTATCTTCTAATTATAATATTGCATCTCTTCCAGAAAGTATTGGCAACCTCAGAAGATTGCATACACTGGATCTTACGGAATGTTCTGGGCTTAAGTCCCTACCAGAGAGTATACGTAAACTGATGGACCTTAAGTCTTTAGTGCTGGACGAGTGCTCAGTTGAACTGATGGATCATGCCAGTTCTCTGGTGGACTATTCGAAAATATTACCATTCTTTAGGGTTCGTGCTGATGATGATGTCAATGGCAGTAATCTTCATCACCTCGAGGACACAAATGTCGGTGAGTTAAGAATTCATTTTCTTGAAAATGTGAGGTCTCTAGAAGAAGCAAATAGAGTCAAGTTATTTGACAAACATAATCTCTCGAAGTTAACATTGGCTTGGTCGAAAAAGGATGTGGTTCATTTTTTGGATGACAAAGATTTGTTGGGACAACTAGTGCCACCAAGAGGTCTGGTGCACATGCATCTCGAAGGTTACAGCAGTTCCAGCTTTCCTGACTGGCTCATGGGAATTTCTCATCATCTTACGAATCTTGTTTCAATTGATCTTGGGCTATTTGCGTACATGTAGCAGCCTGCCACCACTTGGACAGTTACTGCATCTTGCAAGATCTGCGTCTCCACAGTTTGGATAGAGTTACAAAAATCGACAGTACATTTTGTGGTGGCAAAAGAGCATTCCGTCGATTGGCACGTCTCTCCATTATCGATGGAAGGCTTGAAGGAGTGGAACACAACATACTCTGTTGAGGATGGTGTGGAGGAGTTCATGTTCCCTGTGCTAGACTATCTGGAGAATAGAAGAGTGTCCAAGGTTGAGGTTGAAGCCATGCCCACCAGCATTTCGTGAGTGCCATATATATATATATGAGAGCGACCAAGTCATATCTTCATTGGAGGAGGTAGACAACCAGTGGTCACTGCTCTCCCTCTAGTCCAGCCATCAAATTGGATTTGACTGGTTTAGGCTACTCCTGCCAGAGCATAAGGATATTTCACCACTTCCCTCTACTCCGAGAGTTGACAATCTCTGGAGATCACCTGACGAACGTGCCGAAAGCATGCGGCACCTCACTTCCCTTGAGTCGTTGACGTTGCAAAACTGCTATAGCATATCAGCACTGCCTGAGTGGCTGGGCGACCTCTCCTCTCTAAAAAGCCTTGTCATCACTGGCTGCTATAGCATCACGTCATTGCCTGCATGTATACAGCAACTCACGAAGCTCCAGAAGATAGTGATAGAGATTACATATAACCAGGAACTGAAGGAGTGGTGTGAATCGCAAGAGAACAAGGCGAAGCTCGCTCACATACAGAATGTTCAAGTAAGTTCACACTGCCCAACTGCCACTATACCTATTTTCAGCCTTCAAGATTTCGTAATACAACTACATACTTCTTTTTTTTCCGCATCACGTTAATTATCTTCGGTTATTTTAATATGTATGCAGTATTCCATTTACTTGCATTATTAATTAGCTAGCACGCCTAAACTGCGTCATGCAATCAGTTTGTTTTCTGTTAAGACAGATAGAGTAGCATAAGACAAATATTCGACAGAAAAATCTGTGTTAATTTGTCCAAAAAAAAAAGAATATTTCACTATGTGAAGTAGTGATAGCTACTGATAGTCCGACTAATAGGTGCACAAACATGCATGCGACATTTACTCGGTTATTAATGTATGCATTGTATAGATTTTTTTTTTGTCCAATAGTTACCGCTCTTCCAACAGAATAGGAACCATAGCTAATCAGTACACGCTCTGTGCAGGTTATCGAAGAAGAGGTCTCTGACTCTGAGTCTGACTCTAAGTCTGACTCTGACTCTGACTCCGCCCTCCCTCTCCGCCACAGCGAGCTCTGGCCATGGCGTCCCCGCTTCTTCCTGGCCGACCGCCTCCGCCTCCGCCACCACCAGGGCCCCGAACCACCCGGCCGCCGTTGCCGGAACCCTAGCCGCGCCATCGTCGTCTTCGTTGCCGGTTGTCTTCGTCATGGGCTGCGTGGCAGAGGGCGCGGGGTCGCGTCGGCGCGTGCACGTGCGCAGGCCGCATCACGTGCTCCACGCAGAGGGCGACCCGCCACGCGTTAGAGTTTGTGAAGACCAAAGGATACCAGTCCACAGAGGCATTTAATTTGGGCCGCCAAATCGAATGGCTTGGCCCACTGCAGACCACTAGAAACTTTATAAACTTTATTTGATCCCGATTGATTTAAGGGTGGCATTACACACACAGATAGACTCATCTGGAGGGGGAGTCATCTCAATCAGACGGCAAGCATATAATGTACACACGCCATCTCACCGGCTAGGCTAGCCTCTCGCTCCAAGACTCCCATCCATCCATCGCTTGGACAACAGCTAGTAGCTACCTTTAAATTTTTTCGTTGGTCTGTGCTAGACTGCTAATAATTGTTAGCCTAATTCTGAGTCTACGGGAGGCCGAAGCTAGTAGCTACCAATATCGCAATCAGCCTACGGGAGGAGAGAATGGGCGCAGCAAGCAAAGACTTGACCTCTGTTTCCAGCAAGTTCGCGCCTGCCGTCACTGTGGTGGAACTGATGCCCCATCCTGGCTTGGCCTCACGTGCTACTGTACCTCCTATCATGAAGCGACTTTCTACAGGGCCTGTTTGCTAGAGCTCCACCGCTAGAAAAAGTAAATCTAGATCTGGGATTCACTTAGAGCAGTTTCTATCTAGATCTGAGATTTGTCAAAATGTTTGGTACATCCCCACCTTCCTCTCAAATCTCACTTCTACATGGGCCCCATGTGTCAGCTCTTCATCCTCTTTTTCTCGTCCCACTACTGGAGATGGCTTCTTTGCTACCTTGCACTCGGTAAAGGCTTTGCCGAGTGCCGCACTCAGCAAAGAGCCCACGACAAAACCATGATCGGCAAAAATTTCTTTGCGACTGCCGAATGTCGGGCACTCGGCCAAGGTTTTGCCAAGTGTCTACCTGGTACTCGGCAAAGAAAAGTCGCCATGACGGCGGCCGCCACGGTGACATTGCTTTCGACACTCGGCAAAGAATTTTAATTTTTTTTTAAAAAAAAATTGTTGCCGAGTGTCCACTGCCATGGCACTCGGCAAAGGATTTTTAATTGTTTTATAAAAAAAAATTTGCCGAGTGCTCTCTGCCGTGGCACTCGGCAAAGGTTGCCATCACTAGTACACGAAGGACTTTTATTCCCGGTTAGGAAATCCCTTTGCTCCCCGTTTCCCAACCGGGAGCAAGAATGCGGGACTAAAGGTCCACCCTTTAGTCTGGTTCTTGAACTGGGACTAAAGGGGACCTTTAGTCCGGGCCGTAACACGAACCGGGACTAAAAGAGCACCTAGCCGAGCCACGGAGCAGGCACCTTTAGTCTCGGTTCGTATTACGGACCGGGACTAAAGGTCCCTGCATTTTATTTCTCATTTCAGCTTATTATTTATGCATATTTCATTTTGTTTTTAAAATAGGTATTCGAATACGTATTCTACGCTAATGATATATGTATATATGTATTTGTTTCGAGCATATGTAAATAACATAAGCATAATATGAAACTATATATATTACATGCATGCAAGGATATACACATATTGTACACAATATATACATTGTCTCTTGAACTATACATGCTTATCTATATATATTGTCTTTCGTTAGTTTGCCGAAGATCTTATGTGCCGTCGTAGTAGTGGTCTCCACTGGGATTTAGGACTTGGTCATTAATAAATCCTGCTATTGTCTCTTGGATGGCTTTGATCTTGTCCGGGAGCAGAACCCTTTGCCTCAACCATTCAGTCTTCAATTGATTCAAATTAAGAGAAAAAAAGTATTAATATATACATGATTAATCATATATACCAACAACTGATTGAAATAAATTGTGAAACTTACTTTGAGCATCTCTTCAGGAGTTCTATTTGAGTACGACATGAGGAACTCGCAAACATAGTATCCACATAGATTGTTCCCCGGCTTCTGCACCAAACACCACTTTACGGGAAAAGAATGCTCTCATCATCCAGTGATTTGAACCATGATTAATAAAGATGTTGGAAAACTACATATAGCAAGCTACTACTTACTTCAAATGAGACTACATTTAGTGACGCTTTACAATCGGGACGGTGGCTTTTAATGAATTGTTCCCAAACACTGCCCCAAATACACAAAACAATCATTCCGAAGTTATGAGGAGCAGGTATCTATATACATATAAAATATATATAGAGAGAGAGAGTTGTGGAAGACCGAAATTGGATTACCGCTGGATGATGTCTATCATTGTTTGGTACTGTCCCAGGTTTTTTTCTCATAGAGTCGAAGATCCTTAAGTGACTCTGGGACATATCGATGACCATCAAGATCCAGTGATTGCTGCATGTTTACACACATACGAATGCATAACTCATTAACTATAAGGGTCGGGTAAGGAAAACAAAAATGAACACAGTCGATATGATTGACATTAGAATTAATAACACTCACTCGCTGCCGTACGAGAAGAGTATCGTTTCCTTGTTTTTTTTTGTTCAACTAAGAACATCCTAACATTCTCCACCGCTGCAGTTTCTGTAACACCTCTGGTGTTAAGCGGGAATTAAAAACCCTGATTATGGTCATTAGTATGCATAATCATCGAGCATCATGGCATAAGAGCATTTCCTGTTTAAGGTATAATTGTGATGCTTTAAATGTTCGACATGAGTGTTGTATGATCTTGTGTGATGGCTTCCATGTTTGTATGTCTGTTGCTTGATCATGTGATGAATTGCATGAAATGATAAGTATAAAACCCGAGTTTTCCATATCCTTTTTATCCTTTTTTTAATAGGTCAAAAGTAAGTCAAATTTCAAAATAGTTTCAAAAGCAAAGTTGTAGCTCTTGTTGAGATGTACAACTTTGGTTTTTAAAGTTTTCAAAGTTTCTGTACAAAAATTTGAATAAATTTGAAATCTTTCAAACCCTGAATTTGACCCCTAAACTAGATTTCAAAAACTAAAAAGAATTAGACTTTGGTCTTTTAAGCAAATTTGTAGAGAGGGTTAAAAGAAACAACTTTTACTAAGGTAGATTTTCAAGTTCTTAAAGAAAATCTAGAGTAATTTGGAGAACTAGTTTGAATTGGTTTAATTAGAAATTAATTTTAAATCCTAGTTTTACCCCTTTTCTATAGTTTGAAAATTATGCATAATTTTGATATGGACCAAAAAACAAAGTTTTAGATAATTTTATAAGTAACAACTTTTATATTGGTAAAATTTGAAGTTGTTAGTCAAATTCAAAAGTAATTTTGAATTCAAGTTTGAATGCTTTTCAAATTCAAAATGTGATTTTAAAATCTAGGCAGATTTTGGTTGTGCTCCTTAAATGAAGTTGTAGATCCTAATTTTTGGAACAACTTTCATGTTGGGAGTTTTGCTTGTTGTATAGTAGTTTTTGGAGAATTAGAGGAAAGAAGTTCAAAAACGCCCCTGAGCTACAGTGTTCGCAGGGGGGAATTCGAATTGGCAAAACAGAGCAGCTACTCTGCTCTTCGCCGCCGTGAACACCGTGGGCAATCTGCCAACCGCGCGCGTGATGCCACGGTCTTGTCCACGCGGTCTCGCTCGGCACGTACGTGGCATCGCCTGCAAGTTCGTCTTTCTCCTTAATCTGTGCTGTCACCGACCCTCTCTCTCTTTCTCTCTTCTTGCGCCGGCAAGAGTAGAGTTCGGCCGCCGGTCAGAATCGTCGCCGGCAAGCCCTCTCTACCCTCTAGCACTTGCCATGATCTTTGCCTCAGCCTTGTATAGCTTATGCACCCTTTTGCACTTGCTGTTGTGGCCGGAGGATGCCGTGCACGCTGATGCCGCAGGGCACGGTCCGCCATGGCCGCGAGCTCCAACCCGCTCATGGCAGGGCACATCAGAGCAACACACGCCCTGCTAGCTTGCGCTCTGTGCTTGCCTTGAGGGCTAGATGCTCGTCGGCTCGGCCAATGGAACTCTACTACCTCCGGTACGCCGAAACACCGTTGCGGCAAACTTCCAGCACCGCCGCCGCCGCGCCCATGGTTGCGCACAGCCTTGTCCACCCCATCCCTATCCCAACCAGCGCGACCATAGGGGCGAGGCAAGCACCCTGGAGTTTTCTGGAGCACCTTTGAGGTCTCTACCGCGCTGCAGAACTAGGTCACTGCCACGCGCCATGCCAGTGCCGCAACCGCAAGGCTGTGTGTACTCCCGTGCCTTAGCCGCCGAGCTAACCCTCTCAGGTGTTGTGCAGGGTCGCGAAGGATCCGTCGGTGAACTCGTCGCTGTCGTTGGGTCCTCCGCTGGCGAGCTGGGTGCTCGGCCGCCGCGGTCGCCATGGCTTCGGCCATGGTCAAGGCCGAGACTGGGCGCTGAGGACCCGGTTCCGCCGTCAGCAACCGTGGGCTGGATTAGGCCCAGTAAGGATAGGTTTAGTGTTTTTAATCTTTTCCAGTTTTGTTCCTTTGTGCTGTTTTTTTTTGAAAATCATACTAAATGATTAAGCCTGAGAAAAATGTGAGATAAATTTGTTGTGTTCCTTGTGAAGCATTCTATCCATGAAAAATGTAAAACTTGAAAATTTAATACTTTTTGATGGTGATTTAATTAGGTCATTTAATTAGTAAATGCACTTTTGATGATTTCTATAGGGTTATTTATATGTCCAAAAATCTTGGGATCAATTTTGTTACTGTTTACATCATGTAACTAGTCTTCACAAAAATTTTGAGGTCATTTGGTAAAAATAAATTTTATTCTCCTTTTATGCTTTGTTTATTAATTAATTAATGCATAGAATTTGCTTAATTTGTATAGGCTCATATAATGATCCAAAAATTATGAAATTTGTTTTGCAACTATAGTTTATTATAATCAACCATCCCTAAAAAGTTTGAGTTAATGGACCAAACTTTTAATTAAACCTTATTTCAATAATTAATTAATAAAGAGTGTGGTTAATAAAACTTTGTTAGTAATTAAGGTGTTTTGGCGAGTATAGGGTGTAACCTTGGTTAACCTAATAACCTTTGTTGACGATGATGGTTCTTTGTGTTTAATAATGTGGTTGGCCATGTAGGACTGTTAACACATAATTTTCACACTATGACGAGTGGGCCAGCGCGGTGCAGGTTCGGGAGGAGTCACCACCTAAGGGATTCGGCAGACAGCGAACGCGGTCGGCTAACTCAATGTATTCGGCAAGGCTGTGAAGGCGACTAGTCAACGGCGAGCAGGTTCGGCAATATGACGCTGCGGTCGGCTACATCAGATTAAGGTCGGTTTGCGCCAGAAGACGACAAATGCGGCATGTCAGAAGATTTAGCAACGAGGATCTCGTCATTTTTAGCGCGCGCTAGTTATTAAGGGAAGCTTGGAGCAGAAGGCGTCATATTTTAGATAGTTTCCTGATTTTGTCGTTGTAATCGTGTCCTTCTAGGACTCATAGGACACCAGGGTATAAATATAAACCCTGAGGCCATTGTAAAGACGTTCACAATCAATACAACCAAACCGGCCCCGTGCCATCTTCGAGTCCAAGTCGTGTCGTCGTGTTCTTCGAGAGGAGCCATCGACCCGTCGACCTCCGTAAGTCCCGACAACCTTGCTATTATGTCTAGTATCGTGCGGCGGATTTAGGCATGATGCAAGTAGTCTCGTTGTTGGTAATGGTCGTGCGGCGGATCATTACTCGATGATCGGGAAGTCTTAGTTTATGATAAGATTACGAGTAAGTATCGTGCGGCAGGCACTTACTTGGTAACCTTAGCATAAACAAGATAGTTATCGGCTCTATTAGGTTTGGCAAGATCTAATAGATTCATTAAGTTACCTTGTGTTATGTGTTTTGTTACGTTTATTTCGTTGTAACACTTTATTGCCCAATCTAGATCTTGCTCGGTTCGGCTTCATCTTGTATAAGATCTATCCTGTCTTTTACGATTATTTTTGTAAGGCCTTTATACGATATCTACTGTTTGCAATAGCCGATTCGATCATATCTAGATTGCCACGTGGTGAGGGTTCATGCACATTGAGTATGCTTGATCTATGATACAGCTAGGTGTCGTGCGGCAGGCGCAGGCTTTAGATTAGTTTAATCATGCTTAGTTTGTATGTTCAATCCCCATGGACCCCAACTCGGTTGCACAATCGAGATTGGTTAAACTTTAATCCATAGTTAATATACCATGCAAGTACAATTCTCATGCAAACGTATTCGGCAACTTGTTATTCACGTAACTTCGTTCATACTGCCGAATGATCTTTAAACCTGTTGGCAGATAGCTTTCATAGCTATATGTCGTCGTAAGTGGCTTCAGGGCCGTACATCTTGGAACTGTCTGGTCATACCCGGCATGTTCCAGCTTTGTATTTAACAGTTACCTCCTTGTTAGTTGCAGGGCAAACTGACTGGCACGCACCGGACTTCTGAGCACCCGGGCCACGTTTGAAGCTAGCTTCTCCGGCTTGCTGTGTGATTGGCACAGTGCGTCACTTTTGGTGCCAACACACTTTTTGGCACGCCCGGTGGGACCTCTTTTTCCTGCAGCATGGTTGAAGTCACTGAAGCCGAGGCCAGCAACAAGGCGGGGCTCGTGCAGGTGCAGCTCGCTGAACTACCCGACGAGTACAAAGAGCAGGTGGATAATGCTTGTGCCGAATTCCAGGCCAAGTGCCTAGAAGCCTTCTCCAAGAACAAGAGCGGAAAGGTTCGCCGTCTGCACGATCTGCCGAAGCCCGTCCAGCTCAACCCGAATGATCCCGGGGAAGCGGAGGCAGTGCTGAAAATGTCTCACATAGTCAACGAAGCTGTCTCTGGTGCCATCGGTCGCATGCATGGGGCGTTTCTCAACACTTTCCGCACCATCATGATCGCCCAATTTGGCCCCAAGGCCGACGAACTCATGAAGGCGGAGTTTGGCCCTATAGCGGGCCACATCTTTTCAACCTGCCGGATCACCTCAAGGGGGCAGGAGCTGCTGGTGAGGAGACCCCGCCTAAGGCTCAATCAAGCGGGATGACCATTCAAGAGAAGCACACGCCAGAGGGCCAATTGCCGACCATGGGTCAGCTCACGTTCGGCACTAAGGGTCAGCCGCCAGAGTCAACACGCAAGATCTCCCCGCAAACCTATAGGCTCATAAAGGACTACTACGGAAACGGGTACCATGAGATGCTTGAGCCTCACAACATAGAGGGCGCCCCACATCCAGGATATGGGAAGCCGACGGCCGAAAAACCGCCGACTCTAATGTCGATGTCATGCTAGAGAGGATGGCGGATATGATGCAGCGCACTTTCGGCCTGAAGCCTAAGGGCACTTATGCTTACAGGTCTCCGTTCCCCGAATGGTTCCACCGTGTGGCTCTACCTCCCAGAGTCAAAGTGCCGACAGACCTGTCCAAGTTCTCCAGCTTAGACGACCAGCACGGTGGAGCACGTCAGTCGTTATCTGCTCCAGCTTGGGGAGGCCAATACCGAAGATGCCTTCAGGGTTCGGTACTTCCCGTCGTCACTCACTGGACCGGCATTCGCATGGTTCACGTCACTACCGCCGGGCTCTATTCTCTCTTGGGCAGACTTGGAACAAAAGTTCCATACACACTTCTACACGGGCACCAAGGAGAAGAAACTGGTGGACATCATGTACGTGCGCCAGAGGCCAAATGAGACACCACAGGACTACCTGCGCAGGTTCAGGGAAGTCAAGAGCCAGTGCTTCGGCATGCACCTGCCGGACGATCAGCTTCCACCATTGGCCGTGGCAGGCATGCTCCCGAGCATTAGGGACAAGCTGTTCGGTCAAGAGTTTGAAGACTTGGGTCATCTCTCTCGCCGGCTGAATGAGATGACTATCCAAGCGCAAGGCTTCCGGAGGGAAGGGCGCTTCCAGAAGGACAATGTCGCGGCCCAGATGTATCAGGCTTTCCTGGACGAAGCCGATGACTACACCGACGCTGAAGATGAGGTGGCCGCTGCAGAGCTCAACTGGGACAAGGAGCCGACCCAGGCCAACAAGCAATGGCTGCGCCAGCAGAAGGGGCATACGACTTCGACGTCACCAAGCCGACAAGCTCTTCGAGTTCCTGGTTGCCGAAGGAAGAATCAGGCTACCCCCGGATCACCCGATGCTGCGTCCTGGAGGGGTCAAGGACAAGAAGTACTGCGGTTTCCATAACACTAACACTCATTCTATTAATGATTGCCGTGTGTTCAGGACGAGGATCCAGAAGGCCATCCAGGACGGCCACATCAAGTTCAATGGCAAGATGAAGATCGACGCTAACCCCTTCGCCCAGAACGCCGTGTTCTTTTCAGTGAACATGGTAGCTCCAGAGGACCCCAGGGGTAGGGCAGGTCAAAGTCCTCACCTCCAACAAAGCACGCGAGTCTGGCACGGTGGACCCCGATCGGCAAATCACCAGCGATGAATTCCGAGCAGCGTGCCGGACCACGAATAGTCGATATGAGCACGGGGAGTCATCTTCCAGGCGCAGGCCTACCCACAGGGATCTCCTCAACAAGTGGCGCCGGCAAGATGAGAAAGAACGGAGGCGTCTCCAACGCGAGAAGAAAGGAACTCGCAGAGGAGTATCAGCGCGTGAAGACGGTCACACGGAGGAGTACCGGTACCGTCTGGAAGAGAGGGCCTACCACAGAGAGCAGGCCTACCACAGAGAGCAGGAACGCCGCCAAGAGCAGGAGCAGGCTCACTGGGGCTGCTCGTTCTTCCGCCACTGCTGGAACGAAGGCTTGAAACTGCCTGCCGTCAACAACTGCCCTGAGTGCAGCGATCAGTACAGGGGGTATAGGCAGGATCGCGTCAACCGCCGTCCCGTCCATGAAAGATTGGGAGCACGCATCCCGATGGACGATCGGCGCCTAAAAATGGAAAGCCCGGATCGGCAAGCCAAAAGATATGCCGATCAGGAGTGGGTGCACCACCAGGACGACGGCGAGGAGGCACAGCCTCGCCCATATAGGTGGCAAAGGGGGCAGTGGTGCCCACCAGGGCTCAGAAAAAGCCAGAAAAGGAGAGTGCAGCGCCTCCGGAATAGGGAGTTGGAAGAAGCAGCTGCCAATGGGAAGAAGCAAGAGTGGCGCCCGAAGGAAAAACCAGATGACGCTGACAAGGGCGCTGACGTGGCCATGACTTTCTTCCTTCCCCTGGAGTTCATGGCTCCTGCTGGCCGGGGGGCACAGGACGAGGCGTATTCGGACTCTGATGGAACCGAGCACGACGAGCTTGCAGCACAGCTCGTGTTGTCTCAGAAGGCAGCATTTGACAAGCCAGCCAAGCATCGGCATTTGAAGCCGTTGTATGTCAAGGGGTACGTCAACGGTAAGCCGCTGACCAAGATGTTTGTCGATGGCGGCGCAGCGATCAACATCATGCCTTACGTCACCTTCAGAAAGCTGGGCATGAATGATGAAGACTGCTCAAGACGGACATGATACTCCGTGACTTTGCCGGCAATCCCTCTGACACTCGGGGTGCCGTGCACGTGGAACTGATGATTGGATCCAAGACGCTCATCACGACCTTCTTTGTCATTGATGGCAAGGGGGCATATAGCCTGCTTTTGGGCAGGGATTGGATCCACGCCAACTGCTGCATACCTTCAACCATGCACCAAATACTCATACAGTGGGTTGGAGACGACATCGAGATTGTCCATGCTGACGACTCGGTGAGTGTTGCTGCTATTGAACCCACTTACTGGGAATTCGACGGAGTGGAATGCTTCTCCGATCGCGTATGGGGAGAAGGTCCTGTCAACATCTACGGCAGAGATCAACAGCCGATCCAAGCAATCGGCTCTCAGAGCTTCTTTTAGATGGATAACCCAACCGACAACAGCGAGGGCAAACTGGGACGCGGGTTCACGTCGGCCGACAAACTGGAAGAAGTAGATGCTGGTGACGCAAGTAAGAAGAGGCCAATGTTCATCAGTTCCAGTTTGGACCCTGAATTCAGAGAGCAATTGGTAGATCTTCTAAAAGAGTTCAAAGACTGTTTCGCTTGGGACTACACGGAGATGCCCGGATTAGATCGGTCCATTGTCGAGCATAAATTGCCGATCAAGCCCGGGTACCGCCCGTATAAACAGCCTCCGCGCAGGATCTACAAGGAAGAGGTATTGGCCGACGTGAAAAAGGAAGTGGAAAGATTACTAGAAGCTAACTTCATCCGGCCATGTCGATATGCGGACTGGATCTCCAACATTGTCCCGGTATACAAGAAGAACGGAAAGATGAGGGTTGCATTGACTTCAGGGACCTCAACAAAGCCACTCCTATGGACGGGTATCCAATGCCAGTGGCTGATTTGCTAATAGATGCTTCGGCCGGTTTTGAAATCATAAGCTTTATGGATGGCAATGCGGGTTACAACCAGATCTTCATGGCTGCAGAGGACGTTGCAAAAACCGCCTTCAGGTGCCCGGCCATATAGGTTTGTTTGAATGGATTGTCATGACTTTTGGTTTGAAGAATGCCGGTGCCACTTACCAGCGAGCCATGAATTACATATTTCATGAGCTGATCGGCAAAATCGTAGAGATCTACATTGATGACGTGGTGGTCAAGTCCAGAAGCAAAGAAGGACACTTAGCCAATTTAAGGAAGACCTGGAGTGCACAAGGAAACACGGTTTAAAGATGAATCCAACCAAGTGTGCATTTGGGGTGTCGGCCGGTGAGTTTCTGGGATTCTTGGTCCACAAAAGAGGCATCGAGGTTGGCAAAAAGAGCATGGAAGCAATTGATAAGGTAGTGCCGCCGACCAATCTCAAAGAACTGCAATCACTGCTCGGCAAGATCAACTTTGTCAGAAGGTTCATATCCAACTTGTCCGAGCGCGTGCTACCATTCTCTCCACTGTTGAAGCTCAAGAAAGATCAGGAGTTCGTATGGGGTGACGTGCAACAAAAGGCTTTCGATGAAATCAAAGAATACATGAAGGCACCACCAGTATTGGTTCCTCCACAACTCGACAAGCCTTTCAAGTTGTACGTGGCGGCCGACAACCTAACAATAGGGTCGGCCCTCATGCAAGAATTCGAAGGAAAAGAGAGAGTCATAGCCTATCTTAGCCGAAAGCTACTGGACCCCGAAACGAGGTATTCGGCTACGGAAAAGTTGTGCTTGTGCGTTTTCTATTCCTGTACCAAGTTTCGGCACTATCTGTTGAATGCCGAATGCGTGGTAGTATCAGAGTTTGATGTAATCAAGCACATGTTATCAATGCCGATTTTAAGTGGAAGGATCGGTAAATGGTTTTAGCTCTTTCTGAATTTGATTTGCGTTTTGAATCGGCAAAGGCTGTTAAAGGCCAGATTATGGCTGATTTCGTCACTCACCATCGTGATCCTAACACTAACATAGTAACCATTGCCCCCTGGGCATTGTTTTTTGATGGATCATCGTGTAGCAAAGGTGGTGGAGTCGGGATCATGTTGATTTCTCCCAAGGGGGCACCTTTCAAATACTCTATACCGATCGAGTACCCGGTGACTAATAATCAAGCGGAGTATGAGGCACTGCTTCGAGGATTGCGGTTGCTTGTGGACGTTAAGGCAGATGCCGTGGAGATCTTCGGTGACTCGGAGTTGGTGATCAGGCAGCTGACAGGTGAGTACGAGTGCAAAAACGACACGCTGCAGGAATATCTCGAAGGTTGCCAAGAGCTCCTTAAACAGTTTCGATCAGCAACCTTGCAACATATTCCTAGGGGGCAAAACGAAGAAGCAAACCAGTTGGCTCAGGCAGCATCCGGGTATAGGGAGAATCAAAACATTTTTGCACTTGAGGAAGAGCAAACACCCCAGAAGATGATCAAGTAATCCCAAGTGATAATCAGGCAATTGAAGACTGGAGAGACAACATTGCCGATTACCTCAGGGACCCATCCAGAAAAGTCTCCCGAAAACTCAGGTACAAGGCTCTTAAGTTTACGCTCTTGGACAATCAATTGTACTACAAATCCATAGATGGGGTTTTGCTTAAGTGCCTGAACCAAGACGAGGCTAGGAAACTGATGTATGAGGTGCACGAAGGCGTATGTGGTGCACACCAGTCGGCTCACCGTATGAGATGGATAATCAGGAGGACTGGATATTTTTGGCCGACTATGCTCGAAGATTGCTTTGAATACTACAGAGGTTGTCAGGATTGCCAGCGATTCGGCAATGTGCAAAGGGCCCCAGCATCGGCCATGAATCCGATCATTAAGCCTTGGCCTTTCAGAGGATGGGGCATTGATTTGATCGGCCAGATCCACCCTCCATCTAGCAAGGGACATAAGTTTGTTCTGTTAGCCACGGATTATTTCACTAAGTGGGTTGAAGCCATCCCATTGAAGAAGGTGACGTCAGAGAACATGGTGTCCTTCGTCAGGGAGCATATCATTTACCGATTCGGCATTCCTCAGTCCATCACTACCGATCAGGGAACTCAGTTCACTTCCTCGGAGTTTTGTGACTTTGCCGAAGGGATGGGGATTAAGCTCTATAATTCCTCCCCTTATTATGCACAGGCCAATGGGCAGGCAGAGGCTTCTAACAAAATCATGATTAAGATCATTCAAAAGAAGATCGAAGAGAAACCTAAAAGGTGGCACTTGGTACTCAACGAAGCTTTGTGGGCTTACCGAATGGCTTGTCATGGGTCGACTCAGACGTCACCATACGAGTTGGTCTATGGGCATCACGCAGTGCTACCATGGGAGTTGCAATCGGGGTCAAGACGAGTTACATTGCAGAACGATCTAGCCAAAGAGAATTATAAAGATTTGATGATGGATGAGCTAGAGGATTTGCATTTGATTCGTCTCAAGGCCTTGGAAAATATTGAAAAGAACAAAATACGCGTTGCCAAGTACTACAATTCGAAAGTGAAAGAAAAGGATTCGAAGAAGGAGACTTGGTTTGGAAAATTGTCTTGCCGATCGGTACCAAAGATAAGGTATTCGGCAAATGGTCCCCTAACTGGGAAGGGCCTTTTCGAGTTCTGAGACGTGCTCCGGGTAATGCGTACATTCTAAAAACCCTCCAAGGAGAAGAGTTTGCTAGGGCAATTAATGGACGTTATCTAAAGAGATTTCATCCTAGCGTGGAGGTCGGTGCATAACGGAATCAAGGACTAGCGGGCACCGACGGCCGATACAAGTTGTGTCGCCCTTAGCACAAAAATGGCCGATAGGATCTATCGCCCTTAGAGCAAAAACAGCCGACACGGCATGTGTCGCCTTTAGCGCGAAAAACGCTAAAACAACAAATGCACGCGGTGCTGTGCAATCGGTTCAATGAAGAGATCGAACACTAGACAAGCACAGAAAGGGAAACAGATTGTACACGTGAACATGGCAAAATAGAGCATTGTTCATAGTGGGGGCTGTGCAAAAAGTGCAGATCAGTTACCGAACACCCTGTTGATGACCGTCTGCGGGTTGGTGACTATGGTGAGGGCGTGAGCATGATCCTCGTAGGATTCCAGAAAATCGTCGATCTGTGCGACATCTTCTGGGAATGCCCCACCGGGGAAGCCAACCGGCACCACAGAGAAGTCCTCCTCCGTGCGGACCGTCAGCGCTGATAGCCCCAGCGCCACGCCGTGGTGCACGCCCTGCAGGACGACCTGCTCGACGCGGCCGTGCACATTGGCCAGGCGCGCCTCGGCAGTGTCGCCCTGGGCGTTCACCCGATCTGCGACGGCGTTCGCCGCCATCTTCAGGCGCTCCAGCTCTTCAGACAGCGCTGTGAACGACGAGTTGGAATGGATCGGTTAAAAGATCAACAAGAACGACCGAAAGCCGATCTATTGGGTGTTCATACCCGTGATTGCGTCGCAGAACTGCCGGCGCTGGTCCTCCCACTCCAGCTGATCGATCCCGTACTGCTTCGAGACGGCGGCCAGCTCCTCCCGGACTCATCCCGCAGCGCCATGAAGTTCAAGGCGTCGTTGTGGTCGTAGAGGTCGTCGTCGGAATCCCGGTCCGGGTTCGCCTCCCAAGGATGGGAGTGGTAGGAGAGGTCGTCGGAGGAGCTCGACGAACCGATGGCGGAGCTCCTGGCCCTCCCGTTGCTGGAGAAGGCCTGGCGTGCCCGCCGGCGGTGGAGATGACGGGAATCCTGCCGGCAAACAGTGACGGGTGTAAGCGGGTTTTTCAAGAAGTGCCACAAAGGGCGTAGGCGAGAAGTCCTACCCACGCTGACGGAGGCGCCGAGCGCGACTCCCTCGGCCTCCTCGGTCGCCGGGCGCTTGCCCGATCATCATGGCTCGCCATTGTACTTGGGGAGTTAGGGTTTTCTGGAGCGGAGCGAGCAAGGAAGCCGAAACGGTGAAAGTACTAGAGGAGCAAATGCAAGATGGGAAGAAGGCAGGCCTTGGGCGGTTTATAAAGCGGAACAGTAATCGTGGCGGATGTCCCGGAGTAGCGTGGTAAATGTCAACCGGCGGATTGGTTTCCTGCTTCCGAGATGGCCTCTCCAACCGAGGGCCTGCTGCTAGTAACGGGCTGGCGAACCGTCTGGATGCACTCGCGTGTTCGGCGGAGACTAGAACGCCTGGCTTCGGCAAAATTGCCGATTTAGGTGTTCGGACAAACACTGGCCAGATTGCCGAACAGGTTTACACGGTTAATCACGATGTCATCAGAACGGTAACCGATTGGATGCAAAATACAGATATATTACAAGAAGATGTTTGAGTCATTCTGACACAGGATTGCTGAAATTAAAAGTTCATTACACAGTCATCTCAGTTGTTCAAGAATTGATTATAGCCGCCAGAGTATCGGCTTTGACCTGATTAGCATGCTCTAGTGCTTTTTGTCCTCCTCTTCGGTGCCTTGTGCCTGTGAAAGCCTCGTGCTAAGTTGATATCCTCATCAAGCACCGATGACAGCTTGGAAGATGTTGTTTCAATGATATTCGGTAAACCCGATAGCCGAGAGGTGCATGACTGAATATCAGAGTTGACCTGGGCTAGTTGGGCTTCCAGTTCAGATCTCTTTCTTGCAGTTCTTTCAACTGAGCCTCCAGAGTCTCCTGAGAGTTCTTGGCCCTCTTGGAACTGAGTGTACAGATCATTGACTTCCTGGGTGCACTTGGACTTGGCAGTCTGAAGATCAGTGCTTCTGATTGCTCGTTTCACCTTGGCAAAGCAGTCATCCAGTGTAGACCGCCTCCAGATGGAGCCTCAGATTTTCTGGAATGTCCTCAGCAATGGGCTCGAGGAAATTTTTAACCTCATCGGCGTCTCTGACTAAGGACAAGATGTCTTGACTCAGAAAGTTTGTTATGTTGCTCAGGACATCTTGACGAGTGCCGATGGTTCTTTTTTGGCCACTGTTCTTTTGTTCAGGAACTCGTTGACATCAAATGCATACTCGGAAGCTGAACTGATGAAAGTCTGTGTTGATTTAGACAGGTTAGCCCGACCAAGTAAGTGTGAAGGAGGGATGAAATGAGGAATTAATTCTTACCTGATGAGTCGGCTGATTACAGGGTCTTGATCTGGTTGAGAACCGGATTGGCCAGCAGGGTCTGGAGTTGAACCGATGAAAGTCTCACCGATTGTGTCATCTGTGAAATTACTGATCAGTCAAGGGAGGCAAGATCTGCTGGTTCAAAGGATGATTGAGGAACCTACCAATGTTGGCATCATCGGGTTCTGGTTCATGTCTATTTCCCCGGCGTCTGCATGCTCGTCATCTTCCAAGGTAATAAAGATTGGGGGCACTGTTGTTTGAACGTTTCTGTGTTCAGGGGAGGAGGCCTGTAGTGGCATACAAGCCAGTCAAGAATAAGTTAATAATGATGGAAGAGCTAAAAAATCTTACCTTTGGGGGAGGTGTGTTCTGCTTGGTCCTGGTTTGCCTGGAGCTGGAGGTTTCCTCAGTGGCCTTTCTCTTCTTCCTTTAGCTGAGAGGATGGTTAGTGAAGCTGCTTGGGATTTCATAAACCGAGAACAATGAAGGAGCACTGTGTCCCAGGACGTGATTGGGCCTGCATGATATTTGATAGCCTGATGTCAGGATTGGGTGTGAAGTCCTGTGGAATTTTAAAGAGTTAGAGAATCTCAAGGATCAAATACTAAAGTAGCGGATGACTTGTTATTGTACCTCGCTGTCAGAGCTGAAATCTGCTTGGATTTCCAGGCACATGGGATGGACTGGCTATTGAAGATATGATCAATGCCATTCTTGCCACCAGACTCAAAAAGAGGATGAGCAGACTGGATCAACGTGGAATGGTACTGGTTTGTGGTCTGGCAGATCTTGCCCCAGCCTGAATACTCGATGGGCCTGCATCCCTATTGTAATCTGCTCTTTGGGCTGAATTGCTCCCTGGGCCTGATGATGGTGAAAAAGATGAGTTTTGGAGGGAGCTGTCACAACCTAATTGCCTGGCTGCTATTTAGGGATATAGAACTCATAGGTGTGTTTCACTTGTCTTCCCCTGTTGAATTCGACTGGTAGGATGCAGGGTTTGATAAATGAGTTGAAGACTCCTGGCCATTTCATCTATGCAGCCATCATCAAAGCTGAATTTGATAGGGAAAGTGAGGTTGTCATTCTCTCTGTAAGGTAACCAGAGCACCTGGCCAAAGCCCTTGAAGAATAACTTGAAGAGATTGCCAATACTTTTGTTGATGGTTATAGCAGTGGCTGCTTCCCCATAAGTTTGGCAGGCTTTTTCTGTGGCTTCTTCATCCTCAGCAAAGTTGCTCGAAGGAAAGCTGAGGTTGTCCAATGGCACAACAACTATTTGATGCATGTATAGCTGAAGCCACATCTGGACAAAGCACCAGGGGCCATTGACACAATCAATTGGTGGTAGTCTGTCTGTGTCAGCATGAGTGGCATGATACATTTGAGTGGAGATTTGATGCATCATGTAGTATATGGATCCCAGGAAAAGTTTGCCTAGAGGGATTTGTTTTCCTTTGGACAATTTGTCAGCCAGTGCAATGTAGTTGAGGGTTGGCTCGTTGGATCTCCCACAGAAGATGAATCTGCACAGCCACATGTTCAGAAAAGCCCTGTGTTCTGTCTCTGCCACTGGGCTTGACACTTTGTTGTGGATTTCAACATACTTCATCCATCCAACGCTGACATCAATGGACCTCTGGGTGATTTTCTCTAATAGTTCATCAGTATTCATGGTCGAAGTAATGTTCAAACCACTCATCATGAAGACATCAGCTAATGTGATTGTCATTATACCATGGCCGAACACAAAAGCATTAAGGGCATCTGACCAAAAATGAGAAGCTGCTATGAGCAATGGTTCATTTTTGGGCATTTCGGCCAGAGACAGTTCCAGAGCATGATGAATGTCTTGAGTTTCCCAATGAGGACCAAATTTCGCCTGGATTCTTCTATATCAGTTCCTCCAACCAGTGACCGCAGGCAAGGGCCAGTTCTTGAAGGTGTACCGCCACCTGTTCGATGAAATGACTCCATGCTTGAAGGGAATTCTGTTGGTTTCCATACTGATGATGTTGGTTGGATTGGAGTTTCCCATTGGACCCAAGAAGTAGGAATCGGGATCCGCATCACAAGGAATCAGAATTTTGTCCCTAAAGGCCTAAAAGAAGATATGCGCGGGAAAGTTAAAAGAACCGAATGCTGATAGAAATTGACCGAATGTGTTGAAAGGAGAAGTGAGTTTACCTCTGGAATCTCATCATGGTTCGCCATTACGGAGCTCAGGTGGAATTGAAACTGTTGGCGATTTGGGGAGAATGCAGAGTTTGAAGCAGTGCCGGCCTAGAGCGCACGGTGGATTTGTTGTCAATTTCAGAACAAATGCCTTACTCAGAAATTGAGGGGGCATGTGTTAACACATAATTTCACACTATGACGAGTGGGCCAGCGCGGTGCAGGTTCGGTAGGAGTCACCACCTAAGGGATTCGGCAGATAGCGAACGCGGTCGGCTAACTCAATGTATTTTGGCAAGGCTGTGAAGGCGACTAGTCAACGGCGAGCAGGTTCGGCAATATGACGCTGCGGTCGGCTACATCAGATTAAGGTCGGTTTGCGCCAGAAGACGACAAATGCGGCATGTCAGAAGATTTAGCAACGAGGATCTCGTCATTTTTAGCGCGCGCTAGTTATTAAAGAAGCTTGGAGCAGAAGGCGTCATATTTTAGATAGTTTCCTGATTTTGTCTGTAATCGTGTCCTTCTAGGACTCATAGGACACCAGGGTATAAATATAAACCTGAGGCATTGTAAAGACGTTCACAATCAATACAACCAAACCGGCCCTGTGCCATCTTCGAGTCCAAGTCGTGTCGTCGTGTTCTTCGAGAGGAGACATCGACCCGTCAACCTCCGTAAGTCCCGACACCTTGCTATTATGTCTAGTATCGTGCGGCGGATTTAGGCATGATGCAAGTAGTCTCGTTTGTTGGTAATGGTCGTGCGGCGGATCATTACTCGATGATCGGGAAGTCTTAGTTTATGATAAGATTACGAGTAAGTATCGTGCGGCAGGCACTTACTTGGTAACCTTAGCATAAACAAGATAGTTATCGGCTCTATTAGGTTTGGGCAAGATCTAATAGATTCATTAAGTTACCTTGTGTTATGTGTTTTGTTACGTTTATTTCGTTGTAACACTTTATTGCCCAATCTAGATCTTGCTCGGTTCGGCTTCATCTTGTATAAGATCTATCCTGTTCCTTTTACGATTATTTTTGTAAGGCCTTTATACGATAGATCTACTATTTGCAATAGCCGATTCGATCATATCTAGATTGCCACGTGGTGAGGGTTCATGCACATTGAGTATGCTTGATCGATGATACAGCTAGGTGTCGTGCGGCAGGCGCAGGCTTTAGATTAGTTTAATCATGCTTAGTTTGTACGTTCAATCCCCATGGACCCCAACTCGGTTGCACAATCGAGATTGGTTAAACTTTAATCCATAGTTAATATACCATGCAAGTACAATTCTCATGCAAACGTATTCGGCAACTTGTTATTCACGCAACTTCGTTCATACTGCCGAATGATCTCTAAACCTGCTGGCAGATAGCTTTCATAGCTATATGTCGTCGTAAGTGGCTTCAGGGCCGTACATCTTGGAACTGTCTGGTCATACCCGGCATGTTCCAGCTTTGTATTTAATAGTTTACCTCCTTTGTTAGTTGCAGGGCAAACTGACTGGCACGCACTGGACTTCTGAGCACCCAGGCCACGTTTGAAGCCAGCTTCTCCGGCTTGCTGTGTGGTTGGCACAGTGCGTCACTTTTGGTGCCAACAAGGACTAAGTTGTAATTTAAATAATAAACTTGTTATCGCATGCATGTGATAATATGCTTTGATCTTGCATACATGTGATGATGTGGGCTTGATCCATAAGTGAAGACCATAGGGTACCTTTTATCTTGTTGCCCCATGGCTTGATTGATGTTTTGATAAACCCATAGTTAATTTAGTTAACTCACCTAATGTTGTTTGGTTAGTAATGGTTTGTTAATTAGAAACCCTAGTTGGTAGGTTGCATGTTGGTTTTGTTGGCTTGCAACTTTACCATGAAGGAAAGTTGTACTCGACTTTCCTTATTTGTTTAACTTATGTTATGTATTTGAGTTGTCCTGCACCCTAGCATGCATCGCATCATACTAAGCATGCATCATTTATATCCATGTAGCTCTTACGAGAGTAAAGAAGATGGTGTTAATCGAGCCTCGGAAGAGGAGCCTTGCAGGACAAGCTTCCGAGGCAGGACTACCGCTTCGAGACGCGGGAACTAACATGTGTGGATCCTTCTTGGATCATGTCTTCCCTGCAACGCAGGCAAGCCCCGGTGCATTTAACCTCTTCCTTGTTTTTGAAAAGCTTTTATCACACATAAGTCTAGTGTATTGTGCATTACGTGATATAAGAATATGAGGTGAAACCCCTTTGATGCATATTTCTCCTAGCTTTGGAACTCACCCAAAGGTCCCATTTATGTGTGGTTATAGACTAGGAATGCTTAGCCATGCCTAGATGTAGATAGGGTGGTGTGACCGTCACCCGCGGTAACGTGATCATCACCGTTTATGGTACCTCTCTCAGGTACAAACTATGTAATGGATAGAGAAGTGATAATCCGAGACCGGGCGGAACAAGGTGAATGGGGTAAAATTATATGTTATGATAATGAGCAGACAGGCTTGCCTGGGCAAAATGGGCTATATATTAAGCAAGACAGGCTTGCCTGGGCGTGCTCGTTCCGCCTGTGTCGATTAGGAAACCGTTCGTTGTAGGCCTGCTTGTGGTCGAGACTTTGTAGTACTGGCCGCATACTCCGGTAAGCCTAAACCTTAGTTAATCCATTATTGGAACGGACAACCGCGCACTGGGAGTGGAGAGATGGCGGGTGTAGCATGTACCCACACTACCGGGCCACCGTCAGGGACGGGGTAGGGAGATGGAGTACTGTACACTCGGGTGGCGCGAACCCGGTCCGGTTTTGGAGGAACTAAGGTAAGGGTTGATATATGTAGGTCGGGGACCTGCATATGTCGTGTGGTAAGGAAGTCCCAGCTGGGATGGAAATCGGTTCGAATCGCCGTTACTCCTCGGAGAAGGAGCTCGAACTCTCTGCCCTGCAATGTAGTAAATTATGAAATATCTTTGTTTTAAATCAACTGTTGGGATGAATAATAAGTGTCTGAATTATAATAGAATAAACTAGTTTGTTGATTAATTATTCAATTTAAGCTAAACGTTTAAAATAGAAACTACTGGTAGAATGCTTTTCCGCAAAACTCTTTCCTTATGCTAGCCCCACTACATCCTTTAATAGAGCCAGCATGACCCTGAGTCATTTTCTGTTAACGGATAAGTCTTGCTGAGTACCCGCACGTACTCAGGTTTGTTAATCCCTGTTGTAGGTTTTAACTCGTGATGTCAACCAAGGTCATGTCAGCGGGCTCGACATGATCTGGTTACTCTCCCTCCAACTTAGGTGCTCCGCCTAAGTGTGGCTCTGTAGTGTTACTCTACTTCCGCAATCTAAGTTGAGTTGATTACAAATGTAACTTACTCATGTTTTTGTAAAGTTTATGTATCTTGCTTCGGCACTCCGATAGTATTTTTGTAACAAATGTTGTAATGTTTTAATTATTCCTCCTTGCATGATGATGATCCTGTGGTTCGTGGATAATTCGGGGTTCCCTCGGGGACACTCGACAGCTCTTTCCAGCAATGTGGTACACATGCACAGTTATTAGAGCTCGGAGAGACAGTGACGTGTGCATGTGGGGCCACATTACCGGGAGCTTCTGCCACAGCGTGGTATCGGAGCAGGATTGTCATCAAAGGAAGACTAGTTGCAACATTACTGTTGAAAAACTTCAAAATGTTTTCTTAATTTAAAAGGTTTTGGAAGTAACAAGTTAAAAATGATCTTCCCTTCAATTTCTTGCTTGCTGAAAGACTTCGTGAAGACTCTACTGGTAACTCAAGCTGAAGACACTGAGATGATTTCAACTCGTCCACGGAAGGTTAATGGAGAATCAACCTCCTTGTCAAACAGCGACTGAAGAGCTTCTCAACGTCCTCTTCGAATCAGTGAAGCTTAAGTGTAAAGTAAAGCCCTATACCTAACTGACATGATGGAGGTAAGAGAACTCCTAACTATGAGAGGTCGTATAGGACGAGCATATATCATATTATGCATAATGATAAAATGTGCTTCCTCCCTAAATTCTAAGAGCAGCTATGGTCCCCAGATAGTGGTTCGTCCCTAGATTCTGCTACCCTTTGATACTTCTATTCCATAAGTTCTGATCCTTGGGAACTTTTGGATATCTTTCATACACTCTACCACATAAAACCAAAATTAGGGTAAAATCCTTGATTCTTTCCTAGTGCGCGTGTCATGCCTTAAGTTGGCACGAGTCATTTGTTTGATGTCGTGAAAACGACGAATGGTGGTCGAAAGTTACTAAAATGGTGTCCTATGAAGGGACCATGATCTATGGACCGGATAAAAGCGTTGGAACCTAGAGTCACCTATGGACGGCCGCCATAAGATGTTACTACTGGGTGCTCGCTAATATCTAGATCTATAGTCATGATTCTTTCTAGTTCACCGTTAAAGTGCTTTCGTTTCTGGACGCTCGAAAGGGAGTTCAAAGCCACTTTCCTTGTAATTATAACCAACCCTTGTTTTTGGTTATAATTTCCCTCTTTACGAGATGAGAGTTACTAGTTGTGCACTATTGTGGTGCCATGACCCGTGACCACGGTGCCGCGTCGGAACCTAGGGAATCTCGTGTGTCCGGATCACACCAGTTTCCGCTGGGTGCGCGCAGGTATCGAGGTCTGCAGTCATGATCCATTCTAGCCCGCAACTAACATACGCTCTCTCTTGACCCTTGATAATCTTCCTTACTCCACCCAAATATCCAATACCTTATACTCGCAACCGAATCCTATTCTCGGTTGTAATCCTGAACCCAACCCCAGTTGCCTTGTGAACTCCATGAGAGTAAACAAGTGTGACACATTTCCTTTTCCATTACTCAACCCCAGACCTTTAGGTGCTTCTTAAATCTCGGGACGAGATTTCTTTAAGGGGGGAGGAGCTGTAACACATCTGGTGTTAAGCGGGAATTAAAAACCCTGATTATGGTCATTAATATGCATAATCATCGAGCATCATGGCATAAATGTTCGACATGAGTGTTGTATGATCTTGTGTGATGGCTTCCATGTTTGTATGTCTGTTGCTTGATCATGTGATGAATTGATGAAATGATAAGTATAAAACCCTAGTTTTCCATATCCTTTTTATCCTTTTTTTAATAGGTCCAAAAGTAAGTCAAATTTCAAAATAGTTTCAAAAGCAAAGTTGTAGCTCTTGTTGAGATGTACAACTTGGTTTTTAAAGTTTTCAAAGTTCTGTACAAAAATTGAATAAATTTGAAATCTTTCAAACCCTGAATTTGACCCCTAAACTAGATTTCAAAAACTAAAAAGAATTAGACTTTGGTCTTTTAAGCAAAGTTGTAGAGAAGGTTAAAATAAACAACTTGTACTAAGGGAGATTTTCAAGTTCTTAAAGAAAATCTAGAGTAATTTGGAGAACTAGTTTGAATTGGTTTCAAATTAGAAATTAATTTTAAACCCTAGTTTTACCCCCTTTTCTATAGTTTGAAAATTAAGCATAATTTTGATATGGGACCAAAAACAAAGTTTTATATAATTTTATAAGTAACAACTTTTATATTGGTAAAATTTGAAGTTGTTAGTCAAATTCAAAGTAATTTTGAATTCAAGTTTGAATGCTTTTCAAATTCAAAATATGATTTTAAAATCTAGGCAGATTTTGGTTGTGCTCCTTAAATGAAAGTTGTAGATCCTAATTTTTGGAACAACTTTCATGTTGGGAGTTTTGCTTGTTGTATAGTAGTTTTGGGAGAATTAGAGGAAAGAAGTTCGAAAACGCCCCTGAGCTACAGTGTTCGCAGGGGGGGATTCGAATTGGCAAAACAGAGCAGCTACTCTGCTCTTCGCCGCCGTGGACGCCGTGGGCAATCTGCCAACCGCGCGCGTGATGCCACGGTCTTGTCCACGCGGTCTCACTCGGCACGTACGTGGCATCGCCTGCAAGTTTGTCTTTCTCCTTAATATGTGCTGTCACCGACCCTCTCTCTCTTTCTCTCTTCTTGCGCCAGCAAGAGTAGAGTTCGGCCGCCGGTCAGAATCGTCGCCGGCAAGCCCTCTCTACCCTCTAGCACTTGCCATGATCTTTGCCTCATCCTTGTATAGCTTATGCACCCTTTTGCACTTGCTGTTGTGGCCGGAGGATGCCGTGCACGCTGATGCCGCAGGGCACGGTCCGCCATGGCCGCGAGCTCCAACCGCTCATGGTCAGGGCACATCAGAGCAGCACACGCCCTGCTAGCTTGCGCTCTGTGCTTGCCTTGAGGGCTAGATGCTCGTCGGCTCGGCCAATGGAACTCTACTGCCTCCGGTACGCCGAAACACCGTTGCGGCAAACAGTCAGCACCGCGCCGCCGCCCTGGTTGCGCACAGCCTTGTCCACCCCATCCCACTACTGCACAAAGCTTAACCGCAGCGGGCGTTTTGGCTTTACCGCAGCGGGCTACAGCGTCCGCTGCGGTGCTAAGGCCACGGTTAATCGTGGCCATTACCGCAGCGGGCGCTGTTGCCCGCTGCGGTAAAAGCCTTAACCACAGCGGGCAACATAAGGCGCCCGCTGCGGTTAATAGAATTAACCGCAGCGGACAACCTTAAACGCCCGCTGCGGTAACTGATTAACCGAAGCGGTCCCTTTAAGTTGCCCGCTGCGGTAGTTTCCTTTAACCGTAGCGGGCATCTTATGTTGCCCGCCATGGTTATTAATTTTGGATTAAAAAAAATAAATAATGCAGAAACAGCAGAAACAGGAATTCAATTCTGCAGTTTTCAAATAATTCCAGAATTCCAGATTTCTAACAGATATATATATATATGCACATATAAACCATTGGCACATAACATACAAAGTGACTTAGTTGTTTGTTGTCATCATATACACATTGACTTAGTTGATTTCGAATTCAAATTACAATTCATATTTCAACTTGATGAGCATAATCTGTCGGACGAAGCATTGTGTTCCATTTGCGGAGCTTCTCGTATTGGGGTTGCAACGCCAGCTCGGATTCGTTGTCAAAGAACGTTTCTCCTTCGAGAATGCATTTCTCCATTACAAACTTGCATATGTCCGCCTTGACTTGTTTAAAGCACATCCTGCGGCCCTATCCCAACCAGCGCGACCATAGGGGCGAGGCAAGCACCCTGGAGTTTTCCGGAGCACCTTTGAGGTCTCTACCGCGCTGCAGAACTAGGTCACTACCACGCCGGCATGCCAGTGCCGGAACCGCCATGGCTGTGTGTACTCCCGTGCCTTAGCCGCCGAGCTAACCCTCTCAGGTGTTGTGTAGGGTCGCGAAGGATCCGTCGGTGAACTCGTCGCTGTCGTTGGGTCCTCCGCTGGCGAGCTGGGCGCTCGGCTGCCGCGGTCGCCATGGCTTCGGCCATGGTCAAGGCCGAGACCGGGCGCTGAGGACCCGGTTCCGCCGTCAGCAACCGTGGGCTGGATTAGCCCAGTAAGGATAGGTTTAGTGTTTTTTAATCTTTTCCAGTTTTGTTGCTTTGTGCTGTTTTTTTTTGGAAAATCATAACTAAATGATTAAGCCTAGAGAAAATGTGAGATAAATTTTGTTGTGTTCCTTGTGATGCATTCTATCCATGAAAAATGTAAAACTTGAAAATTTAATACTTTTTGATGGTGATTTAATTAGGTCATTTAATTAGTAAATGCACTTTTGATGATTTTCTATAGGGTTCTTTATATGTCCAAAAATCTTGGGATCAATTTTGTTACTGTTTACATCATGTAACTAGTCTTCACAAAAATTTTGAGGTCATTTGGTAAAAATAAATTTTATTCTCCTTTTATGCTTTGTTTATTAATTAATTAATGCATAGAATTTTGCTTAATTTGTATAGGCTCATATAGTGATCCAAAAATTATGAAATTTGTTTTGCAACTATAGTTTATTATAATCAACCATCCCTAAAAGTTTGAGTTTAATTTGACAAACTTTAATTAAACCTTATTTCCAATAATTAATTAATAAAGAGTGGTTATTGGTTAATAAAACTTTGTTAGTTAATTAAGGTGTGTTGGCGGGTGATTAGGGTTAACCTTGGTTACCCTAATGAACCTTTGTTTGACGAATGATGGTTTGTGTTTAATAATGTTGGTTGGCCATGTAGGACTAAGTTGTAAGTTAAATAATAAACTTGTTATCGCATGCATGTGATAATATGCTTTGATCTTGCATACATGTGATGATGTGGGCTTGATCCATAAGTGAAGACCATAGGGTACCTTTTATCTTGTTGCCCCCATGGCTTGATTGATGTTTTGATAAACCCATAGTTTAATTTAGTTAACTCACCTAATGTTGTTTGGTAGTAATGGTTTGTTAATTAGAAACCCTAGTCGGTAGGTTGCAAGTTGGTTTTGTTGGCTTGCACTTTACCGTGAAGGAAAGTTGTACTCGAGTTTCCTTATTTGTTTAACTTATGTTATGTATTTGAGTTGTCGTGCACCTTAGCATGCATCGCATCATACTAAGCATGCATCATTTATATCCATGTAGCTCTTACGAGAGTAAAGAAGATGGTGTTAATCGAGCCTCGGAAGAGGAGCCTTGAAGGACAAGCTTCCGAGGCAGGACTACCGCTTCGAGACGCGGGAACTAACATGTGTGGATCCTTCTTGGATCATGTCTTCCCTGCAACGCAGGCAAGCCCCGGTGCATTTAACCTCTTCCTTGTTTTTAAAAAGCTTTTATCACACTTAAGTCTAGTGTATTGTGCATTACGTGATATAAGAATATGAGGTGAAACCCCTTTGATGCATATTTCTCCTAGCTTTGGAACTCACCCAAGGTCCCATTTATGTGTGGTTATAGACTAGGAATGCTTAGCCATGCCTAGATGTAGATAGGGTGGTGTGACCCGTCACCCCGCAGTAACGTGATCATCACCGTTTATGGTACCTCTCTCAGGTACACTATTAATGGATAGAGAAGTGATAATCCGAGACCCCTGGGGAACAAGGTTGCCGGGCGGAACAAGGTGAATGGGTAAAATTATATGTTATGATAATGAGCAGACAGGCTTGCCTGGGCAAAATGGGCTATATATTAAGCAAGACAGGCTTGCTTGGGCATGCTCGTTCCGCCTTTGTCGATTAGGAAACCGTTCGTTGTAGGCCTGCTTGTGGTCGAGACTTTGTAGTACTGGCCGCATACTCCGGTAAGCCTAAACCTTAGTTAATCCATTATTGGAACGGACAACCGCGCACTGGGAGTGGAGAGATGGCGGGTGTAGCATGTACCCACACTACCGGGCCACCGTCAGGGACGGGGTAGGGAGATGGAGTACTGTACACTCGGGTGGCGCGAACCCGGTCCGGTTTTGGAGGAACTAAGGTAAGGGTTGATATATGTAGGTCGGGGACCTGCATATGTCGTGTGGTAAGGAAGTCCCAGCTGGGATGGAAATCGGTTCGAATCGCCGTTACTCCTCGGAGAAGGAGCTCGACTCTCTGCCCTGCAATGTAGTAAATTATGAAATATCTTTGTTTTAAATCAACTGTTGGGATGAATAATAAGTGTCTGAATTAGAATAGGAATAAACTAGTTGTTGATTAATTATTCAATTTAAGCTAAACGTTGAAAATAGAAACTACTGGTAGAATGCTTTTCCGCAAAACTCTTTCCTTATGCTAGCCCCACTACATCCTTTAGAGCCAGCATGACCCTGAGTCATTTTCTGTTAACGGATAAGTCTTGCTGAGTACCCGCACGTACTCAGGGTTTGTTAATCCCTGTTGTAGGTTTTAACTCGTGATGTCAACCAAGGTCATGTCAGCGGGCTCGACATGATCTGGTTACTCTCCCTCCAACTTAGGTGCTCCGCCTAAGTGTGGCTCTGTAGTGTTACTCTACTTCCACAATCTAAGTTGAGTTGATTACAAATGTAACTTACTCATGTTTTTGTAAAGTTTATGTATCTTGCTTCCGCACTCCGATGGTATTTTTGTAACAAATGTTTTAATGTTGTAATTATTCCTCCTTGCATGATGATGATCCTGTGGTTCGTGGATAATTCGGGGTTCCCTCGGGGACACTCGACAACTCTTTCCAGCAATGTGGTACACATGCACAGTTATTAGAGCTCGGAGAGACGGTGACGTGTGCATGTGGGGCCACATTACCGGGAGGTTCTGCCACAGTTTCCCAATCACGAGTAAGTGGGTCTTTGAATATGATATATGGATCGATGAAACCAATGGTAGTATCCCTTCTAATTCTGAGGGCCCTCATCAAATATCTGCATATATATTGAACAACATATAAACATATTTACTATGAGGATAACTACATAAAAAATAATAGAAAGAATATAATCACTTACAGACAATAGCAGCTGAGGAGAGATTTGTCGAGCAAGTCCTGGTGGCATAGTTGGTGTAATTCATTGAACTCAATGTGTATAATGTCGCTGCCACGAAAGTAATGCTCGTTTCTAATTTTGAGCTGGATATACTCCTCTTTCCTGGCACACGTCTCTAAGTACCACTTGTTTAATAAGTACATTTGCATGTCCAGGTCTGAATATGCCTCAGGGTTGTAAATGCTCTTGCCATATTGATATTTCTTCCATGTATCAACTAGTGGCGCAGTTTCGATCTGTGCACCGTGGAAGAGTTGCTGAAGGTCAAGACCGGTTTCTTGGAAGAAGTCAGCAAGTTGAACCAAATCAACATCTTCAGGTATGTCAGCCATGTAGTCTATGTTTGAACCGTATTGGTTACTAATAATTAGGGGGGGACTGATTGCGATTGTTCTCCGAGTTGCGGAACACCTCTCCATGCACTCTTCGTCTTCTTGTTCGCCGTCTCATAGGACTTCTGGAGAGAGCGGTCATAGTCCGATGGCAGCGAGGTCTTACGAGCATCACACACAACTTTTTCTGGTGAATCTCCACCCTTTGCCTTAGTTCATTCCGAGGTAGGTACAAGTACGACTTCTGTGGGTTTTCCCTTGCTTCTTTTTTCTATTGCATTTTGTAAAAAAAATATTCACATCTTTTTTAACCGCAGCATATATTTCCTCCTCGGTCTTGTCAAGAGGCAATTTCAGAGGAAGAATAGGCTTGCTGGAGGCTTTTGTCTTCTTCTTCGGTGGGGCCGACGGCTTTGTTTGCCACCTCTTAGTGTCTTGCTTTGGAGGTGGTGGAGGTGACGGAGGGGGCACAGGCGTCGGTGACCTCGGAGGTGGTGGAGGTGACGGAGGCACAGGCGTCGGAGACGGAGGGGAGAAGGGGAGGGTGACAGAGGCACAGGAGGAGACTGCCTTGGAGACGGCCTTGCTGGTGTTGGAGAACACTTTGGAGATGGTCGTGGTGGCATTGGAGTCCGCCTTGGAGCACTCTGATGGTCTGGGGAACGAATAATTGGACTTAGGTTCCCCGCCGACCTGTGTGAGAATATAAATTAAAGAATGACAATAGAAAGTTAATGAAAATAATGGCAATAGAAAGTTACTAAAAAGAATGTCAATACAAATTTAGTGAAAAGATTGTTTGTCATCTATACCTATGGTGAGGGAGAGGAGGAGGCGATGCCCCGAGAATGATGATATAGTGCTTGCGCCATAGAATGAATGCATGCTCTGCCTCTCCTAGAGTCTTCTCCTCATCACCTCCAGGAATTGGAAGAGCTAGATCGCTAAATCCTTTGCATACCCTATCCACCGAGAGGTAGCATATCCAAGTGGTATTGTTTGCCCATGGATTCTCGGTGTCCTGGTAGTGTTGATGGGGGAAACAACAGCTGTAGCCACCATGACTGTGACATTGTCCTTTGGAATGTGCAGCTCACATGTTGTCAAAGGTTGAGTGATGTCATCCATGGGGAAGCGAAGCCCTGTGTCTTCTTGAATTAGCATGTCCGTGGATGCACAACTGCTTCTCAGCTGATCAGGGAGGCTATTGTTGACTGTCGGCTGTGATGTTGACGGCCTTTGGGCACTCAATGCTATTTGCACTTGCCGTTTGATTTCCTTCTGCATTATTTCTTTAAGGGTTTTCTCTCGCTCTACTGACTCATGCACTGCATCCCTCGACTCAAGAACATACTCCTCCAGCTTGCGTAGCCGTTCGTTCTCCTCATCCCTCGACTGAAGAAACCATCGTGCTTGTTTGCCTCGGCCACACTTAAGAAATAATGCACGCTCCTAATGAATTATTTGGAGCAGCAATCAGCGTTGTACATCCAATGTCGGCTCATCTGCATCACATGACATACCGTACCATATCAAAACCATGAACATAATTAGTTAATTGCACAACATTAGTCATCATGATCAATTAAAATCTCATCACACAAACATAACTGATTAATTTATGTTAGCCTCGCTACAATGTAGACAATCCCAACTAGCACTAAACAAACTATAACTAAAATGCACTTCAGTAGCATAAGGATTCGGCGACCAATCTCAACTAGAACAGATGGATCATTCGTTTCCTCAACATCCTTGGGCTGCTCGTGTTGGCTCACTACCTCACCCGCCTCTACAAGATTGTTTTGCACGTGTTCAACATACTCTTCCTCCCAGTACTAGCCTTTACATCCGGTGCCGTCCCACTGAAATTAGAACAACAAATTAAGAGCTTTGATCAAAACCATCAAGAAAATGGGACAAATTAACCATAATCATCAAATGCAACACAATAACTCACATTGCGATCCGGACACTTGTAGGAGATACGACCCTTGGGGCACTCTGTGGCAGAACCACCCATTAATGTGGCCCACCTGCACACGTCATCGTCATAAGGAGCCCGATGACAGGTCGGGTGTTCCCCAGGGGAGCCCCGAATCATCCACTTTAATTGCCCAGCAGTATCACCATGTAGAGTCATAACAGAGATACAACATTTTCATAGAAAATACATCGGAGAGATAGCGGAAAGATTAATTATACATAATTTTACAAACCAGGTTCAAAAGTAGTAAAACAAACTTAAGTGTTATTACAAACCAGCGGTAAAAAGTCTCACAAACTATTACATCTAGTAAGAGCTTAACCCTTTCCCATGGGTCAAGGCTCTCACTCATGTTCCTCCTCGGGAAGGACAGTCATACAACAGGGGCCATAACACAACTGATCCGAGATGTCACCTGCAACAAGGGATTGATAAACCCTGAGTACGGGAGTACTCAACAAGACTTAACCGACATAAAAGAGTGGTGAAGACTCAGGAATGCAGGCCAGAGGGAATCAAGGAAAGGCTTTTAGCAAGAATCAAATATCCATCTTTGCGGAAAAGCCATTACCAACAATTCTATCTTTCATCTTTTACTTTTTTGGTGTTGTTATTTCTAAGTGAGCCTAGCTAGACAAACACTTATTAAGCACACTATTATCCTGCTAATGTTTCATTTATTAACTACATTGAGGGTGCGAGGAACAAGTCTCCTTTTCTCGTGGAACAAACGACGATTCAAACCACTTTCTCTACCCATCTGGGGCTTCCCATCCGCGCGACATATGCAAGATCTAACTTACATATATCAACCAAAACTCACGAATCCTCTTTTATTGGACTAGGTTAGCGCACCTAAGAGTATGGTACTCCACTAACCTATTGCCAATCTAGATGCTTCCGTTCATCCCAGATTAGTGTGGACATACTGCTACCCTCGCTATCTTACGACTCCTAGTGCGTGAATAGTCCTTCCAATAAAAGATTACTCGGAGCAAGGCTTACCGTAGCATGCGGTTAGTACTATAACATAAACTTGCTCCAAGGGCCAACAACGGACGGTTCCTAAGCGACATAGACGGGAACACTACATCCGGACTCCCTTCCGAGTGCAAGTTACCTGCCCGGTCTCAGTTTAAATTAAACATCCTTCAACCGAAGGATATCATCAATTTGATTACTCTTTTGAATAAAAGCCTATCTATTTTAAGCAGGGCTAAGCTCATCTAAGCCTTTTCAAAAGACCTGGTGTCAAGCAGAGGATTCAAAAGTAACAAGGATGGTAATGCAGAGGATAGGTGACATTCAACTCCTGTTACCTAATGCATCGTAACATAATCATAAGTGATAAAAGCTTTATAAAAATAACAAGGAAGGGGTTAAATGCACCGGGGCTTGCCTTGCTCTGGGACACCCTCGGATCCTGCAGAAACTTCACTAAAGTTATACCCCACCTCCAACGGTTGAAAACCACCGGCAGGGATCACTTCTAGCGGAGTAGCCTCGATCACATGGTCTACACGAAACACGAAATATGCTTAGTATGATGCTTATGAAAGGGTGCAAAACTACCATGAACTAGGAA
The DNA here is from genome assembly GCA_009763385.1 of Coix lacryma-jobi var. lacryma-jobi. Taxonomy (NCBI): domain Eukaryota; kingdom Viridiplantae; phylum Streptophyta; class Magnoliopsida; order Poales; family Poaceae; genus Coix; species Coix lacryma-jobi. The sequence continues at coordinate 9,238,548 of CM019831.1, read as the reverse complement.
ATAAATGAGCACACATATTTCTACAGAATCAAGGTATAATCAGCACTCACCAATTAGACCTAACTTTCATAGCATGATAATAGGGCTTTTCTAATCATTTCCTATGTGTTAATTAATCAAATAAATCAGGATTTATAAAAACTGATCAGATTGATCCCAAAATTTTACATAGGTTAGTTATGATTAAAAACAATAGCAAAACAATTTTCATAATTTTTGGGCCAACATAAAAACCTGCAGAAATACTTAATCTTAAAAGCTTTTAAATAATTAAATAATGCATAGAATTAAGAATAAAATTCATTTTTGCCAACAAAGCTCAAAATTTTTCTGAAGATGCCTCTTTATCTATAAACAGTGACAAAATTGGTTTCAAGATTTTGGACATTTAAATAAGCCTATAAAATTCATCAAAGATCATTTATTAATAAAAAGGTCTATTTAACTTATTTCCAAAATATGACAAAAATCTTAGTTACACATTTTTCCTAAATATTAGACATCTTGAGAAAGCTACACAAAAAATTTTACAAATTTTGGAGCTTCCTAGGAAAACATATGAAAAAGACAAAGAGCTATTCTAAACACTTCTTGAACCCTACAGACTCGGCCCAGAATGGCCCAAGTCGGCCCTGCTTCTCTCTGTCCCCCTCCCCGACTCCTCTCGACACCGCGCGCCAACCGGCCTTGACCGGCGCCCAGCGGGGTGACCGGCCGCCGGCCGCTGCACCGGCAAGCTCACCGGTGATGACAAGAACCCCAATGCCTCTGTCTTGACATCACGCACCGCTTCCACCTCTCCCCTAGCCTAGCACGCACACGACTGCAAGCCCACCACGACCATGGCGGCTCAGCCATGCCGTGCACGGCGGTGCCAGGACGTTCCGGCCACCAGGGCTCGGTAGAGACCTAAACTATGACAGCACCGCACTCTGGCATACTCCGCGACCACGGTGCGCACTGTACTTCACTTGGAGACAACCCAGACTGCTGCGGTCCATGGTGGCGGCCATGGTGGTGACTTGCACCGACAGCGAGACATGCGGACCGACCAAAATGACGCGGTAGCGACCTAACCTACGAGCCGACCTTAAGCAGGACATCTAGGCGGAGCGATAGATGTGGTTGGTTTGGCTGTATCGGTGTTTTGAACCCGGGGGTATGACACCAATGAGTAATATGATCGCGTGCTCTCTTCCTGGATGGTGATGCAAGATGACACAAGGATTTATCCTGGTTCGGGCAAAGAAGGCCCTACGTCCAGCGGGGGAGGAGGTTCTTGTATTACTTACACCTAAGTGCTTGTACAGGGGCGAATACAAGCTCAGCGAACGTGGACCGGAGTCCGGACTCGGGTGTGTGTGTGGACTCGTGTGTTGTCTCTTGGAGTTGCGTAACCCCCCGCGCGAGGGCCCCTGGCGTCCCCTTTTATAGAGCAAGAGGAGGCCAGGGTTACACGAGAATGACATGTACAACGCTCGATATGGCGAAGGGTAGGAATCCTGTCTTGTCGAGGCCACTGGAGCCGATGTGGGCGTTGCTACTAAGGCGTCCTTGGGGCGTGTCCTCCATCCCGGGCGCGGACGTGGAGGCGTGGCGATGTGGAAGCCGTACAACACCCATCCCGGCACGTACAGGACACGGCGGGGTCCCTCCGGGTCTTGGGGTACCTGTCCTCTAAGAGCATGAAAGCAGTCAGGGCTCGAGGGGCTCAGAGCCGGCCTCGAGGTGGCATCTACGGGGGGCTCGAGTCCCCGCAGGTATGGGCGAGTTCCGGGGAACCTGGTCGTACAGCGGAAATCCGGGTCTCGAGATGTGACCGGGACGTGCCACAGTGCAGGGTATGGTCGAACAGCGCTGTACTGGTGCCTTTTCACCCATGCTTATGGTGAAAAGGAGGTTTGACTCAGACTCCGGTCCACTGTGGCGCATGCTGCGTCTCAGAGGACGTGACTGGAGTATGTGGGTGTATTAAATGCGCGGTATGGGGCTGGCATCTGATGTCTGCGCCGCTCAAGGGAAGCATAAAGCGTCTCGAGGGATAGGCTGCTGCGCCAGAGAGGCTCGAGGTCCCCGCGTGGGGTCTCGAGGTGCGGTGTTCGGCTGTGGGGGGCTCGAGCCCTATATGCTAGGACTCGAGGTTTTAGTGGAGCGCTCGCCCGAGGCCTGGCTCGGAGGGCTCGGGCGAGACGGAGAACGGGCGCCAGCCCGAGGCCTGGCTCGGAGAACTCGGGCGAGATGGAGAGCGCGCGTTCGCCCGAGGCCTGGCTTGGCGGGCCAGCGTTGTGGGCCTCGAGGGGTTGGTCTCTTTAGGGGGTTAGACTAGTTAGGTTTGTTATTTACCGGTGTTCTAGGTTTAACCTATTTGTTTGCGTTGATTTGGGGTACCCCTTTTGTGGACCCCGACAGTAGCCCCCGAGCCCTTGTTCGAGTGCTTGCACTCGAGCAGGGGCTCCCGACTGGGATCTCGAAGGTTAGCTAACCGGTCTCGAGGGTTTGGTCGTTTTGATTCCGTGGGTGTAGCCCCCGGGGTCACGGGGGAGTGGTTAGAACTCCCTCGTGGGCTTTTTGCGAGTTTTAGTTGCGTTTTTTAGGTTCGGGAGTGTCGAGCCCCCGAGTTTTTAGACCCTCTTTCGTCGAGGGGTGCCAGGCTGAACCGGTCGGCCGGCTCTTCGAGCTGTCCGACATGCCGGTTGCCCTGGCTTGTCATCCCGTGAGTCCTTTCGATCGGATGCGAGGGGGGATGCCTCGTACTACCACGAGCGGGCGAGTATCGAGGTTCCCGGTGAGCTGGTAACGGGGAATCCAAGTGAGACCTCGTGCCCCGTTCGATAGGGGTCGACTGTAGCCCGGAGGCGATCTCATAAAGCATGGGTGCTCAGTCTGCAGGAGTGCCGGGTCCATTCGATAGGGCCCGGTGGCTCGATGCCTCCCTCCGAGGGGATCTCACTGCACGTCGTGCTCCCTGCCTTGGATACACGTGAGGGGCCTCGAGGGCTTGGCCCTCGAGCGATGCCGCGAGTGGCGCCCCTTGGTGTCCCTGACTCGGGTGCTCGAAGCCGGCTGTCGAACCATCTTCGAGGGCCAGCCTTCGCTGCTTCGAGACTTAGGGCCGGGGCCCGTTTTTACCTTCCTGAAGAAGCCTTCGTCACTTGGAATCCTTCTGCCCGTTGGGCGCGCCTTTTTAGGCAGAAACCGTCAGGGAGCGGAGATCGTGGCGCCAGGGCAGCGGTCGTGAAGTTGGAGCGGCGGCCGCGGAGGGCCCCGGTAGTTGAGCGGATGGGATGTTGTCGCGTGTACCTGTCAACTGGCTCGAGATGTGGTTAGGTGGGCGCATTAAATGCATGCGGTTACCTTTTTACGTCGTGGGAGACCCCGCCCGTTGGGGTTTTCCCTTATAAATATCGAAAGAGGGGAAAAGGAACCCTTTACTTTGCCTTTGCCTTCACCGCCGCCGTAGCCTTCACGCGCCCTCTCCCTCGAGCTAGTCGACTAGGGATTTTTCGGCCGCCCGTCCGCTGCTCTGGTCCGCGCCGCCAGCGTCATGGCCGCCCAAACACAAGCGCTGCCAGCTGAAGAATGGAGCCCGACGAAGGTGACGCAGCGCGAGATGGAGTCGCTGGTGGCCCAGGGGCTTCTCCGTCCCAACCCGGAGGAGGGACCCGCTTGGTGGGTTACCCCGTCGGCGGATCACCGGGAGCCGCACCCACCGGAGGGGTACGTGGTGAGCTTCACGCGCTACCACCGCATGGGGCTCGGCGTTCCGCCGAGCCGCTTCATGCGGGCGCTGACCCATCACTATGAGGTGGAGCTGCAACACTTCTCCCCCAACTCGATTTCGCACGCCACCATCTTCGCCGCGGTGTGCGAGGGGTACCTGAAGATCGAGCCGCACTGGGAGATGTTCGTCCACCTCTTTCGGAGCGAGCTCTTCATCAAGGCCCTAAAGCCCAGCGGGAGGCGGCTCGTGCGCATGGGTTCCCTCACCGTCACTGCGAGGACGGGGACCTCGTCGGCCAATGTCCCCCGCGAATACCTCCGCTACAAGCTTTCCTCCATCCAGGCCGGGTGGGACGACCACTGGTTCTACCTGCGGAATGAAGGTGGTCTCCTTCCGCAGTACACCGGCAGGATCCTCACTCAGCGCCCGGAGAAGTGGACCTGGGGGGTCGCGGTGGACAGGCAGCGCTATCTGGTTCCCCTGATGGAGATGATGAAGATGCTGGTGGACGAGAAGAACCTGACCGTTCAGGCGATCATCTGGGCGTTCCACCAGCGAAGGGTCCTTCCGCTGGCGGACCGCCCCCTCCTTATGCACGAGATGGGGCCGAAGGCCCGGCTCGAGGCGCTAAATCGATCGAGGATGGCCGAGGGGAGGCTGCCTCGGAACGAGGGCATCTCGCGGGTGTCGGTCACGATCCAAGGGTCGTTTATCCCCGAGGACACCAACCTGATCGCCATGGCACCCGACAAGGGGTGTCTAGACCTGGTAAGCCTCCCTCGAGCTAAGCCGTCCCGAGCCTCCTCCCCCTTTCTCTTTCTCCGAGCCTGGCACATCCTTCTTGTGCTTCGTCTCGTCACGTTTCTTCTTTTTTGCAGGGGGCGTTTACTTGTCGTGCGTCGAGGCCCCCGGTGAGGGAGGATGCCGCGGATACCCTGGTGAGGCGCCTTTCTGCTCAGAAAGATAAGGAGAGCAAGGATGCCAGAAAGAAGAAAGAGAAAAACAAAAACTTGCGTCGCTTGGCTCGGGAGCAGAGGCTGGCGAAGGCTCGTCGCAACCGGCGACCTGGAGATGAGTCCCCCGAGCTCAGCTCCTCGAGCTCGGAGGAAGAGGACGATGATGATGACGAGAGTGACGACGAGGGGATGGATGCGCGTTTGAGGCGCGCGGGGGTCGTCGACGTCCGGGCTGACCACTCCTCTGTGCAGGAGGGTATACTGGAGGTCCCCCGGCGAGGGGTCGCGCGGGGACGCAGCCGCGGAAGGCGGCGCCGATCCCTGCCTCGTCGGGGGCCCGAGGTCCGTCGAGCTCCATGCGGACGTGCCCCCGGTCGTGAGGAGGGCCCCGAACCCGGAGCGCCTCCGCCACACAGCACCAACGGAGGCCGCCCCTGCATCAGCCCAGGCGGGAGGTCTCGAGAAGGGCCGAGCCTCGAGGGGCAGTGACCACATCGGGAGGGGCTCCGGGTCCGACCGCCGCGGAGCCATCGAGGTCGGGGTCGAGCCCGCGAAGGAGCGGGCGTCAGGAGGAGGCGTCAAGCCCGCACCATCACGAGCGTCGGGGAGGGAGCCCCCGGGCGTCTCGTGACCAGGGGCGTGAGCGTCCCCGGAGTCCATCGCCGCACCGCCACCGGGACACAGAAGCGGACGCGGGAGGGCGCGAGCGCCAGCGCGAGCGCCCAGCGAAGGTCGCGGAGCCCCGCGCCGGGGCAGGCGCCACGACGACAGCAACGAGGGAGGTACGGTCGCCCTCCCTCGATGGGGCGGAAGGAGGGCTCTCCCTCGAGGTCGAGCCACGGGAGGCGTCGGGAGCCCTCCCCTCATCGCCAGCCCTGCGGAGACGGCCCAGGCGCAGGGCTCGAGCCGTGGGGTGGGCTCGAAGCCCCCGAGTGGGTCCGGCGATTACGGGAAGAAGCCCAGCCGCCGCTTTGGGTGAGTAATTTTCTTGGATCTTGTCGGTAGTGAGGCTTTACCTCTTTACTTTTGATGATGCATGCCATCTCTGGTTTCTCAGGGGGAAGCGCTCCTACCAGGAGGTGGACCTTGCTGCGTCCAAGCGGGCCAAGACCTCGAGCCCCGTCGAGGCACAAGCACCTCGAGGTATGGCACCTTCCTCCACTAGAGAGGCTGCTTGGCTGGAGAAGGCTCGAGCTGCCATGGCTCGAGGAGGCCAAATGATCGTCGCGAATCTTGGTGAGGCCGTCGCCATCGACCACAGGGGTCGAGGCATCCTTCCCGCTTCTGATATCACTGTCACCTCGTAGTGCAGGGGCCGCAGCTTACGGCTTCGAGCCCGCCACTACCACTACGCCCACTGAGGCGCTGCCTCCTCCCCCTCCTCCTCCCGCGATGGCGCCAGTTGGGAGCGCCACCCTTCCCCCCACCACAACGGCTGTTCCGGGGGAAGCGCCTGGGGCGAGCACGGCCCCGCCGGTGTCTGGGGCCGAGGAGACTGCGCCCCTCGAGGCCCCGACCGACACGAGCCAGGCTGCGGAGGAGGGAAAGGGGGGAGAGGCGTTGGCGGAGAAGGAGCCGACGGTGGAGGACCTCCTGAACGAGCTGGAGCAGGGGCCGCTCCTCGCCGCGGGCTTGACGATGGTGGAGGCGCCCGAGGCGCCGGCTAGCGCTGACAAGATGCCGGAGGGACGGAGGGAGCCGGGGCCCGTGCCGTCGGGCGGCGGGCCGCAGCTGGGGCAGCTCGGGGCGGAGGAGGATCTGCCCGACATCGAGCTTGACCGACCAGTATGGCCGTTTCCCGACGCGCCGAGCCCGTCCTTGCCATGGTCTCCGTCGAGCAACCGGCCCAGCGGGGGCCCCGCGAGGTGCGGTCCATCTTCCGGGAGGTGGCCGAGCTCATGGCGGAGGCGGAGCGGTCCTGCTCCGAGGAGGCGGGCCGCTCCGCACAGGTGTCGGCCGCCCTCGCGAGGGCTGAGGCGGAGCTTCAAGATCTCCGCGCTGAGCTGAGCCGGAACGCCCAAATGGCGAGCCGGCTCAACGAGGCAGAGGCGGAGGTCCGGGCGGCTCGAGGTGAGGGCTCGATCCAAGGAGGAGGCCGCCGCCTCTCTCGAGGCGTCGAGGAAGGAGGCCGCGGACGCCCGAAGAGGCCACCTCCGCCCGGGCTGAAGTTGAGGCGGCGAAGAAGGAGGCCGCTGACGCCCGAGGCGAGGCTGCCACCGCCCGAACCGCAGCGGAGGCGGCGAGAAAAGAGGCTAAAGATGCTCAACGCGATGCCGCCGCCGCTCGGTCCGCAGCGGAGGCGGCGAAGAAGGGGGCTGAAGACGCCGAGAGCGGTGTCGCCACCGCCCGAGCTGCCGAGGGGGCGGCGCGGCAGGAGGTGATCCGAAAGGATCTGGCCCTCGCGGAGGCGGGCAAGCTGGTCGAGGAGCTTAGGTCCGAGAAGCTCCTCATGCTGGCCGAGAAGCGCAGGCTCGAGCAGCGCGCTGAGGGCCTTACCAGCGACCTCGCCGCACTGGGGCAACATTGCGATGGTGAGGCTTACACCTTGTCCTTGTTTGGGCCTCGAAGTTTTTTGTTACGCCGCAGTCTCACTCTTCCTCGTTCGTTGCGCAGGGGTCGAGAAGACGGTCGAGGAGCTCGCGGGACGAACCAAGCTCTCTGGACCAACTCCAAGACGAGACGATGGTGGCGGAGCTGGCTCGCACTTCCCTCGACCGGCTCGGCTCCATGTGGGGTGTTCCTCCGGTGGCTGCGGCAGAAGGTGCGGTGGCCCGAGGCGACGCCTTGGTCGACGCCTTGTGCTTCCTCGACGTACGCGGCGCGGGACCGTGTCCGGCAAGCTCTCCACCATGGCGTCAAGCAGACGCTCGCGGTCGTCCGCTCCGGCTTCCGCTTCCCGGTCCACGTTGTCGCCAATGGTTTCATCGAGATCGAGGGGAAGGACGAGGAGTGGAACAACCGCCGTGTCGACAAAATCTTGGAGAAGATGGAGAGGCCGGGGACGTCGCTCGCGAAGATCTTCGAGGAGGACGTGCTGCCTCCTGACGCCAGCAGCGGTGTCGAGGACCCTCCTCCCTCTAGCTCGGGTGTCGAGGCTGAGCCCGCCGTGGAAGACCTCGGGGAGGAGTATCATACCGACGAAGATTAGGGCCTGCGTGCCAAATTTGGGCGTCGAGGCCCCTGTAAGAATTTTATGACATGAATGAGGGTCCGTCGAGACCCGTATGTATATATGACTTGTTTGTTTAAAGGAGTTGTTTTCTTCTCAAATGCGTTTGACCACTTCTCTTTGTTGCAAGCTCGAGTTTCTGCTAACTTAGTCTGTGTTCCTCGATACGTCGCGAGCCCCTCGAGGGGAGGCGTAGGTAGGGTACCGTAGCCCGGGGGCGTAGGTGGCCGTCTACGTCGACGCCTCCCAACCCTTGGAGGCTCGAGGTATTTTAGGATTTAGACGTCGCTAGTTCACTCGAGGCACGAGTCGAGACGAGGGTCGAATTTTTGAAAAGAAAACGCACATTTTTTCCGGAGTCTGGGGGGCGGTTACCCCTTGTCAGCCCCCGAGGGAGGCTCGACCCTGAGCAAAGCAGGGTCGAGGCTACCTTAAGATGCTAAGCAAAATGAAAGACAATGCACGAGTTTGTTCATTCATTTGGGCGTGTTTGTACAAAGCAACAAAATGAATGAGGCCTCGAGGCCTTTAAGGGTAGAAGCGACGTAGCTGAGATATGTTCCACGCGTTCGCCAGGATCCTGCCTTGATCGTCGTAGAGCTTGTACGTTCCTGGCTTGAGCACTTCAGCTACGGTGTATGGGCCCTCCCATGGAGGGGTAAGCTTGTGGCGCCCTCGATTATCCTGCAGCCGTCGAAGCACGAGGTCCCCCACCGCCAGGTCCCTCTTGCGCACGTGCTTGTCGTGGTAGCGTCGAAGTGTTTGCTGGTAGCGCGCGGAGTGATGAGCGCCACGTCTCGGGCCTCCTCGAGCTGGTCCTTGGCGTTGGCGAGCCTTTCATCGTTGGTTTGCTCGTTGTAGGCTCGAAGTCGAGGGGAGCCGTATTCGAGGTCCGTAGGCAAGACAGCCTCGGCGCCGTAGGTTAGGAAGAACGGAGTGAACCCGGTGGCTCGGCTCGGCGTAGTCCTGAGGCCCCACAGCACCGAGGGGAGCTCTGCAGCCCACCCCTTTCCGAAGTTTTTGAGGGTCTTGAATAGCCTCGGCTTCAGCCCATGGAGTATCATGCCGTTGGCGCGCTCGACCTGCCCGTTGCATTGAGGGTATGCGACCGAGGCCCAGGTCACGCGAATGCCGTTGTTGTGTCGCAGAAGTTGGTGAACTTTTTGCCCGTGAATTGGGTGCCATTGTCGTGTGTGATGATGACATTAGGCACCCCAAACCGGTACATGATGTCTGCGATGAACTCGACGGCTTTCTCGGAGGTGGGGTCGCCTATGGGCCTGGCCTCGATCCACTTGGTGAATTTGTCGATGGCCACGAGCACATGTGTGTACTTTCCGGTTGTCATCTTGAGGGGACCCACGAGGTCGAGCCCCCAGATGGCAAACGGCCAAGTAATGGGGATCATCTGCAGGGCGTGCGCGGGCTGGTGCGTCTGCTTGGCGTAGAATTGACACCCTGGCATGCTCGGACCAAGCGCTTGGCGTCTCCAATGGCGGTCGGCCAATAGAAGCCCTGACGGAAGGCGTTCCCAACCAGGGTCCTTGGCGCTGCGTGGTGGCCGCAAGCCCCCGAGTGCATGTCGTCGAGGAGCTGCGTCCTTCCTCGAGGGGGATGCAGCGCTGAAGGATCCCGATCGGCTTCGTCGGTACAGCTCCCGTTCGTCGCCGTAGATGACGTAGGTCTTGCCCTTCGAGCGATGCGTCGGGCCTCCGTCTTGTCTTCTGGTAGCACGCCTTGCGTCAGGTAGTCGAGGAAGGGCGTCCGCCAGTCGAGGGGTCGTGATGAAGAAGAGGCGGGTGCGTCGATCTGCATCGCCTCAGCGGATGTCGAGGGGTCATTCCCGAGGGGTGGCGTTGAAGGTCGAGCCCCCGTGTCTAGCTCGAGGGGTGGCGTCGAGGGGCCAGCCCCCGGGCCGATTTTGACGGATGGCTCAAAACGTCCCTCGAGAAGACGTCTGGTGGAACCGTGCGCGCGTGGACGCCAACTTTGCCAGCTCGTCTGCGGCCTCGTTGTACTTTCGAGCTATGTGGTTGAGCTCGAGGCCGTAGAACTTATCTTCTAGCTTGCGCACCTCCCCGCAGTATGCCTCCATCTTGGGATCGATGCAGCTTGAAGCCTTCATAACCTGGTTGATGACGAGCTGCGAGTCTTCTCGAGCGTCGAGGCGTCGGACCCCGAGCTCGAGGGCGATGCGCAGCCCGTTGACGAGGGCCTCGTACTCGGCGACGTTGTTGGAGGCGGGGAAGTGCAAGCGTAGCAGGTAGCGCATGTGGACTCCGAGGGGTGAGATGAAGAGCAGGCCTGCGCCTGCCCCCGTCTTCATGAGGGATCCGTCGAAGTACATGGTCCAGAGCTCGGCTTGAATCTGCGCCGGCGGGAGCTGAGTGTCGGTCCATTCAGCAACGAAGTCTGCCAACGCTTGCGACTTGATGGCTTTTCGCGGGGCGTAGGTGATGGTCTCCCCCATTAGCTCGGCGGACCACTTGGCGATGCGCCCCGTGGCCTCCCGATTGTTGATGATCTCACCGAGGGGGAAGGACGACACCACCGTTACGGGATGAGCGAGGAAGTAGTGCTGGAGCTTGCGCCTCGTGATGATGATGCCGTAGAGCAGCTTCTGGATGTGCGGGTACCGGACCTTGGCCTCGGAGAGCACCTCACTGGTGAAGTACACCGGTCGTTGGACCGGCAATGCATGACCCTCCTCGTGCCTCTCGACGACTATGACCGCGCTGACCACCTGAGTGGTTGCGGCCACATAGAGGAGGAGAGGCTCGGGGGGATCGCCACCTTCGGCTGGTTGCGGAGGCACGAGAATTGGTGCGGAAGTCAGCAACCCCTTCAACTTGGTTAAGGCCTCCTCGGCTTCGACAGTCCACGCAAAGTGTTCCGTCTTCTTCAGCAGGCGGTAGAGGGGTAGTGCTTTTTCCCCTAGCCTCGAGATGAATCTGCTGAGAGCGGCTAGGCAGCCTGTCACTTTCTGCACACCCTTGAGGTCTCGAATTGGGCCCATCCTCGTGACTGCTGAGATTTTTTCGGGGTTGGCCTCGATCCCCCGTTGTGAGACAATGTAGCCAAGTAGCATGCCCGAGGCACACCAAAGACACACTTCTCGGGGTTGAGCTTCACATTCTTGGCCCGGAGGCACTCGAACGTGGTCTCGAGGTCGCTGATGAGGTTCCCGACTTTCTTGGTTTTAACCACGATGTCATCGACGTAGGCCTCGACGGTTTTGCCTATGTGTTCGCCAAAGATATGCTGCATGCAACGTTGGTACGTTGCCCCGGCGTTTCGAAGGCCGAAGGGCATTGTAACGTAGCAATACATACCAAAAGGCGTAACAAAAGAGGTAGCGAGCTCGTCGGATTCTTTCATCCTAATCTGGTGGTAGCCGGAATACGCATCGAGAAATGAAAGTACTTCACACCCCGCAGTGGAATCGACAATCTGATCAATTCTAGGTAAAGGAAATGGAACTTTTGGACATGCTTTATTCAGACCAGTGTAGTCTACACACATCCGCATTTTTCCATTCTTTTTCCTAACTAGTACAGGGTTAGCTAGCCACTCTGGGTGAAATACCTCCTTGATGAACTCGGCCGCCAAAAGCTTGTGCACCTCCTCGTCCGATGATCCTGCGCTTCTCCTCGTCGAAGCGGCGCAGGCGTTGCTTCACCGGTCTGGACCCGGCCTGGATTTCCAAGGCGTGCTCGGCGACTTCCCTCGGTATGCCCGGCATGTCCGAGGGGCCCCACGCAAACATGTCGATGTTCGCGGGAGAAAGTCGACGAGCACTGCTTCCTATTTAGGCTCGAGGCTGGCGCTGACGGCCAGCGTCTTGCCATCGGTCGAGGTGGGTCGACGGGTATCAGCTTTGTGTGCTCCGCCGGCTCGAAGGTGCCAGCGTGGCGCTTCGCTTCAGGGGCCTCCTCGGTGGCCAGGGCGGCTAGGGCCTCGAGCGAGTCGAGCTGGACGTTTGCCTCCCCACGCTCGACGCACTCCACGTCGCAGTGGTACGCGTGCTCGTAGGATGTGTCGACGGTGATGACCCCTTTTGGCCCCGGCATTTTGAGCTTCAAGTACGTGTAGTTGGGAACCGCCATGAACTTGGCGTAGCCTGGCGGCCGATGATGGCGTGGTAGGTCCCTTGGAATCCAACCACCTCGAAGGTGAGCGTCTCCTGGCGGAAGTTAGCCGGCGTGCCAAAGCAAACCGGCAGGTCGATGCGCCCGAGGGGGTGGGCCTTCTTCCCTGGTACGACTCCGTGGAACCCCCCGACGCTGGGTCGGAGCTGACCCTCTGAAATCCCCAGGAGGTCGAGGGTCTCGAGGTATATGATGTTGAGGCTCGAGCCCCCATCCATCAACACCTTGGAGAACCGTACGTCGACGATGACGGGGTCGACGACGAGGGGGTACGCCCCCGGGTTTATGACACGGTCCGGATGGTCGTCACGGTCGAACGTGATCGGCGCATCAGACCAGTCAAGATACCGGGGGGGCTCGTGGCCGAGTGCAAAGATCTCCCGGCGCTCCTTCTTTCTTTCTCGAGCTGAGAGCCCGACGGTCGCCCCCCGTAGATCATGTAGCAGTCGCGCACCGGGGGGAAGTTGCCGTCCGCGTCCCCACCGCCGCGCCGATTGTTATCCTTGCCCTTAGGCGCGTCTCTTTCTTATCGCCGAGCTTGGAGTAGTAGCCTTTCAACAGTCGGCAGTCCTTTAACTTGTGATTTACGGGGGCCCTGTGATAAGTGCAGGGGACCTCGAGCATCTGGTCGAAAACAGCCCCGTCAGGGGCGCCTCGGGGGCTTCTTAGGCTCGAGGGCGCCTGCGAGCACCTCTTCGTCGTCGTCGTCATGGCGTCGCGCTTCGCCTTCGACCTTTGCGTTTGTTCTTCTTCTTTTTGTTGCTGTTATTGTTGTCGTTCTTGGCGTCGTTGCCCTTGTTCGAGCCCTCCGGCGCGGTCACCGCCTTACCTTTGTCCGTGGAACGGCCAAAGAAGGCCCCCACTGCCTCGTCGCCTGAGGCAAAGCTGGTGACACGATCCATCAGGTCCTCGACCGTCCTGGGACGGTAGCGTCCTAGCTCATGAACTAGCTCTTGGCATGTCGTGCCCGCGAGGAACGCTGAGATGACGTCCTCATCAGGCACGTGGGGGAGCTCGAGGCGCTGCTTCGAGAAATCGTCGAGCAAAGTCGCGGAGGGGCTCGTCCGCCGCCTGCCTGCAACGCCGTAGGTCCCAGGGGTTGCCTGGGCGCACGCAAGTCCCTTGAAATTCCCGTCGAAGACCCTGACTAGGTCGGCCCAGTCGTCGATCCGATCCGGCGGGAGCCCCTCGAGCCACCGGCGGGCGGTGTCCGAGAGGTAAAGTGGGAGTTGGCGTATGATCACACGGTCGTCGTTCTTCGCTCCGCCCAGTTGGCAGCCTAGGCGGAAGTCCGAGAGCCAGAGCTTGGGCTCGACCTCCCCGTCATACTTCACGATGTTGGTCGGTGGTCGGAAGCGGTCGGGGAGGGTTGAGCTGCGGATGGCCCGGCTGAAGACTCTGGGGCCCGGGGGCTCGAGGACTTGCCGGTCCTCGTCACTGTCGTAGCGCCCCCCCTCGATGGGCGCTATAGCCACGCTCTTGGGCCCCCTTGTCCTTGCGCCGTCGGTTGATGTCGTTGCGGGCGTCATTGGGGTCTCGAGGTGGCCGGTTGTCGATGATCCGTTCGCGGACTGGCCTAGCTCGAGAGGCGTCCGGCTGGTGGACGGATGCCTCGCGCTCGTTGCGGGGCGTGTCCGCCGGCTTCCCGAGGCTGCTCCGCGCCGGCGTGACGCCGAGCTCTCGGCCTGCTGCACAGCGGCTGTCTCGAGGAGGTTCTTCATTTCCCCGCATGCGCCTGGCGTCAGGGTTGGAGACGGCGGGTAGATCGCGGAGCAACATGGCGGCTATGACCACGTTCTGCCCGGCTCGCGGGAAGCGTACCTCGGGGTGTGCTGGTGCCCCGTCCTCGAGGATCCGCCGGTGGACCTCTCGAGCCCGACCTCGAGCTCCGGCTCCTCGGGGCTAGGGTGGTTCCTGCATCAGAGTTTGTCGGAGCTGCAGCAGGTGTCGCCGTTCTTCCTCGGCTTTGGTGATTGCCTCCTGCACCTGCGCGAGTTGCGCCGCCCGGCCGTCGTCGTGCGGAGGCGGTGCAGCCGGTGCTGGAGGTTCGTTCCTCCCCTGAACACGTGATCCGCCTGCCGCGGCCACGTCGCTGGGGTCTTCTAGATCGAGCGCCGGCCTGCCGTCGTCGCCCTCGTCCTCGGTATCGCATACGACCCCCTCGAGTTGGAAGCACTCCCTGGTGGGATCCCAGAGGTCGGGGTCGTGGTAGTCGTATTCGTCGGAGTGGAGTCGGAGTGTTGACGACGTGCCGCCTTGGCAGATGCTGGGACCGCAGCTCGCGGTACCATTCTCCGACGGTGGCTCGCCGGGGTGGCTCGATGGCTCGTGAGAAGCCGCGGTCGACGTGCGCGGGGTGGACGATCTCCAGGTTGGCCATGGCCTGCAGTAGCACGCCCAGGCGCCCTCCTGCTCTGCCGGCGGTCGGTCCCGACGGCGCTCGTTGAGCTGGCGGGCGTAGGCTGCTGCGGAGTTGTCGAGGCCGAACGGGAACCGCCGGCGTCGAGCGCGGTACACCCCGTGCGGGAGGAGGCTGGGTGGCGTCAACGGTGCGCGGCTCGGAGGCCTCTGGCCTGGCTCCTGGTTCGTGCGCATGATGAACGCGAAGTCGCTGGGTGGGCGCGAGCGCGCCTGGAAGTCTCCGGCCGTGCGCCGGGCAGGCTCCTTTCGGGAACTCCGCGCCGGCCACGGGGAAGTGGGTGTACGCCGCTGGCACCGCCTGTGCCTGGCGACGATGGTGATGACGGCACCACTCACGGGGTGGCGACGCGTGGTGGTGTGGGCGACGTGCCACACTCCTCGCACAGGGTGGCGTGACACGCCCTCCACTCGGGCCCTCCGTGGAGAGCAAGGTCAGCTCGTTGCCGTTGTCGGTGGCCAGGAACTCGAGGCTCCCGAACCAGATGACAGCACCGGCAGAGAACGAAGGAGTCGAAGCAACCATCCAGGAAACAGCGAGAAACCGACTCGACACGCGAAGGCCCCTACCTGGCGCGCCAACTGTCGGTGTTTCGAACCCGGGGGTATGACACCAACGAGTAATATGATCGCGTGCTCTTCTACCTGGAGTGATGCAAGATGACACAAGGATTTATCCTGGTTCGGGCAAAGAAGGCCCTACGTCCAGCGGGGGAGGAGGTTCTTGTATTACTTGCACCTAAGTGCTTGTACAGGGGCGAATACAAGCTCAGCGAGTGTGGACCGGAGTCCGGATTCGGATGTGTGTGTGTGGACTCGTGTGTTGTCTCTTGGAGTTGTGTAACCCCCCCGCGCGAGGGCCCCTGGCGTCCCCTTTTATAGAGCAAGAGGAGACCAGGGTTACACGAGAATGACATGTACAGCGCTCGATACGGGGTAGGGTAGGAATCCTGTCTTGTCGGGGCCACTGGAGCCGATGTGGGCGTTGCTGTTGAGGCGTCCTTGGGGCGTGGCCTCCATCCCGGGCGTGGACGTGGAGGCGTGGCGATGTGGAAGCCGTACAACACCCATCTCGGCACGTACAGGACACGGCGGGGTCCCTCCGGGTCTTGGGGTACCTGTCCTCTAAGAGCATGAAAGCAGTCAGGGCTCGAGGGGCTCAGAGCCGGCCTCGAGGTGGCGCCTACGGGGGGCTCGAGTCCCCGCAAGTATGGGCGAGTTCCGGGGAACCTGGTCGTACAGCGGAAATCCGGGTCTCGAGATGTGACCGGGACGTGCCACAGTGCAGGGTATGGTCGAACAGCGCTGTACTGGTGCCTTTTCACCCATGCTTATGGTGAAAAGGAGGTTTGACTTAGACTCCGGTCCACTGTGGCGCATGCTGCGTCTCAGAGGACGTGACTGGAGTAGGTGGGTGTATTAAATGCGCGGTATGGGGCTGGCATCCGATGTCTGCGCCGCTCGAGGGAAGCATAAAACGTCTCGAGGGATAGGCTGCTGCGCCAGAGAGGCTCGAGGTCCCCGCGTGGGGTCTCGAGGTGCGGTGTTCGGCTGTGGGGGGCTCGAGCCCTATATGCTAGGACTCGAGGTTTTAGTGGAGCGCTCGCCCGGGCCTGGCTCGGAGGGCTCGGGCGAGACGGAGAACGGGCGCCAGCCCGAGGCCTGGCTCGGAGAACTCGGGCGAGACGGAGAGCGCGCGTTCGCCCGAGGCCTGGCTTGGCGGGCCAGCGTTGTGGGCCTCGAGGGGTTGGTCTCTTTAGGGGGTTAGACTAGTTAGGTTTGTTATTTACCGGTGTTCTAGGTTTAACCTATTTGTTTGCGTTGATTGGGGGTACCCCTTTTGTGGACCCCCGACAGGCTGGAAAGGCCCCGAGCTCACCTGCCAAGAGCAAGCTTGAGCTTGGCGGTGTCTGACCGACAGAGAGGAAGACGGTGGTGGCTAGAGAGATTGGGAGCTCTAGCGCTTGAATTTTGGTCTGGGAGTGACGTTAGGATGAGGCGGATCGATTCTGGAGACGGTGAGGGCAGCGACACAGCGACCGCGAACACATAGCTCGCCGGAGCTTGACCGAGAAACAGAGGAAGAAGAAACTGAGGTGGCAGTCGCAGGCGATGGAAGGACCAGAGGCTATTCAGGGCTCGCCACCGCGCTACGTGAAGCAGACAGGCAGCTAGGCGCGTGGCCGGACACGCAGTGCGGCACGAAGACGGCAAGGCCACGGCGGCGGCGCACGCGGCGGCTTGCTCTGTTTCTGGCAGATGCAACTCCCCTCCTGTAGCTACAGGAGCAAATTTTCCCCTTTCTAATTAGTCCAGATATTTGCACTACACGGCAAAAACTCCCAGAATAAAAGTTGCTCCAAATTTTGTGCTTTATAAAGTTGCTTAATGAAGCAAGGTCAAATTCTACTTAGATTTTGAAATAGAGTTCAAATTCAAATTTGAACCAAACTGAGTTTCAAAATTACTTTTGATTTTTCAAAAGAACATCAAATTCTACCAACATGAAAATTACTATATTTGACATCCTTTACAACTTTGTTTAAAGGTCTAGGTTCAAAATCCAAATAGTTTAAAAGTGTAGTTCAAAAACAAATTCTAGAGTTTGAAAGATTTCAATTTTATTCAAGTTTTTGTACAGAAACTTTGAAAACTTTATATACCAAAGTTGTCCCTTTCATCACAACCTACAACTTTGCTTTTTGAATCATACCCAAAACAGGCTTAGATTTTGAGTTATAACAAAAGGGATAAAAAGAGGTTTTGAAAACTAGAGTTTATCCCCCTTTGCCAACATTTCCCCCTTTTAAGGTTTTACAAATTTTTCTCTACTAACCTTCACCACACAATACTACACTCAAACAAGGTTAGTGAAAGGACCTTAATATCGCCAAGGAGGCCTAGAGGGGGGGTGAATAGGCCTGTCAAAACTCAAAACTCAATTTAATCAGTAGATAGATCAGCACTGCCGATCCTGAGATCAGCACTGCCGATCTGGGAAAAAGTGAAACTGAGTTTCGTGGGTATGAGAAGAAATGTTGCACAGGCAGAGGATAAGCTTCCTGCAGGGTTAGACAGTTCACAGATATGCCAGAAATCGAAAGCACAAGTATAAGGCACTAGATCAAACCCTAACCCTAGAAATCACTTCAAGAATGGAATGTAAACCAAAGCACAAGGTGACACAATGATTTATCCCGTGGTTCAGCTCGCCACAAAGGCTTGCCTAAGTCCACGTTGTTGAGGTATGCCACAAAGGCTCAAGCTCACCACTTAGGTTTGCCCTTCCTCGTTCTCAAGTCAAGAGAGTGAACTCTTGAGGTGAGGGGTGATTTCTTAGCTGCAAGAAGGTGGTTACAAACCTCCCAAGGCTGCCACAAACGTTGGCAAGCTCAAGGGCAACGCCTAGCCGGCTAGGAGCAAGCTCCAAGAGTAATAAACCCTAGAACCTCCGCCAAACGTGAACCAATGCTCTTGAGACTTTGGGAATCAATGGATCTGCTCTCTAATCGAGTTTTGTTGCCCTCTCTTTCAAGTTTTAGTGGTTGGAATGGGAGATCCACTTGAAAGCTTTGGGAGCAACAATGGAGGAGTGAGAGAGAGAGAGGGGGCTCTTCAAACGGTCAGATCCCGAGCTGGAAGAAGCACTGGTGTAACTGGGCCGTTTTGGGCTTTCTGGAAAGGTATATATATAGTCTGTGTTCGAACGGTCCGATTATGATCGGCACTGTCGACCATAATGGTCGGCACTGCCGACCACCCAAATTAGTCAAATCAAGGTGAAACCTGTGGGGTTAGAAAGGTGGTTGGAAGTATATCTTTCTGGCAAAGATTGAGCATTGGTATCACAATTTGACTGTGGGTGCTAGAATCCCTCTTAATAGTACGGCATACCTATACTCAAGAATAAGAGAATATAAACAATTAACCACTTGAGTCTTCAGTATCTTCATATGCCATTTCTTCTCAATGTCACTTCATAGGGGTTGCAACCAATTGCAATTTTCTTATCTCTTCGAGCAAACATCCCTTGAGCATGTGACTTGAACCATCTCTCATATGTGAGTTCAACTTCATGGCTTCAAGTCACTATCACTAATGATTTGATCCTCAACATAACATGACTCCTCATAGCTTGATTAGTAACTCAATGTAAGTACTCTCTTCTTCACCTTAGCCATAGTACCTCGGTCTCCTTGACCTTCACCTTTGCTTAGTACCTCGAAGCCCTTTCCTTGCTATCTTCACCCTATCAAGCCATACTCAAGTCACATCATATTAAGTATCCATTGAAAACCATTTCTTCAATATTGTGATCCTTGCTTGAACATCTTATAGATATTAATGTTGAGATCAATCAAGCTTCACACAGAAACAAATATGGATCATCATTAATATGGTCAAGCCAATTCACGGTTCCTTATATCCTCTCCATTTTGGCTTGACACTCAACACTTACTTCAATCTCCATCTTCATACTTCTAGCTTGATCAAATCAATGCAAAGTGATTCTCCAAATATTTATCCATACAAGCAAACCAATGTAGAGATGACATATATCCAATATGAGTTTAAGTCTTTGTCATTGACCTTTGCTTGACATTAACTCACTTATGCATTCTTGATTCATTCTTCAACCTTGATCAAAGCTAGTTCACTATCAAACTCATCTTGCTCATGAAAAGCAACCCATTGTGAGACCATTCCAAAATCATCAATCTATGTCTCACTT
The DNA here is from genome assembly GCA_009763385.1 of Coix lacryma-jobi var. lacryma-jobi. NCBI lineage: Eukaryota > Viridiplantae > Streptophyta > Magnoliopsida > Poales > Poaceae > Coix > Coix lacryma-jobi. The sequence goes on along the minus strand of CM019831.1, from coordinate 9,219,404 downwards.
GTCATTTGTCAAATATGCTTGCTTTCTCATGATGTCATGATATCCCACAACATAGAAGCCATATCATCAACTCTATTTGCATTGTTGTCTTTTACTTGAACAAGATTGTTTCCATGATCTTCCAATACAATAATACATAATTTTGGCCTTCATTTCAGCACTATGTGGAATACCATCAAGTTTGCATTTCTAGTTGAACCTTGGATACACTTAGCAAACTTGTTAGACCTTTAATTATATTGTCACTCAGTTCACCAAAACCCACTAAGGGCTAGATGCACTTACAGTTAGAGAATCAAACATAAAGTCACTCATAATGCCATAATAAAACTTATTTTAGTTCATCCCATACATATTTGCTACATGTGTGGGTAATAATGACAATGTAAATGTAACCCGTAGACTGACTTTCTGGAATGTGTGGGTAAAAAAATGGATTGTAACTGAATTTTGTACGGATGATCAACCCCATTGTTTACCCGCCCACTAAGCTCATATCTCTATTGCACGTACTAACTACTAACACCTACCATCTCATGTTTACATTAAAAAAAACCACTGGGAAAACAGCATCTCACCTATTTTATTTTGAAAATGAGAAAAAGGGCTGCGTCCCTTAAAATATGAAAACTGCCAAATACATTGAACAAGGCCTACTACAGCGCTAAAATTATGAAAACAACCATGGTGCTCCACCTCAATATCGTGAGAAGAAAACACTTGAAATAAAAAAAAAAAAAAGAGATTCTGAAGAAAATACACTAATTACAAAGTAAAAAGAAAAGAGATAGTGCTTGCCGTTTGTTCTGTTGTGATGTTCGTAGTGTCTATAACGGCTTGTGAACTAGCGATCTTCTGCTAAACTGTACGGAGGCAGTGCCTTAGGCCCATGGGCTGGAAGCAGCGGGAGTAAACCTTTTTTTTTTTAACTTTCGGTACTTATTAGAGCTGTACAGGCTGAACTGGGTCAGAACGTTTTGGTTGCCAACCTGAGTCAGGGCCACCAAGTGGGCCTTTTCTTATGATGGGCCTCAGCTAGGCAAAGCACCCGGTCCATCTTATGATGGGCATTGTCTGGTAATATAAATAATAATATCCCCCTCTAAAAAATCCCGACTGCATCGCCCCGTGCCTCTCTCAGACTCCGCAGGGCGCCGCCTCTTCCTCTCTTCCTCTTCCCCTTTGGCCTTTGCTAGGTCATCGTCGTCCGCACTCGCCGGCGGCGAGGGCAGCAGGTACGTCAATACTCCTTTTTTTTATTCCCCAACAAAAAGTAAAGTATACAAGTAATTTCCAATATCCTTTTGCACAGTCATGGATTAAGTTCGATTTCGGGTCGCTTTCGCGTCAAGGGGATTCGACTCCGGCGCGGAGTTCGCGTTGAAATCAATCTTCCAGCTCGGTGCAGGCTGCGAGCTATATATATCCCCCGATTGGTCCTGATTTTCGCCCAACCTGAATTGATTTGACTGTTTGATTTGCAGGGTGTCGCGACTCGCGAGAGATCCGGGGCGGGGATCCATCGACAAGTTAAAGTTTGGCTGTAGGCAAGAGACGAGAGAGCAATTTCAATGGCAGCCTCTTCGAGCAAGTGCACGCCTGAGGAGATGGAGAAAGCTCTGGCTGACCTACATGACATTTACGAGCGGATCCCGGACGAGTGCAAGTTTTACCACACCGAAGCAGAAGCGTGGGCCAAGAAAATGAAGGAGAGGGAGGAAAAGGAGAAGAAGAAGCTCTGCGTGATGCCACAAGATCGGCTGCAGTTTATCCTCAACTACAAGTGCAGACATATAGATGAGCACAAAGCCCTTGCGGCGCTAGAGGAGGAGGACAAGGAGCAGTACAAGGACCTGAGAACCTTGTTCACGATTTGTGATATGTTTACCAGGCAGCATCATGACTTTATGATGTCATACCAGGAGAAGGTTAGGCATGAGTATGAGACCAAGGGTTATGCTACATGGGAAGTCGCGGACCACGACGAGGAGGAAGAAGAGGTTGGGGCACATCAAAGGTTTCGAGGTGTCGAGGAGGAAGAAGAGGTTGTGGCACATCAAAGGTTTCGAGGTGGCGGTGGACGGCGGAGGCATCGCCCTGGTGTCACCAAGAGCGGCAGAGGGGGAGTGGTCAAAAGACTAAACTGAGCCTGTAAACATGTGTTCAAAACAGCTGAAAACCAGGTGACAGTTTTTGAAATATCTCAAACCAAATGCTAGAGGAGGTTTTGCTCTATGGCCTTGCAAAATTTTAAGATAAAATAAAGCTTCGATTTCGCTTTTAAGGTATATTAGTAAACGTGCCCGTGCGTTGCAACAGGATTTGTATCTTGTGCCATTTGTTTTAAATTCGTTTTAGAATCAGACTCTGTACATTGAGAGCAGGTACAATAATACATGTCAGCTTGGCTTATAGCCAAGCCACATCAGCAAAATCCTAGGTGGAAGAGAGAGAAAAGAGGAGAGAGAGTAAATTAGTCGACTCTTTCGTCGACCGCTCATCACGCAAGCCAAGGCACCAAGCGCCGAGCACGCACCTAGGTTGGCGCAAAGCTAGACGTCTCTGCACATGTTTGTGGACCCATAACCACATTTGGCCAATGACCAGCCTGGGTCATGCCGCATAAAAAAAGAATAAACACTAGTGCTGGGTCCTGCATAAATAAAAAATATATCTTTAGAATTGTGATGAGACTAGTTATTGTATGAGTGGTCTCTTAAGCTAGTCTTCAAATGACATGGTTTGGCTATTAGCTAAGCTTATTGGCCTTGCTCTGATTGGACATATGCTATCTAATTTGCATGAGTAGAGCTCATGAGTTTTAGGCAGTTAAATAATTACGATTTTAATCTCTTACCTAAGAAACACAGAATGACTTATAATTGCAACAGAGAGATTATTAACATAATGTTCTAATCAGCAATTATGATAAATCCAATGCTACAGATTCCCATTCTCAGCAGGGCCTCTTTTTGAAAAAAAAAAACTGGGAGACAAAGATATGGGAGAGAACCCCCACTCTACCTCGTATATATGAAAAAATACAATAAAATATATAAGTGCATATGAATTATTAAATAATTATTAGACGCAAGAGTTGTCTGTAACTTGCAAATTAAGCATTTTATTAAAAAAATGTGTTGTATGTTGCAAATCGTACTATCAGTAGCATGTACAATCTTGAAAAAATGAAAATGAAATTAAATGTAGTATATAGGTCGGAAACAAGCGTACATTTCCTTACCAATAAAAAAACAATGCTTAGCCAAAGGGATATAGATATAGGTTAAGCCTGTATTCATCTCTAAATAAATTTTATTTAAAACATTTGAAAAACTAGCCATCTAGTCATCATCCGGATAAAAGACGTGGGCTAGAAAAAACACGGCGTGCACTATACGGGTACTGCATACATAGTGTCCTAGATTTATCCGTTATAGCTATGACGTGGCTTCACAGTGCACACTGAGCGCAACCCTGAGCCCAACTCAGAAGGGCCTCGGCACCATTATCAGCGCCGCAGTCATATAACATAAAGGGTCTATTTAACAGGTACGAAAACAAGTTGAGCTCTAGCTCTTCCTGAAAAACCATTCTAAAAATCATTTGGCAAAATAACTTCTTCAGGCTATTGAAATTGAGAAAATGTTGTTAATACCCTCCTCTTTTTTACATATATTTTTTCTTTTTTATTTGTCCCTCTCTATTTCTCTACCTTATCCTTATCCTGTCCACAAGCACCACATTTTCTTCAGGCGCACCCGCATTGCTCGAAGGGGCGGACATCCGCGTCACCACTGCCAGCCTGAGTGCCCGACGGCCTCCACCGCCCCTCCCCATGTCGTCTCGGAGGGACATCCCTGCACCAGCCTCCGCTCCTCCCAGCGTCGGCCTTGCCCGTTCCCAATGCGGCCGCGCCTAGCCTCCTCTGCTACTCTAGTGCTGTTCCTCATGCCTTCCTCTCTGTGGCGGCCTCCTTGCCCCTCACGGTCTCGTCGCTTCTAGCGCCGTGCAGAGGCATTTCTCCTCGTCCTCAGGGCAAATCTAGCAACGAGATCTACCACTACCCAGCCGACAAGAGCACCGTCATTGCCTCGTACGCCTTGCTGCCACCATGGTGACCTTTGCTGCTTCCGCGACGGACCTGCTAGCCTCCGATATCGCCGACTTTCTATTACGATGCTTCATTTTTTTTGTTGGTGTATCACGTTATTTATGGTGGTTGTTTTTCTCGATTTCTATTTGGATTCGACTATGTGTTTAAGTTTCAATTTGGATTTGGATTCTTTATTGATGAAACATCAGGTGACCACAAATATGTGGAGTATGAGGTGGTTAGTTTTCGTCAGTTTCGATTTTGATTTATTTGGATCTTGAGACGATCTTGATTCACGATGGGAAAGAATGTATGAATTATGGATTTGAGTTGGATCTTTTATTTATGGATGTGAGAGACGTATATCTGTATGACAGTTTGGTTGGAACCCTTCTCGGACAAAGAACGGAGACCGAGCGGCAGACGGTAACAAAAACCGTGATAAAAGCATGGTACGCCGAAGGCTAGACCAAAAAAAATAACCAGACCAAAAAAATTGGCTCATTTTTATTATTATAGGTATAGATATAGATATAGATTATGAGAAGAAATAAGACACGCTGCACTCTGAGAGACAAATTATTAGAAGAAACATTACATAAGGTGCTTACTTAAAGAATAAGTTATTATACAACTAATATATATGATTTAGGAATGCTGGAACCTAAAAGAAAAAATGAAATAATGAAACTCAAAACCCATTAAACTGAAACTGAAACTAAAATAAACATTAAAATATTTAAAAAATATTGAAATCAGCTAATACACAGGATTTAGGAAGATATTCAAACCTGAACAGGAAATTGAATCACTGAAGATAGCTACCCGAGACTAAAACTGAAAATAACAACAAAAAAGTAAAACAGAAGTTGATAAATAAAAACTGAAAACTAAAGTAGATACAATGAAGAAACAGGAAAAAATAATAAAACACAAATTACAGGAACTGAAATCGAAATTGACAGCTAGAAAATCAAAAGAACAGAAAACCAAAGAACACAATGAAAAAAGTTAACTGAAATTGCCAGGAATAAAACTGAAAATGATAATCAGAAAATGAAAACTTAAGAAAAACAATGAAAACCAAAGGTAATAAAGAAATAAAGAAGGATAAAAAATGAAAAGAAAAACTCAAAACTCAAAAAACAAAAACTAAATAAAATTAAGAGTAGCAGGTAGCAGGAGAGACAAGCAACCTGCAAGAGCAAGTACAGTTGAGGCGCGCCGTTGAACGCTCACAAAATTTGTTCGATGTGTGCACCACCATGTTGTCTCGGAATTTTTAAGCACGAAAACATTTTTCAAACTGAGCAGCTAGCAGCTAAAAATAGAGCAAGCTTACAGCTCACGTGAATGTGAATTTAAACGAAGCAGGCCAAGTGCGGCAGGCTCAGGAGGGCCCAATGGCACGTAGGCCAAGCTGCGTGCCGTCGCTCCCTACACCAGGAGCGACGCCGCGCGCCTTAAACTTTGCGGTTTTATAAGGAGTAGATATGGTCTTATCTTGTTGCAAAAACAACGTGTTACTATTCTTATATCGCTTTAGAGAGTTTTCCGTAGATTAGGCCAAACTATCATAGGCCAATTATGAAATTTACTTAGACCCAATTTGGTCGTCAACAAAGAGGTCATAGTAATATATTCACTAGTATAGAGAAAAGATTTCGGTTCAACACATTAGTCTCGGTTAGAATTAGCTCTGGGTCCAATTTTTTTGAGGCATCAGAGGACCTTAATTTAGTCCAGGTTGATAACACCAACCGAGACTAAATAGCTATATCCCGTTCGGTAACATCAATCGGGACTAATGTAGACCCTTCCTGGTTGATAACAAGCCACATGTGGAGGTGCTGGTCTCATTCACAACTGAATGATTGTGTAGCATACACTTAGGTTATTACTACCTTTAGCCAGTACTTAGTGGTGTGGATGTTGGGAGCTTTAGCTAGTACTGGTGGTGTGGGGGACTGTTATGTTGATGTCAACCATAAATGTTTGGACATCTTATGTATTTATACGTTGATGCAAACAAGAGATCTTTGGATGTAATGGATTTATGTTAGACTAATCTATCTATATATCCATGACTGTGTATTGTATTTATTTCGATATATTTCCATGATTCTATTTATATATATATAATATATTAAATAGATTTGTATTTATTAAATATATTTGTATTTAGTTATATATAAATCTATAGGTGATACTTTTTTTGGCGATTTAACACCGACTGGAAAAAAAAATCTTCTGATGTTCTCCGTCGTCAGGAAAATTAGCATCGTCAAAAAATTGCATTTTCTCTGATGGCCACAAGTTGACAGGGAAAATCCAACACCGACAGGGGAAGAAACTATTTTTTAACGGTTTGACAACCGCCAGGGTATTTGTTCTTATATCCTGTGGGTATTACACCAACAAGAAAATCATTTTCTCTGTTAGTATGCTACGACTTTTTTGGCGGTTGTGACCGACCGAGAAAGGATTTTAGTCCTGACGGTTTCTAATTTCTTGCCAGTACAACACCGTTAGGCAAATCAAAATTTATTTCCCTCACGATTTACTGTCAGAATTATTAATTTCCCTGTTGCGCTAGCAGTGACGGTTATTCCCTCATAGTGTACCATCAGAAAAGTAGAATTTTAATTTGTTTTTTTTCCTATTTTCCTAACTATAAATGCATCGGCAGAGAATTTCAGCTTTCCAGTAATATCGGGACCGTCCAATACAACTAGATGCCATGACTCGGGCGAGTGGATTACGAAGCTCGTTTGTGCCATGATGGGTGCGGGGCGAGCACGGGTGGCTTTGTTTATTTTTTCTACTTATCTCTATAACTAAAAAAAATTACGGATTGATATGGATTCACCCCGACCTCTCACCCACCCGGCGATTCCACGCACCCACGCCGAACCCCACTCGTGCCCCACCACTATTTTCGTAAATAAATCATCTACCGGTGAAACTAACCATGATATCTCTCCCTTCTATAGAAATAACCGTGACCACGACCAGGTCTCCGCTATCAACGTCGCGGCTGCCGCCGCATCCTGCTGCTACGCCACGCCCACGTCTCTGTCACCGCCGCCAACCTCGGACGAGAGCCCTCCACGCCACCGGACGCTGCCGCCGCAGACGCCGGTGGCCTAGACAGATCATCGATCGACACCGCCAGCCCACGACCGCGACGTCCGGCCGCCAGACTCCGCCGTCGACGCCGCACCACCACGTCTTCTCCACCACGGGTGGGAGTTCGCGCTGCCTCTTCAGCGAAACGACGGCGTCTTTCAGCCTAGGCTGCGTCACTGGCATCGACGCGCCGTCACCACGGTTTCCATCCTCCCCAGGCCCTGAGCCCATGATGCCGAGCTGCATCACCGTCGAAGCCGTACCCAAGCCAAGCAGCGGACATCGTGACGGTTCCATCCTTGTCTATGATTCCCTCTTCACTGGCGAGGTCCATAGGATCCAGCGGCCCTGTGCTCCATAAGGTGATTGCAGTGCATCTCATTTCCACTGGTTAGAGACATTTGGATTCTCTGTCCTATCACTCCACTGTCCATTGAACAGAGATGAAAGGAGACTGCAACGAAGTTTCAGAAATACATTTGACTCAATGGTGAGATGACTAAGACTAACAATTCTTGATTGCTGGGAGATCATATTGTGTATTGTACCTATTTAGATTGTTTTCACATTCTGTTAGAGTAGGCGTGTTTGGTGGAGGGCCACCGCTACTTTGTCAAGCAAGTGGGTTTCACATTGTCCTCTTAGGTTGTTCTGAACTTCTGATGCAAGGGTCTCAAAGTTGTATTTTGCCAGCTATTGAGGAATTTGTACTGCAGATGCAGCTAAGTTGTGGCTACGCCTCGGATCAAGGCCTTCAGGAGTTCAGGCTTTTAAATCTCCACTGCTGCAGGAGTCAGGCTTTTAAATCTCCACTGATGCAAGGGTCTCAATTTGATTTTGGGTACAGTCTCTGAATTTATGTACAACCTCTGAATTTAGTTGCAATTAGCTTATGTGCAGTATTGAGCTAAATTTAGTTGCAATGAGCTTATGTGTTGTCTTGAGCTTACTTGCAATACTTTCATTCATTTTAACCAAACATATGTATAGTCCTTGCAGTACTATTAATCCTCTGTAAATCACCTGCCAACACTATTAATTTTTTGCAACCTTCAACTGGTGAACATCCAGCCCCTTCTAAGAGTCTGGTTCCTAGATGTTCCAGGATCATCCTACATTTAGCAAAAACTAAGGTTTGTATCAGTTAGACTTTCATCTAGGAACTCAAATTTCGGTTTCACATGTAGTGTGCTTCTGAACTCAGTCATGCATTGACCATGCATTGTACGTTCATCCTTTCCATGCCACTTAGGGCCTGTTTGGTTAGCCTCGTCTAAAGTTTAGTCACTAAAGTTAGTCCCCAAAGTATCAAACACCCCACTAAAGTTTAGGGGCCTTTAGTCATGAAAGAGTAGTTAAAAGTGACTAAACTTTAGTGCTCTTTAGTCATTATAACCAAACTGGGGGTCACTAAACTTTTGGAGAGTCACTAAACTTTAGGGATACTAAATTTTAGAGGGTGGAACCAAACAGATCCTTAGTCTTCCCATCCAATAACCAACTATTTTTTCTTAGTTTTTAGACATAGCCCATACTCTGAATTCCATTAATTTGTTCAATACATAAATGACTAACAATTTTTGTATGTGACCCAACTTTCAGGAGCTAACTGTGGCTTTCATAACACAAAAAATTAGCTGTCAGGATACTACACATGTTCAACCACTAGCACTTATCTTGATTTGTCAGACAAAAAATAGGGCGGCATTATTGTTATTACTTAACTGGTTGCCATTTTAGGAAACATCATTATATTATTATTATATCTAGGAAGCATTATTATCATTATTATTATTACTTTGTAAAGTACGTGATGTGTCCATGGTCCAACCAATCTGGTTAATCTATTTGCCATTCAGCTATGTATAGACCAGTAATGCTCCAATATCATGTAGAGCTATGCACATAGGCTATTTTCATGCGTAATCTATTCTCACCATCTGTTTACTAGCTGACTATCACCTGAATGTGTATATTTTCTAGCAACTGCTTGTTTCGCTGCATAGTTAGCTGAAAAAGATGTTGTAGATGACCATGCAACACCGTTTCAATGCATTGTGGGTAGTGAAAATAGATTCAACTGCAATCCTGGTATATTAGAAGATCAAATTTATTCACAAGGTTCCACTGGTTTAGTTGCGGTAATCACAATGTCCCACTGGTTTAGTTGCGGATATAACCAACAACGATGGTTCACGTAAGAGGAAGTTAACAGAAGAGCAAATCATGGCCCGTCGCACAAGAAGCAGGACAACATATGCAAAACATGACACCTGATCAAAGGCAAACATAGGCTCGAGCAATAGAGGCTCAATAACACATGTTCATATATATATTATCGCGATATTATGTGTTTCCGTTACAATACACGGGCATTTAGCTAGTTATATTAATAATCTATGTCAGCTCGAGCAATAATAATCTTCCTAAACTAAATATATACTCGAGCAATAATTTACCTATGCTCGGCTCAGCTCCGTGTCCAGCAGAGGTATCCCATACACGGACTCAAGCAGAGCAGAGGTATATATATGATATATCAAATACATACCCCAGCTCGAGCAATAACGTGCAACGCACACCCGTTCGCGAAAAAATAAACGGACTTGCTAGCGCCCAAACGTTCGGACGAACGAGGTGTCTGGATGCCCATGCCTGCAGACTGTTTCCTGTGCCATTTCACGAGCCCACATGGGGCCCGTTCCACCTCGAATGTCATTGGCATCGAGAAGAAGGGGAGGGGGCGGCAAATGCCCAGCCAACGCTGAGAAGAGGAGACACCGAGGCGAGGCATTAGAAAGCGAGGAGAAAGATCCAATACCCGATCTATTTTTCAAACATCTGGACGTAACATTTAAAACATACATCTAAGGTTAGATGAAACACTTGAAATATGCATATGAAATATTTACACAAACCATGCGGGGCTTGGGCCATCTCGAATGTCACCAGCGACAAGAAGAAGGGGGAGGGAGCGGCGGATGCCTAGCCGGCGCCAGGAGGAGGAAACACTTAGACGAGGTAGTAGAAAACGAGGAGGGAGATGCAATACCCGATCTACTTTTGCAACATTCAGATACAACACTTTAAATACTTGAAACATGCATTTGAAGCATTTACAAAAACACATGAAAAAACACTTAAAAACCATTGTAAATCATACACAACATCAAGATAAAACATTTGCACATATGTGTGAAATATGTGTGAAACATCAATATCTAAAAAACACATGTGCATCATACGTTTGGAAAAACAGATGAAACATTGGGAACAAAAGCTTGCAACATACGTGTAGAACAATTGCAACATCCCGGTCTACCTTTACAACATCCGCGTGAAACAATTGCAACATACCTCTGAAAACACCTGAAATACTTGAAACATATGCTTGCAATACAATTTTGGAGCAACATCTCCTTGCTGTTTGGGAGAATAGAAGTTCGTCTGGTGTGGAATTCACAGATGTAGAGCTCATCGATCTGCCTTTTACCACCGTTGGCCTCCCTCTCTTCCCCTCTAGCATCTAGCGGGAGGAAGTAGGGATCCATCATTTTTAGTAAGTTTGCTAGTAGATTGAGTCGTCCTTAGGGTTAGTATTCTCTTTATGCCAAATTTTTGGTACTGGAGATTTATCTCCTCTCCGGCGATGGTGATGGGACAGGGTGGAATCGTTTTCTCCATGACGTCTCTATGGAAGATGAGGACAACAAACTACGACGTCAACAACTTCATCGACGTGACGTCATTGAGACTTTTCTTTCTGGACGGCAGCATCAAGACGGAGATATAACACCACAATGGAATAATTTTCTCCATTTTGTTGTGGTTAGATCTGACCACGATGAAGGACTCGTAGGAAGAATAAGTTTCAGATCAGTCTTGCACATTCTTCAGTCTTGACATTTTTCGATGGCAAAAAGAAGAAGTAAGACAAAAGAATGAAGTTTTTCAACTCCGACCGCAGAAATGTTGGCAATTGACCTTTTGTCGAGTGTTTGCCTATGCGGTCATCTATACGAAGCGTCATATGGATTTGAGAGATATATCAGTTTTCTAGATATATATATAGTGTATTCTAGGCACAATATAATTCTTCTTTCATAAAGGAAAAGATGAACAAAAGCCTCATCTGGACGGTGATGAACAGGCATCTGCATCCGTGACTCTAGATTTCCTGACGTTGTTGGTCTGCTGCTTCTTGAGATCGGAGACTCCGATCCATGCATCCAATAATCCTACGGGGAGCAACAACTAGCTAGCTTAACGATCAAACGTTTGGTCTGTGGCATAGACTCTACTAGTAGTTAGCCTCAAGACAAACCGGCCTGCCTCAACTGATTCGTCAGTAGTGTGACTGCTACGCCATCGGACCCTGAAGATTCAGTATACATACAGTACATACATTTGCCGGATAAGGAACAGGACTAGAGGAAAATGTTCCTCGGCGCAGTTCTCATGTGGGCAAGCTTAGCTCTCATTGGGCCGGAGAAGATTGGTCCAGTTAATAAGCAGCCCAGCCCAGAAGATGGAAGAAGATGCGTGTGCATTGCTTGAATATTGCCCAATACCAATCCTTTCCTCGCCCATCTTCTTCTCCACCAATAATTGAAGGGGCAGTTTGGCAGTACTCCAGCTTCAGCTTCTCCAAAAAGAATCACTTTCAACCAGCCAAACGCTCAAAATGCTAACTGATTTAGGTGGAGATTTAGAGAGAATCACTTCTTTATTTACACTAGAAGATGGGAGCTAAAAAAATATTCTTCATCCTGCTCCCTGTTATATTCTAGAGGGGACCAGCAGAGAATCAATTCTCATTAGCTCCCCACACTGTTTCTCCTAAAAATTCAATGGAATCACTCAATCCGAGAATGACCGATTCTTGTACTAAGAATGTGCGCGCAAGCAAAGAACATACATCCACGCACTGTGCTGTGTAAAAGTAAGTGCGTGTTCGTTTTCAGGGCAAAAATTGTTTTGCCCTATCACATCGGACGTTGCGGCTCTAGTTTCGCTATTAAAAATATAGTAATTAAAAAACTAATTTGTGAGCCGAAGACTAATTCACGAGACGAATCTATTAAACTTAATTAGTTCATGATTTGACAATGTGGTGCTACAGTAAACATTCACTAACGATGGATTAATTTACCTTAATAGATTCGTCTTAGTAATTAGCATATGGTCCTGTAATTAGTTTTATAATTAGTTTATTTTTAATAGACAAAACTAGTGCCGCAACGTCCGATGTGACGGGCAAATTTTTTTTTTGCCAGGGATCCAAACACCCCCTAAATCTAGTTCTGAGTCGTCATCATTAGACCTATTGTGTGTAAGGCACGGCACGACTACTTGCGAAGAATTATTCAACAGAACAGCCGGCACACGGTTGTTGAAACATCATTTCAGAGGCCATGGATTGTCTGTCGTCCGTGAGTCCGGGTTGTTTCTTTAATTTCATGATGACAAAGAATATCCTTTTGAGGCCAGCCCACACGATGCCAAAAATGCTATCGAAAGCCGAGTAAACTAAGCTGACACAGATAGTCTAGTCTAGTAGGTCTATTTTTTTTTCTGCAGGCAACCTCCTTGTCTTTGTTACCTGCTTTTGAGCTTTCCAAGAAATCATCGTGAGATGAGTCACATGACATTAACGGGATACCTGCTATCTTATTATTCTAGCGCAATTTGCTCGGTAAATTAACAGAGATGACTCAAGTGGAGAATAAAAATAGAATATACAGAGATAAGGGATGCAACACTAGATCTGCTGCAAAACCACACTAATGCAAGGTGATCAGGTATAGACTTTTTTCGAGATCGGGCCATTCACCTGTTTTTCATTAAGAGGATTAGTTTGGACATTACAAACTTGTCAAGAACTGACGGCGAGAGGCCATCAAGTCTAACAGACGACCTAACAAGCTACTGGATACATCATGAGGTTGATCAGGTATAGACTTCATTGGCATCCATGGGAACCAGTTAACTGAATTCTGAGTTAAGTGCACTGACAGTCTAATATATATTAACTTGTTCAGGTGTGTTACTTAGGTCCTATCCACAGGTGTTGTTTTCTGTTGTGCAAAGCAGCGGAGCAAGGAATTGTTGTGACAATACGTACTATGCAGCACACACAGGAAATTGATCTGCAGTAACACTTGTGCATGCATGTGCCCTCACCCAGTGCAGGAACTTTCTTCAGATAGGCGCTGCAAATGCAAGGACGCTTCGTATATGAGCCTGCACTGGGTCTTTCGCCGACGCCGCTCTCTCGTTCAACGGTGGTGGTAGTCGTTGCCTACCTGGGTAGCTGTGGTTAGTTTAACCCAAATAGACGGCAAATCAACCGCGTTGTACTTGTTTTTACATTGTAACTCGGTCTAAGCGTGCGTGACCTGACCTGACGACTAAATAAACAAGCTGTACATATAGTTTTTATTTTATAATAAAGAAAGGCTTTTATTAATTCATGTTTCAGAATCATTACATCGATTTGATACAATAATTTCGATTTCACTTTTAGCCTGTGCATAAAAGCACATTGCCTTAAACAAACATAAAGGAGAGTCTATCAAACCTAAGACTAGATCGCCATCTATATGTGCTTTGAACAAAAACACTATGACCGCTTGTGAACATAATGACCAGCACACACCAAAGATTAGTTTGCATTATTCCTTCTATGTGTTTGGTGAGAGCGGCCGGCGGCCATAGATTTTTTCTATACCACGCGTGGCGTGGCAGTTGGCAGGACATATATGGGGATTCCATTCCCTCCTTTTTGCCCAAAGCTGATTGAATATGTTAACCAACACATTTTGTATATTTTGGCGATAGGATGGAGCAACGAATATAATTTCCCTTGTAACAGAGCCTATCCATCGGATGACGACAACGAACAGAAAAAAAATATGTTGAATTTTCCATGTAGTGGCCCTGCCGTGCAGTACGAAATGCAGACTTATATATTGCTCGTCCACATCATCATGTCTCCTCATCAGCACTATGGGCTGCCGCAATGGCTAGCTCATAAGCTAATTCTAAGCATTGTTTCATATTTTAATAAAAAAGAGAAAAAAACTAACTCTTGATCAAAAGTTAGGCTTATACACATATTCTAAAATCATGCGAGTGTGTGATATGAGTCAAATCATACTACGAGTCATTGCTAAAAATTAGCACTACTGGAGAGGTTGGCTTAGAGCTAGCAACTAGCTTATACCATTGCGGGTGCCCTAATGATCTTTGGTGGTCTTTTGATGAGGTGAATAAGTTGGGAGTTGATAGGATTCAGATCCATATTGTATTAAATTGTACCTTAATATAAACCCAAAGTTCACACTGCATCTTCACCGGATTAGAGACATACTTGTTTGGCTGCACATAAATATAGTCTAATTTATATTGGTTGGAGTGAAAATTGAACTAAATTACACCTCAATATCTTCCAAACCATGTGGATTGAGGTGCATTTATGTGCAGCCAAGCAAACCCTAAAAGATGTTTATCATATTTGTTGAGCCTTAATCTCCTGCTTACCATGCATGTGCCCCACACCATGCGTCTTACAGCCATCCACTAGTCGTAGCCTCCCCACAAAGCCCGTGCAGTGCACACGTGCAGAACAGTTTATCAAAGGCACGAACTGCTGCTGCCTCTATCACTTCACCTATGTACTAAATCAGGAATAACATAGAAAAGCACAATGCCCATCTCGTCTCTGTTAATCCGAAAAAGCAAGCAAACAAAAAAAAAAATCCGCTGGCTGAGGTTGTGCACCAACACTACATCACGCTTCTCCACGCAATTTCGACTGAAAATTTCAACCTGTGCTAGTGCCCAAAGAGTAAAAAAATAATTATCTCCGTCCTTTCATGCTCACCCCATGTTGCTTACCTTGGTACATCTATATATTTTTTATGCTTTGTAATTGCTTTCCTCGTGGGTCCCAAGCTTAACAAGTCCTAGTTCTGCAAGATTTGAGGTGCCATGCTAGAACCAAAAGATGATCGGACCCTGTACATTTGAGGCACAACACCACTATAACGCTGTATAAGGCCTTAAAGCTCGCAGGGATGGAAAAGTACGTGATTGATGATGAGTGATTGTTAAGAGATGATCAAGTTTCGGTTGAGTTTGGAGACTGGCCACAACGTTGAGTATTGTGTGTGCAACATGCGTGTTGACTTGTAGTGTGTAGGTGTGGAGCACTAAGACGACTAAGACGATCGATGGCTATGGAGAATGTTAGCCGTGCCGATGAACTATGAGCGGTGAAGGATGGACGAGAGGTGTAACTCCCCAGTCTCTTGGCTGATGTTGGTATCAATCGGGGCCAATAAACTGCGTGCCGTGTCTCTTGGCTAATGTTGCTATCAATCGCAGCTGGAAAGGGTTGCACTTCAGTACTAGGGAGTACTAGCTATCAGTTAACTTTGTGTAGATGGGATGCATGTGACATGGTGGCCACATGGGAGGGGCCCGGATGGTAGGCTAATCCACAGCAGCGTACGGTGGAAAGGAAAAATTATTCGCTCCTCCAGAGGAGCGTCGTCCTGTCAGACAGGCAAACAGATAGTTTAATTTCCTCCATTTTCTTGCGGGCGGCTATCAAGATAGGCTCACTAACAAAAGCTGCTGCGGGCAGCTATCATTCACCTCTGGCTCTGTTCACACACCATTCTGCACAAACCGTGAGCGGCGAGACCCATTCAGAGCTTCGATCTGCAGCTAGCCAGCCATGGCGGAAGCAGTAGCTGGCTTGCTCGCATCCGGTTTTGTCGGCATCGCCAAAGACAAGCTGGGCTCTGCCATCGCAGAGCAGGCCAGTTTGCTGTGGAACTTCGGCGACGACCTGGAGGAGATGAAGAATGTCCTTGAGATCATCTCGGCTGCGCTGGAGGACGCTGAGAGGAGGTCAACCAAGGAGAAACTAGTGCAGCTATGGCTGAAGCGGCTCGAGGACGTCGCCTTAGACATCTATGATATGCTTGAAGACTACCAAGACTCTAGTGACCAAATAACTGCAAAGGTGCGTAGTTTTACACTATTATTACACTCCTTCTGTTCAAAGAAATATCCACCTTCTTGCTTTCTCACGATTCAATAGATCTCAAATTTAAGCAAACATATACAACACAATCTACTGATACTTATGGTGTGTAATAAATATTATTAGATAAATTGTGGAATGTATTTTCAGAATAAACCTATTTGGAGATATTTAAATATGGATAATTTTTTTTATAAGGATAGCCAAACTTGAAACGGAGGTGTGACGACATGAAGAAATCACATACTGGCATCACACCACTTTAATTGTTTGTTCTTTCTACATAATTACTAATTTATAAAACTGCTCATAATGCAATACATATCCTAATTGTATCATCCAACTGAAGAATAAATGAAATTCTTGTAGAACCCAGGGGCGCTCTCTTGTATCCCAACTACGTACAAGAAGATCGCCATCGCTAATAGTATGAAGAGTTTGAGAAAAGAGCTGAGGAAAATCCATATGGAATTTGGTAACTTTAAGTTCATCAACACACAAGGCACTAGCACTACTAATGTTCAACATTATAACAAATTTGAGACAACGTCACATTTTTTGCCTCAAGTAGAAGGCAGGGAAGGAGAAAAACAGGAAATCATAAACCTGTTACATGCAAGTTCGAACCAGCATGATGAGGGTGAAACAGTGATTCTTTCTATATATGCCCTCGGAGGTATGGGCAAGACTACTTTGGCACAACTGGTATACAACGACGACCAATTAAAGAAGCAGTATGATTGCCATATATGGGTTTATGTCTCCCAAGATTTCAATTTATTGAAAATAGGAAACTCTATAATTTCTCAACTACAAGGAGAAGGAGCTCACCGAAACAGGGATCTCCAGAATACAGATCTGCAGGTAATAATGCAGTGCCTTGATAACCTACTTTGTACCAAGAAAGTTATGATCGTTCTAGATGACTTATGGGAGGAAGATGACACTGAGTTGAGCAAACTGAAAAGTATGCTTCATGTGGGCAAGAAGGGCAGTAAGATAGATGTCATAGTAACCACACGAGAGGAAGGAATTGCAAGAAAAGTTTCCACCAGTAAACTATATAAGCTACAGCCTTTGATGGATGATGAATGCTGGGAAATAATTAAGAGATCTAGTGAGTGTAACCAACAGGAATTTGAGCAGATAGGGCTGGATATTGCAAAGAAATGTGGAGGTGTGCCATTGGCAGCTCAAGCACTTGGGTACATGTTACAATCCAAAGATCTATCTGAATGGAAAAAAATAAATGACAGTGATATCTGGAATGAAACATCAGACGATAAAGTGCTTCCATCCTTGAGGTTGAGTTATCACAGGATGTCACGACAGCTGAGGATGTGCTTTTCCTATTGTGCCATATTCTCAAAAGGACACAATATTGTTGAAGACGACTTGATTCAGCAATGGACTGTGCTTGGTTTCATAGAGACATCAAAGGGGAAGGAGTACATCAAGCACCTTTTGGGAATGTCTTTCCTTCAAGTTTCAAAGATGCCCTCGGTACGTTACAAAATATGACTCCTAGAACACTGCTTTCAATTTTCTTACTTGTTTTTGCCTGTAGTATGAAACGCAGCGCATTATATGGATGTTACACATTGTATAGTTTTTACCTTATGTACCAGTTGTGGCAAACCATTAGGTAAAATTATCATCTCCCCATTGGTGAGGTTCTTTTTTTAATGCTAGGTTTCTTACAGCCATCGGAGAGGTGCCAAAATTATAACTAGATATGTACCAATATTATCAAATTCTTGTTCCTTTCCAAGGACAGATAAAAAGTATGTTGGCTTTCAACTTTTGACCATATTAGTTGTATTCTTTTATCCACATGCTAGTTCAAACTGTTGTGCTTATCTTTTATATTTTGTTAGAAATCGATTCTAGATCGTAGACTACAGTCTTTGTTAATATAAAGGCATAAACAGTTTTTTAGTCTGCATGTCTGCACCATAGCAGCTCCACTTGTTGAATTTCCACTATCAAAGAATTATATGTTTGAAGACTAGCAATCCAACGGCGGCTATTATTCTATAGGATAAACAGAGAAAACTGATTAATAGCAGTTGCTTCTGATTAATATAAGAATTTCTTTTCTAATGCATCTTGTGAGGATTAATGTGCAGACTTTGTTGAGGACCTCCCCATTAGTAATGTTATGATACAATATCATCGATATGTATTTAGTTAAAACCAAACCATAAGTTATATCGACTCTTGTTATATCCCTTGCTATGACACCATGTATTAATCTATAGTTTGGCAATCAACTTTGATCTTATTAGTTTTTGTATTTTTTGTCTACATGTTAAGTTAAAACTACTATGCTTATTATGAGGGTTTTGCTATGGTACACCCAAATGACTGTTACACATTCATTTAATTGGATCTGATGGTCAGAATCATCTATTATCTCCTAGAAGGTAATATGTGAAATATATTTTTTATTTTATAGAATATGGTAAATACGGAAACTTTTAGATATAAAAATCTTTTTCTGATCTAATTAATGCATACATAATTTATTGGATGTGGTAAATCTTTAGTTTTTGCTACTTTGAATCTAACATAATTTAATTAGTATAAATTATATGCAAGTAATCCATGTGTCCAATTAGTATAAACTACTTTTTACGAAGTAACCCACGCAACACATTGGGCAGACGTGATTTTTTTGTGACCATTGGGCAGACGTGAATTTATTAGGTGCCAATGTGCCAATGAACACATTAACGTTCCATATTACAAAAAAACATGTTCAATGTAGATGCAAGCATAAACAATAGTTAAACTATTTAAAAAAGTTTATTTAAAACTAAAACTTTTTTTAAAAAAAGAAGTTTAAAAATAATACTTGAGCACGCATGAAAAAAGTAAAGAAAGGAAGGATGCATGCTTACAGGAAAGGAAGCGAGGTCCGCTCGCTTTTCTGTCCTCGTAATTAGGGGATTTGATATATTTCCTTATTTTATTTAATTCTAATTAATTAGATAATTATTAAAAAAAATCAAAAACAATCGTTAACTCAGATTTGTTTGAGATATTACCTCCTAGTAGGTAAGTGAGATAATTGCTATTATATGACTCTAATCGTGTGGTTTCACTATTCTATGACTTCTAACATTGACTTCACTAAAATATGTCTCCAAATGTTTGGACTTCGTAATACATATGATTTTGTTTCTATTAATCATTTTTAAAGTCCCAAATATATGTATTTTCTCTTAATGGCTGTATTGCCCTTCTGGTATTCTCATGTAAACGTCGATGATTTGCTATTATAGTACGTTACCTTTCGTTTTGATGCACTGCAACTGCACATGATGATAAAAACACATACACGCTGCTCTGCTAATCGGTTGCTGGCCCTGAAGAAATTGGAACTTTCTGGTAGTCCTCACGCAACGGATCAGAGAAGAAATGACCACAGGGAATACCAGAAGGGCAATACGATCATTAAGAGAAAATATATGTATTTGAGACTTTAAAAATGATTAAAAGAAACAAAATCATATATATTATGAAGTCCACATGTTTGGAGTCATGTTTTAGCGAAGTCAATGTTAGAAGTCATAGAACAGTGAAACCACACGATTAGAGTCATGTAATAGAAATTATCTCTAGGTAAAGAGGGTACCATAGCATTGCCCTTATTATAATTGTTAGTATAAATTTTCTTTTGCAACTAATATAGATTATTTTTCATAGATTACACTCTTAATTACTATAATAGCATAAAATAGTCTATTGAACCTGCTCCATAGTACTCAATATGTTGAATTTGTTGTATGAAAGATTTATATATAATGTAGTATTGTTCTATGAGAACATACAATGTTTAAAATTAAATTACAAGTATCGATATAACATAATGGTTTAGCAAAAGCGTATAAACTTTAAAGTAAATTGCAGTGTCATCGGTATGTGGTTTGGGAACCTTTTTCCAAGATTGATAAATAACTATTTTATCCTCATAGATGCATGTTTAATTGGTCTATGTGGTTTCAAAGAGCATTTATGCTTACTTTTGGCTGAACATTGGTAGAAGTGTGTAATCTCGATAATAAATACTATTATGGTTGTGGAATTGTTTCTTTTATAATAGCTTATATTAGTATTTATTAGACATAGATTTGAGAGATATTTCAGCTTCACTTTTTTAACGGCAAATATGTGTCATTTAGATACAAATTAAAGCGTTAGATTATCTTTTCTTGGGGCTTAACGGTTCATGCCCTCGTTTTGAAGCAAAATGGTGATTTTGCTCCTGTTTTCTAAACCTGTGATTTTACCCCCTCCTTTTTTGAACAGAAGAAAGAGTCTGCCCTTATTCTATGAAAGTCGGCTAAGGGTGTTAACTTTTGCACAAATAGATAAGTTTGCCAATGCGATTTTATCCCTATTTCAAGAATAATTTTTGAGATCTTCGGTAGGGATGTTGTCAACATAATTAGACATAAATTTATGCATTCATTTTATCAATATAATTTTCATTGTTGGAAAATAACATGACATATAACAAAGTAGCACGGTCTAGAATGACAATGAATGCACTTACTGCTCCAATGACAAATCTGATATGCAGGGCCGTCTCTAGGAATTTATTAGGACCGCGGAGCAAAATATAAACTGAGGCTCTCTAATTACAAAAAATATGTCTAATAAAAAAAAGGCATGCTCTCACTCAACGTAACTGTATAGATTTAATTTAGTACGTATGTGTTATTATGTTTTATTAGCAAATGTGTTATTATGAGTAATGCTTAGAAATATGTCAAATAGTAATTTCAAGCTCTAACAAAAAAAACATCATCCCTCTAGCACTTATCAAAGGTCCAAAAAAGTCAATATTTAATTTTAAATTAATGATTTGAAAGGCAAAAGAGTACCCGATGTTGACATCTAGCCACACCACTGGAGTTAAATGAGAGAGAGAGAGAGAGAGCAGCGGTGTAGTTTCATGGGCGGTAGCCTGCAGGCGGCACAAACTGTGTAGGCATGAGTGTTTGGGAACTCTCTGTTACTTTGGCTGCTAGGTAGGAAGAGGAACAGTAGATCGGCAGTAGTCACAACGTCCGTAGTGTTGGACGCGCACGAGAAGCAATACACAATTGTGCAATCTCGCAGATGATAGACACAGCTAGTCTACCAGTAAAAAACTGCAACTTGGGGGCCACTTATGTAGGGGGGCCCGTTCCATCGAACACCTCGTACACCCTTGTGGCCCTGCTGATATGCATTTATTTCTAGATACCTAATTAAACTCAACAAGGTTAACGTGGGATTTTCCAACAACATTTTTTGTCAGTGAATTTGGTGTCCTTGCAGTATTAATGGACATCTTTAATGAATGATGCTATATTCATAATAAGCGTGCATGCATGTGAAGGTGGATCTAAACTGTTTTTGTTAAAATGTGGGTATTAGTTGATATCTCTAATGAATGTTGTCTTCAGACTTCTCAAAAGCATGTGGTGCGATACACCATGCATGATCTCGTGCATGACCTGGCAAGATTGACAATGTCTGACCAGCTAAAAATTTATGATGTTGCACCACCGAGAAAGACAAGTGCCCACAAATATTTTCGTTATTCATTGCTCAAAAAGTATGACAGTACAACAAAGTTGGAAAATATGCCTTCAAAGATGAGGGCACTTCATTTCTCAGATAGTGTCCAACTGAATATCGGGAGTGGTGCATTTTCATTTGCAATCTGCCTGCGTATTTTGGATTTCAGTGAATGCTCAGGTGTATTGTTGCCAGCTTCAATTGGCAAACTGAAGCAGCTGAGGTGTCTTATTGCTCCAAGAATGCAAAATGAGAGTCTACCTGAGTGTATCACTGAGCTATCAAAACTGCAATACCTAAACTTAAATGAATCTCCCCAAATTTCTGCACTGCCAGATTCAGTTGGCAATCTTGGGTATCTCAAATACCTATGTTTGTCAGGTTGCTCTGGTATATCTGAACTGCCAGAATCATTTGGTAACTTAAAGTCTATGGCTCATCTTGATATGTCAGGATGTTCTGGGATAAGAGCAGTGCCAGAGTGTATCTGTGAGCTACCAAAACTGCAGTACCTAAACATAAATGGTTGTTCTCGGATTTGTGCACTGCCAGAATCAATTGGCAAGCTTGGATGTCTTCAATATATATGTCTGTCTGGTTGCTCTGGTATATCAAAACTGCCAGAATCATTTGGTGACTTAAAATTTATGGCGCGTCTTGACATGTCAGGTTGCTCTGGGATAACAAACCTGCCAGACTCGCTTGGTAGCCTCAAGAATTTGCAGCATCTTGAGTTATCTGGATGCTCCAGTCTCCACGCACTACCTGAATCGTTGTGTGGCCTCACACAACTGAAGTATTTAAACATGTCATCATGTGGCCAAATCAGAGAATTGCCAGAGTCGCTGGTGACGCTCCGAAATTTGCAGCATCTAGATCTGTCAGACTGCAGAAGCATGCAACACCTGGGATGTGTGCGTGGCCTCACCGCACTACAGCATCTGGATATGTCATACTGCCGCAGTATTGATTTCCAAGATTTATCAGATATTTTGTCAAACCTCACCAATAATCTCAGGCACTTGAGCTTAATTAATTTAATCATAACCGGCGCAGAAGGAACTGATAGTTATGTCCCTTACTGGATCGGTGGACTCACGAATCTGGAGCACCTCAACCTATCCTTGAATAATGGTTTAGCATGTTTACCGGGAAGTATTGGTAACCTCAAAAGACTGCATACACTGGATCTAACGTATTGTGGGGACCTGAAGTCCCTACCAGAGAGTATAGGCACACTTGGGCTGAAGTCTTTATTGCTGGACGGTTGCTTAGTTGAACTGTTGGATCATGCCAGTTCTCTGGTGCACTATTCAAAAATATTACCATTCTTCAGGGTTCGTGCGGATGATGTCAATGGTGGCAGATGCAGTAATCTTCATCTCCTCGAGGACAAAAATGTCGGTGAGTTAAGAATTCATTTTCTTGAAAATGTGAGGTCTCTAGAAGAAGCAAATAAAGTCAAGTTATCTGATAAACATAATCTGTCCGAGTTAACATTGGCTTGGTCGATTAAGCATGAGGTTCAATTTTTGGATGACAAAGATTTGTTGGGGCAACTAGTGCCACCAAGAGGCCTGAAGCACATGCGTCTTGAAGGTTACAGCAGTTCAAGCTTTCCTGACTGGTTCATGGGCATTTCTCATCATCTTACGAATCTTGTTTCTATTACCCTCCAGAATCTGTCTACATGCAGCAGCCTGCCACCACTTGGGCAGCTACCGCACCTGGAAGCTCTTTGTCTCTTTAGTTTGAATAGAGTTACAAAGATCGACAGTACGTTTTGTGGAGGCAAAGGAGCATTCCGTCGATTGGCACGTTTCTCCATCATATTTATGAAAGGCTTGGAGGAGTGGAACACGACATACTCTGTTGAGAATGATGAGGCGGAGTTCATGTTCCCTGTGTTGGACAGTCTGACTATAGATTGGTGTCCAAAGTTGAGGCTGAAGCCATGCCCACCAACATTTCGTGAGTGCGAGATTAGAAACAGCGACCATGTTATATCTTCACTGGACAAGGTAGACAAGATCGGTGATCACTTCGCCCCTAGTCGACCGGTAAAATTGGGTTTCTCCATGGGCAATGACTACGGCCAGTGCCAGGGGAGCATGAGGCTATTGCACCACTTTCCTGGACTCCAAGAATTGAGTATCTTTGGATGTAACCTCACGAGCTTTCCGGAAAGCATACGGCACCTCACTACCCTTCAAGTGTTGAGTTTCGCTTACTGTGATCTCCCGACATTGTTGCCGGAAAGCATTCGGCACCTCACTTCTATTCATTCCCTGGAGTTGCGAAGTTCTCGAGGCATATCAGAGCTGCCTGAATGGCTGGGCGACCTCTCCTCACTGAAAAGCCTTGACATCTCGAGTTGTAAGAGCATCAAGTCGCTGCCATCATGTATACAGCAACTCACCAATCTTCAGACGCTAGAGATCACGGCGGACTGCCCGGAACTGAAGGAGTGGTGTGAATCAGAAGAGAACAAGACGAAGCTGGCTCACATCAGCAATGTTCGTGTAAGTTCACTGCATGCCGAACTGTACTTAATCAAATTAATTTCAGCCTTCAAGTTTTTCTCAATACTACGTATATGACATAAATAGTTTCTGTTTGTTTGCAGCACCTAAATTATCTTTTTATTTTAGTGTATGTATACACTCTGCTCTTGAGTTTGTTTGCATTATCTTCGTGCAGTACATTATTTTACTTGCCGAATACAAAAGTAGGACAAAATTGTAGCAGGAGGGAAACAATTAAGAAAGTAATTCAGAAGCACCACTCGTGCATGGATTAATTAATTACGATGCCTAAATTAAACAGTTGCACAATAATACCAGTTTCTTTGGTCGAAGGTAGAAGAATACTGTAAGACAACTATTTGCAAGGAGATTTTTGCTTTTGTGGAAAGAGAACAGATCGAACATTGATGATGATATGTCGAAGTAAAGAAAGTAGGACCATACGTAATAATAAGTGATTAAACATATATGGGAACAGTTATTTGGTTTAATATAACCATTGTGCACAAGGTTTATTTTTGTTGAATTACCGCCCGTAGCTAACCAGTACACCTTATGTATATTTGCATGTGCAGATTCATGAGGAATGATTGATTGGTACTAAGGTAGCATGACAAGGAAAAAGAAGGGTGTCGTAAGACAAGTGTATAAGGTCACAATCAGGTGCATACAATACTGTCGACGAAATATGATCGATAGCCCACCTAGGGGTATGCTCAAGGTGGTAGATTGTCGGGGGAAGGTGCGCAAGACGACGACCTAGACGTTGACGCAAGGCAAAACTAGATGAGCACGGATGTTTATCCAGGTTCGGGCCGCTAGGTCAGCGTAATACCCTGCGTCCTGCGTCGAGTTGTGTATTCTGTATTGGAATGAATCTATTTTTGAGGGGGTCCCTGCTCGCCTTATATAGTCACGGGCAGCAGAGTTACATATCTCGGTAGATCAGATCTATCAGAGGGATAAGGAAACTAAATCAGTTACAATCAGCATACCACACAAGATGCGGTATTTCCTCTAACCGACTAAGTTTCCTTGATCGCCAATCTTACAAAGACCACCACGCCGCCGCCCGACCAGGTGAGCCTCCTGCCCGACCAGGTGGGCCTCGTCGTACTAGGCCTTCACAACGAGTTGGGCCGACCTGTTTGAAGTAGCCCAAGTTAAGCCGTGAGGGTATATGGGTTCATACCTCCACAGCTAGTCCCCGAGCACGATGAATCTTGGAGTGGTGAAGCGACTCGGCAGTACTCCTGACAGCATCAAACTAGTCACAACTCCTGAACCAAGTCTCCGACCAGGTTGCATCGCGATACTCTGTTATCTGCCAGTTCGTGAAACCTGCAAGATACATTGTGCTCTTTTGAAAGAAAAAAATAGCCCTGTATTGGCCATGTTGAAGTATGCCTACTTTATACTGTTAAAGTATAAGCGAGCGTTCCTTGGTAAAGATTCTGACTGCAGCGAACTCCATTGTCGAGCATACTCACCGACCATGTGAAGTGTGCCCACTTAGTCCTCGAGCTTGGTAGTAGGTGACTCGGTCACGTGGTACCAAGGTCAGAAAAAAAAACAAACTCATATACATGCGCGGACGAGCGTCATGTATACACGGTAGTCCCCGAGCTTGGTAGTAGGTGACTCGGTCACGTGGTACCAAGGTCAGAAAAAAAAGAAAACAAACTCATATACATGTGCGGACAAGCGCAATGTATACACGGTAGTCCCCGAGCTTGGTAGTAGGTGACTCAGTCACGTGGTACCAAGGTCAGAAAAAACTATTGATCCGTGACGAATCAGTGTCCCGAGACTTATCAAGAAGCGAGTATTGATGAGATGCGCCTTTTGCAGTGACTGCCCTCGTCGTGTAGCGTAGCCACCCGTGCCCCATCTGATCCATATTAAAGTTGCCACTGTAGGGATAAGTCCTTTATCCTCAAGGGTCACGTATGAACAGTTCACCCATGATGTACCAGAAGATGCTCTGTTGTTGTCGTAAACTTAGTCTATAGACCAGTGAGGATTGCCTATAAATACCCTGGCTAGTGAGCTAGGACTTGTCACCGCAAGACAACGCTGAATCTCTTGTCATTCAGAATCCTCATAATGTTTGCTGTTGAAGTGTCTGAGCCCCCGGGCTTTAGTAGCATCTTCGTTGTAGGAAAGCTTGAGGTGCCCAGAAGAATTCTTGTGAAGGGATCGTTCGCCAGGATAGTTCCCGAGTGATTCAGAACAGAATAGCACAGAGTGGTGCCTAGAAGAATTCTTGTGACGCTGGCATTAATTCTAAGTCGTGCAGTCCCATGTAAGTTCTTCGATAGGCGATGAGATCTGGTCTGTATTCTTAGCCTGCCTTGGATGCATTGCGAAGGCTCTATTCTACCCAAGGTTCTAGGTTTGTCTGTTCTAATTCACTGAGTCTTGGTCTTGATGCATTATGCATCAATAGTTTTGTATCTTGACAACGCTAGGCAATGTTTTACATCCTGCCTTTGTTTGTAATCCAAGCATTTGTAAATGTTGGTTGCCTAGCTGAGAAGGCCACTGAAGCCGCAATCAGTCCCCAGCGTAGCTGGTGAAGCTGACCATGTAGATTACGCAGCTCTGCCACGTGTCAGCCTGTAACCGGTGCTCCGACTGGTCCTCGGTTTTGCTGAGAAGGCCATCAAAGCCGTCGACCAGTCCCCAGCGTAGCTGGCGAAGCTGGTCATAAAGAATGTGCGGCTCTGCCACGTGTGGACCTATAACCGGTGCTCGGACCAGTCCCCAGCTTTGCTGAGAAGGCCATCGAAGCCGTCGACCAGTCCCTAGCGTGGCTGGCGGAGCTGGTCGTGAAGAGTACGCGGCTCTGCCACGTGTCGACCTGTAACCGATGCTCGGACCAGTCTCCAGCTTTGCTGAGAAGACCATCGAAGCCGTTGACCAGTCCCCAGCGTGGTTGGCGGAGCTGGTCGTGAAGAGTACGCGACTCTACCACGTGTCGACCAGTAACCGGTGCTCGGACCAGTCCCCAGCTTTGCTGAGAAGGCCAGTGAAGCCGTCGACCAGTCCCCAGCATGGCTGGCGGAGCTGGTCGTGAAGAGTACGTGACTCTGCCACGTGTCAACCTGTAATCGGTGCTCGGACTAGTCCCCAGCTTTGCTGAGAAAGCCATCGAAGCCGTTGACTAGTCCCCAGCGTGGCTAGCGGAGCTGGTCGTGAAGAGTACGCGGCTCTGCCATGTGTCGGCCTGTAACCGGTGCTCTGACCAGTCCCCAGCTTTGCTGAGAGGGCCAGCATAATCACCGGAACCATTATTATGCCCCTTCCCATTAATGGGCCAGGTCCCTTGTTAAACTGGTTTTTAATATGTCGGACTCATATTTGGGCCGTATTAGGGCCCATGTCGCCTATGTAGTGCGAAAAGTCACGGCGCGGTTGCCAAAAAACCCTGAAGCCGGAGAGGCGCGCCGCTTGGTATAAAAGTGAACCGCCGTCAGATGGCATTCGCACCCCGCTGGTTGCTTGCCTTCACCGCGCATCGCCCGTTTTTTCGTCCCTCGCAATCGTACTGTCGCCACAGATCCAATCGCGCCGCCGCCGTTCTCAGTCCAATCTGATGGCAAAGAAGACGAAGAAGACTCCCGCACCCAAGGCCATGAGGCTGGACGAGGAGTGGGCGCCGTCAAAGAGCACGGAGGAAAGCATCGGCCGCCTGGTCTCTGCCGGTGTCCTGGCGGACAAAGTCACCAGACGTTGGCGAGCACCAACTGGTGAGTCTTATCCGCACCCTGATACCAATGAGATCGTCGTGTTTGAAGATTTCTTTGTGAGGGGATTTGGGCTCCCCTGCCACCCATTCCTCCAAAAGCTTCTTGATTTCTGGGGGATCAGGATTTGCAATCTCGGTCCCAACTCCATTCTCTTCGTCTCCATCTTCATCCATTTGTGTGAGGCGTATCTTGGGATACTGCCTCACTTCAACCTCTTCCGGCACTTCTTCCAATTGAAGAAGAACAACCGAGGGTCCCGTGTCGTCGGCGGGGCCTACCTTCTGCTACGCGAGGGGATGGCTGCCGAGTACATCAATGTCCCCTTGCAAAGCAATGTTAGCGGGTGGGCCGAGAAATGGTTCTACATGACCCAGTGCCAGACCCCACCCATTAGCTGTGATGTTGCCAAGGCGGTGGAGTCGCACCCGAACTGGTCGGCGAAGCCCTCCCTTGCCGACATGGAGCAGGTGAATGAGCTGCTCGGGATGCTGAAGGATATCACCGCCTGAGGATACCTGGTCTTGGAGTCATGGAGTACCTCACTAATGTAATATACTGGACGTTGGACCTTGTAGGCGTGCCCCTCCTCCGATCGCTCGACCACTATTGCCGTACTCACCACTCGATCGATCGCCGCGATGTAGAGCAATAGGGTCTCACCGTCCTTTGGTGCAGCCAGTAGCGGAGGAGTCGTGAGAAATTATTTCAGCTCGTTGAAGGCGGCGTCCGCTTCCTCCGACCACTCGAACTTCTCGGAAGCTTTGAGCAGCTTAAAGAATGGGAGGCCCTTCTCACCGAGTCCTGATATATACCGGCTTAACGCAGCCATACATCCGGTGAGCTTCTGGACGTCCTTTACACATCTTGGCGGCTTCATCCTCAGGACAGCCTGTACCTTCTCTAGTTTTGGCTGAAGGCCATCTTGACTTATGACGTTGCCGAGCAGTATGCCCGACGAGACCCTGAAAACGCACTTTTTTGGATTAAGCTTCCATTGAAACTTGTTCAGTGCTTCAAAGGTCTTACAGAGGTCGTCGACCAGGCTACAAGTGGTCCTGGTTTTCACAACAATGTCGTCCACATATGCGGCCACGAGGTCTGCTCATATTTCCGCATCGAGGCATTTCTGGATTGCTCTCTGGTATGTGGCTCCTGCATTTTTCAGCCCGAACGACATAGTTGTGTAGCAATAAGTGCCGAAGGGCGTGATGAAGGATGTCTTAGCTTGGTCCTCCTCTCTCAGAGAGATCTGGTGATAACCAGAGTAACAGTCGAGGAATGACAGGAGCTCGCAGCCTGCCATAGAATCTACAACCTCGTCGATTCGAGGCAACTCAAAGGAGTCTTTAGGGCAGTGTTTGTTATGATCAGTGTAGTCAACGCACATTCTCCATTCTTTATTCTTCTTTTGAACTAACACCGGATTGACGAGCCACTCCGGGTGATACACCACTTTTATAAAGCCGGCAGCTAAAAGCTGTGCTATTTCTACCCTAATGGCCTCCTTTTTGTCGCGAGCGAACCGCCGTAGTTTCTGCTTGATGGGATTTGCGGTCTTTGAAACATCCAAGGAGTGCTCGGCCAGCTCCCGAGGTACACCGGGCATGTCAGCGGGTTTCCACGCGAACACGCTTACGTTCTTCCTCAGAAAGCTGACGAGCGCGTCTTCCTATTATCGCGACGGTCATCGCGGTAGCCGTCCCAACAGTAATCACGGTAATCATCTCGACAGTCGTTGCGGTAGTCGTCCCGAGGGCGGTCATTGCGCCGGGACCTCTGGTCGCGGTGGTCAACAGCGAGCTGCGTGTTGTACTTCTCCGCCCTGGCCCAACTCTGAGCGATGTTGAGCAGTTCTTCTGCCGTCCTTGGCTCCTTGCGTAGTAGCTTGTTCCTTAGCCCTTCATGATGGTGGAGCCCTTTGATGAATGCTGAGATAGCCTCATCGTCCGTGATGTTGGCCACACGGATCCGGGAATCTGAGAAGCACCAGATGTAGTCTCGCAGGGGCTCGCCAGCGCGGTCTCTGACCCACTTGAGGTTGTATTTGCTTGCTGGCTGCTGACAAGTGGCCTTGAAATTGGACACGAACGCCTTTTTCAGGTCTCCCCAAGTATCGATGGAGTCAGCTGGTAGGCTCAGGAGCCATTGACTAGCCGCCTGGTTGAGGACGATGGGCAGGTAATTGGCCATCACGTCACCGCCTCCGCCGGCTGCTTGTACGGCCGTCTCGTAGAGCATGACCCATTGGCGAGGGTCCGCCTTGCCGTCGTACGACCTCAGGTTGTGAATCTTGAAACCCTTCGGCCAAACGACTGATCGTAGCCGCTTGGTGAGCTGTCTGGGGCCAGTGAGGCTCTGGTCGAGCAGGCCGTTCTCACGGTCCCACGCGTTTTGCCTCTCCATCTCAGCCCGGAGCCTTGTATCCTTGGAATTTTCGATATGGTTGCGCAGGTCGGACTTGGCGTTGATGTGATCGCGCAGATCGTGCTGTTCAACTTCTTGATCGCATCCGCCATCACGGTTGCCCCCGCCACCGTTTCTGTTATTCCCCTGATGATAGCTGGCCTCCGGCCGTGGGTCTCCCCCTGGGGGTGGATCGTTCGGTACGACGGATGGTTGACGCCGCTGGCGACGACTGTGCTGGCTTCTTCGAGATGTTGAGGTAGCGGCCTACGGTGGGGTCACCACCTGGTCCTGGACTTGGACCAGGGATGCCTTTAGGAAAGCATTAAGCTGGTCGAGCTGAGGATCGGCGGGAAGACGTCCGACCAGGCTCATTGCCATGGCGAGATTCGCCTGAGGCGTCTTATGAACCTGGTGGTTATCACACATGTCAAAACGCATCCGACAGATTGCGCTGTATGCGTGAACCACCGGGCCTTGCAGCCTCAATCGCTTTGCGGGTGTCTCGGTTGGCGTTCCTAGCCAGGCACTGGGTCCTTGCTTCCTCTGATTCCCCTTCTGCGGCGGGCTCGTCGTGGCTGACAGCGAAAATCGAACCCCCGTAACGTGGCACGGGCCCAAAGCCTGGGGGGAAGTCCAGGATTTCCTCCAATGGATTAGATCTGGTCGACCCAGAACTTGATCCTGTGGTCGCGGTTGGAATAGCGGTGACGATTGCCATACATGCGCCGTGGTCAGGGCGCACGGGTCCAGACTGATACAGATCTGAAACATGGTCACGCTCGGCGCGATCCATGAACAGATGTGGGATGCGGCGTTCCTCCGAGGTTCCCTGCTCGCTCGGCCTCAGGCCAGAAGCGGGGGCCGGTCGGCGCCGGACGCTGCGCCCCGTTGAGGTGGAGGTGATGACCAGATCGGCTCCCAGCTGGGTGTTGCTCCTCGCCCGGGCTGGTCACCGAGGTTGTTGCCACCCCTCTTCGTCGGCATCGTGCTCGGGTGACCAATCTCTGATCGGATCTGCTAGAGCGAGAGTCTCGGCAATGCCGGCGGTGACCCGATCGATGGACTTGATTAGATCCGTGTTATCAATGCGCCACCCTGGTAACGGGAAAGCGCCGGCCTGCCCGGTAGTGACGACCTCAGGAGTGATCCCGAAGCCTGTCCCGCCGGTGCCGATGAAGAAGATCTAGGTGCAGGCAAGGCCTGCACTGCCTCCATGCTCCTGGCGGTGCCATCACCACCGGTGGTCCAGGAGAGCGATCCAACGGTGAATGTTAGACCCGCCGGGAGATCCATGGAAACGGGGAAGGAAACCATCTGACTCGCCATTAAGTCCGTACGCACACTCCCCACGGTGGGCGCCAGCTGTCGACGAAATATGGTCGATAGCCCACCTAGGGGTATGCCCAAGGTGGTAGATTGTCGGGGGAAGGTGCGCAAGACGACGACCCAGACGTTGACGCAAGACAAAACTAGATGAACACGGAGGTTTATCCAGGTTCGGGCCGCTAGGTCAGTGTAATACCCTATGTCCTGCGTCGAGTTGTGTATTCTGTATTGGAATGAATCTGTTTTTGAGGGGTCCCTGCTCGCCTTATATAGTCACGGGGAGCGGAGTTACAGATCTCGGTAGATCAGATTTATCGGAGGGATAAGGAAACTAAATCAGTTACAAGCAGCATACCACACAAGATGCGGTATTTCCTCTAACCGACTAAGTTTCCTTGATCGCCAATCTTGCAAAGACCACCACACCGCCGCCCGACCAGGTGGGCCTCCTACCCGACCAGGTGGGCCTCGTCGTACTGTGCCTTCACAACGAGTTGGGCCGACCTGTTTGAAGTAGGCCAAATCTAGCCGTGAGGGTATATGAGTTCATACCCCCATAAATACTACTATAGGATCTGGACATATCATTTTGTTTTGTGCAAATTCACTAATCACTACCTCTGCGGTGCCTCACTTACTGGGGTAGAGAGCTTAATGGCATTCAGAGGAAGATCCATGTTCCCCGCAACTCCAGTCCATCTAGCCTGATCCACCTGAACACACATTGCGCAACCGTCAGATCAAGGAAACCACTCACTGCTAATAATAAGGCCATCTCAGGATCAATTCGGTGATCCTCCGATCTGTCGTCCCATATTTTGTATCTAATATAATAATAATATTGCTTTGAGATGCATATTAAGTGTCTGTTAGTGCTACTCTACTACATATGAAGGAGCCTTCGTGCTACTACATATTAAGTGCTTAGTGTTCGGTCAATCCCGATGCTTATATATGTAAATGGCAGAATGATTTGTTCCTCCTCTGATTCACAAAACTTTCTTATCTGATGGTGGTTCTCCTCAAACATACATCTCCACCATCCCTCCAATCCGTTTCAATGGTCACATACATTGTCCCCTTTCGACCCTAAAAAAAAACATTATCCCCTTTCTCCATTTTCTTGCGTTATTGCGTTAGGATCCAACCGTGTCAAAAAAAACCTCCACTCCGTAGCACGACCATTGAAATGGTAGTGTTCTGTCATAACAAACAATAGCGCATAACCTGAGTTCAATTAAGCTGAAAGTCGCTCATGAAGGTTATCTATGGCTAACTAGACTATGAGGGCCATCTACATTCTAGAAAGGTGTAGTAGCATAGCAACAATGCATTTTTTTCTTCCCGAAAGGACAACAGCATTGTAAATGAATCAGTTAAATATCTGTAAGAGTTAAATGCATCGAGGGCCCTCAAACTTGTAAGCATGTGTCACATAGGCCCCTGAACTTTGAAATTGTATTTCTG
Organism: Coix lacryma-jobi var. lacryma-jobi; assembly: GCA_009763385.1. NCBI lineage: Eukaryota > Viridiplantae > Streptophyta > Magnoliopsida > Poales > Poaceae > Coix > Coix lacryma-jobi. The sequence continues at coordinate 9,186,074 of CM019831.1, read as the reverse complement.
GCTCCCTAAACTTGTTAAGTGATACACATGGGCCCTTGAACTATGAAAATGCATTTCTAGCCTCCTAAACTTGTTAAGTGGTACACCACAGGGCCATACTTGCCACACGAGTATACTTGCCACACGGGTATGTGTCCACGTGACAAAATGTATTTTCAAAGTTCAGGGGCTTATGTGTACCACGTAATAAGTTTAGAGAGTTAGAAATGCATTTTCAAAGTTTAGGGACCTATATGACACACTCTTACAAGTTCAAGGGCCCCCGGTGTATTTAACTCTATCTGTAACAGCTCATACAGTTGGGATAAATAAAAAAAAAATGGAAAACAGGATGGATGCCATTTGTGCGGGAGCTTAAACAAACGAGAGAAATGGAACATCTGCACATGGCCTACAACACATTGAGCTGCAAAAATAAAATCATTAGATGCACTGAAGTATACTCCCAAGATGCGACATGTGACTTCAGATGCGACCGGCAGCCACTCCTTAAAAAAAGATTTCGAGAGACACGACTCTAGCAATAACAAAGGTGGGCATAAAGTTTGTCCGTCAAAAAATATGTACTAATTTTTGAAGACAGACATACCATTTTTAAAGACACTAATCAAATGACCGTCTCCATCAATCAATTAACAAGGGCCTAAAAATAGTGGCTATTTTCGGAGACCGACCTCTTACGAGAGCTGCCTCTATGTTAATTGAGCAAAGTTTATTTGGCCTACTCAGGCCCAGTACGAAATCATACACGCCTCTCTCTCTGTATATATATATGAGCAATGGATGGGCGGATCCGGTGGCATGCTCACGGCCCATGCGGCGCCGAGGACTCGCGGCCGCCCGTGTTCGTTGCAGCGGCGGCCAACACGGATCTGGCGAGTGGCAGTGGAGGCATGTTGATGGGCTCGGCGAGCCTCGTCGATGGGCTTGGCGGACTGCGTCAATGGGCTCAGCAGGCCCATCGACATGCTCACTGTTTTTTTTTAAAAAAATTATTAACAAAGGCAGGAAAATCTTGATTAGCAGTAAGCCAGTAACATCGAAGTAGTACTGTGACCACAGCTGTCTAAGAGACAAATTATATTTTGTCAAAAAAAACCTGCAGCTAGCTTTTAATCCCAAGCTATTTACATTATATCAATATATTTGACCAAAACAATGAATCTGATACTTATCATCCAAAATTGGATGAAAATCTGGGACATATATGTTGCTACATATCTGACTACCATTCTCCTAGACCCTAGTCCTATATATCATTTGTGTATCCCGGCTTGCTTTTGTTGGATTGATCTCCACCGGTTAGGCCCAACGGCCTAACTGGAACTTGATCCGCGTCCTGATCGGGGACGCCCAGCCCATTTAGCAGGCTGGTGGACCCCCGTCGCACAGTGCCTATAAAGAGGAGGTGGGGGCAGGGCTCAAGACACGAGGTTGACAGCCGCTGCTACAGTACCCACCCTCCTAACCCTAATCCGATCCCGAGGGTGGCACTGCCAGCGGCGGGAAGCGCCACGAGCATCTCCATGCCGACCCTGCACTACACCAAACGTCGCTGCCCGTGCGCAGCCTCCATCAACGAACAAGAGACGGTCGGATCTCGAAGGTATGAACCCTAAACTGTAACCTATCTATCTACATTCCTCTCTGGTAGTTCATCCGAGATGAACTACCCGCTGGTTGTTACCCGAATCAATTAGACCCCAACTGAATCTGCACCTAGTCGATCCTAGAACCTAACAATGGTATCAGAGCCAATCTAGCGTGTAGATCGAGTGTTGGGATGATGGATAGAGAAGGGGAAACCTTACTGTCCACCGACGCCGGTTTGCCGACGTACGGGATGGAGCCAAATCCTAAATTGATAGGATTTCGGCAAAGCAAAACAGAGGGGGAGGATTGGATCCGAACCCTAAAACACAGAAATAGCAAAGATCCGTGTGCTCGGTCAAGGGACCGCGCTCGCCGGCCAAGGGCCCCAGAGCGGCAAGGAAGAACATGGATCTCGATCCATTGGATCAGACCAAGAACAAAGGACACCGGGGCTCGATCCGTCCGGATCTTCACCCAAAAGCACTACAAGTGAAACCCTAACCCTAACAGTGAATGAGAACAAGGCGAATAGGGGCCTCACCAGGGCTTTTCCGCCATAGTCCTCTCGCTAGCGGTGTCCGAGGAGACCGCCCGAAGCCTCCGGCGGCCGGCCGATGGCGCTGCCGGGGCAAGACCGTCCCGCCGGCGCGCGGGAAGAAGACCTAGGGGCACCGAGAATGCTCCGGCGCGGGCTCAATAGGGCATCACCACGGAGCCACTCGACGGCACCACGCGCGGCCTCAGCCGCACGCGTGCGCCGGCGAGGGGGCCCACGACGGCGCCATCCTCTTTTCCTCCGTCGCGAGCTCGCCTCTAGATGTGTGGCGGAGAGAAGCGGTGGAGAGAGAGACAAGAGGAAGGGGAGTCAGGTCCGGACCGGCGGCCCCTGGTCTTCACCGACTCCGGCGGGCACGGCTGCGCCGACGGCCATGGCGGCCGCCGCCGCCGCAGTTTGCGGTACTGAGAAAGAGAGGAGAAGAGAAAGAATGCGGCTAGGGTTTCGTGGGAGAACCGGCCAGGAGGGGGTTTTGTCCCCGCGAGATCGACGCGCAGCCGTCCGATTGTGATGGACGGCTGCGGTTCACCGGGCCAGATTAGGCCCATGCGGGTGCCAACTTTTCCGGCCCAGGCCCAGGTTGCGGCCTGGGCGGGAGGAGGAGGGCCTGGGCGGGAGAAGGAGGCCGGGGCGCTCACGCGGGCGTCAGCGCGAAGTCGGCCTAGGCCCAGGAACTCTGCACGCGCGTGGACCGGGCCGTTTTGTTGGCTGGACTGTTGCAAATCGCAAATCGCAAACAGGCCTTCGGGCAAATGAAAAGTAAAGTCTGGTTTTGTTTGTTCTTTTTCAGAAGCATTTTGTTGATGAGTTTGAATAAGTGTTTCAATCTCTGTTCAAATTTGAACCAACGGGATAATTTGTACAGAGAATGGATAAAAGTATATATGTTGATGCTTCTGATTAAGTATTACTGTATTTTTCACGTTTCCGCTGCAAAGTTGACATTGATTATCTTCTAATTAAATTGGAACCAACGGGAAAATTTAATTAGAGGAATAGTCACATGTTTAAGTTAAATTATGATATTGTTATTTTCTGACCAACGTTGATGATAACAATATTGTAAGTTTAAATTTAAAGTTTGAATTTCTGGTAAATTTTGCGTCAACGTGACCAATTTTTCCAGAGACCATATAAGAATCAAGAAATGTCTGTGATAAAGTGAAAAGTATTCCGCTGCAATGATGTTGATTATCATCAAGTTATTTGAGTTTTGCATACGTTAATTCTATTTCTGCCCAACGGTGATGTAGAATTAATGTAAAAGAATGTCGTTTTATTCTATTTTCTGCCCAACGGTGATATAGAATAGAACTACAAGTTATAAAGTTTAATGTGCATGTTTTAACCAGACCAACGTAGGGTTATTTTTTATGCTCATTATTATTGATTATTAATGATTAATGTTTTCAGAAAAGATCTTCATGCTTTCATTTTTGGAAGCAGAAAAGAAAGAGCTGGGTACTTGTGACTGAGAAGATGGAAAGTGAAAGTCATTACATAAAGGGATTATGTTCTCTTTAGAAAATGACTTGAAAAGGAAAAGAATTCAGGGACATTGGTCCAAAGTAAAAGTTTAGTACATGAAATGTGTTTATGTACTCTCTATAAAGAAGAATTTTGTTTCAGTTTCAGTCATTATGACAAAGTTGTAATAAAAATGCTTATTTAATTTGACCAATGTTGGATTAAATGTGTATGTTATAGAATATTCAGATTTATTTCTGGATTTGATGATGGAATGTGAAAGCCAATTCTGGCTTTAATGTCCCTGATGGGAAAATGTCCCGCATGGCGGGAAAAGAAAAGAAAAAAAATGTGATGGCTCATGTGCCTAAAGTATATCCCAGAGTGGGAGAAAGAATGAAAAGTCTGGGTAGCTTTTATGCTATCACAGTGTTGACCATGACATGGTCCTGGGCTAAGGCCATGAGGGGAGTAATCCCAGATAAAGAAAGCATGCAAGCATGACTTGCAAAAGTAAAGTTAAGTAAGGACTTTGTTAAGTTCTTAAAGTGGAATGAGGAAAGTATACTCCCATAAGAATCAAAAGATGACTTTGTTTGCATGACATGGTCATGTGAATAAAGCAAATTATAGATGACTCCTCGTTCACAAAGTTCAGAATAGTTTCGAAATTATGGCAGTAAAGTTTGTGCCATATTTCGAGGGGGAGAATGGTGAGATTACACTAAGAAAGATAAAGATTAAAAGAGATTCTCTCCATTTCCCTGTGCCTCAAAGTGCAATGCATGATATACATTAAGGCAAAAGTGATCTATAAAAGATGAATATGACCGTTGAGGGAGTACAATGATCATAATAACGATACCCCTAAGTAAAGAAAGAAATAGCTAAATTCCTATGCCTTTATGGTTATGATAGGAAGATAGCATAGTGAGCCAGTATTTGTACTGGATGAGCGGTGCTTAAGACACCATATGATTTTGACAGATTAAACCCAAATAAGAAATTTGAGGAAGCACCATCTTTTCAAAAGATGGGATAATCTGGGGGAGCATGGTATGTAGAGATCAAAGACTTGAAGAGAAGTGGGACTTCGTGCCCACTCCAATGACTCAAGAACAATCATACCTGTTGATGTTGTATGGCCTATACAACACTTGTTGTTAGCTCTTCTAGAAAGATGAGTAATGTAAAGTATCAATTGCCTATTGGCAATGAAAGAGCAATAACATCCCATATAAAAGAGTGCCATTTTAAGTTATTCCTAAAAGAGCCAAAACAGTAGACTGTAATGGGTCTACAAGATACATGTGGCTCCGGAGGGAACATAGAAAGATTATGGTGAAAGGATTCACATAAAGGAAAGAAAAACACTTTAACGAGTGTTAATGGCACGTAATGTTTAGAGTTGCATCAGATAGATGTAAAGACGACACTAATTGATGGGATTTGTGCGAAAAGTTTACATGGCACAACCTAACGGTTTTGTCATGAAAGGAAAAGAAAGTTTAGGATGCTATCTGAAGAAATCCATTTAAGGATCCAAACGGGCATCTAAATAGTGGTATTCAAGGTTTGATGCCACAATAGAAAGTTTGGGTTTTAAAGAGAATGAGAAGGACAATGACATTGTGCAAAGTTCAAGAATAGGAACATTTTCCTAAACCTTGTATGTGGATGACACCTTGTTGCTGACAATGATGTTAATCTACTATTGGAAAAGTAGTCATTGCCCTAAATTACATTAGATTGATCTCGGTGAATTGTCATTCGTCTATGAATTGAAATTTACCTAGACAAGAGAAGGGGGTATTAGAAATGTCTCAAGTATATACTTGAGAAGATTCTAAAGAATAAAGTATCTATATGTGTTAAACATACCTGTTCCTATGGTCAGGGTAATAGTTTTGAGAATTTTCAGTGCTCCAAGAATAGATATGAGAATCGATAAAATGGACGTCCTATATGCTTCGGCTGTTGGAAGCTTAATGAGTGCACAAGTATTTACCCTGACATAGTTCATGTATCCGGGATTTTGGCAAATGTCCAATCCAGATATAGATCACTGGAATGGAAGTGTTGCAATTGTGCAAAGTTTTATATGTCTCATGATGAGTATAAGAGAACAAGTACTCTCAATTGGTTGTGAGTACAGCGAGGTGTGTAGTGAAATCCACATTAGTAACTAACACTCGCAGTTGGAGTTTTATTGTGGAAAAGCTCCAAAAGGAACCATAGTGGTGTCATTGATGATAAACACCTTTCATATAGCTTATTATGAGGCATAAAGGACAGGCGAATTGTTTAGAAAACCTACACCGGAGTTTATAATGGTAAACAACAGCAATAACCATTTAAGAAGTTTACTCCTAAGACAACGGGTCAAGTGTGCTGCCAAACACATTGACATGTATTGTAGCTGTGAATCTATCGGCAATTGATCGTGACGATAAGGCACGCTCTATGCATCGATCTGTGATGGAATGGTAAAAGAAATAAATGTGAAGTTTAGAGATATGAGTTGAGATCAAGGGGAGAATGTTGGATTGATCTCCACCTGTAACACCCGGTTTTAAGAACAAAACCAGATACATACCATATGTGTGCCCAGGAAGACAATTCACACATATAGCTACAATGAAGGGTAATATCAAAGACATGCCTTTATTACATAGCGTAAAAAACATATATTACAAAAGACGTGGTCTTACACCACCAAAACCACATATATCTACTCTTCTGGCGAAGCCTTCACTCCACAGGAAACGTCAACTGGTTGATCACAAGCCTAACACCTCTTGGAAACTTCTCATAAGAACCTCCATCTGGTACCCATCCGGGATTTTGCCAAGATATAGAAAGTAAAACAAGCGTAAGCTACTACCGCTTAGCAAGCATAACTTAGAGGGGATGCAGGCTCAAAGGCTTGACATGGTTTGAACTGCGGTAAGCACTTTTAAGTTGGTCATATTTTATTATTAAACCTCAGTTGCTAGATTATGCATAGGCTCCCAATATGTGAAATGATTAAAGATATCATCAGATTCCACTATAACCCAAACCAACCAAGAACCATCTAAATCAAAAAGGATCCAGGTCGCTCATAACCGGGAGCACGGCTAATATATCAGATTTTAACACTCTGCAGAGGTTGCACATCTTTACCCATTGAGCAGTGATACCCGTATGCCAGCGCATTTTACACTTCCAAGGTGTACGGCAGGGTTCACAACGTAGCCTTTCGCAAGTTAGTTCTAATAAGTGGCAACCGCTAAGGATTCAGTTGCACTGAGTCACCAGGAACACCCCTCTTGCCCTTTCGGTAAGCTGCTCGCAAACTAGAACAATTCATGATACTTGGCCAGACCAGAGCCATGTAGTCTCAAGGTATGCACTGTAAATCCTGCGTTTGCCGCTTAAGACAAGTCCTATAGGAAACTAGAGCACCATAACCCAATGCTCTAGCCCTAGATCCATGTTGCTAAAAAGCATCTTTTAAACATCAATTGCATATATCATTAATCAATATTTCACATCCTTATTTATAGTGAGCGAACTAAGCATTACTAGCACATGCAATAACCATAGGTAACAAGGGATCAGGGTATACAAAAACAAGGAAGTAAATTCAGGCGATTCATTGGACACATGCATATGATTGAGATTGCATTTAGTGAATAGGAAACAAGGAGCCTCTTGTATACTTGCCTTAACTCGAGCACTGACGATGATCCCAAACTTCAGGAGATGCTTCGAGCACCAACAAACAACTGGCAATCTACTCGGATCACAACACCACGCAGACATCCATACATTCATGCATAGCAAACATAGACTAATTAGAACAGTACACCAATCATAATAAAAAGAAATAAAAAGGTTTTAAAAACTATATACGATTCACTACGAACACGCAGGCGCGAAGATCACTCAAACGGAGCTATAGCGGAGAAGTTATGAATTAAACAAGTTTCAAAACTCTAATTACTAGATTAGATTTAACTCAAATTTAATTACAGAAAACAGTATTGAGAGTATATGGTTAGAAAGATCTTTTCGAAACGAATCGAACGCAAGTTGAACGGATCGATTGGAGTTAAAACAAAGAAGTTATAAGCATTGAATCAGTGGCAGTTTTGTAAATAAAACAAAACTTGATTTTCGCAGATTTAAATAAATAAAACGAAAATAAGAAATCTGGTGGACTGCGCCTCGTTTACGAGAAAGCACAGGGGTCTGAAAGAAAGTTTTCAAAGACACAGTGAATAGTGATGAGGGGAGTGCGGGTTGATGCCTGAAAAATTGTAAGGGCTCTTTTGAAACTTTGCCACGCGAAGAGGTATGGATGAATCTGAGCCATCGGATTCGAAGGATGAATGAGATTAGATGGGGAGAGAGACAGAGGGCTGTTCGCCGGCTGAAAGGAAACACGGAAGTCGGCCATGGCCGGCGGTGCAGAACTCGCGGAGTTCACCGGAAAAGGGGTTTTCGGCCTCTGTTTGCACGGGAAAACACAAATCGATGCGGAACTTCAAGAGGAATCCACCTAGGGTGGTGGTGGCGTCGAGGATAGGCCAGAGCCTCTTGGGCACTCGGTTTGGCGGCTCGGTATGACCGGAGTTACTCCGGTGAGGTCGTCCGTGCTATACAGCGAGAGAGGGACGTGAACGACACCGGGGTTTTCTCCTTACCTTCCAGAGAAGCTTGAGGGCCGAGTCTATTTGATGGAGAAGGAGCGGGAAGGAGGAATCGACGCGGCGGCGACGTTCTAGGGTTCTAGGAACTGCGGCGGCGATTGGAGCTCTAGCAGAGTGGTGTCCAGCGTTTTAGGGTTTAGATGGGGCGGGGCACACAGGGACTCTACTTTTATAGCCCAGAAGCCGAGGCTAGGACGGATTCGGGTGGCGCCGGAGTTACGGGGTCGGAGCAGAGTCCTGTTAGGGACGAGGAGAGGTGGGAGATGACACTGACAAGTCGGGGCCACCTGTCAGTGAAACAGAGGGAAGGGGAGGAGCACCCCACTCGGCCTTGCTGGGCCGCGACGCCGGCATGGGCCGGGTGCTTGCGCGGGCCGTGCGCAAGGAGAAGGGGAGGCAGCCGAACAGGCCGGTCAGGCCAGTTGGCTGGGCCTCTCGGGCCGAAAATGAAAGGAGGGAAGTGAAGGGAAAAGAAAGCTCTTTTCTTTTATTTAAACCATTTTCAAAGCACTTTTCAAATGTTTTCAAATCAATTTGAATTTTGGTCGAAACCACTCAGCTCAAAACACAATCAATGCATGCATGAATGCACAAACATATTTCTGCCTCTAAGATTAATTTTATTTATAAACAATAATTATTTTCTCTATGTTTTAAATGTGCACAAAATCATAATTAAACCAATTTAACTCTATTTAAAGAAAAGCAAAATTTTAGGGTGTTACACACCGGTTAGGCCCAATGGCCTAACTGGAACTTGATCCGCGTCCTGATCGGGGACGCCCAGCCCATTTAGCAGGCTGGTGGGCCCCCGTCGCACAGTGCCTATAAAGAGGAGGTGGGGGCAGGGCTCAAGACACGAGGTTGACAGCCGCTGCTACAGTACCCACCCTCCTAACCCTAATCCGATCCCGAGGGTGGCACTGCCAGCGGCGGGAAGCGCCACGAGCATCTCCACGCCGACCTGCGCTACACCAAACGTCGCTGCCCGTGCGCAGCCTCCATCAACGAACAAGAGACGGTCGGATCTCGAAGGTATGAACCCTAAACTGTAACCTATCTATCTACATTCCTCTCTGGTAGTTCATCCGAGATGAACTACCCGCTGGTTGTTACCCGAATCAATTAGACCCCAACTGAATCTGCACTAGTCGATCCTAGAACCTAACAGCTTTCTGTATAAAAATTTGATCTAATGACTACGAAGGAACCAAGCCACTTAATACGTGCAGAATGGCGTGAAGACAACCGGTAGAACCTCTTCTTTAGAAATACAGAAGTTATCGTCAGTCCTTTACCTGAAGAAACATTCTTCTCTCCCATTCCCTCTCAACTTCAGTCAAATTCGGCATTCTTTTTCTTGCTTGCCTGCATTAAATTGTTCAAGAAAAAAAGATGCAACCCACAGACATGTCACGTGTAGGGATTCAAACGGCGGTGTGCTCGAAGGTCATAGGCCTGATGTCGACCTCGCCCTTGCTTGCGGCGCCATCAACCAAACGCTGCACGGCTGTCCATGTTGGTATGACAGAGGTCACCAGATCCTTCCTACCTAGATGATGCCGGAGCAGATCACCTCGTCTGGAGGAGAAGGATGCCGGTTTCTCGAGCATCACTGAGCTGCCATTGTTGCAGAAGAGGCTTCCTCATCGTCAGCCTACACATGTGAGGTGTCTGAGGCATCACTGAGCCGCCATTGATGTGTCTGAGGCACAAGCAGGGGCATCGACGACAGGCTGAGACCAGTTCGAGAGAGGGAGGTGAGGACGCCGCAGATGCGATTTGAGGAAATTGCAAACAGTGCAAATAATATTTCTGACTGCTGCATTGGGCAAAACATGTCCAGGTTTAAATATATTTGATGCCCTAAATTACGGAGGTGCGGCAAAACGTTTTCTAGCACTCTGAGATAAAAGCATATGCACTATACCTTAAAAGGGAAAACAAGCTTTATTTAATTTTATCCTGAAATTTGCAAAGCCATGAAGCAAAACCTTCTCTAAGGCATTTGAATTTGGAGAAATTACAAAAACTTTGTCACATGATTTTCACCTGTTCTCGACACTTGTTACAGGTTCAGTTTACAACGTGTTTGGTTGGGTCTTTTGTAACGTTATTGGATTACAGCGGCACTTGATAACGTTAAATTGTGTTTGTTTCGCATCCACAGTAAACACATCACACCGTAAAGTGATATGGCCTAGTAGAAACCTGATACCGCTCCAAACCGAGTGTAAATGTTCGTCTGGTCTATTCCGTCTCCCCCTCGACATCTTCATCCAGTTCACTCGTAGCGCCAGTGCCACGCCGCCGCCCACCCTTTACGTTTACTGTGAGAAACAAAACAAATTCTGTATTCAGTTAATTTGTTTCCATTTGCGGCTTCATCCTGTACCGTTTACGTTAACGTTTGCATAATGCAACCAACACAGCACCTTAGTCTTTTGACCACTCCCCCTCTGGCGCTCTGGGTGACCGCAGGGCGGTGCCTCCGCCGTCCACGTCCACCACCACCACCTCGAAACCTTTGATATGATGTACCAATATCACAACGTCTTCTTCCTCTTCGTCGTCATTCATGGCTTCGTATGTAACATAACCTTTGGTCTCATACTCGTGTCTAATCTTCTCTTGCTATGACCTCATGAAGTCATGGTGATGCCTGGTAAATGTATCACAAACCGTGAACAAGGTTCTCAGATCCTTGTACTTCTCCTTGTCCTTCTCCTCTAGCAACGCAAGGGCTTTGTTTGTGCTCATCTAAAGGTCTGCACTTGTAGTTGAGGATAATCTGCACCCGATCTGGTGTCATTACACAGAGCTTCTTCTCCTTTTCCTCCCTCTCCTCCATTTTCTTGATGTACTCTTCTGCTTCGGTGCAGTAAACTTGCTTTCGTCCGGGATCCGGGCGTAAAGGTCATCTAGGCCAGCCATAGCTTTCTCCATCGTCTCCTCAGCAGTGCACTTGCTCGAAGAGTCTGCCATTGAAATTGCTTTCTCGTCTCTTGCCTACAACCAAACTTGTTGATCCACGGATCTCTCATGACACCCTGCAAATCAATCAAATCAAACCAATTCAAGGTTGAGTGAAGATCAGGACACATCAGGGGATATATATAGCTCCCAACCTGCACCGACCTGGAAGATTGATTTTGACGCGAGCTCCGTGTCAAAGTCAAATCCTTGATGCGATAGGAAGGAAAACAAACTTGTGCAAAAAGACATTGGAAATTGGAAAAGGTCAGATCAGCTTTGGTTGGTCGGATCTATAACCTAATCCGACCTGATTTAAGATCAGGTGAAATCTTAGTTTTAGGGATACAACGTCATTTTTATAGTAGGCAACCAAACATATATATGGCTCAATTCATCGGTAAGCATTTTTTTCATCTACAGATCCCATACATATAAGCAAACACTTGCCATTATGTCCACCCAATGTGCTTTCACTGCTTGCAAGTTGTATATTAAGGGCCTGTTTGGATCCCACGGCTAAAAATTAGTCCATCTTAAAAAATAGATTAAACATGAGCTAAATATGGGCTAATGTACTCTAATCATAAATTAACCCTCATTAGATCTTATTAGTGTAGAATTAACCCATATTTAATTAGATGTTCTAATTGATATTCAAAATATAGGCTAATTATTAGCTCTGGGATCCAAACACCTCGTAAACTACTCTATATAGCAACTCGGATGGCACACATTATTGGCTCTCTACAGCAGCCTATTTGATTCGATTAACTTATGCAGACAGCAAAGCGCATGGTTGAACCTTAGTACAATGCTGGCTGTAAAAATTTTCGCCAAATTTTATACTGAACGACGTTGTGCTCATGGCAAACAAACATCGCTACTTCCTGGACCACTGTCTCACATTGATTTGTCATTGTGGCACCATCCGTGGGGTCAAATATTGTACTCCCTCCATATAGGAAAAGGAAGTCGTTTTGGACAAGGTTTTGATTAAACATTGGAAATATAAATCATGAATAACTTTTCAGTTATTGAGTTTTAAAATGTAAAAACTATATGAATAGATTTGTATTGACAAATATTTTCATAAATGTATACATATATCATTTTCTAATAAATATTTTTTATAAAAAAAGAAGTCAAAGTTATACTTTGGAGACCGTGTCATTGTCCAAAATGACTCCTTTTTCTATATGGAGGGAGTACACACATTTTAACTAAGCGCCAATGTTCTTTATGACGACCAATTAATTTTCTTATTGGCATCTGAAACAAAAATCATAAATTAGACAGATCTCATGTACTATCCTACTCAGGAGCAATAACGAGAGAACACATTCCTCCAGATCATGCATGGACCAGCATTTTTTTATGAAATGGACCAGCATTTTTCATATATATACAACATCATATCATAACGCCGTTGTTGGAGGTCTAGTTCTTCTAACTTCTGATGAGCTACATCTATGTCTTGTCCATGTCGTCCTGCCATATAGAAGAGTACTCAAATAACATTTCTCTGAACATGTTGGAATTTGGAAGCCTAGAGTTGTAGTGCCATTTGTGGTAGTCCGAAGAACACACTCTATGGAGATGAGAGGCAGCAGGAAAAAGCCAAATACAGTTGTAGATATTGTGTCCATGATGGAAACCACTGATGGAACTATTATTGAATGAAACACTTGATGGAGCGAAGGTTTCTGTTCCCGTAGCATTGCCTACGGGTGCTCCAAAGTCTGTCTGTAGGGTCGCAAACGGATCAGTATGCATGGAATCAGAGATACAAATGTTTCTCTCATCTAATGGATCGGCCAGCCACTACTACAGAATCGGCCTTTAGCCCCGGCCTTTCCAACCAGGGCTAAAGGCTCCCACGAGGAAAAATAAATGTGCATTGTGAGATTCGAACTCAGCACCTCTCGCCTCAGGCACGCCTACCAACTGAGCTACACAACCCACGTGATGTAGTTCTGGATGTTTTCCTTTTCAATCCACTCGGGAAGGGCCTTTAGCCCCGGTTGGTAACACCAACCGGGGCTAAAAAGACCTTTAGTCCCGGTTGGTAACACCAACCGGGCTAAAGGTTCACCCTTTAGCCCCGGTTGGTATTACCAACCGGGACCTTTAGTCCGGGTTGATAATACCAACCGGGACTAAAGATTCACCTTTAGCCCCGGTTGGTGTTACCAACCGGGACTAAAGGTCTTTAGCCCCGGACGCAATTTTTTTGCCGAGGCTAAAGCTCAATTGAAAGATCGTCCAAAGGTCTGTTCTCTAGTAGTGAGCATAGAGTTTCTGAAGTTGTTTTTCTCTTCTCAATGCATAAGGACTCATCACCCTCTCCTACAACCAACAAATGGGCCCCTACAATACTCGTGCAATAGTTTTGTTTATGGAAAACAATATGAGGTCAAAACATGGTGTGACACCTTGAAAAATTTCCTTGCTTTCAAAATAGATTAAAATGATTTAATTATATATTTATGTGTGCATCAAACATAGGATAAATAATATTTTTTTTGTGAAATTAAAATCAATTATAAGGCCAGATACATGTTGATGCACTCTTGTTGCTGCAATATTTTTGTATTGTGGTTTGATCAAATCTTGTTTTGAATTCAAAATGCATTTTGAAAATGCATTAGAAAAAGATTGGAAAGAAAAGGAAAAAGGAATTTCTCTCTCTCCTTCACTTCTCTCTCACTTTCGGCCCCTGGCTCACTTTTTCCCCCACCCCTCAACCTGCTCCATTTCCCTCTCTGTGGCCCAATTGATTGGGCCAGCCCAGGTCACGCGCTCGCGCCCAGCAGCACGCCCACAACCGCCCTCTCTCTCTCCTGCTCCAGCTGACAGCCCGGTCCTGCGCCAAGTGCCACTGACAAATGGGGCCTGCGTGTTAGCACCGCCCCCAACCTCCTAGCGAAATCGACGACGCCGTCGCCTTGCCCCGCTTTCTCCGGCACCTGGAGGCCTATGCCTCGTGCCCTTGGCTTTATAAAAGGAGTCGTGCCCACCGCTACTCCCTTTCCCATCTCGGTAGCTTTGGCAGCGCCCACAACCAAGCCATAGCACCGCTACAAACCCTAACTTCGCGGTTGCCGAGCTCTCCTCGCCGATTTGTTGCACCGTCATTGAATTGGACCCATCTCCGAGCTCCTCTATCCCGTAAGGATGCCGAGGAACCCTTTCTCATGGTGTTTTTTTTGTCTCTTATTCTCACTGGGAGTCGCCTTCGGTTGTAGAGGGTCGCTGCCCGCCATCCCTCCGTGCGTCGTCCTCGCTCTGTCTCAACCTTCGGATTTGCGCATGGTTAGACCCTCTTGCTCCCCTCCTGCTCCCCGTGCTATTCCCTTGCGAAACCAAGGCCTGTAGGGCCGTTTCAGTGAACTCTGGTGAGCTCCCCCGCCGCTGGCAATGGCAGACCGCCACGTGACCATTTTCCCAGCGGCACCGCTCCTTCCCCTCCCTCCGTTCTAATCTGGAGCGTTTAGATCGGATCAGATGCTCCAGTCACCGATACCCCTTCGTCAGTCAGTCTTGCTAAAGGGCCACTTGACTTTTCGCAAAATTGCACCTGCAGTCCGTGGCCAACGCATTAAATCTGATTTTCCCAATGTGTTTTGTCTCAAAAATAGTTCAGCTTATTTATAGGCTTGCCACTGCACTGCTTTGTTTATAACTTCTTCATTTTAAATCCAAATTGATCCATTCAAATTTCGTTGGATTCATAATTTCGCAATCTTCGTGTTTATGCCTCTGTTAGACTATTTTGAAACTTTTAAAATTCCTGTTTAGATCTTTTTAGTTGTAGGCCTTTTAGGATCTTGTTGGGTCATAACTCTCGTGTTTTAAATCTGATTTTGGTGAACTGAATGTCTGCGTGATCGTAGCAACATGTAGATTCGTTTTGTAAACTTTTTATGTCTTTTTATTCTGTTGGTGTACTGTTCTAATTATAGACTCGTTTGCTGTGCATGATTGGGTATGGATGCTTGTATGTTACTATGTGATCGAGTTCAGACGGTGAGCAGTACGTTGGTGATCCGGATCAGTTCTTAACGACCAGTAGGACCCACAAGAATTCGCTGAGCAAGGTAATTATAGCATGGGACTATCCTTGTTACCTATACACCTTTAATTCATATATCATGTGCATATGTCTAATTTTGTACCCTGAGGCTTGACCTAGAAATTCCAACTCTATACCTTGCTACCTACGGGTTATTTGCATATGGGTATATGGGTAGTTTTGCTAGCGCTTAACTTAACTTAAACATACATGATCAGAAATATGACTAATGACATGTGCAACGAATGGTAAAACTTGCTTCATAGCAATGTACGCGGACATAGGGCGAGGGAGCTTTGGAGCTCTTAGCCCTCCATAAGTACTTATCTGTCGGCAAAAGCGGAGGACATAAAGTACAACCGTGAGGGCTACATGGCTCTGGTTTTAGTTCAATTCAATAGAAGGACATCTTCTGGCTTCGTAGTGGTTGTCCGAATGGACGCAAAAGGGGCTTGACGAGATGGGTATAGGACAACCTCTGTTCTCAAGTGTATAGCCGGTAAGGAATATGCCATTAGTAAGGGGGTTTCATATATCTGCTTGCCGCTTGGAAACCTAGTAGCCACTAACTTGTTAGAAGAACCTTTGAAAGACTTCATAGTGAACCCTACGGCCTTCCTTAGAATTGGGCTAAGAGGCTAGCTACCTTGGGCGAAAGGGTAAATCATGGCACACAGGTAAAGATATGCATCACCTCTGTAGAGTTTTAATTTAAAACTGTTTATAATAGTTATGCTCACGGTCACGAACGGTCCAGAAAACTCACGGAATAATGATGAACTATGTTGATACTTATTTATGTATAATGATGTTATTCATGATATATTTTTGCTCATATAATGATCATATGGTTTTATTAGGGCTTAAGCCTAACCTGATGATAATAAATGCTAAAACAATAATCAACTAAAAGTGCTAACTGCTAAGTAAACTAGTGTCTTGCCTTTTGAGCTTCATAACCCCATGTTATCTTGCTAAGTACGAGATGTACTTATGCTTGTTATTTTTTATTATTTGGATAAAAATCGTCCCGGATGGGTAACAGATGACAATGTGTCGGTGGTACGAAAAAGGGTACCCCCAATCAACGCAAACACCCGAACGCTCTATCTCCGTCTCGCCCGAGCCCTCCCAGCCAGGCCTCGGGCGAACGCTCTTTCTCCGCCTCGCCGAGCCCTCCGAGCAAGGCCTCGGGCAAGCACGATCGCTCTCCGTCTCGCCCGAGCCCTCCAGGCCTCGGGCGAGCGCGCCCTCACACCTCGAGCCTTAACGCACGGACCTCGAGCTGCACAGACAGCCGTACCAGCCCATACCACGCATTTAATGCCTTCACCTACTCCGGTCATGTCCACTAGTGCACAGCATGTACCACAGTAACTCGGTGTAAAGGTCAAATCTCGTTTTCACCACAAGCATGGGCAAAAGGGCACCAGTACAGCACTGTTCGGCCAAGCCAGGCACTGCAACTCCTCGAGGCCGGCTACGCGCCCCTCGAGCCCTGCACTGTAACCCCTCGAGGCCGGCTACGCGCCCCTCGAGCCCCGCACTGTAACCCCTCGAGGCGGCTACGCGCCCCCGAGCCCTGCACTGTAACCCCTCGAGGCCGGCTACGCGCCCCTCGAGCCCTGCACTGTAAACCCTCGAGGCCGGCTCCGCGCCCCTCGAGCCCCCGTGGCACCACCTCGAAGCCGGCTCCGCGCCCTTCGAGCCCTAACTACTTTCATGCTATTGGAGGACAGGTACCCCAAGACCCGGAGGGACCCCGCCGCGTACTGTAAATTCCGGGATGGGTGCTGTACGGCTCCCGCCTTGTCGCGCCACCACGTCCGCGCCCAGGATGGAAGCCACGACCCAAGGACGCCTCAACAGCGACGATCACATCGGCTCCAGTGGCCCCGACAAGACAGGGTTCCTACCATTCTCCGTATGGGGCACCATACGCCCCGACACATACCTGTAATACCTTGTAACCCTGGCCTCCCCTTGCTCTATAAAAGGGACACTAGGGCCCTCATTCAAGAGGACGGACACAACACACGAGTCCACACACAGGCACGAGTCCGGACTCCGGTCCACGCTCACTGAGCTTGTATTCTCCCCTGTACAAGCACTTAGGTGCAAGTAATACAAGAACATCCCCCCGCTGGACGTAGGGCCTTCTTTGCCGAACCAGGATAAATCCTTGTGTGTCCTCTTGCATCACCATCCAGGAAGAGAAGCACGCGATCATATCACTCGTTGGTGTAATACCCCCGGGTAGGAAACACCGACAGTTGGCGCGCCAGGTAGGGGACTTCGCGTGTCCGAGCCGATTTCTCGTTGATTCCTGGATGGCTTCATCCCCTCTTCCGTTCTCGGCTGGTGCCGTCGTCTGGTTCGGGAGCCTCGAGTTCCTGGCCACAGGCAACG
Organism: Coix lacryma-jobi var. lacryma-jobi; assembly: GCA_009763385.1. Taxonomy (NCBI): domain Eukaryota; kingdom Viridiplantae; phylum Streptophyta; class Magnoliopsida; order Poales; family Poaceae; genus Coix; species Coix lacryma-jobi. The sequence goes on along the minus strand of CM019831.1, from coordinate 9,168,304 downwards.
TCAACGAGCTGACTCTGCTCTCCACGGAGGGCCCGAGCGGAGTGCGTGTCATGCCACCCCACGCGGGGGCGTGACGCGTCGCCCGCACCACCACACGTCGCCACAGTCGCGAGCGGCGCCGTCGTCACCGTCGTCGCCGGGCGCAGGCGGTGCCCGCGGCAAACACCTACGCCCCCGTAGCCGGTGCAGGGTCCCAAGGGGAAACCAGCCCGGCGCGCGGCCGGAGACCTCCAGGGCGCACCCGCGCCCGCCCAGCGACTTCGCATTCATCATGCGTACAGACCAGGAACCAGGCCAGAGGCCTCCGAGCCGCGCGCCGTCGACGCCACTCAGCCTCCTCCCGCACGGGTCGCGCCGCGCTCGACGCCAGCGGTTCCCGGTCGGCCTCGACAACTCTGCGGCTGTATACGCCCACCGCCTCGACGAGCGCCATCAGGACCAGACGGTGGCGGACCGGGAGCGGCGTTCGGGCGCGCTGCTGCAGGCCATGGCCAGCCTGGAGATCGTCCACCCGCGTGCGTCGACCGCGACTTCTCGCGAGCCTTCGAGCCACCTCGGCGAGCCACCGTCGGAGAATGGTACCGCGAGCTGCTGCGGTCCCAGCATCGGTCAAGACGGCGTGCCGTCAACAGCTCCGACTCCGACGAATACGACTACCACGACCCCGACCTCTGGGATCCCACCAGGGAGTGCTTCCAACTCGAGGGAGGGAGTCGTATGCGATACCGAGACGAAGGCGACGACGACAGGCCGGCGCTCGACCTAGAGGGACCTAGCGACGTGGCCGCGGCAGGCGGATCACGCGTTCAGGGAAGGGACGAACCTCCAGCACCGGCTGTACCGCCTAAGCACGACGATGGCCGGGCGGGCAACTCGCGCAAGTGCAAGAGACAATCACCAAAGCCGAGGAAGAACGGCGACACCAGCTGCAGCTCCGGCAAACCCTGATGCAGGAACCACCCCAGCCCCGAGGAGCCGGAGCTCGAGGCGGGCTCGAGAGGTCACCGGCGGATCCTCGAGGACGGGGCACCAGCACGCCCTGAGGTATGTTTCCCGCGAGCTGGGCAGAACGTGGTGGCGGCGGCTATGATGCTCCGTGACCTGCCCGCCGTCTCCAACCCCCATGCCAGGCGCATGCTTGGAGAAATGAAAAAACCTCCTCGAGACAGCCGCGGTACAACAGGCCGAGAGCTCGGCGTCGCGCCGGCGCGGAGCAGCCTCGGGGAGACCGGCGGACACGCCCCACGACGCTCGCGAGGCATCCGTCCACCAGCGTGGACGCCTCTCGAGCTAGGCCAGTCCGCGAACGGATCGTCGACAAACCGGCCACCTCGAGACCCCAACGACGCCCGCAACGACATCAACCGACGGCGCAAGGACAAGGGGGCCAAGAGCGTGGCTATAGCGCCATCGAGGGGGGCGCTACGACAGCGACGAGGACCGATAGGTCCTCGAGCCCCCGGGCCCCCGAGTCTTCAGCCGGGCCATCCGCAGCTCGACCCTCCCCGACCGCTTCCGACCGCTGACCAACATCGTGAAGTATGACGGGGAGGTCAAGCCAAAGCTCTGGCTCTCGGACTTCCGCCTTGGCTGCCAACTGGGCAGAGCGCGAAAAACGACGACCGCCGTGATCATACGTCAACTCCCACTTTATCTCTCGGACACCGCCCGCCGGTGGCTCGAGGGCTCCCGCCGGATCGGATCCATGACTGGGCCGACCTAGTCAGGGTCTTCGACGGGAATTTCAAGGGGACCTGCGTGCGTCCAGGCAACCCCTGGGACCTAAGGCGTTGCAGGCAGGCGGCGGACGAGCCCCTCCGCGACTTTGCTCGACGGTTCTCAAAGCAGCGTCTCGAGCTCCCCCACGTGCCTGACGAGGACGTCATCTCAGCGTTCCTCGCGGGCACGACATGCCAAGAGCTTGTTCATGAGCTAGGACGCTACCGTCCCGGGACGGTCGAGGACCTGATGGATCGCGTCACCAGCTTTGCTTCGGGCGACGAAGCAGTTGGGGGCCTTCTTTGGCCGTTCCACGGACAAAGGCAAGGCGGTGATCGCGCCGGAGGGCTCCAACAAGGGCAACGACGCCAAGAACGACAACAATGACGGCAACAAAAGGAAGAAAAAAAAACGCAAGGGCCAGAAGGCGAAGCGTGGCGCCGATGACGACGACGACAAAGAGGTGCTCACGGGCGCCCTCGAGCCTAAGAAGCCCCGAGGCCCCCTGACGGGGCTGTCTTCGACCAGATGCTCGAGGATCCCTGCACCTACCACAGGGGCCCCGTAAACCACAAGTTGAAAGACTGCCGACTGTTGAAGGGCTACTACTCCAAGCTCGGCGATAAGAGGGAGACGCGCCTAAGGGAAAGGATGCCGATCGACGCGGCGGCAGGAACGCAGATGGCGACTTCCCCCCGGTGCGCGACTGCTACATGATCTACGGGGGGCCGACCGTCGGGCTCTCAGCTCGAGAAAGAAAGAAGGAGCGCCGGGAAATCTTTTCGCTTGGCCACGACGCCCCCCGGTATCTTGACTGGTCCGATGCGCCAATCACGTTCGACCGTGACGACCATCCGGACCGTGTCATAACCCGGGGGCTTACCCCCTCGTCGTCGTCGACCCCATCATAATCAACGTTCGGTTCTCCAAGGTGTTGATGGATGGGGGCTCGAGCCTCAACATCATATACTCGAGACCCTCGACCTCCTGGGGATTTCAGAGGGACAGCTCCGACCCAGCGTCGGGGGGTTCCACGGAGTAGTACCAGGAGAGAAAGCCCACCCCCTTGGGCGCATCGACCTGCCGGTCTGCTTCGGCACGCCGGCAAACTTCCGTCAGGAACGCTCACCTTCGAGGTGGTCGGCTTCCAAGGGACCTACCACGCCATCATCGGTCGGCCAGGCTACGCCAAGTTCATGGCGATTCCTAACTACACGTACTTGAAGCTCAAGATGCCGGGGCAAAAGGGGTCATCACCGTTGACACCTCCTACGAGCACGCATACCATTGCGACGTGGAGTGCGAGCGGGGGGGAGGCCAAAGTCCACCTCGACTCGCTCGAGGCCTTGGCAGCTCTGGCCACCGAGGGGGCCCCAGAAGCAAAGCGTCACGCCGGCACCTTCGAGCCGGCTGAGCACACCAAGCAAATACCGTCGACCCGACCTCGGCCAATGCAAGACGCTGACCATCATAGACCAGCCTCGAGCCCAAATAGGAAGCAGTGCTCGTCGACTTTCTCCGTGCGAACATCGACATGTTGCATGGAACCCCTCAGACATGCCGGGCATACCGAGGGAAGTCGCCGAGCACGCCTTGGAGATCCAGGCCCGGGTCCAGACCGGTGAGCAACGCCTGCGCCGCTTCGACGAGGAAAAGCGCAGGATCATCGGCGAGGAGGTGCACAAGCTTTTGGCGGCCGGATTCATCAAGGAGGTATTTTACCCAGAGTGGCTAGCTACCCTGTACTAGTTAGGAAAAAGAATGGAAAAATGCGGATGTGTGTAGATTACACTGGTCTGAATAAAGCATGTCCAAAAGTTCCATTTCCTTTACCTAGAATTGACCAGATCGTCGATTCCACTGCTGGGTGCGAAGTGCTTTCGTTCCTTGATGCGTATTCCGGCTACCACCAAATTAGGATGAGAAAATCCGATGAACTCGCGACCTCTTTTATCACACGCATTTGGTATGTATTGCTATGTTACGATGCCCTTCGGCCTGCGAAACGCCGGGGCAACGTACCAGCGATGTATGCAGCACATCTTTGGCGAGCACATAGGCAAGACCGTCGAGGCCTACGTCGATGACATCGTGGTTAAAACTAAAAAAGTCGGGAACCTCATCAGCGACCTCGAGACCACGTTCGAGTGCCTCCGGGCCAAGAATGTGAAGCTCAACCCCGAGAAGTGTGTCTTTGGTGTGCCTCGAGGCATGCTACTTGGCTACATCGTCTCACAACGGGGGATCGAGGCAAACCCTGAAAAAATCTCAGCAGTCACGAGGATGGGCCCGATTCGTGACCTCAAGGGTGTGCAGAAAGTGACAGGCTGCCTAGCCGCTCTCAGCAGATTCATCTCGAGGCTGGGGGAAAAGCACTACCCCTCTACCGCCTGCTAAAAAGACGGAACACTTTGCGTGGACCGCCGAAGCCGAGGAGGCCTTAACCAAGTTGAAGGGGTTGCTGACTTCTGCACCAATTCTCGTGCCCCCGCGACCAGCCGAAGGTGGCGATTCCCCCGAGCCCCTCCTCCTCTATGTGGCCGCAACCACTCAGGTGGTTAGCGCGGTCATAGCCGTCGAGAGGCACGAGGAGGGTCATACATTGCCGGTCCAACGACCGGTATACTTCACCAGTGAGGTACTCTCCGAGGCCAAGGTCCGGTATCCGCACATCCAAAGCTGCTCTACGGCATCATCGTCACAAGGCGCAAGCTCCAGCACTACTTCCTCGCTCATCCCGTGACGGTGGTGTCGTCCTTCCCCCTCGGAGAGATCGTCAACAATCGGGAGGCCACGGGCGCATCGCCAAGTGGTCCGCCGAACTAATGGGGGAGACCATCACCTATGCCCCGCGAAAGGCCATCAAGTCGCAAGCGTTGGCGGACTTCGTTGCTGAATGGACCGACACTCAGCTCCCGCCGGCACAGATTCAAGCCGAGCTCTGGACCATGTACTTCGATGGATCCCTCACGAAGACGGGGGCAGGAGCAGGCCTGCTCTTCATCTCACCCCTCGGAGTACACATGCGCTACCTGCTACGCTTGCACTTCCCCGCCTCCAACAACGTCGCCGAGTACGAGGCCCTCGTCAATGGGCTGCGCATCGCCCTCGAGCTCGGGGTCCGACGCCTCGACGCCCGAGGAGACTCGCAGCTCGTCATCAACCAGGTTATGAAGGCTTCAAGCTGCATCGATCCCAAGATGGAGGCATACTGCGGGGAGGTGCGCAAGCTGGAAGACAAGTTTTACGGCCTCGAGCTCAACCACATAGCTCGAAGTACAACGAGGCCGCAGACGAGCTGGCAAAGTTGGCGTCCACGCGCGGCACGGTACCGCCAGACGTCTTCTCGAGGGACGTCTTCGAGCCATCCGTCGAAATCGACCCGGGGGCTGGCCCCTCGACGCCACCCTTCGAGCAAGACACGGGGGCTCGACTCTCAACGCCACCCCTCGAGAAGGACCCCTCGACGTCCGCGGAGGCGATGCAGGTCGACGCACACGCCTCTTCTTCATCACGGCCCCTCGACTGGCGGACGCCCTACCTCGACTACCTGACGCAAGGCGAGCTACCAGAAGACAAGACGGAGGCCCGACGCATCGCTCGAGGGCCAAGACCTACGTCATCTACGGCGACGAACGGGAGCTATACCGACGAAGTCCGACTGGGATCCTTCAACGCTGCATCCCACTCGAGGAAGGGCGCAAGCTCCTCGACGATATGCACTCGGGGGCTTGCGGCCACCACGCGCGCCAGGGCCCTGGTTGGGAACGCCTTCCGTCAAGGCTTCTATTGGCCGACCGCCATTGGGGACGCCAAGCGTTTGGTCCAAGCGTGCCATGGGTGTCAATTCTACGCCAAGCAAACGCACCAGCCCGCACACGCCCTGCAGATGATCCCAATCACTTGGCCATTTGCCGTTTGGGGCTCGACCTGTGGGTCCCCTCAAAAGGACAAGTGGAGGGTACACACACATGCTCGTGGCCGTCGACAAGTTCACCAAGTGGATCGAGGCTAAGCCGATAGGAGACCCCACCTCCGAGAGGGCTGTCGAGTTCATCGCCAACATCATGTACCGGTTCGGGGTGCCTAATGTCATCATCACCGACAATGGCACCCAATTCACGGGCAAAAAGTTCACCAACTTCTGCGATGACAACAACATTCGCGTAACCTGGGCCTCGGTCGCATACCCCCAATGCAACGGGCAGGTCGAGCGCGCCAACGGCATGATACTCCATGGGCTGAAGCCGAGGCTGTTCAAGACCCTCAAGAATTTCGGAAAGGGGTGGGCTACAGAACTCCCCTCGGTGCTGTGGGGCCTCAGGACTACGCCGAGTCGAGCCACCGGGTTCACTCCGTTTTTCCTAACCTACGGCGCCGAGGCCGTCTTACCTACGGACCTCGAGTACGGCTCACCTCGACTTCGAGCCTACAACGAGCAAACCAGCGACGAAAGGCTCGCCAACGCCAAGGACCAGCTCGAGGAGGCCCGAGACGTGGCGCTCATCAACTCTGCACGCTACCAGCAAACACTTCGATGCTACCACGACAAGCACGTGCGCAAAAGGGACCTAGCGGTGGGGGACCTCGTGCTTCGACGGCTGCAAGATAATCGAGGGCGCCATAAGCTCACCCCTCCGTGGGAAGGCCCATACACCGTGGCCGAAGTGCTCAAGCCAGGAACATACAAGCTCTACGACGACCAAGGCAGGATCCTGGCGAACGCGTGGAACATATCTCAGCTACGTCGCTTCTACCCTTAAAGGCCTCGAGGCCTTGTTCATTTTATCACTTTGTACAAACATGTCAAATGAATGAACAAACTCGTGCATTGTCGTTCATGTTGCTTCGCATCTTAAGGTAGCCTCGACCCTGCTTTGCTCAGGGTCAGCCTCCCTCGGGGGCTGACGGGGGGTAACCCCCCCCCAGACTCCGGAAAAAATGCGCGTTTTCTTTTTCAAAAATTTGACCCTCGTCTCGACTCGCGCCTCGAGTGAACTAGCGACGTCTAAATCTTAAAGTACCTCGAGCCTCCAAGGTCGGGGGGCGTCGACGTAGACGGCCACCTACGCCCCGGGCTACGGTGCCCTACCTACGCCTCCCCTCGAGGGGCTCGCGACGTATCGAAGGAACACAGACTAAGTTAGCAGAAACTCGAGCTTGCGACAAAGAGAAGTGGTCAAACGCATTTGAAAGGAAAACAACCCCTTTAAAAAACAAACAAGTCATATATACATTCGGGTCTCGACGTACCCTCATTCACGTCATAAAATTCTTACAAGGGCCTCGACGCCCAATTTGGCACGCAGGCCCTAGTCTTCGTCGGTGCGGTACTCCTCCCCGAGGTCCTCCGCGGCGGGCTCACCTCGACGCCCGAGCTCGAAGGAGGAGGGCTCCCGACACCGCTGCTGGCGTCAGGAGGCAGCACGTCCTCCTCGAAGATCTTCGCGAGCGACGTCCCCGCCTCTCCATCTTCTCCAAAATTTTGTCGACACGGCGGTTGTTCCACTCCTCATCCTTCCCCTCGATCTCGATGAAGCCATTCGCGACAACGTGGACCGGGAAGCGGAAACCGGAGCGAACGACCGCGAGTGTCTGCTTGACGCCGTGATGGAGAGCTTGCCGGACACGGTCCCGCGCGGCTGCGTCGAAGAAGCACAAGGCGTCGACCAAGGCATCGCCCCGAGCCACTGCACCTTCTGCCGCGGTCACAGGAGGAGCACCCCACATGGGCCGAGCCGGTCGAGAGAGGAGCGAGCCGCTCCGCCACCACCATGTCTCGTCTTGGAGTTGGTCCAAGAGAGCCTGGTTCGTCCCGCGGAGCTCCTCGACCGTCTTCTCGACCCCTGCGCAACAAACAAGGAAGAGTGAGACTGCGGCGTAACAAAAACTTCGAGACCCAAACAAGAACAAGGTGTAAGCCTCACCGTCGCAGTGTTGCCCCAGTGCGGCGAGGTCGCTGGTCAGGCCCTCAGCACGCTGCTCAGCCTGCGCTTCTCGGCCAGCGTGAGGAGCTTCTCTCGGACCTAAGGTCCTCGATCAGCCGCCCGCCTCCACCAGGGCCAGATCCTTGCGGATCACCTCCTGCCGCGCCGCCCCCTCGGCAGCTCGGGCGGTGGCGGCACCACTCTCGGCGTCTTCGGCCTCTTTTCTCGCGCCGCCTCCGCTGCGGTTCGGGCGCGGCGGCCTCGCCACGGGCGTCAGCGGCCTCCTGCTTCGCCGCCTCGGCTTCAGCCCGGGCAGAGGTGGCCTCGCTTCGGCGTCCGCGGCCTCCTTCCTCGACGCTTCGAGAACGGCGGCGGCCTCCTCCTTGGATCGAGCGACCTCGCCTCGAGCCACCCGGACCTCCGCCTCCGCCTCGTTGAGCCGGCTCGCCATTTGGGCGTTCCGGCTCAGCTCCGCGCGGAGATCTCGAAGCTCCGCCTCAGCCCGCGCGAGGGCGGCTGACACCTGTGCGGACCGGCCCGCCTCCTCGGAGCAGGACCGCTCCGCCTCCGCCATAAGCTCGGCCACCTCCCGGAAGATGGACCGCACCTCGCGCGGGGCCCCCCGCTGGCCGGCTGCTCGATGGGAACCACGGCAAGGGGCGGGCTCAGTGGGACGGGAAACGGCCATATCGGTCGGTCGAGCTCGATGTCGGGCAGATCCTCCTCCGCCTCGAGCTGCCCCGACAGCGACCCGCCCGCCCGACGGCACGGGCCCCGACTCCCTCCCTCCGTCCCTCCGCCGGCACTTCCTGTTCCGCCGCCCTCGAGCACTACCGGCTCGGGGCGAAGGCTCGATCGGCGGATCGATCGGGAAGGCTCGACCCCGGGCCCTCTTCCCCGGGCCTCCGGCGTTTTGTCGGCGCTAGCCGGCCCCTCGGGCGCCTCCACCATCATCGAGCCCCCGGCGAGGAGCGGCCCCTGCTCCAGCTCGTTCAGGAGGTCCTCCACCGTCGGCTCCTTCTCCGCCGACGCCTCTCCCCCCCCCCCCCTCCGCCTCCGCAGCCGGCTCGTGCTGGTCGGGCCACAAGGGGCGCAGTCTCCTCAGCCCCAGACGCCGGCGGGGCCGTGCTCGCCCCAGGCGCTTCCCCCGGACAGCCGTCGTGGTGAGGGGAAGGGTGGCGCTCCCAGTTGGCACCATCGCGGGAGGAGGAGGAGGGGGAGGAGGCAGCGCTTCGGCGGATATGGTGGTGGCAGGCTCGATGCCATGAGCTGAGGCCCCTGCAATACGAGATGACGGAGATTCAGAACCAGGAAGAGTACCTCGACCCCGTGGTCGATGGCGACGGCCTCACCAAATTTCGCGACGATCATCTGGCCCCCTCGAGCCATGGCAGCTCGGGCCTTCTCCAGCCAAGCGGCTTCTCTAGCGGAGGAAGGTGCCATACCTCGAGGTGCCTGTGCCTCGACGGGGCTCGAGGTCTTGGCCCGCTTGGACGAAGCGAGGTCCACCTCCTGGTAGGAGCGCTTCCCCCTGAGAAAACGGAGATGGCACGCGTCATCAAAAGCAAAGAGGTGAAGCCTCACTACCGACGAGACCCAAGGAAACTACTCACCCGAAGCGGCGGCTGGGCTTCTTCCCGGAATCGCCGGACCCACTCGGGGCTTCGAGCCCACCCCACGGCTCGAGCCCTGTGCCTGGGCCGTCTCCACAGGGCTGGGATGGGGGAGGGCTCCCGACGCCTCCCATGGCTCGACCTCGAGGGAGAGCCCTCCTTCCGCCCCACATCGCGGGAGGGCGACCGTACCTCCCTCGTGCTGACGTCGTGGCGCCCGCCCCGGCGCGGGCTCCGGGACCTGCTCCGGCGCCCGCGCTGGTGGTCGCGCCCTCCCGCGTCCGCTTCCGTGTCCCGGCGCGGTGCGGCGATGGACTCCGGGGACGCTCGCGCCCCTGGTCACGAGACGCTCGGGGGCTCCCTCCCCGACGCTCGTGATGGCGCGGGCTCGACGCCTCTTCCTGGCGCCCCTCCTCCGCGGGCTCGACGGCGCCCTTGACGGCTCGCGGGGGTCGGGCCCGAAACCCTTCTCGACCTGTCGACCGCTTCTCGAAGCCCGACCCCTCTCGAGACCCCCCGTCTGGGCTGACGCGGGGGCGGCCTCCGTTGGCGCTGTGGCGGAGGCGCTCCGGGTCCGGGGCTTCCTTACGACCAGGGGCACATCCGGCGCGGAGCTCGACGGACCTCGGGCCCCGACGAGGCAGGGATCGGCGCCGCCTTCCGCGGCTGCGTCCCGCGCGACCCTTTGTCGGTGGGACCTCCAGTGTACCCTCCTGCACAGAGGAGCGGTCAGCCCTGTCATCGACGAGCCCCGCGCGCATCAAGCGCGCATCCATCCCCTCGTCGTCGCCCTCCTCATCACCACTCTCCTCCTCCGAGCTCGAGGAGCTCAGCTCGGGGACCCGTCCCCAGGCTGACGGTTACGACGAGCCTTCGCCAGTCTCTGCTCCCGAGCTAAGCGACGCAAGTTTTTATTTTTCTTTCTTCTTTTTGGCATCCTTGCTCTCCTTGTCCTTCTGAGCAGAGAGGCGCCTCACCTGAGAATCCGCGGCGTCCTCCCTCACCGGGGGCCTCGACGCGCGACAAGTAAATGCCCCCTGAAAAAGAAGAAGCGTGATGAGACAAACCACAAGACGGATGCAAACGGATCGAAGGAGGAAAAAGGGGGAGGAGGCTCGAGATAGCTCGACTCGAGGGAGGCTTACCAGGTCGAGACACCCCCCTCGTCGGGTGCCATCGCAACCAGGTTGGAGTATTCAGGGACGAACGGCCCCTGGATCGTGATTGACACCCGGGAGACGCCCTCGTTCCGGGACAGCCTCCCTTCGGCCATCCTCGAGCGATTGAGCGCCTCGAGCTGAGCCTGCGGGCCCATCTCGTGCATAAGAAGGGGGCGGTCCGCCAGCGGAGAACTCTTCGCTGGTGGAACGCCCAAATGACCGCTTGCACGGTCAGCTTCTTCTCGTCCACCAGCGTCTTCATCATCTCCATCAGCGGGGCCAGGTGGCGTTGCCTGTCCGCCGCAACGCCCCAGGTCCACTTCTCCGGGCGTTGAGTGAGGACCCTGCCGGTGTACTGCGGAAAGAGGCCACCTTCGTTCCGCAGATAGAACCAATGGTCGTCCCACCCGGCCTGGTTGGTGGAAAGCTTGTATCGCAGGTACTCGCGGGGGACATTGGCCGACGAGGTCCCCGCCCTCGCGGTAATGGCAAGGGAGCCCATGCGCACGGGCCGCCTCCCGCTGGGCTTCAGGGACTTGATGAAGAGCTCGCCCCGGAAGAGATGGACGAACATCTCCAGTGCGGCTCCATCTTCAGGTACCCCTCGCACACCGCGGCGAATATGGCGGCGTGCGAGATGGAGTTGGGGAGAAGTGTTGCAGCTCCACCTCGAAATGGTGGGCCAGCCCTCGCAAGAAGCGGCTCGGCGGGACGCCGAGCCCCATATGGTGGTAGCGCGTGAAGCTCACCACGTACCCCTCCGGCGGGTGCGGCTCCCGGTGCTCCGCCGACGGGATAACACCATGCGGGTCCCTCCTCCGGGTTGGGGCGCAGAAGCCCCTGGGCCACCAGCGAGTCCATTTCGCTCTGCGTCACCTTCGACGGGCTCCAGTCCTCGGCCGGCAGCATCTGTGTCTGGGCGGCCATGATGGTGGCGCGGCGCGGATCCGAGCAGCGGACGGGCGGCCGGAAATCCCCAATCGACTAGCTCGAAGGAGAGGGCGCGTAAAGGCTACGGCGGCGGCGAAGGCAAAGGCAAAGTAAAGGTTTTTTTTTCCCCTCTTTCGATATTTATAGGGGGAAATCCAGACGGGCGGGATCTCCCACGACGTGAAAAGGTAACCGAATGCATTCAATGCGCCTACCTAACCACGTCTCGAGCCGGATGCAGGGTACACGCGTTACCTCTCCATTCGCTCCACTACCCGGGCCGCCACGACCGTCGCTCCGGCTTCGCGCCCGCCGCTCTCCATGACGGTTTCCGCCTAAAAAGGCGTGCCCAACGGGCAGAAGGATTCCCAGACGACGGAGGCTTCTTCATAAAGGTAAAAACGGGCCCCGGCCCTAAGTCTCGAAGCAGCGAAGGCTGGCCCTCGAAAAGGGTTCGACAGCCGGCTTCGAGCACCCGAGTCAGGGACACCAAGGGGCGCCACTCGCGGCATTACTCGAGGGCCGAGCCCTCGAGGCCCCTCACGTGTATCCAAGGCGGGGAGCTCGACGTGCAGTGAGATCCCCTCGGAGGGAGGCATCGAGCCACCGGGTCCTATCGAATGGACCCGGCACTCCTGCAGACTGAGCCCCCATGCTTATGAGACCGCCTCCGGGCCAAGTCGACCCCTAACGAACGGGGCACGAGCTCTCACTTGGATTCCCCGTTACCAGCTCACCGGGAACCTCGATACTCACCCACTCGGGGTAGTACGAGGCATCCCCCCTCGCATCCGATCGAAAGGACTCGCGGGATGACAAGCCAGGGCAATCGACATGCCGGACAGCTCGAGGAGCCAGCCAGTCGGTTCAGCTGGCATCCTGACGAAAGAGGGTCTAAGAACTCGGACAGTTACGACTAATCTCTTTTCTTTGTGTAAACATGAGATTTTCAGGCCTCGGGGAACGCTCGACCTCCATCTCGCCCGAGCCCTCAAGGCCAGGCCTCGAACGATCGCTCGTTCTCCGTCTCTCCGAGCCCTCCAAGCCAAGCCTCGGACGGAGTCTCCCACGACAAAGGAAAGGTAACCGCAAAATTTAATGAGACTACCGAACCACGTTTCGAGCCTGTTGACAGGTACACATGGCGCCGCGATTTCCGCTCCCTGATGATTTCCGCCTAAAAAGGCACGCCCACTGGGCAGAAGGTTCCCAAACGACGGAGGATTCTTCGGGAAGGCCACGAGGGAGCTCTAACCACTCCCCCATGGTCTCGGGGGCCACACCCGCGGGTGTCGCTCGCACGACACCCACGGAATCAAATCGACAAAACCCTCGAGACCAGTCAGCTATCCAACGAGATCCCAACCTGGAGCCCCTGCTCGAATACAAGCACTCAAACAAGGGCTCGGGGGCTACTGTCGGTGGTACGAAAAAGGATACCCCCAATCAACGCAAACACCCGAACGCTCTATCTCCGTCTCGCCCGAGCCCTCCCAGCCAGGCCTCGGGCGAACGCTCTTTCTCCGCCTCGCCCGAGCCCTCCGAGCAAGGCCTCGGGCAAGCACGATCGCTCTCCGTCTCGCCCGAGCCCTCCAGGCCTCGGGCGAGCGCGCCCTCACACCTCGAGCCTTAACGCACGGACCTCGAGCTGCACAGACAGCCGTACCAGCCATACCACGCATTAATGCCTTCACCTACTCCGGTCATGTCCACTAGTGCACAGCATGTACCACAGTAACTCGGTGTAAAGGTCAAATCTCGTTTTCACCACAAGCATGGGCAAAAGGGCACCAGTACAGCACTGTTCGGCCAAGCCAGGCACTGCAACTCCTCGAGGCCGGCTACGCGCCCCTCGAGCCCTGCACTGTAACCCCTCGAGGCCGGCTACGCGCCCCTCGAGCCCCGCACTGTAACCCCTCGAGGCCGGCTACGCGCCCCCCGAGCCCTGCACTGTAACCCTCGAGGCCGGCTACGCGCCTCGAGCCCTGCACTGTAACCCTCGAGGCCGGCTCCGCGCCCCTCGAGCCCCCGTGGCACCTCGAAGCCGGCTCCGCGCCCTTCGAGCCCTAACTACTTTCATGCTATTGGAGGACAGGTACCCAAGACCCGGAGGGACCCCGCCGCGTACTGTAAATTCCGGGATGGGTGCTGTACGGCTCCGCCTTGTCGCGCCACCACGTCCGCGCCCAGGATGGAAGCCACGACCCAAGGACGCCTCAACAGCGACGATCACATCGGCTCCAGTGGCCCCGACAAGACAGGGTTCCTACCATTCTCGTATGGGGCACCATACGCCCCGACACCTGTAATACCTTTATGTAACCCTGGCCTCCCCTTGCTCTATAAAAGGGGACACTAGGGCCCTCATTGAAGAGGACGGACACAACACACGAGTCCACACACAGGCACGAGTCCGGACTCCGGTCCACGCTCACTGAGCTTGTATTCTCCCCTGTACAAGCACTTAGGTGCAAGTAATACAAGAACATCCCCCCGCTGGACGTAGGGCCTTCTTTGCCCGAACCAGGATAAATCCTTGTGTCCTCTTGCATCACCATACAGGAAGAGAAGCACGCGATCATATCACTCGTTGGTGTAATACCCCCTGTTAGGAAACACCGACACAATGACACCGAGTATTTCCCTGAGGACTACTAGGTTCGCTGTTCACCGGTCGACGTCCCTGTGAGATGGAGCTACCGCTTGAGAGATGTTTACCTTCCACTTGTTTTATGTAAAGACTTTGAGTTTTATTAAGTTCGTTAGGTAATAAACACAGTGATGATATTTTTTCTGTAATTTATCGGTTTATGTGTACGATTGATCTCTGGGCGCACATAAGATTTATGCATTCAACTTTATCCTTAAAATTGGGTGTGACACATGGTCTCCAAAGCCAAACCTTATTAGTACTTTTGCCCATGATACAGGATCCATGTAATATGAGCAGAGCTTGGTGGATGCGCATGTATTAGTTTCCCTGCTCTTATAGGTAGTGAGAAACAAATAGGAAAACAGCAATCTGGGGCTACATTGACAGCACATCCTAATTATCCCTGGCAATGGAACCCAACAGCGGGAATTTTTTGGGTAAAATTCCGATCCCCCTCCACACATGGGGTACTAATCCATGTAGGGAAGGTTTCTGAAGATCCATGTAGGGAGAGCGTTCCATTGCTGATAGCTGGAGAAATTCATTTGTGATGTAATCCCTCCTCCCCTAAACTTGCTGAGCATCCCCTTTGTAACTTGAAGACCTATGCCCCTCCACCTACCGGGCAAACCGGTATCTGTGGAATGAAAATCAGGTAGGGATTATTCTTGATCCCCCCGAAGCTTGACCTCAAAAAAAACCATCACCAATACATATATGCATGAGAAGTTTTAAAAAGTTTTCAAATTTCTGTTGTCCAAGAAACTCATTCGTACATATGTATGCTTGAATCCAAAGTGATTAAGAATAGATTAAAATGAGGTGTAATAAATGCTTTGTTCCCTGGAGGGAAGGAGAACAAAAGCGACAGCTAGGCATCCTCTAGGCATTGCTTATATATATATTTAGACACACCCGCATACACACACCCCGACCAAGACCACAGTGCTCTTCTAGGCCTCTATTCCTACCAAATTGTGAGCAACTACACCTACATGGCGTTATTATCCTCCAAAACACATATATAAGAGTATTCAAGTAATCGTTTCTCTACATATGAGGAAACTATACTTGTGCTGGGCCTCATGGCATTGGTGGTAGTCTAGACAACATTTAGTGGAGATGAGAGGCAGCAGGAAAAGCCAAGAACGATAAGAGTTGATGTATCGATATTGGAAAGTTGATATGCAGCCTTTCCTTCTTGCACAGGAACAGCTCTCCAAGCCCATTGATGTTCTAATGATTTCACCACAGAGCACATGCCAGATTCTTCAAATGCAACTCAGCTCGTGGTCGGTGCCTTTGACTCAAGCCTATGGTTGAAAAATACTTCAATGTTCATTGGAGTGGCACATTCGTGAAGCATGGGTCATTGTCTCCATTGAAATGCGCAATACTGAATCTCCAACTTCAATAGCAAACAACTGCAAAGTATAGTGATTGTCCATCGGAATATTGGGGATCATTTGGATGGTATTCGGCTGTTGCTGTTCATGGCATTTAAGAAATGCAGCTTCTTCTTGAAATTTGTTTTTATAATTTTATTTATGTTTCTCTATGTCGATGTCTTCATGGAGAAATCAATTCATTGGAGTGGCACATTCACGAAGCATGGGTCATTGTCCATTGAAATGCACAATATTGATTCTCCAACTTCAATAGCACACAACTGCAAAGTATATGTGTCAATGTCCATCGGAATATCGGGGATCATTTGGATGGTATTCGGCTGTTGTTGTTCATGGCACTTAAGAAATGCAGATTCTTCTTGAAATTTTTTTTATACATTATTTTTGTTTCTCTATATCGATGTCTTCATGAAGAAATCAATAAAAAATAGGGGTATTAGCCATGCACCTCATGGTAACAACGTTTTTAGCAGCGTTAAATGGAAAGATTACTCGAAAGATGAACAGTTGCTGTTGCATTGAGTATAAGATCATGATTAAATGGAAATTAAGGATGGTTGAGCCTCTCCTTGGTCACTGTGCATAAGGCTTATACATGTACGCTCTTGGATAGCGAGAGTATAATGACAGGGCATCCAAGCAGGGCCTTAGTCAATATTGTACACAAACATTTTAGCTAGGCTCCAATTAGTGGCTTTTATATAAGATCAGTTAACTCATTCAAGACATCTGAAAGATACTACCATAAATATATCAAATACGTTGTCTCAACTACTAAGGTGACAACACACTCCTAAGCAAGGACCAAGACAGACAGACAGACAAACATACATACATATACATATACATATATATATATATAATATATATGGTAGGGAGTATGAAATAATTTCCCTATATATATATATTATTGAATTTATGAACATCATGAGGTGATCGATACCAGAAAGTGTGATCTATACCGTATCACAAGGCAGATTCCATCAGTTGAACCGGTTCTTGTTGTGCCACTGAGCAAGGCATCTTTAGAACCACTCAATGGCACAATCAATAATCATTAACTCAAACTATTACCAATACATATATGCAGGAGAAGTTAAAAGAATTTCCATATTACTGAACATTTTTTGATGAAGTTTGTATTGTCCAACCAGCTCATTCATACATATGCTTGATTAAGAATAGAGTAAAATGAGGTGTAATAAATGGTTTGTTTATTAGAGTGATGAAGGACAAAAGGGACAGCGAGGCTTCCTCTAGACACTGCTTATGTATAAATAGACAAACATATAGTGATTATTTCTGAACCCACATACATGCACCCCGAACATGACAACAATGCTATTCTCGACCTCTATTCCTACCAAATTGTGAGGAACTACATCTTGGTGTTGTTATCCTCCAAAACATATATAAGAGTATTCAAGTAATTATTTCTCTGGATATGAAAGAAACTAGACTTGTGCTGGTCCTCATTGCATTGGTGGAAGTCTACACAACATTTAGTGGAGATGAGAGGCAGCAGGAAAAAGCCAAGCACAAAAAGAGTTGTTGTATCGATATTGGAAACTCGATATGCAACTTCTCATTCAGTTCTTCCTTCTCCAGTTGCACAAAAATGGCTCTCCGAGATCATTCATGTTCTAATGATTTCACCTCGGCACATGCCAGATTCTCCAACTGTAACTCGATCATCTCATGGTCGATGCCTTTGTGAAAGGTCCTAGTTTGGTTTTGGTAATTGGGTGACAACTTTAGGTGGACTAATTGTGTTTATATGAGATACACAGGAGATTAGTCCACAGGTACAAATGTGAAGAAGGAGCTTATTGCATATGTGACATGACATGGAGTCATGTGGCTAAGATGGTGAACATCAAGGCAAGACTTGGCTTGATGGACTGGTTGCGAAGGTGAAGGGCAAGTTGGAGGCTTTGAAGCCGTTGGTACCGAGTGTCGGGAGGCTTGAGCAAAGACTTGGCGCTGAAGGACCAAAGCAATGGTGAAGAGCAAGTGAGATCAAAATCGATGGACCATGGAGGCCATGTGATGATATGAAGTGGCTCATATTATTTGGTGATCTAGGTTGGTGCATGTGTTGCATCAACATCGGAGGAGATGGAATGGAATGCGCAAGACAAAGGTATATTTGTAGGGCATTTCATTTCACCGATCATAGGTGTGTAGAGAAGTTGATGACCGGGTTTAGGATAGATGACCGTACTATCAAGAGGAGCAAACTTGTTTGCATATCGGTCATCTAGTGCCACTTGAGCGATCTAACATTGCGTTGTTGCTAGGATCGAGTGGCGCGGTGAGTGCAAGTGAAAATCCTTTGAAAAATTATTGTGAAAATGCTAACACACTTTCACATGATGGTGTTCACTTGGTGGTGTTGGCACATTTGCAAAGGAGAAGAAGTTGGAGAAGTTTTGGAGAAAACTTTGGTTGAAAAAGAGAAGTGATGGCTCTTGGATTGGAAACCTGTATTGATCCTTTGTTCTTTGAATTATGTATTCATGTGGGTTGTGTAGCCCTTTGAATAAGCTTTCCAAAATGTCCAAGATCATCGAATTCCGAGTTCGGAGCTAAGAGTTATGGTCGTTCTTGTGGGAGGCTTTCTGGAGAGTGGCAGACTGTCTGCCATTTTAGTAGCGGACTGTCCGCGGGCTTCAGACGCGCCGATGGGTTGCATCGGACGCAACGATCTCACTGTTCACGGGCTGATAGGTGAACGGCGGACTGTCCGGGCCTATAAGGGCGGACTGTCCGCCGGCTATTTTTTTGGAGAGCAAGGTTGTTGGACAGAATCTGTGCAGGTCGTCGAGTTTCAACGACGGACTGTCCGGGCCCAAGGGGCGGACTGTCCGGGGTGACCGTAGCAGCTCCTAACGGCTAGTTTGGTTATAAGGGTGGACTGTCCGTAGTTCAAATTTCAGCACGATTCCAAACGGCTAGTTTGAGCCCTCCCTCTATAAATAGAGGTGGTGACCGGCCATTTGATATGTTGGGCACCTTGGGGACTTAGTGTCCTTGTGTGAGAGTGCTTGGGAGCCCTCAAACTCACTTGTGATTAGTGCTAATCATATCTGCTAAGTGAGAGAGCGATTCTAGTGCGGTGCATGAGAGATTGGAAGTGTGGCACTAGGTGATCGAGTTGCAAGCCGGTGGTGCTTGTTACTCTTGGAGGTTGCCACCTCCTAGACGGCTTGGAGGCTTGTGTGTGCTCCGTGGTAGCACGCTCGAAGATTGAGTGGTGCTTCGGAAGCGACCATTTGTGAGGGGTGTTGTGCTCACCCCGCGGGAGATAGCAAAGAGCAACTCTAGTAAAAGAGAGACGTGAAGAGCGTCTAGTGGTCCGGCCACGTCAAGTGCTAGAGCTTGTGGTAAGCACTCCTTGTGGGAGAGTGTGACTAGTGTAGTCACCACTAGCAAGAGGACCGGCGGCAACCTTGAGCTTGTCTCAACGGGGACTAGCTTGCTGGCAACCAAGTAAACCTCAGGATAAAATCACCGTGTCAACATTGTCTACATCTTCTCGGTGGTTTGTTATCTCCATTCACTAGCTTGTACTTTCTTACTCATACTTGTGCTAGTGTTTAGTTGTTGCTCTTGTGTAGCTATCTAGCTTGTGTAGCTTAATAGTTGCTCTTGTAATTAGTTAGCTTGTGTAGCTTGCTAGTTACCTTCTTTGCTTGTGTAGCTTAGAAGTAGCCCTCTTGCATAACTAATTGGCTTGCGTAGCCTTGTTAGTCACATTACTTAGTTTGTGTAGCTAAGTAATTTGAGCTCTCTAATTTGGCTGTGTAGCCTTGTTATTGAGCATTGCTAGTGAGCTTAGGCTTTATGCGCTTTGCATCACTAGATTGATTAGGAGCTCCTGGTTTGCTTAAAGTGCTAGATGCATAGGTTTGTTTGACCTTGCAAGCTAGATTGATTAGGTGAGCTCTAGCTAGCCCCACACCTTTATTGCCTAATTAGGATCTTTGTAAGGTGTTAGAAAACTTAGATAGAGGGGTGTAGTCTTGGCTAGACCGATAGTTTTAATTCCGCATTTGTTTCGGTTAGCCCGTGCAATTAATTTTAGAAAGGACTATTCCACTACTACAAAATTGAATTTCCGTGGCGGGCATTTTTGATTTTGCACGGCGGTCAAAAGCGCCCGCCTCCAATGGAAGGCCACGGTTAATCGTGGAATAACCGAGGTGGGCATACCATACATAAGTGCAACATAAGTAACATGATACGGTAAGTAACATGATACGAACATAAGTGCAACATAAGTAACATGAGAAAATATTAACCGCGGCGGGCAGATTATGGCGCCCACCGCGGTAAATGTATTAGTATATTAGGTTAGTAGATTATTATTAGGGAAATTAAGGGTATTGTTAGTAGATTATTATTAGGGTATTAGTAGTACAATTAATAATAAGTTAAAAACACATGTGTCATGAATGAAGTCCACTACTTATTACATACATGTGTCTTGAATGGAGTCCGATCCACTACTTATTACATACATGTTTGGCATATACATATCATTTCGGTGCAAGCGCTTTCACGGTCCACTTCTCACCGTTGGGGCGGGCCCAGGGCATGATCTTGGTCTTGTTGAATCGGTCCTCGAAATCCTTGATCTTCTTTGGGTGATCGGTAGAAAGCTGGAACTCTTCATAGTTGTTGTATTGTTCGGGACTCTGGAACCCATTCGCTCCCACGATCCGCTGCTTTCCTGACACAACCACGTGCCTTCTTGGGTCCTCCGAATAGAGATAGGCTACTTGTGCAACATCGGTTGCTATTACCCACGGATCGTCTTTGTAGCCGATACTATTGAGGTCCACCGTGGTTAGCCCGTAACTGTCCACTGCAACCGCACTCGGTTTCACCCACTGACACCGGAAGGCTGTTATGCGTACATTCTGTCCATAGTCAAGTTCCCAGATTTCTTCAACCTGCCCATAGTATTGCCTCCTTTGACCTGTGGACATGTCGATGCCCTCGTATCGAACACCGCAATTATGTGCCGCACTTTTCTTGTCCTTTTCTTTCAGGTGAAACCTGTAACCCATGACATCATAACCTTGCCACGTGGTGATCTGGTTTGACAGGCCTGCCACAAGCTTCTGAATTCTCTCCGTATCTTCAACGGCGCATCCTTCAAGGGGTATGTATTGCTCTTGTAGCCACTGTATGAAAGTACTCTTGTGATGGTTTTGGACCCATGCCTCAGTGTGTTGCCCTTCATTAGCGGTGCGGATCTCTTCGAGGTGCTTTTCAACGTATTTCTTCATGCTCACCAACTGGTGCAGGATGTTGTAGTGAGCATCTTCAACCTTTTCGTATGGAACATCTGTGCGTACTTTCCGTCCCGAGCACCCCATCCCCGAGGTTCTTCCTTCTTGCTGATGGGCAAGCAACCCAATCGCCCTCCCATCTCTTATGTACCTCATACACCAGTTCACGGCCTCCTCGGTTGTGTAGGCCTCGATCATTGAGCCCTCCAAGTAGGCGCGATTGTGGACGTATTTGTTGAGGGTGGACATGAAACGCTCGTACATCCACATCTGGTGCAGGTACATGGGGCCCAGTTGCTGGATTTGATCGACCATGTGCATCATCAGGTGTGGCATGATATCAAAGTAGACGGTGGGAAGCACATCTCTAGCTGGCAAAGGGTCTCCGCGATGAACTCCTTCAGTGCAGGCAGCTCGGCCTCATCAATGACCTTTTGCGTGATGCGGTTAAAGAAGTATGACATCCGAGTGATAACCATCTTCACGTACTCTGGACGGATCGCCCTGATCACAATTGGAAGGAACACCATGAGCATGACGTGACAGTCGTGTGAGTTGTAGCCAGTCATTATCAGATCTTTCATGGAAACCAGGCTCTTGATGTTGGAAGAGAAACCGGTCGGCACCTTGATTCCCCTAATCAACTTGCAGATAGTCGTCCTCTCGTCTTTTGTCAGGTTGTAGGCCGCACCCGGGATCTCAACTTTACCGTTTTGTGACGGTCTTGGGTGAAGATCTGACCTGATACCCTGGTTCACAAGATCCATCCGTGACCTGAGGCCATCCTTCGTCTTGCCCTTTATGTCCCAGAGAACACCAATCGTGCTCTCGAAAACATTCTTCTCAAGGTGCATGCAGTCGATGGCATGTGGTGTATTAAGTGTTTTTCCAGTACGACAGGTACTTGAAGAAAATCGACTTCTTCTTGAAAGGAACGACGGGGACATTAGTCGATCCTTCCTCCATCTTGTCCCACTTTCGCTTCCTTGTCTGCGTTGTCGGCACCACTTCCTTCTTCTTCTTCTTTCCAAATTCGACCTAATCCATGTCCTTAACCATCTCATACACCTTTGTGCCCCATATTGCCCGTGGCGGTTCATCAAGCTGCGGCTCGTCTTTATTGTCGAAGTACTTATTCATAATACTTTTCCTGTACTTGTGCTTTCTAATGAGAAACCGTCTGTGCCTCATGTACACCATCTTTTTTGGGATTTGAAGGTAAGTGTAGCAAGTGCCATCAATACAAACTACACAGCCGGTCTTGCCTTTGATCTGCCCCAACAGTGAAAAGAGACCCAGGTAATCGGTGATGGTGACAAAGATGATGACTTTTAGGGTGAACTTCTTCATGATGGATGCATCCACCATGGTTACGCCAATGTCAAACAGTATGTTCATGTCCTCCATTAATGGCTCCAGGAACACATCTATATCGTTGTCGGGCTACCTTGGTCTGGAAATAATCATAGTCAACATGAGGTACCTGCGCTTCTGACATAGATGGGGAGGCAGGTTGTAGATGGTGAGGACGACGGGCCAGGTGCTGTGTGAGCTGCTTAACTCGCCGAAGGGGTTCATCCCGTCGGTACTCAGCGCCAACCGAACGTTCCTAGGCTCCTTGCCAAACTCCGGGAAGGCCTTGTCGAACTCCTTCCACTGGTTGCCATCGGACGGGTGCCGCAACTTGCCATCGTCTTTCATGCGGTCAGCTGATGCATGCCATGCCATGAGCTTGGCATCCTCTGGGTTCCTGAATAGTGCACGCAGTCGATCGATCACGGGCAGGTACCACACGGATAGTGCAGGACTTTTCCTATGCGTGTAACCCTCTTCTTCATCGTCCTACTGAGCGGAGATCTGCTTCATCACATTGCTCGGCTTCTTTGCCCCCTTCTTCCTCTTCGGACCGCCCAGCAAGGCTTCGTCGTTGTTAGCATCCACGCGACAACCAGCATTCCTCTTGTACCGACTAAAGCCGCAGTGCAGACAACTCATCAAGTTCTCGTACTCCTTGCCTCGATACAGGATGCAGTGGTTAGGGCAGGCATCAAACTTCCTAAGTTTCATCGCCACTGGCCGGATATGCTTCTTCGCCCGATACGTGTTGGCAGACACGTTGTTAGGCGTTGGGTACGTGGTAGCAAGGAGACTTAACAGCTCGTTGAAGCTAGTGTCAGACCACCCATGACGAGCCTTCAGCATCAACATCTGCAGGTTGAAGTGGAGCGTGGTGCACTCCTTCGGACAACTGCCACCGTCCTGATACAGAGGATCACATGACGCCTTCTTCATTTCTCTGAAATTCTCCAACCACTTCGGGCAGCCAAACACAACGTCATCCTCATCGATGTGGTTCACTAAATCCTCAAACAGCCGCACATCCTCAGCTTTCTGCACGGTAGCCTCCTCGACATCCACACCGTCGTCCCCGTCATCACCCATGTCTTGACTTATATCCTCCACCGTGATGTAATCACGAACATAATCATCACTGACCTCTGGTGCAGCTCCCGATGATGCGATGGGTGCTCGAACAGGATCTTGATTCATTGCTGCTACTACTGTCGTCGTCGTCGACGACGAGCTCACTCCAGATGCACCGCCACTTGCATCTGCTTTTTTCCCCTGAAGAGTCCAGACCGTGTAGTCCTTGATGAAACCATACCGAATCAAATAAGATTGAACCGTGCCGTCGGCTTGACCTTTCAGGTTCTTGCAGTGAGAGCACGGGCATATGGGTGTTGTATGCTTTAGACTCTCACGGTGAGTTCTCGCAACAGCAACAAACTTCCTCACTTCAGCCAGGTACCGAAGATCATTCACTCGATCCACCCGGTACATCCATTCGGATCTATCCAGCATACCTGTGAACCCAGGGCAAAACAAACTCATCAACAAGGAAAGAGAAACAAGCTATATGAGGATCTACATCTACATCCTAAGAAAACACAAAGCTTCTCTCTCCTCCATTAATGGATCTAGATCTAAACAACGAGCGTGCACATGCATGGATATTCAAGAGTTTGGGAAGAAAGAGAGGAAGGAGAGAGGATGAGAGAGGCTATAGAAGAAAGAGCAACAAGAGTAGGATGTGGATCTATATCGAAAAACACAAGCTTTCTCTCACCTCCATTAATGGATCTAGATCTAGATCTAGAGCACATGCATAGTCAAGTTATGGAGAAAGAGAGGAAGGAGAGAGGATGAGGGAGCCTTTATGTACCTTTTGGCATCTTCTTTTCACCCCAATTCAAAGCAAAACACTAGATTCAAAAATTTGGGCAATTTCTAGGGCAAAGCCTCCTCCCCCTAAAGTTGGAAGAAGAAGACCCGTGGGGAAGAAGAGGGGCGGCGACTGCTGTTTTATACAGGTGGTGATTAACCGCGACGGGCGAAATAAGGTGCACGCCACGGTTAATCCGAGGTGGGCGATTTAATGTGCCCGCCACGGTAAATGGATTAACTGCGACAGGCACTTGTTACGCGCCCACCGCGGTAAAGCCTGATTAACCGCAACGGGCCAGTAAGGGCGCCCGCCATGGTTAATCTATTTACCGCGGCGGGCGCCCGGGTGGCTGGCCACATGGGTCGGCCGCCCAATTACCGCGGCGGGCAAACTGGGTGCCCGCCACAGACCTCAAAATGCTGGTGTCTTGCATAATCTTTTTTGTAGTAGTGTTCACCCTCCTCTAGTCCACCATCTCGACCCTTCACTTTGACCCAAGCTTGTAGCCGAAAAATACTACATTGAAAACAGGGGTTCCTAACAGTGAGATTAGTATGAGTGGGAGCTTGTTGTGGCTCACTGCCATGTAGTCAGAGGCCTCATTCACGGTAGAGACCTTCGGATAGTCGAAACACAGTTATCAAGGCAAGTTTAGGGATACAAATCATCTCATTCCCCCTCTCATGGGGGCTGCACTCCCATTTTTATTGGGTACGGTACAATTTTCCTATTGGTACAAAAATACCCTCGTGATAGCTACGACATATTCTGGAATATTCCTCTCCTCTGCAAGTCTTCTGTAGGGCACCTAAGTCATTTTTTCCTACAACCGCCTTAAAATGATGAGCCCCGACTGGTGGCCCGGTACCTTGGCCCGCAAAGAAGCCCTCTTGTCACCGTCCTTCAATCGATCGACCCTCCACTAGCTCGGTCGAGGTCTCCGACCTCCAATTCATCGCCAACCTTCGTTCGGGATCTAAGTCTCTGTCACCTCTGACCAGTCTCTATCATGACCAGAGGCCTAATTCGGCCATATCACCGATAGCCTCTGAGCATTCTTCAGCGTGATTGGAGGCCTTAGTCGGTCGTTGTGTCGATAGCTTCTAAGCCTTCTTTGGCATGATCAGAGGCCTTAGTCGGTCGTTTCACTGACAGCCTCAGAGCCTTCTTCTGCATGTTTAGAGGAATTTAGTCGGTCGTATCACCAATAGCCTCTAAGCCTTCTTCGATGTGAGTGATTAGAGGCCTTAGTCGGCCATTGTGCCGATAGCCTTTGATCCTTCTTCGACATGATTAGAGGCCTTAGTCGGCCATTTCGCTGATAGCCACTGAGCCTTCTTCTGCATGTTTCGAGGACTTAGTCAGTCATATGATAGCCTCTGAGCCTTCTTCAACATAATCAGAGGCCTTAGTCGGTCGTTTCATCGACATGCTCTGAGCCTTCTTCTGCACATTCAGAGGCCTTAGTTGCTCATATCGCCGACAGCCTCTGAGCCTTCTTCAGCGTAATCAGAGGCCTTAGTCGGTCGTTTCGCTGATGGCCTCTGAACCTTCTTCTGCACGTTCAGAGGCCTGTGTAGGCTATTTCACCGGTAGCCTCTGAGCCTTCTACATCATGATTAGAGGCCTTAGTTGGCCGTTTCGCTGGTTTCCTCTAAGCCTTCTTCACATGCTCAGAGGCCTTAGTTTGTCATGTCACCGACAACCTCTGAGCCCTCCTCAGCACGCTCAAAGCCTAAGTTGGTCATTTTGTCGGCGGCCTCTGAGCATTTATGCCTTCGCTCGCGCAGGGGCTGCGAAGGCTCCTGTCGGGCCGTTTCACTGGTAGCCTCCGATCATTGCTTCATGCTTAGAGGCCCAAGTCAGCCGTTTTGCTAGCAGCCTCCGAGCACTCAAACTTGCTTCCACCTGCATACACCACGAGATGAACCTTCGCGAAAGTTAGCTCCATTAGTAGGCCCTTCGATCGCAAAGTAGCTCCCCCAACAGATCATTTGAATGGTATTCAGCTGATGCTGTTCATGGCACTTAAGAAATGCAGATTCTTCTTGAAATTTGTTTTTAGAATATTATTTTTATTTCTGTATATCAATGTCTTCATGGAGAAATCAATCATAAATAGGGGTATTGCAAGCTATGTATTGTAAGGCATGTTACTGTGATATGGAAGAACCACCACAAAGAATTAGTTCAAACCGTTGATCATAAAAAGAATTAATTAATTTTAATTTTAATTAAGGGTAATTTAGTAATTTTATAATCAGTAATTTAACTCTAATTGACAAAGTCTTTCTTCATCATGGGAACATGAAGGAAAACACAGTTTCACCACTAGGGGCTCGCCCTTGCCCACATAAGAAGGCCTACCTCTTCCAAGGATCTCTGCCGCCACCAATCCTATGCGGCCGCTCAGCTATACTATATGTTGTTGTCATAAATAGGACATGTTTAGCGCGTGTTTGGATTGCAGATGGATTATGCACAATATTATTATAATTAGGATTATTGATTATAATAACTAGAGTGTTTGGGTCCCAAGATTATTATGGTGATTGATTAAGGTTGGTTAAAATCAGAAATTCCTATGATCCTATCTTATCCATTAATTTGGCAAGCTGAACAATCGATTAGGGCAAGTGAGACTTTCGACATCCATAATCCCCTAAGATATGGTCTCACCTTGATGATGGGATTGTACTAAACAGGGGTTTTGTTTATAATAATCCATCTTATAATCAATCCTATTTGGATCCATAATCTGATTATTACTCCTTCCATCCAAAAGTATAAAATGTTTTAGCAAACTTTAGTTTTTCAGAAGTCTAAACCATCTTAGCTTTCTCTCTGCTGTTTTGGTTTGTTTCTAGCGCTCATGCAGCCATGCACCTCGAATGCAACAGCACCGTGGTAACAGTGTTTTTAGCGGCGTTAAATGGAAAGATTACTCGAAAGCTGAACACGGTTGCTGTTGCATTGAGTATAAGGTCATGATTAAATGGAAATCAAGGATGGTTGAGCCCCTCCTTGGTCACCGTGCATATATAAGACCGGTCTCAGTGGTGAATTTCATTGCGTTGTTTTCAAGACTGTCATGTCATATGAAATAAAATGAAACTCTCCATTGAGAATGAGAGTTTCATTCTAGAGTTTCATAGATATTAAATTCCATGACTCATAAAGAGTTGATATTTGTGCCAAGAGAGTTTCATCTAGATGAAACTCATTTCTTCTCTTTGTTCTTAAATACGCTGTCATGTCATCAAAAATGCTTATGTAGCATCATATTTAATGAAAATGAAACTTAGATGAAACTCCTACAGAGACTGGCTTGGCAATGCATGTAAACGTACACTCCTGGACAGAGGGAGAGTATAATCATAGGGTGTTAAAACAGGGCCTTAGTCAATATTGTACACAAACATTTTAGCTAGGCTCCAATTAGTGTCTTTTATATAAGAAGATCGTTTAAGTCATTCAAGACATCTCAAAGATACTAGCATAAATACAGCAAATATGTTATCTCAACTACTAAGGTGAGAACACACTCCTAAGCGAGGACCAAAGACATGTATATATGCACATCATATCATTGCAGCCAAGCCAACACTGCTATTCTGGAGCTCCATTCCTATAAACTATGTGTTGTCCTTGTCCTCCGTCCTAACATACATAAGACTAGTCAAATAACTATTCCTCTAGATTAAATATGAAGGAAACTACACCTATAATGGGCTAATGGCTATGGTGCTAGGTGGGACAACATCCCCTATATAGACATATGAGAGGCAGCAGGAAAAGGCAAATCCTAGTTGTAGGTGCTGTGTCAATTGTGAAAACCTGTGATGGAACTTTGGTTCTCGAAAGTTGATCGACTGAAAGATGGGAAAGCAAATGTAGACATCAAGGCATATAGCATCTGCAGCTTGTGGTCAACCCATTTGATCCTAGAGCCCACACCAGATTCACAAACTCCAGTCGCACCACCTCCGATCGAGTGGGACAGGGAATACGCCGTTTGCCTGTCAGTGGCCGTGCACTACGATGAACCAGGGAGCAAGCAGGCTCACCCGTAAAGCTGTTTATTGTCACGTGCTGGATCATTGGAACATACTGGGGGCATTTTCTAGTGTGACCAAGGTTGGGCCTGAGAAGCATGAGTCTGTTTGAATTTCTGCGGCAGCGTGCAGCCAATGACTGACTGGCTACTCTGAAATTGGAGAATGGATCTTACTTGAGATAAATCCTCGAAACTCCCATAATAATCCTCATTATCGTCAATAATATCTACTTCGTATTACCTATGTTGTTTTCTAAAAAATTTAGTCACCTATATATGCCATCATATTAAATACATATATAGAGTCACTCTATAAAATCGTATCTATATTATCCACTTCGGTCACTATATGGACGCTACTTTAAAATAATCCACAAGTTTAAATCTAAATTACCCAATTCTGCTATTGTTGTAATGCTATGTTTCCAAATAGGCGAATAGTAATGGTGTTTCTCTGAACTTGCAAAATTGTAATGGTACCAATAATCCTAAAAACCTAATTATCAAAAAATAGGCTTAAATCTTATTTCAATTCACTACTACAGAAAGGGGCTTTAGTCCCGGTTAGGAACGGGCTTTAGTCCCGGTTTTACCAAGCTAAAGGTCATCCCAGGAGAAAAAATAAATGTGCGTGTGTGAGATTCAAACTCAGCACCTCTCGCCTCGCGCATAAACTCACTTACCAACTCACCTATACAACCCACGTGATATAGTTTTGGACGCTTTCCTTTTGAATTCACTCGTGAAGGACCTTTAGTCCCGGGTGAAAGGCCTTTAGTCCGGGTTGGTAACACCAACCAGGACTAAAAGGGCACCCTTTAGTCCCGGTTGGTATTATCAACCGGGACTAAAAGTTGGAGGACCTTTAGTCCGGGTTGGTAATACCAACCGGGACTAAAGGTTGGCCTTTAGTCTCGGTTGGTGTTACCAACCGAGACTAAAAGTCTTTGGTCCCGGACGTATTTTTTTGTCGAGACTAAAGGTCATTTGACGATCGACCAAAGATCTGTTCTCTAGCAGTGATTAGCATCACTACAGCAGGTCGAGGCTTTGCCGAGTGCTGGAAGCACTCGGCGAAGGCCCTTTCGCACTCGGCGAAGCCTTCGCCGAGTGCCGCACTCGGCGGGCACGGCGCGACTGCACCGAAGCAAAGAACGGCAAAGATTTCTTTGCCGAGTGCCAAATATCGGGCACTCGGCGAAGGCTTCGCCGAGTGCTGACATATTTGGCACTCGGCAAAGAAAAAAAAAAAAAACCCCGAAAAAATAGGGAAAATTTTTTATTTAATTGGAGAAGGGGCCCACTGGGCAGCGCCCACTTGTCGCCCTCGAAATCACAAGTTCTACTATTTTTCACGCAATTTTTCTCACGCAGTCAGCAGGATTCGAACTCACGACCTCTCGTTCGCGCGGAGCCTCCTCTACCACTGCACTACACACTCATATACGTTCCATCTCCGTTTCGATTACCCATATATTATACTAAACCATGTGTAACTTGCTTATTTGAGGCCCTAAACGAATTCAAATCAAAAAATTGTAAACTACAAAGTTTTCTAACTTTTCAAGATCTACAACTTTTATTTGGTAGTTTTTCCATTCGAGATCGTTTATAAAAATTTGAATTTTAAATTTTACAATTTGAAACGTAGTTTTCGTTGACAATATGATTTCAAATCAAAAAGTTGTCAACACCAAAGTTTCATAACTTTTCGAGATCTACAACTTTCATTTTGGTCATTTCTCCATCTGAGGTATTTTGAAAAATGTAATTTAAAAACTGGCTTTGCCGAGTGTCAGAAAAAAACACTAGGCAAAGAGCTCTTTGCCGAGTGCCACGTGGCTGGCACTCGGCAAAGGCACCTCTTTGCCGAGTGCCAGCCACGTGGCACTCGGCAAAGAACCGCCCACGTGGCACAGTTCGGGGCCACATTCTTTGCCGAGTGCCACGTGGCCGGCACTCGGCAAAGGCACCTCTTTGCCGAGTGCCAGCCACGTGGCACTCGGCAAAGAACCGCCCACGTGGCACAATTCGGGGCCACATGCTTTGCCGAGTGCCACGTGGCCGGCACTCGGCAAAGAGGCTCTTTGCTTAGTGCCCGAAATTTGGCACTCGGCAAAGCCACAGGCACTCGGCAAAGATTGATTTTCCATGTGTATTGCTAGTTTCAATACATAGCGAAAACTGAGCAGTGGTTAGCGCTAGTGGTGCACAACGTGATAGCATATTGTGTTGAAGCACTAGTTTTGGTAAACATGAGCCTGAGGTTTTTTTTCCTCAGAAACATGAATATTTTGTTTTAGTTTTACTAGTTGGATGTGGCTGCGCCCGACAGGACAACGAAATGGCCCAGGCAATGACCAGAGGAAGCCCTAATATCCTATACATCGGTCGTCCCTTGTAGTCCATCCACCTTTTGAAGAAATAAAGCAAAGGTTACTATTCGATTGCCTAAGATTTATATATAGAAAGGCATATAGAATCAACACATTATAGTTCATATTCTACACACACACTTTACTCTTATCTTCATATCTATGAAGATCAATTAATGCCTTCATTTACATTTGAAAGAAACTAGCATAAAGTGCTCATTTTTTGTCTTACTTTACGGTTTAGTGGGTTGTTGGAACGAGAGAACACACTCCTAATTAATCAAGGAGAAAAACAGACTTATATATAAACATCATCGCGAAGTCTTTGTTCCAACGAACTTGTGATGAACTACATCTTTGTGCCTGTCGTTATCTTCCCAATATAATAAGACTGTCCAAGTAACTATTCATCTGAATATGAAACAAACTAGACTTGTCCTGGCATTGGTGATCGTCTAGATAACATCGTATCGAGATCAGAGCCAGCAGGGACAAAGCCAGCCATGGATCCCATTGCTTTCTCACGGGGCATCCGAGTGAAAACACAAATGCAGCTATGTGGGCCGGTACCAGGCACTTAGGCCAGTCTCAATGCTAAGTTTCACCTCCCAGTTTCCGAGATATGAAACTTTGACGTGAAACTGATCTCTCTCTCAGTGTATAGTTTCAATGCAATTTCATAGATTATTTTTAGTCCTTCGTGGGTCCCACTGTCTCTGTCTTCACTCTCTCTTCCTCACCGACGCCGCAGTCTGACCGACCACGCGACCATGGCCAACATGGCCGCATTGCCGCACAAAGCTCAAAAATCACCGTTTGCCAGTTCGTATTATTCATAAATCACAAACAAAAAACAAATAGTAATCTTCTGGAAACACCTAGAGCAAGAACAAAATCCTCCCATAGTTGCCGCTGAATGCTTGAGATACAGGAGTTGTCTTTCTGTAATTGTTTGAGGACATGCACGGATTGACCAGATCCTCTTGACAATAAGTGTTTGTGATCTCGTAGAAGAAGCTTCCGCCAATCTGTGAACTCGAGAGAGAAGACGGAAGAAGCAACCGAAAAAATTGAACTAATCCTCCTCTGTTACCGCATTGCCTCTGTCGTCCGTCAGCGCTGCTTACCGCTGGTGTGCTGTTGGACCGCCTCCACCGATGTGCTACAAGATCGGCTACGGGAGAAGAGCTGAGCAGACGAGGCTCGATCTCGACGGCGGCCATGGTCGCGGCGGAGATGGCGCTTGTGACCGCGGCCCGCGTCCGACGGAACTCACGACCGCGGCCTGCGTCGGAGGCGGCCCGCGGCGGAGGCGGCCTAGCCCGCAGCGGAGGCACGCTCGCCGTGTCCGGCTGCCCACGGCAGAGGCCCTCGCTCACGGCAGCGGAGGCGCGCTCGCGTCGGAGGCGGCCAGCAGAGGCGCGCTCGCGTCGGAGGCGACCTGCTTCCTCGCGATGAAACGCCGGAGCCCCTCAACGCGGGTTTCGTTCCAGTTTCACGGTGTTGGAAACGTCGCCAGCTCGTGTCGTGGGGATGAAACGAATCTCTTCTCTCTTCAGAGTTTCATAAAAAAAAAATATAAATCTGCTGATGTGGCAGCCTATTTAATGTGTATGGCACCTACATGAAACCCTCATTGAGACTGGCCTTATAGTCGACCCCCATGATTCCCAGAGTGCAGACCAGGTTCTCCAATTCTAGTCGCATGATCACCAATTGATTGCCCATTTGGTTCGATCACATGTTCTACTGTCAGGACGGCACTTGATGAGCAGGGAGAGCAAGCAAGTGGGCTCAGGTGTTTTAATTACTATCATTTGCTGGAGCATTCCGAAAGATTTGTTACTCTTGATTTTATTGAAATCTTAAATACACTTTTGATTCAAGCGTATCGATTTGGAATCTAGAAACATCATAGCTCATAGCTGACAAAAAAGAGTCAAGGCCAGGCTTGCTGCCTGTAACAAATTCATTGTTCAACAATAGCGAAAGATTCCCACGTCTGCAGAAGAGATGTGAGGCTGTTGTCATGCCATGGATATAGTTGATATTAACACTCAGATTTTAAGTACTCCCTCCATGTGGAAATAGAAGTTGTTTAGGACAGCGACACGGTCTCTAAAGCATAACTTTGACTACTTGTTTCTTTGAAAATATTTGTTGTAAAGTAGTATATGTGTATTTTTATGAAAGTACTTTTCAAGACAAATTTATTTATATGATTTTTACATCTCTAAACTCAACAATTTAAAAGTTATTTATGATTTATATTTCCAATGTTTGACTCAAATCTTGTCCAAAACGACTTTTATTTTCATATAGAAGGAGTATTAGTCTCCAATGTTCTGTACTTATGAAGGTCAAATAATTTATTTATTGACATCTGAAACAAGCTAGCATATATAAATAGAGCTCATGTGCTGTCTTACTATGGCGCAGTACATTGGTTGGCTGGAACAAGGGCAATTAAGGACCAAAAACATGCACACATATATATCGGTAATGCTATGTGTCATACGTCCGATACTTCGGACGCCTCCCGCGGAAGTTTTTTTAAGTCTCGCTCGCCCGTGTGTTATTTTATTAAAAACCACATCACGTTGGTGGAGAAAGTAGATGGAAATGGCAGAAGGAGGCACATCACGTTCCTACGTGCGTGCGAGGAGCGGGAGAGTAGCACGGGGCGCAACAGACGCGGAGTGGAATGACGAAGCAAGAGGCTAGCAAGCAGCAGTGAGGAGGAGACACAGGAAGCACGGGCAGCTGCGCGGGTGGTCTCCTCCTGGGTGCGACAGATACTGGCGTATAGCAGGTCGGGACCGTCCAGACGCGCCTGTTTGTCCGGATGTCCGGGCGCTAGGAGGTCCCCATATATATACACACACATCATCGCAGCAATGCTAGCTGTTCTGGTGCTGTGTTCCTACATCTGATGCATTACATCTACGCGTGCTGTTGTTACCTTCCACTGAATATAAATAAGGAGTCTTCTAGTAAATATTCCTCTCTATATGAAGGAAACTAGACTTGTCCTGGCGTTGGTGTGGTTTTCTGAACAATGTCCTATAGAGAATTAGAGATGAGAGGCAACAGGAAAAATCCAGCCAGTTTTGAAGATGCGCCTCCGATGGAGGAAACCTGAGATGGAACATCTCTTATCCATTGAGCTGGAGTGAGTGAGTGACTCCACAAGGTAGTCAACGACATGATCAAAAAAGAAAATGCAGCCACGTAGATGCAGTACCAGCCACTCGTGGTAGAGCCATATTTCACCCTTGAGTGCAAACAAGATTCTCCCACTCTACTCGCGTGGGGTCGAATTGAACTCCTATCTCTGGTGTGGGTGTGGTAGCACAATTAATTCCATTGTTGGCCATACGTCTATGTTGTCGATCTGCTCATGGCTGAGAATGAGTATGTATGGACTGTTGAAACTGCTCGCAACAGTTAATCTGTCAGAGCTCGGTCCAGGGCTACGCATGGCCACCAAATTCTTGATGTATGCATGGATAAGAGTCAAATATGAAGATTGGTTAAAGAAGAACTCAAGTCCGGACCTTTTTATTGTAGAGAGTATACTTTTGTGAACTATCTGTGCAGAGTGTACTGTTGTGAACTATCTGTGCAGAGTGTTTTAATGGGTTAAATGTACCATTTTTGTGAAAACATGGGGTTTAGAAATGTACACCATGGATCTATTTCTTTTTTTGGTTTTTTGTAAATTGTTATCAGTGACGTGTTTTCTCAGATCACATTGCCGGTATTTTCACATTAGTGACATTTTCTCAATACGTGTCGCTGCTATCTTCACATTAGTGACACGTTTTCTCAGTATGGTCGCTACTATCTTCACATCAATGACGCATTTTCTCAATAAGCGTCGTTTTTATCTTCATGTCAGTGACGTGTTTTCTCAATGCACATTGTTGCTATCTTCACATCACTGATGCGTTTTTCTGAATACGCGTCGTTGGTGTCTTCACATTAGTGACGTGTTTTAATGTGTCACTAATCTCTTCATATCAGAGACACAACATAAATGACGCATTTTCCCGTATCACTAATGACCCTCTGGACGCATCACTAATTCGTATTTCTAGCATAGTGCAAGACACATCACTGTGGTACATCTTTCTCATGTGTGGATCTGATCAACGATCAAGGGCTTACATTACAGCCGCCATCAGAGCAAAGTGAACCACGTGCACCCTCGAGCTTGGCAACGTCAAAGCTCTTAGCCCATTCCAAGCAATGTTGCGATCTCTATCTCCCACACTATTGTTCCCAGCAATGCGTGCAGGGAAAAAAACTCTTTGCATCCGTGATGTAGAAAATCTCCCGTGCAAGACCGATCGTGTGCATCCACGTGTCCTAATTCAACATAACGGAGTGCTTCGTTCAGTGGAAAGATAGGGCAGCAGCTGCGACCAAGCAGGTGGCATTGCAACATGCTCGACGGCATACGATCGGTGTTGCACGGGATATTTTCTGCATCACGAGTGCGGAGAATTTTTTTACCGAAGTTGGGGAGGAGCATGATTTTGGGCGGATTTAATCGCCATGGATTTGGTAAGAGAGACTCTGAGAAAATCAGAGAGAAGGGGAGGGTGGAAAAAGAAACGGCCTATACCATGCACCACAACTTGTTCAATTATTCTCTACCATGCACCACAGCTTGTTATTACTCTTACTCTTGACTTTATTGAACTCTTAATTTCACTTTGATTCAGGCATATCCACTAGTCCCCGTTTGGAATCAAGAAACTACGAGAGAAAAGAGGCAAGGCCACGCTTGTTGCTGGTAGCAAATTCATTGTTCAATAATAGCAAAAAAATTCCCACCTCTCATGATCAGACGTGATGTTATTGTCATTTACTCATGCTAAGGATGTAGTTGCTATTAACAGTCGCATTATAAGTAGGCTCCAATGTCCTTTATAACATGAGTGTCAAATAATTCATTTGTTGGCATGTGCAAGAAGCTAGAATAAATAGACTCATGTGTTGTAGTCTTTCTACGGTGCAGTATGTAGGTGGCTGGAACAGGGGCAATTAAGATTCAAAAACTTTTGAGTATATATACAGACACATATAATCGCAGCTGTGTGCTGTTCTAGAGCTCTGTTCCTACCATCTGATGCACTACATTTACATGCCGAAGTTTTGTTTCATCTGAATATATAGAGAGTGTTCTAGTAAATATTCCTCTCGATACCAACGAAACTAGACATGACCTGGTATTGGTTTGGTAGTCTGAACAATGTCCGATAGAGATGAGAAGCAACAGGAAAAGGCCAGCCACTGTTCTGGGTGTAGAATTGTATTGCTCAACTGGATACTTGCATTGATCGTATGGCGTATACATATATAGATTACAACAGAGGCCATTGGCCGTGCATGCCTGTACACGCGAGTGAGCTAGCTCACTAAGCGGAGCGTGAGCTGTGGCGAGCGAGTCGCGCAGACGTTGGAGATCCGAGAGACCCGGTCTCGCTCTAACCACCACTGGAGAGCTGTTTCCACTGACACTGGGTGCACCTCCGATGGAGGAAACCTGAGATGGAACATAAGATGTGCAGCCATGTAGACAGCAGGTAGAAGCCGAACACATTCGAGGCCTTTGACTCCCTGGAGTGCAAAGATTCTCCAACTCTAGTCCAATGGGAACGGATTGATTGGCTATTTATTGCGGTAGCACGCTTAGTCCTGTTGTTGGCCACTCTGTGCCACCGGCTCGTTGTGCCAGAGCTTGGCCTAGAGCTAACCATGGCCGGCGAATTACGGATGCATCCCTGGATAGGAGTCGAGGTCAAGCTAGTTAGCGTTTTGGGTTATCATCACAAATCAATTTTGTCTACTACCTGCGCTGGTGTTGCTTTGTGAAATATAGACATGCTTCAGACACAAAGATGACAACGTTATCCACGAGATATTATAAAATTAAATTTGTTTACTGGACTATCTCCAAGATTGTCTCTTATCGTGTTAAAAATGATTGCTGCTTGTGTACACATGATGTTGGGGGAGCCTAGAAAGAATATGGGCCAGACCTTCCACTAGAAGAGGCCCAAATAGGTGCCAGTGTAGTGTCGTATAAAATTCAACCCCACAAAAGGGTCACATGCATATAATTAACCATTACCGATATAAGTTTCCAATGGCATGAGAGCAACGGACACTACTACTGTGTAGGTTTCTGGACATAGCCACTTTCCATTTTGTGGAGCCATGGGCCACCACCCACTTTCCTTTTTCTGGAGCCATTGGGGGTTGGAGTCTTGGAGAACTGAGCTATGGCGAAATTTTTTTTATTAATAACTCAATTAAATAAAAATTTTCAGAAACAACACTGCCAATTTTTTTTGCAAAACTAACCCTTTTGCCGTGCCGTCCCCAATGGCGCGGCAAATACGTTAGCCGCGCCATGCATGGCGGCGCGGCAAAAGCGCCACCGTGGCACCGCCCGGACACGCAGGCCCGCGTGGGCCCCACTTGTCAGTTTGCCGCGCCAGGCGGCCTGGCGCGGTCAACGGCTTTGCCGCGCCAGGAGGGTTGGCGCGGCAAAGCCGATCTAGATCTGGGCGCACCGCTTTCTTCCTCCTCCTCCTTCCTCGCCCGCCCGCCCGCCGTCCCGCCGCCGCCGCCGTGCCCCGCCCGTCCCGCCGCCGCCCGTTGCCCGCCGCCGCCGTCCCGTCGCCCGCCGACGTCCCTGCCTCGGCCGCCCGTCTCCCCCTCCGCCTGCCCGAGCACCCCGCCCTCCAACTGGCCGGACAGGGCAGCTCGTCGGCGGCCAGTGGTGCTCGCCGGCGTCCAGTGGAGCTCGCTGGCGGCCAGCTCCCTCCCCCCGTTCGCTCTCCCCAGCTCAAGCACACAAATCTCAGGTTTGTTTGTTAGTTCATTTTAGTTTTTATTTTTTTTGCAAAGTTAGTTAGTTATTTAGTTAGCAAAATGTTAGTTAGTGAGTTAGGTTAGGTAGTTTAATAAGTTAGGGTTAGTTAGTGACTTAGGGTTAGTGAAATAGGTTAGTTTTGAGTTAGGTTAGGTAGAGTGGTTAGGGTTAGGTAGTTAGTGACTTAGGGTTAGGTAGTTAGTGACTTAGTAAGTAGTTACGCCATTCTTTACTTTTGAGAAGACAATCACTTGACCTTAGTTCCACTATTGACTTTGTAGATGGACACTGTATTCAGATTGTTTTATGGAGGCACAGTTAGTAAACGAGATGGGTTGTTTGATGATAACATGGAACAAGAATTCGAAGTATTTGATGAGCGTCCTCCTTTTATGGAGCTTATGTTGCGTCTGAAGGAGAAGTTTGATGGTGATTTCTCGTTGAAAGGGAGATTTGACAGTGGCAAGATTAGGGCGAACTATGCGTTGATGCCCTTGCGCAACCAGGCTGACTGGGCAAAATACCAGACGATCGTTATGGCATCCAATTCGACCATGGCTAAGATCGTGGTAGAGGATGGTTGGAGGAAGCCGCCAGAGGCGTCCAATGATGGCAACGAAGGTGAAGCACAGGAGGTAGGGGATGATGACGATGCAGCTCTGATGAGTATGGACGTTGATGGTCACCCCACGCAGGAGACGGTGTATCCATCTGAAAATGTCCACGCTGACGTCGGTCAAATAAACAATGATTTTGATGTGGCCGACCTAGAGCGGCAGGAGCAGGAGGAGCAGGAGGCACAATTGTTTGATGAAAACTATGATTCTGATGATGATTCAGATTATGACGAAGAAGAGGACAGTTATATTTCTGCTATGCCTGACCGGTTCGTGGTATTCCACACCGGTTCGTGCTATGCCACAACCGGTTCCTCAGAATATGCATCCTCCAGGGAGACTAGTCACTGATATACCAGAGGATCATACACATTTTGATGCGTGGCGGCGTTTGAGCGAAGCGAGGTATTATGTTGCGCCCGATCCTTTGACTGAGACAGAGCTGCAGCAATTGAGGTTGGTTAACATGCAGTTTAGAGGCGTTCCAAGTTATAGGGATGTCAGTATGGTGGACCAGGCAGTTTGTGATACTGGATTGAATCTGTGCAAGCAAACACTGCATAACCATACAGATTGGATTCTTCAGAAGGGTATGATTTTCAACACTATGACTGAGCTGAAGCTTTTCCTTGAGAACTATGCTGTGCATCATCATCGACCGTACACGGTTAGCCATTCTGATATTAGTTTGAGGTACCACGTCAAGTGTTTGAGTCTTGGTTGTCCGTGGAGGCTGAATGCTCGCAAGAGAACTGATGACAAGTGGAGGATCAGTAAAGTAGTATAACCGCATACCTGTTTTACAAATAAGGGACAAGAAAAACATCCTCAATTGACGGCAAGATACCTTGCACGACGCATTTTGGCATTTGTTGATGATGACGCCGACGACGTATCTGTTTCACAATTGCTTATCTCCATATTTGGATTCACAGGCTATAAGGTGACTTATGGAAAGGCGTGGCGTGCGAAGTAGATCGCCCTTGCAATTCGTTGGGGTGGTTGGGATGAAGCGTACAACAGGATTCCTCGGATTTTGTGTGCAATGGCATACTATAACCCTGGCCTTAAATGGTTTCCACACACCAATGGGCAGTATATAGACCGCAACACCGGCAAGGTTACACATGTGCTTCAGCGTGTATTTTGGTCTTTTGCACAAACAGAGCATGCGTATCAGTACTGTCGTCCAGTCATACTTGTGGATGGTACTTTCTTGACCGGAGCGTACAAGGGTGTGTTGATGATGGCGGCGGCTGTTGATCCCGAGGACCAGATAGTTCCAATTGCTTTCGCCTTGGCTGAGGGGAGAACGTTGAGTCTTGGTCTTCGTTCATGGCCCTGCTACGGATACAAGTGTTAGGGCCTTCTCGGACAATATGTTTGATTTCGGACTGTCATGTTGGGTTGCTTCGTGCCGCAGAGGAGGAGATAGAAGGTTGTCCTCCTCTAGTGGTGCACAGATGGTGCATGCGTCACTTTGCCGCCAATTTCTGGCGTCGGCAGAGAAAAAAGGAGGTTTGTGCCAAGGTGAAAGAGCTATGTTGTGTTAAACTGAGCACAAATTCAAAGAAACAATGGAAGAGTTGGACAAATGTTAAACAGTGCTGCCAGGGTCTGGATCGAGAGACAGATGGAACACAAGGAGAAGTGGGCGCTTGCTTACGATGAGGGCGGTTTTCGGTTCGGCATAATGACCACCAACTCATCGGAGTCTTTCAACAAGGTATTCACCGGTGTTAGAGCCTTGCCCGTTTCTGGAATCGTTGAGTACTCGTTTCACAAGACCAACGAGTACTTCGTGAAAAGGTGGTCCATTGCTCAAGACAACCTACAAACGGATGGTGAATTTGGAAAGGCAGGAAAGGAGCACATTCAGGAAAATGAGATCTGGGCAACGCAGCTAACTTGTGAGGCTTATGGACCAACCAGACAAATCTATAATGTTCGAGCAAAGGGTGGAACTACCATGGGCGGGGAACGTTATGGTGGTCGCAACTATCGGATCGATCTTGAAAGAGTGGAATGCAGTTGTAACGTGCCGCAGATAATGCATGCCCCTTGCTCTCACATGATTGCGTCCTGTAGAGCGCGCGGATATAACTACAAGGCCGTACCATATATGTCCGAGTACTATCGCCGGAGCAACACCATCGCAATATGGCAGAGCAGCTTCGAGCCTTACCTTGATCCCACTCAATGGCCTCCATACTTGGGTAGAGACTTCATGTCTGATCCTGAGCTGCTGAAGTTAGGTAAGGGTAGGAGGAGGAAAAAGAGACTAAAGGGTGACATGGACAATATGGATAGGTATGGCGGGGGGGACTTCGACCAGACACCGAGCACGAACCTATGCTCTGTTTGCCACATGTCAGGGCATAATGCAGCCTTCCATCGTAGACAAACACAACAGGTGTACATATGTCTTCATTTGTTTTAATGCTTTATTATTTTTATCTTCACTTATATTAATTATTTGAATGCTTTTGCTATTATTGTACATATGTCTTTTATTTGTTTTAATGCTTTATTATTTTTGACGCTGTACTAACCTGTTACCATGTTTTGTTTAAACAGGATGGCGAACCCTCTGGCGTACCCTCTCCTTGAGCCGTTCTACGACGGCGAGCACCGGGCGCACAGGCTCACCGACTACGCCCCTCTGGAGAGGTTGTCGTTGCTGAGGCCGCGCACCCACCTATGGCACCGGTGGGACGAGCGCTACACACCCTTCCTACGGCGCGCGGGCTTCTTGGTGCTAGCCCGCGTTGCCAACGACGTGGTGTTGCAGCTCGACCCCGCGCTCCTCACCGCGCTGGCGGACAGGTGGCGTCCCGAGACGCACACCTTCCACCTAGCCTATGGGGAGATGACCGTGACGTTATAGGACGTGGCCAAGATTTTTGGTCTACGCCTGGGCGGCCTCCCCGTGACAGGGATTCTTGACACCGACACGTGGATGGACACCGTCCACCAGTTCTGTGGCCGTAGGCCCCCCGACGACGCAGACGCTAAGAGGAACAAGTAAGCTAATTTTTTTTTCTAATTTAGTTGCATACGATTGCTACTATCATTTCCTAACTTTTACTTTTTTTAAAACAAACAGGAAGACTACCGGGGTGCCTTCGTCGTCGATCACCGAGCACTTTTCGTATTGCCCCCCAACGCTGACCAACAGGTAGTCGAGAGGTATGCCAGAGTGTGGCTTGGCACTTTATTGGGGCGTTCCTGTTTCCCGACTCATCGGGGAACACGATCAGCTGGATGTTCGTCCCCATCCTCGCACAGTCGTGGGAGAACATCGCCGGCTACAGCTGGGGGAGCGCAGTTCTAGCATGGCTGTACAGACAGCTGTGCGAGGGGTGCCGGCGGATGCAGGCCTCGTCTAGCTTGGGAGGGTGCCTGCCCCTGCTCCAGGTTTGGGCCTGGCAGCGGCTGCCTGTGGGTCGTCTCCGTGTACGAGAGGAGGCGGTAAGTACATACCTCTTGCGTGCGTGTGTTTTTACAAATTTACAGTCATTTAACTGATTCAAATTGGAATGCAGGTGTGGAGGCACCTGGACACCCGACCCACTGCTCTGTTTGTCTGGTCCACGGCAGAGGCAGTTAGAGGCAACCCCCAGCGCCGCTACCACCTGTACACGGACTTGCTGGACGTCCTGACACAGCACCAGGTAATTCCGGAATGAGTTCAATTTTTTATATTGAAAAAGGAACATGACTAACTATGTTTGTTCATTACAAACAGGTCAGTTGGGACCCCTGGCACCTGTACGACAACGTGTTTGACCCCGCCACGGAGCTGGACCGTGTAGATTGGCGTTGCACCGTCCCTCTTATCTGCTTCTACGTGGTCGAGATGCACTTGCCCATCAGGGTGATGCGTCAGTTCGGCCTACGACAGGAGTTTCCTCCACCTCTGATTAGCACGGATTAGAGGTTGCATAAGTAAGTATCCTCCACAGTGTTGTTCAATTACTCTAGTAAATTCTATCTTATGCTCTAACAGATGGGTTTCCTTTGCAATGCAAGGTGAAGCGTCAAAGCAGACAGAAGAATCCTATTGATTGGCATGCGGAGCACGCCGATCATGTCCTGAGTTGGACAAATAGGTACCAGCAGGACGTTGATGACGGCGAGCCGTACGACCAGGGCGTCTTCGACCAGTACCTACAGTGGCTGCACCGGAGCACCAGGTTGCACATTAAGCCACCGTACTACGAGGCCACCGCTGAGGACGAGTCGGACGACAACGAGGACCCGTACGATGCTACCACTAGGGCATCGACTCAGCCTGACAGAGCCCCTCTACAAAGCTACGTGGTAATATATCATGCCCTTCAACTATTGTTTGTGTTTCTGTACTTGGTGCACTTACCCCCTGGTCTTGTGTCGGCAGGCGTCACAGCTGTCTCGGTACTCCGACGAGGCAGCGCAGCTTATACACCACACCAGCTCTACTAGGAACCATGGCCCGGTACAGGCTTTTCTGCAGGTATCATAACACATTCGAACCGCACTTGTAAATCTTAAGAAGTCATAAATTGTACTAATATATATTATTATTATTTTCTTATTTGCAGAAAATTAGGAAGGGTTGCAGGAAGCTTGCTCAGAAGCTTGGGTGCATGGACTCAGCGTGGGCCCCACCGCACCTTCCTCAGCCTTCGAGCCCTTTGGTGTCCGACACTGTCCCAGCAGCAGCAGCGTCGTCCGACGCCCGGGGGGGAGGCACTTCTGCGGATCCACGCGGAAAGGGCCCCACTGCAGAGGAGCAGCCCGAGGAGGAGGGGGAGGAGGAGGACGAGGAGCAGTACGTCGAGCGCACGACACCACCCTACACGGCTAGTGCAGGCTACATGGCCCTCGGCCATAGCTCGGACTACGCTGGAGGGTCCTCCTCCAGAGGTGGCCTGGACGACACGGCGTGGCAGGTAGCTGGTGCTTACGACTACCCTAGTGGCTACTACACCGGCCCTGGCTGGCAGCATTGGCCAGAGCAGGGCGCAGCACAGGAGCTGGGGTACTCACAGCTAGGTGGAGCTCCACTACCTACTCAGGAGGACGTGCAGGTACATAAGTTGACCGCTATACATTTAAGTTCGTCAGATATATTTAAGTTGTTTGCTAACATTTATTTTGAATGTTGCAGGGACCTAGTCACATGCAAGGGTCACCACGCCGGCAGCCACGCGCCCGAGACCCCACGGACGTCACGTTCACGCCGAACATGGACCTGTCGCAGCCGAAGCGTCGGAGGCGGCCTCATCAGCCGTACACACCTAGCTAGGCTTAGTGTTAGACTATATGGATAGGTGATGTATTTGTTAGATAACTTGTTTGAGAACCCTATTATGTAATTCGTGGAGCCTGAGCCACTTTGTTTTTTTATGACCGCTATTACGTTTTCATTTATTCAAATTGTGCCAATGTTTGGTTCCTTGTTATTGCTTTTGCGGAAAAAGACAGGAAAAATGGAAAAAAACACATTCGATCAAACAGAGACAACACATTCGATCAAACAATATTGTTTGTGTTGCCACGCCAACCCTGGGGCGCGGCTGACGCTTTTGACGCGCCAGGCGGGGTGGCGCGGCAAATGCATTGGCCGCGCCATCCCGCCTGGCGCGGCAAAAGCATCAGCCGCGCCCCCAGGGTTGGCGCAGCAAAAGCTGACATCTTGTTGCACAGCCTTTTCAGTGTGGTGTCCTGTCCTCATAAGTGCTCTGCAGTTTTGATTTCCATAGACTTTTCAGTATATAGTCTTTTCAGTGCATAGGCTTTTCAGTAGATAGGCTTTTCAGTAGATAGGCTTTCAGTGATTAGATTTTTCAGCGAATAGCCTTTTCAGTTGCAATAACTACACACTCACAATGCAGCTGAGATAATTCACAAGTTCAAAACCAGGGCTCCGCCTATATAAACCCTTCAACGCCTTGCATATTCAACAACTTCAGCAGAGCTTGCGAGGTTCGTAGTAGAGATGTCTGGAGGTTCGTCCAAAGGCGGGAGAGGAAAGGGTGGGAGGAAGGGACCTCCCATTGTGTGGGAGGGCTCTCTCGGTCCTGATTCCTTCTTAGAGGCACTATATGAGTTTCCCGTTGAGAGCAAAAAGGATTTCAGCCGGGACCGTCCTCTTAGGGGATACGATAACCGCTTAGAGGACTGGCCAAAATGTCGCCATGGTGAGGACTGTTTGGTGCAGATGCTCCACGACGACTTGGAGGCAGGCCGACGTTTCTTCAAATGCCTGCGAGCATGGGTAACTTTATTTAATCGTTGTTGCTATGCCTCTCATGTTTGCTAATACTTAGTCATTTTGTGAATGTCAGTCTTCTATTTCCGAAGAAAACTGCGGCTTCACCAGATGGGTGGATCCTCCTCCAATATGGCCGCATCAGGAATACATCTATTATCTGCAGCGTCGTATCGATGATCTTGAAAGAGAAGTTAAAAGCATGCTCAAGGACTATGATGACGACAACAGCGAAGCAGACGATTCAGATGAAGCAATATGCCTTGATCCATATTGCAACTGCCCGCATCACAAGAACAAGGGGCCTTCACCACCGCCGCCACCACCACCACCACCCGCAATGGGAGGCTATTACGGAGAAGGGTCTACTCAGTTTGCTATGTGGGACGGCTTCTAGACTACTTAGTCCACTATGTGTGTGTTGTGTTGTGCCAATCAATCACTTAAGGCATGTTAGGATTAGTCTAGGACCTTTAAACCAAGTTACGGTAAAAGGTCCTCACATGCCATTTACTAGTTTGTTGTTCGTGTACTGGTTTGCTCTATTCTATTTCTCGTACTTTATCCCAGAATAAA
Source organism: Coix lacryma-jobi var. lacryma-jobi (assembly GCA_009763385.1). Classification (NCBI taxonomy): domain Eukaryota; kingdom Viridiplantae; phylum Streptophyta; class Magnoliopsida; order Poales; family Poaceae; genus Coix; species Coix lacryma-jobi. The sequence goes on along the minus strand of CM019831.1, from coordinate 9,123,597 downwards.
TCGATAACACACGAACTACCGCAAACAATCCAACAACATATAAAAAAGTCGAACAAAGTGCAGTTCAAGACTACATAATCGAGGATCCGAAATAAACGGTACACGGAAATACAAACCAATAGTACAATACTCAATAATGACAACAATGTTCATTACTCAATAATGACTACTTAACCTACCACACTACTGAGTACAACGAGGCCACTTTCCCTTTCTCACAGCATCCGGATCCTGCTCCATGGCAGCCTTGGCACGACGCACACGCTCAAGCCTCTTCTCCCTCTCCCCCCTACGCTTAGCTGCATCCCTCAGTTTTGCCTCTTCCTCATGCTGCTTTTGTGCTGCCTCTTCTTTGCGTCTTTTCTCCAAACGCTCCTTGTCCTCCGCAGCCCACTTTTTCATCCTCTCTACGTGCTCCTTGTCCTCCGGCTTCATCTCAGTGTCGATCCACTGCTCGAAGTCACATAGTGGTGGAGACTCCTGCAAAATACGACTAAGTCAGTTAGGTAATAAAATATGAATGATTTGTCATTCATGTATAGAACAAGCCATCAGCTTCTCACCATCAGTCCAATACGGATCTGTTTAGGTGTAGGGTCAAAGGCATAATTCTCACACATCCAATACCTCTGACCGTACGTGTGCTCCTCATCAGATATCGCGACCTTACAATCATCGCCGCAGTAGCACATGGGCACCGGAACACCGCTAGGCAATGGCAAACGGGCAAAGGCATTGCCCGTGAGAGGCTGCCTACAATCATCAACGCAATAACAAATGAACATAACACAACATTACTTCATTAAAACAGACAAATAAATAAATAATGTACCGATCTTACCTTGCCTTACTAGCTTTGCCACGTCACGACATCCTAACAATAAAAAATATGTCAACACTACAAATACATTCTTGATTAATTATAAATCTACATAATGGCCTAACAAATATTACACAAAAAAATGTACACAAAATGAACAAAATATTAAGCAAAACAGATATAAAAAGTCTAATACATGAACAAATCCATCATTAATTAACAACTAACGTCACGACATTTTCAAAATAAATATTGTCTACAAACCCTAACTTACAAAAGTATGGTTCAATCCTACATTGCAAATATGGATAAAGAACAATAATATGGATCAAAATACCTCTTGTAGACAAGTTTGATTGAGGGAGATGAAGAGAGGAGGAATGAAATGAAATGGAATGGATTGGATTGAATTGGTTTGAGAGGAGAAGAGAGGAATGAAGAGGAGCCTGCTGCTCGGCGCGGCGGCCAAATCTAGATCGGCTTTGCCGCGCCAACCCGCCTGGCGCGGCAAACGCACTAGCCGCGACCCTGAAGTCGGTAGTACCGACCCTACTACCGACCCCTCTGTAGGCAGCGCGCAAACTCTCTGTTCGGAGAAGTTTTGTCCTAGAGGTAGTACCGCCATAACCTCGGTACTACCGGGCGCGGCAAACTGACGAGTGGGGCCCACGCGGGCCTGCGTGGCCGGGCGGTGCCACGATGACGCTTTTGCCGCGCCGCCATGCATGGCGCGGCTAACGCTTTTGCTGCGCCATTGGGGACGGCGCGGCAAAAGGGTTAGTTTTGCAAAAAAAAATGGACAGTGTTGTTTATGAAAATTTTTATTTAATTGGGTTATTAATAAAAAAAATTTCACTATGGCACCTCTTGTTTCTATGCCTACGCTACTATCCTTCCCTCGATGGAAGTAAGTGTTGATGATTCGGAGGCACATTGTAACACCCTGTATTTTGTATCATTTAAAATTCACTAAAAATTTAAATTTTTTAAAACTTATAACAAATTAAAACTTGACTAGTTATTTTCCGTAAAATTGTTTTAAAAATAATTTCTAAAACCCCTTGCATCAAAATTCACCATATGCATTTCTTAGTTTCGTAGAATTAAATAATGGCGCTAGAAGCATATCATAAGGTCTCGTAGAGATAATCTTAGCGCTAGGGATAATTTTCTTGACTAGAAAATCATATCGCTTCGCATGTAAATTGATTGCTTTTGTCTGTTGAATGATTGTGTGATTGTTTCGATGTTTGAGTGCTTGTGTGTTCTAGAATTTATTTGCGGCACCAGAAATATTCCTTGAACTATCAGTGTCATTTCTTAAATTTCCAAACACCTCTTCCATCGCATATTTAATTTATCAGAAAATCTAGAATATATAAAACCATCTCGATTTACATTTTGGAGAGATAGAAAATACAAAATAATATACAAAACCATTTGGAACACTTTATTCTCCTCTTGCGTACGTGCGTAATATGGCCAGACCCGATGGCAAAGCCTGCACAGCCTAGCACGTCAGAAGTCTGTTTAGCTTGGCCCAGGTCGCAACGCTAACAGCGGGAGCGCCACACAGGAGCACCTCGTGGAGCCACGAACCGCCTCTCTTCCTCTGACAGTGGAGCAAGAGGAACGAACCGGAAATATCTTCGACTCCACCGCCATCCTGTGCGCACCGCCCTTCTGTGGCCACCGCCTTGCTGTGGCCGCTGTGTTTAGCACCGACCTCGCCGGCTATAAAAGGCCACCATAGATGTCGCGGAGCGGAGCTCAAAAATACGAGTCCCCTGCGAGGTTGCTTCGCCCGTGCGACACCACGTTCGCCGACGCTGGTGCCGAGGCCGCCGCACGGAGCCGAGCACGAGCCGCCGCCCTGACCGCTCGCTCGCCCAGCTCCTCCCCGCCTCCCTGCAGTTCCGGCCATGGAGCTCCTCCCCGCCTCCCTGCAGCTCCCACCGTCCCTGCCTCCCTCGCCGGAGTTGAGAGAGACCGCCACTACTAGCACCGAGGCCGAACGCCGCTGCGCTCGCCTCTGCCCACCAGAGCCAAGCGTCGAGCCTGAGCATCGCCGAGGACGCCATCAACGGAGCCAGCACCGCCATCACCCTCGCCTTGCGCTAAGCCGCCGGAGCCGAGCTTCCAAGCTGAGCTCGCCACCGCGCTGTCCTGCTCTTCAGCCCAACCGAGGCCGGGCATCGCCGCGCTCGCCTCTGCTCATCGAGGCCGTGACCGCCGCCGCCCTTCGCCTCTCCCATTGCCGTCGCCCTTTATTTCTCTTTTCCTCCCTCCGTATCTCTCTCTCGCGCTCGTCGTGTGTGGACTGAACGGGAGGAGCGGATGCTCTCACGCCCATCCAAAGCCGAGCAGCTGGCCACGTTGCTCCAACCAACAGGCATGCGCCACCTCACTCCATGGGGCCCGCACTGTAGACAAGCAGCACCAGCTTCCTCTGTTTCCCTCCCTTTCTCCTTCTCTCCCTCGCTTGGTTGAACGAATGGGAACGAGGACCACAGCCCCGACAGCATCCGGTGTGCACCGTCCCTGGCCACGTGTTCAGCCCAATGAGGTGACGACACCTCGCCCCTTTGGGACCCACTCTGGCAGCAGCACTACCTCCCGTTCCCCTTTTCTTTTCCTGCATGGGCATGGAGCATGCAAGTGCACAGCGTAGTGCAGTTCGGGCCAGTGAAGTGCGCAGCAGCCAAGCCCACCAGCCAGACCGCGTGTCAGCCTTGATGAGCAGGAAAATGCTATGCCCACACGGAAGCGTGCACAGGAGATGAAAGTAAACCCTTTTTCCTTTCTAGAAAAATCTCAGAAAATACCTAAAATAACTAGAGCCACCCTAGAGCCTACCCAAACTGATTTCACTCCGCTGCCATCACCCAAATTTCAGAAATATTTTTCGAGTCTCATCTCGTTCGCGTTTCGCCTATAAACCTAGAAAATTCATATCTCCATCATCCAAACTCCAAACCCCGTGAACTCTTCACCAAAAATCTTTCTAAATTCAACCCTACACATTCATATCCTTTACTAATTTTTGGTGCCCATTTAAATTCTAGTTATATTTGTTACTCTATTGCTTTTATTTAATAGTATTGCTAACTCGTAGTTACATCCACCCAAACACCGTATATTCGAATAAACGTGTATACTATGACACGTATTCGAATACTCAGGTATACATACACTCTCTCACCTAAAATAATAACTGTAGTGATAACCACAGTAATAACAATAGTTGTGATAATAATAATAGTAGTAGTAGCAGTAGTGATAGTAGTAATAATAATAATAATAATAATAATAATAGTATCAATAATAATAATAATAATAGTAACAATAATAGCGATATTAAAAGAGTAATAGTCATAGTCTAAATAATAAACCTGATCACGCTTTTAACCTCGTATATTTGTGTGTCCATGAACACCTGTCACATACATGGGTACTCAAATATACGCACACGTAGTTATAACCTTGCACACGTATGTGGACATATGCTTATTCGTATATATCCCTATATATATTAGTAAGCGATATGCCTTCATACGTCGAACCCTCTTTTGCTAAACCATGAGGCATATACATATGCATGTGCGTATATGTCGTTTACATTAACCTCCTATCCCTCCTCCATCTTAACCCTAGGAGCATACATATGCATTTGCGTATGCACTGCTGATCTTAAATTGACATAATAATGATAGGCTTAGAAATAAAACAGTCAACCACATAGAACTAACTAACCCATCTAGGATCTTTTCTTTTCTTATCTATGGTTGATTATGATTGTCTTGTATGTCTTGCTTGGTGCTTTCTTTGTTGGTTAACGCTAGATCGCGTAAGATAGAAGACATGAGAAAAGAAGACATGAGAAGACCCCGATCGAGCTTGAAGGATGAAGAACAACCAGAGACCGAAGGAACAACAAGACCGAAGGATAAAGACGTGATCGACAACAGCGAGTGCAGGCAAGTCCTAATTCTCTTTCCCACCTTCCACAAAATCTTCTTACCTCTACTCTCCACCTACCACTCTAGCCAAACCATACACCACACTCATACTACCCCTACCATACCTTGCCGCATAACCTATCCCTTCCCTCCAAATGCCACCACTCTAAACCACCCCATTTCCATCAAACACCGTATTTAGCCACCACCACCATAAAGCATATCATATTCCATCCATCCAACTTGCCACTCCTAAACCACCCCTTATCCACCACCTCCACCATATAAAGCACTCCCACCATTTAACATATTCAATATGCTCAATTTATATTATTAATATTATTGTGGTAAATGTGATTCAATGTGAACATGATAATTTGACTATATGAGATATATGAACCATGATGCTAAATGAACTGGATGATGAAACTGTTTTTCGACTGAGCAAGTGGGAGGTACTTCACGTGGTGTGAAACTACCTCTTGGACAGGTTCGCCTGGTGAGGGTTCCTGTTTGGAGACACTTGTTTTGGTCATATAGGGACCGATCCATTGGCCTCTCGCGTCTGGACAGAAACGCGTCCAGCCACACGCCTATATGGGTAGGTCTAGCTCACACCCCGATAGGAGAAGTATAATACCTGCCTGGAGGTCGGGAGACAACGGTTTGACAGGAGAAGGCACGACTGCTATGTGATCTCTCGTGGCCCGGTCGGCGTGGTTGCTAAGTGATCTTCCACGTTAAATTCTTGTTTGGGCCGTGTGCGAGCCCCCTCTATTGATATTGTTACTTGCTAGTGTTGGACCATGCGTGGTCTATTTCCGGCCCCTGTGCGAACCGTGGCAAGGGTTATATGGAACCTATGGATGCGTCCTCTCGGGTATGAGCGATGGTTGGGACAACCTAGGTGCCAAGGTTGTTCCATCGTGTGGGGAAATTTGGACAACTGCTGCAGTAGTATAACTTCAATCCTATTCGAATAGCCACGTCCTTGGATATGGGCAACCTCCGGGACTGCGGACACCAATGATTAGATTTTCAAAATGGAACTTGGAATAAACCGGTATGTTACTATAATAACTTAATCTCCGGGAACTAGGGAGAAGGTAGATTCTCTCCTAGGGCCCAACCCTTAATTTATTGATAACTTAACAACACTCATTTCACCCCCACCATAACCACTTTCATATATAACCTTGTCTTTCCCTTAGCCTACACCCAATTGGGACTTGCTGAGTACGTATGTACTCAATCCCCCTCGCTACTATGTTTTTAGGTATGAAGCCACAAGAGCACTCGTAAGGATGAAGCTGATGTTGCACTCGCAAGGATGGAACCATAGGAGGATACCCGAAGACGAATCTGAACGACTACAAGAAGGAGCTACGCAAGGACTAACAAGACGACGATGTAGGAACGCGCTTAGGATAAGGTTTACGTCCGCACTCCAAGCTACCTGTCGGAATGGAGCCACGACGTCATAGGATCGCTGTGTTAGACTCTGATGTTTGCTAAAAGGCATGTGGCCTATGTCTTGTAATATGAACTCTGTAACATGTTTTACCCGTTAGCAATAGAAGTATGGATTTTTGATATCAATCTTGTTGTTCTGTGCGTATTAGCAACTGATCCAGGGACTGATACGATGCACAGTGGACCCTCTAGAAGGGGGGCCCTTACACACATTGCGCAGTCCCCCCCGCCCAATGACACACGCCTTCGAGGGCAGACATGACGCTGCACTGGCCACTATGTCATCAAACAGGTTGTGGTCATACCTAAGATCTCGTAGGTCACCGAGGCCCATGATGTCGAACGCCTAGAGGAGGAAGTGGAGGATATACCCCAGTAGCAGGAGGAGGTGGAGCAACACAATGGTGGCCCAAGCTAAGGGCCGATGCTGAGGCCACCTACAATCGGCCTTGACCGTGAGTAGGACACTACAAGAGCTGGACAATGGAAAGAAAGACAAAATTGGAAGGAATATGACAGAGATAGTGCAAAAATAAATGCTATGCTAGCATGCCACATCAACAAGGAAATGTTAGCAAAGCAGTATGTACATGTAGTTCGCCACTTAACAAGTTCTTTTTTTACAAAGCCAATCGGCAAGCTTTATTCATCTGATAAAAGTGTTACATCATTTGCCAGAAGTGCAGTAATAAATGTGGGTTGTGAACAAACCTAAATACTAGAAACTTTTGCAACTAAAGCTTGCCGAGCTAGCTCATGAGCAACTTGATTCGCCACATAACAAGTTAGGTGACCAAGAAATGAATTTTTGGGGTTCACTGACCTAATAAGAGGTACACCATGATAAGTTCATGAACCTCTAGTACATTTAACTCCCTTTTGTATAAAGTCTAAAGTTGGAATACTTTCCCTTATCTAAAAATATTATATGACATGTACCACGCTGTGTCACCATCCTTGCAGTCAATATTGTACACACATTTTAACTAGGCTCCAATGTTATTTATGAAGACCAATTAATTTTCCCATTGCCATGTGAAATATAATATCATAAATTAAACAGATCTCTGGTATCTTCTAAATTACTCAGGTGCAAGTGCAATGGGTAGATTTTTTCTTTTTTGAGGGAAAGTGCAATGGGTAGATTCAACAAGAGAACACACTCATCGAGAACGAGGACCAACATTCTTCACATATATACAACATCACAACACTTCTGCTCTAGAGGTCATGTTCTATCAACTTCTGATGAACTACATATATGATTTATGCATTGTTAGGAAGGAAACTCCAAGTCTAGTTTCCATCATATTTAGAGACACATATATGTATTGATAGAAACATTGTTCAACATGTAGTCGCGTTGGCAGTACTCTGGACAACATACTATGGAGATAAGAGGCAGCAGGAAAAAGCCAACCATGGTTGCTGGTGCTGTGTGAATGTTGGAAACCTGTGATGGAACATTGGAGCTCCAAAGTCCAAGTAAGGATGAAAAAATGAGTGTTTGCCAGTGTTGGCAGGTAGGCAGCAGATGCCATCTCCAGCCATGCATATGATGGAAAGGTGGCAATGTTGGAAAGTGATGATGAAAAAGAAAATGCAGCCATGTAGGCAGATACCACCGATCTGCAGCTTTGTGTGCTCAGCCGATCTGCAGCTCAGATAGACATAACGTGAGAAGGGCACATGTAAGCGAACCAAATCATGAAAAAGTGGAACTAGGCATGCATGGATGTGGCTAGAAAAAATAGCCAAGTCATTGACTCATGGTGCAGTAGCACTGTAGCAGGAGGCAATCGGGCTGGAGAATGCAGAAGTCCTTGGAGTCCAGAACTCCAGATCCCATGCCTGAGCCCCAATGCAACTGTATACTCCTTCTTCCAACAACGCGTAGCTTCGCCTCTACGATTGTTAGATTTTGCAACCGTCTTTGTAGCCTTGCACTTGACCACAATTGAGATTTGAGCACCTGCCGTTGACGAGACGACTTCCTTCTCCTGATCAGGATTTTTACCAAATCTCCCCATGGTTGCACCACTCATAAGATTTCCTATCACTCGGTATCCTCCATTAATCCAGATACTTTTCATAATTACCTGCCCTTTGCAAGTAACTCGCATGACTCCACCTTGAAGTGATAATTCACATCCTTGGAGTTCTAGCGACCTCACAGATATTAAATTCTTTTTCAATCCCGGGATATACCGAACTCCTATCAGTGTGCTAAGTGTTCCATTATGCATCTCCAATGTAATTGTTCCCACCTCAGTGACTGCATACTCCTGGCAATCCGCTAAGTGAACAATTCCATTTGTTGGGTGTAGAGATCCTTCGTCAAACATCTCCCTCATTGAACATATATGGAAACAACTTCCTGAATCTAATATCCAATCATGAATAGTACCTGGTTGACTGACGATAAGTACGTCACCTTCATCCTCACTTGCCACTGAGCATGTTCCTCTCATAGTCTTCAAACTTGGACAGTCCTTTATCATATGACCCTCCTTGTCACATAGATAGCATGTATATTGTCCCTTGCTCTTGCCTTTCTTCTTCCCATGATTCTTGACTTTTCCTGCTCCACTTGAAACAGTCAAAGCTTGATCACCCGAGAATGAAGAATCCTGCGGCTTCTTCAAGGACTCTGCCTCCAGTAGATATGCAACTATCTCGTTGAAGTTGAGAGTAGTCTTCCCGACGAGAATATTCATCACTAGCTGCTCCCACGATGGTGGTAAGGATGAAGCCAATATGACGACTTTATCGTTCTCCTCAATTTTCTCATCCACACTAATCAGCTGCGTGACAAGCTTGTTGAAGACATTTAGATGGTCGACGAATCGTGTACCTTCCTCCATGCGTAACCTAAATAGTTGACGCTTTAGTACCCACCAATTTGTCAGCGATTTTGCCATATACAACTCTTCTAGGCTCTTCCATAATTTCGTCGGTGAATTCTCCTTGATTACCGAGTACTTTACCTCATCAGAGAGACATAGTCGAATTGTACTGACAGCCTTTCGCTCCATCACCTTCCATTCTTCGTCAGTTATCTTGTCCGGCTTGGTGCCCTCGAGAGCATCAATCAATCCTTGTTGGACAAGCACATCTTGTACCACGCATTGCCACACGCTGAAATTCCCTTTGCCATCAAATTTCTCTACTTGATTCCACATCCCTGACATCGCCTTAATTTTGTGCTTCCTAGCCCTGTCAACCTTCTCACAAAATCAAATCAATCCAACCTTGGCTCCGATACCACTTGTTAGAATCTGATACCCTTAGTTATGCGCAGCAGCCCTCAGATCTTTGAAAGGATGTTGCAAATATGACACAAGCTAGCACCGTATCAAGAACGATGTAGTCGAATCACGTAGAAAACCCTAGATGACGATGAAGCAACCACGACAAGAGATTAGGATTTGGCGAAGCCGACCGCAAATTCTATTAGCACAACTCCAAAAGAGTACAAGAGATTGTCGCTCTCTCACAACCCTACTTGACCCTCCAGGACCCACTGATTCTTGCCCTATACAAGAATCTAGTGCAACAGAACTGTCTAGTCTAATCCTCTTGAGCGCTCCTAATTGCTCCGTACAAGCCTTGGATGAGACCCCTTGTGTTGGCTTATGATCTTGTTGTGATGCCTATAGCCTCTACCCCTTGATTTATATAGTCCCCTCCAAGGCTCTCATACATACAAATAGGAGTCGTACTCCTAGTAGGATTCTACACTCAAGACCTAGTAGAACTAGAAGTCCTAATAGCACACCTTTTTGAGTCCTATTCCAAGTAGGATTTGAGTCACCATACAACACTTATCCTCACAACATATATAAGACTATTGAAGCAACTATTTATCTTAATATATAGGAAACTAGGCTTTTCCCCCGGGCCTCCTGGCATTGCTGCATTGGTGGTAGTCTGGCCAACATTTTGTGGAGATGAGAGGCAGCAGGAAAAATACAAGCTCTGAATGGGCTGCTTTGTCCATGGTAGGGAGCTGATCGAGATGCAACTTTTCTTTTGGCTTGTGCCTGAATGGCTCTCCAAGTGCCTTAGACCCATAAAGACGAGCAGGTATGGGCTCATGCATGGTTGATGCCTTGACCCAAGACAAGTAGAATGGACTCTAAATTCTCCAACTTCAATGCCACATAATCATGAAGGCAAGCGTCATGTTTGTCCATTGGATTGGCGAGGTTCAGTTGGGTTGTATTTGACTCAAGCCCTTCACGGCCTTTAAGAAATGCAGAATTTACTTTTGGAATATTATTTTAATTTGGCTTTATCGATGTCTTAATAGAGGAATCAATCATAAAATAAGGGTATTTGCAAGATATATATTGATGTATTAAATGGGGACGTGTTTATGACTCAATGTAATTTACACGAGGTACGTCTACATTTCCTAGTTTATGAGATTCATGTGGAATTTAAGTACGTACAGTGCAAGGTAAATGGATGTTTGTTTCTCTGTCCAAAAAAAAAAAAGAGTACAATGGACACACATCCTGCTACGTGTCCCTCCTTGAACAGAGAGTGGCATATAGGAGTATACTCTGTACTTGTTATAATCACGGAGTCATGCAAACACAGCTTAAATAATTAAATTAAGCTACAGAAGAAACTAGCACTTTTACTATTGATTTCACTTAATTAATAATTTCACTTTTTATTGAAGTGTATCCAGTATCCATATGAGGCCTATTCGGAAATTTCAAACTTCATAGCAAACTGTTCAATACTATGGAAATTTCTCACATCTTATACGTGAGTTTATTGTCATACCATGCATATATATCTATATATTATACACACATTTTTACTAGGCTCTAGTGCCCTGCATATATCAAGATCTTTTAGTTATTTACTAACATGTGAAAGGAAACTAGCATAAATATGGACATGTGTTCTTATTGAGGATGAGGACATGTGAACGGAAACTTGCATATATATACACCATCGCAATACTGCTGTTCTAGAGCTCTGTTCCTACAAACTTCACATAAACTACATCTATGCGGTGCCCTTGTCTTCCCCATAAATATTAGACTGTTCAAGTAACTATTCTTCTGGATATGAAGGAAACTATACCTGTCCTAGCATAGATATGGTATTGTTGATAATACCCTATCGAAATGAGAGGCAGCAGGAAAAAGCCAACCAGTTTTGTCATTCCGTTTTGCATGGTGGATACTTGAGATGGAACACCCCATTAGACCAGCTGCACTGGGACCATTATGTTCAGCCTCTACAGCGACAGGTCAACTTTTAGGGGTCCAAACGTGCCACAGCGGGGGACTGCACCCGGGCCTGGACGACCGCGCGTCCGCCACATGCAGCGGCTTGGAGTCCCGGCGGTAAACGCGCTAACCAATCAGAGGGAGGGGCGCGCATGTCTGAGAGAGCAGAAGAGGGGAGAGAGAGCACGGGCCCCACATTTTTAGGTAACAAAAAATCTTATAACTCACAAATCAAAAGACCAAATTAAATTCCGATTGCATCATTAAATTTGTTTTAACAAATTCTTCAAATCAAAATCTCACATAGATATATTTAGATAAAATTTATAGAAGAAGACAAGGAGGGTCACTGTTGTGAGTTACTATAGAGTATGAGATATAGAAGATGAGTGCAGGAGAAAGTGGTATAGAGGAATGACCAGGATGGAATATTTCTTTTAGAGGATGAATATGTTGAAGAGTGCGAGTAGTCTTGCACATGCTGATTCGCCGGATGTATACAGATAACAGACTCTAGTGCTCAACCCCTATGGTTCCCAAAGGGCAGAACAGATTCTCAAAGTTGAGTCAGCATGGCGCGCTCAAGTAGGAAGGGTCACCCTCAGAAGGCACAAGTTCCTTATCTTCTATCCTCGCAATGGTCGACAGAGCTGATTCTCAATGTTGATTCTAAGAGTTTACGTTAAAGAATCAAAGAGAATCACTTTCAGTCACAGAATCACTTCTCCCAGAGAATCAGAATTAGATGGAGTTCTACTAAACTAGCCCTTAATTAGCTGCCTAGCTAGCTACTGAATAATTCCTGCCTACCATTTCGCGAGCCTTTGAACTCATGGGTTGGATGTGAATTCTAGAGATTTAGCTTGTGATCCATCTACATCTTCATCCAATTCGCGAGCCTTTCAACTCACGGGTTGGATGTCTGGATTGGATGCCAATGCTTCGCCAATTTAATAGAAATTTCTCCAAGTATTTTGTGCCCCCATCTACTTCTTGGTCAGTGCTATATATACTGCTGTGTATGGTTTTCCATTCCGTCAATTTAATTTTAGTTTGAATTTTTTTTTCAATATTGAACTGGTGGCTCGATTGGCCTTCTGTTGCTTTTTGTATTCAATCCAATTATCATACTACATCATTACCAGATCTCGTCAGTTCTCAGCTACCCTGTTCCGTATTCATATTCCCAAACAGGCATTGCTACATGTTCTGTGAAATTATTGAACTCAAGCACAAAAGAAACTTTCTCAACTTAATAACTCAACGTTTGGTAGTTTATATTAAATTAAATTAAATTAAAAAATAGAAATAGACAAAAGAAACTTTTTTTTTTGTCTGGCCCTCTTAACTAACTCCTTGAATGTCCAATTTTGATTTAGATTCTATCCAATTTTCTGTTCGTTTCCAGTTCTGGTACGTCCATTTTTCTCCATGTCTCAGTGCTGGTTTAGTTCATCATTTTTGTAGCTCGAGTTTGGGTTGGACTCCATGCAGCGATCTAGTTTCTGTCCTTCTGAATTTCCTGTCCACCGGTCGTCTGCCTGGCTGCTTCCATCGTGACAATTTCTGTAACAGCATAGAGGGATCGTATCTCTGGTATATGGGCCATCAGGAAGGCTCTGTTGCCACCAGGCAGCAGGCAGCAGCTCTAACGTGCTAACTATATAAAGTACGGTAGAGAAAGGAAAATGCCAGGCTGTAACTGAATATTCATAATTCCAGTAGAACAACAAACTTGTCCTCAGAATAGTTGTGCTCGTGTATCTGTTCTTCCATTTTCTAGATAGAAACCATTCTTCCGTAGCTTTCTCATAACATTTGGAGATAATTGCTATTATATGACTCAAATAGTAGGTTTTCGCTATTCTATGACTTCTAACATCGACTTCGCTAAAATATGACTCCAAACGTGTGGACTTTATAATACATATGATTTTATTTCTTTTAATCTCTTTTATCATCTAAATACATGTATTTGTTCCTGAAGTGACCCTTATACCCTTCAGTCTTTTCACTGTGATTGTCGATGCTTCGGTTACGGGAAAAAAGTTGTTGCTGCTGGCTGGTTCGCTGGTGGCCGTCACTGTGGCGATGCCTTGCTGGTCCACTGCCTTGTTGCTGGCCATGGCCGTGGGCGTGCCTCGCTGGTCCGCTGCCTTGCTGCTGGCCGTGGCCATGGCTGGCAGCTGCCTTGGTTGGCTTGCTGGCCGCCATGTACAACTAATAACAAATTGATTCAGCAGGCCACCAGCGACCGCTGCCTGGACTCCTGGTGCTGCGGCCAGGCCAGCAGCCGCCGCCTAGTCTTCGAGAGCCGCGTCTTGGCCACGAGCGCCCTCGTCCAGAGCCCGCTCGGCTAGGGCTAGGACCAGTTCAGTCTTCTCGGCGACGATAGGGATCGGCCCTGCGTCATCACCTTGAGAGGGCGACTCTCCTCCATCCATGGCCGGGCGATTGCATGGGGAGGGGTGGAGGGGCGTCAGAAGGCGAGCGGCTGGCGGTGGCGCGTCGGGGAGAAGAAGAGTCTCGCGTCGGGAGCCAATACGGATGTACGATTAGATGAATGTATGTGAAAATAGCAGAAGGGTAGTATGGTAATTCAGAGAAAATACATGTATTTGTGAGATAATAAATAATTAAAAGAAATAAAATCATATGTATTACGAAGTCCACACGTTTGGAGTCATATTTTAGCGAAGTCGATGTTAGAAGTCATAGAATAGTGAAAGCCCACTATTGGAGTCATATAATAGCAATTATCTCTAACAGTTGGTATCCGCAGCTCGTTGATTGGTGAGGGGGGGGGGGGGATTTTTTTTTCTCCACAATCGATTTCGTGCTGGCGCCCAAGAAAAAGCTGAACAAGTTTCAGACGGAGATGACGACTTCGATGGACGACCTCAAGACAGCCATGGCGACACAACTTGCCAGTGTCCAGGATATGGCGAAGCAATTCGCCGGATTTCAGCAGATGATGACGATGACGCTCGACAAGCTCAACGATCTGGAAGCATGGCGTACAATCACAGAATCCTCCATGGGATCGATGATGCAGAAGACCCAGGAGACGACGACACGGGTTCAGCAGTTGGAAGCGCGGCCACCACTACCACCACCTCCACCGTCGCCGTCGCCGACGTTGCCGCCTCTGCCTCAACCCCCGACTTCGCTCCTGCCGCCGATGCAGCCTTCGCTTCCGTCTATGGTGATGGCGAACCCGCTGACGTCTACTGCTCCTTTCCTAGGGTGGTTCGAATCGAACACCATTCCAGCGGCGTCGCATCATTCGACGTCGAGTTCACAATCGCCCCATGGGCACGGGCTGCATCATGATTACCAGGTTGTGGGCGTCGGGGGCCCTCGCGGCCACACCCGGTAACGGGTATGCCCCTTGATCCTTCCGACCCTGTCCTTTCAGCATCTGAGTTGGACCACATGCAGTTCACCCGTTCGATGTCTGTTCCCAAAAAGGATTTTTTCCAAAATTTGATGGGGAAAATCAAAGACTATCGCGTGATCAGGGTGTCATGTTTTCCGAGCTTTATGGTGTCCATCCGGCGATGAAGACACGGTACGCGGCCCTCAATTTCCAAGGCTCGACTGTGACGTGGCTGTAGACTATTGAGCGTCGAGGAAGGGTCACAGATTGGGATCAGTTGTGCGGATTAGTGTTTGCTCAGTATGACAAAGATCAATACCCCAATCAGTTGAAGCAACTGGAGAATTTGAAGCAAACAGGATTTGTGGAAGAGTATTACGCTCAGTTTGAGAAGTTAGCTCATGGGATTCTTCTTTACAACCCAACATATGATGATGTTTATTTTGTCACAAAATTCTTGGCTGGGCTCAAAGACGAAATCAGATCTGCTATCACTCTGCATCGGCCTCGCGACATTGCTGCTGCTAGTCCATTGGCCTTACTTCAAGAGGAAGAATTACAATCTGTCAAGCCAAAGTTCTTTGGGCGGGGTTCCACTAAAGCGACAGAGCGTTCTGGAGTTGACAAATCGGCGTCGATTACCACTGATAAGAGTTTGTCCATAGTCTGAGCATGAAGATAAGCTGGCATCATTGAAGCAGTATCGTCGTGAGAACGGCCACTGTTACAAATGTGGTGGGAAATAGAGTAACACTCATACTTGCCCCGACCAGGTTCCTCTCCATGTCTTGGAGGAGCTATGGGAAGCATTGGAGTTGCAACAGTCTAAGGATGCAGAGGAAGTGCAGTCAAAGACAGTGCATAGAGATGAAACTATCATGACAGTGCAGACTCAAGAGTCCAATCAAGGAAACCGAAGACATACATTGAAACTCTTGGCACACATTGGGAAACAACAGGTGCTGATAGTGATACTGGTGGATTCTGGCAGCATCGGTACATTCGTCAGTGATCGATTGGTTACTGCTCTGAAACTTCCAGTCCACCCAAGTGCTACTGCCAATTTCAAAGCTGCAGATGGAGGACAGCTGCAGTGCACTAAACAGGTATCCAATTTACAGTGGTGGATACAAGGACACACTTTCACATTTGATGCCCGAGTATTAGCTCTCCGTTGCTATGACATGATTGTGGGTGAGGATTGGCCGGAGGCCGTCAGCCCTGTTTGGGTGGATTACAAGAGCAAAGAAATGAGAATCACTCATCATAGCAAACACATTACACTGAGAGGTGTGCGTGATCATATAGATGCATGCCCAGAGATATCTAGAAAGAAACTGCAAGAATTAGTTAGAAATGGAGGGGTGGCTTACTGCATTCAGTTAGACAGTGCAGTGCCGTCTCAAAAGTTATCATATGAGCTACATGATATCTGCTCCATTGAGACCGCAACTCAACCTGAGATACCGGCTATGATTCAGAGAGTATGATCATTTATTTGCTACTCCTACAGAGCTGCCACCAGTACGAGAAGCGGATCATCAGATCAACTTGATGCCAGGTGTGCAACCAGTACGAGTACGGCCTTATCACTACTACTCTATTCAGAAGACTGAAATTGAGGTTCAACTCAAGGAGATGCTTCAGATGGTGTAGTCCGCCATAGCTCAAGCTCTTTTGCCTACCCGGTCCTACTGGTTCGAAAGAAGGACGGATCTTGGCGTTTATGTGTAGATTATCGCCAGCTTAATGCCATGACACTAAAGCACAAACATCCCATGCCAGTCATGGAAGAGTGTAACACCCCGGTTTTTAAATAATTAAAATTTATTAGAATTTAATTAGGAAATGGCAAAATCTTAGATTGAGAAAAGGGTTTTACTAAATTTCTGTTGCATTCATGCCGTTGCATAGTTTTATTGGGTGAAAAATAATTTATTTAAATTCGAATTACCAGCGAATCGATTTTTGTTTTATTTAGAAAAGAAATAAAAAGGGCTTGCGAAAAAAACTTTATGAAAATAAACTCAAGTTTTTATTTCTAAAACCTAGGAAAGCACTTCTCAAAAATTTACAAAACTATTATGGTTTCAAATGAATTTAATTTTGAGCTTCAAATGGAATTGCAAAAAGAAAAAAAGGGAAAACCTCACCTCTCGTCTCCTCCCCAATTCGGCCCACGCCAACCCAGCTCCACACCCCTCCCTCACCAGCCCAACTGGCCCAGCCGAAACCTCCCCATTTTTCCCTCCTCTCCACTCCGGCCCAGGAGGCTCGTGCCACCTCTTCCGGCCTGGCCCGCCTCCTCCCCAATCCCCCTCTCACCCCCCACCCACCCACCCACCCCTCGCTCCCTGACTCGGCCGAAGCCCACACTGCCAGCGCGCTCTCCCCGGCTCCCCCTCCCACTGCCAGTTGGGCCCAACGCCTTCCCTCTCCCTCACCCGCCGACACCTGGTGGCGAAGCCGCCGCCGCACCGAGCCCTTGGCTCCCTTCCTCCTTCCCTTCCCGTCTCCTATAAAGGGCACATTCGGATCCCTCTCGACTGCCGCAACCACCTCGCCCCTCCTCGAGCCCACTTCCTCTCAGCGACGAAGCCAGCGGTGGGGCAACCTGTTGTTTCGGGACCGAGACCCCGAAACAGCAGGTTGTCGCACGAGCGAAAGCACGGAGCGAAAGCGCAGGTAAACTGACGAAAGTGAGGAGCTCAATGAAGTGAACAGTGTTCTCCCTCCCACCCCTTGGGAGGCCGGGAGCTTTTTATATTAATCTAGATGAACTTGAAAGTACAAAGTTGCCCTTCCAACCACTCTGTTACAATTACAACGATGCCCTATGCAACTACTCCGTGGCTGCACACTGCCTCTTCTGGTGCGAGGGGCATCATCGTAACTTCGTCCTTTGACGGGCCCAGCGTCCCTTGGCTCCTCTTCCTGGTCGGTGGGCCCGCTCCCCTCAACCCTGGCTTTCGGCGACCTGCGAAAACTTACGAAGAACCAAAGTTGTGAATGACGGAAACTCCCGCCGGAAACGTCGGGTCCCTTTCGCGCGAATGGTTCCTTCCGCACGAAATCTCCGTCTTGCTCCGGTCCGCGGGCCGAAAATGAACTCTCGCTTCCGCGCGAATGCACCCTTTCGCACGGATGCTACGCCCTCCCTTGGTCCGCGAGCCGAAAGGCGCGCTTCCGCGTGAATGTTACCTTTCGCACGAAAGCTCCGCCTTTCTTTGGTCCTCGGGCCGAGACGCGTGCTTCCGCGCGAATGCTACCTTTCGCACGGAAGCTCCGTCGTCCTCCGGTATTGCGGGTTGGAGGCGCCTGCCGCCTGGGTGACGCCCCAACAATAGCCCCTTACGGTCGAATCTGCAAGCTTGCGAAGTTCGACCGTGTCCTTTCGCTAGGCGCCTACGCCCGCCCAAAAAACCTTTGTTTCGTTTCGAAGCTAAGGTTTTTTTTTTGAACAGTGGGGCGTTTTGTCACCCTTAACATCGTGTCACACCTGTCAAGCCGTTTTGATGCTCCGTTGTCCGTGCACGGGTGTCTTTTCGTCTTCCTCAAAAACCGTGTACTGTAACGGGATGCCTTTGCGACGCTTCGAATCCCATGCCCAGGCGTCTTTTCGTTTTCCTCAAAAACCGTGTCCCGGCTGCTCGCATATAAGCGTGGGGGCTTTGGGTGGGTAGGCTACTTGGCCAGTTGATGCATTCCCGCACCCGTTGCCTCTCTCTCGCGAAGCCTTACGTCATTCGCCTCACGTCATTCGCTTTTAGCGAAAGCTGCTGGTGTCTGCTTCAACCATTCGTTGGGCGATAGTTGTGGTGCGTAGTTCTCTTCTCTTGTCTTTGTTTCTTTTTCGGCTTGTGTCCTGTGAACTGGTTGTTTGAGTTTGCTTGATTCCGTCTCTATCCTCCCCCTTTTCCTTCTTCCTTTCGCATGCATTGTTTGTTTATTTGTCTTTTGCGCCATGCTAGATGGCGTCTTCCAGCTCGACGTCGACCTCAAGCTCATCTAGCGAAAGTACTGGCACTTCCGAGTCCTCTGACCGCGAACATAGCGTTGAAGTGTCCATTGGATCTGGGGGTGCTCCGCGAGTTCCAGGTCACAGTGGAAGTTTGTCTAACGACGGGGACTCTGGCTTGGTTTTGGTCCCTACCGATTGTTCTTTTTACCTGGGCGCATCGTGAATGATGGCCGCCGGCTTGCAAGCAATGGCCGAAAAGGGGCCTCTAAGGAGAGATCACCTTGCGAATTGACGTGTCCCTGGGGACGAGGAGGTGCCCATTCCGCAGCCTAACGAAGCCATCGTCTTTCTCGATTACTTCGTTGCCGGGCTAGATTTTCCTCTTGAAGAATTCGTCTCTGACGTCCTTTCGGGGTTCGAGATACAGCTCCATCAGCTGACGCCGAATGCGTTTCTCAGACTCAGCGTTTTCGCTCACGCGATGAAGATGTTAGATTGTACGCCGCGGGCGGACGTTTTCGTGCGGTTTTATGATATTCACCGTCGCCCAACGAAAGTGGACGATCCTTACCTGGAAAGTAAGCTACCCAGCGAAATCGGGTGTATCAATTTCGTTACGCGGAAGACTCAGGGCAGTGTCTCCATTTCGCTCACGTACCGGAACAAGTGGCCGGATTGGAATCGTTTTTGGTTCTACTACCGCGTATGCTCGGACGAAACCATCGCCGCTGAGCTGAGTAAGGGGGAGAAGAAGGGCTCTCCGCTTGTGTCGGTTTTGGAGAGATGCCCCGGGAGGCACCTTCCGCCCGTCGTGCTGAGTGACAAGGAGGCCATTCGCTGTGGGGACGCATTCGCACTCACTGCATGATTTCAGATCAGTCGAGATCTGGTCGAAGAATGGATGGCTATCGGGATGAACCCGCTCTGCAGTGCAACTTCTTTCGAAGGTTTTTCTGACAAGGACGGGTATTGGGGCCCCCTCCTACTGCTATAGAGACCCGCAGATTTCTCTGATGATGATCGCTATGTGAAACACATCGAAAACAAGGCGAAGAAAATATGCGGTCCGTACTTGCGAAAAGAAAGCGAGTTTCAACTCTGTAATCTCAGCCAGAGTCACCGCTTGAATCGAGCTTTCGATGCTATGGGTATCAAGTACACCGAAAGGCCTTTAGTTGACGAAGGCAGGGAAGAGGCTGGAGGTTCGAAAGCGAAAGGAAAAGGCATGGCTCGGCGTGGTGGGCGTAGCGGTGTGATCCCTCGGAGGAAAACCACTGAAGTTGGGGACATTCGCATCAGACGTCTAATTGCCAAGCCGATGCTTAAGAGCCGAGGGGGAGCGCTGGAGTCGATCCCCGACGTTGATCCTTTCGATCATCCGAGGGTGGTTAGTTTCTTTGCCTCTCTTTTTTTTGTTTTGTCTTTCGGCTTGTTCGCGGTTTTTTCTTTTCCTTTCGCCCGAAATGTTCCTTTCTAAGATTGATGATGTGCGTGTGACCTGTCTTGTCTTATGGTTTGTTTTGCAGAGCGCGACTTTCGCTGCTGAGATGGTGCCGAAGAAACCGCACGTGCGTCTCTCCACCTCGGCTTTCGATGACGACGCCTCCATGGCCGATCTCCCGACTTTCGCGAAGCCTGGTTCGCGAAAGGCTTCGGGCCTGCCAGAGGCCGTGGAACGCCTGGCCAAAAAGCCGAAAGCACCATGCGTCGAGCCCGCTGCTCAGACCCCCGTCGAGAGGGCGGCCCCGAACGAAAGGAGGGCCGGATCTGAGAGCATACTAGCTCCCGCTGCTGCAGACAAAGGTAAGTTACAGCTTTCGCCGCGGTGCACTGGTCTATCGCAGGAGATGGTGGAAGGACAGCTTCTTGGCTACGGGCGATTGATTATTGACGGGGTGCCTTCGGACTACGAGAACCCGTGTTTTTACACCGGCCTGAGCTCGTCGAGCGAAACTGACGACGCAAGAGAAGAATCTTATCGCATTGCACGTTCTTTGGGTGCAGCTTCCGACGCTCCACTCGCCTGTCGGATTGACTATCACCGGGCGGGGATCCTCCCTGGCGGGAGCGACGACGCTAGCAAATTAGTGGAGTTTTCGCATAAGGCGTTTGTTGCGCCGGAGGTCGAAAGGGACCTTCTGAAGGTCAGCGGTGTAAAGCTGAACGACGCTCTGTCGTTTCACCTGGCCAGCATAAGTGGTCGGGTTTGTTCATGTTTTGCTGTTTCTCTAGGTTTAGCTTTCGCTTTGACCTTTTCTTTTTGAACATCGCTATTCGCAGGCCGCCATCATTGCTCGTAGCCAGAACAATCAAAGCGATTTGCACATTCGCAAGGTTGAGCGCGAGAAGCAGGAGCTGGACACCCAGGTGAAGAAACTTGCCGCTGATTTCGAAACCCAAACCAAGAGGGCCGAGGATGAGCGCACATCCCGAAAGGCAAGCCAAAAAGAAGTTGAGAACCTCAAACGGGAGCTTTCGCAGCTGCGGGCTGCTCAGGCTGGCAAGGATGAGGCTCTGATTGTGGCGGAACCATCCTGATTATAAGAGCTCAAGTACCGTCTTAGTCAAATCCGTCTGACATCGACTCATACTTGAACCCATATAACCCCGGTAGTCCGGAAATCTCGAAGGATTTCTATCACCTTACAACATACAGGATCGCATTGTTCAAGAATTACATTCGCAAAGATACATCACAGGGAAACAAAACCGGATTTAAAACATCAGAGTACGAATTTAAGACGGAGTTATTACAATACCGAATTTAAAAGTGCGGAAGCTTAAATAAGTTCGAAACACGACCACTACACATGTGGTCCAAATGAAAGGTTGTTTGATAAATCCAACTCAACACAACTCACTCTTCCCTTTTTAGATAATGTGCCACTAGGAGTCTCAGACCAGCAAAAGAAAAGGGGAAGCTTCTGGACGACCCTGCCCGGGGCCTACTCCTCATCACCTTCCACTGGGTAGAGGCAGTGCTTACAATAGCCAAAGTAGACCTGGCCATCTGCAACAAACGGGATAAACCCTGAGTACGGGAATGTACTCAGCTAGACTTACCCGTCCAACTGAAAATAAAGACACCAAGGGTATGCAAGGCCTTTTTGGGTGGAGCTGAGATCTTTTAGTTGCGGAAAGCTCACAATTAAGATAAGGAGTATTAATTGACATAGCTGAGCTGTCAGTTTTAGACCTATTTCTTTACTCTAGGTTTGCACCTGAACTATTACACACACTTGAGTCTAGCAAGCAATAGTATAACCATATCCAGTTGACTTCTCCATATTTTAGTTGAACCTTTAATCATCACATGGAGTTGTATCGTCGTGAAGCTCGCCATAGTTTCCCACTAACCGGGGGAGACGGCGACTCGAATCGAATTCCAAACCAGCTGGTGAAAGACCTTTAATACCAGCCCACACTTTCCCCGTCAGGTCCATGCATTGGGCAACCGCTCGATGCTTGTTCGTGGTGGTAATCGTCGCGGCTCACAGCACGGACCGCCCAATTGGAACCTGGCGATGGCCTCACGCGGCAGATCGCATTTCCATACTAGAGGGCACGACACGGGTTGAGACCGGCCCGAACAGCTTCTAACCGGCTTTAGGGTCGATGATTACGGCACCGACATATCCCTAAGTAAAAGGGCGCGTTCAACAATGAACGAGGGCCAACATCGATACAAACCTACACAATCCAACGGACGGACTGCCCCAAGTTTCCAAACTTGTGCCTTGCCTTCCAGTTGACCGTATTTCATTACTACTCAGGTTCTTTTCCACGATAGCAAATATAGTCAACCGTGATCCGGTAAATACCCATCAGGGGTATTACGGAAACATCCTTAACCACTACCTTTATTAAGCAGACTAAGCAATTCTACAGTATAAATAAAGAACAGGATAACAAGGTAGATATTAATCAATAACCAAGGAAGGGTAATGCAGCAAGTGGGATTCATTCCAACTCCTATACCTAATGCATCACAATATAAAAGGACTCAAGTAATGTTAATTGCAAAAGGTGGGAGGCTTAATATGCTCCGGGGCTTGCCTTGAGAGAAAACTGAGGCCTCGTGGGAGGGGCACTCAGGCAGGTTAGTGTCGGCCGCGGGGTCGACTTCCTCGGTTTGATGCAGTTCCGGGATCTCCTGCTCGGCGCTTGCCTCCTGCTCCTAGTCTTGATCCTGAACTGTCGATCCTATTGCAATGCGGTTGAAAATGATAAATAATAATACGTGGTGCGAGATGCGGTGGTAAGAAAAGTAACATTTCTTGCAAACCAACAAAACCAACTTGTTGAACCACTTTTGACATTGAGGTAAATACTTATTTATTTCATAAAACAAAATCCATTAATTTACCTATTTCTTATTTAGAAATTCAAAAGAGAGTCAGGTTTGAACTGCAAGTGCATTTTTCTGAACTCAAAAAAATCCACAAAAATTCCAGAAGGCAATTAACACCTGCTGGACTTCACTGAACAATTTTCAGACAGAAATAAAATACAAAACTGCAGATATAAAAATAACAAATAAACTGCTCAAAAGGTGCTTTGAACTAACTTTTCACACAAAAGGTGTCAAACAGCAGATTTTATAATTTTCCTAGCTCCAACTACTCATAAACATTCTACTGTAGAAAATTCACTGTCAGAACCTAAATATACAAGCCTACACAAAATAAACAAATCTACTCTAAGTTAAACCATTTGAACTACAGCTCTACTGTAAAAGGGTGCTAAACTCATTTTCATATTTTTCCCAGATTCTACTTCACATTTCATATTTATCAAGAAAGTTCCATGAACAGAAACATTATATTATTTCTTACATGAATTTCCAAAGGAAAACACATAAAAGTACATTTGTAAAGCAACTTCAGATTCTTCCATACAACAGCTCATGCTTAACATTTTTCTTAGCCTGAACATGACATACAGAGACTACACAATTTTTCCCACATTTTACTTCGACATATAAAACATCTTAACATTTATTCTAAGAAATCAGTCAAAAAGGACTTTTAATCCTAACAGAAACTTTTTGTACATAAACAGTGCATCATATATTTTTCACAGGTGCAAATCATGATAATAAACTAACACAAAATTTTCTAGGAATTATCTCAACCAGAAAACATATATAACCATTTATCTCAACAAAAGCATATAAACTGAAATAAATAGAAACAGTAAAATAAACTTTTACCAAAAATACTTTCATATTTTTCCATGATAGATCTACTCATAAACAAGCTAACAAAACTGAAAGTACTTCATTTGGACTTGTAAAACTTGCTATACAAAAATAACAAGCTTTACTGTAAAATAAAGACAAAGAAAAACATTTGAAATCTTCCCGGCCCAACTGCGTGAACTCGGTCCATGGGCCAAGTGAGGCTGACGCGCGGGGTCCATTGGTCAACGGGACCCACCTGTCAGAGAGAGGAAACAGGGGAGAGAGGTTGACCGACAATTACTCGCCGCCGGTGGGGTTGCCGGCGGTGAGGCTAGGCTTGATGAGTTCATCTCGACGAGGCGAATCTATCGGTGGTGTTGGTTTGGACAGTGGGTGGCCATAGCTCGCCGGCGACGAGAGGTGGCGCACTGCGGCGGCGGCAACACACGGCTACGCCGTTTCCGGCGGTCGCCGGTTAAATTGGGGAAGGCATAGGCTTACTCGAACCCTAGGGAGCAAGGCTATGGGGTTGGTTTGGCTTGAACGGCTCCAGAGGAGCTTGGCCTCTTGCATGGCCGCGGCGGCGCCCATGGCGCTCGGCCGGGGAAGAAGAGGTGGGAAAGAGCGGTAGCGTTGAAGCTAGTCGGTGTTCTCACCTCGCCCAAAAATAAAAGTTGCTCAAAATAATTTTCTCTACAACTTTCATATAAGACACTTTTTCTGAAAACCATTTTTACAACCTCCACATAAACAAAGCCAATTTTTGAGACATAAAACATTTTGTTTAACTCATTTTTATTTGACAACTATTTTGAACTAGGTCAAAATGCCAACATGAAAAGCACTCTACTCAATAATCTTTATTTTATAAAACTATTTGCCAAGACAGGAATCCACTTTAACCATCAAGTCCAATAGAAATCCAGAATCCAAATAAATAAACAAAAGGCAAAAAGCACACTTATGCATATGAAATGATGCAATGCATTACTTATGCTCTTTAGTAGCTAATTGTGGTTCCTAATGCAGTGCTTGACACTAGGGTGTCACACTGATGACCTCTGCTGAGGAGGCTGTCTCTCGCTTCCGCGAATGCCTTCGCAGCATTGGCGTCGAAGCGGAGGGTCCCTCGGAACGGAACGTTGACGGCCTCATTGGTTGGATTCGTTCCGAGATGGAGTCGTTGGAAGGCCACATGGCCTTGGGCCGAGATTACGCCGCCATCACCGGTATCAAGGCGATCGGCCACAGCTTAGTTGACGCCGGCTGCTCCCATATCACAGACCTTTCGGTTAAGGAAGTGGATTATTACTGGCGAACCCTAGAGGCGGCGAAAGCCCTAGGAAAAAGATTTTTTGACGAATTCTGGCTTGCGGGTGGAAATGACATGTCGCTCATGCAGTCCGCCATGGGCCGCGGAAAGGTACTTTGGGCTAATTGTTTGTGCTTTCGTTTGATCCCTCTGTCAGCTATCGCTTCTTCTATCGCTTTTTGTGGCGTAAGTGATGCTTCTTCTGAGCTATCGCTCTTTGTGCAGACTCTAGAAGAGAAGGCGCACATCCGAAAGGTGTTTTCGGACTTCATCTCCGAAAGGCGAGCGCATGAAGCCGAGCCGGAAGACGAAGCGCGCCCGCCCCAGCCGAACGAGGAGGTCCCCGAGAGCTCAGCCGCCGCTGCTTCCCGCGACACGGATGCTCCCCAGGATGCGGTAGATGCATAGATAGGGCTTGTTTTTAAAGCGTCAGTTGTATTCGTCAAACTTTGTTGTTGCGCGAGGCTTTTGAACTTAAACTAGGATGCTGTATTGAAATAGGATGCGGATGCGGGAACGCCGGACGTTCTCGACATCTGCCCGTTAATGATTAGATCGGGTGATATATGCGTCGGTGGTGACTTGTGGAGGAGCTTTCGCTCTAGGTTTCCGACGGTGTCACTTTCGGCTTATATCAAAAAACGTGCTAAGAAACTTAAGCGCACAGAGGAGCGGTTACGCGCTTTTTATGAAAATTTTGACCGGCGCGAACTTGAGGCACGGCGGATGAGGCGCGAGGCTTCGCGTGCGCCGCCAGGCTTCGAAGGTGCCCCATTTGTTAAGGTGGAGCCCGAAGACGCCGTGCCTTCGCCGGATGAGCGACGATATAGCATTTTCCTTGGCCGCAAGAGTAGCTCGCGGACTTGAATACACTGTACAAACTTTTTCTCACAAGTTCAGTGTAACAAAACGTGTTCTGGTGGGTTTTATGTTTCGGTGTTAACGTTATTTGTGAGGGCGCGGTTTTCATTCTCTCGCTTACTTGACTTGGCGAGCAATGGCTGCCTGTTGGATGGTCGCGTGCTTTGTTACTTCACGCGGATGTCTGTTTTGGTGTGTCTTTTGCGTGACAGTTGAAGTGAGACTCTTCGGTCGATAGTTTAGTCGCGCTCATCCTACATATTCAGGCTAGGGGCGGTAGCATTCGCGCGAGGGTGCTTTCATTGCGAGCCCCTCAGCCGATAGGTCAGACGCGCCCGCCCCCACACACTTAGACGAGGGGTTGTAGCATTCGCGCGTGGGTGCTTTTGGTGTGAGCCCCTCGGCCGGTAGTAAAGACGCGCCCGCCCTCGCACACTTAGACAAGGGGTGGTAGCATTTGCGCGAGGGTGCTTTCGGTGCGAGCCCCTCGGCCGGTAGTAAAGACGTGCCCGCCCCGCACACTTAGACGAGGGGTGGTAGCATTCGCGCGAGGGTGCTTTCGTTGCGAGCCCCTCGGCCGATAGGTCAGGCGCGCCCGCCCCCACACACTTAGACGAGGGGCGGTAGCATTCACGCGATGGTGCTTTCGGTGCGAGCCCCTCGGCCGGTAGTAAAGACGCGCCCGCCCCCGCACACTTAGACGTGGGGTGGTAGCATTCGTGCGAGGGTGCTTTCGTTGCGAGCCCCTCGGCGGATAGGTCAGATGCGCCCGCCCCCACACACTTAGACGAGGGGCGGTAGCATTCGCGCAATGGTGCTTTCGTTGCGAGCCCCTCGGCCGATAGGTCAAACGCGCCCGCCCCCACACACTTAGACGAGGGGCGGTAGCATTCGCGCGAGGGTGCTTTCGGTGCGAGCCCCTCGGCCGGTAGTAAAGACGCGCCCGCCCCCGCACACTTAGACGAGGGGTGGTAGCATTCGCGCGAGGGTGCTTTCGGTGCGAGCCCCTCGGCCGGTAGGTCAGACGCGCCCGCCCCCCACACACTTAGACGAGGGGCGGTAGCATTCACGCGATGGTGCTTTCGGTGCGAGCCCCTCGGCCGGTAGTAAAGACGCGCCCACCCCCGCACACTTAGACGAGGGGTGGTAGCATTCGCGCGAGGGTGCTTTTGTTGCCAGCCCCTCGGCCGATAGGTCAGACGCGCTCGCCCCCACACACTTAGACGAGGGGTGGTAGCATTCGCGCGAGGGTGCTTTTTGTGCGAGCCCCTCGGCCGGTAGTAAAGACGCGCCCGCCCCCGCACACTTAGACGAGGGGCGGTAGCATTCGCGCGAGGGTGCTTTCGTTGCGAGCCCCTCGGCCGATAGGTTGCAAGAACCTTTGCTTATCGGCTTGCTGCACTTAAAAACTGGTTGATGAAATTGATTTTACAATTTGAATCGGGAAGGATGCAAATGGTCGTGCCCGCGATATTGCTCTCGTTGTTATCCAGCAGCATTCTTGCTTTTGCTCATCTTCTTGGAGCGGTTTGGGATGGGCTTGCTGCTTTCTGTTGCTCTCGCCTAAAGTTACTGGATTGGTGGCACTATCTGAATGCGTTTTCGATGACACAATCATCAAAGCGAAACTTTGGTTCCTGATGTTTCCTATTCGCACTATGCATCTAGGGTGGGCTTTTCGGGGTTTACATTTGAATGGACTTTGTGGCTTTGGATGGATGGGGAGGCTTGCGTCTTGGTGTCTATTTATATCGCCTTGCCCCTGCTGTGAGAGGACTGCATTTACTCCCTTGGCTGTACTTATGAGCGTTTGGTAGGTGAATAGTTAATATGGCAATTATGCTTTTGCAGCTACTGTTGCCTGCCAGCTGTCCTTATTGTTGCCCCACGAGGGCTGCTCCACTTGGCTTCTGCTACCGTTCTCCCCTTTTGCTATGGGGGGTCGGTTTTGTATTGCCCGTGGGCTTTCGTTCCGCCCTCTTGTTTTGTCGGAGGGTCGGTTTTTGTATAGCCCGCAGGCTTTCGTGTCGCCCTCTCGTTTTGTTGGAGGGTCGGTTTTTGTATAGCCCGCAGGCTTTCGTTCCGCCCTCTCATTTTGTCGAAGGGTCGGTTTTTGTGTAGCCCGCAGGCTTTCGTTCCGCCCTCTCGTTTTGTCGGAGGGTCAGTTTTTGTATAGCCCGCAGGCTTTCGTGCCGCCCTCTCGTTTTGTCGGAGGGTCGGTTTTTGTATAGCCCGCAGGCTTTCGAGATTGTCGGTGGGAGTGAGGGATCTCTTTCGCCCAACCCACTGACATTCTCGTTCACCACATCAGAATGACGAATGTCTCAACCTTATGCTTGGTTGACTTCGTCTTTTGGCGAGCCGCGCGATATTTTTAGGGGAATTACGGTTACTTTCGCAATGTAGCGGTTACATTCGGCTGCCTCATTAAAAAACCTCGCAACCCGATGAGGGGCTTCCCCGGCGAGGAAAAAGAGTGCAGCCAACTTTTGATTACAAAAATGGTGAAAGAAGAAAAATTTACATCAATGTTTGAAAAGATAAATTATGGGTAAAAACGGCGCAGGTTGCTCGCGTTCCATGTGTGGGCTGATTCTTCGCCCTTGTCGTTCAGCAACCGGAATACACCAGGTGTTGCCATGCTTGCCACGATGAACGGGCCTTGCCACTGCGACTGCAGCTTACCTTGCTTGTTGGGCTGCCGAATGGTGACCATGTCTCCAGGCTTGATGTCCTTTCGGACTATGGTCTTATCCCTGTGGTGCTTCATTTCGGCGTGGTACTTTTCAAGATTATCTGCAGCTTGTAGTCTTACCTCTTCGATAGTGTCGAGTTCGAGGTACCTTTGCTCTTGAGTTGATGGGGCCATTTCGGTTCGGAAGGAACCCAGTTTTACCTCTTCCGGGGTGACTACTTCCTCGCCGTAAAGCAGTCGGAAAGGAGTAAAGTCGGTAGCTCTGGATCATGAGATATTGTGTCCCCATACAGCTGTTGTTAAGGTGTTGGCCCATTTTCCTTTCGGTGAGTCGTACAAAGTTTTTGATATTGCTGAAAAGATTAGACCATTCGCTCTCTCGACAGCCCCGTTTGCTTGCGGGTAGTTCACTGAGGTGAAATTGAGCTTGATGTTGAGTTCCTCGCAGAAACTCCTGAATTCGGCACAATCAAACTGCTTGCCATTGTCGCAAGTGATGAAGGACGGAACGCGAAACGACAGATTATCCTCTGCTAGACGAACTTGGTTAAGGAGGTGGAAGTTATGCTGGCGAGGGCTTTCGCTTCCACCCACTTGGTGAAATATTCGAGGGCGACCGCTGCGAAACGCAGGTTGCCCGGAGCTGCTGGTAGAGGGCCAACTATGTCAATGCCCCATCTCTGCAAGGGCCAGGTTGGTACTATCGGCGCGGTTTCGTTTGCTGGGGCTTTCTGGTTTCTAGCGAACATCTGGCAACCTTTGCAACATTTGACCAGCTCTCTGGTGTCTGATGCGGCGGAAGGCCAGTAGAATCCTTGCCTCATTGCTCTGTGCGCTATTTCGTGAGGCCCCCTGTGCGCTCCACACATTTCGGCGTGCATTTCCTCGAGTAGTTGAATGCCCTCACGTTTGCTTATGCATTTCAGAAGGGGGGCTGCTATCCCATTTTTGAACAACTGCTCTTCGATGATTGAGTAACCTTTCGCTCTGCTGGCCATCCTTTCGGCATCCTTCCTAGACTCTGGCTCGTATGTTCCGGCTAGGTATGCGAATATCTACGACCTCCAGTCATCACTGGCGATAACGTGCACCGAACTTGGATGATCTTCCTCTTCTTTCACTGCTTTTGCCGAAAGGACTTGGTAGAACACGTCTGGTGGTAGCGGCAGATTTTGTGCTGCGGCTTTGGCCAATTCGTCTGCCCCTGTATTTTCGGCTCTTGGAATATGACGTAAGGTGAAACCAACGAAATACTTCTCCATTCTTCTGATTGCTGCCAGGTACTTGGCTAGCTCTGGTTCTCTTGCTGTGAAATCCTTTTCGGCGTGTCCAACAACGACTTGGGAATCTGACTTGACTATGCATCTTCTCGCTCCGATTGCTCGGAGCTTTCGTAATCCCAACAGCACGGCTTCATATTCGGCGGTGTTGTTGGTTGTGAGGAATTGCAGCCTTGCGGCAAATCTGACCTTCGGTCCTCTTGGTGGTGTTAGGATCGCCGAGATTCCGGCTCCAGCCATTCCCCATGCGCCATCACAATTTACTGTCCACACGAGCTCTTCGAATTCGAGAGTTGTGTCGAAAGCGGCGGGAGTCCAGTCTGCTCTGAAATCCGCCAACGCCTGCGACTTAATTACGGACCGGTGTTGGAAATCAATCACATATTCGTTTAGCTCCGCCGCCCACTTGCCAATTCGGCCGATAGCCTCGTTGTTGCGGAAGAGGGCTTCCAATGGCTGGGCCGATATGACTATGATGTGGTGAGACTGAAAGTAGTGCTTTAACTTTCTAGAAGCCATTACCACCGTATATGCTATCTTCTCCAGCTCTGAGTAGTTTAGTTTCGCTCCCGAAAGGGCCTCGGAGACGAAGTAGATCGGGAACTGTGTCATCTTGTTTTTGTGTTCCTTCTCTTCCACCAGTATTGCGCTTACGGTGGTGTGAGATGATGCGAGGTACAGCATGAGCATCGCTTCTGGCGACGGTTTAGATAACGTGGTTAGCTTTGTCAAGTACTCCTTTAACTGCTGGAAAGCCTGCCGCTGCTCTTCCCCCCAATCGAATGGATCGGAGCTACGCAAAGTTCTAAAGAATGGCAGCCCTCTTTCGGCGTACCTTGCGATAAATCTGTTCAAGGAAGCAAGCCTTCTTGTCAACTTCTGCACTTGCTTTCGGTTCGAGGGCGGTTGCATGTTGATGATCGTCGCTATTTTGTCGGGATTGGCTTCAATTCCCCTGGCCGACACCAAACAACCAAGGAGCTTGCCTTTCTTGATGCTGAAAATACACTTATCAGGGTTGAGCTTCAAGCCGCTTTTTTGGAGGTTGCCGAAAGTCTCGAGTAAGTCTGCTTGATGGTCTTCTTGCCTGTCACTCTTGACCACTATATCGTCAACATAAGCCAACAAGTTTTTCTTCTGCTTCTGACTTTCGAAAACCTTGTCGGTCATCCTCGAGAAGGTTGGGCCTGCGTTCCGCAGCCCTTCCGGCATCCGCCGATAGGAATATGTGCCTGTTGGGGTGATGAAACTGGTTTTCTCCTCATCGTCGGGATGGAGCCATATCTGGTGATAACCTGAAAAACAATCTAGCAAACTCATAATTTCACAACCAGCTGCAATATCGACGAGCTTGTCAATGCGAGGCAAAGGATACGGATCTTTCGGGCAGCATTTGTTGAGGTCGGTGAAATCGACGCACATTCGCCACTTTCCATTCTTCTTCTTCACCAAGACAACATTCGCCAGCCATTCGGGGTACTGGACTGGTCGGATTACTCCCGCATCGAGTAATCTCTGCACTTCGGCTTTCGCCGCATCTGCCCTTTCGTTTGACATCTTTCTCAGTTTTTGCTTTCTGGGTTTAGCGCCGCTTTCGACGTTCAAACTGTGCTGGGCGAGATCTCTGCTCACGCCTTGCAAGTCGTTTGCTGACCAAGCGAAAATGTCATCGTTGTTCGCGAGGAAAGATGCCAGAACGTTCCTTTCTTCTTCCGGCATGCTTGACCCAATGTGCACAGTTCTTTCGGGCCTGGAAACCGCGAGCGGAATCCTCACCGTTTCTTCGGCCGCCCCGACCTTATACTCTGGCGAGTTGGCAATGGCGTGCTCTTCGGCGGTCGACTGCCTTTCGTCTTTCTTCGCCACTTCGTTTATGAGGCTGTAGCCGGGAGTTGGCCTGCCTTCTATTCTTCTAGAAGCTTGCTGGTCTCCATGTACGAAAATGACGCCGAAAGGGGATGGCATTTTCATACACAAGTAGCTTTGCTTGATGACAACATTATACTTATTGGTGAAACCTCTGCCAAAAATGGCAGTGTATGGATAGTCCATGTTTACTATGTCGAATGTCAGCGTTTCGGTGCGGACTCTTTCCCCTTCGGCGAAAGATACAGGGATTTGCTTCTTGCCGATAGCGTCAATCTTTCTTCCTCCGAACCCGTACAACGAATTACCGGCGGGGTCCAAACTACGCTTGTCGAATCCCATTGCTTCGAAAGCTTTGACGAATAAGATGTCTGCTGAGCTTCCGGTGTCAATCAGAATATTATGCAAAGTGAAACCGGCCACATTGGTCGTGGCGACGAAAGCGTCATAATGCGGGTAGTCGCGAACTTTGAAATCTGACTCATCAAAGCATATCGGCGCTAGTGACCAAGCTGGCCTGTTCAGTGGGAGCCTCGGTGATACCGTCTGGACTCTTCGGTGATAGTCCTTTCTTGTCCTTTTACTTTCGTGCTCCAAGTTGGATCCGCCCGTGATGGCGAAAATGTGGCCTCTTGACGGGAGGATGTTGTTGATTGCGCTAGTCTCGTTTTCCATTTCTTGCCCCTGCTGGTAGCCGGGCTGTGCTTGCTGCCCCTGGGGTTGGACTTGAGCCGGAAGTGCTGGTGGTGGTGTTGGCTGACGCTGATAGTGCATAGGTGACGAAACTGCCACCGACTGTGGCGCAAAGACCGGGAACTGGTAACCCTGATATGCCGGATTGTACCAATGCAAACTTTGGGGAGGCATGTACTGCGGGGGATGCATAGGAGTGCTTGCGCGGTTGCTGCATGCTGCCGCTCCTGCCGCCGGGTCTTGCGAATTGTGGAAAACGTGCTTGGAGCTTTCGGCAGAAGCTGAAGCTTGATCCTTGTCTTTTAGCTCTTTCGTCATCTTGCTGTATTTGCAGTCGCGGGTGGTGTGGCCAAAATTGCCATCGCAAATGACGCAATACGGGGGTCTGGCTCCCCTTCCGCGGCCTCTACTGTCTCGGCCGCCGCGTCCTGTCCTTCCGCCGCGTCCCCCGCAGAAAGGTTGGTCAAACCCTCTTTGGGGCTGAAAGTCGGCCATGCCAGGCCTCTCCATGCCTGCCGCTGATTGCATTGGTTCTTCCTGCAAGCTGTTGATTGACCGAAAAGGCCTGACCATCCTTTGAATCGGCACCAGCGGCGGTCGACTTGCTTTCATCGCTTGCCTCTGCACCAGGCGGGCGGCCTTGCGTTGCCGAAAGTCGTCGTCCGACCTCGCATACGCGTTCATTACGTCGGACGACTCCTTGACAGATTTCGGCGGCTCTCTGGACAAATGAGCGGCGCACTGCCCAGTCCCCAAGCCTTCGATGGCTGCTGCAATTACTGCGGCTTCCGGCACGTTTGGAGCTTGCGCTTTCAGCTGAATGAAGCGTTTGAGGTATTCGGATAGAGGCTCATCGTCTTGCTGTGTGCAGTTCATGAGGTCTCGCATGGTCTTGATGTCTGGCCGGAATCCTTGGAAAGTGGCGAGCAATTCGGCCTTCAACTGGGCCCATGAATAAATGGATAGCGGCTTGAGGGTCGTGTACCAATCGTGAGCCACGTCTTCGACTGCTAGGATGAGGGATTTCGCCAGGGCTTGATTGTCCCCTCCTGCCGAAAAAACAGCTGTCTCGTAGCTTGCCAAGAACTTACGTGGGTTCGCTTTACCGTCGAAAGTCGGAATGCGCGGCTTGTAGTTGAGTGGCCACGGATGGGCTTGCAACTCCCTCGAGAGTGGAGAGGTTTCGTCAATGGCGTTGTCGAAAGCTGGCGGTTGCTCTCGCCTTGGTATGAATATATTTTCTTGGGCTATCGGGTTTGGATCTGCCCCGGCCCTTTGCAGTTCCTGAATTTCCTTCTCGAGCTGCCTTCTCTGCGCCTCAGCTCACCGAATGGCGTTGCGAGTCTCGTCCTCTCTTGCTTTCGCCGCTAGCTGTTGCTGCAGCTGGTCTCTTTGCAACAACAGCTTTTCGATTTCCTCTTGCTGCTCTGTCAACATTCTGATTGCTTGGGCATGCCTGGTAACTTCGGTATCATCCTCTTCTTCGTCGTCGTGTACGTCTTGGCCGTACCCTTCCGGTGTGCCATCTCCGCCGAAAGGCGGTGGGTCACGGCTTGAGGTTGCTATCGGCGGCAGCTGGGTTCCGGTCGGGAGCGTGTCGCCGAAAGCTTGGGTATTTTGGGCTGTATTCGGTGGTATTTGGGTGGTTAAAGCGGATGCCACGATTGTGCCACGGCCATCCTTGTTCGCGGCAACTGTCTCGGGGTTGTCGACTGTCTTCGGCGCTTTCCTCGGTGGCATGGCAAGCTCAGGCAACAACCACGGTGGGCGCCAATGTTGTTTCGGGACCAAGACCCCGAAACAGCAGGTTGTCGCACGAGCGAGAGCACGGAGCGAAAGCGCAAGTAAACTGACGAAAGTGAGGAGCTCAATGAAGTGAACAGTGTTCTCCCTCCCACCCCTCGGGAGGCCGGGAGCTTTTTATATTAATCTAGATGAACTTGAAAGTACAAAGTTGCCCTTCCAACCACTCTGTTACAATTACAACGATGCCCTACGCAACTACTCCGTGGTTGCACACTGCCTCTTTTGGTGCGAGGGGCATCATCGTAACTTCTTCCTCTGACGGGCCCAGCATCCCTTGGCTCCTCTTTCTGATCGGTGGGCCCGCTCCCCTCGACCCTGGCTTTCGGCGACCTGCGAAAACTTACGAAGAACCAAAGTCGTGAATGACGGAAACTCCCGCCGAAAACGTCGGGTCCCTTTCGCGCGAATGGTTCCTTCCGCACGAAATCCCCGTCTTGCTCCGGTCCGCGGGCCGAAAATGAACGCTCGCTTCCGCGCGAACGCACCCTTTCGCACGGATGCTACGCCCTCCCTTGGTCCGCGAGCCGAAAGGCGCGCTTCCGTGCGAATGTTACCTTTCGCACGAAAGCTCCGCCTTTCTTTGGTCCTCGGGCCGAGACGCGTGCTTCCGCGCGAATGCTACCTTTCGCACGGAAGCTCCGTCGTCCTCCGGTATTGCGGGTCGGAGGCGCCTGCCGCCTGGGTGCCGCCCCAACACAACCTGTGCTCGAGCCCTGCCTACCTCCACCGAACATGTGGAGCCCCCCTCAGCCCCTCCTTGATTTGTTAGCCATGGGTGAAGGTGTATGAGGGGATGCTAGAGGTAGAACATGATCTTCAGCCTCCCCTTTATTATTTCCTGGCTTCATCCCTGCTTCCTCTCTAACACCTCCTTTAACGTCGTCGCCGCCGCCATTGCCGCTCCTAGCCGAGCTCGTCGATCCCCCTCCACCGACCATCTTTGGTGCCCCGATTGCTCCTCTGGAACCGCTGCTCCACCCCGGACCTACTCCACCTCGCCTCGTTCTCCCTCTCCCTCTCTAGCAGCGCCCACCATGGCCACCGCCGTCGCCATTGCCGGGCGGGCCAGAGCTCGCTGATCTCCCTGCCTAAGCCACCCTTAGCCACCCTTCTTTCCCCCTTGGAACCGCAAGAGGCAGATGAATCCACCCCTCTACATCTCATCCCGAAACTGTGTCGAAGACACCGTCTCCAGAGCTCGTCGGAAACTTCACCACTGTCGGCACCTTTGTGCTCGCCGACTGTCACCATCGCCTCTCCACCGTCGAGATCACCACTGGAGGACTTGTCGTGGCCACCTAGATCTTGCCTGCTGCTATCCACCACCCTCCGGCCACCGGAGCACCGTCTTCGGCCGAGTTCCAGCGAGGACGCGACCGGAACACCTCTGCAGAGCGGCCGCGCCATCGAGATGGACCCCTATCGTCTGATCTCCTATGAACGGCGAAGATCGATCCTTGACCGAGTCAACACAGAGTCAACCACCACCACGTCACCATCTCCAGACGAATGAACATGCGCCATGTGTCTAGTCATCGCCACGTCAGCGGTCAGCAACCACGCCATCAAGGTCAAACCTGCAGTTAGCGCCTTTTCCGATCTACCCCCTGGCTATATTCGAAATTTGCGTACTGTTCATTGTGCCTTGTACATCTTCTGAGCTAACCCCCGTAGGCTACGGTTATTTCTGTTTCCAACCCAATCCGAGAGAGATGAAGTTTTCTTTTGTTTTATAAATGTGTTTAAATGTTTAATGACTCCATAAATGGTTAATGATGTTATTAAGTAAATAATAATGTCATTAATCTGTTCTGGTTCATAAAACAAATAGTTTTATTTTTGTTTATTAAAATGAATAATGCTTTTATAAACCCTTTTGATAGTGTCTTTAAATGTGTCTTTACTTCTAAAATAATTCTAAAATTGGGATCTTTTGCAAATAAAGTTGTTAGCTGTTAATAAAATAATTATTGGTCCAAATGTTTTATATTTTAGTCACTGATTTTGAAAAGCAATTAAAAATAAATCTTGTTAAATTATCAAATTGCCCTTTAAAATTTCAAAAGCTCATAACTTTCAAACTGTAGCTCTGTTTTCAGCGGTTTTCACGCTCACGCGATCGTAGAAACCAACCATACACATTAGTAACTTTTTTAGTATGTTTTCATAATGTTTGGTGTATTGTTTTTATTTATTTTTACATGTTTGCTTGTATGTTTGCGCGCCGAAGTTTGCCGCGATAGAAGAAAAGTCACCGATGGATCCCAAAGACCCCGAGTATGCGTTGTATCGTGTTTTCCCATAAAAGGCAAGTGTCCTTGAACATCTTCCTCCTGTATTTATTTTACTTTTGAGTTAGAGTAGTTAGATCCAGTAGTTGCATGCAGAGTCTAAATTTGAATCTCATGTTAGGGTTTACTAGTTTTGATGATATTATCCTTGTCGCCTGGTTCGGGAGGTTTTGGGAAGAGTTTTTGCTTAGCCCTACAGTCATGGATGGGATGGGTTGGTAGTCAACTATAATTAATTCTGATAAATGATCTATGGAACGAATGTGGACATGGTAATTTTTGTAGCAACATGGTGTTTAGGTAAATCTGGCAGGATGGTCCCGTACTAGTGGTTTTGTGCCATGTGACTTGGCAGTTGGTTTTGATTTTTGGTTCTGGGCTCGTGCTAGATTATCCTGCTTGGATCCCTAGGACCCGGTTCTCGGAGCATGTAATCCGGCAAAACAATGCAAACCATGAGGCCTATATGGCTCTGGGACTGGCTAATTAATTAGTTTCCTCCAAGTTAAGGGTTCACACGGGGTTTGTTTTAGTGGCTCAAGAGGGGGCCCTGGGGTCGTAGATCTTTCTACGGGGTGAAACCTTAGAGGTATGTATAAAACGGACTTGGAGGCGGCTTTGTAAAGGCCTTGTAGTGTGACCCCGCTATGCACCTTGGCAGTGTTTAGTGTGACGGGGAACACATGACTCATGGGTAATGATGTGCAAACTCTGCAGAGTAGTAAAACTGATATATCAGTCGTGCTCACGGTCACGAGCGGGCTTGGACTTCTTCGAGATTAGATGGTTACTGGTTCGGGTGGTCTGATGGACTTCAGGTGTGGTTTGCCTGATGGACTTCAGGTGTGGGTTCGCTTGGTGTGACTCCAAGTGCGGTTGCTTGGTGGACTCCAAGTGTGGTTTTGCTCGGTGTGACTCCGAGTGTGGTTTTGCTCGGTGCGACTCTGAGTGTGGTTTTGCTCGGTGCGACTCTGAGTGTTGTTGCTTTTCTGAGGAGACTGTGGTTATAACCTAGTAAATAGGTGTATGCGATTAATAGGACTGTGTCGCTTTAGGTGCTTGAGTCAAACTGACTCAGCCTACCTTTGACATTAGCCCCATGGCATATATTTCCCACACTTGCGGAGTATATTTCGATGTACTCACCCTTCCTCTTTGTCCCCCTGCTACCCCACCCAGACACTGGCGACTACGTCGAGGAGCAGGAGTATCCCGAAGACGGTGGTTTCGATCCAGATGACCTGTACTAGGATGGCGCTACCCCCGGTTTACCTTCCTGTGGAGATGGCGTCCAGTTTCCGCGAGTCTTCATTAGAGTCAGTTGAGAGTATGTACTTTTCTTTTGGACCCGAGGGTCATTTTTTAATAAATGTTCAATATTATTAATAAAGCATTCTTTTGATATTTAGTATGATGTCGATATATGTATGAAAATTGATCCTGGCATACATATATTGTGCCCCAATTTTGTTCTTAAAATTGGGGTGTGGCAAAGAGTTACTGGATGAGCTCAGTGGTGCCAAAATATTCACTAAACTGGATTTCCGAGCCGGCTATCATCAAATCCGAATGGCTGTCGATGAAGAGTACAAGACGGCATTTTGGACACATCAAGGCCTTTATGAGTTTCTAGTGATGCCTTTTGGCCTTACAAACGCACCAGTTACATTTCAAAGTCTAATGAATGTGTTGTTTGCAGAGCTACTCAGACATGGAGTGCTGATTTTCATGGATGATATCCTCGTTTATAGTAACACTCTGGAAGAGCATGTGGTTCTTCTAAGGAAAGTATTTGATATACTACGTGCCAACAAATTCTACATCAAGCGCAGCAAATGTTTCTTTGCTCAACCATTCCTAGAATACTTGGGCCATATTATATTTGCTGAAGGAGTGGCTACATATCCTAGTAAAGTTCAAGCAGTAATGGAGTGGCACACTCCCACTAATGTAAGACAGTTGCGTGGGTTTCTGAACTTCTGAAAAAAGAATCACACCTTCCATTGGTCTAGTGAGGCCGAGGAAGCATTCCAGATTCTGAAACAAAAGATGGTGCAGGCTCCGGTGTTAGCAGTGCCCAATTTTTCCAAGCAATTTGTGTTGGAGACTGATGCCTGTGATTTTGGAATTGGGGTAGTATTGATGCAGGACCATCACCCATTGGCATATCTTAGCAAGCATCTGTG
This sequence comes from Coix lacryma-jobi var. lacryma-jobi, assembly GCA_009763385.1. NCBI lineage: Eukaryota > Viridiplantae > Streptophyta > Magnoliopsida > Poales > Poaceae > Coix > Coix lacryma-jobi. The sequence goes on along the minus strand of CM019831.1, from coordinate 9,084,581 downwards.
CCCAAGGAATCAAACATTATCAGTCTATGAGAAGGAATGCCTTGCAATACTTATGGCTGTAGAGAAGTGGCGCACATATTTGCAGCATGGTAAATTTCTCATAAGAACAGACTACAAGAGTCTACTCCACTTGACTGAACTAAGGGCCACTTCCAGATTGCAGCACAAAGCCTTGGTCAGGCTCATGGATTTGAATTACACAATTCAGTATAAAAAGGGCATTAACAATACAACAGCTGATGCACTGTCAAGACAGGAATCACATGAGGAGGTATGTGCAATTTCAGAATGTGTGCCAACCTGGATTCAGAAACTACAAGATGGATACATTAAACATCCTGATGACAAACAGTTACTTACAGAACTCAGTATTATTGGCAGCAATCAGAAAGGATATACACTACATGATGGTGTGATTAGGTACAAGGAAAGGGTGTGGATTGGCAATAATTCTTTGGTCCAACAACATATATTAGAACTTGTACATGATAGTGGCATATGAGGGCATTCAGGCATCAATGCTACATACTCCCTCCGTCCCTAAATAAGTGTCGTTCTTGCTTCCCGAGAAAAAGTTATCGGCAATTATATATTAAAATATATTAATATTTATGCTAAGTAATTAGTATCATCGGAAAGATCTTTACATCTAGTTTTTTAACAAAATTATTTGGAGATATAAATATTGCACATATTTTCTACAAATTGAGTCAAACATGTGGCACGCACACCAATGACGACACTTATTTAGGGACGGAGGGAGTACAGCAGAATAAAGACACTGTTTGCATGGCCCAATATGAAACAATCAGTGCAAGTGTATTCATCAGTGTCAAGTATGCCAGCTAGCTAAGGCTGAGAAAATCAAGATTCCAGGTCTTCTTCAACCATTGCCAATCCCAACTCAGGCATGACAGATTGTGAGTCTGGACTTCATTGAAGGTTTACCCACGTCAGATCACTTTAATGCTATATTGGTGGTGATTGATAAGTTCAGTAAATATGGACATTTCATTCCCTTGCATCACCCATTTACTGCAACTCAAAATGCCAAGCTTTATTTGGATCATGTCTACAAACTTCATGGACTGCCCCAAGCTATCATATCTGATAGAGATCCTATTTTCACCAGTAATGTGTGGCAGCAGTTGTTCAAGCTTTCAGATACCAAGTTGCTCATGAGTTCAGCGTATCATCCGCAAACTGGCGGGCAAACTGAAAGGTTAAATCAGTGCTTGGAAGGATTTTTGCGATGCACAGTCCATTCTTGCCCACGCCAATGGAGTAAATGGCTTTCAGTAGCTGAGTTCTGGTACAATACGACATATCATTCAGTTTTGGGACATTCTCCATTTGAGATATTGTATGGCCATAGTCCGAGGCATTTTGGGATCACCAACCTCCAGTTGTGTACAGTTCCTGACTTAGAGCTAGCAATGGCTGAAAGAGCGAGAACTGTTAACGTGTATCATCCAGCAATAGTTACAGCATGCCCAGCAATGGATGAAGGTGCAAGCAGATAACAACAGGTCTGAACATAGCTTCCATACCGGGGAGATGGTGTTTATGAAACTACAACCTTATGTTCAGGCATCGGTAGCCAATCGATCATATAAGAAGTTGTCGTTCAAGTATTATGGACCATTCAAAGTCTTGGAGAAGATTGGCGAAGTGGCATACAAGCTAGACCTTCCAGTGACAAGTAAGATTCACCTAGTCCTGCATGTTTCTCAGCTCAAGAAGCAAGTGCCCCAAGACATTATAGTTTCAGATGATTTGTCATCAGTATGGATGGATCCCACTCAGGCAATTCAGCCAGAAAGCTCCTTGGACAGGCGTTTGATCAGATGAGGTTCACGGGCAGTCTCTCAGGTGCTGGTTAAGTGGACAAATTTGCTGGACTCGATGGCAACATAGGAGGACGCAAGTGATATCAAATGGCAGGCGAAGGCAAGCCCACTTGAGGACAAGTCGACTGATAAGCACGGGGGAGTGTAACAGCATAGAAGGATCGTATCTCTGGTATATGGGCCATCAGGAAGGCTATGTTGCCAGCATGCAGCAGCTGTAAACGTGCTAACTATATAAAGCACGGTAGAGAATGGAAAAGGCTAGGCTGTAACTGAATATTCAGAATTCCAGCAGAATAACAAACTTGTCCTCCACAGAATAGTTGTGTTCGTGTATTTGTTCTTCCATTTTCTAGATAGAAACCATTCTTCCATAGCTTTCCCATAACAATTTTTGTTTCATGATCGTTTCCACTACACTTAGTCATGGGCTTCCACTTATCTCACCAGTCACCACTCAGCCCCATCTAGGATGAATAGCATTAGAAGTTCTGAGTTTCTGACGCAACACAGAAGGGAGAAGAAACAGTAAGTGAAATTGATTTGTCCAATTATGAATTTGATTTTTTTCATTGCTGGTGTAGCTAGGCTTGTGAAGTGGCCGACTTTTTTCCTCTGACGAAGCGCGGCATGTTTTTTTAACAGGAGAAGAATCCATTGAGATACGTCTTGCTCTTTGTTCCATGTAGGTCCCATAGACTGACACCTAGCCTATGTGCAAATATTTATGGTACAAAATTTTGTGAAAACAACTAGAGATAGAAAATGTAGTAGAAAGATGTGGAATATAGGTGGTGCCACATACGTATTATTTTTCCCTCTTGATTTTCTTGAACTAATGTCATTTTGATTTGGCTTATGAAGTTATGGTGATTTCTCATTTTTCCGATCATGTGGTGTCTAATTTTAGCGATTAGACTAATTGTTCATGGCTATAAGCAAAAGTTTAAAAAATCCTAGTAAAAAATTATTTGTCATGAGCTCCATTCACATGCATGACTAAAGTTGATTTTAATACCTATATGAAAAAATGCTATTAATTCGAATAGCGTATATAGACATGGTGCAAAATTTGATGGTACTATAGAACACATCACTCTCTCACACGACAACAGATCCAAATAATGACATGTATCATGTTGGTCTAATCTATTAGAGTGACAAGTTATGTAAATCTCTAAATCATAGAGTTAACATACTAAAATGTGTTACTAATCGCATTCTTTCTAGGATTGAGGGAGTATACTAGAACTGTTCGAATAATATTCATGTTCCGTGTAGAGTGTTGCGACCTTGATACTTTTTTTTATAACTAACCTATTGTTGCACAACAATAGAGCAGAAGGCTATTGTTATTACTATTCAGGAATATTCAGGTTACATACAATCAGATGCAGAAATTAGCTTCCCAACTAAGGCCAAAGCACCCTATTCGCCATAACTTATCACGGCCAGTTCACACTCCTATTTGAAGCCTAAACTATTTTTTTTTTGTTTTACAAGTTTATCTAATGTTTGTACTGTCGAGTTTAAGAATAGCAGATACAAACTTATTCATGCCTTCCCTAATCATATCGCTTTGTAACAGATTTACTCCACCAAAACTTCCAATAAAATCGCAGAACTGTCACACAAGTGGAAACTGTCAGCAACCAGACATTGTTCGCATTAATGTTTCAACAGGTTAGCAAAATCAAGCTTTTTAACAGATTTACTCCATCAAAACTTCTGTTAAAAATGATAGGACAGGTGGCGCTTCAACCTCGTGATCATCGAACATCTCCTCACGTAAAGTCTGACCAACAAACATATCCACACATAAAGTCTTCTCACATAAAGATTGAGCAACCATGAGCAGATTGTCATGCTTTTTTGACGTAAAATCTGAGCAATCATGAGGAGGTTGTCATGCTTTTCCAGTACTCCTAAGTTTCAGCAAGTTAGACTCTAGACGTCATCATTATGTCACCACGAGCGCAAATAAGCGGACGAATCCATGTGACACCACCATACACTAGATAGATCCTTTCAAGTTTATTATCAATGGTAGGATTCCCCGTGGGTGATGATGTGTTCGAATTAGAATGAACTACAAAACAAATAAAATAAACATATAAGCTGACATTAGTCTCAAAATTTAGTGTGAAAACCAACAAACTCATTGCACATGTCATATAATCCTATCTTCTATAAAATTGGCATTAAAAGTCAAACTAAATGATAATATATTGTAAACATTAGGCAACACATAAGTTGAAACCAGTTTTAAAAATCAGTATTAAAACCAACCAACTCATTGCACAAGTGGAAACTGTCTACATTCTAACCAACGAGACATAGTTCACAACAATATTTCAGCACGGTTACAAACTCTAGCTTCTAAACAAATTTATTTCATCAAAACTTCAGATAACAATAGTTTGAGACAGGTGGGGCTTCAATGCCATATTTAGCCAAAAAAGTATGCAACCACAACAACATGTGATATTATCTTAGAGGGGTAAACATGGTGTTACCAAATATATACACTGAATTAGCAACACATCAAATGCTTAAAGGAGAATTGAGCATGTGAATTCGAATGAAAGTAAACTCAAATTATACCTAATGCATTTGACACAAATTTTATTAATTGAGATTAAATTTATTATCTTGTTGAAAAGATACAAGATCTTTCATTGAAACGAATGAAACTTTCAATCTTGAGTTTGTGTTGTTTTTAAAAGACAGAAGTTGAACTAATTATGAATATGTTAAATCTCTGCACAACCAATATAGCCCATTTGATATTCCATTAGAAATACAAGATATAAATTGACATTTTTTGTTAGTATATTATTGGTTTAGCTAACTAATACAAGCGAATACATGGACAAATAGTGAAAGACCAAATAGATGAGAGCAAAAAAACTAAGTGATCAACCTCTCCACCTTCCTCCTCCCTCCACCTCCTCTCCCCTTTTATAGGGGAGGTGGGAAGGGAGGTTTTCTTCATGTCCTCCGCTGGGCTTATATTTACAAAAATACCATCATGAGTTACAAACAGTCTCCTTGGGGCCTTGTATTTACAAAAGATATCACCAAAGGCCATAAATGGCCCTAGACATTATTTGGTGAGACTTGCGCTATGTAATGGGCCTAAAACATGATAGCAGGTCCCAAATGTATGGCACACCCTAAATAGTAGCCCCTCAACTTTTCGGTTTTTATCGAGAATTCAAAACCTAATAGCTGAATACAACAAGGTGTGGCCCCAAATTACAACTCAAATTTGGTACATGACTTTCATCTATAGACAGGTAGTCTAGAGACTACTTCCCCTTTAGCTAGTCTAAGGCTTGTCTTCATCTATTAAGGTACTTGAAGCATACACAAGATGTTGGATTATGGTATCCTAAGGGGTCTAATTTTGAGTTGATTGGATATTCGGTCTAATTTTGAGTTGCTTGGATATTCGGACTCTAACTATGCGGGATGCAAAGTGGATCACTTATCAATTACTTGGAAGATCACTTGTGTCATGGTCCTCGAAGAAGCAAAATAGTGTCGCACTTTCAACCGTCGAAGCCGAATACATATCTGTTTGGAGTTGTTGTGCACAATTGCTATGGATGAAAGCAACTTTGGATGATTTTGGAGTCAAGTTCAAGAAAGTGTCATTGCTATGTGACAATGAAAGTGCGGTGAAGCTAACCAACAATCTAGTTGAACACTCAAGAACAAAGCACATTGACATTCGACATCATTTCATAAGAGATCATCAACAAAAGGGTGACATATCAATTGAGAATGTGGGCACCAATTATCAACTAGCCAACATATTCACCAAACCACTTGATGAGAAGAGATTTTGCAAGCTAAGGAATGAATCGAACATACTTGACTTCTCCAATATGAGTTGATGCACCCTCATTATATAACATGCCTCTCCTTCGATAAAGCAAAGGTAAAATTGTTTGGCATGGCACTCATCCTTGTTAGGAACTTGTTTAGAGCATATAGTCATTCTTTGCATTCTTATAGGCTCATTCATGAAAATCAAATGAACTGGATGTATATATGATACCACTATTGTTTGTATGTTTGACTTGATCTAGTGGTGGCATATGACATATTTGTGAGCTTGTAAACCTAGAGTTCTATCATGGAAACAAGCATTAAAGAGTTTAACCAACGTGAGTAAGATAACCATTGAAAAATATGTGAAGAAGCTTACTCTAGATCAAACCATATTAAATATCTTATTTTTTTGCTAAGTTGAACCATAACATAAATTTGATCACTCCATTGATTGACTTATCTCCTACTAAAATTGGTGTGCCTTTTATGGTACTTATGACAAAGGAGGAGAAATGGTTACAAAGATATCGAAAAGATAGAAATATGGGGAGGATCATTTGAGCACACAAATAGGGGAAGCAAGCTCATGAACTTATTGCTGCATTTGTATGTCCATATTCATATGAGTTGTTGCATTACAAGCTTTAAAATTCAAGATATATGTTGTATGTGATGTATGCTAGTGATAAAACTTGTATGGTGTTGTGAAATACTAGCATGCATCAGATTGTAACTAGACCTATTAAGTTTTCAAGTGGATCAAGAGCCTTATTTATAATGTTGACCTCACAGGGTTCTTGAGTTTTGTTGGATGTCTAGTTACTAATGGTGCTAAGGATGGTATATATTGGCAACTCCGATTGTAACATGCTTCAAAGCTCCATTCTTTCACAACTTAACATCATTTGATAGCAGTACCTCTCCCATCATGTCTATTCAAACATATGTGAACATATTGTACCAAACTCATGAAGCACATATGTAGGGGGAGCTAGTAATATCAAAACCAAATTTGTGATGATTGACCAATTTATTTATTATGATTTATCCCTTGGACAAGCAACTCAAATTCAAATTGAATTTAATTCATATCTTTGTAAAGATCGCCATCAATTACCAAAAAGGAGAAGATTGGAAGTCCTAGTTTGGTTTTGGATAATTGATGAAACCTATTGGATTAACCCTATGCTCAAGTGTGTTTAAGAGATAGGTTGGTTCAAGACCAAGTGATGGAGCTAGATGGATGGTGGTGTTCACATGGTGGTGATCAGGTGCTCCAAATCTTGAAAAGAAGAAAGACAAAAACAAAATGGGCTCAAGGCAAAGGTATTACCATAGGGACATTTTGTTTCGGTGATCAAGACACTATAGAGAGTGTGATCACATTTAGGGTTGATAGTTTTACTACTAAGAGGAGTGAAGCTCGATTGTGAAATGCGGTTATCAAAGTGCCACTAGATGATCTACGGTTTGCATATGCATTTAGATTCTAGGGAGTGCTAACTTCCCTTGGAAAAGTGCTTGCCAAATGCTAACTCACATAGACGAGTGGTGGAAATTTTATGGAGTTATCACATTTGCACAAGGGATGAAGTGGAGATTGATTCTGAGCTCTCTGAGTGGCATCGGATGCTCTCCGATAGACATCAGACGTGTCCAATCGCTAGCCCTAGCCAAGCAGAAAGTTCAGAGGAGCACCAGACATTGTGTCGGACGCACAGGGTGCACTATGCGCGTGTTCGATGTCTGTGTCGTGCATGGGAAGAGTAGTCAGAGAAGCATGGGATGCTCAGTGCATCCGATGATGCCTCATCGGACGCGTCCGAAGTGTTCAGGAGCTCTCTCTGGATGCTCTCTGGACACCCTTCAAACGTTGGCCCTAGCGCGTCCGTTGTGATCCTGTAGCAGCGTCCGTTGGGTCAACAGTTAGCTATTGAGTTTCTAACATCGCATCAGACACTGAACCATCGAGTCTGATGGGTGTGTCCGATGCCCCATAAAGAGCTAGTGTTGGAATTTAGCCGTTGAGATCGGGCATTCGTTGTTGAATGGGGTGGACATGTGGCGTCCATCCGCGTCTGATGCTCTCTACAGGTGTGCCCGATGCACGCGCAGTCAGCCCATTGAAGGGGGCAACGACTCTATTATTTGAGGGGGCTCTATATAAGGTCTTTGGTCGGCTTGGGCTTACTCTCTTGGACTCTTTGATTGCCTAAACACCCTTGTGAGCCTAGTCATTCCTCTCCCACTCAATTTGATTGATTGTTCATCATTTTAGTGAGAGATTAGGAGATCCAAGTGCATTGCATGAGTGTGTTCATCTAGAGGCACTTGGTGATTGTGTTTTCCTGTGGATTTTGCTTGTTACTCTTGGTGATTGCCGACACCTAGACGGTTTGGAGCAGCGAGGATCGTTGAGCAGAAGTTGGTGATTGTTTCCGACTCTGATTTATGATTTGTAAGGGGTTTCTTGTACCTTCCCCGTGGGAGATCACAAAAGGTAACTCTAGTGGATTGCTCGTAGCTTGTGGATCCCATCTTGTGGGGTGGTTGTGCGGCACCCTATTGAGGCTTTGGAGTGTGATGCCAATTAGCTCGTGAACCTCCAAGTGGGTGAATCGCTACAACAAGGACTTAGTTTGTTGGCAAGCAAGTGAACCTTAGGATCAATCATTGTGTCATTCTTGTCTAGGGATTTCATTTGGTATTCATTGTGCTCATCACTTGTCGTGGCGGTATGTCCACTTTATCACTTGTATTTACTTCATTTACATTCTTGCAAGTGATAGTTGTATATCTTCTTGTAGCTAGTAGAATTATTCATCTTGTCTAGTTGCAATTACCATTGTTCATATGCTCACCTAGTTGTTAAAGAGCAACATAGATTTTGTGTGACATAGAGATCATAACCATCTAGAATTGTGGATAGGTGGCTTGCATTTTTGTAAAGCTAGCACAAATCTTGCTTCGCTATTTAGTTGTCTAACATGTTGTTTAAGTGTTGTTTTGTAGAAATTTTTTTAGGCTATTCACCCCCTCTAACAACTAAGGACCTTTCAACCATGCAAAGTCCCACCCAAACTCCTCATCCTTGTTGCCTTTTTATTTAACATGATCAACATGCATGATCGCTCTTTCAAAGGAAAATAATCTGAAGTCCTCATGATGGCTTGCACAAACATGCATATCCTTGCCTACAAGCACGTGCATCCTCCGGTTCCTTGACTCTGCTCGTACTCCTCGTACTCTACATTGGTCGTTGTATGCGTCACTACCCCACTTAACATGAATCTCGTCTCGAGATTCGGAGAGACTCGGAAGAAAGATAAAACTGATCTTCAAGTTGTCACGATGTCTTGATATGAGATTGATGAACGATAAGACATGGATCGAGGATGGCCAAATAAAGGCTAGAAAGATAAAGATTGATCTCAAGTTCTTTTTGCCTCGATACTTGAGACTCAAGGCTTGTTGTTGGTGATAGTAGCCGCTACCCCACTTAACAAAAGCTTTGCTCATCTTCAAAACTTGATCTTCAGGGTCTTCTTCGGAACACAAAGATGGAGACGTCACACCAGCAACACACCAAGCAAGACAAACACGCAGCACAACAACGATACTATACGTGCTTTTGTTCAACTGGTGGGCATCCTAATGGGTAGATTAGATGATGAGAGGCCATCGAGATTTTAAACAAGATGATTTCAAAATTTTAATAAAGCAAATAAAATACAAATTCAAGGATACCAGAAACCAATAGCTCAAAGGTAGCTATCAAGGAGAGGAAATAATGGGACAAGGATTGGGAAACAATTAATTCAAAGGACAAGGTGGTAGAACAAAAACATTTTATAACCAAATAAGATTTAAAAGGCGACCAGTGCTACTAGGCATACGTCCTACAGTCAACATTGCTCTGATACCAATCTGTAGCACCTGGTTTTAAAGAACAAAACCAGATACACCATATGTGTGCCCAGGAAGTCCACACATACAACCACAGAAGGAAAAGATATCAAAAACAGTGTTCTATATAACGAAACACAGTTATAACTAAAACTTACATCAAAGTTAAGCGGAATGGATACTAAACTTTCTCTTCAAGCTCCATTCTTCACAGGGACAGCTGACTGGGGGTAACATATGCCTAGCACTTCTGTCAGTCTTCCGAAAACTCCTCGACGTCTTCACCACGCTTCCGCTGCGCGACTCTGATGGATACTGAGGTGTGGGGGAAATAGCAAGGGTGAGCACATGTCGTACTCAGCAAATACAACATAGGGTCATGAAGCTCAAAAGGCTTGACACTGGTTTACTGCGGTTAGCACTTTTAGTTGAGTCAATATTTTAGCATTAGATAGTCATCAAGTTATGCTTACATCCCATTCAAACCACATGAATAATATTATGAGCAACCACATCAAAGATTAACAAATTAACAATAGTAATATGAACATAAAGTATATTTCGTTTAAGTTATTAGCCTGCAAGTTTTCCGAGCCGCTCGTGACCGTGAGCACGGTTGATATATCAGTTTATTACTCTGCAGAGTTTGTACAACTTTACCCGTGAGCCGTGATCCCCATATGCCAGGGGTTGCAAATCCCATATCACCTCTTCCAAGGAGGTGCGGCAGGGTACACTATGAAGTCTTTCGAGGTTCCCCTAACAAGATAGTGGCCACTAGGTTTCCAATCGGCAAGCAGATATAGGAACACCCCTTTCTGATGGCACATTCCTTCCCGGCTATACACATGAGACCAGGCGGCCGTCCTATACCCGAGTCGTCGAGCCCCTTTTGTGCCCTTTCAGGTAACCACCATCAAGCGAGGAGAGGTCCTCGAACCAACTAAAACCAGAGCCATGTAGCCCTCACGGTTGTACTGTATGTCCCAGCTTTTGCCAGCAGAAGATCATTTAGAGGGGGTCAGATGTTCACATTACATGGAAACAAGTTATCAGTATGTGTTGCACATATTATTAGTCATCTCGTTTGTTCATATAGTTTGGAGTTAAGCACTAGCAGATCTACCCATATGCATATATCCCGTGGTAGCAAGGTATAAAGTTGAATCATCTAGATAAACCTATGGCTTGCAAATTTGACACATGCACATGAATAGTGAATTATAATTTATAAATGAGTAGGCAACAAGGATGGTCCCATGTTATACTTGCCTGTTAAACTTGACCAATTCTCACATCTTCAGCTCTGGGTCATCAACTTCTGATCTTTAGCGCGCACAACCGATCGACGTCTACTCGTAGCAAGCATCACACATAGGCAACATACAAGCAAACAACAGAGAACTAAGAACAACATAACACGAGACAAAACAACGTACTAAAAGAGAGCTCGCACTACGGTCGCGGGATCGCACGGAACGACTGAAAGACACGTCTACCGGAAATTTTATATTATAAAAAGAAAAACTACCGGCTTGCTTTATTTTAATTAAATAAGATCATGATAAAATATTAATTCAGATTAGAGAATAACATATTTTAATTTTAAAGCCGGATTAGACTAATCATATTTTATTCATAAACAATTTTATAATATTAATTAAACCATTTAAACATTTGTAATTTTAGAAAACATAGATCATATAAGAGCAACTAATCGAATCATGATATATGTTCCGTGTTTAAACTAATCAAATTATAAATTAAAAACATATTTACACTAGTGATTAATCATATTAACATTTATGTATAAATATCGAAATATAAAACCTATGTTGATTTTAATTATAAATCGGTTGTAGGTTTATTAATCAATTTAATATTTAACTTTATATGGAAAAACATGTGACATTAAAAGCATTAAACACTGCTGCGTAGATCGTCGCCACACAAAACTAACGCAACTAGAACGGAATGAGACGGAGATTAACTGATTAATTGACGGAGATTAACAATTGGATGGCAGAATTGTAAATAGATCATCTTTTACCTTAGTCCATCTCTGGAACGTGGCCATGGTGCTGCTCGTGCAGTACGCATAGGAAGGGGGTGGCTTGGCCCAGGGTTGCCTACTAGCCGGCTGGTCAGCAGCATGCGGCCTCGTGCGGCGGGGCTCAGCCGCAGCCTGAAGGGGCAGTGGCCTGCTGGGCGGCCTGGTGGAAGGATACACAAGCGGGGCCCACGCGGGCCAGGCTCGCTGGGCTGTGCCCAAGCAGGCAGTGGCGGCGGCGGGGGCTCCCTGCCCTGCTGCATGCAGCGCCGCACAGGCCAGGGCCCAAGGGCGCGCGGCCGGCTTAGGCGTGGGTGAGTGCCACGGGACGGGACCCGAGGCTGAGGCGGCGGCATGAGGCCAAGACCAGGAGGATCACGGCCATGACCGAAGTTGGCCTGAAACAGAGAACAGGGTCATGTCAAGTTCGCCGGAAAGCCGGAAAAGGGAGGAATAGATGGAAACGGTTAAACGGTGATGGATTCGTAAAAAAGAAGACACCACGGTGTAGAGATCGACGAGGGCTACCTCGTGGTGGTCTCGGAATTCGCCGGGGACGTTGGAGATGGGCGGAAACGCTCGCCGAACGTTCGCCGGAAGTTCGCCGGAGTAGATAAGATGCGAAACTTCAGCTTTAGATCTAGAATGATAGGAGTGACGGCTCCCAAAACGGGCCGTACTTCTGGAATCAGGGCGTCGAGGGCTACGCCGGCATATATATAGTGTTAGGGTTTGATGAAGATGGAAAAACGAGATATTTATTAATTTTCGGAATTAATTAATTTCGGGATTAAAATAATTCCAGAAAAGTCCAGAATTGTTATTTAAGCCATAAAAAATACTCCGGTGGCTCCAAAAATTCTAGGAAAATTCTCAGAGTCACTTTGGAATATAATGAACCCAAATAAGGATTTGGAGCTCATGAAAAGATATTTTGGAGTATCTAAAAATTAGATTATGCTCGCTGAAATATTGGAAACTCTTCCGGATAAAGCCAGAAAAATTCCCAATAAGTTTATAGCGATATGATGATGAATGATGGACTTAAAGAAGTGATTTGGGACAAAACCAACAAAAGGATAGAGTTGGGAACGATAAATTTATTTTGGAACAAGACAGAAACGTAGCGGATAAAGATAGACGACCTACTAACGTGTTTTGAAAACTTTACTCGACCACAACGCAAGGCCAAACAACAACCAAACATCACATCAATCAACCCATCAAATTGGTTTACCAAAATTTTAAAATTCTTGATTTACTACAACTAAGTGGCGCTAGTTCCAGCTAAACATGGTCAATTTTAATTAAAAAAAAATTATTTATTTTATTTAGTGTTTTCTACTCACACCCAAAATCAGAAATTTTGGGGTGTGACAGTCACGTAACTTTGAACAAAACCATGTCCATAATAGGTCTGAGTCCACCATGGCTTTCGTCGTCATCATTGCTAATCCTACAATGACCATGCCTGATCATAATCGCTCTCATCAATTTGATCGCACGTCGAATCCGTTGTATTTACCCACGACATCTTCCAGTCGCACCGTCGAACCTAGTTGTCACGTCTGACCGACCCCTATCAAACAACAGCAATGAGCCGTTATCAACCCGATCTCCACGTCTGGATGGATCCCTATTGATTGCAGCCCATTGGACGGTTCGAGCCACTCACTCAAAGTTTCCAACTCCACCGATCGAGTCATCAATCACCGTCATGCTCCACCTTGCGCCATGTCCTTCTCCAGACACACTCGTGCGAGCCTTACACGGTGTCAAACATATCCATCGCACCTTCATGATCTTCTTCTATGAATCTGGCTCTGATACCACTTGTTGAAGTGCACGGTTAGTTCCAAACTCAAACAGATCTGCTAACCAAAGAACACAGAAGCAAACCACCATAGAAGACAATACATAAACAAGAACGACACCAAGGCATGATGTTTTTTTAAAAGGTTCAGCGATGTGCCTAATCCTTAGCGCATGACTACATGCGCTCCTCCCCATAAAACAATAGCTACATCAGTATTCGGGTGATCGTGCAGCTTTGCCACCACCCAAACCAGTCGTCGAGTCATCTCATGGTTACAACAGGGGTGGCCTCATATTTATGCCCCCTAGGACACAGAGTTCGACTCTAACTCTATCCTAGCCCCTAACACAACTCAAGTCCAACGTAACCAAAATTGTACACATATTCGACACATATCTAACATGTGTGTAGTTTATGAGATGGATTAGGGCCAAGCAAAATTGGTGGAGCTAGCAAGGTGGCAACCATGGAAGAGATTGTGATGACCACAAGCTAACCATGTGATCAAAGTGCTCATCTACATTTGGTGAAATAAATAAGAGAAGAAAAGAAAAGAAGAAACAAAGAAACAAAGAGGCACAAAGGCAAAAATATAATTTATAGGGTTTCAGTGATCAAGGCACTTAGCAAGTGTGATCATATTTAGGATATATAGTCGTACTATCAAGAGGGGGAACTCACAGCTTAATGCGGTGTTCAAGTGCCACAAGGTGTTCTCTAACATATCAATGTATTAGAACCTAGTGAGTGACTAACAAAACCCTTGGAAAATGCTTTTGAAAATAATAACACACGTGCACGGGTGGTGAGACACTTTGGTGTTGGTGCATCGGATGCACCCTAAAAAGGCATCGGACACGTCCAATGATTAACCCTAGGTACAAACTAAGGAGCAGTCAACATCAGATGCTACACTGGACGCACAGGTGACCCTGTGAGTGTGTCCGATGCAACTAAGTTGTCACGAGCAGAAGTGGCTGGCAGGCATCGGACGCTTAGAACGTCTGATGGCCCTCGACTAGGTGTGTTTGATGCATGTGGGGAGGTTCTGGAATCTCTCTGCATGGCCATCGGATGTCAGGTCAAGCGCGTCTAGGTGTGTTCGATGGTGTTCCAGAGAGGTGCACAGATGAGGCAGAACACATCAAACGCGTCCGATGGTACATTGAAAAACACAGGAGCTGACTTGACCGTTGGGATCGAGTGAACCAAGTTTGAAAAGTGAGGACACGTGGACGACATCGGAGAATCAGACGTTGTGGGCACATCTGATGGCCCTAACACATGTGTGTTTGATGCCCTGCTGACAGGCCCAACAACTAGCCCCTTTGTGTGGATTCTATTTAAGGGGGTGGTCAGCTATTGGGTGATCTCTCTTTCACATTTTGATCATTTGACATCCTTGTGAGCTTTGGCATTCCCCTCCACTCATCTCTTGACTTGATTTGTTCATCCCAAGTGAGATTGAGTGATCTAGTGCTTTGATTTGGATAATGTTCATCCAAGTAGCACTAGTTCTTCATATTAGTTGCAGTTTTCTTGTTACTCTTAGCACTTGCCGGTGCATAGACGTTTTGGAGTAGCTTGGTGGAGTTGGCAAGAGTTGGTGATTATTCTTGACCACCACCGGATTGATTGTGAGGGGTTGTTTAGGCCTCATCCCCACCAGAGTGGCACGTATGGTGGATTGCTCGTGTCATTGAGCTACCTCTCTTGTGGTAGTTCTCGAGAGGAGCTTGGCGTGGTTCCGATTAGCCTCTAGATCACCAAGAGTTGATCTACACAATGAGGACTAGAGTGCCGCCAAACACGTGAACCTCGGGATAAAATTGTCGTGTCTCTTGTGTGCTTGATATTGTGGCAGTTGTCTTCGTTCGTATTCTTGGTGATTGGTTCATCTCCTGGCGTGTTTGTGATTGGCTTCACATATCCCGAAGGCTCGGTGAAACCATTCCTATCTAGCTCATTTACATTCCGTACTTACAGGTGTAAAGTTTTTTATTTTAGAACTAAACATGGCCTTAACTTCTTTCCTGATCAAATACGCTTATCATTCCTTAGGAACCTCCGTCGGCACATGAAAACCAAATTTTAGATAAAACAAATATAAATAGCGACAAATGATGATACTCTCTCCGGTCTAACTTAAGACGCACGCTATATCTAAAATTTCTGAATTTTGAACTTTGAGCCAGTGCTATTTTGCCAGCTGGCTTGACCATCACATTAACGGAACCAAGATCAGCTAGCCGCGACCAGTATGAAATACTAGGCGCAAACTTTGCTCTGCAACTCAAAACATGCATGGACACTTGCATCTTCTTTATTTTTTTATTAGGGAACATGGGAATCCGTGGACAACATCTAAATCTAACCCATACGAGCATGTAAAACGGCCTTATTGCAACAGAAATACAAATTTTGTACAACAGCAACAGCAGTCCCTCAATTATACACTCAACATCGCAACAACATGCACCAGGTTCGGCAGGCACTAGGAAAAATGGGATTTCTGGATCTAGCGCCTAAAGCCTTTTCAGTGTGCGAGCAGGCAGCTCAAGTTCTCCAGACAGCACGGTCACGACAAGATAATGGACAATATGCACAACAGGTACCGGTTGTCAGGTTCTCATGGTGCAAAAATGACAGTTGGCTGTTGAAGACCTGGAGAGATTAGCAAAAGCTTTCTGCAGGTGCTCATGTTCCACTGTTCAGGGCATATATTGGATGCGAAGCACACTGGAAGCACACTGATTTCCGCTTTCCTGATCTGAATATGGTTCCCTCCATACACTTTGGTTGCCAAGATGAGATACTGGTTGCTCACATGAAACAATCATCCGTGTTGTCCACGCAGTGTTCAAGCACCATACGTACTCTAAGCTGAAAAAGAGATTTAACATTGCACATTAGGTTTGTCACACAGTAATTTTCAGGACTTCTGTAAATTAGGACAGACTAGATACCAGAGATGCTAATCATCATAGGATCAAATAGTTTAAGGAGAGGGGAGTACCTTGCAATCCAAGCAGGGGTCATTTATCATGCTTTTCACTTGTAGGATCACTCCAGCATTTTGTAGTCTGACAACTCTACCAGACGAGGCTTCACATTTTGGGTAAATCAAGTTCAGAAGGCACCACAGGGTGGCAACCCGCAACTGTTTATCCTTGCTTTGCAGAAAGTTCACTAGAAATGATGGTTTGATGCGATCTACACTGTGGGGAAGAAGAATATTCATCACAGCTTCCTTGTTCAATTCGTTTCCAGCCGCAATGTTTGCAAGCACATACATACCCTGAAGAGAGGGAACAGCAAGATCAGTGACTTGCCGTACAATGGTTTTTGCATTCTTCTGTAAAATAGTAAGTCATAGAGAAGCACATATGTCCAAGAATGGGATAAAAACTATGTAGTTCACTAGAATAGATGTTTCTCTCATACTCCTGTCTGGCTGTCCCTCCAAAATTCAAAAAAAAAAAAAATGCATATGCATATGAATTAACATACGGTTATATTACTACAAATCTTCAAAATAAGTAAATAAAATAAATAGACTATACTTTTGAAGAAAACTGACCTGAATGCACACTCCCAGGGCAGATGCATTGTTCAGTTGTCTTGCAATAGCATCCATAACCATTCCATTTTCGCCAATGACATAATTAGCAGAGTCCACATATCCATCAATAAGATTGTGCACAAGTGCCAAGGTCTGTTCTTGAACAAAATGTTCAGAATCTGCATGACATTTCACAATTAGCAGTCAACATACTATGGCAGTTCCCTCATAATCATATTTAGGCATTAGACTTACCACATATGAGGCTTGAAAGAGTAGACAAGGTCAGCTCCTTAACAATGAAGTCCTTATCCTTAGGACTAAGAAGGAACATAATATTCCTGAGAGCCCATACAGATTTTAGCCTCAACATTGGATCCATGGACTTTGACAAGTGAACAAGTTGTGAGACGACTCCAGAGTGAAGAAGAACTGATTTCCTGGGTGTCAAATTAACAGCAATATTGCAAATGGCACCAAGGGCAGCAACCTGCTTCAAATCAATAAGTGTGATATATAAATTAGGAAACTTTTTTTTCCGATCCACACAGGAGAGCTGCACGTCATTCCATTAAGATAGAAAAGAAGTACACAGGTCCGGGAGACCCAACCTGAGCACCAGGACACACACAAATTAGGAAACTTTTATTGAGTCATAATGGATTAAAGACCTAAATAGTGATCTTTCAAAGTACAGCTGATTGTCAAATTTGTACTAGCTTTAGTAACTTCAATGACAAAAAAGGTTGCTGGAACAATAAACCTGAGAATTGGTAGCCAGGGTGCAGATTACCAGAAGAGAAAGTTTGGCACTAGCTTTCAATTATTGTTCTGCAACTTTGCGTTGATAAGATAATGGCTTAAAGTTTTGATTACCAACGTCTGAAAATACAGCTAATTGCCTAATCGACACCAAATTTAGCATACAATAGTGCCAGAAAGGTTCCTCCACCCATAAAAAGCAATGAAACGGTGCCCAAGCTACCAGTAACCAAATAAAGAAGTGTACCTGCTAGCTTTCAAATCATTACTTTGCTACTGTACATTGGTATGTCCTAAAGAAAGACCTAATGTAGTGATGCCTCACTAGCTAGTTGCCTAATTAATACTCCCTCCATTTCTTTTTTATAACGCATGTTAGGATTTGTAAGTCTTTTGAGATATAATTTAACCAATCTCTTATTGTTGTTGACACATTCATTTGGAAAATATATGAGCGTCGCAGGAAGAAGGAACCAGAGCGTCGCAGGAAGAAGGAACCACAGCGTCCACATGTAGCTAGGATAGAGTTTATCAGGAGTTGTTTCAGTTCACTCAGGGTTTGTTCAGTTCAGTTAGTTCAGAGTCTGTTTTAAACTTAATCCCATCTAAAGGGCCTGCTCAGAGCCTCCTTGTGAGGGCGAGTACACCATCTACCCTTCCATTCCCAGTTAATGAGTCAACGAACCACATCACTTATAATATATTATGAATTTCAATAAAACCAAATCATAATGAAATATATTTGAAATATGAATCCAATGAAATATCTTTTAGACCTTAAAACATGTGTATAACTTCATAAACTGTTGGTCAAATTAATAATGTTGACTTTTCTAGATTCCATTATGCTATATCTTGAAATGGGAGTACTGAATTTAGCATGGCTTCCGTAACAAGGTTGCTCCACTAACAAAACCATAGCAGTGGTACAAGTTCACCTGCTAGCTTTTAGGTCCCTTTTGTGCAACTATATGTTGATGCACAAATTTATATTTCGACAACAAAACTATACATTCTGTAGGCCACTTTACAGAAACTGGATTCCAAAAAATGAGTAGGTAAAACTGCAACCACACCATGCCACAAAGGGGTAAGCTGCCTTGTAGTTTTAAATTAAGGAGGTCAGCTAACATGCTAAATGGTGGGTGGGCAAATACATAAGCTGCACTGAAACTCCATTTCCGTTTAGAATACCACATGTTCATAACTTAACTAGACCACTGGAAGAAAAGGTACTTGGAAGCACCTTCAGTGCACCTTCTAGAGAAAAAAAAACTATCTCAGGACTATGTTATTGTAAATTTGGCAGGATTCGCATACCTGGACAGAAGTAGATGAGTCATTTAAAAGCTGGACTAGGGGACCAATAACTGTATCGCAGGATAATCGACCTCCACTGAGTACCTGGAGATTAAATACATCAATTGAATCATCTGAGATTAACAACAAAAGTCAAGATGGAAAGATGCATGCATCTAACCTTTGGTGACCTGGAGATATTCTTTAGACATGAACATGCTGCAACACGGATATCAGCCCAATCATGCTTCAATGCCTCAAGAAGTAAGGTTGATACCTAATTTAAGAGATTGTGTTAATAGTCATAAGTTATTTGTCAATGGACAACCGTATGCATTCACTACTAAAAAAAAATGTTGGGAGCTGACATTGAGACAGTTGACTGAGTTACCAACTTAACTGAAATTAACAATAACAATAGGAGTACTGAACTAGAATTGACGACTTTGGAACTTCACACATGACATACCTCAACCGACATCAGTTGAGATCTTGACTCTTCAAGTTTTGAGCAAAGTTCAGATAATGCAAGCAATATGGTCACTGCTCGCTTTGTCTCCAATGGATTTGCCAGCAGATGGTTGCTGAGCTTCTCAACTGCATTCGTTGTAAGAGCTTGTTTCTGCAGTTCGAAGCTGTCTTTAATCAGGGTGGTTAATGCCAAGGGAGCTTCATCTCCTACGTGACCAGGTTCTTCAATTAGCTCAAGCAAAACCATAATCAACTTGGTCTTAATCTGTTTGTCCTGAAAATGGCAGGGAGAAGCATGCCCAAGTGCAATCAAGCAGAGGCAAGCAAGTAGCCTTGTGCGTGGACTCCGATCATGTATTAACCCAACTACTGAACGAAAACCTTTTCCATGGTCCGTTGATGCAAATCTTGAAGCAACATCTCTGTTATTTCGAATGACTGCAGTGATGGAAACTAAACAAGCATCCCGTAGATTCATAGATCCTCCAAAAAGGCTAACAAGTTTCTGTGGAACTCCAGCAGTGCATAGTGACAACTGTTCTGCACTACTCTCACAAGAGTGAGATATAATAGCAGCAGCCAGCTCTGTGACATTCTCGTTCTCACTGTCCAAAAGCGAAAGAACAAAATCCATGTTTTTCCCACTATTAACATCAAACTTTGGAGCTAATCTTGATTGATATATCATTCTGAGAGCACGTGCACTTGCATCCACAACCTGTAATCAAGAGAACAACATTAAATAAAATACATGCAGCAGCATTATTCACAACCATATCATACAAAACAATATGAATAATCATTAAAAAAATTGGCTCATAAGCACAATATAAAAACATGTGTTCAACAAAGAAGATTTTTTTTTGGGTTCCCCTTCTTAGAATTGTACATGCGCTACAGCTTACAAAAACACAATTACATAATTGTTGAATTTAAGCAATAATGAAAAATTAAAGATTTCAGAGAGATAACAATGAATGACTTAGTCATGAAAGATAATGGAGATTTTGAAGTTTTCTGTCATAATTAGTTACATTTTCTGAAAGAGAATTGTGAACTAAGACAATCAGGCAAAACTCGAAAGCTTGATGACCAGAATGTAGCAGGTAAAGGCATTAGCAAAATTTGCTGAATAGAGCCATGTTTATATCCTGAATATGCACAAGAACCATTTTCAAATATAAATAACAGAAATTACCTTGTCCCATAACAATATACTAGAAAAAGGGAGAAAACCAGCAACTGCCACATCATTATGTCAGATAAACGGGCATGCTTATCCTTTTATAACAATCCCTATATAATTAAGGTTGAAAGCGGTCGTTGTGATTTGTGAAAACTGAAAAGGATGTTTAGATGTGACAATAGAGAAATCCCGAAGTAATCATTTCATCTCCTTTTTTTCTTCTTTTCTTTTCTTACCCACCTACCGTGTTCTATCCCCACCTAATAGTCATTCTGTACCACAAAGGAGTGACCTTTGGCGTCATAGTAGAGTAATGAACAACAGAGTTTGTCAAACTAAACAGTTAGTTCACTTGCAGACTACCTACACAATTCATTCAAGCTCATATATCGATTGCATCACCAGTTTATAGATCATGTGAACGATTATATGTTGGTTGAAATTTTTGGGGAGGCAAAATTCTGACTAATGCATGTGGAGTTTTCGAACTGCAATCCAGGACCGAGTGCTACTACTCTGACATCAGAAACCATACGAGTTCTAAGTTCAAGCATAATTCATGAGCTCCAGTTTTACCATAACAAACAGAAGCAATTTACCATATATTTTTTAGATTGTGTTCAAAATAGGAAGAAAAATTTAATCGATGAATATAGACGATCTCTACAGGGATCCAAAATAAAAAAAGATGACTTTCCAGCACATCCTCCCCCACCACCACCAAACCTAACCATTGACCCGCTACCAAACTCTCCTGATTTCAAGCACAAACAAACAATAATTACACTACTTCAACCAAATGATGAGAATAGCATAAAAAGAAACAGGCATAGAAAAGAAGAGAAAAGGAAATGGCAACCACCTCAGTAGCTCTCACCTTGACTAAATCAATATATTCTCCAACAGTTTAGCTCAAATAATTGCCCTCATTCCAAGGCTTTAAGCACAAACGACCAATCATGATTCCCTAATGCAAAGTTGTTTACTTCTTTTCGACCAATCCATAGTTATTTGCCATCAAAATTACCCCAAATTATTTCAAATTTTAACTAGATGAAAACCCTAATACCACAGAAGATGTTAATAGCAAATGGAATGATGTAGTTGCCAATCGCCACACACCTTATCCCAAATTCCCAATTGCAGGAAGTAAGGTCAAAACTCTTCACCAATCCAATCGACGGTTCTCATATAATTGATGAAACGGACACCATTTGTAGCCAATTCAAGCTCAAAATTTCAATCTACACTGCTAGCTTCCGTCAACTCTGCTAGGCGCAACAGATCTTTTCCCAATCAAGCAAGAAACTGAATTTTCTATTACCGGAACCAATCAGATTCCCGCAGACACAAGCTAACGAGCAAGTGAACGGGGGCAGACCCTACCTTGTCGTCGGGATGAGCGAGGAGCCGAGTGAGGTGCTCCACAGCGCCGGCGGCCAGCACGGCGCGGGCGCCGTCTTCCACGCCGCACGCGAAGCTCCCCGCCGCGGCCGCCGCCTGCACGAGCGCCGCGGGCGAGGCTCCGGGCTCCGCCAACGCCGCCACGACTGACGGCACGGCGCCCAGGCGGAGGTAGAGGAGCTTCTTGGTCCGGTTCCCGATGATCTGGTTCTTGATCTCGCGCAGCGCGCGGACACGCTCGTGCTCCACCTCCTCTTCGCCGGCAGCGGCACCAGCACCGGCACCGCCGCAGCCCGCGCCCGGGGCGGGCCCTGCCCCCGCAGCCGCCAGCCTCGCCGTCAGCTCCTCCGGCCTCGTCCCCATGCAGCTCGACGCAGACGTCGACGCCGATGGCGCGGGCGACGCCTCCTCCGGCCGCGCGCCGCCGCTCGCCGTGGCCGGCATCTAGGGGTCGGGCGAGGTGGCCGAGAGGTGTTTTTATGTAATAATAATTGATTTTTTGGGGTATTTTTTAGCAGCTTTTTTCCTGCTTGGTTGGTGTTTATAGGAGAGGGATGGTGATAGAGAAATGATGGGTGTGGGCCAGGGCCCAGGAGCACGGCCCAGTTAGGTGCCGCCACGTGGAAATCAGAATTAGTTAGTCTATTCATTTGTGTATATTTTGCTGGTGACCTGTGTGCGTGTGACGTGTGGGACAGCTGGTGAAATCATTGGGCCCTGATTTTGTAGAATTTTTTTGAAGTCGCGTTCTTATTTAATTTTTCGTTAGATTTTTTTTTCATTTGGAGGCGGTGGCTGCATTGGACTTGGTCTGATAAATGGACATATACCGACAGGTGGTATTTTAGTTACATTTTCGTTTTCGTTTTCTCTTTTTTTAGATTATGGTGTTTTTTATGTAATTTTACGATTTTCATTGCCTTTGTTGCTCGTGTAATTTCTTTTTTCCTACAAACTTTTATTGTTTAATTTTAGTATTTCAAGTGTTCCAATCCTATTGTGTTGTGTGGTGTGCTATTTGTTATGGTAGGTTCCAGAGCACACTTGGTTCTGAGGTTAGATTACATCGCTTTTGCTCAGACGGACAAGGCTTGCCTTGCTAGGCAAGGTGAGCCCAATGACTTTTCTATGAAAATAAAAGCAAAGAGTTTGTCAGTGTGTGCCCTAACACGATTCCACCTATCAAACAACCTCTTCATCTTATATCTCGCTCTGTGATATGAGGTGACAGATAGTTAAGGAGTCAAATATATATTCAGCAGTTTTCATCTTGAAAAAGGTATTTAATTATTATCCACCGCTTTAGGCGTAGGATATTTTCCCTAAGCGGAAGCAATAAAAAAACCTAAAAGCTAAGTAACTCATAATCATTACTAAGGGTCCTTATGGAATGCAAGAATTTCATAGGAATTATATAGAAATTCACAGGAATTAGTTTGTTTTTTACATGAAAAACATAGGAACGAAAAAATATCTGGCGCTCTAAAAGGGGCCTAAAACGGAGATGTGTATTAAACAACAAGACAGGTATGCGCGCTTCGCTGCGCCGTCGTTACTTCACACGCTGACTGATAATGGGGATTACTGTTTTGCACATGATAAGAGTAATCAAACTTATATTATATAAAAAAACACATACAAAGTCGCTTGGCTTGACTTCATATTGTGCTATAAAAAAAATCAGTTAATAGTTTAATGTGTAAAATATTTGAACCCAAGGAACGAGATAAATATACCAAACGACAGTGTACGGAGCACGTGAGTTCTATAAAAAGGTACAACAACACACCCTTAAGGCTTTTTTCGATAGAGATTTTTTTTTATTAAGGGATCCTTAGTTGGTAGGTGAAAAGTTTTTGGTGTCACATCGAATGTTGCGACACTAATTTAGTCTATTAAAAATAGACTAATAAAAAAATTCTGATAGAGATTTTTTTTATTAAGGGGTCCTTAGTTGGAGGGTGAAAAGTTTTTTTTGGTGTCACATCGAATGTTGCGACACTAATTTAGTTTATTAAAAATAGACTGATAAAAAACAATACATAGTTCGTCTTGAAACCAACAGACGAATTTATTACGACTAATTAATTTATCATTAACACATGTTAACTGTGGCACAACACTGTCAAATCATAGATTAATTGCTTAAAAAATCATCTTGCAAAGTTATTGCAATATGTATAATTAGTTATTTTTTATTATATATTTAATACTCCATGTATATGTCTAAATATTCGATGTGATAGGTGAAATTTTTTTTTAGCTGACCCCAAACACAGAGGCCACGAATATAAAGGTTCAGCAAGCCACGTCTTCACTAAACACTGTTAGGGAGTGTAGAGGGTCTCTACGGCGGGCGATCCTCCCGCATTTAAAGTTTGAAGACTCATGAGGTAACAACGCATGCCGCTTCAGTCCCAGGAGTGTAGAAAAGGACACATAGTAGAGGCTTGCTTTCTACCGTGAGAGCTGCTGCATGCCATGTCATGCTCCAGCGTTTTGATTTATCACTGTCTGACACGTGTAAGATGGCTATTAGCTGGTAGCGGCAGAGGTGTTCCCCAAGCGCGGATCCTCCCGCAGGTAAAGTTTACTATTATGCAAACATAATTGTCATGTACTAGCATGGAATGTGTCTCAGTCTTAGGTAGTACATTTCCATGTCACGCTAGCAGCACAGTTAAGCCAAGTTGTAGTACCAAACAAAAGGCACATCACGTTCCTTGATGATGTCTGCCAAGCGTGGCGTCTGTATTGCTTTCGGTCGTGCAATCAGAGCGCCACACGGGCCACAACTTAGGCCCGTTTGGTACAGCTCTGCTTCACTAGTGGAGCTGTTTTTTTAAAAAATAGCTTCATGAGCAATTTATTAGGTGAAACTGAGCTGTTTTGAAAAAAGTGTTTGGCAACAGCTTTACCAACAATTTCATGCATAGTTGGGAGAGAGAAATAGAGATATAAGCTATGAAAAACTACTTTTTTTCAGCTTCATGGGTGAAGCTGTTTTTATGAGAGGGAGGATAAAACAACTTCATGGATGAAGTTGTTTTTGTAAAAAGGTGTTTGGCAAAAAAAAACAGCTCATGAAGCTGTTGTGAGCTGTACCAGGCCCTTACTCCGTCCACCGCGCAAAAGGTGAGTTAGGGATAATTTAGCTGACTTACGAGTCATACTTCGATATATTCTTTCTCATAAAACATTATTAAAATAATCGAAATTTGTCGTAAAAACAACCAGATAAACAACACAAATATTTGACTGCATCTTCAACTTACCGTACACATAAATAGTCAAGTTGCAAACAGCTTTTAAACTCTAGTACTTATAAGAGCTTTTTACCTACATGGCCTTACAAATAATGACTCTTCCTTTTATGACCCTTTTTTATTTGAAGTTACCTATATGGCCCTGAAACGAACTTTTATTCCTTCTATGGTCTTCCATCCGTTTTTGGTACTTAACGGTGTTAAGTCTAGAGTAAAAAGACCATTTTGCCCCTAGCATAAAAAAATACAATTATGTTTGTTTGTTGTATATTTAGAGCAATATTAAACAAATAAATTTATACGTAACAACATTTCTTTTATGTGAAATATTGTCATATATGAATTTATTTGTTTAATATTAATCCAAATATACAAAAAAAACTCTGCAAATATTTTTATGGTAGGGGTAAAATGGTCTTTTTACCCTTGATTTAACACCGTTAAGTACCAAAAACGGACGGAAGGCCATATAATGAATAAAAGTTTATTTTAGGGCCATATAGGTAAGTTCAAATGAAAAAGGGTCATACAAGGAAGAGTCATTATTTGTAAGGCCATGTAGGTAAAAAGCTCTACTTATAACGACATCCAAAATGTTAACCATGGTCCATACATGTTTGTCGACCATGAAACTGCCCTTGAATCTAAGAAATTTTGCCAGAGGACATGCAAATATGCAATGCGAGCATTATGGCGAAATTCATTGGAAACATATGTATTGGCAAACATTATTATTATTACACGATACGGAAACGCTAAAAACAGGCTCTGCACATCAAGCATCGAGTGGGCCAAGATGGGCCACATCGCACGCGGCAGGATGGGTAACACGAGCGCTCCAGCCCACGGGCCACGGCCCACCTCTCCCTGTCCTCCGACGTTGGGAGGAGGTGCGCCAGCGCCACGACTCCGGAGCGCCGCCGCCGCAGCCGCACCAGCCACCAGGTGCTTGCTTCCCGTTGCTAAAAAAAAAAGGTGCTCGCTTCCCAGCCGCCCCCGGGCGCGGATCCTATCGGTGCGGCGGCCGGAGCTGGTGCTCGAGCGCCCGGCGCGGCTGCCTTGGTGTGAGGCGAGGCTGAAGCGGAGCGGGCGGGCGGGTGCGATGGCGTCGCTGGGGCGGCTCAAGTCCGCCATCTTCGATAGGGAGGAGAGGAAGATGTAAGCCTCTCGTGCGGCAGTCCGCCAATCCCATGTCGTTCCCGTGCCTCTCTCTACCTTCCTTCGATTTGCCCGTTGTGCTAGCGCCCTTCGTTTCTTAGAATCTTAGATACATTCCTGCGGCTCAAACTTATGGGGATGGTGCTCCAAACGGATATCCGCGGTTCTTGTCTAGTTCAATTTAAAGAACTAACTAGACAATTTCTCTCCTCATTTTTTCAATCTAGTTCATTTAGTTGAACTAGGAGAGAACCGCGGATAACCACTTGGAGCACCATCCCCATCCTTACTCAAACTGGATAGAGAAACCCTAGCCCGTTTATGAATTTCTTGCTGTTATAGGGCTGTCGAAGAACAATATTTCACCTTGTTCACTACTCTTTGGGCCTTCTCCATTGGGAAATGTAAAATTATTACTGGGTCCACGAACCCTAATAGTTTGCTTTTTTTAAAACGAATATTAGTTTACTTATGTGTCTGTAGTTGCTTTGCAGTAGTTACTAGTTACTGTAGGTTATTAGTGCAGTAATCGAAGTCGACGAATCATGAGCTCTTCCTTCAGTACTCTTGCGGTGTTTGCGCTGCATAGTGGTCTCATTAATCTGAATGGGGGTTTGATGGATGCAGGCAGTACCAATCGCATATCCGCGGGCTCAACGCCTATGATCGCCATAAGAAGTTCATGAAAGATTATGGTACGGTCTTTTTCTGCAATCTTTTCTGGCAAAAGCATCTCAATGTTGTTTTTCCCATCCATTCTTTGTTGTTTCATTTCGGAATTGTGTAGGTTAAGATATCATCTGTTGTTGAAATAATTAGTTATGCTAACAAAATAGCATGATAATGGAATAATAAGCTATGTAAACCAAATTGTACCTGGCATTGTTTTTGAGGCGTTATGGCGTCCTGTGGCGCTGGGGGTACGCCTGGATGCCTAGGCAATATGGCGTAACTAAAATGCTGTGGCGCTTGGGGTACGCCATAAGCCCACAACGCCTAGGCGACGCCTCAAGGGAATGTATGTTATGCAAACTAGACTCTTGTACAAACTATGCAAACTCTAATCAAGACCATAAGAATCTAATCTGATGACTGGTAATTTTAGCACTCAACCCCCCCCCCCCCCCCCCACTCATCATATCCGGCTGTTGCAAAACACCCCCATGAGTGGAGGGGTTTGAGTGCTAAAATTACCAGCTATCAGATTAGATTCTTGTGATCTGGATTAGAGTTTGCACAGTTTGCATAGCATACGTTCCCCAAAAACAATGGTACCTGGTAAACTGATGGGCTTCTCTATGACAAAAGAAACAGGGAACATTTGTAACTTTCAGTTCTTCTGTTACTGTAGGAACCAGCACATACAACATACTCACGATGCTCTAAAGCATATGCCGTAAGCTGCTGGCACTTCTGTTATACTAATTACCTCGAATGCTGCATTATGTATGGAGTGGAGCAACCGACACACTAAAAGTCTTATTGAATTCCTTTATATGCTTCTGCTTCTAATCACAACCATTCAACGTGGTGGTGTGCCTGCTTTAAGCGTAGCTTTAAATTTGATATATTGGTTCATTGTCCCACTTCAAATGTCTGGGTAGATGATTGATTTGCCCTTTCATTTTTTTTCTCCACACAAGAAACCTCATTTCCATTAACTGATCTGCCCTTTCATGGTGAAAAGGAAACTAGGGCAGTGGCATACAATGAGTTATTTATTTGCTTAACCTTGGTTTCCAAAAAAAACTGAATGATGAACAGTCCCCTCTACATTAGAAAGAATTGGGGGCTACCTTCATCCATACATGGATTATGTATTTCAAAATATATCGTGTCAGCTAGTTTAATACAAAAACATTCTAATGTATATTTTTGTTGACATTGGTTTTATGTCCTGGTCTCGAACCTGGTGCAACCTTACTTTTTCGCCCAATGCCAACCCATGGATAGATCACAGAACGGACCATTCATTGTGAGAAGGAAACTGAGATAGTGGCATGTAACAAGCTATTTATTTGCTGACCCTTGGTTTCCAAAAGAAAAAAGGATGATGAACAGTCCTCTCTATTGTAGAAAGAATTGGGGTCTACCTTCATCCATACATTGGTCATATACTTTGATCTGTAACTTATCACCCTCTAGTTAAATACAAAACATATTCAAATATGGATTATTTTCTTCACAAAGGAATCAATATGATGTCCTGTTATCCCAAATCCCACTTTCCCAGTCTGGTGATATACTGATACCTGACTACATGTACATCTGGGAGAAGTATGAACCTTTGAAAAGCATGACAAGTATAATCTTAAGTGAGGTTGCTTGGATTTTGATGGATTTCTTTAGCAACTGGTTTGGTTGGCATACTTCCAATAGCAGTACTTGAGTACTTGTACTTCTAGATATATCATATATGTAAGAGCAATCTCTGCTGCATGAATTCAAAACTAGGAGAGTGTATTTTAGGTTTCAAAAACTCTTGTTTTATGTATCCCTGTCTTCAAGAATAGTGGTGTGAAAGATTTACCCCTTTTTTGTCGAAAGAGTTGGAGATCAGACACTCAACCTTACAGTTTTTTAAAACCCTATTATATTAGTATAGATCACATCTATCCTTCCTGCCCTGTATGTTGTATCTGTGTATTTTGCCACTGATACGTGCTTTGTCTTTAAACAGTTCAGTTTTATGGCCATGAGAAAAATGTGGATAGTAGTTTGCCCATCAAAACTGATAAAGATACACTGAGAGAAGGATACAGGTCAGAATGATGCCTGTTAAATGATCATGGTACAACTTTGGGAAACTCTTAACTCATAAGTGCCTCACTTTACTTCTATCGTGTAAAAGGTTCATTCTTTCCGAGGAAGATGACATGGATTCAACATGGGAGAAGAGGCTGGTCAAACGTTACTATGACAAGCTTTTTAAGGAGTATCCTTTTTTTTGGTTATATTTGATATTGTTTGGTTTTTTCTGTAAGGACATGTCAGTATATGACATATTTTTCAGATAAGTTTGTGAAGTAACATGTTCATATAAGCTGAAGCTAATGTTGTTACATGAAGCTATGTAATAGTTTGGTGATATAAATAGGCATAAGTCATGTGAATGTTATCATTTGAAGGACATGTATCTATAGGTTCCTCTGCATTGCCACATTCTTCTGTGTTAAGCACTTCATAGTTCATACTTTCACCTCATGAACTTATGCATTTTTCAGCTAGGAATGGTTGATGCTTGTCTGCATGGGAACTATATTGTATGGGAATGTATTATTCCTTGTAATTTTAGGTTTAACTCTGTTGTGCTTGGAGTCCTTAACATGAGGAAGGTATTGCATTGCTGACATGACCCAGTACAAAAAAGGCAAGGTGTATTCCTTTAACCATGTGTTATATTATCATTGAAAGCCATTTCTTGATGTAAACACTTAGTTTTCATCCACTCTTGAATGCCATGGAACAGAAAGAATGTTTGTAGCATGACTTTTAGAGGGGTCATTATGTACTTTTAGAGAGTGATCTCTACGTACTAGCAAGATTGCAAGAATTATATCATGCCAATTATGATGCTCTTTCAACTTGATTTCATATTTCATAAATTAATAAATGTGCAGTAATAGCTAGATGACTGTTCTCCTTGGTTTTGGATTTGTGTCAATGTGCATATTGCAGTAAGCATGCTTTTCGCACCCATTTTTAATGTTTAAAATATGGTAGGCATGCACAAACACTGGTTACCAGAAGTGAAAACAAGTAGTAAGCATATGGCAGTCATCCATACTCGTGATAGGACAATGAATGAGTGTCCAATCACATTTTTTGTTTCTGAAATGATCTGTAGTTTTGGATGTGAATTGCATGTTATAAGGGCATTTTCTGCTGCAGATTGGATTGAGATGGAGAACAGAAAAGGAGGTGATATCTGGCAAGGGTATTATTCAGTAATCCTATCTGTTAAATTCCATCTAAAATGGTTTACCTGAAAACTATGGCTGAACTTGGATTGTATGAGTATTCTGTTGCTACTAACAGATCTTTCAAATGAAGTCTAGAACTTAAAAGGTTAAAAGGGTATTTAAACGAACTGTATCAAACAATCAATGTTGCCGAGCTTAAAGGATTGCTTGTTACACTTAGCAAAGATCAGAACTGAATTCTAGGTTTGAAAGCCATTGCTGTAGTTTTCTCATATTATTATACTTATCTGTAACAGAACGCAGAAAGTTCCCCGAGAGATCAGAAATATAATATTCTTGCAAACAGGATCTGCAATTTGTTGATTAATATCTATAATATTCCGTAATAACCAGAATATGCTCTTATGCAGGGCAATTTATCTGTGGCAATAGGCATTGTGATGAAAAACATGGTCTAGGTAGTTATGAGGTATGTTATTTGCTAATATCTTGTTGATACTAAAATTTGTACAATGCATTTTTTTTACCAAAGAACTGTTTTAGCTGTATTTGTAGCCCTTACCTTTCTTTTTTTCTTCTTTATCTCATGTTCAGGTCAATTTTTCTTATGTTGAAGCAGGGGAACAGAAACAAGCACTAGTGAAGTTGGTAGCTTGCAAAAGGTTAGTGAATCATTGTTCGGTGCATTTGTTTGAAACAGTTTTTAACTATCGCTGCTGTACTTTCTTGTTATGATATCTGTTTAATTAAGCTTTTCCATGGACCACCGAGTCCTGGTCTGTCTTTCCTGCCTTCTTTTTGTTCAAGCAAACATTTGATTGGTTATTTAGCCTGATTGTAGTACATTATGAAAGATGTGCAGAAAAGCTTGCTTATAAGAGGCAAAAGGAGAAAGAGAAGGAGAATGAGCTCTCTGGTGAAAAGCAAATTGAATTGAAAGACAGCGACAAGAGAAAGAGGTACTTCTAGTTGTTTTCCACCCCCATTATGTTTTTACCTTATATTCTTTAATTTCGCTTTTCGAACTGCAGAAAACATGAGGAAAATGACAATACCTCGGAGGACGAGGACGAGAAATATAGAAAGAAAAAAGGTATCCATGATTGCGGACACCTTTTTGTGTGGTTATGAACTACGATGCATTTTGGGGAAGGGATATTATGCTTAATTAAGTCCTGTTTGGCCCCAAATTAAAAAAAAACAGGCTGATAAACCCACAAACAGGCTTTTTATAACATCCCTGTGGCCTAACCAACCATATGGTAGATTGGTAGAATGATAATTTTGGAGCGGTGGGTGAACCCCTCTGGCACTGAAAATGAACTGTATAGAATATGGTAAAGAAAAAGAAGTCAGAAAATTAAAATGATAAAAAGATGGCGGGCGGGGTTGTGATGCATGGCCTCCATCAAGGCAGCAACAAGGTGCCACATATCTGAAGAGAACAGGCTTTCACTAGAAACTGTGATGGCACTGAGCTTTGTTGACTATTCCATTCCATGCTATGTATAGTTGTGTTTTTTTTTTCCTTGGGGATTTGAGGATGCAATAAATTCTGCTAGCCAGAAACTCACCCTTGCAAACAATTGTGCAGATCGGAGGGGAGCTTCTTCAAGGAGTTCAGGGAATAATGATGAAGGCTTCGAGGAGTACCTAGAAGGCATGTTCCCGTGATCTGATTCTTAGCGGTTACTAAAGAAGGCCCCTTGACATCCATCCATCAAAGAAAAAGATGCACGGATCTTGGGACGACACCTTAGTTAAGTCAGTTGCAAACCGGACACTCGATGTTCTAAGTCATGTAAGTGTGCTGTCTGTAATTATGTGTGTCTGCTTTGTTTCGTTTTAGCATCGCTTTCAGTTTCAGATTAATAGATAGATGCCTCTAGTCAAAGAAGACTGCAATGTAACTACTTCCTTGGCTCTGCGTTAGTGTTGCACCGTATGATATTTCCAGCAACGTTGCTTTCCCTGTCTCCATCAATGTTCTGGCCATAGAGCTTCAGTGTTTTCGGTAGGTAGTTTTCTGCTGTAAGAATTATTATGGTTACTCGGCTTCTCTGGGTATTAAAATTTGCCTAGTTTTGCATAATAAAATAAAATAGTACATTGAAGAGCATGGAATTATATTTGTATTATATTATTATACCTCAATGACTGGGAAACAAAGAAGTTTTTTTTTTGTTTCAAATATAGAAAACAAAGCCCTTGGAATTATATATTTATGTTAAAAATCTCACTGTGTGGAAAAACAAGTTGCAGTGTCAAATTACTGATTTCTTGTACTACAAAACGTTAGAACCCTGGACTGCCTAAACTTGCATGTCTGTACTCTGCTGAGAATTTTCGCTGCATCAGTGAAGGCGCCTTGTTGCCGCCGGCATCCGATTCTATCCAGCCGGGCAGCCGGCCTGTGTTAAACTCCCAACGCTAGAAACACTGTCATGCCATGCCTGCCCGGGGCCGTTAACGGCGGTGCTGCTGTTGGTTTGCAAACAAAGATTGTCACACCCGTGGCCGCCGACGATCCGCCGGCGACGTGAGCGCTCGAAGGGCACGGGTTCGGGATCAACTTGGGTGAGAGGAAAGGTTCCTCTGCCTGCGTTTGTGAATTTCTATTCAATTGTTAAATGTCTGAATCTCTTACAGAGTTTGGCTTATATGCCACACACAAACATAACTGGCCGATGGGCCCGACACGTCATAGAGTAAAATGCGGTAAGTAGAATAACGGAGCAGCTACTGGACTTCACGCCGTTGCCGTGTAATCAACCTGGCGCCACGGTTGTTACACCTCCCCCCGCCGAAGGTGCAGCTTGTCCCCAAGCGGCTGCATCAGGAAAACGCTTCTTCAGCACATAGTAGTCCTCCCATGTCTTCGCGGAGCTTGGTAGGCCCGTCCAGGTGACCAACACCTGCGGGATTGCAGTATTCCCTTTCTTGACCAGCCTTCTGTCGACGATTGCCAGAGGAGTAGCCGATGCAGCATCGAGGTCAGAGACCGTCGGAAGCGTGCTGAAGACAGGGGTGTAGTCTAGCACGAAGGGCTTGAGCTGCGAAACATGAAAAACGTTATGTACCATGGCGTCAGAAGGAAGATCCAGCTTGTATGCAACGGCACCAATGCGCTCTAGCACTGTGTATGGTCCGAAAAATTTGTATGCAAGCTTAGGGTAAGGATGGTTGGCCACAGTAGCGTGAGTATAGGGCTGTAACTTCAGCAGAACTTGATCTCCAACAGCAAACTGGTGGTCTGTGCGGTGCTTGTCAGCCATCAGTTTCATTCGGTTTTGAGCACGAGCTAGATGTTCTTTGAGAGATTCCAAATGAGCTTGGCGATTGGAGACCAATTCAGATACATCAGCTGGAGCATTTTCAGACAGTTCAGGGACCATTCCAAGGTTTGGTTCACACCCATACAGAGCTTTGAAAGGAGAACACATCAGGGCTGTATGGTAATTTGAATTGTACCACAGCTCAGCCAGGGGTAACCAAGATTTCCATGCTTTAGGTGATTCCTGCACAGAGCAACGAAGAAACATCTCCAAACATTGGTTCACACGTTCTATCTGACCATCTGTTTGAGGGTGGTGGGCAATGCTTAACTGAAGATTCACTTTATACAGTTTGAACAGATGATTCCAGAAGTTACTAACAAAGATGGGATCTCTGTCAGAAACAATGCTAGTTGGTAAGCCATGGAGTTTGACTATGTTGTCTAAGAAGACTTGGGCTATGTGACTAGCTGTGTAGGGATGTTTGAGTGGCAAGAAATGAGCATATTTAGTTAGCCTATCCACCACAACCAAGATCACTGAATAACCATCAGACTTAGGTAAACCCTCAATAAAGTCCATAGAAAGAGCCTGCCAAATACCTTCTGGAATTGACAATGGTTGCAAAAGTCCCAGTGGGTTTTGTAGACTGTGTTTAGCATGCTGACATACTGCACACTGTTTCACAAAGCTTTTCACATCTTGCTTTAATCCCTTCGAAGCAAAATGTTTTCTGAGTCTGTAGTAGGTTGCTTGGACTCCTGAATGACCTCCAATGGGGCTTGAGTGAAAAGCAGAGATCAACTTAGTTTGTAATGCTGAGTTTTGACCAATCCAGACATGACCATGATGTCTGATCAAACCCTTGTCCAGAGAGAATCCAGAGTCATCAGGACTGTGCAGGGCTAGTTTAGTGAGAAGCTGCTGTGTCTGATCATCAGTGGTGTATGAATTAAGTACCTCTTGGACCCAAAGTGGTTCAACTGTGGAGACTGATTGTATAGCCATAAGGTGGGCCACCCTAGACAGTGCATCAGCTGCAATGTTGTCCTTGCCCTTTTTGTACACAATCTTGAACTGCAAGCCCATGAGTCTAGTCATTGCTTTCCTTTGTAAATCAGAGTGAAGGTTTTGCTCATTGAGGTATGACAGGGCTTTGTGATCAGTCAGTATGATGAACTCTTGCCTTTGCAAATAGTGCCTCCACCTCTCAATAGCCATAATGAGAGCTAAAAACTCTTTCTCATAGATGGATAATTGCTTTTGCTTTTCTCCAAGACCTTTACTGAGATAAGCTATTGGCTGCCCTTGTTGCATCAAAACTGCACCAATACCATCTTGGCAAGCATCTGTCTCAAGTGTAAAAGGCAGTTGAAAATTTGGCAATGCCAGGACTGGAGCTCTGGTCATGGCTGCTTTAAGAGCCTCAAAAGCCTCTTGTGCTGTAGCAAACCAACCAAACTGTTTGAACTTAAGAAGATTAGTCAGAGGTTTAGCTATGACTCCAAAACCCTTAATGAACCTTCTATAGTATCCTGTCAGGCCCAAGAAGCCTCTCAACTCAGTAACATTGTGGGGACAGGCCAATGTAACATTGCTTGGATCTTTGTATGATCAGTAGACACCCCTTGAGAGGATATGATATGGCCTAGGTATTCGAAGCTATGTTGAGAAAAAGTACATTTGGACTCCTTTAGATATAACTGGTGTTGTCTTAAGATTGTCAAGACCTGTTTAAGATGCTCCAAATGGTCTCCCCAATTCTTGCTATATATAAGAATATCATCCAAGAACACAAGTACAAATTTCCTCAGGAAAGGCTGTAGGAGTTCATTCATCAAGCATTGGAAGGTGGCAGGAGCATTAGTGAGGCCAAATGGCATTACCTTGAACTGGTAGTGACCCTGATGAGTTTTAAATGATGTCTTGTGCTCATCCTGGGGTAACATCCTGATCTGGTGATATCCAGATCTCATATCCAGCTTTGTAAAATACTTGGCTCCATGTAACTCATCTAGAATTTCCTCTATGACAGGCATAGGGAATCTATTTTTGATTGTGAGGTTGTTAAGCCTTCTATAATCCACACAGAATCTCCATGACCCATCTTTTTTTTAACCAATAACACTGGGGAAGCAAATGGGCTATGGCTGTGAATAATAAGTCCACTCTGCAGTAGTTGCTGTACTTGTTGCTCAATCTCTGTTTTGTGTTGTGGGGAGTAGTGATATGGCCTACTATTGATTGGAACTGAGCCAGGTAGTAAAGGTATGGCATGATCATAGGCTCTCTGAGGTGGTAGAGCTTTGGGATCCTGAAATACATCTTGGAATGTAGCCAACAACTTGCTGAGTTCTGGTGATTGGACTGACTGTTGGTTGTCCAAAGGTTTGGTAGCACTGAAATCCACTAAGGCAAATGCCCAGACATCATTTCCTTTTGTGGAGTTGTAAACCTTTTGTGCAGAAATAGGGTGTACCATTGGATCAGATGGCTTTAGGCCCCATAGCTTTACAAGTTTCCCTTGTTCCATGAATTCTAGGCTTTTTTGTTCCCAATCACACTGCATAGGACTATGCTTCCTGAGCCAGTCAAATCCCATAATTGCATCATAAGGTGCCATGTCCAAAACCACCATGTCAGACATGAGAGTGTGCCCGTGACAATACCATTGCAGCTGGGGCACCATGCTACTAGTAACCAACCACTCTCCATTAGCCAGCTTGACTTTTCTGTGTTTGATATGGACAGTAGGTAATTTAGAGATACAAACTGGGAACTAACAAAACTATGAGTGCTACCACTATCCACCAGGATAAGCATTGTTTTGTCCTGCACTTTGCACTTAAGCTTGATGCAATTCAAATGATCTTGACCAGACAAAGCATTCAAGGAGAGTTCACTGACTTCCTCTTGAAGAGCATCTTCTATTTCCAGCTGATTAAGGACTTCATCAGGGAGTTCTCTGTCCAAGTCATTGAGGACTAGAGCATTGCTCTGAACTTGGTGTCTGTGAGGACAGACAACATGATGGCCTGGTTCATACTTCTGCCCACATTTATAGCACAAATTATTTGCTTTTCTATAATCCCTGAGCTGCCTGTCCTGCCAAGAAATTCCAGAATTAGTGATTTGCTTAGTGTTGTCCCTAGGTGCTGGATGAGACTTGCCCACAGGAAACAGGCTATTGGACTTGTGCTTGCTTCTTTCCACTAATTTCTGTTGGATTTTTGCTATCACAATGGCTCTGTCAACTGTAGTAGGCACTTGAGGCTCTACTAATGCCCTGATTTCATCTTTGAGACCATTGATATAGTGGGAAGTGAAAAACTGTTCATCACAATTAGTACACTGCATCAGGATCTGATACTGAATGTCTAAGAACTTTGTAGTATAGTCCTCTACTGAATCTGTCTGTCTCAGAGCAATCATGTCAGACACAGCTTGCCTATAATCATCAGCACCAAACTTTTCTGCCACAGCCTTTGAGAATTGCTTCCAAGATAGTTTGGGGTGTAACTTTTTGTAGGCCTGGTACCACATAGTTGCATGCCCTTCCAGGTGCATTGTTGCAGAGTGTACCCACAATCTCTCAGAGACATTGTAAATGGAGAAGTAGTTGTTACAGTTGTCCAGCCAAATTTTGGGATGTGTACCAGCAAACTTTGGAAAATTCATCTTGGGCAAGGAAACTTTGGAAAATTCATCTTGGGCAAGGAGTGGTGTGGCATAGCACCCTTAGTATGGCCTCCCTCTCTTGTTTGATTGCTTTTAGAAGCACCTGCATCCCCATCCTTTCCTGATTTACCAAAGATATTATCAAAACGGGTATCAGCATCTTCTATCAGAGATGTGGTAGAGCTGTCAATGACAGATTCAGTATCGTGATCAAACTGTTTTAGAGTCAGATTAGCCACTGCCTGGCCATTAGCTTGGACCTGCTGCACTATGAAACGTTGATCCTGAGTAACCTGATCCACCTTAGCATTGCTGGCTTGGACCTGGGCTTTCAGTTCCTGCTGAGCCAATCCGAGATTAGTCATCTGAGTAAACATCAGATCAAAGTTCTCCATCAGCTGATCCCATTTGGACTGATCCTCATCTGCACTCTTCGACATTTGATCGAGTAGGATCTGTGTCTGCTTCGATGGCTTGATTGGAGCCGTGATGAATAATCAAGTGAAGCAACAGCTTCAGAACCAATCCTCCCCTATCGCGTGCTTCACTGAAGAACACCGCCGCCTGGACGTGAGGCGTGGCCTTGAAATTTTACACAGAGACTTGCTCTGCAACCCGAGCCAACGGACACGTCCCCGCCGTATGCCCCCACGCCGCAATTGAACCCGATCGCTACAGATTCAAGCGCGCTAGATGAGAAATTGGGTGGGAGTTGGAATTGCTCACCACCGGGTTACGCCGCCAACCCTATGTTGCTGATGTAGTCCCCCAGTGGAGTGTGTAGCCGAAGTAGTCGAGGAAGCTGCCGGAGTAGCGCCGCTGCTGCTCCGACAACCGGATCCGCCCGCTTGCAGATCAGACCCCTCTCCCACCGCGCTCGCCGCACCGATGTGGTGAAGCGACTCCGATTCGCGCCGAGCTAGGCAACACAGGCACGGACCTACGGACGTGCACCAACTCGCCGGAGCAAATCAGCACACGGATCCAGCCGCTGCGGATTACCACTCCCGAAGCTTCAAAACGCTCATCGGAGGTGCGGAAAGAAGAGAGGTATGGACGATTGGGTGGGTAGTGTGCCGAGGAAACGCCGTCTCCGATACCACTTGTCACACCCGTGGCCGCCGACGATCCGCCGACGACGTGAGCGCTCGAAGGGCACGGGTTCGGGATCAACTTGGGCGAGAGGAAAGGTTCCTCTGCCTGCGTTTCTGAAT
Organism: Coix lacryma-jobi var. lacryma-jobi; assembly: GCA_009763385.1. Lineage (NCBI taxonomy): Eukaryota > Viridiplantae > Streptophyta > Magnoliopsida > Poales > Poaceae > Coix > Coix lacryma-jobi. The sequence continues at coordinate 9,045,921 of CM019831.1, read as the reverse complement.
TTCTATTCAATTGTAAAATGTATGAATCTCTTACGGAGTTTGGCTTATATGCCACACACAAACATAACTGGCCGATGGGCCCGACACGTCATAGAGTAAAATGCGGTAAGTAGAATAACGGAGCAGCTACTGGACTTCACGTCGTTGCCGTTGCCGTGTAATCAACCTGGCGCCACGGTTGTTACAAAGATCCTTCAGTAGGTGGTTTGCAGCACAGACTATGTTAAACTGCCAACGCTTCAAACACTACTGTCATGCCCCGGGCCAAGACGCAGCACAGTATGCTTCCGTACGTGGTTTACATTAGGAAGTGAAACTGGAACGATCGGCGATGGACGACGTGTCCACGTCCACGGCCCGGAGCCTGTCCGCGCACCCCGCCTCGTCGGCCGCCGACGACATTTGAAAGCGCTAGTGATTATTGGATATGGAGGAGAAGCTAAGAGACAAGCTTCCATCGTGGATCACCGCCACATCTCAGGTCGATCTCTTGTGGAGATTAAAAGCTAATTATAACCTGTAACTGATGGGTCTCGCAAAACCCTGTAAAGGGCCCATGCGAGGAGTGGCCAAGATCCTGGAGCATATATCGATTTCCTTCGCAGAGGAGATCGAGGAGCTGCTAGCTTCCTCTGACTGCGAGGGCCTGCACTGCGGGATCTTGGTAAGCTGACGAAGCTGGAGACATGCGGGTGCGACGAGCTGGCGTGCCTTCCGCAGGGTTTGCAGCGGCTTTCGTCCATAAGAAGCATGACAATTGTCAATTGACGACTGCAGAACACTGCGGCTGCAACCTAGGGTAGAGACTGGTCGGAGAACTTACTCCCTCCGTCCCTTTTTATCTGTCGTCCGGAAATCGTGTCTGTGAGGAAAACACGGATTTCTAGAGACAGTTATTTAGAGACGGATGAAGTACCTTCTTTTCAAATCATGTGATTGTCAGGCTGTCCTCTGCTGCGCGCTCCATTCCTAGAGGGTTTGCAACAACGTCCTGGTTTCATTATATATGATCATGAGGACTCCCTAAGTAAAGAGTATTAAAAAAAGATGAAAATAATTCTACAGTCACAATTTTACAGAAAGATGCCACAATTTCCATTCCAAAATAAAGGGTATCAAAAAATATATAATAACGAGTAAGAAAAAAAGATGCTACAATTTCCATCCCAATTAAAGAGTATTGTAAAAGGATGAAAATATAGAAAGATGCTACAATTTTCAATCCAAAATAAAGAGTATTAAAAAATATTAAATTATAATTAATTTCTAAAAAGATAGAGGATCAAATTTCCAATTCAAAATAAAAATTAATTAAAAAGAAGGAGGGTCCAATTTTCATTTCAAAATATATAAAAGAAACAATGAAGAATATTAATATTAAATATATTTTAAAAAAACTACATTAAAAAACAAAAATATGCTGAATGAAGAATATTAATATTAAATATATTTTTAAAAAATTACATTAAAAAACAAAAATATGCTGGCTGTGGGGTTCGAACCCACGCGCACTTCAGTGCAGAAGATCTTAAGTCTTCCCCCTTAACCACTCGGGCAAACCAGCTATAATGATTTAAAGTTACAATAGAATGTTATTTATTTACGTTCCCGTACCTACTCAATTTGGCTACCTGGGTACAAACGACCATGATGGATGCAAGGCCGAATAACTGTACTTTATCTTACGAATTAGAAGTTTAGCTCGACAACTCGTTATCTAAATATCAATATTTAATGTTAGGATTTAAAATTGGAAATGACAAACCCAAATTCAAGTGTTTGGATCATGGAATTTGCTATCTAGAAATATTCCCCAGTCCTGTATGAACATATATGATATGATACATGAATGCATATCAGCCTCTACTCTTCCTAACTATCTCCACGTTAACTATCTCCTTTTGTTTTTTTGGTACCGTGCGACGCAGATGTGGCGACGACGGCGAGGGCCCGAGGAGGCCACAAAATTGATTTTTGCAGCTAGGGAGACCCCTCAACCAAACAATGGTGGCTGCTCCCCTTGCAATTTCCTGATCTATGTTGCTACATCATGCTTTTCTCTCCAATTCAAGAATGAAAATGCTCGGCAAACACAATTTTGAGTACCAACCTTTATTGCTATTCAACAACCAGGTAAAGAGCTTAGATTTGTCTCAGATCTGCACAAGTCTGTGCGGGTGTGAAGCAAAACTGCTAGTCAAACAGATTGTGCTAACATATACTCCCTCCGTCCCAAAATAAGTGACCTTTTAGCTAGAGAGGCTAAAGAGTCACTTGTTATGGGACGGAGGGAGTAGGCAACATTTGAATGTTACAATCTTGGGTGAGAAGAGGGTAGTGGGTGACGTTGAGGGTGACAAACCAGTCCCACTCTGCATCCCGCCAGAGCATCGGGGCGACGAGGTCAGAGGAGCCCATTGTTATGCCCCAGGGTGGGCCTACTAGCGACATCGACGTTCCCGAAGGCATGCACGACGGGGTGGCACACGCGACGGCCGCTGTGCGCTTGGAGGCTGGCGCGTCGGCAGAGAGGTGGAGCGGGAGGGCAGCGACACATGGGACGTGAGGCGAGGGCGTGGACACTGATTGATTGATTCCGTGTGATGTTGATTGACCGATTTGTTTTTTACTTTTTGTGGGAGAAATTATCGCACGGGGAGGCAGGGCACCACGCTCACATCGTTCGTATGGGGATAAGCTGATGAACCCAAAGTCAAATGTCATAAAAAAAAACTGTCCACTCTGTAGTTTTTTAATTGTGATTGTGATGAATGATTGTGATTGTTTGTGACGAAGAGAGAGATTAAAGACGGAATATATACTTTGTTGGAGCTGCTAAGACCGATCTTAATGGTGAGTTTCATTTTGTTGTTTCCAGGACTGTCACGTCATATGAAATAAAATGAAACTTGAATGAAACTCTTCATTAAAAGTGAGAGTTTCATTCTAGAGTTTCATAGACATTAAATTCCATGACTCATAGAGAGTTGATATTCGTGCCAAGAGAGTTTCATCCAGACAAAACTCATTTCTTCTCTCTCTTTTTAAATACAATGACATGTCATTAAAAACACTTATGTGACAACATATTTAATGCAAATAAAACTCAAAAGAAACCCCATTGAGATTGCCCTAATAAACCTGATGACAATGAGGGACTAAACCGCAAAACCATCCTCAACTACTTTACCGCGCGCGCACGCCTCCTTTCCCGTGCAGCTCTTGCGCTCCGCCCCCTCTAACCCCTCGAAACCCCATACCGGTCCCTCCCTCCCACCGCTTAGTTCCATTCTAGTCCAATATTCCAATATTCCTCCACCCCCACACGGCCACGCCTGATCTCCGTCCGCTCCGGCGAAATCCTCCTCGCCCCCGCGCTCCACCGGCGATGCGGGGCGCCGACCTCATCAACCCGGCGCTCCCCGACGAGCTCCTCGACGACGTGTTCCGCCGCGTCGGGGACGGCGCCACCAGCGGGGGCGGAGCCAAGCGCGACCTCGACGCCTGCGCGCTCGTCTGCCGCCGCTGGCGCCGCCTGGAGCGCGCCTCCCGCCGCTCCGCGAGGCTCGCCGCGTCCGGGGACCGCGCCGACGAGGTGCTCCGCCTCGTCGCCGAGCGGTTCACGGCGCTTGCCGAGGTGTTGGTGGACGAGCGCCTCACCACCCCGGGTGCCGCCTCCGCCTCCGCCTCCGCCTCCGCCTCCGGATCCGCCCCCAGACCGTACCGCTCGGGAACGGGACGCTCGTACCGCCCGGGACTGGTACGCTTCACCTCCCCCTCCTTCCCTTGATCCGGGTGCTGGGTGGGATCCCCGCTTGCCGCCGCGTCCGTCCGTACACGAAAAAAATGTCGCGTGTTGTGTCTGCGTCGTCCTATTTTGGGAGAAACATGGCGAATGGCCGAATGTAGAGGAACTGTCGTCCTATTTCGTCTGCTGTGGAACTTTTAGTGCCTAAATCGCTAGAATTTTCCTTGGCTGCTGAGAGAGATATTGCCAGAAATGCTCCGACTGAGACATAACAACTCAATTTTAGTGTCATTCTTCTAGTTCAATTTGTTAGGTTTCTTGAGAAACTCTTTCTCGAAGCTATTTAGCTCCCTTGTTACTATGCACTCAGTACTTGTCTCGAATGCCCTAATCAGATCCGGCGCCGGAGGAGGCTGCCCCTCGCATCAAATCTTACATTTCATATATCCCCGTTTCCATTGGACCAGCCAGGCAGCGATCAAGGGTCTGAGCGCAGCTGTTTGACTGATGTTGGCTTGGCTCATCTCGCAAGGGGTTGCAGAGGGCTTGAGAAGTTAAGTCTGGTGTGGTGTTCTGCCATATCCTCAACAGGCTTGGTGAGGGTAGCTGAGAATTGCAAGAAATTGACTTCTTTGGATCTCCAGGTAATTCCGTATTTGTCTATTCTTCAGCTTATGCTGTGCTTTTGACTTCATGAACTTCATGTTTATTTTCCCCTTGGAGACTTGAAACATTAGCTATGTGAACAAATGATTAATAGATTTTGTAGAGTATGCATGTGATGTTGTATGTGCAAGAAAACAATATATATCTGGAAAAGTGTGATTTGGTTTTTGTTCCTGGTGAAGCCATAAATGTTATTTTTTCCTTAAGTATAGAAGTTAAAAGTAAAGATTTATCTGCATGGCAGATTTGCAATCTGATCAGAAGATCATTTTGTCTAGTTAGTTCCATGCACAATTTTCCATTGGTCACAATCCATATAGTTCCTCTTTCGTAGACCCGATACATATTTATGGACAAAGCATGAAGACAAATCTTAAAATGCAGGCTTGCTTTATTGGAGATCCAGGACTTATTGCTATTGGGGAAGGATGCAAGCTGCTTAGGAAGTTGAACTTGCGATTTGTTGAAGGCACCACAGATGAAGGCTTGATTGGATTAGTAAAGAACTGTGGGCAATCACTGGTCTCACTTGCTGTTGCAACTTGTCAATGGTTGACTGATGCATCTTTACATGCTGTTGGATCCCATTGCCCAAACCTAGAAATTTTATCGGTGGAATCAGATCTTGTTCAAAGTGTGGGATTAATATCTATTGCTAAAGGATGCCGACAGCTAAAAACTCTGAAGCTACAATGTATTGGTGCTGGGGATGACGCCCTAGATGCTATTGGTTCATTTTGTCCGCTTTTAGAAATCTTGTCACTCAACAACTTTGAAGGATTTACAGACAGGTACTCAGTTTAGTTGCACTATCTAATCTAATGTTATGACCTGAAGTACCAGTTTTGTTTTATATATGCTTGTTTTTCCTATATCAATTCTGATCTGGACCTTTTGTTCTAGGCTAAAGAAATTGTGTTATTTTTTCCTTAAACTTTCCCATCTTGGTTTACCTTAAAAATAATAAAATATATTAATAGGTAAAAACGTTTCAAGGTTTTATTAATATATTAGCAGGGCTTATGAACCCCATGATTACATAAAACTGAAGGAGAAAAGACAGAATTTCAAGAAGAATGGAAATGAGAACAATGAGAACCATGATATGTAATATGTACTATGTGGAACTGATGTAACCAACTAGGATGTTAGTTATTATGATTTGGTTTTTCTCATTGAATCATGTTTTCTGCAACTGAAGGTGCTGATCATCCATTATTATCCTTGCTTGCACCTTGTGCTTCAGTTAATTTCTGAGTTTTCTAAATGATTAGCTGACCAACTTTTGCAATTTCAGGAGCCTTACTTCAATTGCGAAAGGGTGCAAGAATCTCACAGATCTTGTTCTCGTTGAGTGCCTTTTACTAACTGATAGAAGCCTTGAATTTGTAGCTTGTAACTGCAAAAAGTTAGCACGTTTGAAGATCAGTGGTTGTCAGAAAATGGAATCTGTTGCACTGGAGCACATTGGCCGATGGTGTCCGTAAGTTTCCTTGGTGATAACATGCTATATTGAAATTCCTTGCTTCAGTTAGCACTCCTAGACATTTATTCTCCTTTTGATTAAAAGTTCTTTAATGTCAACGTGAGCTATAGTTCATGTAAATTAAACATAATTTGGAGAGAAGGGACAGACTAAAGAATATGTTAGGATAATGAATTCCATTAATAAGCACGGTTTGTCTGTAACATATAGGCTATCATAATCTGACTGATGGTCAATGTAAATTGTTGCACTTCTATATTTTTTTTTTCCAGTTTAGGTGCATTTTTGAGCTATATTGGTAACTTCTGTTGCAACAACAGTATATGATTTGTTGTCCTATGCAAACAGGGGCCTTGTGGAGCTCTCTCTAATTTTCTGCCCCAGGATCCAAAACAGTGCATTTCTGGAGATTGGTAGAGGCTGCTCCCTTCTCAGGACTCTCTATTTGGTTGACTGTTCAAGAATAAGTGATAGTGCCTTGTCCCACATAGCTCAAGGCTGCAAGAACTTAACAGAACTTTCTATTCGGCGTGGTTATGAGGTACTTGCTTTCCAAGTTTTGCATTGGTTTACTGAAAGCTTAACATGCATAGAGATGGATAGCTGCATTTCCCCTGCAGTCTATATTTGGTTGTGTTCAGTTTGGAGCTTTAAATGATCTTTTTTTTCTGTTTGTATTCATAGTTTATGCATTTGGTATGCAGGTAGGAGACAAAGCATTGTTGTCTATTGCTGAGAATTGTAAATCACTAAGAGAGTTAACGCTCCAGTTTTGTGAGAGGTAAATATAATGTATGATGTGATGTGTCTTATTTAACTTGGTATTCCAATCCATATTGCCCTCTTTATTTTGAATTGTGAATCAAGTTCTTTTTTTCAGGGTATCTGATGCAGGGCTGTCTGCAATTGCGGAAAACTGCCCTCTGCATAAGTTAAACTTGTGTGGGTGCCAACTAATCACTGATAGCGGGTTGACTGCAGTTGCCAGAGGATGCCCTGATCTAGTCTTCCTAGATATAAGTGTTCTTCGGGTATGTATTTTCTCTATGATGCTGCATTGCTTATTTGAAAACTGTCCGAAATTTGAGTAAACAGAAAAAATCCTCACTGCTTCACTAAATACTAGTGGGGCATGCTAGTTCCTTCGTCTGATGACTTTCTCATCTTGCTTCCACATACAGATCATTAGTGACATAGCGCTTGCTGAGATAGGCGATGGTTGTCATAAGCTGAAAGAAATCGCACTCTCCCACTGCCCAGAAGTCACCAACGTCGGTCTGGACCACCTTGCCAGAGGGTGCCTACAGCTGGAGTCCTGCCAGATGGTCTATTGCCGGCGAATCACCAGCTCTGGGGTAGCAACCATCGTCTCGGGCTGCACCAGGCTGAAGAAGCTCCTCGTGGAGGAGTGGAAGGTGAGCGAGAGGACCCGACGGAGAGCGGGACCTGTCTTATCGTTCCTCTGCACTGGGCTTTAGGTTCAGAAGAATTGAAATAAATCTGTGCAGTATCAACTCCTTCGTTACCCAGAAAGCTTCTGGTGTGGTTTCTTTTTTCCCCTTCCTTTTTCTTTGGATAAACAAACAAAAGCTTCTGTTGTGTTGTTGCTGTGTTGTAGTATACCACCATAGCATCATTACCTCAAAAGTGTTGTATGAACTATTTATTTACAGAACAAAGTGTTGCACGTACAGAACAAAATGCTGTACCAACTGTTGCATCAAAAGTGATGACCAAATTAATAAAGATCATTTGAATAAAGTGGCAAGAGTTTCATCAAAAGCCTGCTCGGATCTTATCCAAAACTACAAGCAATTTTTTTTACCAGACAGGAGGATGCTTGCCTTATTCCAGTGGCCAAGGAAATACCTTGCTGCTTGTGTGTGTTAACCTGTTTCTGGTTACTCTTGGAATCGCTTTGGCCTGCAATATTCCGTACGGGTTGCCGCCGTCTATGGAGAGCATCTGGAATCGCTTGCTGTCTTTCACTACCCAAGTACGTTTTCACCATCAAGCTTCAAGGAACGCATGGATTCTTATTCTTTGCTGCTGTCGCCCCTACGCATTGATTAGAATATTTTGTAAGGTGTCATAAAGTATAGGTAGAGGGGTGTAGTCTTGGTTAGACCGATAGTTTTTAAGTTCTGCATTTGTTTCGGTTAGCCGGTACGATTAATTTTAGAAAGGACTATTCACCCCCTCTACTCCGCCATCTCGACCCTTCAACGGGTTAGACCGGTCCGAACAGCGTCTAACCGGCTTTGAGGTCGATGATTACGGCACCGACATATCCCTAAGGGCAAGTACATTGGTCTTGTCTCATAGGTGGTCTCATATAGTGCCACGTAATTTTAAGACGATTTAGTAGACGACATGTAGCAACTCATGATTCCTTAATTTATGGATAGAATAAAAATAAATTGTGAGTTGCATGACAACAACAACTCATACAATGGTAGAATAGTTGTCTCATTGTCCTAAATTTTAGCTCATGAGGTGGTTGTTTTGCGAAACAACGACCTCTTTCTCTTTCGCTTCTATCTTTCCTCCACATCAGCAAAAATCCTACGTGACACTGCATGAGACGATGTACGAGACAGTTGACGTGTAGCAATGTACTTGCCCTTGTCCCAACACACGGCCATGCCGATGCATCTATAAAGTGTACGTACGTCGTCCATCTTGGCATCAAGAATGATCAGCAGGTACAAGCTAGCGCGCGGTGATATGATGGCGGAGAAAGGTGACGTGGCGGAGCCGGCGACGAGGGCGGCCGGCGGCATGTGCGACCGGTTCCTGACGTTCCTGGCCAAGAACCTGTCGGTGAGGAGGATGAAGATGAGCATCGCCGAGGGCCCAAGGAACAACAGCGGCGGCGTTGCCGGCGGCCACCCTCCGCCGACGACGACGGAGGGAGGAGACGGCGGCGGAGGCGTGGTGGAAGAAGACGAGTTCGCAGTACCCATCGAGAGGGCCGAGTTCGACTTCCAGTTGAGCGGCGGCCATGGCGGCGATGGAGAAGGCGGCGGGCACAGCAGCGTCGGCGTCGCGACGACGACCATCCTGGAAGAGAGCGCGGCGGCGGCGGCGACGACGACGAGGGATGTCGTTCCTGATGACGAGCAGAAGAAGGACGGAGCTGCCGCCGACGTCCCGGCGCCGGCAGCGCCAGCGGTGTCGGCGGTGGAGGAGACGAAGGTGAGGAGGACGGTGACGATCAAGGACGACCGTCCTGCTCCTGCACAGGAGGCCGCCGGCGGCGGCGGCGGCGCGTCGGCGACGGTGGAGAGGAAGAAGTCGCTGTTCCGGAAGCGGCAGGCGTCGTCGTCGGTCGGGGGAGGGGAGGAGCAGCAGGGCGGCGCCCGCGTGCCGAGGCGGAGCGGGCTCCGGCCGCGGATGCCGCAGGTGCCGAGGGTGCCGTCCAACATCAACGAGCGGTCCTCCACCTTCATCGAGGAGCGCAAGAAGAGCTTCGGCAGCGGCGGCAAGGCGGCGCCGGAGAAGTGAACGGACGACACCCGGCCGGCCGCCTTGGGAGGACAGTGATCGCACGGTGGGATCGGATCACAGTGGCTCTCTACTAGCTCGCTACTCTCAGCGAGATCGAGTGTGTGTTTGGGTTTGATGTATTGTGATTGATGACTGATTGCTCGTTAATTGTGTCCATCCAAGGATGGTCTCGATCTTAACCAAGCTTGATTTGACTGTTTGAGGCGGCCAGGGCTTCACGGGGCATATGGTCGGTCATCCGCGGGTGGGCGCCGCGCCGCCGCAGGGGGACATCCCCATTTGTAGTTAAACTTGAATATAAGAAATTTCAGCAAACAGAATTGGAAATCTATATCTATACCTAATATATATATATATATATATATATCTATACCTTTTTTTTAATAATAAAGAGACAAAATTTCCGCCTCTTTTTTGGTACCATTTTTTTGGTATGGCCTCCTATAACTAACTCCGTGAATGTAAAGATAACTAGAAGTCCTAATCTGTTTACAACATTGTTGTTCTATATATATACCTATACCTAAGAGGCAAAATTTCAGCCTCTTTTTTGGTCTAGAATTATTTTGGTCTGGCATACGTTTATACGCCTTTTCGTCGGAACTACTAATCCTACCCGTTTTCAAATGTTCTGTCCGTAATCCATACCCGCACCTCTGCAGAACGCGTGTATAACAGCTAACTGGGCCTATACGCATACGACTCATAGTGACTAGCGGACCTAGGCTGCTGGCCGATGATGGACCTGAATAGGAAAAGGCCCAGCCGGCACAAGGTGATTTTTATTGTATTTTGTTTCTTTATGTTCTTCCAATTTTTCTGTTTACATTTCTTTTTAAAAAAAGTTCCGCTCAGTTGTTTTGTGTTTCTGTTTTTTCCACTTGTTTGAGTTTTCTTTTTTTTTTGGTTTCCTCTCGTTTGGGTTTCTGATATTGAGTTCCGCTCAGTTTCACTTCCAAATTCATTTTTGATTGACTCAGTTTTTCTATTTTTATTTATTCTGCTCAGTTTATCGCTCTGATTTTTTGTCACACACTTATCTACTTCTAATTATATATCTATACCAAATAATAAAGAGGTATAATTTCAGCTTATTTTCTTGGTCATGACAAAATTTTTGTAAAGTTTTGCCAAGCGCCCCTCTTCTGCTCTTTCGTGTCCGTACCCTAAAACAAAGCCAAAACACAACTAAAACATCATGGATTTATTTTTAATACGGTTGTGTCCGCTGCCCAGACTCTATTGATTGTAGAGTTCGCATCTAAAACTATGCATACCGACAAAAAACATATCTAAAACATCTTGGATTCGTAAATTTACAAAAACATGAATAAGAAATCAAATCTAAAACCCCTTGGATTCATAAATTTACGAAAACATGAACAAGAAACCCGAGATAAATCGAGACAACAATAGGTGATCCTACCAACTTAGCTTTGCCTCTCTCACTGCTGAGATTCATCAGTCCGGGCCAGTTTGCCGCCGACATGAGCACAAGCGTGCGGGGAAGATGACCATTGTCGTCGGACGAAGAGAAAGAGCCACTGGACACGGACACCACGCCGAGCCGGAGCACGTGGACGCGGTCTTTTGGACATGACTGCTAAGGACGTCAGGCCATGGGGCCACGCGGGCGTCGGGTACCAGCAACACGTGGACCTTCAACATTCAATGACCTGAGCGGAGGAAGTCGAAGACGGTGGAGGGCGCGGTTGCTCTATGCGGAGGCGAGGTGCAAGTCAATGTCTTATGGCAAAAGAACGAGGTAATGGGAGAGAGAGAAAATGGAAATGGTAAAATAATTAAGTCATCATCGGAAGCCCCAAAAAAGTAAAGATATGAAGGAGGTGGGTACGATGAAGGTCATAATGAAGAGAGATAATAGGGAACCAGTAATAATTATAAGAAAAAATTGAGATGAAAATTTAATCTATTTCATCATCTAGAACTAGAAGAAATATGGTCTATCACTGACACGATATTATATTATCATTTCTGGTCTCTGCCCAATCCGACTATCTCACGGTAGGAAACATGGATGACCCACTTGTGGCCTTTAGCGATTGATGGTACTATTGGACCGATGATTTTTATATCTAAAAAAAATATTATTTCTGTTGATTTATGTGAGAGAAAAATATTGTTTCACAGTAAAAAAAATTGATTTTGACCGGTAAGCTCAAACGAATATTTATTTATTGTGTTAGGCTTTATGTTTACTATATTAGGCTTTATGTTTACTATATCATTAAAATTGTAAAAAACAAATAATATATTTGCACAAGTTAAGGGCATGGCCATATTTTCTTCCGTTGCAACGCACGGGCATATGTCCTAGTATATATATATTATATATATATAATAATAATAATAATAATAATAATAATAATTATATATATAATAATAATAATAAAGAGGCAAAATTTCTGCCACTAAATTTTTTCGTCCAACCTCTAATCTGACTCAGCGTCGGCCATCAGCTACGGAATAAAGTCCGGTTGGTTTAATCACCGAAGGACCTTCCCGTTTCCTGGAAAAAATTTCAGGTTTTTTTCATTTCCGTTTTTTTTTTGTTTCCACTTTCCCGCGTGCGGTCTGTAGGTGATTGTTTCTTTCCCTTTTAAATCCCCTATATATATTTTTCCTTATACAAATAAAAATAATAAATAACAAATATCGTACTATATACTATAGATCTCCAGAAATAACCACGGTACACTCAAAAACAGGAAACAACCGAAGTGATTTTCCCTGATTTTCCTTGCCGTGATTCTTTCCTTATCCTCCCTATGTTCCTTTGATTTCCCTTCTTACCAACATGCTGACTGCAATTCTCTCCTTATTTCCTCCGTGTGTGATTCCCTTCATCATCACCAGACATGTTCATCTCTTGCCCGACCTGCTTGTCGACGTCCTCAAACGGAGGATCTGCCTCTGCCAGGGCCTTCCTCAACGACATTCACTTGGCAAGGAAGTGATCGCAGTTTGACACGCCCGCCTATCACTGCAATACTAGGCGCAATCTGACCGCGCCAAGAGTTCTTCACAATCCCGTCCACCACATCATCCCCCAGGTATGTCTTTCAGTCTCACCACATCGCGGGTACGGGCACGGGGACGGGCGCGACCGGACCGTCGAGGCGTCGTCGCCATCGTCCACGACGGAGGCCGACGACGCGCAGTCGCTTGTGGCAGTCGGCATCAGCCTGACGCGGGGCACACGACTTCGCAGTGGCACGTCTGCGACGCACCGCCGCTGGTGCTGCCTTGGGCACCCCGGCGCGGGGCCCGCTGGAGGACTCGACGGTGGAGCTGGAGCTGCACTTGGGCGCGGGGTGCCGGCGGCGGGAGGGAAGGAGGCGGTGAGCGGGGGCAGGTGGGCGGGGAAGTTGGTCCTGGCGAGCGGGCACGAGACGCGGGCACGAGGCTCGACTCAAGTCCACACGGCGCCGACGAAGGAGTGCGGGCGAGCGTGAGGGTCTCGGACTCCGGCTACGAACGAGGAGAGGGCGCTGCGCTGGTGCGTTCTGGGCGTCGGGAGGAGCCGGGGTTGGGGGTAGAAGAAGGCTTGGTGGTGGGGAAAGGGGGACGACGCGGCTGGGGGTAGCTTTGGGCAGCCGCTTCCCACCTTCCCCACTGCTGGCCTCGTTCGCTGCCTTTTTCTTTTCCGAATTCGATTTGCCGTCCCGTCCCGTCGACGAGACGAGTTCACTTTCGTTTCTCGGCCCGTCCGTCCCCGGTCATACCCCGCCCCCGCCCGCGGCCACGTTTCATTGCGGGGCAGCAATAACACGTTCCGTTTTTTTTTGTATTTTTTGCCACGGTCCCTCTCGGCCTTAGCTGCCACCATCTACTTGCGATGCGGGGAGGTTGCTGTGTGTGCTGGCCACTACGTGGAACGGACTCCGGCCGCACTAAAAAGCTTAGGCTCGCATTTACCTCTCGCGCTGCTGCTGTACCCGCCTAAAGGCATGGGCTGACGCAGGCAGGATTCGAAACCTATCTTTTCCGTCCTCCTCCTGCGGGGCACTTTTTTTTTTTGCTACGAAGATCTCACGCACAAATGAGACTTGAATTGGCAGAGACCAGAGTCCAGGCAAAAATAGGTAGGTTTTTATGTAGGGAGAGATTAACAGTGGGAATATTACACCGACACTTCAAAGGAAGGACAAGAGAGGTGCAAGACGAAACAAGATATAGAACAATATGACCTCATTTGGTACAACGGCTTTAAGAGCAGCTTTCTTAGTGAAGATAAGTTGTGTTGAAAAAAAACATTTAGTAAAATCGTTTCACCAATAATTCTATGCATGTTTAAGAGAGACAAATGAGTGAGAGAATGAGCTATGAAACCTCCCCGGGCGGTGTGGCTCATACGGGCGAGTGGCGACGGCCACGGGCAGCAGCGCCGGCGTCGCTTGGTAGCGCGCGCTAGGAAAGATCCCAGCGCCCACCTCCACCCATCTGCCACCTCCCGCGACCGCCGGAGACCTCGCCGGCGGCCGCCCCGCCGGCCAACCACCCTCGCCGCCGAGCTCGCCCCCGCCGCCTACCCCGCCGAACCGCCGTCTAGCCCCGCCCATTGATGTAAAAGCAAATAAACTATTGTATTGTCTTATTTTTTGCAAAAAATATTTTGACAATGGATGATCTTTATCATTAACTAATTTGGATAGAATTTCTGGTGGTTTCCTAAATTGAGGAATTTTAATTTCTCCATATTTGCAACAATTTGAGTACATTACTTGTTTTAACTTCATCGAATCAGTAATATTTCTTTCGTTGAACCAAAATGTAGCATTACAATATGGGCAAATGTATTCTGGTACACCTAAGTATGATCTCTCAGTATATGTCTCCTTTAGATGCTGAATATAATCTGATGTAAATGAAACCATACCTCGATATGAAGATAGGTACGAATGCTTAAGATCTATTTGTAGGCAATGTCGTTTTATATCTTCATTACTATCCGAGTCATGCTTTTTTTGTCTTTTTCTATTATGCTGTTCTATTTTCTCTGATCTTATTTTTCTCCTTTTCTTTGTGTCTGCTTGGATATTTTCTATCTGTAATTTCAGATCTTTTTTCTTTTTATAGACCATAGCTATATGCCCGTTGAACATAGAGCAATAAACAACAAAATTAGTAGTGTATTGTGAAATAAAACAATTACATGGAAAAAATAAAAAAAATAGCCACCTTGATAATATAAAAAAACTCTCCTCAAATATCAATTCTATCACCAATGATAATCTGTTGAGGCCTAACTTGATGACTTTATATGGTATCTTCATTTACTATGGGCAGGAAACCATGGAAGAACATGTCTCCACCGGACAAAGTAATGATAGGATTGAGCCATTTGGAGAGGAGACAAACGATGATATCAAATTATTGTTAGAACTACAATCTTCCGTAAATGTTACCGCCAAGGACGACACTAACAATATGTCAAAGGTTGATGTTCACAAGGTGGCTCAGTGGGATTCTTCTGATGTGGTTCCATCAAAACAAAAAGAATTGTTGTCTGATAAATTGATGGAAGGTTTGATGCATAACAAACCCAAAAAATCATCGTCAGCTCGCATCGCGCCAGAAGGTAGTACGTTGTTCATCTATTATGCTACTTATTTATTTGTTATATATATTATATATATTATATATTTGTAATAATAATCAATACATGCGATAATTTTAGTTGACCGCATAATATTTATCCTATGAGTATGTTGTGTTTTCCAGATTATGTTTGTACCGAAAGTGATAGAGCCATAATTGAAACTGCTAAAAAAATTCCACCTTTACCGGGCAAGGAGGAGCTTGTGCTCATCGATGATGTTCCAGTGTCGAGAAATCACATAGAGTGTCTTTTTCAGCCAAAAGAATTCTTAGGTGATGAGGTAATAAACACAAGTAATAATATTGAATCAAACATAGGTAACTTCTATGTCTTTTCTTTTTAATGGCTCATTATATGTAGGTCATAGATGCTTATGTTAATGTGATCAAGGCCCAGAAGGATTTGGAACAAAGATCGGGAGGTAAAGTCTACCTTAAAAATTGTTGCATAACTGCATTAATGAAGTGGGATGGGGAAAAGAGCCAGCACATTGGAGTCAATTACCCTATCCACGACACTTCCCATCGTCCTGCTTTAACAAAAAGGGTGCTAGCTTACTTAGACCATGACATGGTAGGAATTTTTAAAACAATATATTGTTCTTTGGTTATTAGATTTCTGTGTCGGACAAATTGTTTATTATTCAATTTGATAGGTGTTCCTCCCAATAAATGTGCACGCTTCACACTGGTATCTTGGTGTTATAAATGCTAAAAAACGTGAGGTTCAAGTGCTAGACTCTTTGGACATGATGTTCGGACGTGATGACCTGAATAAAGTCGTGGGTATTTTTTAACATTAGTAATTATATATATTTTATATTTTATAAAGCCTAATTGATTCATTCTTCTATGAATAAATAGCGAGTTGGAATGAGAAAGCAGATAGAATTCATATTATAGCAGGAGAAGAATATAGTCCTCAAAGAGCACAGGTGGCCAGATATTGAAGTTGATAAATGGCCAATAGAAGAGATTTTTCATGGTAAAAATTTACAAAATGATGGGTACGTTGAAAGTAACGACATCGTATAATATTTCAATTATGTGTGCCTTTGACCCCTTTGATTTAATGTGTCTGAACCTCTATTAATGTTGTATGTAGTTATTCATGTGGTTTATTCTTAATAAACTTTATGGAGTATTGGACCGGGAATGAATTATCAGACGAGTTCAACCAGGTAATTCACTATGGGTGTTACCACAAGTCATGAGTATTTACTACCTATAGGGTGATAAATAAATAGAGGATGATGCCTATACTGTTTTGCAGGATGATATGAAAGAATTTAGACTGAAGCTTGCGGCGATCTTGCTATCGTCAGAGTTAAATAAACGAAAGGGGTCTCTGTATCTCGATAGCGATGACAATATTAGAACACCAACTGACTGTGTCATAATAGAGGATCCAACCAAGGTTGAAGCGTTCACAAAAAAGAGGAAACATTCTGAGGAGGATGAATGCTTAGTGGTTCAAAATGACATACCTGAACACATACAAACTCAGAAACAAACCTCACATGTCCATGCCAATCAAGAGTCTGATGAGTTTTGGGCATTTGAGGTCATGAAAGATATGCCAATGAACAGGGAAGAGATGACTGAGTTACTATGTGATTATGTCATGGCAATTCAGAATGAAGCGATATTGAAGAAGGCTACATGCTTATTTTAATTAATTTACTAAAAGTAGTATGCTCTCTTATAATTAGATAATCATCTATGTGTTCAATGCTTTGCAGGAGACCTTGGGTTAAAGGCTTTCACCCCTCGATGATTGCCCTAAGTGTCAAGGACCTACAAGAGTTGTTAATGGACAATCGAGGTAACTCTGAGAACTGTTTTAGTTTAAGTGTTCGCTTTCAGGCAGCTCGAGAGTTCAGAACACTGACACGATATAATAGTATTATGAAGCTTCATATGGACCTATGCTTTTGTGTAAGCATATTTTTCTAATAATTATTATGCTATATTATATTGTCTTATTTGTTGGTCTTTTAATTATATAAAATATAAAAAGTTATATTAATCCCCACTCTAAAAAATATTCTCCTCCAGAAAATGTGTGCTTTAACAAAAAGCCCAGAATACCATAAAAGACAAAGTGCGAAAGAACTAGCGGTTGCGATCGGTATACGTGGGGATATGAAATACGACATACCACAATGCAGATACGTAAGTCGCTTCATTCTGCTTTTAATAATTGTTTCCTATATATTATTCTAATTACAACCATGTTGGCAGTTTCTTTTACCATGGCTGCACGTTCAAAAATATATGCTTTATATTGTCGACCAGCAGAAGGAGACAGTTACCATGATTGATCCTAGACCTATTGAAGAGTGGTGCAAAGACATACCACAGCTGATGTATGCCAGACAAACTCTTGGATTTAATATGCAATATACTGCTGCAATGAATAAACATATTCCCGGATGGAATGAGGATATCTTCAAATGGAAATTCATTCGTGAAACAGACATTGCACATGATATAGATGGGTAACTAACTCAAGTTATCAAAGCTTGCATTCATAATATCTATGATTTAACTATTTGTATATATATACTGCTGATGGTGATTCTGGCTACAGGTGCTCAAGTGGATACCTTATTCTACAATATATGAATGCGTGGAATAGACCTAAAATCACACATATTTATACGGTACCTAAAACATACTTTGTTTTATGGTTTTATGAGAGATTTTCATTTCACGTAGTATTAATTATTTGGTAGAGAAATATTTACGTATATACATAACCTGTGTACAGGATCGTATGGTGATGCGGCGGAACTTATTCATCGATTTATTGGCACACGAAAGAAATGGATATCGAAGATATCTTCCTGTCGATATAAAACATTATCTTAGCCGTATCACGGAAAGACCTATACAATAATGTTTGTGAGTCTGCGATGTTACGAAACATTATCTTGGCCGCATCACTAGATTAAATGTTTTTTTAAATATAGTATTTAATTTTATAATATTGTTATTATCGTGCGATCCGTTTATTTTTAGCATAATTTTTATGTTGTCCCGTAACAACGCACGGACATGTTACCTAGTATATAATAATAAAGAGGCAAAATTTCCGCCTCTTTTTTGGTACTATTTTTTTTGGTATGGCCTCCTATAACTAACTCTGTGAATGTAAAGATAACTAGAAGTTCTAATCTGTTTACAACATTGTTTCGTCTGGTCTATTTAATCTTAAGCCCAACGACCAGCCCACTCGTCCGCGGCCGCTGCCCTCTGTTGCTGCCAGCCCGTACCTACCTAATAATAATACCTACCTAAAATTTCTCCCCTCGCCTTTCGTCTGGTGTCCCAACCTGTATTGACTCGGGAGTCGGTCCATATACAACTCAACGTCGGTCTAATTCCTGCCCGCATCGGTCTCCTACATTGTTGGCCCAACTCCTGTCCGCATATCCCAAATCTATACATAAAAGATTTTCCAAATCAGCAAGCAAGGTGTCGGGAACCAACACGATTTAGATTAGATCGAGACAAAAAAGAGTACAATCCCAAATCAAGGCCATCATATATACTCGAGGCCATGAACCATGTAGCCAAAGAAATTGAGCATAAACGACTAGGGCCTCACCCAATGTTGCCTGCCACAATCATCAAGGGAGGGCACGAGTCTGTGACGTTGCCGGTCACCTCACGGCCCGGTTGCAACCTCCCAAGCTCGCAGCTTACCAGATCTTTACGGTTTCCTTGCCGGGGAGACTGTCGCCGCATGGTCCAGTGAGATCGGCCCAAGCACCGCTCACGCGAGCTCTGCCACCGCGGCTCGAGCGCAACCCGCATGAGATCCGCCGCCGCCATGGGGGTCTCGGACCCCTCGCGAGTCGTCGGGAACGCGCCTTGGCCAGCCGTCGTCGGGAACGTGGCCCATGCGCGAGCTCCGCCACCACTACGTGAGCGCGGCCTGAGCACACGAGATCCGTCGCCCCCATCAGTGTCTCAGACCCCTCACGAGCCGCCGGGAACGCGCCTTGGCCAACCGTCACCGGGAACGTAGCCCGCGCACGAGCTCCACCACCACCGCCTTAGTGCGGCCTATCTGCCGCAACCGCCGGCTGGATCCTGGGCTCTCGCGAGCCTCCGGGAACGCGTTGCCACTCAGCCCGGGAACGCGTGGTGACCCGGCCTTGACGATGCGGTCGTATGGCCTCCCTGGAGCACGCATCAGGGGCGCGTCGGAGGCGAGCACGCGGGCCGCACGACGACCATAGAGGTTTTGTGCATGTTCCATCCGCCAATGCACCGACGGAAACAACGGAACAACATTGGAGCGGATCTGATGCGGTGCCTGTTGGTGGAAGCAAAGATGTGGACTAAGGTTTGAACTTGGATGGATCGGAAGGAGAAATAGAGAGGGTGGAGAAGATGCTTGGTCATGCAACTGGCTGCTGCTCGACTGTGCCCCACCCTATGGCCGCTGCTCACCGGCGTGCCTGGCCACAGTGGGCCGACGGCAATAGAACGGCAAGTTGGCGACTACATCAGCAGCGATCTGGGCAGATGCAGATGTGGACATAGCTTCCTATGCAGCTGTGGACATGAGCACGACCGGGGAGTCTGGGACGTCTAGCTGTGTGACGGCGGAGGAGTGGGAATGGGATAGGTTCAAGCTAGAGGAGTCTGGACTTTAGGAATATATACTAGGGTTTTTTTTTTGTTCGGTTGGGCTATTTTTATGGGCCGAATGATACAATGGTTGTGTGCTACAGTATCTGGTATGGCTATTATTATTTATAAATGTATATATATTTATGAAATATGTTATATTTCAGACGTCAGAAATATAGTATTTGTTCAGGGACAACTAACGACCTTCAAATCTTCATCCATTGATCTAAATCTATTAGCACAAATCATAATAAATAAATAATAAGTTCTTTCTATGGAAGGACAAAGACAAAAAAGTTCAGACGCCTAAAATATAAGAAAAGTGTATATTTATTTATTTGTGCTAGATAGACTATTCAAATTTACTTCTCCCTACTTCCATAATCCAACAATTATTTATTTCAATCAAATGTGACAATTTATATAATTATTATAAGTTGTACCTATTAATTTTAAAGACTACAATAATTTATTTATTTAATCAAGCCAACATCACTAGCTATGTAGGCACAGGTTGGCCATGGCCAAAATGTCGGTATATAGAATTATACACACAATTAGCACGTGTCCAACTAAAAATGGAACAAAATTATAATTGAAATACATGATGCCACCGTAAAATCTCTGAGGTATAAATTGTTTTTAGCCATATAAAACGTACATCCCGTTACAACGCACGAGCATATTTTACTTTACTATTTTAAATACAAACTCCCACATATATTTTTTTGTTTTGTTTTGTTTTCCATTTTTTCTATACGAATCCAAGACAAAATCTAGATCTCATATTTATAACTTTTCAAAAATATTATAACGATGTTCATCTCAATTATGATTCATTTTTTCTATTAAATAAAAGAAATAGTATACAAAATGGTATACATAATCATTCAATAATGTTTTCCGTTGCAACGCACGAGCATTTTTACTAGTTTTAATAAAAGAACAAAAAGTAAAAGGAATTGAGTGACACCTGTGGGTGGTCACTCAAGGCCCAAGAGGCCGACCAGCCAGCCCATAGGCTTCCCTTATCCAGTTATCCCCCTCCCCCATCCTGGTGTGAGGAGTTTTGTGAGGTTCATGTGATGGGCCGATCTCTCAGTACAAATGTTTCGTTGACAAAAAAAAAAGAAAAAGAAGACAAACTCTAACGCAGGATGGCGCTGACTGCTGAGCGTGTGACCTCAGCCCATCTGAGCCAATGAACTACCGCTGGCGAACGAGTAGCTCGCCGGTGTTAGGGAGATTTATTTTCGGCGGGCTTAGAAGATCAGATGAACCGAACGTAAACATGAGATCATCAGATGAGAAGTAGAGCGAAAGTAAGCATGCCCATACCATAGACTCTGTTTGATGAACCGATTAATAATACACTAATAATTAATATTGTCCCAACAGATTACAGACCCAACTCTTTCAAAAGTAAAGTTTTCAATCTCGATCTAGCATTGAAGTGCATAGATCAATCCTAAAGGTTGCCACATCAAAGGTGCATTGGTTTACAATACAACGCACATCCTCTGCAACATGAATTTCAGATTTCAAATGCTAACGATAATTTGTCCCAGTATTTTTAGAACATATATATAGGATCACGATGGCATGAGAGAGTCCTCAGAATGCTAAGAATGTTTCTAGGATTCATGATTCATTTTCCATAGAAACCAAATGTACAAGGATTCATGATTCATTTTCCAAAGAAACCAAATGTACCAAGCCAACATACTCTGATATTGCTTGTCCTCTTGTCACAGTGGTCATGACAAAATGCTCCGGATACTTCTTGAGTAGCGTCCACAAGCTGCACCATGGCCTCCTATCCGCTTCAGTTGAAGAGCCTGGCATGCCCTTTTGTGGTAAGTACCTGTTGATCCTGCCATGGGGCCAATTCCTACCAAAGCGTTCGAAAAGCTGCAGGTAATCAAGGGTCAGCCTTCTTTTAAAAAAACTTTACAATGCATTCACATGCCATAGCATGTTACAAACAAGAGTGGTACATTATAAAAGAATCATATAATCATATTACTGTTGCCGTGATGAAAGTTTCAAAAGTGGATGGCAGGATAATATATATAGAATACCACATTCAACAATACTGAGATCATTAAAATATATCCAAAACTTCAAATTGTTAATGTAAATAGAGAGAGCCATTCTACTATATCACCTCAATGAAGAATATAGATGTACATTTTGTATAATTTTGAACATACAAGTTTGCAACACTGCAACCATCACTATAGTTACCACTGTATTTGCAGAAAATAAATATTGTCCGAAAACATTACCGCTATGGAAGCCACTTCAACAACTAATTGAGACAAAAGGAGAAATGGTACAATATTATGCAACATCTAACATATTAATTTGCAAGACAAAGAATTCTTGAATTTAGTTTACCATTGATCGAGTAATGATTGATAATTGAACAGTCCATAATCATGTCAAATTAGAGATGACAACATATTTCATGTTGTTGGATGGTCAACAATCCAGAATTTCTATGAAAACGATATTTTCTTCAATGACAAACCTCTGAATGGAGTTTTTCCATAGGCACCCATTCTCTAGGACCAGATAGGTCAGATATCAGGGCTACAAGACACGTCGCTACATCCTTCTCTTCTTCTAGTAGGAGCTGTTGATTGTCTATGTCCTTCTCTGCACTTTGTATATCTAGGTTGCTGACTGCACAAATAAAACTATTTAGGGATACATAGATAAAAATTTTGTATGAGAGCAGTCAGTAGGATAATGCTCCTTTGGGTGAGCTAGTACTTCCATCTTCAAGAAGGATTTTTTTAGTTATTAATTGAGAAAAGAAGTCCTATTTTCCTTTTTACAGTTTTGCATGGCTAGATGCACTTTATAATTTCTTTCTTGTTTCATTTTTCTTATATCTTGCCACTTTTGGTTTTGATGTTTTCTCTCAGTAGGGGCCTAGGGAGCAGTCCTTCCTGTCCCCTCCAAAAAAGGCATAGGAAAAGCCAAACACGTTACACTTGGTTCAAAACTAATTGAAACATATTGATATTTTATGGCCAAAAAAGGGAAACCTTCCCATTATCAATTCATTCATAGTAACTGAACAATTTTTGACATCTATAGTTAAAAATAACACAACCTTGCAGTACTGAGAAATGTATGCAAAAGATCACAAAAAGAGGCCGAAATGCCTGCCAACAATCAATACAATAGTCAAGGTATAATAGAATTATTTGGCAAATAAACCATGCATGTGGACAAAATCATTTTGTGATTCCATACTTTCTGTTAGTATTGCTCGAATGTAGGGGAAAAGGGAGCAAAATGCATCTAACATAAAACTGTAGCAGAGATAACATACCACATTCATCAAGTGTTCCAACTGGGTCAGGATTACTGATGCCATAGCAGTTAGATATATCCAATTCTCCGGAAAAACTCCTGTTTTGTTTCACCAACTTTCTTGCTTGCCTGTCATTGGTTCTTTTGACCCCACTCTCACCATTGCCATGACCACAATCATTAGTACTTGGATGCCCGGGGTAATCAGTAGGGTTCAAAAGGGATAAAGATGGTGGAGGCAATGAAGTAGTATTTCGAGCAGCAAGAGTGGCAAAGATGGAGCGAGATGGTAGGAGAAAGTAGAATTTTATGCCAGCAATCTCAATGAGGTCCTGAGAATTCAATTTAATAGGGACAGTACCTGGGAGATAAGAGACCCCCCGAATGGTGCACCCATTTCTTCCAAGGACTTGAAGGGAAAAATGGTGGAGTTGAAAGTCATAGAATATACATGCATGGCGACGAGAAACACGTTGACTTCCACGTTCATATTTGGAGAGATCAAAGTCTACAGTATACATTTCATTGTTGCGTCCCAAGATAACTGAATACGTTTGTATAAAGTACACAAAATTTTCACCCTGAAGCTTGGCAAAACCAGGCACCTTTTGACCCTGCCCAATAGATGCTTTTGCAGAATTTGGGGCTGCCAGCTCTGGTGTTCCTAGTAGTCAAAAGAAAATGAGATGTGTTTACTTTTAGTTTCTTCTATAGAGTAAATAGGTTATTTGTTAAAAACCAGTATAGATGGATTATATTAGTTGAATTGCAATATATGTTATATGCAATCTCATGGTAGACAGCTGAGATCATGACATAGAAGAACAAAATATTTTTAAAACATACTGATGATTTGAGAAAAGGGTCCAAACGGACAAATATATGCTATTAGAGAATAAACTAGAGCTAGCTACGTAAGTAGACTGTTTGCTTCCTTCAAATTATTCCACATAAGACAAGTGTAGACTTCAAATGAAACAATTTTTCACTGTTCCTTTTAATATATTTCAGTAATGTTGTTGATTACACGAAGATACAATTTATTAAGGGGAACGAAAGTTCCATTTTTGTTCCAATATCTATCAGTGCTATTGATAAAAATATATAATATTATGTGTACAATTGCACAATAATGTTTCTTACATCCAGACAGATATCGTGATGCTTGTATTTTCAAGTGTCTGGCCGTACTTTAGCTCATTGTGTTTTAAAAGGTAACAAGTAACAACACTATTTCTAGGGGTGAATCTAGGGTATTTTCTCCTATCATAATGTGTGCATCAACCTCTAACGCGACCAAATGAGGAATGCCTTTCAAAAATGGCATGTTCGTAAACTTATATGTTAATAGCAACTCTCTATCAAGATTAAAAAACAAAACTATGGGAAGGGGATAAAGTAGTAATGTAAAAATAGATGAAGGATGAATTAGCCTTTGATTTTGATTATTGATAGTGATGTTTACACAATAGCCTTGCTGGTTGTGAAGCAGGGAATTAATATATACTGTACATATCCTTTTGAACAAAATGATGGGCTATCAGACCATATATGAACTTATTTTCAGAAGATGCCCATGCATCCACAGAAAATAATAATTTATGATAAAATTTTCTATACCTATATGATGAATTTGGGTCAAAACAGTGCAAAACATAGCATAGAGCAAAATTGGCATGTGCCAAATATTTGTCAACATCCAGGCTGACTTTGAAGTACTAAAAGAGGTATGTATATTCTATACAGATTGGACATTATGGTTATAATTTTTGAATTAAACCAATTTGATACCTATTTGAATTAAGAAGAAATGGAAATAAACCTACATTTCCAATAAAACTATGAAACTCGACCAACCATATAAGGTTATGTCATCCACAAGGTGCTAAACCAGTGAATAAATAAACTTTTCACACAAATATTTAATGTGTTAATCCATAAGTTCTCTAATCGCAACTTACATACCCTTAGAAACATGATATCTTCTATTCTTTACCGATCACAAGGTATCTAATCCTCTAATACATAAAACCCTTTGAATGTGTATAGATTCAATATAATCCCATTTCAATCTTAGACTAATCCATTTCTTGGGACTAGTTGGGATTTGGGGTATAAAATCCCACATAAACATATGTTATTTTGTTTACTAATCACAGCGTGTCTAGTGCTCTAATACATAAAACCCTTAGCATGTGTACAGATTCACTATAATCCCATTTTTAATCTTGATTAATCCCTTCCTTAGGACTGATCAGGATTTTGGAGGAATAGAATCCTTTGCCCATGGTGAAAGGATTTAATGAACAAGAACTTCAGCAAGATAGATTTCTAAACAAAGCAAATAAAGAAAGTAGGAGAGTAAAAAAAATATTTCGTGAGTACCGAAGAAAGTAGGCGAGCTCTTGCTCTCACCAGAGAACTCCATGATCACCGGGAAGACTATGGATTCAAGATTGAAATGGACCAACAATGGCGCAACGGCTATGGTGGCGACGGCGGCGATGGCGGTGACAGCGGCGATGGCGGCGGCAAAGAGGTGCGACGAGAAGAGGAGGAAGACCTCTCCCAGATCTGTCTTCAACTGTGGCTCAATTTCCTACCCATCTATTTCCCTTTCAGATTACCCATTAAATAAATTTTTTATTGTCATTTCCATTTCAATCATATTCCTTTCTTTATAAGTTATCACACTCTACTATCGCCAATGCCAAAATTAATAGCCAAAAGCTCTCTCTATCTCTATCTCTATCTCTATATCTATCTCTATCTCTATTCTCTATCTCTATCTCTATGTTTATGTCTATCTCTATCTCTATCTATCTTTCTTCCCCTAAAATGATGCATGCCACACACGATCATCACATACAAGAATGGTGTCTAATCGAGCATAGGTAGATCTTTGGAAGCCCCTCCCTCGCTGCCAACCATTGTTGTGTCTTGTATTGCTACTATTGGAGTGTTGGACTTATCCCTATAAGCTCTACCATTAGCTCTTGTAGTAGGTTTATTAGCAAATCCCTCCAACTGTGAATATTAAAGGAAGATAAGAAACCAATTGATGTAGAAAGACGCCAGCAAGGTGAGGGTATGAAGGTATAGCTTGCAAATGGATGTCTTCTATCCACCAGCTTACACAAGCATGGCTTTGAAATAACTGCCATGACAACCCACCCATTCCATATCCAATCCTAGTATAGATTGTCCCCCGCTCAATTGATCTCGATCGATGACGTCCGCTCGTGAACTATCATTTCCTTCTATCATGTGTATTTTGCCAGTTCAGGACTATTAGCTACGTCATATTCTGTCTAGCATCCTAATGGCCTCTAGCGCCATAAGTATGTTAGTATGATCGTCACATTTTTGCACTATATTACCTTCGTTGTTCATCATTGGGCGACACTATCAAGCCACATCCTCCCACTCTATCTATCCATCACCCCCAGCAGATTAGCCTTGGTGGCCCTCAACACTGCCAACTTGCACCTCTCCCAACCATCACACATGGGGATAAGAAGATAGTTTTGACCTAGACCTGTTGGAACTAGATGGTCCCAATACTTGAACACATCATGTGCAGCACACAGGGAGCCTGACGTTGCAACACTAAGCAAATTATTTCCATTCTTGCAGTCAAGGTGCCTGACGCCCCTGCTTCAGGTAACAAAAAATGATCCTCTACCAAGTTGCATCTCCATACAAAATTGGCTCTGTTCGAATCCGGCGTCACAAATAAATCAGCGTATACCTAAAAATTCATTACATAATTTTCATGTATTTTATTTTGAAAATTTTAGTTTTAATCATCTATTCTTTTCCATAGCGCTAGTGTTTTGTACTGAAAATATTACTTTCAAGAGGACCAGAGTGAAGTATCATGGTTTGATCTATACTATACTATTTGGATCCTATAGCTTTTATTTGATCTAATTTCAAGAAATATCATACGTCAAATAATCACTATAATACTTTACGATTTTGTTTGCTATAAAATTCAGAATGTTTTAATGTAATTCATGTTGTGCAGTGGCTATGGCAAGAGGTAGAAGAAAACAGATAATTCAGAGCCATGATGAATATTTGTTAGAAGAGCATATTGCACATGAGGGCCATGGACAAAATACCGAGGCATCCAAACTTCATTCAAGTGTTAGAGGAGATCAAATCTATAGTGACAGTGAAACTAAGGTTAATCTCCATGGTACTTACTAACCTTCTTTAATTTATTGTTACTACCAGAATGTGTTATCTGTTGTTGGGGCGGTAGCCCGGACGTGAGCTACCTGTTTTCGCCTGGTAGAGTTTTCACCACCAAAACCGAAAGACACAAAGCCGCGAGGGTGGTATCCGCCTTTCGCGCGAATGCGGTCGGCGCAAAAGGCGGTTTCGCGTGTCCACCTCTCGGGCGAATTTGGTCGGCGCGAAAGGCGGACTTGCACGCCTTTCGCGCGAATACGAGAGGACCGAGAGGAAGACTAGTTGGGAGAAGGCCTCAGAGGGCTCACTTTCGCGGAGAAAGCGCGGTGGGCCTCAGGGCGCTCGCGCCAGTTGGGCTTTCGAGCGAAAGGCGAATGTCAACGGCAAGCTTTTGTTTCCTTCTTTCAGCCGCGGAGACGCGTGTTTTCCTTTCGCAGGATTCTCCGGATGACGGCGTGGAGGGGGGCCCCACAGGTCAGGAGGATGGACGCGCTGACTGCTTCGCCCCCGCGCATATTTACGGAGGTGCCCTTCCAGGCCCGGGAGGCCAGAAAAGCCGCATGACAGACTAGGAGAGGACCATTTTGTAACTTTGGCGGAGTGGTTGGAGGGGCATCTTTGTACTTTCAAACGATTAAGGATTAATATAAAAGGGCTCCCAGCTCCCTACGGAGGGGGGAGAACACTGTTCACTTCAACCATTTCCCTACCTTTCCGTTCGTTTTCCGCTTTCACTCCGTGCTTTCGTTCGTGCGACAACCCGCTGTTTCGGGGCCTCGGACCCGAAACAACATTGGCGCCCACCGTGGTTGTCGCCCGAGCTTACCATGCCACCAAGGAAAGCGCCGAAGACGGTCGACAATCTGGAGACGATCGCCGCGAAGAAGGATGCTTTCGGCACCGTCGCGGCTTCAGTTCCAACCAGCCAAAGTTCCACCAAGCACAGCCCCAGAGCCACCAGCTTTCGGCGGTGCTCTATCGATAGAGGCTCAGCCGCCGCCGGGAGCATCGACGAGCCAGAACATACAACCCCAGGATCAGCGGATTTTCGGCAGAGATGGAACACCGGAAGGATTTGTCGAGGACGAATTCAGTGAAGAGGATGACGATGATACCGAAATCACAAGACACGCCCAAGCAATCAAGACGTTGGCACAACAGCAAGAGGAAATCAAAAAGCTGTTGTCGCAAAGAGACCAGCTACAACAGCGGTTAGCAGCAAAAGCAAGAGAGGACAAGACTCGCAACGCCATTCGGCGAGCTGAGGCACAGAGAAAGCAACTCGAGAAGGAAATTTAGGAGCTGCAAAGGGCCGGGGCGGACCCAAATCCGATAGCCCAGGAAAATGTATTCATACCAAGGCAAGAGCAACCGCCAGCTTTCGGCAATGCCATCGACGAAACCTCTCCGCTCTCGAGGGAGTTGCAAGCCCATCCGTGGCCGCTCAACTACAAGCCGCGCATTCCGACTTTCGATGGTAAAGCGAACCCACGCAAGTTCTTGGCAAGCTACGAGACAGCTGTTTTTTCGGCAGGCGGAGACAGTCAGGCTCTGGCGAAATCCCTCATCCTGGCAGTCGAAGATGTGGCGCACGATTGGTACACCACCCTCAAGCCATTGTCCATCTATTCATGGGCTCAGTTGAAGGCCGAATTGCTCGCCACTTTCCAAGGATTCCGGCCAGACGTCAAGACCACGCGGGACCTCATGAACTGCACCCAGCAAGACGACGAACCCCTATCCGAGTACCTCAAACATTTCATCCAGCTGAAAGCTCAAGCTCCGAATGTGCCGGAAGCTGCGGTGATCGCAGCAGCCATCGAAGGCTTGGGGACTGGACAGTGCGCCGCTCATTTGTCTAGAGAGCCGCCGAAAGACGCTAAGGAGTTGTTCGATGTAATGAATGCGTATGCGAGGTCGGATGACGACTTTCGGCGACGCAAGGCCGCCCGCCTGATGTAGAGGCAAGCGACGAAAGCAAGTCGACCGCCGCCCGTGCCGAATCAAAGGATTGTCAGGCCCTTTCGGTCAATCAACAGTTTGCAGGAAGAACCAGCGCAATCAGCGGCAGGCATGGAGAGGCCTGACATGGCCGACTTTCAGCCCCAAAGAGGGTTTGATCAACCTTTCCGCGGAGGACGCGGTGGAAGGATAGGACGCGACGGTAGAGATGGTAGAGGCCGCGGAAGAGAAACCAGACCACCGTATTGCGTCATCTGTGATGGCAATTTCGGTCACACCACACGGGACTGCAAATACAACAAGATGGCGAAAGAGCTAAAAGAGAAGGACCAAGCTTCAGCTTCCGGCGAAAGCTCCAAGCACGTTTTCCATAATTCCCAAGACCCGGCAGCAGGAGCAGTAGCATGCAGCAACTACGCAAACACGCTTATGCATCCTCCGCAGTACATGCCTCATCAAAATCCGCACTGGTACAATCCGGCGTACCAGGGTTACCAGCTTCCGGTCTTTGCGCCACAGTCGGTGGCAGTTTCGTCACCCATGCATTATCAGCGTCAGCCAACACCGCCGCCAGCGCTTCCGGCTCAAGCCCAGCCTCAGGGGCAGCAAGCACAGCCCAGCTACCAGCAGGGGCAGGAAATGGAAAACGAGACCAGCGCAGTCAACAACATCCTCCCGTCAAGGGGCCACATCTTCGCCATCACGGGCGGATCCAACCTCGAACACGAAAGTAAGAGAGCGAGAAAGGACTACCACCGAAGAGTCCAGACGGTATCGCCAAGGCTTCCACTGAACAGGCCAGCTTGGTCACTAGCGCCGATATGCTTCGATGAATCAGATTTCAAAGTTCGTGATTACCCGCATTGCGACGCTTTCGTCGCCACGACCAATGTGGCTGGTTTCACCTTGCATAACATTCTGATCGATACCGGAAGCTCAGCAGACATATTATTCATCAAGGCTTTCGAGGCGATGGGATTTGACAGGCGCAGTTTGGACCCCGCCGGCAATTCGCTGTACGGGTTCGGAGGAAGAAAGATTGATGCTATCGGCAAAAAGCAAATCCCTGTATCTTTCGCCGAAGGGGAAAGAGTCCGCACCGAAACGCTGACATTCGACATAGTAAACATGGACTATCCGTATACCGCCATTTTCGGCAGAGGTTTCACCAACAAGTTTAACGTCGTCATCAAGCAAAGCTACCTATGCATGAAAATGCCATCCCCTTTCGGCATTATCACTGTACACGGAGATCAGCAAGCCTCTAGGAGAATTGAGGGAAGACCAACCCCAGGCTACAGCCTTATCAATGAGGTGGCGAATAAAGACGAAATGCAAGCAACCACCGAAGAGCATGCTATCGTCAGCTCATCAGAATGCAAGGTTGGGGCAGCCAAAGAAACGGTAAGGATTCCGCTCGCGGCCTCCAGGCCCGAAAGAGCCGTGCACATTGGGTCAAGCATGCCGGAAGAAGAAAGGAACGCTCTGGCATCTTTCCTCGCGAACAACGATGATATTTTCGCTTGGTCAGCAAACGACTTGTGAGGAGTTAGCAGAGATCTCGCAGAACACAGTTTAAACGTCGCAAGCGGTGCTAAGCCCAGAAAGCAAAAACTAAGAAAGATGTCAAACGAAAGGGCAGATGCGGCGAAAGCCGAAGTGCAAAGGTTACTCGATGCGGGAGTAATCCGACCAGTCCAGTACCCCGAATGGCTGGCGAATGTTGTCTTGGTGAAGAAGAAGAACGGAAAGTGGCGAATGTGCGTCGACTTCACCGACCTCAACAAATGCTGCCCGAAGGACCCGTATCCTTTGCCTCGTATCGACAAGCTCGTCGACATCGCATCCGGTTGTGAAATAATGAGTCTCCTAGATTGTTTTTCAGGTTATCACCAGATATGGCTCCATCCCGACGATGAGGAGAAAACCAGCTTCATCACCCCAGCAGGCACTTATTGCTATCGGCGGATGCCAGAAGGGCTGCGAAACGCAGGCCCAACTTTCTCGCGGATGACCGACAAGGTTTTCGAAAGCCAGAAGCAGAAGAAAAACTTGTTGGCTTATGTTGACGATATAGTCGTCAAAAGTGACAGGCACGAAGACCATCAAGCAGACTTACTCGAGACTTTCGGCAATCTCCGAAAAAGTGGTTTGAAGCTCAACCCTGACAAGTTCATTTTCGGCATCAAGAAAGGCAAGCTCCTTGGTTGCCTGGTATCGGCAAGAGGAATTGAGGCCAATCCCGACAAGATAGCGGCAATCGTCAACATGCAGCCGCCCTCAAGCCGAAAGCAAGTGCAAAAGTTGACAGGAAGGCTGACATCTCTGAACAGATTTATCGCAAGGTCCACCGAAAAAGGGCTACCATTCTTCAGAACTTTGCACAGCTCCGATCCATTCGATTGGGGAGAAGAGCAGTGGCAGGCTTTCCAGCAGCTTAAGGAGTACCTGACAAAGCTAACCACGTTATCTAAACCGTCGCCGGAAGCGACACTTTTGTTGTACCTCGCAGCATCTCACACCACCGTAAGCGCAGTGTTGGTGGAAGAGAGGGAGCACGAAAACAAGATGGTGCAGTTCCCGATCTATTTCGTCTCTGAGGCCTTATCAGGGGCAAAACTGAACTATTCAGAGCTAGAAAAGATAGCATATACGGTGGTAATGGCCTCCAGGAAGCTGAAGCATTACTTTCAGTCTCACCACATCATAGTCCTATCGGCTCAGCCATTGAAAGCACTGTTCCGCAACAACGAAGCTATCGGACGAATTGGCAAGTGGGCGGCGAAGCTAAACGAATATGTGATCGATTTCCATCATCGATCCGCAATCAAGTCGCAGGCGTTGGCAGATTTCATAGCAGATTGGACTCCCGCGGCTTTCGACACAACTCTCAAATTCGAGGAGCCCGTATGGACCGTAAATTGTGATGGTGCCTGGGGAATGGCTGGAGCCGGAACCTCGGCGATTCTAACCCTGCCAAGAGGACCGAAGGTGAGATTCGCCGCAAGGCTGCAATTCCTCACAACCAACAACACCGCCGAATATGAAGTCGTGCTTTTGGGACTACGAAAGCTCCGAGCAGTCGGAGCGAGAAGATGCATAGTCAAATCCGATTCCCAAATCGTCGTCGGTCACGCCAAAAAGGACTTCACTCCAAGAGAACTGGAGTTAGCCAAGTATCTGGCAGCAATCAGAAGAATGGAGAAGTATTTCACTGGTTTCACCTTACGTCACATTCCAAGGGCCGAAAACACAGAGGCAGACGAACTGGCCAAAGCCGCAACACAAAATCTGTCATTACCACCAGACGTGTTCTACCAAGTCCTTTCGGCCAAAGCAGTGAAAGAAGAGGAGGATCATCCAAGTTCGGTGCATGCTATCGCCAGTGATGACTGGAGGTCGCAGATATTCGCTTACCTAGCCAGAACATACGAGCTAGAGTCTAGAAAGGACGCCGAAAGGATGGCCAGCAGAGCAAAAGGTTACTCAATCATCGGAGAGCAGCTGTTCAAAATGGGATAGCAGCCCCCTTCTGAAATGCATAAGCAAGCGTGAGGGCATTCAGCTACTCAAAGAAATGCATGCCGGAATGTGCGGAGTGCATAGAGGGCCTCACGAGATAACACACAGAGCAATGAGGCAGGGATTTTACTGGCCTTCCGCCGCGTCAGATGCCAGGGAGTTGGTCAAATGCTGCAAAGGTTGCCAGATGTTCACCAAAAACCAGAAAGCCCCAACAAATGAAACTGCGCCGATAGTGCCGACCTGACCCTTGCAGAGATGGGGCATCGACATAGTAGGTCCGCTACCAGCAGCTCCGGGCAACCTGCGTTTCGCAGCGGTCGCCCTCGAGTACTTCACCAAGTGGGTGGAAGCGAAAGCCCTCGCCAGCATAACTTCCACCTCCTTAACCAAGTTCGTCTGGCAGAGGCTAATCTATCGTTTCGGCGTTCCGTCCTTCATCACTTGCGACAATGGCAAGCAGTTCGATTGCGCCGAATTCAGGAGTTTCTGCGAGGAGCTCAGCATCAAGCTCAATTTCGCCTCAGTAAACTACTTGCAAGCAAACAGGGCTGTTGAGAGAGCGAATGGTCTAATCTTTTCAGCAATATCAAAAACTTTGTACGACTCGCCGAAAGGAAAGTGGGCCAACACCTTGACAACAGCTGTATGGGGACATAATATCTCATGATCTAGAGCCACCGGCTTTACTCCTTTCCGACTGCTTTACGGCGAGGAAGCAGTCACCCCGGAAGAGGTAAAACTGGGCTCCTTCCGAACCGAAATGGCCCCAACAACTCAAGAGCAAAGATACCTCGAGCTCGATACTATCGAAAAGGTAAGACTGCAAGCTGCAGATAATCTCGAAAAGTACCACGCCGAAATGAAGCACCACAGGGATAAGGCCATAGTCCGAAAGGACATCAAACCTAGAGACATGGTCACCATTCGGCAGCCGGACAAGCAAGGTAAGCTGCAGTCGCAGTGGCAAGGCCCTTTCATCGTAGCAAGCATGGCAGCACCTGGTGTATTCCGGTTGCTAAACGACAAGGGCGAGGAGTCAGCCCACACATGGAACGCGAGCAACCTGCGTCGATTTTACCCATAATTTTTCTTTTCTTTTCGAGCATTGATGTAAATTTTTCTCTTTTTACCATTTTTGTAATCAAAAGTTGGCTGCACTCTTTTTCCTCGCCGGGGAAGCCCTTCATCGGGGTGCGAGGTTTTTTAATGAGGCAGCCGAATGTAACCGCTACATTGCGAAAGAAACCGTAATTTCCCTTAAAAATATCGCGCGACACGTCAAAGGGCGAAGTCAACCAAGCATAAGGTTGAGACATTCGCCATTCCGATGAAATGAACGAGAATGTCAGGGGGTTGGGCGGAAGAGATCCCCCACTCCCACCGGCAATCTCGAAAGCCTGCGGGCTATGTGAAAACCGACCCTCCGACAAAACGAGAGGGCGGAACGAAAGCGTGCGGGCTATGAAAAAACCGACCCTCCGACAAAACGAGAGGGCGGAACGAAAGCCTGCGGGCTAGGCAAAAACCGACCCTCCGACAAAATGAGAGGGCGGAATGAAAGCCTGCGGGCTATGAAAAAACCGACCCTCCGACAAAATGAGAGGGCGGAACGAAAGCCTGCGGGCTATGAAGAAACCGACCCTCCGACAAAATGTGAGGGCGGAACGAAAGCCTGCGGGCTATGTAAAAACCGACCCTCTGACAAAACGCAAGGGCGGAACGAAAGCTAGCAAGCAAAACGAGCAGTCCCTTCCAGACGACAAGGACAGCTGGTAGGCCCCGGTAGCCTTTAAGAGCATAAATGCCATATCAACTTTTTACCTACCAAACGCCCGCAAGTACAGCCAAGGGAGTAAATGCAACCCCATCGCAACAAGGGTAAGGCAATATAAATAGACACCCGGGGGCAAACCCCCCAGCCACCAGAAATTACCCAGTCACAATTATCAAGCCTCGAAAGGGTTGGTCCAGTCGCAAAGTGCGAATGGGAAGCATCAGGAGTCACCTTTTCGCTTTAATGATTGTGTCATCCGCGGCGCGTCCACCTATCGCCACCAATCCAGTAACTCTAGGCGACGGTCCCATCGAGTGGAATGCCCATCTCAAACTATGGCTAGGAGAAGAACCAAGCCGTGCATGCGGCCAAATAACAATAAGAGCAATGTCGCAGTTATAGCCGGTGGCAAACCTCACATTCACAATATAAAAAGGCACTTTCGTCAGCCAATTTTCCCAACTTCGACAGGCCGGTAACACAACAGATCTTCCGTGCTATCGGACGAGGGGCTGGCACCGAAAGCTCCCTCGCGCGAATGCCTCCGCCCCTCGTCTAAGTGTTTGGGGGCGGGCGCGTCTATACTACCGGCCGAGGGGCTGGCACCGAAAGCTCCCTCGCGCGAATGCCTCCGCCCCTCGTCTAGTGTTCGGGGGCGGGCGCGTCTATACTATCGACCGAGGGGCTGGCACCAAAAGCTCCCTCGCGCGAATGCCTCCGCCCCTCGTTTAAGTGTTTTGGGGGTGGGCGCGTCTATACTATCGACCGAGGGGCTGGCACCGAAAGCTCCCTCGCGCGAATGCCTCCGCCCCTCGTCTAAGTGTTTGGGGGCGGGCGCGTCTATACTCTCGGCCGAGGGGCTGGCACCGAAAGCTCCCTCGCGCGAATGCCTCCGCCCCTCGTCTAAGTGTTTGGGGGCGGGCGCGTCTATACTACCGGTCGAGGGGCTGGCACCGAAAGCTCCCTCGCGCGAATGCCTCCGCCCCTCGTCTAAGTGTTCGGGGGCGGGCGCGTCTATAGTATCGACTGAGGGGCTGGCACCAAAAGCTCCCTCGCGCGAATGCCTCCGCCCCTCGTCTAAGTGTTTGGGGGCGGGCGCGTCTATACTATCGACCGAGGGGCTGGCACCGAAAGCTCCCTCGCGTGAATGCCTCCGCCCCTCGTCTAAGTGTTTGGGGGCGGGCGCGTCTATACTATCGGCTGAGGGGCTGGCACCGAAAGCTCCCTCGCGCGAATGCCTTCGCCCCTCGCCTAAGTGTTTGGGGCGGGCGCGTCTATACTATCGGCCGAGGGGTGGCATCGAAAGCTCCCTCGCGCGAAAGCCTTCGCCCCTCGTCTAAGTGTTTGGGGGCGGGCGCATCTATACTATCGGCCGAGGGGCTGGCATCGAAAGCACCCTCGCGCGAATGCCTCCGCCCCTCGTCTAAGTGTTTGGGGGCGGGCGCATCTATACTATCGGCCGAGGGGCTCGCACCGAAGGCTCCCTCGCGCGAATGCCTCCGCCCCTCGTCTAACTGTTCGGGGGCGGGCGTTTCACAGTCTCACCGGAAGGCTCGCTTCGAAAGCCTAATTGCGCAAAAGCTCCACTGCGGAGGCTCCTCCAGAAGCACACAGAATATATGCGCAAAACGCATGCTGACGATCTCAACACTCGAAAAAGAACAAAGTGATTGAAAACAAAACTTTATTAAGCCGAAAGTTACACTCCACAAACAAGAACCGTAGCACACAAGAGCCTAAGTGTCACCCATTGCGCCTAGGGACATGCTATATCTGCGAGCGTCGGGTGAAAAAGAATAGTCCTCCGGCTCTTGTTTTATAGCCGGCCCTTCGCAAGCATCCAGGGCCGCGCGTTTGCTATCGCGCCGTTTCAGCCTTTCTTCTAGTCGCCGAGGATCGAAACCACGGTAGAATTCCCGAAGTCTCTCCTCGGCCCGTTGGAGTTTCCGGGCGCGCTAGCTCAAGTATGATGAAAGCGTCGCCGCGGGAAACCTCGCGCGAAAGCTCCGCCACAAATCGCCGCCAACACACAAGTTACCGGATCTAATCATCAGAGGGCAGACGTCAAGAACCTCCGTAGTTCCAGCGCCCGGAACCTGGATGAACATAGTGCCAAGATTAATGAGTACATTACACAGGTTTTCAGCGTTCTCTTCTTTTTCGCCCAAAAGTACAAAACATCCGCCTCCCAGTCGACTATGTAGCTACCCTATCATGGCTTTCGCTCGTAGCGCGCGCAGCTCCGGCAGCTGAGCTTTCGGGGTTCGCTTCAGGAGTGGCACCGGTAGCGTCGCCCTCATCCTTCTCGACTTCCTGGCTTTGGCGCTCGGAGATGTAGGCATTGAAAATCTGCCGGATTTGCGCCCGCTCCTCCGAAGTCTGTGCACAAACATTATTAAGTTCGCAAATGACGAAATCATACAAGCGAAGAAAGGGAGAAAAGAAGCCCCCTCAAATTAACCTTAGCGCGGCCGACAGCGGATTGGATCAAAGCCATGTCATTGCCGCCGGCGAGCCAGAACTCCTCGAAAAACTTCTTGCCGAGGATTTTCACCTCGGGAGGAGTCCGCCAGCAGGCATCCACATCCGCCACCGCAAGGTCAGCGGTATGCGAACACCCGACATTCAGCAGGCTGACACCGATGGCCTTGATGCCTGCAACGGAAGCGTAATCGCGCGAAAGGGACATATGCCCCTCCAGCGCGTCCAGCTCCGTGCGAAGCCAAGCCAGGCAGCCGCGTAAGTCGTTTTCGCCCGGCCCATCCGAAAGTACGCCAGTGCTTTTTAAGCACTGTACATACTTCGTGACAAGGCCATCAGCGAGGGCCGAAATGTCCGCGCGGTCCTCTTCGAAGGAGCTCCTCAGCGTGGTAAGTTCTTCTTTCAGCCTTTCGGCTTCACGCTGGGCCAGCCGACGGGCAGTCTTTTCGTCTTCCGCCGCCTTTTTCAGGGTAGCGTTCTCCTTCTCCAGCTCCTTCAGGTGGCGATCCTTGTCTTGCTTTTCCATTTCAGCTTGGCTTGCGAATAGCTCGCTTTGGCGAGTCTGGCTTCGCGCAAGCACCAACGCCTGCTAGTAGAGAAAGCAGCAACAACAACCGAACACGTTAGAAACTAGTGACAAGGCAAAGCCGTGGCAGAAGTGATCAAGCGGGATAGGCGAAAAGTTTACGCTGGCCAGGTGGAAAGACAAGGCGTCGCCAAGATGCCCGCTCCCGGCTTTCAACAGATCGCGCTCGACTTCCGGAGCGACAAAAGCTCTCTGAGCACACTCTATAAACTTATTCGTTTCGCCGTCCTCGGCGGTCAGGATGCTGAGCTTCTGGCAGTCAAAATGAGAAGCAAGATGAGAGTCGGAAGCTGCACCCAAAAAACGAGCAATCCGATAAGACTCTTCCCGGGCGTCGTCCATTTCGCTCGAAGAGCTTAGCCCGGTATAAAGGCAGGGATTTAAGTAGTCCTCAGGCCGACTATCTAACTCGATGCGACCGTGGCCCAACAGCTGGTCATCCACCATAGACTGCGTCAGCCGAATAGACTTTCGATAAGACCATGCCTTACCTTTCTCCACCGCCTGTTCGACCGACACCCCTTTCCCTTTCTCCGCGGGAGCCAGGGAGCTCTTCGCGCGCTTGGGCGCCGGTTCATTTGCAGCAGGGCGCGCAGGTTTACGAACCCCCGCTTTTGCAAGAGGGGGCACGCCGGAAGAAACGTCGTCGTCAAAGAACGAAGCAGCCCCAGCCTTGCGCGACGCCATGTCAGCTGACCCGAGCGAACCCTGAAAAGGACGAATTAGGTGGGCTGCAGCGTTCAGAGATAACTTTCGCCAAGCGAAAGCAAAAAAATGCAATAACAAATTGGCAAGGGTAAAAGCAAAGCGAAAGGGGTAAAGCACCGAAACGCGAAGTCACGCTCTACCTCAGCGCTGTGGATCGTATCGACGTTACGGATCAAACGCGGCGCCATTCTTTGGCATTTGCCAACCGGTTTTGCGATAGCGCGACAAAAACGAACATCCCCGGGCTCTGCGAGTTTGCGTTTTCGCGATGCCGGGGCTCGGCTTTTCGCTGCCACGGCTTGCCTCCCTCTCGCCCGGTTATCATCAGCCGGCAGGGGCCTTTCCCCATAGATGACTCCCATAGCGTCGAAAACACGGTTCAGTCGACCTCGACCGCCTATAGAATTTATCTTAAATTCGCTCTCTTTCTTTAGGTACGAACCACAGATCTTGTTCGCCTCCTTTTCGACATGACTCACAAATGCGGCGTCATTCCGGTAGTTCGCCGGACGCCCAACCAGAAGCGTCGGCCCTCGGTAGCCCCCAACGCTGACAAAGTTTTCAAATTCAGTCTCCGAGCAGAGGGGGTTTTGGCCGACAGCAATCCACTCCTCGACAAGGTCTCGGCTGATCTGAAACCTGGAAGTTAGGGCGAAAGCATCGCCACACGCAATGCTTTCGTCATCTGTCAAAGCCGCTGGCGGCGCATGAAGTCCGACAAACTCCCTCAGCATAGACACAAGAGGAGACGACCTATCCAAGCCTTGCTCTTTCGCTTCCCGAACAGCTCCATTCGAGCAGACGCAGACATAGAACCAAAAATCCGTCCATTGCGGCCATTTGTTCTTATAAGTCGGCGAGATGCAGATATTGCTCCGAGCCTTTCGCGGAACGAAGTTGATACACCCGATCTCGCTAGGCAGCTCCTCTCGCAAAAAATAGTCCATCACTTGGCTACGCCGACGGTGGATTTCATAGTACTTCGCGAAAACCTCGGCACGCAGCCTACATCCCATCATCTTCAGGGCCATAGCGAATATGCTCAGCCGCGAAAAGGCATTCAGCGTGAGTTGATGAAGCTGGATCTTGAATGTGTTCAGCACGCCACCAACAAAATCCTCCAGAGGAAAGTCCAACCCGGCCACAAAGTAGTCCCGGAAAACAATAGCTTCATACGGCCTGGGGCTTGGGATCACTTCTTCTCTAGGCGCACGACAGAGCGAAAGCACGCGTTCGCTTATGATGCCTTTCTCAGCGAAACCCTGCAGGACTGACGGGGTAACTTGGGAGCAACCCAGGTAGAACGAGCAGTCCTCTAGGATCGGAGCCAAAACCGAGTCCCCTTCATCCGAATGGACGCTCCCAGCGCGCCCCTCTACCCGTTCGCCGACAGTGCCGGACACAATCGACACAGTCTTGCTCGACTCCGAAACGCTGGAACTCTCGCTAGTCGAGTCAGATGTGGACGTGGATGAAGACGAGCTCGTGGACGCCATCTAGCATGGCGGCGAATTAGAAAAAGTGCACGCATATGTAAGCGCTCAAAAAAATAACAATCACCAAACCAAAAGCAGCAAAAAAAGTAACGATACAAAAACATGAAAGCGAAAGCGCGCAATCAGTGCGGCACTTTCGCCAGGCAAGTGAAAGAAGTACAAAAAGCTCACCTAAAAACCGCGCCGAAGCGCAAGCCAGCTTCCGAGTGAAAGTGTTGAACGCCGAAAGCGAAAAGATGTCGAAAGTGAGAGGAAAGCAAACGACTAGAGAGTGCGCGCGACCTCTGGCGAGCAGGGCAAGCCCCCTTTTATACCCGCGCGTACGGGCGCGGCCCGGAACCCTAGGAGTACGGAGCGGCTCGGAACACGAGGAGACGCTTAAATACGCCTCGAAACGCCAACCGTCGCGCCTCAAAACGTCAACCGTCGCTCCATGATACAACAACTGTAACACCGCGTGCGCTTAAAAATATATATATATATAAATATATATATATATAGCAAAATAAAAACGCGCGTCAAGGACAGGCGAAAACAGGGAGATACTTTCGCATATCCTTTCGCGGGCGGACGTACCATGGGCAGACAACGTCGACCCGTGGCTACGCACAGGACGACGTTAAGGGGCTATTGTTGGGGCAGTAGCCCAGACATGAGCTACCTGTTTTCGCCTGGTAGAGTTTTCACCACCAAAACCGAAAGACGCAAAGCCGCGAGGGTGGTATCCGCCTTTCGCGCGAATGCGGTCGACGCGAAAGGCGGTTTCGCGTGTCCACCTCTCGGGCGAATTTGGTCAGCGCGAAAGGCGAACTTGCACGCCTTTCGCGCGAATACGAGAGGACCGAGAGGAAGACTAGTTGGGAGAAGGCCTCAGAGGGCTCACTTTCGCGGAGAAAGCGCGGTGGGCCTCAGGGCGCTCGCGCCAGTTGGGCTTTCGAGCGAAAGTCGAATGTCAAGGGCAAGCTTTTGTTTCCTTCTTTCAGCCGCGGAGACGCATGTTTTCCTTTCGCAGGATTCTCCGGATGACGGCGTGGAGGGGGCCCCACAGGTCAGGAGGATGGACGCGCTGACTGCTTCGCCCCCGCGCGTATTTACGGAGGTGCCCTTCCAGGCCCGGGAGGCCGGAAAAGCCGCATGAGAGACTAGGAGAGGACCATTTTGTAACTTTGGTGGAGTGGTTGAAGGGGCATCTTTGTACTTTCAAACGATTAAGGATTAATATA
Organism: Coix lacryma-jobi var. lacryma-jobi; assembly: GCA_009763385.1. Classification (NCBI taxonomy): domain Eukaryota; kingdom Viridiplantae; phylum Streptophyta; class Magnoliopsida; order Poales; family Poaceae; genus Coix; species Coix lacryma-jobi. The sequence continues at coordinate 9,004,960 of CM019831.1, read as the reverse complement.
AAAGGGCTCCCAGCTCCCTACGGAGGGGGGGAGAACACTGTTCACTTCAACCATTTCCCTACCTTTTCGTTCGTTTTCCGCTTTCGCTCCGTGCTTTCGTTCGTGCGACAACCCGCTGTTTCGGGGCCTCGGACCCGAAACAACATCTGTGAAACATTTATCATTGAATATTTTGTGCATTGTAACACTGCGTAGATGAAACTGAGGACAAAGTAAAGTGTGGAAAGACAAAATTGAAAGATATTTGGAACCTTCCATGAGGTCATAGAATCGTGGTTAGATGCAATGAGTTGGATCAACCAATTGGAGTAGAGGCTGGATTTCTAGGAAAAATTCTTAGTATGGTGGCTAGGAATGGTTGCTTGTGTAGCTTGAGCTACAAGGATTGGAGACTTCTAACAAGAAAGAAAGAAAAAAACACAGATGAACAAAAAAAATAAGAAGGATATACTTAAGCAAGTGAAGGTATGTAGTTCAGTTAGACTTGTATAACCTTGTTGGCAACTTTTTATACTTTACATTCATTTTTTACTTATGTCTTTTGTTGTTGGTATATTCAAATAAGATTCTTGTACCCTTCTGGCATGGAAAAATGGATACTTCGAACCATTGGAGGAGGCAACACAAATCTAATATGAAATCAATGTATTTTGATGAACATAAGAGAACAAAGCTAACCATAGTAATGTTCCTAATGGTATAATTGTTGATCAGTGGATTGCGCTGGTTGATAATTGGACAACACAGAAAGCACAGGTACATGGATATTTTTGGATTTATATTTACCTGTTTTCCATGTCCAATAAATTTTATAAACATTTACGAAACTGAAATGCTTTTTCTCTATTTCATCATGATATGATAGGATATAAGTGATAAAAACAGAGTAAACTGTACAAATAAGAAGTCAACACATACAGCTGGACCAAAGAGTTTTGCTCGAAACAGAGAGGAGTTGGTAAATTATTTTACTCTTTGAACTGTGTACTGTTTCTTTACCGAGTGCCAAGTAGCAGGCACTCGACAAAGATGACACTTTTACCGAGTGCCCACCACAGGCACTTGACAAAGAACAAAACACTCGACAAAGTTGTTCTTTACCGAGTACCGAGCGGAGGCACTCGACAAAGAACCTTATGTTGTTAGACGTTGTTGCCGTTGTCAATCTTTGCCGAGTGTCAATGTTTGCCACTCGGCAAAGAGCCAGTTCCAGAGCATTCTGGGAATAGCCTTTACCGAGTGCTATGACCATGACACTAGGCAAAGGGCAGAGCTATGCCGAGTGTTATGACCAAGGCACTCGGCAAAGAATTTCCAAAAAAAGCTTTTCCTCTTTGGCGAGTGCCTTGCCAGGGAGCACTCGACAAAGAATTTTCAAAAAAAAACTTTTTCTCTTTGCCGAGTGCCCTGCCATTGGGCACTTGGCGAAGATTTTTTTTTTTAAAAAAAGCTTTTTATCTTTGCCGAGTGTCTGGTGAACCAGCATTTGGCAAAGGCGCCGTCAACCTAACCATGTCGTTAGGCATCTTTTTTTTGCCGAGTGCCTCCTCAGGCACTCGGCGAAGGCTTTGCTGGGTGCCCGATAAAAGGCACTCGGCAAAGGCTATGTCGTGTGTATTTTGGCCTTTGCCGAGTGTCGAGAGGGGGAATCGGGTTGTGCCTCCGGCTAATATAATGAAAGTAAGACAAATATGTTCAACAAACAACTACAATAATCATTATTTCAACCAAAATAGCAGAAAAGGAAAGTACAACACCAACCATAGATTTTCAATGTGTCCTTTATCTCATATCAAAATCTTGCATATAAGTACCTTATCCATATAGTGCTGAAACATTCAATAAAAACAAAGCTTCCACTAAAACAGTACATTTATTCATAACTGCAACTACTACCTTAGAATAACTGATGCTAAAATCTCACTACATACATGCATCTGCCAATGGTAAGATTGTAAAGCTTCTACTCACTGCGCTCCACGGGTGTGTTCGCCTTACTTCTAGTTTGCGGTGGTGAAACCACCCACTAATCTTTGACGAACTGAATTGGTTCTTGCTAGGTCCTTGTGACATTCTCGCCAAAACATGGTGCTCTGAAGAAGGCTGAGGATTGGCTGCGTATCCACAAATCTTGCAATTCATGTGGTCCCATAGTCTCATGTTGTCGTCGTCAATGTACATTTCCTCAAGGGCCATCCCTCTCTCGACGAAGAATTTGGCTAGTTGGATGCCGACACAGTCAGGCTTATCAGGGTTGTTTAAAACCCACTCGACTCTGCTCGCACGAGAGAATTCCTAGCATCGGTGGCTTCTCCGCGCGATGACGCCTGGCACTGTCTACTTTGCAAAAAAAACCCTCCATCTTTTAGGAAACTAACCCACCGTCCAGGTTAGGACATCTGTGTTTGTGTATTTTTCATATATGCGCCTCATGTAAATTTTATTCTAACGCGAAGAAGGAAAAATTCGAGAACTGACACTTTTTTGCATAAAAGCTCCCGGGCGAGGAATTTTTCAGAGCGCCCTCCGAACGACCTGAACCCTAGCCTCCTTCCAGCCCTCCTCATTTGGTCGTTCCTCCCAATCCCTCTCTCCCTCGGTCTCTCCTCCCCTGCCGCTGCCCCTCCACCTCCGTCCCTCCGTGCCCTCTCCTCCTTGCGAAGCCTCCACATCCGATTGGCCTTTGTGGCTCGGGGGAGCACGTAGGGGCGCGCGAGATCTGGGGCGCGTAGATCTGGAGGACCTCATTGGGCCTCAGGATGTTCATGGTTGGCGACATAGGAGGAAAGCGTTGGCCCCTCTCTGAGCCGTGTGAACAGGTGATGCTGAGATAGGGTGGAGCTCGCCGGCCTTCGCGCCGCACGCTCGGGACGACGACTGCTTGGCGCTGCCCATGAAAAATTGGCCAGGTACCGAGGTACGTGTCACCTTCTCTTCTGCACATTGTGTGCCACTGGTCCATCCATCCCTCTTCACCTCGGTCCTGATTCAGGCCCTGTGGATGTGCATGGAATTGAAGGGGTATCGTTCATCTCTAGATTGCTTAAGTTCCAGCTTTGCCTCTACTGTATCCATGTCTTCGCCAAACAAGGAAGAATCAGGTTAGTGCACTGCGTGTTTAGTGTTGACAGCTTGAATCTGTGTCTTTGTAATTATTTTAATGTCACAATGATTTCTTTTTAAGAAGTAAATGTTTGTACAACCATCATCTGATTGTGTTGAATTTCATTCGTAATACTCCTTGTTACATGCTTTGCTGCACCACATTCATGTGAGATGTGTGCCTTCTCTACAAGGCAAATTGTCTTAGTTGTTTCTATAAGGAGCTTAATTCAGCGTTTACACTAAAGTCTTTTCATTTGTTCTAACTAATGTTTGTCAGATTACAAGTTTCAAACTTCTTGACTTAACTGGAAATCTCTACTTAGAGTGGCAAGAGCGCTGTTAGTCTGCCCATGGATTTGCTTGATGGATGTGAGTTCTCAAGAATTGGATTTTCCTTGTTAGTAAGTTTAGGATGATAAATAAGGAAAACTATATAGTGTGGTTGTCTCTTCCCTGCGAAGAGGATAGTGGTCTTGACTCGTCATGCATATATGGAAGAAAGATGAATTGTTTGAGATTTTACAGTAGAGTGCTTTGATTGTCATCTTCGATCAACACACTTTTCTTAATTTCTAACAAACATAGAATCTGTACAGAAGTTGTGTTATCGTGTGGATATTGTCTCTAGCAGAAGTATGATGTTCTCTGGACCATACTTGACAGGTTAAATCAGCTACTTGGTTGAGAACTTGGTAATATCTCTGCTGGTGGAGCCTCCCGTTGAGAGAGGATGTTGCCTGGACGTCTGGACTTGTCGGTGTTGCGAACCCGGGGGTACGACACCAACGAGTAATATGATCGCGTGCTCTCTTCCTGGATGGTGATGCAAGATGACACAAGGATTTATCCTGGTTCGGGCAAAGAAGGCCCTACTTCCAGCGGGGGAGGAGGCTCTTGTATTACTTGCACCTAAGTGCTTGTACAGGGGCGAATACAAGCTCAATGAGCGTGGACCGGAGTCCGGATTCGAGTGTGTGTGTGTGGACTTGTGTGTTGTCTCTCGGAGTTGTCTCTGTAACCCTGGAATGAGGGCCCTGGTGTCCCCTTTTATAGAGCAAGGGGAGGCCAGGGTTACACAAGGGTATTACAGGTGTCGGGGCGTACGGTGCCCAATATGGAGGAGGGTAGGAACCCTGTCTTGTCGGGGCCACTGGAGCTGATGTGGGCGTTGCTATTGAGGCGTCCTTGGGGCGTGGCCTCCATCCTGGGTGCGGTCGTGGTGGCGTGACGATGTAGAAGCCGTACAACATCCATTCCGGCACGTACAGGACACGGCGGGGTCCCTCCGGGTCTTGAGGTACCTGTCTTTCAATAGCGTGAAAGTAGTTAGGGTTAGAGGGGCGCGGAGCCGGCCTCGAGGTGGCGCCCGTGGGGGGCTCGAGTCCCCGCAGGTATGGGCGAGTTCCGGGGAGCCTAGTCGTACAGCGGAAATCCGGGTCTCGAGATGTGACCGGGACGTGCCTCAGTGCAAGGTATGGTCGAACAGTGTTGTGCTGGTGCCTTTTTGTCCATGCTTGTGGTGAAAACGAGACTTGGCTTTGCCTTGGTTACTGTGGTACACGTCGGGCTGCAGAGGACGTGACTGGAGTAGGTGAATGCATTAAATGCACGGTATGGGGCTGGCATCCGGTGCTTGGTGCTGCTCGAGGGGCGTGATGTGCCCTCGAGGGGTAGGCCGCTGGGCCAGCGAGGCTCGAGGGCCCTGTGCCGGGTCTCGAGGGGTGGTGTTTGGTGGGCTCGATCCCCTTGAGCCAGGGCTCGAGATGCAGGCTTCCTCGAGGTGGTTTGGGAGGCATTTGGCGGGCCTAGGCCTTCCCGTGGTGGACCGGCGTTTGAGTGCTTGCACTCGAGCAGGGGCTCTCGACTTTGGATTTCGAGGGTTTTGGCTAACTGGATCTCGAGGGTTCGGCCGTGTCGATTCCGCGGGTGTCGTGCGAGCGACACCCGCGGATGTAGCCCCCAAGGCCACGGGGGAGTGGTTAGAACTCCCTCGTGAGCTTTTCGCGAGTTTTAGTTGCGTTTTTTAGGTTCGGGAGTGTTGAGCCCCGAGTTTTTTAGACCCTCTTTCGTCGAGGGGTGCCAGGCTGAACCGGCCGGCCGGCTCTTCGAGCTGTCCGGCACGCCGGTTGCCCTGGCTTGCCATCCCGCGAGTCCTTTCGATCGGATGCGAGGGGGGATGCTTCGTACTACCACGAGCGGGCGAGTATCGAGGTTCCCGGTGAGCTGGTAATGGGGAATCCAAGTGAGACCTCATGCCCCGTTTGATAGGGGTCGACTGTAGCCCGGAGGCGATCTCATAAAGCATGGGTGCTCAGTCTGCAGGAGTGCCGGGTCCATTCGATAGGGCCTGGTGGCTCGATGCCTCCCTCCGAGGGGATCTCACTGCACGTCGTGCCCCTGCCTTGGATACACGTGAGGGGCCTCGAGGGCTTGGCCCTCGAGCGATGCTGCGAGTGGCGCCCCCTGGTGTCCCTGACTCGGGTGCTCGAAGCCGGCTGTCGAACCCTCTTCGAGGGCCAGCCTTCGCTGCTTCGAGGCTTAGGGCCGGGGCCCGTTTTTACCTTCGTGAAGAAGCCTCCGTCATCTGGGAATCCTTCTGCCCGTTGGGCGCGCCTTTTTAGGCGAAATCCGTCGGGGAGGGTGGCGGACGCGAAGCTGGAGCGACGGTCGTGGCGGGCCCGGGTAGTGGAGCGAATGGAGAGCTGCCACGTGTACCCTGCATCCGGCTCGAGACGTGGTTAGGTGGGCGCATTAAATGCTATGCGGTTACCATGAAAAATTGGCCAGGTACCGAGGTACGTGTCACCTTCTCTTCTGCACATTGTGTGCCACTGGTCCATCCATCCCTCTTCACCTCGGTCCTGATTCAGGCCCTGTGGATGTGCATGGAATTGAAGGGGTATCGTTCATCTCTAGATTGCTTAAGTTCCAGCTTTGCCTCTACTGTATCCATGTCTTCGCCAAACAAGGAAGAATCAGGTTAGTGCACTGCGTGTTTAGTGTTGACAGCTTGAATCTGTGTCTTTGTAATTATTTTAATGTCACAATGATTTCTTTTTAAGAAGTAAATGTTTGTACAACCATCATCTGATTGTGTTGAATTTCATTCGTAATACTCCTTGTTACATGCTTTGCTGCACCACATTCATGTGAGATGTGTGCCTTCTCTACAAGGCAAATTGTCTTAGTTGTTTCTATAAGGAGCTTAATTCAGCGTTTACACTAAAGTCTTTTCATTTGTTCTAACTAATGTTTGTCAGATTACAAGTTTCAAACTTCTTGACTTAACTGGAAATCTCTACTTAGAGTGGCAAGAGCGCTGTTAGTCTGCCCATGGATTTGCTTGATGGATGTGAGTTCTCAAGAATTGGATTTTCCTTGTTAGTAAGTTTAGGATGATAAATAAGGAAAACTATATAGTGTGGTTGTCTCTTCCCTGCGAAGAGGATAGTGGTCTTGACTCGTCATGCATATATGGAAGAAAGATGAATTGTTTGAGATTTTACAGTAGAGTGCTTTGATTGTCATCTTCGATCAACACACTTTTCTTAATTTCTAACAAACATAGAATCTGTACAGAAGTTGTGTTATCGTGTGGATATTGTCTCTAGCAGAAGTATGATGTTCTCTGGACCATACTTGACAGGTTAAATCAGCTACTTGGTTGAGAACTTGGTAATATCTCTGCTGGTGGAGCCTCCCGTTGAGAGAGGATGTTGCCTGGACGTCTGGACTTGTCGGTGTTGCGAACCCGGGGGTACGACACCAACGAGTAATATGATCGCGTGCTCTCTTCCTGGATGGTGATGCAAGATGACACAAGGATTTATCCTGGTTCGGGCAAAGAAGGCCCTACTTCCAGCGGGGGAGGAGGCTCTTGTATTACTTGCACCTAAGTGCTTGTACAGGGGCGAATACAAGCTCAATGAGCGTGGACCGGAGTCCGGATTCGAGTGTGTGTGTGTGGACTTGTGTGTTGTCTCTCGGAGTTGTCTCTGTAACCCTGGAATGAGGGCCCTGGTGTCCCCTTTTATAGAGCAAGGGGAGGCCAGGGTTACACAAGGGTATTACAGGTGTCGGGGCGTACGGTGCCCAATATGGAGGAGGGTAGGAACCCTGTCTTGTCGGGGCCACTGGAGCTGATGTGGGCGTTGCTATTGAGGCGTCCTTGGGGCGTGGCCTCCATCCTGGGTGCGGTCGTGGTGGCGTGACGATGTAGAAGCCGTACAACATCCATTCCGGCACGTACAGGACACGGCGGGGTCCCTCCGGGTCTTGAGGTACCTGTCTTTCAATAGCGTGAAAGTAGTTAGGGTTAGAGGGGCGCGGAGCCGGCCTCGAGGTGGCGCCCGTGGGGGGCTCGAGTCCCCGCAGGTATGGGCGAGTTCCGGGGAGCCTAGTCGTACAGCGGAAATCCGGGTCTCGAGATGTGACCGGGACGTGCCTCAGTGCAAGGTATGGTCGAACAGTGTTGTGCTGGTGCCTTTTTGTCCATGCTTGTGGTGAAAACGAGACTTGGCTTTGCCTTGGTTACTGTGGTACACGTCGGGCTGCAGAGGACGTGACTGGAGTAGGTGAATGCATTAAATGCACGGTATGGGGCTGGCATCCGGTGCTTGGTGCTGCTCGAGGGGCGTGATGTGCCCTCGAGGGGTAGGCCGCTGGGCCAGCGAGGCTCGAGGGCCCTGTGCCGGGTCTCGAGGGGTGGTGTTTGGTGGGCTCGATCCCCTTGAGCCAGGGCTCGAGATGCAGGCTTCCTCGAGGTGGTTTGGGAGGCATTTGGCGGGCCTAGGCCTTCCCGTGGTGGACCGGCGTTTGAGTGCTTGCACTCGAGCAGGGGCTCTCGACTTTGGATTTCGAGGGTTTTGGCTAACTGGATCTCGAGGGTTCGGCCGTGTCGATTCCGCGGGTGTCGTGCGAGCGACACCCGCGGATGTAGCCCCCAAGGCCACGGGGGAGTGGTTAGAACTCCCTCGTGAGCTTTTCGCGAGTTTTAGTTGCGTTTTTTAGGTTCGGGAGTGTTGAGCCCCGAGTTTTTTAGACCCTCTTTCGTCGAGGGGTGCCAGGCTGAACCGGCCGGCCGGCTCTTCGAGCTGTCCGGCACGCCGGTTGCCCTGGCTTGCCATCCCGCGAGTCCTTTCGATCGGATGCGAGGGGGGATGCTTCGTACTACCACGAGCGGGCGAGTATCGAGGTTCCCGGTGAGCTGGTAATGGGGAATCCAAGTGAGACCTCATGCCCCGTTTGATAGGGGTCGACTGTAGCCCGGAGGCGATCTCATAAAGCATGGGTGCTCAGTCTGCAGGAGTGCCGGGTCCATTCGATAGGGCCTGGTGGCTCGATGCCTCCCTCCGAGGGGATCTCACTGCACGTCGTGCCCCTGCCTTGGATACACGTGAGGGGCCTCGAGGGCTTGGCCCTCGAGCGATGCTGCGAGTGGCGCCCCCTGGTGTCCCTGACTCGGGTGCTCGAAGCCGGCTGTCGAACCCTCTTCGAGGGCCAGCCTTCGCTGCTTCGAGGCTTAGGGCCGGGGCCCGTTTTTACCTTCGTGAAGAAGCCTCCGTCATCTGGGAATCCTTCTGCCCGTTGGGCGCGCCTTTTTAGGCGAAATCCGTCGGGGAGGGTGGCGGACGCGAAGCTGGAGCGACGGTCGTGGCGGGCCCGGGTAGTGGAGCGAATGGAGAGCTGCCACGTGTACCCTGCATCCGGCTCGAGACGTGGTTAGGTGGGCGCATTAAATGCTATGCGGTTACCTTTTCCGTCGCCGTGGGACGCCTCGCCTGTTGGGGTTTCCCCTTATAAATATCGAAAGAGGGGAAAAGGAACCCTTTACTTTGCCTTTGCCTTCACCGCCGCCGTAGCCTCCACGCGCCCTCTCCTTCGAGCTAGTCGATTGGGGATTTTCCGGCTGCCGTCCGCTGCTCGGGTCCGCGCCACGCCACCGCCATGGCCGCCCAGACACAAGTGCTGCCGGCCGAAGACTGGAGCCCGACGAAGGTGACGCAGTGCGAGATGGACTCGTTGGTGGCCCAGGGGCTTCTGCGCCCCAACCCGGAGGAGGGACCCGCGTGGTGGGTTATCTCGTCGACGGAGCACCGGGAGCCACACCCGCCGGACGGGTACGTGGTGAGCTTCACGCGCTACCACCGCATGGGGCTCGGTGTTCCGCCGAGCCGCTTCATGCGGGCACTGACCCATCACTACGAGGTGGAGCTGCAACACTTCTCCCCCAATTCAATCTCGCACGCCGCCATATTCGCCGCGGTGTGCGAGGGGTACCTGAAGATGGAGCCGCACTGGGAGATGTTCGTCCATCTCTTCCGGGGTGAGCTCTTCATCAAGGCCCTAAAGCCCAGCGGGAGGCGGCTCGTGCGCATGGGCTCCCTCGCCATCACTGCGAGGGCGGGGACCTCGTCGGCCAATGTCCCCCGCGAATACCTGCGGTACAAGCTTTCCACCAACCAGGCCGGGTGGGACGACCACTGGTTCTATCTGCGGACTGAAGGTGGTCTCCTTCCGCAGTATACCGGCAGGGTCCTCACTCAACGCCCGGAGAAGTGGACCTGGGGCGTCGCGGCGGACAGGCAACGCCACCTCGTCCCGCTGATGAAGATGATGAAGACGCTGGTGGATGAGAGGAAGTTGACCGTGAAAGCGGTCATTTGGGCGTTCCACCAGCGAAGAGTTCTCCCGCTGGCGGACCGCCCCCTTCTTATGCACGAGATGGGGCCGGAGGCCCAGCTCGAGGCGCTTAATCGATCGAGGATGGCCGAGGAGAGGCTGTCTCGGAACGAGTGTGTCTCCCGGGTGTCAATCACGATCCATGGGTCGTTCATCCCTGAGTACACCGACCTGGTCGCCATGGCACCCGACGAGGGGTGCTTCGACCTGGTAAGCCTCCCTCGAGCTGAGCTGTCCTGAGCCTCCTCCCCCTTTCTCCTTCTCCAAACCCTTTGCATTCTTCTTGTGGTTTGTCTCGTCACGCTTCTTCTTTTTGCAGGGGGTGTTTACTTGTCGCGCGTCGAGGCCCCCGGTGAGGGAGGACGCCGCGGATACCCAGGTGAGGCGCCTCTCTGCTCAGAAAGACAAGGAGAGCAAGGATGCCAGGAAGAAGAAAGAGAAAAACAAAAACTTGCGTCGCTTGGCTCGGGAGCAGAGGCTGGCGAAGGCTCGTCGCAACCGTCAGCCTGGAGACGGGTCCCCCGAGCTAAGCTCCTCGAGCTCGGAGGAGGAGAGCGATGATGAGGAGGAGAGTGACGACGAGGGGATGGATGTGCGCCTGAGGCGCGCGGGGGTCGTCGATGACAGGGCTGACCGCTCCTCTGTGCAGGAGGGTATACTAGAGGTCCCCCCGGCGAAGGGACCGCGCAGGACGCAGCCGCGGAAGGCGGCGCCGATCCCTACCTCGTCGGGGGCTCGAGATCCGTCGAGCTCCGCGCCGGACGTGCCCCCAGTCGTGAGGAAGCCCCGAACCCGGAGCGCCTCCGCCACAGCACCAACGGAGGCCGCCCCCGCGTCAGCCCAGGCGGGAGGTCTCGAGAAGAGCCGAGCCTCGAGTGGCAGTGACCACATCGGGAGGGGCTCCGGGTCCGACCGCCGCGAGCCATCGAGGTCGGGGTCGAGCCCGCGGAGGAGCGGGCGTCAGGAGGAGGCGTCGAGCCCGCACCATCACGAGCGTCGGGGAGGGAGCCCCCGGGCGTCTCGTGAGCAGGGGCGTGAGCGTCCCCGGAGTCCATCGCCGTACCGCCGCCGGGACATAGAAGCGGACGTGGGAGGGCGCGACCGCCAGCGCGAGCGCCGGAGCAGGTCCCGGAGCCCGCGCCGGGACAGGCGCCACGACGACAGCACGAGGGAGGTACGGTCGCCCTCCCGCGATGTGGGGCGGAAGGAGGGCTCTCCCTCGAGGTCGAGCCACGGGAGGCGTCGGGAGCCCTCCCCCCATCCCAGCCCTGCGGAGATGGCCCAGGCGCAGGGCTCGAGCCGTGGGGTGGGCTCGAAGCCCCCGAGTGGGTCCGGCGATTCCGGGAAGAAGCCCAGCCGCCGCTTTGGGTGAGTAATTTTCTTGGATCTCATCGGTAGTGAGGCTTTACCTCTTTACTTTTGATGATGCATGCCATCTCTGGTTTCTCAGGGGGAAGCGCTCCTACCAGGAGGTGGACCTCGCTGCGTCCAAGCGGGCCAAGACCTCGAGCCCCATCAAGGCACAAGCATCTCGAGGTATGGCACCTTCCTCCGCTAGGGAAGGCGCTTGGCTGGAGAAGGCTCGAGCTGCCATGGCTCGAGGAGGCCAGATGATCGTCGCGAATTTTGGTGAGGCCGTCGCCATCGACCATAGGGGTCGAGGCATCCTTCCTGGTTCTGATATCACTGTCATCTCGTATTGCAGGGGCCGCAGCTTATGGTGTCGAGCCCGCTACCACCACGCCCCCTGAGGCGCTGCCTCCTCCTCCTCCTCCTCCTCCCGCGATGGCGCCAGTTGGGAGCGCCACCCTTCCCCCCACCACGACGGTTGTTCCAGGGGAAGCGCCTGGGGCGAGCACGGCCCCGCCGGTGTCTGGGGTCGAGGAGACTGCGCCCCTCGAGGCCCCGGCCGACGCGAGCCGGGCTGCGGAGGAGGGAAAGGGGGGAGAGGCGTTGGCGGAGAAGGAGCCGACGGTGGAGGACCTCCTGAACGAGCTGGAGGAGGGGCCGCTCCTCGCCGCGGGCTTGATGATGGTGGAGGCGTTCGAGGCGCCGGCTTGCGCTGACAAGACGCCGGAGGACCTGGCCAGGGAAGAGCCGAGGCCCGTGTCGTCAGGCGGCGGGCCGCAGCTGGGGCAGCTCAAGGCGGAGGGGGATCTGCCCGACATCGAGCTTGACCGACCAGTATGGCCGTTTCCCGACGCGCCGAGCCCATCCCTTGCCATGGTCTCCGTCGAGCAACCGGTCCAGCGGGGGGCCCCGCGCGAGGTGCGGTCCATCTTCCGGGAGGTGGCCGAGCTCATGGCGGAGGCGGAGCGGTCCTGCTCCGAGGAGGCGGGCCGGTCCGCCCAGGTGTCGGCCGCCCTCGCGAGGGCTGAGGTGGAGCTTCAAGAGCTCCGCGCTGAGCTGAGCCGGAACGCCCAAATGGCGAGCCGGCTCAACGAGGCGGAGGCGGAGGTCCGGGCAGCTCGAGGTGAGGTCGCTCGATCCAAGGAGGAGGGCGCCGCCGCTCTCGAGGCATCGAGGAAGGAGGCCGCGGACGCCCGAAGCGAGGCCACCTGTGCCCGGGCTGAAGCTGAGGCGGCGAAGCAGGAGGCCGCTGACGCCCGTGGCGAGGCCGCCACCGCCCAAACCGCAGCGGAGGCGGCGAGAAAAGAGGCCGAAGACGCCGAGAGCGGTGTCACCACAGCCCGAGCCACCGAGGGGGCGGCGCGGCAGGAGGTGATCCGAAAGGATCTGGCCCTCGTGGAGGCGGGCAAGCTGATCGAGGAGCTTAGGTCCGAAAAGCTCCTCATGCTGGCCGAGAAGCGCAAGCTCAAGCCGCGCGCTGAGGGCCTTACCAGCGACCTCGCCGAAATGGGGAAACATTGCGATGGTGAGGCTTACACCTTGTTCTTGCTTGGGCCTCGAAGTTTTTTGTTACGCCATAGTCTCACTCTTCCTCGTTCGTCGAGAAGACGGTCGAGGAGCTCCGCGGGACGAACCAGGCTCTCTTGGACCTACTCCAAGACGAGACGATGGTGGCGGAGCGGGCTCGCACTTCCCTCGACCGGCTTGGCTCCATGTGGGGTGTTTCTCCGGTGGCTGCGGCAGAAGGTGTGGTGGCCCGAGGCGACGCCTTGGTCGACGCCTTGTGCTTCCTCGATGTAGCGGCGCGGGACCGTGTCCGGCAAGCTCTCCATCATGGCGTCAAGCAGACGCTCGCGGTCGTCCGCTCTGGCTTCCGCTTCCCAGTCCATGTTGTCGCCAATGGCTTCATCGAGATCGAGGGGAAGGACGAGGAGTGGAACAACCATCGCGTCGACAAAATCTTGGAGAAGATGGAGAGGTCGGGGACGTCGCTCGCGAAGATCTTCGAGGAGGACGTGCTGCCTCCTGACGCCAGCAGCGGTGTCGAGGACCCTCCTCCCTCTAGCTTGGGTGTCAAGGCCGAGCCCGCCGTGGAAGACCTCGGGGAGGAGTACCATACCGACGAAGATTAGGGCCTGCGTGCCAAATTTGGGCGTCAAGGCCCCTGTAAGAATTTTATGACATGAATGAGGGTCCGTCGAGATCCGTATGTATATATGACTTGTTTGTTTTTAAAGGAGTTGTTTTCTTCTCAAATGCGTTTGACCACTTCTCTTTGTTGCAAGCTCGAGTTTCTGCTAGCTTAGTCTGTGTTCCTTCGACACGTCGCGAGCCCCTCGAGGGGAGGCGTAGGTAGGGTACCGTAGCCCAGGGGCGTAGGTGGCCGTCTACGTCGACGCCTCCCGACCCTTGGAGGCTCGGGGTATTTTAGGATTTAGACGTCGCTAGTTCACTCGAGGCACGAGTCCAGATGAGGGTCGAATTTTTGAAAAGAAAACGCGCTTTTTCCGAAGTCTGGGGAGGGGGTTCCCTCCTGTCAGCCCCCGAGGGAGGCTCGACCCTGAGCAAGGCAGGGTCGAGGCTACCTTAAGTTGCTAAGCAAAATGAAAGACAATGCATGAGTTTGTTCATTCATTTTGGGCGTGTTTGTACAGAGCAACAAAATAAACAAGGCCTCGAGGCCCTTAAGGGTAGAAGTGACGTAGCTGAGATATGTTCCACGCGTTCGCTAGGATTCTGCCTTGATCGTCGTAGAGCTTGTATGTTCCTGGCTTGAGCACCTTAGCCACGGTGTATGGGCCTTCCCACGGAGGAGTGAGCTTGTGGCGCCCTCGATTGTCTTGCAGCCGTCGAAGCACGAGGTCCCCCACCGCCAGGTCCCTCTTGCGCACGTGCTTGTCGTGGTAGCGTCGAAGTGTTTGCTGGTAGCGCGCGGAGTTGATGAGCGCCACGTCTCGGGCCTCCTCGAGCTGGTCCTTGGCGTTGGCGAGCCTCTCGTCGTTGGTTTGCTCGTTGTAGGCTCGAAGTCGAGGGGAGCCGTACTCGAGGTCCGTAGGCAATATGGCCTCGGCACCGTAGGTCAGGAAGAACGGAGTGAACCCGGTGGCTCGACTTGGCGTTGTCCTGAGGCCCCACAGCACCGAGGGGAGCTCTGCAGCCCACCCCTTTCCGAAGTTTTTGAGGGTCTTGAACAGCCTCGGCTTCAGCCCATGGAGTATCATGCCATTGGCGCGCTCGACCTGCCCGTTGCATTGAGGGTATGCGACCGCGGCCCAGGTCACGCGAATGTCGTTGTCGTCGCAGAAGTTGGTGAACTTTTTGCCCGTGAATTGGGTGCCATTGTCGGTGATGATGACGTTAGGCACCCCAAACCGGTACATGATGTTGGCGATGAACTCGACAGCCTTCTCGGAGGTGGGGTCTCCTATCGGCTTAGCCTCGATCCACTTGGTAAACTTGTCGATGGCCACGAGCACGTGTGTGTACCCTCCGCTTGTCCTTTTGAGGGGACCCACGAGGTCGAGCCCCCAAACGGCGAATGGCCAAGTGATTGGGATCATCTGCAGGGCGTGTGCGGGCTGGTGCGTCTGCTTGGCGTAAAATTGACACCCATGGCATGCTCGGACCAAGCGCTTGGCGTCCCCAATGGCGGTCGGCCAATAGAAGCCTTGACGGAAGGCGTTCCCAACCAGGGTCCTTGGTGCTGCGTGGTGGCCGCAAGCCCCCGAGTGCATGTCGTCGAGGAGCTTGCGTCCTTCCTCGAGGGGGATGCAGCGCTGAAGGATCCCAGTCGGGCTTCGTCGGTACAGTTCCCGTTCGTCGCCGTAGGTGACGTAGGTCTTGGCCCTTCGAGCAATGCGTCGAGCCTCCGTCTTGTCTTCCGGTAGCACGCCTTTCATTAAGTAGTCGAGGAACGACGTCCGCCAGTCGGGGGGTCGTGATGACGAAGTGGCAGGTGCGTCGATCTGCATCGCCTCAGCGGATGTCGAGGGGTTGTTCTCGAGGGGTGGCGTTGAGGGTCGAGCCCCCGTGTCTGGTTCGAGGGGTGGCGTCGAGGAGCCAGCCCCCGGGCTGATCTTGACAAATGGCTCGAAAACGTCCCTCGAGAAGACATCTGGTGGAACCGTGCCGCGCGTGGACGCCAACTTTGCCAGCTCGTCTGCGGCCTCGTTGTACTTTCGAGCTATGTGGTTGAGCTCGAGGCCGTAGAACTTATCTTCTAGCTTGCGCACCTCCCCGCAGTATGCCTCCATCTTGGGATCGATGCAGCTTGAAGCCTTCATAACCTGGTTGATGACGAGCTGCGAGTCTCCTCGAGCGTCGAGGCGTCGGACCCTGAGCTCGAGGGCGATGCGCAGCCCATTGACGAGGGCCTCGTACTCGGCGACGTTGTTGGAGGCGGGGAAGTGCAAGCGTAGCAAGTAGCGCATGTGGACTCCGAGGGGTGAGATGAAGCGCAGGCCTGCGCCTGCCCCCGTCTTCATGAGGGATCCGTCGAAGTACATGGTCCAGAGCTCGGCTTGAATCTGCACTGGCGGGAGCTGAGTGTCGGTCCACTCAGCAACGAAGTCCGCCAATGCTTGCGACTTGATGGCTTTCCGCGGGTCGTAGGTGATGGTCTCCCCCATTAGCTCGGCGGACCACTTGGCGATGCGCCCCGTGGCCTCCCGATTGCTGATGATCTCACCGAGGGGGAAGGACGACACCACCATTACGGGATGAGCGAGGAAGTAGTGCTGGAGCTTGCGCCTTGTGATGATGATGCCGTAGAGCAGCTTCTGGATGTGCGGGTACCGGACCTTGGCCTCGGAGAGCACCTCACTGGTGAAGTACACCGGTCGCTGGACCGGCAATGCATGACCCTCCTCGTGCCTCTCGACGACTATGACCGCGCTGACCACCTGAGTGGTTGCGGCCACATAGAGGAGGAGAGACTCGGGGGGATCGCCACCTTCGGCTGGTTGCGGAGGCACAAGGATTGGTGTGGAAGTCAGCAACCCCTTCAACTTGGTTAAGGCCTCCTCGGCTTCGATAGTCCACGCAAAGTGTTCTGTCTTCTTCAGCAGGCGGTAGAGGGGTAGCGCTTTTTCCCCTAGCCTCGAGATGAATCTGCTGAGAGCGGCTAGGCAGCCTGTCACTTTCTGCACACCCTTGAGGTCTCGAATTGGGCCCATCCTCGTGACTGCTGAGATTTTTTCGGGGTTGGCCTCGATCCCCCGTTGTGAGACAATGTAGCCAAGTAGCATGCCTCGAGGCACACCAAAGACACACTTCTCGGGGTTGAGCTTCACATTCTTGGCCCAGAGGCACTCGAACGTGGTCTCGAGGTCGCTGATGAGGTTCCCGACTTTCTTGGTTTTAACCACGATGTCATCGACGTAGGCCTCGACGGTTTTGCCTATGTGCTCGCCAAAGATATGCTGTATACATCGTTGGTACGTTGCCCCGGCGTTTCGTAGGCCGAAGGGCATCGTAACGTAGCAATACATACCAAATGGCGTGATAAAAGAGGTTGCGAGTTCGTCGGATTTTTTCATCTTGATTTGGTGGTAGCCGGAATACGCATCAAGGAACGAAAGCACTTCGCACCCAGCAGTGGAATCGACAATCTGATCAATTCTAAGTAAAGGAAATGGAACTTTTGGACATGCTTTATTCAGACCAGTGTAGTCCACACACATCCGCATTTTTCCATTCTTTTTCCTAACTAGTACAGGGTTAGCTGGCCACTCTGGGTGAAATACCTCCTTGATGAACCCGGCCGCCAAAAGCTTATGCACCTCCTCGCCGATGATCCTGCGCTTCTCCTCGTCGAAGCGGCGCAGGCGTTGCTTCACCGGTCTGGACCCGGCCTGGATTTCCAAGGCGTGCTCGGCGACTTCCCTCGGTATGCCCGGCATGTCCGAGGGGCCCCACGCAAACATGTCGATGTTCGCGCGGAGAAAGTCGACGAGCACTGCTTCCTATTTAGGCTTGAGGCTGGCGCTGACGGCCAGCGTCTTGCCATCGGTCGAGGTCGGGTCGACGAGTATCAGCTTGGTGTGCTCCGCCGGCTCGAAGGTGCCAGCGTGGCGCTTCGCTTCAGGGGCCTCCTCGGTGGCCAGGGCGGCTAGGGCCTCGAGCGAGTCGAGCTGGACGTTTGCCTCCCCACGCTCGACGCACTCCACGTCGCAGTGGTACGCGTGCTCGTAGGAGGTGTCGACGGTGATGACCCCTTTCGGCCCCGGCATCTTGAGTTTCAAGTACGTGTAGTTGGGAACCGCCATGAACTTGGCGTAGCCTGGCCGGCCGATGATGGCATGGTAGGTCCCTTGGAATCCGACCACCTCGAAGGTGAGCGTCTCCTGGCGGAAGTTAGCCGGCGTGCCAAAGCAAACCGGCAGGTCGATGCGCCCGAGGGGGTGGGCCTTCTTCCTTGGTACGACTCCGTGGAACCCCCCGACGCTGGGTCAGAGCTGACCCTCCGAAATCCCCAGGAGGTCGAGGGTCTCGAGGTATATGATGTTGAGGCTCGAGCCCCCATCCATCAACACCTTGGAGAACCGTACGTCGACGATGACGGGGTCGACGACGAGGGGGTACGCCCCCAGGTTTATGACGCGGTCCGGATGGTCGTCACGGTCGAACGTGATCGGCGCATCAGACCAGTCAAGATACCGGGAGGCGGCGTGGCCGAGTGCAAAGATCTCCCGGCGCTCCTTCTTTCTTTCTCGAGCTGAGAGCCCGACGGTCGCCCCCCCGTAGATCATGTAGCA
The DNA here is from genome assembly GCA_009763385.1 of Coix lacryma-jobi var. lacryma-jobi. Taxonomy (NCBI): domain Eukaryota; kingdom Viridiplantae; phylum Streptophyta; class Magnoliopsida; order Poales; family Poaceae; genus Coix; species Coix lacryma-jobi. The sequence goes on along the minus strand of CM019831.1, from coordinate 8,987,069 downwards.
GTCGCGCACCGGGGGGAAGTTGTCGTCCGCGTCTCCACCGCCGCGCCGATTGTTATCCTTGCCCTTGGGCGCGTCTTCTTTCTTATCGCCGAGCTTGGAGTAGTAGCCTTTCAGCAGTCGGCAGTCCTTTAACTTGTGATTTACGGGGCCCCTATGATAAGTGCAGGGGTCCTCGAGCATCTGGTCGAAAACAGCCCCGTCAGGGGGGCCTCGGGGCTTCTTAGGCTCGAGGGCGCCTGCGAGCACCTCTTCGTCGTCGTCGTCATTGGCGTCGCGCTTCGCCTTCTGACCTTTGCGTTTGTTCTTCTTCTTTTTGTTGCTGTTATTGTCGTCGTTCTTGGCGTCGTTGCCCTTGTTCGAGCCTTCCGGCGTGGTCACCGCCTTACCTTTGTCCGTGGAACGGCCAAAGAAGGCCCCCACCGCCTCGTCGCCTGAGGCAAAGCTGGTGACACGATCCATGAGGTCCTCGACCGTCCTGGGACGGTAGCGTCCTAGCTCATGAACTAGCTCTTGGCAAGTCATGCCCGCGAGGAACGCTGAGATGACATCCTCATCAGGCACGTGGGGGAGCTCGAGGCGCTGCTTCGAGAATCATCGAGCAAAGTCGCGGAGGGGCTCGTCCGCCGCCTGCCTGCAACGCCGTAGGTCCCAGGGGTTGCCTGGGCGCACGCAAGTCCCCTTGAAATTCCCGTCAAAGACCCTGACCAGGTCGGCCCAGTCGTCGATCCGATCCAGCGGGAGCCCCTCGAGCCACCGACGGGCGGTGTCCGAGAGGTAAAGTGGGAGTTGGCGTATGATCACACGGTCGTCGTTCTTCGCTCCGCCCAGTTGGCAGCCTAGGCGGAAGTCCGAGAGCCAGAGCTTGGGCTCGACCTCCCCGTCATACTTCACGATGTTGGTCGGCGGTCGGAAGCGGTCGGGGAGGGTTGAGCTGCGGATGGCTCGGCTGAAGACTCTGGGGCCCGGGGGCTCGAGGGCTTGCCGGTCCTCATCACTATCGTAGCGCCCCCCTCGATGGGCGCTATAGCCACGCTCTTAGGCCCCCTTGTCCTTGCGCCGTCGGTTGATGTCGTTGCGGGCGTCATTGGGGTCTTGAGGTGGCCGGTTGTCGATGATCCGTTCGCGGACTGGCCTAGCTCGAGAGGCGTCCGGCTGGTGGACGGACGCCTCGCGATTGTTGCGGGGCGTGTCCACCGGCTTCCCCGAGGCTGCTCTGCGCCGGCGTGACGCCGAGCTCTCGGCCTGCTGCACAGCGGCTGTCTCGAGAAGGTTCTTCATTTCCCCGAGCATGCGCCTGGCGTCGGGGTTGGAGACGGCGGGTAGATCGCGGAGCAACATGGCGACTGCGACCACGTTCTGCCCGGCTCGCGGGAAGCATACCTCGGGGCGTGCTGGTGCTCCGTCCTCGAGGATCCGCTGGTGGACCTCTCGAGCCAGACCTCGAGCTCCGGCTCCTCGGGGCTGGGGTGGTTCCTGCATCAGAGTTTGCCGGAGCTGCAGCAGGTGTCGCCGTTCTTCCTCGGCTTTGGTGATTGCCTCCTGCACCTGCGCGAGATGCGCCGCCCGGCCGTCGTCGTGCTGAGGCGGTGCAGCCGACGTTGGAGGTTCGTTCCTCCCCTGAACACGTGATCCGCCTGCCGCGGCCACGTCGCTGGGGTCTTCTAGACCGAGCGCCGGCCTGCCGTCGTCGCCCTCGTCCTCGGTATCGCATACGGCCCCCTCGAGTTGGAAGCACTCCCTGGTGGGATCCCAGAGGTCGGGGTCGTGGTAGTCGTATTCGTCGGAGTCGGGGCTGTTGACGGCGTACTGCCTTGGCAGATGCTGGGACCGCAGCTCGCGGTACCATTCTCTGACGGTGGCTCGCCGGGGTGGCTCGATGGCTCATGAGAAGCCGCGGTCGTCGTGCGCGGGGTGGACGATCTCCAGGTTGGCCATGGCCTGCAGTAGCACGCCTGGGCGCTCCTCCTGCTCTGCCGGCGGTCGGTCCCGACGACACTCGCTGAGCTGGCGGGCGTAGGCTGCTGCGGAGTTGTCGAGGCCGAACGGGAACCGCCGGCGTCGAGCGCGGTACACCCCGTGCGGGAGGAGGCTGGGTGGCGCCGACGGTGCGCGGCTCGGAGGCCTCTGGCCTGGCTCCTGGTCCGTGCGCATGATGAACGCGAAGTCGCTGGGTGGGCGCGAGCGCGCCCTGGAAGTCTCCGGCCGTGCGCCGGGCAGGCTCCTCCTCGGGAACTCCGCGCCGGCTACGGGGAAGTGAGTGTACGCCGCTGGCACCGCCTGTGCCTGGCGACGATGGTGGCGACGGCGCCGCTCACGGGGTGGCGACGCGTGGTGGTGTGGGCGACGTGCCACGCTCCTCGCACGGGGTCGTGTGACACGCCCTCCGCTCGGGCCCTCCGTGGAGAGCAAGGTCAGCTCGTTGCCGTTGTCGGTGGCCAGGAACTCGAGGCTCCCGAACCAGATGACAACACCGGCAGAGAACGAAGGAGTTGAAGCAGCCATCTAGGAAACAGTGAGAAACCGACTCGACACGCGAAGGACCCTACCTGGCGCGCCAACTGTCGGTGTTGCGAACCCGGGGGTACGACACCAACGAGTAATATGATCGCGTGCTCTATTCCTGGATGGTGATGCAAGATGACACAAGGATTTATCCTGGTTCGGGCAAAGAAGGCCCTACTTCCAGCGGGGGAGGAGGCTCTTGTATTACTTGCACCTAAGTGCTTGTACAGGGGCGAATACAAGCTCAATGAGCGTGGACCGGAGTCCGGATTCGAGTGTGTGTGTGTGGACTTGTGTGTTGTCTCTAGGAGTTGTCTCTGTAACCCTGGAATGAGGGCCCTAGTGTCCCCTTTTATAGAGCAAGGGGAGGCCAGGGTTACACAAGGGTATTACAGGTGTCGGGGCGTACGGTGCCCAATATGGAGGAGGGTAGGAACCCTGTCTTGTCGGGGCCACTGGAGCCGATGTGGGCGTTGCTGTTGAGGCGTCCTTGGGGCGTGGCCTCCATCCCGGGCGCGGTCGTGGTGGCGTGACGATGTAGAAGCCGTACAACATCCATTCCGGCACGTACAGGACACGGCGGGGTCCCTCCGGGTCATGAGGTACCTGTCTTCCAATAGCATGAAAGTAGTTAGGGTTAGAGGGGCGCGGAGCCGGCCTCGAGGTGGCGCCCGTGGGGGGCTCGAGTCCCCGCAGGTATGGGCGAGTTCCGAGGAGCCTGGTCGTACAGCGGAAATCCGGGTCTCGAGATGTGACCGGGACGTGCCTCAATGCAAGGTATGGTCGAACAGTGCTGTGCTGGTGCCTTTTTGCCCATGCTTGTGGTGAAAACGAGACTTGGCTTTGCCTTGGTTACTGTGGTACACGTCGGGCTGCAGAGAACGTGACTGCAGTAGGTGAATGCATTAAATGCACGGTATGGGGCTGGCATCCGGTGCTTGGTGCTGCTCGAGGGGCGTGATGTGCCCTCGAGGGGTAGGCCGCCGGGCCAGCGAGGCTCGAGGGCCCTGTGCCGGGTCTCGAGGGGTGGTGTTTGGTGGGCTCGATCCCCTTGAGCCAGGGCTCGAGATGCAGGCTTCCTCGAGGTGGTTTGGGAGGCATTTGGCGGGCCTAGGCCTTCCCGTGGTGGACCGGCGTTGTGGGTTTTGACAGGTTGGTATTCGGATGGTTAAGTCTAGCTGGGCTTGCTATTAATTGGTATTCTAGGTTTTAACCCGTGTGTTTGCGTTGATTGGGGGTACCCCTTTGGCGTTCCCCGACAGGACTCGAACCCAGGTGCTTACACAACATGTGTGTCCCTCTGAGATATATATTATGGCTTCACTCCTATCCCTCTCTGAGATCTATTTTAAGTGAGTTTCCTTAAGAATTATGGTTCGATACTCCCCTCCTTAAACATGAAGCCATGGGATGCCTTTTCTCTATTGTTGAGTAGCATTTTTTTCTTCTTCATTCATTATATGAGGGATGAAATACATGACTTATAATTCTTGATCAGATGGTTTACTATTTAGCTAGATTGTCTTGTAGATGAGACATGGGCTAGATGTCATTGTCACTTACTGATAAAATACAGGTTTCCATAGTTACACTTGTCCTTTATTTTGCATTTTTTATTGATAAAATAACTTTACTTGTTCTGAATGCGCATCATAAAAAAATGGAAATGTCATGTTCTTTCTGGAATGTAGGTTTGCTGGCTGTTTTGGTGACTGCAATGGCCAGTAATGCTCTTAGTAAACTGGTGGGGATCCTCATGCAGGACATTCATGGTATAGAACACTGATTGCTTCAATGCCACTACAAGCATCGAGGATTTCTGAGGAAGTTCTGCCATGCTAGCCAAATCTATAATACCCTGTTTGGATCACATGCTGCCATGTCTGACAATGTTTGAATCCTGCACAATATTTATACGAATGTTTGTACACTTAAGGAGTTGCTACACAATACCAAAAGGTTTATTGTATTATCTTGTAGTAAGATGGAAGTGGAAAAATTCCTGGAAAAAAGTCACGGGATGTGTCCACACACCGATTTATATATTTTTCTACCGTTTGATTATAGCAATTACGAGTATCGTGAGTAAAAAAGTTATACAATAAATTATATTGTATATTTGTTTATGTTTTTGTATTCGTGACAGGGCGGGCGCCTGATGTTCTAGTACATCTGAAACTGCAGGCTCAATCGCCTTAGATGGAACCGCAAACAGCTGAAGTGGAACCATCTATCGCTCAAACCAGGAATATCCGAAACAACCTCAACTTTGTCATCATCTCCACGCAAGGGAATCACTGGACCATCTCTGCGGCGCTTGAAGTGATCAATAGACTTCTGAAACTCCAACTGAGCTTTGCTTTTCAGGAAAGTGCTCCAGCTGTTTCTAGCAGTGTTCAACTTAAGCCTGAGGTCAAGAATAACAGGGCAGCACTGGAGCAAGTTTCCTATTGCCACAGCCGCATCCTTGCTCCTGGGTTTGTGTCGTGCATCGATCTCAAGGTGTTCGACATTGAGCAACGTCTCACCTAAGAGCTCCCTTAACCTGTCCCTGTCCAGGACTGCAACATAATCGATGGGGTACTCAAACTTCAGATTCAGGACTTTCGCATCGCCGAAATTCTTTAGGAAGTTCCAGAACACTTCGCATTTCACGTCCTCTCCAGTACGGTCGTCAAGAATGTGCAGATATACTCTCCTCACATCCGGCAGGGTAGATCTCAGCGTGAACCGGTCCATCTCCCCTCTGTATCTGAAGTGTTGAACCCTTGGGACATCGAGCTCGATCGCGGCAAAATTATGTTCGCTGCAGCAATTCAGTAGCACGAGGGTGGTGATCCCTGGACAGCACAAGCTTTGTGTCAAATCCCAGTACTGTCTTCTTCCAGAATACTCATCACTGTAGTAATAATCAACATAGGGCTGCCATGCACCTTCGCAGCCGCAGCACCTCGAGACATGGGAAGGTGGACGCCGGCGGTGGCGGCGCCAGGTCACTGCAGTTGGTGATGTGCAGCACCCGGAGCCGGAGGGCAGCGCATGCCACGGAGCCAAAGCTGAGCTCAAACTCCCCCACTGGGTAGTCGGGCAGCCACGACAACGATTTGTGGTCGTCGTCGCGGTGGGCATTTCGGCTGGAAGTGTCGCCGTCGATGCGGACATCCTGCACGCCGCGGGACGCCCGGTAGGAGAGCACGTCGCCGACGACGATGTCGACGAACCCGCATCCCCCCTCGCCCACGGCCCACCTGGACCGAGAGCCTCTTTACGGGCCCCTCCGCGGCGGCGAGCGCCTCCTTGGCGGCGCGTAACGAGGCATCCCGCCGCCTGCGGTGGAATCCATCGCTGACGACGGAGGGGATCTTGAACTTGACGGTGTCAGAGCGCGCGGTTAGTTCCAGACCTGAACAGATCTGCTAACCAAAGAACGCGGAAGCATAACCACCATAGAAGAAAATACGCAAACGAGAACGACACCAAGACACGATGTTTTTTAACGAGGTTCAACGATATGTCTAATCCTCCTCGGGGCATGACTACGAGCGCTCCTCCCTATAAAACAGCAGCTACACCGGCATCTGGGCGATCACGCGGCCTCGCCGCCACCCAAACCAGCCGTCAAGTCGTCTCTCTTGGTTACAACAGGGGTTGGCTCATATTTATGGCCCCCTAGGACATAGAGTTCGACACCAACTCTATCCTAGCCCTAATACAACTCAAGTGCAACTATAACCGGATTATACACATATTCGACACATATCTAACAAACTCCACCTTGACGAATATGCACGCCATCTTGAAGTCGTCTATGCACGAACCATCGTGTACCCGAACTAAGTTGTTGCCTTCATAGCTCACCCGAGCTGTCCGACGAGCCTGGTCGCAGGCCCACCGCAATCAAGAGACTCCGCTATACCTGCAGCATCATACTTCATGACTCCACCTGCAGTTGTACACTCTTCTCTTCATCACCCAGTCTCTCTTGAATAAAATTAGATTTATCTCCAGCTCTAACATGTCTGACTCCTGAAGCACGTCTGCTTCTATTAGACACCACACGAGCTAACTGAATCCAATATCATACTCAACCCGACTATATATGTGACACTGAGAATTTCACAACCACTATCTAAGTCTGATATGAAAAATTGTCATATTAGCTTGCTCTTCTTTTTCACTACATTGTTACGTCTGACGTCTTACACCGTAGCCTCCTGCAGAACTGGACCAACCAGATTACTCCAGTTGCAAGTATAAATATAAGTCGTCTATACTTCCTTCCAACTCAGCCCTACGCCCTTCGATCTCGCATGCCACTTGAATCAATCCGCGTACCTTGCTGTCTTGGAAGCATACAAACTCCTCCAATGCAAAACCGCATCCTGAGTTTGCACTATGTGTCGCCACGCCACAAAGAACGAAGAACTCCATCAGCCGCCACACTCCTATGTTGTCGTCGCTGATCCCATCGTCGTCTCTGTCTCACGGTATGACTAGCATGGCACCGCTAGCCTCTCCGCAATAGCCGCGCCACTCACAAGCCTCGTCGACCGTCCTGTCGCTTGCACACGACAAAATCAACCCGCTTGAGCGTTGCCCTGTTCATCTCTAACCGTTATAACAGTCATGAACAACTTTGATTGCTATTCTATCTGCAAATCTCCCTGAACTCCTCTGTTTTATGGAGACAGAAACGAGAACCACATTGAATCCAGAACGGGCACCATCTGGTTCGTTTCCTATTCCGCAGCCTAACTGTGAGAATCCGCCAGGTGGCCGGTTCCCGCACGACACAACACACAAGTCCCTGGGAACCAATCCGCCTCCTGTTAATTCATCACAACTTCACCTGCGGGCAGTGCACGTTCTCTTTCCGTGTTACCTGCGATCTCCTGCGGACGCTGCAGCTCTCTACACCTTCCAGATTAATTAATCACACGTTGACCACAATTGCCATCTATGTGAACTCCAAGTACGAGTAGCAGTGTAGCACACCAGCAAAAACAAGTCGTCCGGTTAGATATCATGCACGTGTGGACCTCTTGTGCCCATAGCTTTCACGCACGCCATACACTCTGGCCGCCCACGCGTACTGTGCTTGGACTCTATTCGCTGCATCTACCACGTCCGGCAAATCGCAACCACGTACTCTCTTGCAAATTTTCTCCATGAAAACACGTTGAGTTCACCGTGATTTTCACCACCATCGTTACTAATCTCGCAACGATCACCATGATCAAGATTGAAGTCCCATCAATCTGATCCCGAGTCAAAGCCGTCATCTTCATCCACGACGTCTTCCAGCCGCACCGTCGAACCTGGCCGTCACGTCTGACCGACCCCTATCGAACAGCAGCCACCAGCCGCTGTCAACCCGATCTCCACGTCTGGACAGATCCCTGTTGATTGCAGCCCATTGGACGGCTCGAGCCACCCGCTCGAAGTTTCCAACTCCACCGATCGAGTCGTCGATCGCCGTCATGCTCCACCTTGCGCCATGTTCTTCACTGAACACAATCGTGCAAGCTTTGCGCGGTGTGAAATATATCCATCGCACCTTCACGATCTTCTTCTATGAATCTGGCTCCGATACCACTTGTTAGAGTGCGCGGTTAGTTCCAGACCCGAACAGATCTGCTAACCAAAGAACGCGGAAGCATAACCACCATAGAAGAAAATACGCAAACGAGAACGACACCAAGGCACGATGTTTTTTAACGAGGTTCAACGATGTGTCTAATCCTCGGGGCATGACTACGGGCGCTCCTCCCCATAAAACAGCAGCTACACCGGCATCTGGGCGATCACGCGGCCTCGCCGCCACCCAAACCAGCCGTCAAGTCGTCTCTCTTGGTTACAACAGGGGTTGGCTCATATTTATGGCCCCCTAGGACATAGAGTTCGACACCAACTCTATCCTAGCCCTAATACAACTCAAGTCCAACTGTAACCGGATTATACACATATTCGACACATATCTAACAGACGGCCCACGTCGGCGGGGGCCACAGCCCGCGCCACCGCCGCGAGAGCACGGCCGTGGACTCCGCCTTCTTGCAAGGCGCCAGCTGGAGGATGTGCTGGAGAAGTTCATCGGGAAGCTGTGACAGGCGGTCGGGCTCGTCGTCCGCCATCGACCGCCGCCGTCGACGACGCTGATTGGTGGTGGCGGCGCCGGCGTGTCGCGGTCGCGGCTCGATCTCAACGCGCGTTTCTGCAGGGATTTCCTTTTTGGATCCCATTTTTTTTGGCTCCCATTTAACTTGGTCTTTCCTTTGGCTGGGCCGCCTTAAATTTCCTACGGCCCATGGCCCAACAACCAGATAACGGGCTTCCTTCGGATGCATATGCATATGGATACAACTGTGATTTTGCGTCATTCTCATGTTAATTAAGGCCGAGATCCCCCTAATAACTTGTTCACTTCCGTCGAATTAGAATAGCATTTAGAACCATTCTAGTTCGGGAATGAGTGAACCAAGAGAATTCACTTGATCCGGTTATTTTCGTTTCCTGACCTCAAAAGGTGGGAGGAATAAATCTGGGTTACACAGCATAAGAAATGATCTAAATTCAAACCGGGTCATATCAATCCATCTGAAACCAAACCTCAACCGAACGGCTATTTTAACGGCTATTTTGCTATAGACCGTATTCAAAACCGGATGAGATCAATTTGGCCGGAATGGCTCTCTTCCGATGGAACTGAACAAGTACTGAAAGAAATTAATAAGGCCGAGATAGAAGGGATGCACTGACCATTATTAATTCTTTCTTAGTAACTGAACATTTTTTTGTCATTCTATAATTCAATAAATAAGAGAAGTCTACACTTCCTGCACTGCCACAGTTAAGGTATACAAGAATTATTTGGCAAATAAACCATGAGGATAAAGTTGTTTTGTGATTTCACACTTTCTGTTAGTATGCTAGAATGTAGGAAAGAAAGATGTAAATGGATCTAGCATAGGATTGTAGTAGACATAACATAGCACATCCATCATGATAACAATAATATGTCCCAATTTCTTTAAAATATAGGCTCATGATGGCACGGAAATTATGTGAATGACAAGTATGGTTCTAGGGCCCATGATTCATTTTCCACAAATACGAAGTGTACCAAGCCAACATAATCTATTGTTTCTTGTCCTCTTGTCAGTCTGGTCAAGATAATATGCTCTAGGTAATTCCTTGTTAGCGGCCACAAGCTGCACCATTTTCTGGTAAGTACTTGTTAACCCTGTCATGGGGCCAATTCTTACCAAAGCATTCAAAAAGCTGCAAGTAGTCAAGGGTTAGTCTTCTTTTCAAAATGCTTTTACAATATGTTGACATACCATAGCATGTTACATCAAACAATTGTGGTAAAAGAATAATATAATCATGTACTACTGTTGTGAGCAAAGTTTCAATAGTGAGTAGCAAGATAATAATGGGCACCACACCCAATATTGAAATCTTGAAAATATATCAAAGATTCAAGTTGTTAGCGTAAATAGAGAGAGCCATTCTAGTATCAACCCAATGAAGAATAGATGTACCAATTTAGATACATCACACTATGTATATTTTGTATAATTTTGCACTGCATGGTTACAAATCCAGAATATCTACAAAATAGAATTTTCTTCCGTGACAACCTCGCTCTAAATGGAGTTTTGCCATAGGCACCCATTCTCGTGGAACTGATAGGTCCGCCGCAAGACATTTTTCCACATCCTTATCTTCTTATAGTACAAATTCGTTCATTGTGTATGACCTTGGCTGCACATTGTATATCTAGTTTGCATACTGCATAAACAAAGGATTTGTCTACCTAGCACCTAAGTGTTTTACCCTCAACCAACACATAAATTCTTTTTGTATTGCGATTCTTCCTCCTCCCGTCATCGCCTCCGCCGCCGGCCACCGCCCCACCGCGGGCGCTAGGGGTCCACCGGAGCCCCAACGAGCTAGGGTCACGACCCTAGCTCACTGGGGCTCCGATGGACCCCTAGCGCCCGTGTTGGCCGCTCTCTTCCCCACCCCCACCGTCGGCGGCGAGCCTCCCCCGTCGTCCCTCCTTGGCCCAACTGCCACCGCCACCACCAGGGCCCCCTAAGAGCCACCCGCGTGCACCCCCACCGTTGGGCCTACCTTCTTCCCCCTGGCCGGCCATCTATAGCCCGCCAGAATTGGGGGAGAAGATGGATGAGCTCTCCGGAACCCTAGAGTTGAGAGGAGAGAGAGAGAGAGAGAGAGAGAGAGAGAGAGAGAGAGAGAGAGGAGAGGCCTACCTAGAGCCATGGCATCCGGATCTGGCAGATCTGTCGCTTCCCCCACCGGATCCGGTAGATCCAACACCGCCGACGCCAGATCCGCCACCACCGCCATCACATTCGGCATGGCGCGCACAAAGGAGGTGGTGGAGCTAGGAGGAGGACGTCGTCGCCGTCGTTGCGGGTGTTCAAAAGGAGGAGGAGGAGGAGCTCGGCCACCACCGAAGCGTCGGTCGCTAGAGCTGGGGAAGAAGTCAGGCACGGGGAAGCGTCAGGCGTGGGGGAGGTGTCAGACGCGTCCAGAAAAAATGTGTGTTGAAATATTCTAAAACACATGTGCGCTATATAGCAATTCCATAAACAAAACATTTTAGGGATGCACAAGTAAAACTTTTGTACGATAGTAGGTTAGCAGATTAATGCTCCTTTGTTGGGTATATTCATCTTCAAGAAGGAATTTTATTTGGTTATTCATATGGCAAAGATGTCATATTTTTCTTTTATAGACTTATGGCTAGATGCATTTATGCAATCTCATTCTTGCTTTATTTTTTCTTGTTTCTTGCTACTTTTGGTTTTGATTTTTTTTCTCTAAGTAGGGGGCAATCTTTCTTGTTCCCTCCAAAAGAGGCACAGGAAAAGACATTCACATTACACTTGGTTGATAACTAATTACAACATATTGATATTTTGTAGCCAAGAAAAAGGAAACATTGCCCATTATTAATTTGTTCATAGTAACAGAACAATTTTTGTCAGTGTACAATCGGTATTGCTCCCTACAGGGAGTCTGTCCCGTTAGAACGAACCATGCCCATGCTAAGTGCTTCGCGCACCCGATGTCTGTGTCGCGTCCCACCCTGCAGTCCCCATCTCTTTCTTGGTACCCACGTGGGCACAACGTGGTGTGCATGCTTTGCCCCACGTGAAATCCTTTCATCCACATGCAACACACTAAATTATTATATGTTGTTATTTTTTTTAGGATGCATGGCATGTTGCATGCTAGTTGTGTGTGCATGCATACATACTAAAATACAAAGTAATTGTGTGTGTGCATGACCTCCGCACCATTGACCTCCACGCCACTCCAGCATCGAGCTCCGTATGTTTCATGCATTTTTGATGTATGTTCATATATTTCATTTGGATGTTGTATGTGTTCTATCTAGATGTTGCAAAGGTAGATCTGGTATTACATATGTTGCAATAGCTATACATGTATATGTTGCAAGTGTATGTTCCGAATGTTAGTTTTATCTAGATGTTGAATTGTCTATACACATATGTTGCAAGCTTATGTTCCAAATATTTCACCTGTTTCAGACGTATTTTGTAGCAAATGCTTCATGTTGCAAGTGTTTCCATTAGCACACGAGGTAAGCGAGCATAATAAGAGTTGGTCCCCGTGTGCATGCAGAAGCGAAGTAAGCCTGGGCGGTCCCACATGCTTATGCAGCAGTAGGCATGGGCACACAACAACATGTGAACAGCATCTCAGACGCACACACACAACAGCAGGCGGGTCGGTCCATAGCAGTAGGGGCGGGTCGGCAGGCATAGCAGCATGAAGTGCAAGCGCGGGCGTCCAGACAGGTGCTAGCTAGCCACACCTTTCTATAATTCCAAAATAAGAGAAGCCTCCAATGGTGTAATGTACTTTCTTACAAAGCATAAAAACAAGAGGAAATATTTACCAACTATTAATACAACAGTCAAGGTATATTAGAATTATTTGTCAAATAAACCATGTGCATAAAGTTGTTTTGTGTGATTTCACACTTTCTGTTAGTATGCTAGAATGTAGGGAAAAAAGAACAAAATGGATCTAGGAAAGGGCAGTAGTAGAAATAGCATACCACATCCATCAAGTGTTCCATCTAGGTCAGCATCACTGATGCTATAGTAGTTAGATATCACCGATGCCATAGTATGTCAATGCTGATTTTAACGACAATCTCACCATTGCTATGGCTGCTGTCATTAGCAGTTGGATGCACAGGATAATCAGGGTTCAAAAAGGATGAAGATTGTGGAGGCAATGAAGCAGTATCTTGAGCAACAAAGAGTGGCAAATGTGGAGTGAGAAAGTAGGAGGAAGTAGAATTTTATGCCAGCAATCTCAACTAGGTCCTAAGAATTCAGTTTAATAGGGACTCTAAGCAACCCCTGAGTGGTGCATCCATTTCTTCCAGACTTGAAGGGCAAAATACAGGTATCAAAGTCATAGAAATGCATGCATGGGAACAAGAAACACGTTGGTTTCACATTCATATTTAGAGAGATCAAGGTGTACAGTATAGATTTTAGTGTTGCGTCCCAAAATGACTGAATAATTTTGCATAAAGTACACACAAATTTCACCCTGAAGTTTGACAAAACAAGACACCTTTTGACCCTGACCAATAAATGTCGCTGTAGAATTTTGCGTTGTTATCTCTGGTATTGCTGGTAGTCAAAGAAAACAAGATGTTTATACATTCAATTTCTTTTATAGAAAGAATAGGTCATTTGTGAAAATACAGTACATATGGATTACATTAACTGAGTTGTTGTATATGTTATGCAATCTCATGCTAGACAGGTGAAGGTCACAATGTTACATAAAGAAAACATTGTAAAAACATACTGATACGACAAAAGGGTTCAAAAGAACAAATATATATGCTGTTAGAGAAGACATTGGACCTATATAAGAAGCATGTTTGCTTCCTTCAAATCATTACACATAACACATATTGTAGACAACAAATAAAAGCATGTTCCACTGTTGCTTTTAATATAGTTCAGCAGTATTTTTCTATTTTTAGAGGAACTTAAGTTCTATTTTTTTGCTCCAACATCTATGAGCAAAATTTACATGTGCCAACATTCTCAACATCCAGACCAACTTTCAAAGGACTAAGAGAGGTATGTAGACTATACACAGATTACACATTTTTAGTTGTATATTTTGAATTAAACTAATGTCATAACTATCACTACTGCAAACTCGAATAGCCATGTGTGTGCAAAAACCGACAGAAAAATGCATATCCCGACAGAAAAATAATTTTCTGTGAGTGTACCGACAGAAAATAACCGACAAAGCTAGCACGACGGAGAAATACTATTTTTCTGTCGGTTCACCATTAGAAACCATTTTTCTTTCGGTTCTCCACGCACAAAATAATTACGTTTGTGCGGGTTAAAAATAATTTTTCTGTGTAGCTAGCCTCACAGAAAAAAGAAGAAACCCGACAGAAAAAATATTTTTTCTGTTGGAGTTCTACTGTCAAAGCTAAAGTGATAAACTCACAGAAAAGTGTATTTCTGTTAGGTGTTTATAGACCACCGACATAATAAATGCACTTACCCATGCAACAAATTAGATTCAATAATTGACAAAATAATTTATTTTGAAACAGTAACTATATCATATTAAAATATAGATTGTCCATTCATCATAAGACATCACATCATGTCAACAACATACTCCCTCCGTCCCAAAATAGAGGTCGCTATGGGTTGCGTGCCAGTCAAACTTTCTCAACTTTGACCAAGTTTATAGAAAATTCGTGCAACATTTATATCTTCAAATAAGTTTATTATGAAAGTATATTTAACGATCTATTTAATGATACTAATTATATATTATAAATATTAATATACCTTTATATATAATTGGTCAAAGTTTAGAAAAGTTGACTTCTCGGGAAGCGAGAACGACTTCTATTCTGGGACGGAGGGAGTACATATGAAGATGGTGTCTAAATGTTCAGCACATTCATAGCATGCAAGCTATATATAGATGTCCAAATGTTCTGACACTAGAAGGAATCATAGGCTTGAGGAAAAGTGAGAAAAAGGGATCGACATCAGAAGGAATCATAAATTGCGGCAATTAGGTAATGATATGAGGATAGGAAAGCTAATTACTTTCCACGATAGTTGAGTCTACGTAGGTTGTTTTCTAGTTTTGGATAGTATCTGAGTTGACACAACCGCATCAGATACAAGTATCCTAACCATAAAGTATTCGGTTTTATTAGTACGGCTAGGATATGTATGTGACATGTATCCAAGGAGTATAAACCTACATTTTCAATCAAACTATGAAACTCAACCATAGAAAGTTAGGTCATCCATAAGGTGTCACACCGTGAATGCATAAATTTAAGTAGCATGCATGAGATTGCTCACACCAGCCTTTGTATATGAAACTTGTCAATCAAGTACGTTGCATTTGATACCTACAAGATTTTCTGCCAATTTGGTAAAGTTCAGTACCAACAAGCCACAATGCATGTGAATTTGGTTCACACAACATACCCGTCATCATCAAGGATATATTCGCTAATATAGTTTAATAATATATGGATCTAGAAACGTTACTTCTCACATTCTGGCACAAGCAAATTATGTGTCATCAGTTTAGCACCAGACATGCTGGCTTTGACATATAGTATAAAAAATGCGCTTATGTAAATAGGTATGAGTCCAAATATAGAAATAATTTTGTGAAAAACGCCCAGCACATTCAAAACTAACCAAGCTAAGACATCGGCACCCAAATAAAAAATTCTTATACTAAAAAATACAGAAATGCGCCATATAATTCTATATTATATCTCACGTCTAGCTGAGAACACCCCTAGTAATGGCAACTTTATCTATGCTACAACACACTTATACAAGAAACTAAATACATATAAAATAGTTGCATGAAAATACAATCATTCTTCTCAACCCATTTATTAAAGCGTTAAATAAATATTGCCAATAGAAATTTCTAGATTTGCAATAAGCCAATTCTAAGGTTTGCCCCACCTCTTCCCCTCTTGCATGCCTCAATATTGCTCCATGGCCATAAACATTCTTCTCTCTGCGAGCAGAGGCCTCACAAGAGCCCGTTTACAAAAATGCTTCATCCGTAACCAAATCAAGTCTTTCATCACAGATTGACAAAAACTAAACTAGTCATCATAGATTTATCACCCTTGCAATGAATCATCATGGACAATGAGCTTTTATATATCATGATTTAATAGAACGTCACCACTAAACATCTTTAAAGCATCATTTCTTGTAGTGGATGTGCTCAAGGTGACCCTGCGACAACTTTTGGCATATCTCCACTAAGAAGAAAATCTTGATGACTCGTCTACAACTTTGATCTTATTTTGTAGGCAAATATTTCAAAAGCATGCAAAATAGTATGTCATGTACCTAATAAGCCCTTTTTTGTGAAACTGTTGCTCTACGTAATATATGATGTATTGCGTTAATCCATAAGCAGTTTTCTAATCACAGTATACACAGAAACATCATATCAAATAATGTGTGTTGGCCACTTTTCGAATAATGTGTGTTGATCACATTTCAAATAATGTGTGCTGAACCAAGAGAAAAATGAAACATATCGAAAATGTGAAAGGGCGCAAGTCGGATATGTCACATTAATTATTCTTGGAATACCATGTTGAACACCATGCCACAACAGGATATTATTGGCCCATGCCACCATGTCCTATGGGTTTCGGGGCATCGACTACTCACCAAACAAAATTTTGACCACGTTGGCAATGTCGAAAGCACAGTCGAATGCTGCCACCCACTTGGGCGGTTGGCACTAGCATGATAGCTTCACAAGCACGGGGGTAAGCCTGCCCGCAAAATCCGTAGATGGGACACCATGCACACGTGCGCGGGTTAATTTAAAGCTCTGGTTCCCGAGGAAGTGGACAAACTCCGCAAAAGAATTGTGAGTGACGTCGAAGATGTAGGGGACCCCGCCGTTGACGTACAAGTCTATCGATCGGGAGGTCTCCTTCCTCATCACATATGGTGAGCCCGAGCTGTATGGCGGGGACCTTTTCGACGTTCGCTTTGACGAGCGCATTGTAGCACAAGACCGAGGTGAGCATGGCCCTTGCCACTCTAGGGTATTCGGTGCGATGTAGCAGTACCACGGGAACAGGTTTTCGATTTTGTCCGGCTTTGTGGCAAATAAAGTTGTCCTTGCACAAGGACACAAACCGAAGGTGGCCTAGCATCTCTGGGGCTGGGATCACAAGCACCGAAGGCGGGACCGAGAACATGGCAACTTCCATTGCGAGGATCGTTGGTCGACCATGCCGACCACCAAACCACAAGGATTGGATATTACAATATTCCTTATATACAAAGTTTAATGGGCTAGCCCATTCTAATGTGTGTTGTTGACCCAGGAGAATGATAAAACATATCACAAATATGAAAAACACAAGTTGGATATGGCATATATTGATGTGTGTGTGCATTCACGCGCATGTGTGAATCTCATTCTATATGTGTGTGCGCGCGCGGGGGGCATGTGTGTGTCAGCATGTATGTCCATGTGTGTGTCTCCACAAGGGGGTCCTAGAGATTGACTAAGCCCAACCATGACCTCTCTATTTATCCTCACACACAATAATAAATTATTACGTGAAGAATGATGGATCCTAGGTACCCAGGGAAAAAAAAACTTCAAATGAATATGCTTGCATGGTGGAGACACAGCTGCAATAACGGAAGGTAGAATTAGATATCCTTGTCCTAGAATGTAAGTAAAAAGTTAGTCTAAAAAAAGAATGTAAGTAAAAATTAAGTAAGGATGCAATTCAGTGTCCATGAGCTAATAATAAGGTGATTTCCATGGGGCCGCGATCACAGGTGCCAGAGGTGACACCGGGAACATGGTAGCGTCCGTTGCGAGGATCGTCCGTTGGCCACGCAGACCACCCAAGCGCTAGGGTTGCTTGTGGATGGACCGGAGAGGCAAATGCATTTGCTTGTAGCTGCTGCTGCTGCCGCCTGCGGCCTGCAACGTGGAAAGAACCGGTAGAGGAGCCACCTGCCCTACTTGATGTGTGCTCACTTGTGTATACACAGCAGCAGGGTTGCCGCTAAAAATGCAGGCGGGGCGGGTTGTTAACGTAACCCACCCGTCCACCCCGCAAAATTCCTCATGGGTGGCTGCTGTGGTCAAGCTGCATTCTCTTTGTGACCTAACGTCCTTCCACCTGGCAAGCCCGTTGGGCTATAGAGAAAGATCACAACAACCTGCAACAACCCGCAAGTATTGCGGTATCTCTGGAACGCTACCGCTACTGCCGTCACGGCTGTCGGGCATCGCCCCTCCTCTGTCCACTCTACATATGGCTAGCTCTACTCCACGCTTGGGATGGCGATTGCAAGCCATGGAAGACGGTGGCAACCTGGCCCTGTAATTTCTTCTTCCACACGACCACCCATATACACAGATGGGTACAGATTTCCTCTCGGTCATTACCACCGTCCCTTTGGTCCTCACCTATCACCTCTATTCTTGCTTGAAAAGATGCAGAGTGGAGCAGGCTTGCTGCCATTGCTGGTCTCCACCAGCAACACAGCTCCAGCAGGATTTCTTGCTTAATAACCATTTCGAAATTTTTATTTTATTTGATGCTCGGGAGCAGGTTTTCAATTTTGTCTGGCTCCAGCTGCGATGTAACAGTACGTACCTCGGGAGCAGGTTTTCAATTTGGTCTGGCTCTGCAACAAAGTTGTCGTCCTTGCACAAGGACATGAACTGGAGGCGGCCCAACATCTCTGGGGTCGGGATCACGAGCGCCGAAGGTGGGACTTGGAACATGGCGGCTTGATTGTGAGGATCGTTGGTCAGCCATGCCAACCACCAAACCACAAGGGCTGGAGATTACAATATTCCTTCTATAGAAACTTTAATGGGCTAGCCCATTCTAATGTGTGTTGTTGACCCAGGAGAATGATAAAACATATCAAAAATATGAAAAACACAAGATCGATATGGCATATATTGATCTGTGTGTGCATTCACGCGCATGTGTGAATCTCATTCTGTATGTGTGTGTCAGCATGTATGTGTATGTGTGTGTCTCCAAAGGGGGGTCCTAGAGATTGACCAAGCCCAACTATGGCCTCTATTTATCCCTACACACAATAATGAATTACCAAAAAGAATAATGGATCTTAGGTACTCCCAAGGAAAAACAACTTTAAATGACTATGTTTGCATGGTGGAGACACAACTGCAATAACGGAAGAATTATCCTTGCCCTAGAAAATGTAAGTAAAAAAATAAGGTTGCAAGTGTCTATGAGCTAAGGTGATTTCCACGGGGCCAGGATCACGGGTGCTGGAGGTGACACTCGGACTTGCGCTCTTTCACATTTTCGAAAATCACCTCCAGCACCAGTAATTATCCTTGCATAAGGGCATGAACTGGAGGCGGCTCAACATCTCTGGGGTTGGGATCACGAGCGCCGAAGGCGGGACCGGGAACATGGCGGCTTCCATTGCGAGGATCGTTGGTCAGCCATGCCGATCGAGCACCAAATCACAAGGGCTAGAGATTATAATATTCCTTCTATAGAAAGTTTAATGGGCTAGCCCATTCTAATGTGTGTTGACCAGGAGAATGATAAAACATATCGCAAATATGAAAAACACAAGTTCGAGATGGCATATTGATGTCGCGCATGTGTGAATTTCATTCTGTATGTGTGTGCAGTGTGCGCGCAGGGCATGTGTGTGTCAGCATGTATGTGTGTGTGTGTCTCTACAAGGGGGTCCTAGAGATTGACCAAGCGCAACCATGGCCTCTCTATTTATCCCCACACACAATAATAAATTACTTGAAGAATGATGGATCCTAGGTACTCCCTCCATACTCGAATTAGTTGACGTTTAGGACATGATTGTGCTTACCAAGGAGTGATTAATTAGGGGGTATTTTTCCTCTTTTGCCCTTATTAAATATCCCTACGGATGTTACCTGTACAGATAAGTTCAGTATCTCGAGTGGCATGCTCTTCAACACTCGAGGCCAGAGGCCAGTGTTGGAATCTTGCGGCCGTGATATTTTTTTTTTGGTGTTGGCTGTGCATTTGCATGGCTTCATGTGCTGCGGGAGAGAAACGATTGGTTGCATGCGCCGCAGGAGAGGAACGAGGCGGGCGTTTGCTGCATGCGCGGCCTCGCGTGGATTGAATATGCGGGAGAGGAACGAGGCGGGCCTGCAAGCAATGAATGCCAGCGACGGTGAGGCTAGGGGCAATCGCGTCCTGAAGCAAACGTTCGCACCAGAACGACAGCTTTTGTGGAAACGGAGCAACAACTCAGAACGTCAAGTATTTTAGGTACGGAGGGAGTACTCCCAAAGAAAAAAAAAACTTTAAATGACTATGCTTGCATGGTGGAGATACAACTGCAATAACGGAAGGTAGAATTATCCTTGTCCTAAAAATATAAGTAAAAAAGTAAGGTTGCAAGTGTCCATGAGCTAAGGTGATTTTCACAGGGCTGGGATCACGGGTGCCGGGAGGGTAACACCGGGAACATGGCGGCGTCCATTGCGAGGATAGTCAGATGGCCGCGCCGACCACCAAAGTGCTAGGGCTGCTTGTGGATAGACGGCAGTGGTGGAGAGCTGCTGCTGCCGCCTGCGGCCTGCCCTTGTGTGCTGCTCTTTGGGTCCAACTCGACCTTGGGGTCTACGCTGGTTTACTAAGATATTAGAACTAAAAGTATACCCCGCGTGTTGCCTCGTGATTTTCTTAAAAAAATATGTTACATACATAACATTATTATATAATATTCTGCATACTGTGTGTATTATATATATATATATATATATATATATATATATATATGAGTTTGACTTGGATGTTTATTTCATTATATTGGATCTGGTAAAAAATCAGTAAGCTAATAGAGGAAATAAATAATAGAATATTTGATTACATTATAGAAGAATATAGGTGATGAAACAATAGCATATGAAGATGACTTGTATGTTAACAGATTAAAGATTTTAAGTACTTCACGTGATAGAGATATCATAAATATTTTTTTTAATTAATAAGAGATGACATGAACTTAATGGAGAATGATGTAGACACTTTGTATAAAGAGATAAAACATCTAGTGACGTCACTTAGTGAGGAATAATATGGACACCTTGCATGAAGAGAGAAATTATCCAGTAAGAATTACCTTTATTAGGATTATAGATTAGAAAAGTCCATCATCAACTATACGCGCTAAATCTGATAGAAGACGGGCACTAATGCTTGGCGAAAATCTTTATTGCCAGCATCAATCAAGATATAAAGGGATGGCACTTTGTGGGTGGGAGAAGCTAGAGAGACGGGGAAGACTGATGGACAGCTATGGCTGTTCAGTTTTCATGCACCAGAGCGAGAAATACTGTACTGATACAGGGAAGACTGACGGACACCATGGATGTTTCGGTTTTCACGACGGTGTATTGAATATTGGATGGGTGTGATGGGATGTTTTGGGTTGTGTTCGCATGAAGGACAATAGGCGAAGGTGCGTTCGTGAGTGGGCGGCGTTGGAGAGAAGTGGGAGCTTTGCTGATGTGGCTTCACCAAATTACAGGAAAATATGCTAACAGGCTTCTCCTATTTAGTTATAGAAGATAGAAATAAAAGAAAAAAAATCAAATTTATTACTAGTTTAAGGGTTTTCAAACTAGGGACTCCCTTTATGGTAGTTTCGGTGTGATTTACCCAAAAAAAATTGGTACATGTAAGTACATAGGAAGGGGCAGTCTTCACATCTACTCCCTCTATCCCACTTTAATAGACGTTCTAGCAACTCATTAAGAGGTATAGATTTATTCAAAGCTTCATGCATGTAGACACACCCCATAGCCAGGTTGAAAGAATCTTTGATGATGTAGGACCGAGGGAGTATATCACTGATAATATGATACTAATTGATGTTGTATCCTCCGCCTCCACTTATGATGAGTCTAAATAATCATTAAAGCCCATTATTAAATAAATGCATTAGCCTTAATTGCATATGAGCTTTAAGGGTCGGTGGAAATTGGTCTTAGATTTTACTATTTTCAAAATAAAAATATTTTTAGAAAGTCTAGAATTACCATTTGTATCAAGAAAAATACTCTGAAGCTTAGAAAAATCCTTGGAAAACTCCTGGAGATAGATTGGAGGAAGATGAACTCAAATAAAGTAAAGCGGAGGCGCCAAGACTTGATGATCGGATGGTCGAAGACAAGTTTTGACATGCGTTGAGGTTATGGAGAAAGTGTAGTAGATACATGAATCTAGCTACATTTGGCAGATTCGTCCCCAAAATTATGGGCCGATGGTTTGGTGGGTTTAGGCCTAAAAACCTGTGGTGGATCTCAGGGCGACACGTGGCATCACTGATGAACTTGTATCGAGGCGAAACGTCTTTGTGAAAGGCTCATTGCCATCTGATGATCACAACTCAACTCGGACCATAGTATAAGATCAAAGGCAACTCTGGCCTTGCTTTATAGAACACATGAGTTTCTAGGAATACTAGATTGTAAAGTATGATCAGGGGCCACGTACACATACCAATTGTCATGCGAATAGATGCAACCAAGAAAATGGATGACCCATAATGGTCAAGCAAACAGATGTACAAAAAAAGATCTCTAGATGAATAGGTGAATAGCCTAATTAAAAAATTTACAAGACATGGCACTAACAAAACTTGTTTAACAAAAAGATAGTTGTAAGAATAAGCACTACTCAAGCATAATCTAACAAGAGCACACCTGCACAATTTTAGTAGCAATGAATCCCATACAGTAAATAAGAAATACATAATTAGAGCAATAGATAGTTCTAGCTTACACATCGTATCATTGAGCAAATATATCTCCAGCTAACACAATGAAACGAAGACAAATATATTAAGCAAAAACAGCTGCAAACATTCTGTCAAACAAATATAGAGGGAAAGCAAAGTATAACACTAGCAACCATAGACTTTAATATGTCCTTTATTTCATACCAAAGTTTTGCACAAGTATCTTATTCATATAATAGTGCTGAAACATACAAGAGAAACAAAAAAACACTCCTCTAGAGATGACCATGCATATAGAAGGAACAAATAATGTGCTAAAACTTTTCATTCATGATTCTGCCAATGGTAAGATTGTAAAGCTTCTACTTGCACTCCACGGGTTCGTTCGCCTTACATGTAGATAGTGGGGGTGAAGCCATCCACTAATCTTTGAGGAACTGAATTGGTTCATGCTAAGCGCTTGTGACATTCTCGTCAAAACTTGGTACTCTGAAAAAGGCTGAGGATTATTGGCTGGATATCCACTAATCTTGCAATTCATGTGCTCCCACAGTTTCATGTTTCCGTCGTCAATGTACAATTCCTCAAGGGCCGTTCCCCTCTCAACAAAGAATTTGGCCAGTCGGACGCCGATGCAGTTAGGGTTATCCTTGTTCATACGAAACTGCAGGCTCAATCTCTTTAGATGGAACTTCAAGCAGTACAAGTGGAACCATCTATCGCTCAAGCCAGGAACATCAGAAACCTCAAATTTGCCATCGTCTGCGCACAGTGGAACCACTGGACGATCTCTGCGGCGCTTGAAGTGATCAATAGACTTGAGAAACTCCAACTGAGCTTGGCTTTGCAGAGATGAATAAGTGATCCGGTTCCTAGTAGGTTTGTCAGGAGTGTTCAGCTTGAGCTTGAGGTCATGAAGAGCAGGGCAGCACTGGAGCAAGTTTCCTATTGCCACACCCACACCATCTTTGTTGCCGGGATGATCGGGATTGTCTGGTGCATCGATCTCCAGGTGCTCGACGCAGAACATAATCGATTGATGAGCCCTCTGATTCTCACCTATTAGGAGCTCCATGATCTCCTTCCTCTCCAGGGCGGCAACGTAATGGATGGGCCACTCGAGCTTCAGCTTCAGGACCTTCGTATCCCTGAAATTCTTTAGAATGTTCCAGAAGCTTTGGCACATCTCGACACGTCTATTATATTGATAGTAGCTGGGATCATGAAGAATGTGCAGAGATGCTCTCCTCACGTTGGGCATTGGCGATCTCAGTGAGAACTGGCTAATCCTCCCTCTGTATTTGAAGTGCTGCACCCTCGGCACGTCGAGCTCGACGGCGACATCCTCGTATTCACAGCAGCAATTCAGTAGCACGAGCGTGGTGACACCCGGGCAGCATAAGCTCTGTGGGAAATCCCATCTGTAACAATCCTCCCCCCATGCGTCGTCGTCTGCGGGTTTGGGTCTGCTCACCGCTGTTGAGAGCATGACGTATTCGAGCTGCAAGGCGGCGAGCTGCGGCGAGGCGACGGCCATGTCCTGCAGGCTCTCAATCGAGACCTTGCATCTTCGGAGCCGCAACACCTCGAGACACGGGAAGAAGCAGGTGGACGTGGGCGCCGGCGGCGTCAGGTCGCAGCAGTTGGTGATGTGCAGAACCCGGAGAGCGTCGTATGGCACGAGGCCAAAGCTGAACTCGAAGACTCCCACGCCCCACTCGGGCAGCCCCGAATACGAAGACGAGCCACCGTCGTCGTCGCCGTCACGGCCGGCCCCGATGCGTAGATCCTGCACGCCGCGGGACGCCCGGTGGGAAAGCAGGTCGCCAATGACGATGTCGCAGCCCACGCCCACGCGGATGGCGAGCCTCTCTACGGGTCCGTGCGCGGCGGCGAGCGCCTCCTCGGCGCGGCGTAAGGAGGCGCCGTGCTACCAGTGGGCGCGGGAGGGGATGACGATCTTGACGGCGCCTGTCGTCGGCGGCGGCCACAGCCAGCGCCACCGCCGCGAGAGCACGGCCGTGGACTCGGCCTCCCTGCAGGGCGCGAGGTGGAGGATGTGCTGCAGAAGCTCGTCGGGAAGCTGCGACAGGCGGTCGGGATCCTCCGCCATCGGGTCGCTCCCGTCGACGGCGCTGGTGGCGGCGTGTCGCTCTCGATCTATACGTGCGTTCTGCAAGGGCTTTCTTTGACTACTAGATGTCTAGATGATATATACATATATCTCGGAAACGTTTATCTTTTCCTTGTTGGACGACGATGGGCTGTTTGCAATCTTAGCTAGCTGGGCCTTGAAGTTCTGACGACCAATGGCCCAAATAGCATATGACTGAGTTGAGACTGACATCCTTTAAATACCAAAACTTTATAACAGCTGGCTAATTTTGTAGTGTTACCGGTCAGTTTTTCATAGACTTGCACGTGTTTTGTGATTTGTGATCAATGTTTTGATTCTGATAATATCAGACTGATATGTTTCCAGTGACGTGTGCCCAAACTCCAAGATATGGGCCAAAGAAAAGCTATGTGCGCGTTTGAAAGAGTCCATGGCATTAAATCTAGGGTCAACTGCAAGACTGCCCTTGTTTTGAGCTTCAATTACTTGTTTGCCCTCTTTTTTTTTAACTTTGCACGTATGCTTCTATTTTTTTTTGAATCCGAAGACACTATTTACCCTTATTTCTTGACCCCATCAGCTGATGGTGAATAAAAGATAGAAAAATTAGAAAAAGAAAACAAATAGAAAAAATATTATACTACCCCTTATCCTATTTCCTTCTTCCCTCCCGACTCCACCTGACTCCTCCTGACTCCGTCTCCCTCCCGACTCGAGCTGCACGGTGACGCGAGCTGCACGGCGGAGTGGCGGCGCGCGGGCGGGTGGAGCGGCAGCGCGACCTCGTGAGCGCGGGCGGCGCGGCCTCGTGCGGGCAGGTGGCGAGAGCAGCACAGCGTCGCGCACGCGGGCGGTACAGTGCGAGCAGCAAGGTGGAGCGGTCGTGCGCGGGGGTGCAACGTGAACAGAGCAGCTGCGTGTGGGCAGCGCGGTGCGGGAGCCTAGGCTGCGCGCGGGCGGCGCGGCGTGGCTTGGCGGGCGAGCGGCGTGGTGTGGACCGACAACGAAGCTCGGTGCGGCGCGGAGGCAGCTGTAGCAGCGCGACTAAGGTTGAGGGTATTTCTGTCTTTTCAGCCTGTAGTTAACACCGTTAACTGCACTTCACGGATCAGGGGTAACTAGTGTCTTCAGATTAAAAAAACAGGGGCAAACATGCAAAGTTAAAAAAAAAGAGCAAACAAGTAATTGCAGCTCAAAACAAGGGCAGTCTTGCAATTGACCCTTAAACCTATCTACCCTACTAATGCACCATCATAGATCTATTCTAAGTCCACCCAGAAAACGTCCTCTGCTGAGATGACCTTGCTAAATCCACACGCGAAATTGTACCCAGAAAACGTCCCCCGCTGATCAAGATGGCCTTACTAAATCAACACACACGAAATTGTACTCAGAAAACCAACTCAATAAAAATTGACCATCCAAATTTAATTCATAACCTTCTCTCTCCTTACTCACTCACATCTAACGGACGAGATTAGATGTATGGTATATCCCTCATCCCTCACTCAAACATATCCACCAACACAAAAATTACGGAAGGATTATTACATAAGGAATTATTATGGAAGGAGAAAAACAATCGCTCTAAAAATCACGTAACAAAAAACAAACCAAGCGCCGACAAGCACTACTGGAAACGGCTGCTTTGCCGAGTGCCTCTAGCACTCGGTAAAGACCATCTGGCGCTCGGCGAAGCCTATGCCGAGGGCTGCTCTCGGCAAAGAGCTCTCGGCAAAAAACCTCACGGCAAAGGAGCCTTTGTCGAGGGCCATTTATCGGGCTCTCGGCAAACCTTTTACCGAGGGTCCCGACCGGCTCTCGGCAAAGAAAAGTGGCCGTTAACGGTGGTCCCTATTGACGGTAGGTTTGCCGAGGGCTAAGCCGACTCTCGGCAAAGGCGTTACGTGTGCCGAGAGCCGGACTCTCGGCAAAGCGATAAATTTTTTTATTATTATTTTTCTGTGTCGAGGGTTATCCGGGGTCGGCTCTCGGCAAAGAAAGTTCGAATATTTTTTTTTGGGACCTCTTCGCCGAGGGCTAGCTTAGCCGGCGCTCGGCAAACATTGGACTTTGTCGAGGGCTATGACCCAAGCCCTCGGCAAAGCCTTGGAAATTACGGTAGGTCTCCCCAGCTTTGCCGAGGGCTTTGGTCATAGCCCTCGACAAAGCTGGGAAATGGCTTTCTGGTTCAGCTTTGCCGAGGGTTATAGTCATAGCCCTCGGCAAAGGGCCTCTTTGCCGAGAGCAACCCTCGGCAAAGCTGGGTAAATTTCAATTTTTGTGCTCCAGTTCTGTTTTTCCTTTTCTCCGACACTATCACACAGATATATATCACATTCATCACATATCACATATATATCACATTTCACGTCACAGAACATATATATATATCACATCACATAGTTCAATAACATATATGTCCTCAAATCACATAGTTCACATCACATAGTTCAACAACATGAGACTTCAGTGACACACGAGGATAGTCCAAAGTTCAATCTACTACACCCTCAGCTAACCGGGCCACCCCTGAGAACTGCCGCCTGCTTGACCCCCGGTCGGCTTCCATCCAGGAGCGTGGCGGTTGTTCGAACCTTCTGACGGAGGAGGCTGGAAAAGGTCATGTCAGACAAGGAAATGAAAAAATAAAACACTGAAGTATTGATACTCACAGGAGCAGCTCCGGGGTCCAGAGGCGGCGGTGGAGGAGCCATGAGCGTCTGGGGCACGGCCATGCCCTGGGAGGCCATGAAGGTGATGAGCTCCGCCATCTGCTTAGCTTGAGCCTCCATCTGGGTCGACATCTGTGACTGCATCTGGGTCTCAGACACCTGGCGCTCTTGCCTTTCTCTTTCCAGGCGGGCCTACGATAATACAAAGTGAATGTTAGAACAATGCAAATATTTAAAGATCAATGTACGATGAGTTAAATTGAAATAACCTTGAGCTCGGCGACCCGCGACTGCGCAGGCGACGGACGTGGGCGTATGGGGACGCTCCCGCCCGTGCTCTGTGCTCGGAGCTAGGACAGAGTGGGAGTGGAGGCCGTGTCGATGACGCCGTCGCCAAGCCAGAACCGCTCGTGCTTCTTCCCTCCTCCAATCCTCATGACGATGCTCCCATCCAGGTCCGCGATGGCAGGATCAAAGTCGTCCCCATGGACCGCCCTTGCCGCCTCTGAGTAGTCAGTGAGGCGGGAGTGGACGCTGGAGTTGGTGTACGCGTCGGCGGGATCGTCGGGGTTATAGGAGGTCTCCGCTGTCGTGGCCTTGCCCTTGTGGGACGCCGCCACCGTGCCACAAGGCTGGCCACCGTGTGCCTCCGACTGCGAGGAAGACAACAAGATGATTAGCAATCAGGCAACATTTGATCGAGGAATTGATAAAGTCTTTCACGTACCCAAGCTTGTGCGTATTCGGCGAGGTTGCGGTTGCCCTGGTGGTGTGGTACACTTGGCATCTGCAGACACGCCTCCCGGGCCTCGGCGTGGTGGGCCGCCCACTCTTCGGATAGCCACCGGTCCACGATCATCTCCCAGCACTCGGGAAACGACTAGCACCATTGGGGGATCATCTGCACATCATCAAGTATTTCACGTCTAAGCGTCAGATGAAAAGTACCAAAAGCTTAATCTCAAAAGAAATCACTTACCTGCAAGAACTGCGCCCGGCCCAACGTCATGCCTCTCGCCTGGGCCTTCGTCACCCTCGTGGCCAAGACCGTGGCGTTGTAGGTAATGATGGCCTGCAGTCTCGCCTCGTGGATCATGTCGGTGACGAGCTTCCTACAAGCCCGGGTAGCCGTCAGCTCCGCCACTGCCTCCTTCCCCAGCTCGCACTTGAAGTAGTTCTGCATACAGACACAATATGAGGCGAGACAGTAATTAAAGAAAAAATATGATGAATTTGATATTGTTTGACGAAGACTTACCCACAGCTCCGCTCTAACCCGCGCCGCCTTGTTGGGGAAGTCTGGGTCTGGGGCGACGCTGTAGTGGTCAAAGGTGCAGGCCGGCTCGTGCCTCCCGGCATACTGTACTATGCCGGGGTAGTGCTCGCGGCACAGGAGACCCAGGATGCCATTGGGTTTGCGGCCTTTAGGCCCCACAAAGTCCCATGACCTGCACAAGTGATTAAAAAAGATTATTAGCTTTTATTTCTATTTTGAGTCTCATCGTACGAACAGGTAGTTAGAACATGTACTTTTGTCCGATGGGCGTGATCACTGGGCGTCAGGCACGTGGCGGTAACGCCGGGAGGCTGGCGGGACCTCTCAAGTAGGGTGTGGACACCCCTGAGGCACCCGAACACCCGTCCGCCTCGTCCTCCTTCTGCTCGTCCTCCTCCTCTGCCTCCTCGGCCAATGGTGCCTCCTCCTGCCGCTGGGCCTCGGGCGTGGCCGACACCTCCTCCTCGACCTCCTCCTCGACCTCCTCCTGTGGAGACGGCTCCCTCCGGCGGCGGCCACTCCTCGTCGAGGGCACGTCGGCCTGCGAGCTGCGGTACAACCAACTCAACCGCCTCTGATGTCCTCCCGGCATCTTGCCTCGACCTCCTGCATTTAAAAAGAACAAACAATGTTGTATTAGAAATAACATAACCAAATATATGCAATATAAATAAAACAATAGATCCTAAAAATATAACATAATATTACATGTATTAGAAATAATCTGGATCATCCGGATTAGCCGGAGCATGAGTCTCCTCATCACTGTCAACCATGTCTAAGTACTCCTCAGTATCCGAAGACAGGTCGTCGTCTTCATTTGCTTGGCCTAAACGGAATCGTTCTTGCATTTCTATGTCCTTCGCATTTACCACCTCATCCCCAGCGTCCTCGTCATCATTCTCTACTTCCATTTCCATCGCTTCGGTTAAGTCTATCGTGAACGTCCCTTGCAACCCAGATTCTTGAAAGAACTCACCGTCATACGTGTTTGTGTTGAAGTTATAATCCTCATCATTGGGGAGAGGTAGTTTAGCATGTGGTGATATCTTGTGCACCATATACCAACCCAAGAGATGCTCTTTGCTTTTGCACGCGTATGGCGTGTAATAAACCTGCGTGGCCTTTTGAGCCACAATATACACATCGAAGCCTGGATAGACAGAATCCTGTCGAATTTCGGCTAGCCCAAGATTAGGTGTCAACCTCGTTCTTCCAGGATTGAATCAATGGCATTTGAACATGACAGGATTCAAAGGCTTTTCACCGTGAAATGAAAGTTCGTATATTTCTTCAATTCTTCCATAGTAGTCACGGTTGTCATTGCCTGGAGTACAAACTCCGCTATTTGTGGTTTTTCGATTGGGCCCACTCTGCTCGTAGCTTGATATGTGGAAGCGAAATCCATTCACGTCGTAACCGTTAATTGACTTGACCCTACGGTCAAAGCCTTTTGCAACCTGTCTCAGCTCTTGACTCATAGACGCGTCGGCTTGAGCCTGCAAGGTGACGCAAGATATATCGTTATACGGTCAGAACGTAAGAGCAAGTTGGAACGTCAGACTAAGTACGACCTTGGTAGGACGGTACCTTCTGTCTGAACCAAGAAATGAAATCAGGCCTCCCTTGCCCCGCACCATTTGCAATTAGGGTTTCAGCTGCCGCATCAGAAAGAGGCCTTGGTCCATTCGAGAACAAATGAAGAAATTCACTGTACGAAACAAAAAGAATGGTGTTGGAAAGTGACGACGAATTGGATGAAGATAGATAACAACTTACCCCATGTACGGATCCAGCTCATCAAGGTTGGTAAGCACGTATAGCATGATCTTTCGCCACTCTTCATAGTTCAACTGCTTAACTGTCGATCCACTTGTCGTGCCGAGTTGGCCTCGAAAAAGGCTAAGACTCGATTCATTTTCTCCAGCATTGTAACGAGGGGGTGGATTATGCACGCTAGGAAGGTTCTCAGAGTAGTATTCTTCAGTGAAGTTGGACACCTCCTCCAGAATGAATGCCTCTGCAATGGAAGCCTCAATTTTGGCTTTGTTTCTACATTTCTTGCGAAGAGTCTTCATATTTCTCTCGACTGGAAAGCACCAATGCCATTGCACAGGCCCTCCCATTCGAACCTCATTTGGGAGGTGTACAATCAAATGAAGCATCGGAGTGAAGAAGCCTGGTGGAAAGATTTTCTCCAGCTTACAGAGCAACACAGGTGCAGCTTTCTCCAAGTCATCAATGACGGACCGAGATATCTCCTTGGCACATAGCTGGCGGAAGAAATAGCTCAACTCTGCCAGGACAACCCACATAGGCTCAGGAACATAGCCTCGAACCATCGCCGGAAGAAGCCGTTCGATCCATATGTGGAAGTCATGACTCTTCATCCCTAGGACTCGCAGAGTAGATAAGTTGACTCCTCTCGTTAGATTCGCTGCATATCCATCAGGGAATGCCAATGTCTGGATCCACCTGGATCCACTGAAGTATTTCTTTCCTTTGTGGCCTGCCCAAGACGAAATCGACCTTGGGCCGTGTCCATCTCCTGCCGGGCTGAGGAGGCAGCATCTCTTGCTTTGGTATATCGCACAACAATGTCACGTCTAGTCTAGCCTTAGGGTTGTCCTTGGACTTTTCAGTGTCCATGAGTGTTCCCCAAAGCGACTCAGCGATGTTCTTTTCAGTGTGCATTACATCAATGTTATGTGGCAGAAGAAGATTGTCATAATAAGGGAGTCTTTCCAAGCCTGACTTATGAGTCCACATATGCTCCTGACCATACCCCGCAAAACGACCGTCTGTTTCGTTGAACTGGAGAGCATCTATCTAAGCATGAACCTCGGCACCGGTCAGCATCCGAGGTGGAGGATCTCTCACCATGACACCTTTGGTAAAGTTCTTGATGTCCCATCTGAAAGGATGGTCAAGAGGCAAGAATTGTCAATGTTGGTCGAACGCCGAATACTTGCCACCCTTCTTCAACCAGATAAATCTCGTAGCTGTCTTACAAACCGGGCATGAGAACTTGCCATGGACACACCAGGCACAGAATATCCCATATGCCAGGTAGTCATGCAGTGAGTACTGGTACCAGATGTGCATTGTGAAGTTAGACCTTGAAGCTCGGTCGTATGTCAATACCCCTTCATTCCAAGCAGTTTCCAATTCATCAATCAGAGGCTCCATGTACACACCCATGTTATTCCCCGGGTGTCCAGGAATTATCAACGACAAGAAGACAGTATGACGTTGAAATAGGACGCCGGGGGGGAGATTGAGGGGGATAACGAAGATGGGCCAACAGGTGTACGGAACAACCATGAGTCCATAGGGATTGAAACCGTCCGTTGCAAACGCAACACGAACATTACGAGCCTCTCTAGCTTTGTCATGATGGATGCGATCGAAGTGGGCCCATGCTTCACCATCGGCAGGATGGACCAACTTATCAGGATTGTATCGGGTACCCTGTTTGTGCCATGTCATCTGTTTCGCGGATTCCTCGGTCATGTAGAGACGTTGGATCCTCGGTGTGAACGGCAGGTAACGCAGGACTTTCATGGGGATAGAAAGCTGCCTCTTCGGGCCTTCACCATCGTCTACCTCAATGTATCTCGACGCTTTACACTTCGGACAGTAACCTGCATCCGTGAGATCTTTCCTGAAGAGGACGCACCCATTTGGACAAGCATGTATCTGCTCATACGGCATCTTCAGGGCACGAAGCAGTTTCTGTGACTCGTACAGGCTCTTTGGCAATATGTGGCCGTCCGGAAGCATGCTACCAAATAGGGCCAACATACCATCGAACGCATCTCGACTCAGGTTGAACTGGGACTTGAACCCCATCACACGGCCAATGGCATCCAGTTGAGAAACCGTTGTCCGATCGTGAAGGGGTTTCTGTGCCGAAGACATCATCTCGTAAAACGCCTTTGCGGTCTTCTCCATCTCCTCCTTCGTACGTCCTTCAGCGTACTGTGCTTCTTGGAAGTCATCTAACATGTCTGCTACCCCCGCATCAGCATCAAAGTCCTCCAGACGTGGTCGCACTGCCTCCTCTCTCAAACGATGTGCTTCACCATGGTAGATCCACCGGGTGTAGTCTGGTGTGAATCCATTGTTCACAAGATGTTTAGCCATGTTCTCCTTGTCTTGCCTTCTCCGGTTCCCACATCTGCTGCTTGGGCACAACACTTTGATCTCTCCTCGCCGAGCCGCGCCAAATGCATTGTTCAAGAAAGCATCTGTCTTGCGCAACCATTCATCGGTGAAATCACTTCTGCTTCTACGGCCCGAGTACATCCACTGACGGTCATCCATCCTACTGTCATCCATCCGAGTACTTACATATCTACCTCTGAGTACTTCCATCCTACTATCATCTAATAGGTGAGGATAGGCCCTAATCCCACCCGCGGATGCGTACATGAGGCCAGTTCCCATTGTCTGTCCCGAGCCGAGACAGAATTTCGGCAGCACCTCCCCGATGTTCTCAAGATACACGTCCCTATAGGGAGAGTGTGTATCCGGAGAACAACAGGGAGGTGATGCCGAAACTCCATCTCGAATCGGGGCAGACCATGGGAACTAGCCTCATCGACGCATCTGCGGGCTGTCCAAGTAACGTGGACAATCGGAAACAAATACGGTTATCGATATGCAGAGACCTGCATACCTCCAGCCGTATCTCTTTCGGACGGGAGATGCCTAACTGGGTTCAATTACCTACGACCCTTATCTGGGATAAGACGTTATTTATACCTAGGGTGCCGGTGGAGTCAGGCTAGCGGCGCAGTGGCGAGTCGATGCAGTGGCGAGGCAAAGCGGTGCAGGCAGGCTTGCCGAGGAACTCTGGCTCGGCTCCGACAGGTCCTTCTCGTATAGAAAAGACAAAAAGGTTAGTATCAATTAGAAATTTCGGCAGAACCTCCCCTGCACAGTGAGGTTTCGAAAACCTGCAAAACCCTCGACACGATGGCCGACATCCACATATATTCACATGCATATACCGCTATTACTAACAAATACTCGATTGCCACATACATTCACAGTCACATTCACATTCACATTCACATTCACGGGATCGAGGACGACTAACAAGTGACGACGCGGGACGGCCCTAGCGGAGGCACAACGGGACGGCTCCTCCTCCTCTTCCTCCTGGTCCTCTCCTCTTCCTCCTCCTCCTCCTCCTCCTCCTGGTCCTCTCCTCTTCCTCCTCCTCCTCCTCCTCCTCTCCTGTTTCTCCTCCTCCTCCTCCTCCTCCTCCTCCTCCTCTCCTCTTCCTCTTTCTCCTGCTCCTCCTCTCCTCCTCCTCTCCCGCGGCAGCGGCACGGCGCGCCGCGGCCGGCCGGGGCGGGCAGGTGAAAGGTCCAAGTTGGCTAGAGGGGGGGTGAATAGCCTAATTAAAAATCTACAAAATTACTTAGGCAAACACTATTAGTATAACAAATGGCGAAGCTTTTTGCGCTAGCCTAATAGTGTGTTGCAAGCCACCTATCCAACAATTCTACCTAATATTTCTATGTCACACAATCAACTAGAGCTAATAACAAATGCGGAATAAAACAATATAGCTCTAGCACAAGTATGATATACAAAAATGTATATGAGACAAGTGTGTGCAATAGACAAACTAAGCAAGCTACTCACAACTAGCTACACAAGGTATATGACAAAAGATATACAACAAGAAAAGATATCTACACAAAAGAAGTAGCTCAAAGTAAATACACAAAGTAAATAAGCTAGATAGAAGGAATTTCACCGAGCCTTCGGGATCGCCATGTAGAGAGCCAATCACCGGTGAAATCCACTTGTGAAGCCAATCACCAAGAATGTGTAGATGGAGACCAATCACCAAGATGGGGACACAATCACAATAAGCACTCGGGAGACAAAGATTTATCCCGAGGTTCACGTGCTTGCCGGCACGCTACTCCCCGTTGTGTCGACCAACACTAGGTGATCCGGTGGCTAATCGGCGCAAAGCCAAGCTCACAAAGAGCGCCACAAGAATCTACCACTAGTGAGGTAGCTCAATGACACGAGCAATCCACTAAGGATGCCTCTTGCCGCTCCGGCGAGGTGAGGCTCCAAAGACCTCTCACAATCACAATCGGTGGTGGCCAAGAACAATCACCAATCTTGCCAACAACCACCTCAACACCTCCAAGCCGTCTAGGCACCGGCAAATGCCAAGAGTAACAAGAAAACTCAATGCCGATGCGAAGAACTAGTGCCACTAGATTGAACTCTTTCAAATTACGCACTAGATCACTCAATCTCAATTGGTTTGATCAAATCAACTTGGGAGATGAGTTGGGAGGCTTGCCAAGGCTCATTAGAAAGCTTAGGAAACAAAATGTGCAAGAGCGAAACCTAGCAAGCCGGCCAAGCCCCTTAAATAGGCCTCACAAGTCGGCCTAGCCGTTGGGCCCGAAACAGAAGCATCGGACGCTCCGGTGTCGGGGCCATCGGACGCTGCCCCAGCGTCCGATGCTCCGATGAGCACCACGTGTCCCTCTGCTATGAATTCAGCCCGTTAGATCCCAACGGTCACATTCTTTCTCGCGCTGGTTAAAGTGGCATCGGACGCGCCGATGCCTAGCATCGGACGCTCCGATGCCTCTGCTCAATTCAGCTCTTTTCTGCGCCACATCGGACGCACCGGCACAGTTACATCGGACGCTCAACCCCAGCGTCCGATGGCACAACAGAAAAGTTACAGAGAGGACCAGAACGCATCGGATGCATCCGATGGTCCTGCATCGGATGCAGGCCAGCGTCCGATGCTCCCTGGACAACACGATCGTGCCACGTCATGACCATCGGACTTTGCAACAGTGTTTCGCCTGCGTCCGTTGCCAGCGTCCGATGCTACTTCGACTTCTGACAGCAGTTAGGGTTTACCATCGGACGCTCGGCCAGCGTCCGATGCCAGCGACGCTAGCGTCCGATGCCCCTAACTTGACAACTTCTCATTTCTAACTTCTACCCTTGCTCCCATGTGCCAACACCAAAGTGTTTCACCACTTGTGCATGTGTGTTAGCATTTTTCAAAGCAATTACCAAGGGTTTAGTTAGTCACTCACTAGGTCTATAGAATCGATATGTTAGAGAACACCTAGTGGCACTTGAACACCGCATAAGCCGTGAATAATCTCCTCTTAATAGTACGGCTATGTATCCTAAATGTGATCACACTCGCTAAGTGTCTTGACCACTAGAACAAAGAGCCCTATAGGTTATACCTTTGCCTTCGGGCCTCTTTGCTCCATCTCTTCTCTTCTTCACTTCACCAATGGTAGAGCACTTGATCTCTTGGGTGCTTGTGGCCATCACCATCCTCCATGGTTGCCACCTTGCTAGCTCCACCACTTGGCTTGGTCATAATCCTTTCTTATAAGCTACACACATGCTTAGCAATAGGATTAGACCAAATAGGTTTCATCAATTAGCCAAAACCAAACTAGGGCTTTCAGCAGGGCGGGCGGCCGGCGGCGCGGCGGGCCGGCCGGGGCGGGCGGCCGGCGGCGCGGCGGGCCTGCCGGGGGGGTCAGGGCGGGCGGCGGGCGGCCGACGGCGCGGCCGGCGGGCGGGTCTGGGGGGCGGCGGTGGAGCGCGGCCGGAGCGGCCGGGGCGGGCCGCCGGTGGCGTGGCCGGGGAAGGGCGCCGGGGCCGGCGGCGGTGCGCAGCCGGAGCGACCTGGCAGGGCGGCCGCGCGGCCGGGGCGTGTGGCGGCGCGGCGGCGGCGGGAGCGCGGAGGAGGCAGAGGTGGCGGCGGCAGGGCGGGCGGGGCGTGCGTGCGTGAAATGTGTGGTGGGTCGGGCGGACGAGTTTTTTTTATTAAGTGTTCGCGTGCTTTGCCGAGAGCCGGATCGGACGGCCCTCGGCTAAGAGCAACCTTCGCCGAGAGCCACGTGATTCGGCTCTCGGCAAAGGCATTTTTTTAATTTTATTTTTGGTAAACTCTATGCCGAGAGCCCTGGCCCTGGCTCTCGGCATAGGTGATCTTTGCCGAGGGCTTTAGGAAGCTCTCGGCAAAGATTATTATTATTATTTGTTTTTTTGCTCCCAATTTTTTCTGTGGCCTTGCTACAGTACTCCAAGCCAAGATTTCAAATTTGAAGTGTTTTCCATAAATCTTGCTATATTTCGCGTATTTTCTTTAATTTGATGATTTTTTCCGCGGGACGCACGTTTGAACTGCAGGTGCATGAAATAATGAAACTCAGCGATTCGAAAAATGGTATTCATTCTTCGGAGGGTATTTCGACACCGTATCCGGGGACAGGCACGGAGACTCGACCGTCTCGTGCACGAGAAACGGCGACCAAGTTGCGTGATATTGGATTTAAAATTATTAAAAATACAAACGAAGTCAAAAAATCATGAAAATGGACGAGTGACCTTGACATCGCATGTAGAGGCTCTGAAAAAATTTGGGAATGTTTAGAGCAAGTGGTGGCGCAAGATGGTTGAAACCCTGAGATCTCCGCATATCATCGCATGTGAGGCTATCCGGAGATCTCAGGGTTTCAACCATCTTGCGCCACCACTTGCTCCAAACATTCCCAAATTTTTTTCAGAGCCTCTACATGCGATGTCAAGGTCACTCGTCCATTTTCATGATTTTCTGACTTTGTTTGTATTTTTAATAATTTTAAATCCAATATCACGTAACTTGGTCGCCGTTTCTCGTGCACGAGACGGTCGAGTCTCCGCGCCTGTCCCTTGATACGGTGTCGAAATACCCTCTGAAGAATGAATACCATTTTTCGAATTGCTGAGTTTCATTATTTCATGCACCTGCAGTTCAAACGTACGTCCCGCGGAAAAAAATCATCAAATTAAAGAAAATGCGCGAAATATAGCAAGATTTATGGAAAACACTTCAAATTTGAAATCTTGGCTTGTAGTACTGTAGCAAGGCCACATAAAAAATTGGGAGCAAAAAAACAAAAAAAAATATATATGCTTTGCCGAGAGCTTCCTAAAGCCCTCGACAAAGAGCACCTATGCCGAGAGCCAGGGCCAGGGCTCTCGGCATAGAGTTTACCAGAAATAAAATTCAAACCTTTGCCGAGAGCCTAACAGAGGCCTCTCGGCAATGGTAACGGCGCAGGGGGAGCCGTTTATGAGGGTTACGTTTGCCGACGTGCATTCTACGCCGAGGGTTCGGCTCTCGGCATAGGGTTTCTTTGCCGAGAGCCAGACATCGCCGAGAGTCCGACCCTCGGCGTAGGAATTGTCGCCGAGTTTCGTATGGTGCCGAGGGTTGGCCCTCGGCAAAGAGCTCTTTGTCGAGTGCCCGTGTTTCAGCCCTCGGCAAAGCGCCGGACGCTCGGCAAAGAGCCCGTCTCCGGTAGTGAAGCGTTGGAGAAAAAAATTGCCAAAAAACGCGTCGTGAGATCGTTGAGAAAAAAATTGCCAAAAAATAAATAAGCGCGTCCTGTGATCACTGAGATCACGTGGGAGGAGATAAAATATTAAAAAAAAATCAAACGCTAATCAGATTAGATCATGAAAAAATGTTGAATGCTAATCAGATTAGATCGTGAAAAAATGTTGCCGTGAAACAAGCGCGTGGGAGGAGGAAGAAGATAAAATATTACCCAAAAAATCAAGCGCTAATCACGATCGTCCAAAAAAAATGCCGTCCGTGAAACAAGCATGTGGGACGAGAGAGAATATTGCAAAAAAAGCGCCAATCAGGTAGTATTGTGAAAAAAAAATATTATTGTCCGTGTTCATAGCTGCGAGGTCGCCGTCACTGGTCTGACGCCGTCATCCGACTCCACGGACAAAGGCGGCGCCGGCCAATCGCCGTCCACTATCCGAAGCCGTCGTCCGACTGCACAAACGTAGGTGAGACTCATGCACACGATTCGTCAGTCCGTCTAAAGGAACGTTGGCCATTGTCCGCGTAGATACATGCACAAGCGGAAAAAAAATGAGGATTATATTGTTACGTTGCTAAGTCCTTTGTCATATATACATAGCTTTTTTGCATACATTGCTGCGGCGCCTGCATGATGACATATCACTACTGGAAACTTAAAATTCCCTGATTAATGTCAGGGAAAACTGAAATTACTCTATCGAGCTAGCTCTGATGGTATTTTTATTTTTCCTGACGGTAAGTGTACCGTAAAAAATTTCATGGCGATATTTTTATTTTTTATGACGATACGTATATTTTCATGACAATATTTTTATTTTTCCTGACGGTAGTGTACCGTAAGGGAATTTCAAGTTTCCAGTAGTGTATATATCCGTCTTCTGTTTAATAGAAACAAACAAATAATTAACCATCATGCGTTCGAAATAGTAACCATATCTGCGCTTCAGTGGTATATATATGTTATTAATTCGAAATAGTAGTTCATTTCTGTCATCCTGTTTGGAGAAGTTGAACAAAGAGTATACCAAGAAACTTGTGGTAACCGAGAAGAAACCGTGAGAATGGTAAAAGCAAGGCAACAACTGATACGGAAAAAGGCAAGTCGATCTGCATGTGTGTGGATGAAGCCGCACGGGCTATCGATCTGCACCGTTAGTTTCACCATCACTCCCCCTTAGCACAAATAATAACCTAATATTTCCCCACCCTCTCCCATCACACATTCCTACAAATAAGCACAATGAACGACCGAGAGATAAAGCATGCGGTCATACCTATGAACAAAAAATCCAGTTACATGCTGCTAAAACAAATAATTTAACCTTGTCATTGGACAGCAGTGCAAATTAAACAAGACAGTAGCTTTATGACGATCAAAATGTGCAAGTTTAATCAGTCCAAAAATGATAGGCAATGTAGAACAGTAATTGCTCTCTCACACACAGTCCTCCTGTATACGGAGTACATAGTTATTATTTGATGCGATGCGACCCAGTATGGTGAGCATGCAATGCTCCTCAGTATTATTATTATTTGCTCAATTGTTGCTATATATGTTCTTTGATATATACATGGCTTTTGCTACACACGACGTAAGTTCTTTGTCATCCACGGCGCGCTTCTGCTACACGACGTAATGTATCCCCAACCGTTTGATGGAACAAACTAAATAAGCATCATGTATTATCAATTTTGGCCATACGCGCTAGCCATGTGCTACTGTGCTTCAGTGAAATTTTCGTTGATTTAAAAATGTTCACTTCTCGGTTGTCCCTGTTTGAAGAAGTTCAGGAGAATGGTTGCCAAGAAACATGAGGTAATTAAGGGCATCCCCAACAGTCTATAAATCTAGGTG
This sequence comes from Coix lacryma-jobi var. lacryma-jobi, assembly GCA_009763385.1. Classification (NCBI taxonomy): domain Eukaryota; kingdom Viridiplantae; phylum Streptophyta; class Magnoliopsida; order Poales; family Poaceae; genus Coix; species Coix lacryma-jobi. Next base: position 8,947,335 of record CM019831.1, on the reverse strand, counting down.
TAATTTCATTGGCTAAAGAGCCACTACAAGAAAAACCGGCCTCCTCTAGATACGTTTCTTTTTTTTCAACACTTTTAACTATGTGTCTATGCTAAACACGCTATAGCGCATAGAAATGAGCAATCGCCGCTCGTGGTCTCCGTGGGCTCTCATATCTAGCACTCATAGTGTATATGCTTGTGCATGTATAAAAAGCAGTTCCGCAAGCTACCTTAGCATAAAAGGAAAACAAAAGTGTATTATCTTCGTTTGACACAAAATTTAGAATGTATATAAATGATGATGTACGTAGATACGTAATTCATTGTCTTTATAAAGTCATCTCTTTTTAGACACGCTCGACGTAGTCTCTAGGAAGCGTTTCATTTCTTCTAGATGCTTTCGATAGAACATATCTAGAGTCCATGGCGCAGTCCATGACGCAGTCCGTGTGGAGACGCTTTAGACATGTTTTAGCAAAGGATGTCTATACTATATTGAAGATGAAATAAAGTGTATCTAACATAATAATAATGTGTATCTAGAGGGTGTTTTTTCTTGTAGTGGGAGAGAACTCTGCGGTAACGCCTTCGAAGTCGCTAGTCTCGTATGGACTCCTAGAAGACTCCATCTCTTAGTTCATCCGCCATATTCATGAAAACACTGCATATTTTTTTATTTTAAATTGTTTCCAAGCTAGCGATTTTATTGCCGTTGAGGACGCACTAAGCGATAAGAAATAGCGAGAATGTTCAAAGCCCAGCAACTGATATGATACATACATTTATGGAAAATTGGCTACATGCTAAGAAAGTTTAACCCAGTGAGGATATATCATTGAAGAGAAGTACAACTTTTAACCTGACGGTAGCATTTTGACAATCAAGGTGCAAGTTTAACCAATCATCAAAAAATGGTAGACAATGTGTATAACATAGGAGAACACAATAGTAAATTACTCCTACAGACAGTTTAGTTATTATTTCATGCGACCCATTATATGCAATCCTCCTCAGCACATGCCATAGATTAGGCCGTCATAGCTGCTGGCGCCACCATGGATAACCATCCTCATCACGTTGTAGATGCAGCAGGCGGTGTGGCTCTTTGGACCGGCAAGGCTCGGCGGCGCCGGGACGAGCTGCGGCACGCCGAGGATGCCAGCCACGGTCCTGAGACTGCCAGCGCACAGACCTACGCGGCCGCAGTGCTCCGCCATGTACTTGGCGTCGAACACCGGACCGCGGAGGAGGTCCCTCGCCGTCGCCACCATGTCCTGCGGGTCTCCGGGCAGCGGCTGCCCACCGGACAGCATCTTGACCATGTGGGCGAAGTCGAAGGCGCTGCCGAACGCCACCCACGTCGGCGGCGGCTGGCGCTCGTCGCGTGGCAGCTTCGCCAGCATAGACGCGAGCCGGCCGGCGAAGTCCGCGCAGGCGACGCCGTGCAAGCGAGCTCGAGCGAAGTTGAAGCCCTGGTCCCTGAGGAACCTGACGGACTCCGCGGAGTGGGCGTCGCGGGCGACGTTGAAATCCGCGAAGTGGAACTCCCAGGCGAGCTGCAGGGGCCCGCCGTCGACGACGTCCGCGACGGCGGGGAGGTTGCCTTCCTCGTCGCACATCGTGAGCCCGAGCTGCAGGGGCGGGACCTCGTCCACGTTCGCCTTGACGAGCGCGTAGTAGCGCGCGGCTGCGGAGAGCGCGCCGCCCGCCGGCGCACCGTGGATGGTGCCCGGGTATTCGACGTCAATGGCGATGTATCGGTACCTAGGGAGGAAGGCCTCGATTCTGTCCATCTCCATGGCCAAGTTCTCCTTGCCGACGGACACGAACTGGAGGCGGCCCACCATCGCCGGGGCTGGGATCACGGGCGCCGGAGGCGGGACCGGGAACATGGCGGCGGCGTCCATTGCAGGCAGTTGCTTGCTTGCTGCTTGCTGCTTGCTATATACTATAGCCTGCAACAACGAGCGAGGGGAAGACCGGTGCAGGAGCCACCAGCCCTCGTGTGTCCTCGCTTATATAGACAGCAAGTACGTATCGGACTAGCTTAGACAGCAAGTCGGACAAACTGCGACGCCGTGCACTTGCATTGTGTCCTCTCGCTTATATCTATAATTATCATATATAGTAATAAATGTACGTAGTATATCAACTTTAGTATAAAAAATAATATACATCATTTAAACTATTTAAATCTTATCTCTATGGCTAATTACACTATATTATTATTATTATTATTATTATTATTATTATCATCATCATCATCATCATCATCATCATCATCATTATAGTTACTACTACTATATCATCATCATTATTATATAATGCTTAGTTTGATATAGTATATATGTATATATAGCTATTCATATTAATTTTATAGTCCATGTATTGATGAAATTTTTATACAGTTTAAGATATTTATTGATAGATATTATCTATAGCTTTATTGCTTTTTGATATATTAGTTATATTGCTATTGATATTATCTATAGCTTTATTTCTTTATTGATAGATATTATCTATAGCTTTATTGCAGAACCATACTCCCTCCATATAGGAAATAGATGACATTTTGGACATCAATACGGCCTATAAAGTATAACTTTGACTCCCTTTATACCAAAAAATATTTATCAAAAAGTGATATATGTATATTTTTTTATGAAAGTATTTTCAAGACAAATCTATTCATATGGTTTTTATGTTTTCAAACTCAATAATTTAAAAGTTATTCGTGATTTATATTCTCAATGTTTGACCGAAACCTTGTCCAAAACGTTATGTATTTCCTATATAGAAGGAGTATGATAGCAAAATCCATTGGCAGCTATGCACAAAAACTATTACTCCCTCTATTTCAAATTGAAAATAGTTTTGGTTTTTTCAAAATACAAAGCTTTTCTTATGTATCCAGACATACACTCTGTCCAGATACATAATAAAAGCAATATATATTTAGAAAAGTATAATCTATATAGTCATAAAGACAAGCACCATTTACTATACTATAGAAGGGAGGAATAGTTCATACTAAGAAGGGAGGAACAGTTCATGATACTCGGTAGAAGGCAGTTGGGCTAGCTGCATCTACCCAACCGTCTCTAGAAATAAAAAACTTCGGCTAAATAATAGTAATTTTTTAATCAGGAAAGGCTCCATCAGGAACCTAATTACAGACGCGGATGCTTACAAACACACTACCCTTGTGAGCACCACTGAAAGCACCGTTAAATCCTAGAATAAATCTAGGAAAATGCGAACACTCGTGTCAAGCCGAAGACTTGAACCCGGGTGGACATGTTCCACCACAATGAACCTAACCAGCTGAGCTACGCTCAGTTCGCTTCACCCAACACTTTTGTGTGAATGATAGATATTATTTCTTATATTATACTGAACCAAATTTGAAATTAGTGTTTCAGAGTCTGAATGAATTCAAATAAAAAAATTATCAACTATAAACTTTTATTATCTTTCTAGATATGCAACTTTGATTTTGGTCATGTCTTTATCCGAGGTCGTTTCTAAAATATGCATTTACCAACTTTAACGTAATTATCCTAGTTAGAATTTTAAATGAAAAAGTTATCGACTATAAAATAATTTATCTTTTTGATATCTACAACTTTTGTTTGTATTATTTCTACATCTGAGGCAGTTAGAAACATTCAAATTTTCAATTGAAAAATTCAATCATAATTTTCCATATATAGAATATTTCAAATAAAAAAATATCAACTATAAAGTCCCATAACTTTTTAAGATATACCACTTTGGTTTTGGATCTTTCTCTATCTGAGGTCATTTAAAAATTTTAAATTTTAAATGTGAGAAATTGAAACGTAATTTTTCATTTACCATTTTAAATATATATGGTCGATGCAATAACTTAGGCACCTAAAAACTAGGTTTCATTCCTGCGACGAGCTCATCCATACGATCTACATCCAACAGCCAAAACATCATCTTCTTCCTCTAGGCAGCGCCTCTCTTTTTCTTTGGCTTCCCAAAAACACACAACCCACTGCCACTGCTGTCAACCCCCCCCCCCCCCCCCCCCCCCCCCACACACACACACCCCCACCCCAACCCTTGGCACAGAAGGATTTTGTAAGAGCTTTGCGGCCACAGAGCTCTAACCAAGCACTAATGTGCCTGCGGCGACCTCCCTCCCCCATCCCACAGTCGTCTACTCCAACTACGATGAACGGTTGTGATGCCTTTGCCCCGACCTAGCTCGAGACTGCACCTACAACCCCAGCACCCCTAAACCGCCCTCCACATTCCCCACTGCTTGGACTGCTTGCCTTGCTCGGTCAGTCCCTTCTAAGCCAAACGGAGTAGGGGGAGAAAGGGCATGGCTCAAACCTTAGCCGCCGCGCTGGAGCTGGGGTACATAGAGGAGGACCTACCTCGCCAACTCTTTGATTACAGCCACCGGCTCTGCTCGTTGTGGGGAGGGCAGCGGGGGAGAGGAGAGAGAGAGGGCGGAGGAGACGCGGCAGCTCGGATGTGGGCACGTGCACGGTGGCCTGTGGGTGTGGTTTGGGGTGAAAGGGAGCGACATGGAGAGAGAGGGAGCATGGAAGGACGACGCCTAAAGTAATCGAACATTTTCAGTCACTTGAATTATAGGAAGCGTGTTTAAATATTGGACCCTACTAGATGGTAAGTTAATACTCTCTCCATCCCAAGTTATAATTCATTTCAAGAATCTTGGAAAGTCAAAGTTTTTTAATTTTGACCAACATTCTAGAGAAAAACACAAAGATTTATAACATCAAATATGTATATTATGAAAATATAACTAATTAAGAATCTAATTGGACTTAGTTGATATTATAAATATTATTATTTTATTATATAAATCTGATCAAAGTTTAAAAACTTTGACTCTCTAAGATTCTTGGAATGCCTTACAATTTGGGATGAAGTATTTGTTATTTATATATGGTATAAGCCTTCAGAAATTAGAAATTTTGATTCAAGGACCTAAATTTTTAGAATAAAATACATTAAAAAATCGTATGACAAATTAAAAACTTTATTCATGCGAAATTGTAAATGAAGCAAAGAGATTTGCTATATTTCAGACGCCTGAAATATAGCATTTTTCTGACGACGACTAACAACCTTCAGATCTCCATCTAAGAGCATCTCCAACGGTTTTGCATATTTTGTTTAGCAAAATTGAGAGTAAGTCTCAAAAGAATATGACAAAGATAAAAAGAGACAATCTTCAATGGTTTTTGCATTATCACTTTACGTATATAAGTGGGGGAGAGAGAAAACGCGCGAGGACACGTGCGGGGGATGGAAATCGCGTGTGGAGCGGCGATGTCAAGCGCGGACGAGGTTTTTGCATATATGCCTACTCATTTCAGGATTTTGCGGTTTTGCATATATGTCTACTCATCCCAGGATTTTGCCAACTTAACAAAAATGCCAAGCTCAATTGTCAAACCGTTGGATAGAAGATTTTTAGACTTTTTTGCAAAAAAAAAAGAACACAAAGCCCATTTGCAAAACTGTTGGATATGTCATAATGGTCTAAATCTATTAACACAAATCACAATAAACAAATGATAATTTTTTTCTCACATTTCCTATATTTCAGGCACCTGAATAATTTTATCTTTGTTCTTTCATAGAAAAAAAATTTTCATTTATTTCTAATGATTTGTGCTAATAGATTTAGACCATTGGATGAAGATCTAAAGGTTGTAGTCGTCGCCTGTAAAGACGTTATATTTCAGGCGCCTGAAATATAGCAAATCCCTTTTTTTCTATGAAAGAATGAAAACAAAACTGTTTAGAGGCCTAAATAAAATATATGAAATGTGTCAAGCAAATATTCTTTTGGTGAACATATTTTATGGAAGATCCTTATTTCCTGGATGGAGGAATCGATCTTTTACGGGACCACAGCCGAGATTACGGAACTGACTATAGAAGAGCTCGCGGCGTGCATCCCCCAGATCGCATCTTCGCATCGCGCCTCCAAAGTCCAAACCCTATCATCCTGACGACGCACGCCGCGCGATGGCAGACGGCGACCGCTGCCTGTCCGACCTCTCCGACGACCTGCTGCGGCACATCCTCTCCTTCGCGCCCGCCAGCGACAGGGCGGCCACGGCGGTGCTCTCGCGGCGGTGGCTCAGGCTGTGGCGCACGTCGGGAGATGTGTACCTCGACTCCCGCTCCTTCGACGAGGAGGATCGCAAGGCCTTCGTCCGCGGCGCCGAGAGGGTTCTCGCCGCTGCCGAAGGTCACCTCCGGAGGCTCACGTTCGTGGTCGCCGGCGCAGGCAACCGCAAGGTAAAGCCGACCACCCGCCTCGAATTCCAGAAGTACGCATCGGAGGCCGCATGGGAGGCCGCGGAGCTGATCGGCGCCCTGGTCTCCATCCCGGCGGCCCGGCGCGTCGAGGAGCTCCAGATCGAGGTCAAAAACAACCCGAACCCCGCCGGATACACGCTCAGCTTCGGCTCTCTGCCGTCCGAGGCTCTCCGGGTGCTGCGCGTCATCCGGTGCTCTACCCTGACGACGACGACGACGGCCGGTGGTTCTGCTTCCGCTTCCGCCGCCGCGTTCCCGGTGCTGGCAGACCTGCACCTGCAAGATTGCAGCGTCTCTCCCGCCGATCTCCAGAGCATCATCGACGCCGCCCCGCGGCTGTCCACGTTGCATCTCGCCGACGTGCACTTCTCCGCAGGATCCAGTCATCGTTTCTACGACGACGATCAGTTAGAGGTCCGGCGGCTTCTTATCCCGGCGGTCACTGCTCTTGTGCTTGCTGACTGCAGATACGGGTCATACGGGTCGTTCAAAGCAAGATTAGAGCTGGACGTGCCCAGGTTGCAACGCTTCACATACAGGGGCCACGTTCAGGACTCCAACAATCGCCTCTCGCTAACGTCGACGTCCAGCGTGATCCATGTGGATTTGCACCTCACCTATAAATCCCGGGGCTACAATGGCGGCCTAACACCAACTCGCAACTTGTTCTGGCAATTTATTCAGAATTTCAACACCACCAAGCTCCTGAAGCTCAAACTGGACATCTTCACCATGAATGAACTCGCCCTGGAGGACAAGGCGAGCCGGGATGAGCTCCTAGGCGGTTTGTCGTTCGACCTTCTGGAGCAGCTTGAGCTAGAAGTTGAATGTAACTATAACTTTGGGCCCGACGCATTCGAGGCATCAATGGTGATGCTGGCAAACTTGCTCCATTGTTGCCCTGTGGTTCGTGACCTCCGGCTCAGGTTTAACATGCAACAAACGTCTTGGATAGATCCTTCTATAGAGAAGCAGGAGGCTGGATTGGATTTCGACAAGTCTGTCAGTGGCTTCAGGAATCGCAGAAGAAAGTCAGTGGTTTCAATTGGTGGAAAAAGCAGTGATGAAATATTTCAGGCTTCTTACAGTATCCCTGGCTTCACTAGTGGGTGTCATTCATTCCGTTGCCTTCAGCGTCATCTTAAGAAAGTGAGCTTGCAATTTTGTATGGACGAGCCAAACTGCCTTGGAGTTAAACTAGCCAAGTTCTTTGCTGAGAACGCGATGGTTCTTCAAGAAATGCAAATCGATGACGGCGGTCAGGAAATGCTGGAGCACGTGAATCCTAGTGTCAGAAGATGGATGGCGCTAACGCAGATAAAAAGAAGCAGAGGCAAAGTAGCTAGGGGTACATGCGAAGGATTAAACTGCCACATTAGTTGCTAGTGTCTGTGTTTCTTGTCTGAGCTTGCATCGTTATTGTTTTAATCTCGGTAATTGAGATATATCCAAGTACAATAACATCTAGAAAGAATTTTCAAGTGGCACTGAGACACTGATAGCAGATAATAAAGTACTATCGTTTTTCTGTCAAACTGCAGATATTGTACTATTGACATCTACTGTATATGTTTACAGTGGTTCTTGTGTACCATGTTGTTTCATGTCTAATGTTTTTGATATTACATTAGCACAGCCTCTGATTAAATTGGCATGTGATAAATTAGCGTATGCGGAGGAGTAGATTATGCTAGAAATACTTATATACTCCCTCCGTCCCAATATAAGGTGCGATTTGACTTGATACGATCTTCAAAAATATATTTTGACCTATAATTTCTCTTATAATATATAATTTATAGAAATAAAAATTTGATCATTAGAAAGTATTTCTAAATACAAATGTAATATTACTTTTGTAGTATAAACTTTTCATATAATTAGACCAATTCTTAGTCAAAGATAAGAAAGTTTGAATTTTGAAATACGTGCGCGCCTTATATCTTGGGACGGAGGGAGTACTTATTAAATTTGCGATTGGGAATATCAAGATAGAATTGTTCTAGCAACACTAGCAAAACTGACAATAATAACAGTGTATGTCTCTCTAGGAATCTGGTTGGACATCTTTGGCACAATCACTGAATGATTGTATTCCCATATAAACCTCGTTGGACATCTTTGCATTGACACAACCGCCAGAATGATTGCATTCCCATAAACACCAAGGTACCAATATTATTGGAAAAATGCCATAATGCTGACTAACTGATCACTGAATTTATTAAGATATCCGATTTGGCAAGGAGCAACTGGATTCCACAAAAAAAAATCCTATTTCAAAAGTTCATGTGGCAAACATCTTGTTAATCTGAAACATGCATTTATGATTAAACTTTATATTTTCATTCAACAGATCACACAAGGATGTTTAAGTATTGACGTATTATATCATTTAGCTTTTTACAATTTTTCCTGCCTAGTAGTCTATGTCTGCTATATATACTTGAAAACAATATACTCTATTGTATTTTTTCTCGAATACACAAAAGGTTTGCGTATCATTGCTATTAAGAAGAAAATTGTTTTCAGTACAAACAACGCGCATTCGGTGCGCTAAGTGGTCTACCAGTAACAACTAGACCAACCTAGCAGACTGCTCCCAAACCAAAAGGCGAGCACCGCACGGCCCTATGGGTCTTCGATGAAGAGCTCCCACACGTGCCCGTTGAACGCCGGAAACGCCGCGTCAAGAGCCTCCACCTGACTCGATGACAAGGTCCCTGAATGCAACGCTTCGAGTATTCCTTTGGGCGCGGTTGAAGTTGGGTCGGACGACAGCCCGGTGCCAAACCGCTGTGAGAGGAGTACTGCGCCCCGCCGAGAGGCCGGTATGTGAGCCAACGGTTGTGCGGCTATCCGACTGCTCCTGCGTCTGATAGGCGGGGGTCTCCCAGTTGTCGCCCTCTGTCGTGACGGAGACGCAATCAGGGGTGGCTCCCGCACAACCCGCACCTCATCCAAGATACATGCGAGACGCCGAGCGGCCTCACGTGGCGTGGGCGTCTCGTCGCAAACCTCAACGTTTGGCTGACCAACCCGGGGAGGCGTGCGCTGCGACACCTCCTGTTGTGATGGCTGAGGCGAAGAGATAACCGTCACCGGAGGCGGCTCCGTGTCCCCAGGGTGTGTGGCTACGTTGTCTGCCTCGACGTCGGGTAAATCCTCCTGAGGACATGTGAGTTGTGCTCGCCCTAGCGCCGATGGCTGAGGCGAGAGGACATCCGCCACCAAGTGTGGATCCACGAACCCTGGAGGGGTGTGCTCAACCGGCAACTGATGACGAGCGCAGCGGCAAGGAGCTCCTCCAACATCGTATCGAAGAAGACAACCAAAGCGGGAGGACCAACTCCCATGCACATCGGCTCCACTTGCGGGTCATGCTCGGGGAGGCACCGCGCGGGCGCCCACACGGTGGTGCCTGACGGCGCGTGTGCATCCCTTGCCGCCAAAGTTCCTGAAGTAGTCGAGGTGGAGGTCGGTGCTGTCTGTGAAGGCTCAGGCGACCGCTTCGGGCATATGCGACGCTTGCGTCGCCTGTGCCTTCGCTGCTGCCGACCGTCAGTGTCGAACGCAACGGCGTCTGTCATGGCTCCACCAAGGCCGTGCGTACCACCAAGGCTCACCGGCCTAGTGGGACAAGCCAAGGCACGACCGTCCGATGCGTGATCGCCCCCCGCGGTGGAGGCTGCAGGAGGCACTCTCCGCCGCTGCTTGCAGTCCCATGCAATGTGCCAGAACTCTTTGCAACAGAGGCAGCGCAGAGGCAGCACAGAGGCAGCCTGCAGGTTGCCATGTGGGTATTGGAGAGGCACTTGAAGCACTTCCCCTGTAGATCCCCCGAGAAGCGAATTGGGCGACGTTGCGTAGCCTTTGGGAGGCGGGTGGGGTGGGAACCGCCAACCGACTCCAGCGGCTAGACCTTGCGCCAGCCATCGATGTCTGGAGAGGAGATGTGCCGACGGTCGGACCCCCGCTCACGACGCCCGAGGCGCTAGCGTATAGGGATGCGCCCCTCCTTGGGCCGGGCAGGCAGACCGTGCACAGGCTCACTACGCTGTCGCCGACGGCGAGTCCTGCGGCTGCACCCCATGCTAGCGCTAGGAGCGCTGCCACGGGCACCTCTGGCGGGACGCTTGCCTCGGTCAGCAGTGGTGTTGCTACAGGAGTCGCCAACGGGAGGTGACGCTCGAACCTTTGACCCCCGGAGAGCCGCATCGTGGTAGGAGGTCGGGACCCCCGCCGGTGACCCCTCCATCTTCGTGTCATCGTCTGCCCAACGCCGAGCTTTGGAGCGTCCCAGCGAGGCGTCCCGGCGAGACGTCCCCAGGGAGGAAGGGCAGGGCGAACTAAGAGAGAGAGGACAACGGGTTGGGCGCAGAAGGATGAACGAGGAATATGTCGGCTGGCTGCCGCGGCATGCAGGGCGTCCTGGCTGCCGCGTTGTCGTCCGCCAGGATGTCCAGGATGAGGACCCCCGACCCGTGCTGCATCAGTCGTGACTCGGGCTGGATGGTGGCTGGTGCCACTGGTTTGCTGGGTGTCGGCAGGGACCATGGGGACCACGTCGCCGGCGATGTCGAGGCGGCCATTGTGGACAGCGGCAAAGGAGACACGGGGAGAGTCCGCGGCGATGCCCCAGCGTCGGATCCCACGGAGGAGCTGCTGGAGGCCGCTGCCACAGCAACGCGCCCCGGCGACTCCGCGAGCGGGCTACAACCGCGCGGAGGCGCTCCCGAGGCGGGCGGAGGAGAGGGGGAGGTCGCAGCATGGGCGACCGGTGCCAGAGTGGAGCCGAGCTCCACTAGTGGCTACGGCGGCGAAACAGCCGTCGGTCAGGGTCGGCCCGGGCAGCTCCCGTCGCAAGGGATGGTGGCCGGCGGGGAGGCGGACGACGGCGGGGAAGGAGGCTCGGCGACCAGAGGGGATGGAGGTGGAGCCGCGACGGCCGGAGACGCCGGTGGTGGAGTCGCGGCGGCCGAAGACGGCGGTGGTGGAGGCGTGACCGGCGCTAGCTGCGGCGATGGCGGGGGCGTAGGGGAGGGGACGCGACACTAGAGACAGGGAGGGGAGGGGTGGGTAGGTGCCGGCGCCGGCAGGGAGGCCAGCGGCGGCGCGGAGGGGCCCTCCAGGGGCTAGGGTTTCCTCATGGGCTGGGCCGGCTCCACCTAGCTTCTCCCAACACCAATTCCGGACTGTTCAAAGTAATTGGCACGATCTTTTGCCCTAAAGAATGTTAAAAATTTATTGAGTTTAAAATTGTAATTGGGGTTAAGTACAAATTAAATATAAGAATATTTAGCGATTGAATTGGAGAACTAAATAAAAAGAAAAAAAGAAAAGAAGAAAGGCACTCATCACTACCGGAGCACTCGGTAAAGCCTTTGCCGAGTGCCATCCATAGCTGAGTGCACACGGCAACAGCAAAGCCATCTTTATTGAGTGCTTTTTGTTGGACACTCGCCAAAGACTTTGTCAAGTGCCGGAAAAACATTCGACAAAGAAAAACAGTCAACAAAATGTAAATTGAAAAAACCCCGAAAAAATAGCAAGCCGCAGCATTTTTCACGCAACATCCAAGCGATACGTGGTTGTGGGGGTTCAAACCCATGAACCTTGGCCTCGCACATAACTTCCTACACCACTTCACCCCTACATCACTTATGATTAAATTGGTTTCGATTTCCCACATATTATACTAATTAAACCGAGTGTAAATTACTTGTTTGATGCCCTAAATAAATTCAAATCAAAATGTTGTCAACTCTAAATTTTCATAACTTTTTCAGATTTACAATTTTTATTTTGGTAGTTTCTCCGTCCGAGATTATTTTTAAAATTTATTTAAAAACTGCATTGAGGTCTGCAAGCAAAACACTAATAAAAATGCATTATCTGTTTCTCGATTACTTTATATAAGGTAAGGCACACGGCACTATCTATATCATATATAGTTCCTCTGGAAATGGATTGGATGGATGTTGCTTTTTTTTTTTTTTTTGCGAGAATAATTGGATGGATGTTGCTAAAAGAACATCATGTTGGCAGACTTGTTCATGACCCACCCCTTGATCTCCATCATCAGCTTCGTCTGAATGGACAGTGGGCCCCGCGCGACTTTCCAGCACACCTCGTCGATGACCGGAGCATTGCAGAGCAAGAACTTGGCCAGTGCCCTCTGCGCAAGGGACCCCTGGTAGTGCACCAGGTTGATCTCCTTGGTCGTCTCCCTCAGACAGCAGGGGACCTCGACGACGTCGCGCGGCGGCGGCGCGAGCCACGCGTGCGGATCGTATCTGAGCTCGTGCGAAGCGCCGAGCACGTCCTTCTTCACGGGGCGAGGCTCTGGCAGGAAGAACAAGGACAGCGTCTCCAGCCTCGGGGTCCGCTCCAGGATCCGGGCCACCGTCGAGATGGCCGCAGACGCGTCGTCGTTGTAGTCGGGAAGCATTCCGGTTATCTCGAGGTTGCGGAGCCTCGGGAAGCATGGGAAGGAACCTCGACCTCCATGGCTGACGAAGCTGCTACCGAGCCGCGCGGACGTGAGGTGCAGCCGCTCCACGCCGGCAAAGAGCTCCACGAGACCGAACACCTCGGCGGCGCGCTCCACGCCGCAGAAGTCAAGAGCGCAGAACGAGATCTTACACGGGGCGGCGGCGGCGTGGTGCAAGGTGAGGAACGGCGGCTCCGCCGGGATGATGGCGCCGCGGTACTCGAAGGCCCGCAGCTCCGGCGAGCCGACGTTGACGGAGGCCAGCCCGTGGCAGCACCGCAGGGCCAGCCTGCGGAGCCGCGCGCCGTCGACGGAGAGCTCGGTCAGGTTCCCGCCGCAGGCCTCGAGCGTCAGGTCGGCGAGGCTCGGGCACGCGGAGACCAGCCGCTGTATGGCGCCTCTTCGGCCGGTGACCCTGGTCAGGTGCAGCGTGTCCAGCGACGGCAGGGCGACGGCCGGCGGCAGGTTGATCCAGCAGCGGCCGAGGCGGAGCGCGCGTAGCACGGCGCACGAGGAGAAGAGGCTTCTCGGCACGATGTACTTCTCGCCTCCCGGACGGGGCTCCTCCGCCTCATCGTCGGAGCGCCCTTCCGCCATCTCGGCGTCGCCGGGTCCGCCGGAGGCTAGGGCGTACGCCCGTTCGCAGATCGGTTTCGAATCGAGGCGCAGGTCGATCTCCAGCGCACTGCCGGCGCCACGCACGGCGTACGAGAGCCAGCCGTCCACGGCCGTCGTGGCGTCGTGGCCGCCGCGGAAGCCGTGCTCGTCGAACGTGACGCGGAGCGCGCGCAGCGGCGCCGTGGCGGCGCAGGCGCCACGGTGGCGGCCGTGGAGCGCGGTGCTGACGCCGGCGACGAAGGTCGGTGGCCGCACGTCGCCGTTGTCGCAGTAGCTGCAGCGCCGCCACCACACGTAGCCCATCGCGAAGGGAGACTCCGCCTCCCTGAAGGAGAGCGTGTGCACGGCGGCGAAGACGTGGCGCCAACGCCGCGAGAGCGTCGCTGTGCGCGCGGCCTCCGTCGCCGGGAGGAAGGACAGGATGTGGCCGAGCGCGGCGTCGCCGAGCCTGCTTAGCCTGTCGCCGCCGCCGACGTCTCCTTGCTCCCGCCCGGCGGCGAGGACGGTGCTGGATCCGGAGTCCATCGCCGCAAAGCCCTTTCGACCGATTGGAGACGTGGACCGTCTTTTTTATACTGGCTGAATACGTTATGGGCCGCACTCGGTCCGGCCCGTCACCCGTGAAATCCGACTCGTTGGAACACATCGTTTCACGTCATATTGCTATTTGTTCCACAAAGATTTAGCAAAAATTCAACAAAACCTAGAGAACATTGATTTACCATAAGAGGCCGCTTGATTTACTAGGAACCGTTTGGATCCCTTCATTCTGAAGAAATTAAAAATCACTCAATAAACTAGGCTATTTAGGTTTAAATTTAAGATTCCACCGTTTTCTAATAAGTTCATATATAAATCTATATCAAATTCATAGGGTAGAAGAGGATAATAGATTCTATAGACCACATGCTATATTTCTACTTTGTATCGTATAACACTCTTCAACTCACTCCTCTACGATAGAAATACAACACATTAGTATCTCTCGTATAGCCAACAATAATATACAAATATAATCCATATACATCCATATTACCAACAATAATGTGTATAAATTATGATTCTTAAACTGAATTTGATTCCAAGGATCCAGCCTTAACAAAATCTTGGATTTTGAGTTGCATCTTATATTGATTTTCCAACATACACAACGGGACTGAAACTGGGCCAATTCTCGGCTGCTGTTATCAGCTGGTCCATTCTAGTGCACGATCGCGCAGAACCACGGTGAGGAGATAAATGTTATATAAGACACCTATACACACTAAATTTTATCATTCCCTTTCCGTCTCCGTTTTGAAATGGTGTGACAATACATCACAGCAGGTTCTTCAGCCTTGACGCCACCACTGTATGCCGGTCATGACTCATGGATTAGTTAGCAAGTGAAAAGAGCACCCAAGATTTGCATGCAAATGAGTCTGCATTCATAAGCAAAAGAACAAGAACGTCAAAAAATTCAAATATACGCAAAGAAAAGGTGGTGACTGATTCCTCCAATCCCCTGAAGCTACCACGCACACAGCATTGTGCCGTACATATTACAGTAAGCCTTTTCATGTACAGATGTACTGAATTTAATAATTTCCCTGAAAATTGGACAGTAACCAATGTGATGAGTCTCACCTGAGAACATCAAAAGGCTTAGCCATCAGAAGGTAACTGCTCCTCCTCAAGCTCCATTGTACATATGAAACATTCCCTCTCAAAAATCAAGAATTCCTGACAAACAATGAATAACAATTTTGTTGGTGCCAGGGGCAAAAATGAGGGCTGAGGATTAATAAACGAAAGATCATAAAAATAACCTGCAACTGCTGCTGGCTGAACAAATGCATCATTCCAGACTCGGCTGAACCAACTAACTCAATAAGTTTGTCACAGTTATCTAGAGAATCGCCAGCTGCAGAGAGTGCGATACATGCCTGCCAAATAAAATCAACACAGATTAATATATCATCTATACTGGACAGTGACAGCAAAAATACTCTGTACTGCAGTACAATTGTAGAAAAGATTTGCTTGATCACCTGCATAGATCTTAGAATTGTTTCAGGAAGGCAGCATCTCCGACACAGCCCTCGAATTATGTAAGCAGCAGTTCTCTCCACAGAGCCACTCCCATCAGAATACCAAGCATCAAGCCGTGAAATTGCCATTGAAACTCCAGGTTGGAATCGACTGAGTTCACCTGCCATAACAAATCATTCAAAAACACTGCACAAAATATTAACAGTGGTCTCCTTTTAGAATGAAAAGATACCTTTAAAGCCAGCAGCCATGATTGCAGCAAGAAGACCTCCATCGTTCGCTTCATGAAGCCCATATCCATCACCTTCTGCTGCTAAGCAGCGAAGAGCAACTTCAATACAGCATGGATCTCTAGAAGAGACCTGGACATCCACCTGCACATTTGCTCAATAGATAATACAAATTTAGAGTTTGCAGAAGCCTACTAACATATATTGAAGTCAGAAGTCAAAGTGCTGTCAACAGTTCTTACTAGGCACTATAACTATTTGATTGACTGACATGTACCAAGCCTTAACAAATTTATTTGGAAAGCAAAAAATCTTTGAGCAAAAGGACCAAACCTTCAACTGGCGATGCAGTACATCATCTTCACTGATAGTTGAATATAGAGCACTTGTCAAAGCTGTGCATGATGTTGCATCTGGTAACATACATTCTCCAGAAGGTAGGCAGAGCATTGCAGAAGCATGCAGCTCAAGAAAAATAACCTCTGGGGATTCAAATGGACTGCTCTCGACAGCATACAACCATGGTCTTTCATCCTCTGATTGCAACAGACAAGAACATCAAAAACAAGGAAAATAAAGTTGAATGCTTGCATATACTATCAGAATTTTTGCAGCAGTATTTGAAGCATATTTTCACACAGGAGCATTGCATCATACAAAACCATTTATGACTTACTGTGTAGTAGCAAGAATGCCAAGTCCAGTGTTTCTTTAGCTGCAGCAACAGCTTGATCCTTTTCCTCTGCTGAAAGCATCTCAGGAGAAACAGCAGCATTCTTCATCTCAATTTTAAGCCAACTGCGGTAAGTCGCATCAAGGGAATAATATTCATGCTGTTTGGCCATACAAAAGAATAACAACAGAGACTTATTAAGAATACTTATTAGATCCATTACATAAAAATAACAATATTGTTTGCATAAAGAGATGATGCACATCGGTATTAACAACAGAGACCATACCCAATCTTCAAACTCCAGTAAGTTATCAGATACCTCCGGATCTTCCAGTGAAATTAAATTTTCTTTTTGCTTTAACGGTTCAGCTAAGATGGCAAGCAACTTGTGTGGCCCTGCTGGTAGCTCAGGGACTCTCCGCACTGATATCAGGGAAAATTCCCTGAACAGTGTATTGCTGATTGATAAATAAATGATATATAAGTTTCATGATAATATCTTTTTGTAAAAGGGAAATAAAACCATCCTACATATAAATTTGCAACAATAAATGATGGCATAAAAAATATGAATCCATGTTTCTCTTGTACAAGAACAAAATACAGAACTAATTACCTATGCATCAATGCCCGTATCAGAAGCTTTCCAGTGATCATTTGGAAGTCTGGAATTGAGGTTGGTGGTGTGAAGCAAAGCCACTGAATAACCATTGCCTTTTGAAGTGATTGCAGGTGATGTTGATGCGCAACATCAGAGAAATCCTCATCATACTTACTGTGTTTTGTTTGGCGAGATCTTGAAAGCACCCTGCATTAAACTTCAAAACTTCTTAGAATATATTGACAAACACAAACAAAAAGTCTGAAACTCAGTCAACCTTATTGCAACATATTCACAGGATCAACAAACCTCTCAATGATCTCTTCAAAACAAGCCTTGGATGCATCATCAGATGAGAATGGCAGATACTCCACAGCAGAAAGGAAGAGCTTGTACATAGTATGCAAACTGTTGCCAGAAAAAGAAGTGTGAGCATGTACATTGAATTCATTTAAAATTACTGAATTAGCTCCACTTGCTTAATCTGTATTGCGTGCTGCTACATTGATTTACAGGGCAACAACCAAAGGACATGCAGGATCGAACACCCAAAAATAATACTGACATAACCTGTGTCCATTACAGCAGATACTCACAACAGCAGACAATTACTTAGATAAGCATATGTAATACCTGCTATTTAATCTCAGTTCCATCATTTCCACAAACAAATTAATGCAAAGGTCATGTTGAAGCTGAGAGGCATATACTCCAACCAACTCCTCTTGATCCTCTGAGAACAAATACCTCACATACCTGGAGTAATTAAATTTTCATTTATGATGATAAATAAGACACCAAGAAGGCATACACAGAATCTGCACTAAGGTGAGAATGTAAGATCAACAAAAATAAAACAGCAATGTTAGTTTAGATAAAGTAATACTAGAAATAAAGGATCAACCCCTACATAGATTTGATGGAAACGATGCATGCTACTTATGCAACTGTATTATGGCAATTATTATGCTATAGTACCATACAATTGAAATTTAAAATCACCCAAATAGATATTAAGGACAAGTAATACTGGTTGATTAAGCACCAAGATTAAAATCACCCAAATAGATATTAAGGACAAGTAATACTGGTTGATTAAGCACCAAGAAGCGAAAAATGAAAAGTTGGGGCTCAATGCCAATGCAAGATTAGTTCTTCATAAATAAAATAATACTTACATGTTGATGATGAGATCACCAACAGTAACCAGTTTTTCATCCAACTCATCGTCCATTTCATCACTGAAAAGGTGCCTCAGCACAAGAACAATATGTGCCCCGAAACGTATCATATCAGGGTCATCAAGGGGCCTAGATGAACACAGAAGTTATTGAAAAGTGATATGATAAATGGATTTAAGTATTTGAGAATATCACATACAAAATCACAAAGACTCTACCTTGCAGTATTATTATGGTTCTCTTCAGCAGGTGATAACCATGACCACAGAAGGTCAAGAAGATGAGATATATGTCCACTCATGAGATTCATCTGCAATTAGACAATTAGGGAATCGCAGCTCCAAATGGGTGAAGGTCTATCAATTTTAATTCGAGGGAACTTTCAAAAGTGTGTTTTTTAGCACATTGATCAGATGTACCTTCCAGTTAACATGGATCAGCAAAAAAAACATAAAGTTACTGAGAAAAGAATTGCAACCTACAACTCTCCAAGACAGAAAACAGGTGACAAAGATATGTTGTTCATAATATGCTTGGAACTTTGGATCCACACGCATGTACAGGTGTTTTTACTACAAGGGCCTTGGTTAATGTAAAATAAAAACTGGCATATTATCAGAACAGCTCATAAAAATTAGCTCAATTCCAAATTTCCAATGCTGTCATGTAGAGCAGATTACTCAATTCAGTAAATCCCATTAGAAAAAAATATAGACAAAATACATGATGCAGAGAACAGAGAATCCTTGGAAACAAAAATTACCTGAATTTGTCGATGCTGCTCCCGGCATGCTCGAGACACAGTTTCATGGACAAGGTCACTGCATCACATGAGTGAAAAATAATAAAAGTAATTAGAAAATGGATAGGATCATAGGAAGCACTAAATATTTAATACCTTGAGTGGAGTTTCTGCAGAAGAGCAGTTAAATCACGAGGTTGCTGATCAAGAACATGGTATGGCCAACTTTCTGGACCAACTGAACTTTGGGCTCCATTCATGTCATCATCAAGCTGTTTTTCATCTGGTCTACTTGTTTGGTACTGAGATAATTCTAGATCCACTTGAACATCTAGCCAGGATCTTGCCATTGCCCAACAAGCTGACTAGGAAAGGGAATGGAAAAAGATGCATTACAAACCTGCAGTCGAAGTTTATCTGCAAAGAATAACATCAAATCTACAACATACCTCCCAGTCAGTACAGATTGGCAAGACACGCTTCAAGTTACTGCACTGTAAAGCATATACAGCCATCTCATAACGGCCTCCATCTTGCTCAGCAATTTTCTGAAAGAATACTATCAATTCAGAGTGCATGTAGAGAAGCAACAAATTTAAAGAATGAAACAGACCAGTTGTTCAATAAGTACAGCACTACTAAAAAACACAGAAAGAGGCATACTCTAGAGCATGAGTAGGATTCACCTCTGAAGCACAGTACGATGCCCATTTCCAAAGACGCCACTGCCGCCCAACACCACTTTCTAATTCAATAGCTTGTAGTGTTCGGTACTTTCCATTCTTGTGCAATGCATCCAGGGAAGGGAACATATCCATGCCACCAAAAGGACAAAGAGTGGCAGCTCTCCATGCCTGAAAGTATAATCAATAGTAAGCATCAGAAAATAAATAGAGATGATACTAAGAATAACACAATCTACCCTGACTGATCTACCTGGCCAGCAGAACGGCATAACTCAGATGCCTCTTCTAATCTTCCTGCTCTTAAAAGAGTCCATATATCTTCTAGAAGTAATTCATCTTGCTTCTGCTTATAGACAAACAAAAGGAAATTTGGTATTACTATACTTGAGGCACTAAATGAAAAGGATTTCGGAAGGTAAACATTATTTTGTATATAGTGACGTTAGTCAATTTGTTTCCTTTAGTTCAGTGAAGAATTAAGTTTAAAAAGGCAACATCATCCAGGAAAAGCATGGGCTGGGAACATGAAAGTTGACTAGTTCACATAAGTGAAGAACAGTCCCAGAAAGGTAAAATGAAACCAGCTGCAATGCACATTTCCAGCGTATCACCAAAAAAGATTATATGCACCCTAAAGGCCATGGTCCTCTGTGAGAGGATCTTCATGCTGTATTGGGAATGGCTGGCAATAGCCTACCTTGTCATCAGGAAGAAGTTGGGCTCCTTCACGAGTTGGAGCATCAAAATCCACATGCTTCACTATAGTAGAATCATTATTGTTTCTCTTTAAGTACCTTTGTGTACGGTGCCAAACACCAGAACTTGGTAGGTATGAACCAACATGAGGTCCTCTCACCTACATGAATGAATAAGCAGGATGTCATCTTATTAATTTGCTCACACATATAAGTCGAACAGCTACTCTATAGTTTGTCCTATGACTAATACCAACAGAAAACAGTCGAAAGGGCAAAGAAATAACTAAATCAAGAAGGTCGGGAAAATTTGTTATGAATGAGCCATGGATATGTCATAGTTATGTTGTAGCTTGATAGCTTACAACAACCAACAACAACCAAGCCTGTTAGTCCCAAACAAGTTGGGGTAGACTAGAGTTGAAACCCAACAAGAGACCCTAGTCACGGTTCAGGCACGTCAATAGCTGCTCTCCATGCATTTCTATCCAAACATAGATCTCTAGGTATATCCCAACTTTTTAGATCTCTCTTTATTGCCTCCCCCCACGTCAATTTCGGTCTACCTCTACCTCTCTTCATATGAAAATCTTGAGCTAAAACTCCACAATGCACTGGTGCCTCTGGAGGTCTCCTTTGGACATGACCAAACCACCTCAACCGATGTTGGACCAACTTTTCTTCAATTGGTGCTACCCCTAGCCGGTCACGAATATCGTCATTTCGAACTCGGTCCATCCTTGTGTGGCCACAAATCCAGCGCAACATACGCATTTCTGCAACACTCATTTGTTGGACATGTCTTCTTTTAGTAGGCCAACATTCTGCTCCATACAACATAGCCGGTCTAATCGCCGTCCTATAAAACTTGCCTTTGAGCTTTTGTGGTACCCTCCTGTCACAGAGAATACCAGAGAATACCAGATGCTTGGCACCACTTCATCCACCCTGCTTTGATCCTATGGCTAACATCTGCATCAATATCTCCATCCTTCTGTAACATCGATCCAAGATACCGGAAGACATCTTTCTTAGGCACCACTTGGTCTTCCAAGCTCACCTCTCCCTCTTCCTGTGCAGCATTGCCGAAATCACATCTCATGTACTCAGTCTTAGTCCTGCTTATTCTAAACCCTTTGGACTCAAGGGTCTGCCGCCACAGCTCTAGTTTCCTATTTACTCCTGTCTGACTTCCATCAACTAACACTACATCGTCTGCAAAAAGCATACACCAAGGGATATCTCCTTGTATGTCCCTCGTAACCTCATCCATAACCAAGGCAAAGAGATATGGGCTCAAGGCTGACCCTTGATGAAGACCTATTTTAATCGGAAAGTAATCAGTGTCACCATCATTTGTTTGCACACTGGTCTCAACGTTGTTGTACATGTCCTTGATGAGGGCAACATACTTTGTTGGGACTTTATGTTTGTCCAAAGCCCACCACATAACATTCCTTGGTATCTTGTCGTACGCCTTCTCCAAGTCAATGAAAACCATGTGAAGGTCCTTCTTTTGCTCCCTAAACCGCTCCATAACTTGTCTTATTAACAAGATTGCTTCTATGGTTGATCTTCCAGGCATGAAACCAAATTGGTTCGTGGATATCCGCGTCGACCCTCGCAATCTATGCTCAATAACTCTCTCCCACAACTTCATCGTGTGACTCATCAACTTAATTCCCCGATAATTAGTGCAGCTTTGGACGTCTCCCTTGTTCTTGTAGATTGGAACCAATATGCTTCTTCTCCACTCCTGAGGCATCTTGTTTGATCGATAGATATTGTTAAACAACTTGGTTAGCCATACTATAGCTATATCCCCGAGGCACCCCAACATAGGCGGAGTTGTAGCTTGATAGCTTAACTTCACTATATAAGACATTACCATACATGTAAGTATAGAATTATAGATTACTACTATCTTTACTCACTTGTCACGGAAATCCTAAAATCACTCCCTCCGTCCCAGAAAACTTGATTTCTAGCTTTCAGACATTAGGTTGGACCCATATTAGCCTAAAATTGCAGCCTGCATGCCTCCATGCGTTCCTTTTAATTAGCAGCTTATTCCTTAACTAGTGTTGATCACCTTGAATAAATAAGGGTACATGTTTAATTTCTATTGAGCACAAATCTGTCCTAATAAAAATCATAAAGCGTCAAGTATTTTGGGATGGCGGGAGTATATTAATGGAAGGTTTCTCCATTCCATGTCAATCACATGACACTAAAGAATCCCCACAAAATAGATGATAATAAGGTCATTAAAAAAACTCTTGCCTTCTTCTCCAAATCAAGAGCTTCAGAAGCAAGGCCTTCAAGCCAAAGTATGATCCGCAGGCACAGTTGTGCTGTAAGGTCTGCTGCAACAAAGCGGCAAGCCTCCTGATGGGATGTAACTGGCGGCTGTTCACAAATACATCACAAAACTTAGCTGAATGTACATATCAGAGGGTAATAATTCAAAGGAAAAAAGGACTTGGATCCATTGGTAGCTATAACTATAACTTAATATGTCTTACCACCAACAGCTCTCCAGAAAGCTCCTCATGTCCTGTCATGAAGCAGATCAAATTTTCAAGAAAATACAATAAATTAGTTACTCCAGAAGTACTAATTTATAGTTTCTGGTAATGCTTGATAATAATAGAAAGAATGCTACGTTTAAGTATCCTGGAACTATTACCTTTGCCATATAGGTGCCAAAGAAGTGACCAAGAAGCAGCTTCATCCAGCAAAAGTTGTGCCTTTTGCTGCATAAGTTTATCTTCCACCAGCCGAAGCTTTCCAGTGGCAGCAGATCTGAAAATTTAAGAGCGCAACACACATAAGCTATAATACAGGCATCTCATCAATTGACCTTAGCAGCATCGTGCTTTAGTTGAAACAAATAGGGAGAAGTACTACATTCAGTCAATAACATAGCTGTGAAGAAATAAATGGCGACTACATCCTTAAAAATCTAATGGTAAACTAAAGAGGCAGAGAGTCGCTTCTTTAAGAGTTTGGGAGAAGTAAAATACTAAAATCCAACAGCTGAATTGAGGTTTGCGATGACAACCTGATCGACTCGGAAGCGGTTCGACATGTCCTCTCAAATTGTTGAATTACATCTGGGACGGGCATTAAACCTGAAACAGAAAAGAGACACTAAATAACACAACTAAGTCCTTAAAAATCTAATCAGTAATGAGCTTGAAAATGGAAAGAATGTAAAGGTGGTTTCTTTATGTCATGCCAATCAAGAACACAGCTAAAACCTACACACTCGCCAAATTCGGATTGCCATTCACTGCACAAATAAGGATAGAGATTTCTGGTGCTTCTATTGATCATATGTTAACCAACAGATGGTTGCACAACATGTGCTACAACGCTCAAGATTTAAGGGGGAAAATTGAGGATTGAATTCACAGCCATTCAGTAATAAACTCATATATTTTGCTACTTGAAAATATGTGTGATTTATTTCAGAAGAACAAGTTTAATTAAGTGCTCACTATTGATCAAAATCAAATAAAACAAAAGGGAAAACAATAACGTGGATCATAAGCACATTAATTGACAATAAACATAAAACAAGGCACAAATAAAGCTTTGGAACAGAAAGCATCACCTTAACAAAAGAAATCATCCCAAAAACACATGGAAAGAAAAACAATAGTGTATGCCATAGTAACTGGTACTCCTACAAGAAGCTCAGTAACCAGACCACTTCACTCCTAACCTTGGTTCGCAGAATCAAGTAGAGTTGCAAACATTGTAAAAGACGTTTCTCCTTCATATGGCACAGACATGTTCTCGTCCACCTCCAGTTTGACTGGTTTCAGCTTCTGCCTCACTCCTTGCCTGCCCGAACTGTAAGCGGCGTCTGATGCAGAACCGCCATCTAGAGATGTCCTTCTCGCTGAACTGAACAGTCTCGATCCATCCAAACTCTCTATGTTGGAATAATCAGCAGCTTCCTGCTTTATGTCTTCAAGGAGTAAGCCAGCATTAGGCCGTCTTGGGATGGTTTCTCCACCATATAACAACCTTGGTTCAGAGGGTTTCGAGAGTGAGCTTCCCAGCAGAGGAGAGACGTTTGAAGAAGACAGCCTCTTTCTGTAAATCCCAAATCGGAGGAACAAATAATTAGCAACCAATGATAGAAAAAAAAAATAGAATGCCCACACATATCACATACGTTGGGGTTTGCATATAACTCTCCTGTGGTAAAATTAGCTGTCCAGATCATTTCAACCATACACAAAGAAAACCAGCTGGAAAAAAAATAAGCGCATTGGGCCAGTGAGTACAGGTTTTATCCTGGACTAGAACACAATAAACCGGTCTGAGCATTGAGAACCAGCAGAGATTGGTTTTTTTTTAGAAAGAACAGAGATTGGTTTTTTGCCATTCAGGCACTGCCAAATCACAGAAAGTCTCATCTGTGAATTGGGAACACTTTAACATGTTCTGATTTCTATGCACCAAAACGTTGAGCTTAATATGCTTTTCAAGAAATTGGAGGTTCCAAAATGCTGCCGAGGTGACGACAGGACATTAGTATACTACAGAAGCATATGCCTCGGGGTGTCAACGAACTGGCACATTTTATCGGCAATGAACCCATGGAAGCTCCAATTATCACGCGCAACTCCCAGAACACATCTAGACAAGACCATCGCACAAATCAACCAATCTCCTCCCCATCCCTCCCACCCATTCGAACCTCAACCGTCGCCAATCGCAGCTAAACCGCCGCATTTGGGGTCGAGCATTTGGGGGAACGCGAATGAAGGAGGGAGGTAGGAGGAGAGCGAGCGAGCGAGCGCCTGACCTGTAGCGGCGGTACTCCTCCCGGCGGCCGGAGGACTCCGGGTCGAAGTAGCTCGGCGTCGCCGCGAGCGGCGGCGGCGGCGGCGGCCTGGACGAGCGCGGCGACGACGAGGGGTCCACCTCCATGGACGCGGCTGCCTGCGCGCGCGGGTCGGGAGGGTTCAGCTAGGGTTTTGGTCCCTCGCCGGAGCGCCGCGAGTCAGTGACTGCGCGCCGCGAGAAGCTTGAACGAATTTTTTTTTCTCCAGAAGAGAGAAAAGAGACAGAGGAAGGAAGGGAACCAAAAAAAAATGTTAATCGCACTCGCACGGGTTTTCGTGGGCCCATTTTGGGCTTCGCTTGCTGCGTGGACCTAATTGATGGAAGAATTTATGGGCCAGGCTCATAGCGCGTTCCGACCTCTTGGGCCTGGTGTTTTCGATATACAGTATAATTTACCTAACTAGGCACCTTTCTTTTTAGATTCGAAAACAGATTTGTAATAAGCAATCGTCATCAAATTCAAAGCAACACGTAATCTTGGATTATCATGCTGTTGTGTCATAATACTTATCACCAGTCCACGTCATGCCAGGATAAACATTGCTGGAGTACACGGGGCTGAAGTAGCCGTTTCGATTCTATCGAAAACGGAAACGAGACGGGTGCACACAAACTAACTCTGAAAACCTGATGGATGCCACTCACGGCAAAGCGTCATCATCATCAGTTTCAACTGCTAGTTGCACAAACGTTATCAGACGCTGATGACAGCGTCGTGCTCCTCGATCAAGATCCCGCGTTGGACTCTACTACTTTCTACGTAGTATACGTACACATCATTCGTATATATCTATAGGGGTACATAAATTCTCGTGTGGTGTACGTACATGTGTGGGCAACGCAACGCAAACTTCGGCAGGGTATGGCACGCAGCATGTAGCGCGTTGTGTGTAGCAGCACATTGGGATGTGGTCACCACTGGCTGCAAGATAATAGAGATCTCCGTCATCAGGCTCCAGGAGCATTGCATATACTTCCTCCGTACCCATATTAGTTGACGTTTAGGATAGCGACACGGTCTTCAAAAGACAACTTTGACCTCTTATTTTTATAAAAATATTTATGGAAAAGTGATATATGTATACTTTTATGAAAGTATTCTTCAAGACAAATCTATTTATATATTTTTTATATTTGTAAACTTAGAAACTTAACAATTATTGATGATTTATATTCTCAATGTTTGACTATAATCTTTTGTAAAACGTCAACTAATATGGGTATGGAGGGAGTATATACGGCCAAGCAAACTTTTGTTGCCGCCAAAATGCAAATAAAACGATATCATCATGTCCATGTATCATGTATGTATGGTGTGGCTGTTTAGTCGTCCTAGCTATAATGGTAAGGAGAGCCCTCTGATCTTGAGTTTTCCGATAGAACAAGAGCCAAACTCAAACTTAGGACCATTATTGGTATAATAATATACATAAGCACTCATATAATCACAACTCGTAATGGTATAATAATATATTAAGCACTCATATAATCACAACTCGTAATGGTTAATGTGACTGTGAAAAGTCATATAGAGTGCTTTCCAACGTGAGTCGGATCTAGAATTACATGTCGATGATGTCACTAATCAAACTAAACTTGTCAACCAACCATCACTAAACCAAATTGTACACAAAGAAGTACAAATAGCATTGTTTTATATTATTACTGTGGTAGCTAAAGTAATAAAGTCAAAAATGAATTGTGTCTAACTTGGAAGGGGTCAAAAATGAATTAGTCCAAAACAATACTAAATGTCAACTAAATGAATTGTGTCTAACTTGAAAAGGACGTGGCTAAAAAACGGTTGTGTGTGTGTATGGTAACACCGCACGCGCGCGCGGCCGTCTTCACAACCTCATGCGTGAGACCCTGCTCCCCTTCTTCCTCCTCGTTGGTGGTCGCGCTGGTACCTCATCCTTGCCCCCAACGCCGCCATCCCATGACCCTACGTACTAGGGCTTGGTCGAAGCTCCACGGCCACGCCTTCCACTCCCCTCCCCCATCGTCGGCGAATGCCCTCGCTGGAGCTCCCCCGCCTCGATCTGGCAAGGGCCCCTAATCGCCCTATACAACCATCCCCACCGCCATGGCTTGTCTTCCTCCCCCTCAAGCCTTCCCTTCTAAGCCCGCTGGACTTGGGGAAGATGAGAGGGAGAGCTCATTGAAACCCTAACTCGGAGATCCAGGAGGAGAAGAAGAAGGAAGCCTACCTCGCTGGATCAACCCCAAGCCATCGTCCACGGCGCGATGGGCACGGGGAGAAGCTTGTTTGGGAGCAGCTAGTCAAGGCGAGGAACTCGCAGCCAAAACCAGTCAGGGAGGAGTTCGCCAAAAGGGAGGGGAGGAAGATGAGAGAGGGTGCGGGCGAGGATAGGAGAGAACCGCGGGCGTGTGGGACGTTAAATGCCCACACGCCCGTAATGAAGTCATTACCAACTTGGAATGTCAAAGATGAATTACGAAGCAGTCTGAAAAGTAATACGTGTTGAAATTTATAAATATTAACATATTTATGAATTTAACCACAATACGAGAATTTAAAAATCATTGGCATTTACCTCTCAAGGAAGCATTTTTTTATTAGAATTTCTCGTCTTTTAAAAAAAATTAGGATTATTGTAAGAAACTCTAGCTCAACAAAGCAAATGATACAATCAATTAATTTTTTGTTGCCACAAAATTGTTCTCAATATAAGGACAAGCCTAAACAATGAAACCATAGATATGCATATGACCATGTCTCTTTCCATCTTTGCACATTGGCTTATTACTATTTCTTCATAATACCATTGTTTTGACATTCGCTACTTCATCATGTTTCCGTATATAACCTCTTCGCTATTTATTAATACTTTAATCACACATCTTCACATATATCAATCTTGATCAATACCAATGTACTATGAGGCCGTCCCCAACGCATCAACCTGACTGCCCCATCCTCTACGTCGGAGCCTTTGCTCCACATCACCTCTAACAACAACATCACATAGCGTCAGAGGTTCCTGTAGAGGAGCCGTGTGCTTCATTTGACAAAAACCGGAAGCATATGCTTGAGTGTGCTACGATGGAGACTACACTTGTGTGTCTTGGAGAGCAGAAAGAGGGGAAAAGCGTCCTACAAAGGAGGAGAAAAGTTGCATACTGAATAGTAGTAGGATGAAAAACTATTGACTCCTTTAAAGAGATTGATAGCTTGCGCTCCGCTTTAACTTCGTTTGGTCTACGTGGAGTTCGAGGCATATGATTCCTACTACTTGCGTTGGATTTTCCCTCAATGTCCTTTCATTTATGTGAGCAAGCCAATATTGAGACCAGACCATATCTATTTCCCTTTATGTCATTTTTCTTCGTCAATTTGCTTGCCTTTTCTTTATTTTAGATATGACATGAGTTTGGCATGATCATTTGCAATGAAATATGTCCAAAGCTCATCAAACTCATTAGTCCTTAAATTGTTTTGTCATTCAACCACTGAAACCCATTAGGGGTCTAGATGCATTTTCAACCATGATGTTGTATGTTGGGTCTATAATGAATGGTGCGTATTCTTGGGCTTTTCCCTCATGACTAGTGCCAAGAGTTTTCAAAGAGAACCATCAAGCCAAGCTCTAGAAGCATTGTTGTGGCCACCAACATCATGGACAACTTGATATGTTTCCATAGAGCTCAACACTCAAGTGAGTGAGCGACAGATGGCGACCTGACAGGTGGGGTACCAAGCGAGACTCAAGTGGGACTAGTTTTTTTTGGTGCAGATGCATGTCAATCTTATATGTCGGTGTAGTGTTGTTAGGCATATTGATCCAAGCCTTGTTTGTACAAGGATTACATACCTAGAATATGCCTTTTTGTTGTTCGGGGTTTTTAGTATGTGTGGTGTTTGGAATTTGAAAACTAAACCACACACCAAATATAGAATATGTTCAAAACATTAATTGCAACGATCACCAATAAAAAGACCAAAAAGGCCTACATACTTCAATGTTTGGTGCGTTGTAGAATTTTGTGTACATGTTTCTTACTCGACCCTATGGACAACTAGAAGTAAACAAGATCAGTCCAAACAAAGTGTTGGACCTCTTGTCATTCAACTAATTTCATACTTTTTGGGCCAAAATGTACCATATCAATGTTTAATGGGCTACACTGAGTTGAACTTCCATGGGCCGCATCTAGCACCCTCGTGTGGATCCACCATTATGAATAATCACTACATGTGTGCACATGATCGACGATCGAAAATATTGAACCTTTGAATTCATATTCATTCCAATCATAGAGGAAAATATATACATCCATGAAAAAGAAAATGTAACTAAATGTTCACCTACATCCAGACATCTTTTCTCTAGCCAATGCCTGGTTAAGAGACAACTCACATGGTGCTATAATGTTATTAGTTTCTACCCTGGTTACTAATGGGCTAACCATTAGCATAGTTAAAATCATGTACTTCTATGAGATACTTTACGCAATGCTAATTTCAAGAATTATTCATTACTTGCTAGCAGGTTTTTCACAAGTGCCTTACAACTATTTAGTTCTATAAGCTGCCTTGCACAATGTGAATGTTTACAACCTATGCACCATTCTTTCTAATAAGCTAAGTAAAATCTAGATGCACTCTGATGCAGGCAATCCCTACACTATGTGTTGTAGATGATCACCCATAAAAAGATGAACTTACCAATTGTTGGGAGACACATTAGTTTAAAGGCCCCCTCTCCCCACCATTCATTATACCAAATTTGGTCTTCGGTAGGAGACTTCATAGAATATCTTTGGAAGGACACCTTCAGGAGGGTACTAGCATGGCCTTGTGAGGGCAAAATTTCACCACGACTAGTGAAATGTCAAGAAGTATCAAGGCAAAGTCACCAGTGAAGTGTCCCCCAAAAGTGCTAGACTTCAAAGTTAGTAGTGAAGGGATGTAGTCCGCAATGACAATTGACAAGCTACCAAAGAAGGTCGGAAGCCAAATTTGACTTGGCTTCTATGTTTTGGGTTATGTAAAGACTATTTTAACCCTATGAATATTTCATGGATCCAGGTCAAAGGGCGAAGATAAAATGGTCTACATGTTTTAATTTTTATCACTATGAATGGTGTGCCCTTGGGAAATAAATGAACAGGTGACTGAACATTTTATTCAACCCGTATTTACTACTCGTTGTATTCCACCATATTGTTGAAGTTCGAGGGCTTCAACAATACCAATGCATGTTCGTTCCAATTCATACAAGATAAGACACGTAAGGTGACATGTGTGCCTAATACAACAAATGAAAGATGATTAAGTGAATTTACTCAAAATTCTTTATCAAA
Organism: Coix lacryma-jobi var. lacryma-jobi; assembly: GCA_009763385.1. Classification (NCBI taxonomy): domain Eukaryota; kingdom Viridiplantae; phylum Streptophyta; class Magnoliopsida; order Poales; family Poaceae; genus Coix; species Coix lacryma-jobi. The sequence goes on along the minus strand of CM019831.1, from coordinate 8,916,868 downwards.
TCATCTTAGCACAAGCTAGAGTTCATGATGTTCTACTTTGCTACTAATTGTCACATAGTTGATACTAGGTATTTCATTGTGACTTACAACTATTTGGTTCTACAATTACAAGAGATATATATTATGACAATTGAAATCCTAATTTTACCCACATCTTTCTATAGACACAACCGAATTAAGTTAACACAATCTAAGGATGAGCTCATAGTGTGTTATACCACTAGGTGGCACTTCGATCACCACTTAGTATTTTACCATAGTACATTGTGCATTCCTCATGTCTTGGCACCATCCTTTCTAAGCTAAGCAATAATCTTGATGTGTGACAAATGCGGACAACCTCTACACAACGTGTGAATGATTAACCAAAACGTATGAACTTTCCATGGACCTATTCGTTCTAATTCTATAAAGGACAAGATACACAGTGAGATGTGCACTTAGGTACAACACAAGAAAATGGAATGTAATTTAGTTGTAATTCATACATAGATATTTTTCTTCAGTTACTGTCACATTAGCTTAGCACAAGCTAAGAAAGTGCTCATGATATGTTGCTAGCTACTCGTTGTTGCCACTTCACTTTGTTTCCACTAGGCTTTCATAGCGGCCAACAATAATAGTGTGGTCTCATTAGCTGCCTTGCACTATGTTAATGTTTATGCGGAGTCTAGATGTCGTTCTTTCTAAGTTGAGCAATTGTCTACACGTATTCATGCTTATGTAGATGTGAATATGTTTGTGCTAGATTCTAGCTATCGTTCATTCCAAGTTGAGAAACTGTCTAGACATATACTTCATGTGTACCTAGATATTTTTTCTTCAGTTACTACCACATCAACTCAGCACAAGCTAAAAAAGAGCTCATGATTTGATATTAGCTACCCATTGCCACTTCACTTCCGTTTCTATTGGTCTTTTCATAGTGGATAAAAATTGTGTGGTTTCATGAGTTGCCTCACACAATGTGAATATTTATGTTGGAGATGTCAATAATCCTTTTCAAGCTGAGCAGTTGCCTAGATGTATACTTCATGATGCCTGCTAGCCTTATGCTATCTAGACATATGCCTCACGTGCAATATATTTTTATAAAGAATATATCATGAGCTAAAAGGATGAACCTTCCATATGTATATTTTTTCCAACTCATAGAGGACAATATATACCATGTGATACGCATGCTCGCATATAACCAATAAAAAAACACAATCCAAACTCCGTTTTCCCTGCACACACTACCAATCGGCTCAGCACAAGCTATTATGGAACCAGCCTAGCCTTATGAGAGGTGATTAAATGAATTTATACAAATTTCTTTGGCACTATATATTTGCTACTAATTGCCACTTAGTTGGTACTAGGTTTTTCACTATGACTTACAACTATTTGGTCCTATGATGGCAAGAGATGCCTATGGACACTATTACAATTCTAATTTCACCCACATCTTTCTATAGGTACAATCAAATTAGGTTAACACATCTAAGAATGAGCTCACAACATGCAATACTACTAGTTGGCACTTTAGTTATAATCTTTTACCATAGTACAATGTGCATGCCCCATGTCTTGGTAGTTGTCATCGTCCTTTCTGAGCTAAGTAATAATCTTGATATGTATGACAAATGTGGATAACCTCTACACAATGCATGGATGAATAACAAAAAAAATGAACTTTACATGGGCATATTTGTTCCAATCCTATAAAGGATAAGATACATATTGAGATACACACTTAGGTACAACTAAAAAAAAGGAATGTAATTTAAATTTCATTCATATGTAGATATTTTTCTTCGGTTACTATTAGATTAGCTTAGCACAAGCTAAGAAAAGAGTTCATGGTATGCTAACTATATGTTGCTACTTCACTTCCGTTTTCATTGGGCTTTTTGTAGTGGCTAATAACCGTGTGGTTTCATTAGCCTCCTCGCACTGTGTCAACATTTATGTTAGAGTCTAGATGTCGGCCTTTCCAAGCTGAACAATCAAGAAACGTCTAGACTTATAGTAGATATTTTTCTTTGGTTTCTGCCAAATCAACTAAGGAAAAACCAAGAAAGACCTCATGATATTCTACATAGCTTTTCATAGCGGCTAACAAGTATGTGGTTTCATTAACTTCCTCGCACTATGTGAATGTTTGTGCTAGATTCTAGATGTCGCTCTTTCCAAGTTGAGGCGGCGCACAAACCGCCTAAAATAACATTGTTATTTTCCTCGCATTACTAAGTGTGCTAGATATTTTTTCTTCAGTTACTACTAGATCAAGCCAACACAAGCTAAGAAAGAGCTCATGATGTGCTGCTATTAGCTACGCGTTGTCACTTGACATCTGTTTTCACTGGTCTTTTTATAGTAGGTAATAGCCGTGTGGTTTTATTAGTAACCTCACACTGTGTGGTTTTCTTAGTTACCTCACACTACGTGAATATTTACGCCAGAGTCTACATGTCATTCTTTTCAAATTGAGCAACTGTCTGGACATGTACTTTATGCTTATGCACACTAGGCATATACCTCACGTGCAATCTATTCTGTAAAAAAAATACATCTTGAGTTAAAAGGATGTGCATCTAAACAGATGAACCTTCAACGCAATGACAAATGGTTGGGTAAAACGATGATCTTGTCCAAATTTCCAATCTAGTTTATAGAAGCGGCCAACACGCACAACAACCGGTAAAAGTACAAACGTACTAAGGCCTTATTTAGTTCTGGACTATAAAATTTTTGGATATCATATCGATGTTATATAGGGTATTGCATGAGGTATTCAGATAGTAACAAAAAAAAACAAATTACAGAATTCATCCACAAATCGCGAGACAAATTTTTTAAGCCTAATTAATCCATCATTAGCACATGTGTTACTGTAGCACTTTAATGTGAAATCATAGAAACCGTGTAATTAATCTGTTATTAGCATATAGGCTTAAAAGATTCGTCTCGCAAATTACACACAAACTGTGTAATTTATTATTTTTAGTCTATATTTAGTATTCCATACATGTGTCTAAAGATCAGATATAATAATGACGCAAAATTGTTGGATGGGGAACTAAACACCCTCTAATTCAAATTTGAAGCAAGATATTTTCTTGCCTCGGGGTTGGGGCTATTCGTGCTGGGGAGGGAGGCACGAGCTCTGCGCGTGCTCTAGGTACGCTGCGCTACTGGCTGCCACTTGTGCACAAGCTGCCAGCGGCTTTTCGCCGCGGCCAGCCTTCAATTCCTCCTCCTCCTGGAGGCCCGTGCCCCCCGATCCGCGTTGCGCTCCAGCTCAGCAGGCCAGGCAGGCAGCGCCGCCGTTCTTTTCCCACCTCTCCTCACGCGTCTCCGCACCCACCCAACCGCGCCACACCGGGCCCCACCCTCTCGCTGCCCCGCACGTCAGCGACCCCCGAGCCGATAGGCGTGGGTGCGTGGCCGTCCTCGCCCGTCGCTTCCTTCTCGCTCCCCCCGCCAGATCGGAGGCGCCACGTACACGCGCCGCGGCCCCGGGCCCACGCGTCGGAACCGGCCCGGCTCGCCGCCGCCGGTTCGGGAACTGACGGTGGCGGGATGGTGAGGGTACACACGGCACGCCAGGGCCCCGCACGTCAGCCGTCCCCGCCCCTCTCGCCGGTGTATATAACGCGCGCCTCCGATCCTCGGCCTCGGGCAGTGGCAGTGGCCGTGGCCTCGATCTCCTTCCATTTGCACCTCACTGCGCGCGTTCACACACAGACACAGCAAGTCAGCCGGTGGACGGTGGACGGTGGACGGTGGACGGGGGTGGTGGCGGTGGAGCGGGCGGACAGGCGGAGGCCGGGCACATACGATACGATGCTCCGGTGGCGGGGTGGTGCGGAGGCGGGCGCGTGCACCGAGAGCCTCGGGTCGGAGAGCGGCGACGTCGGCTTCGACGCCGACGAGATCGACCGGTTCTTCACGCCGGCTCCGGCCGGCTGCCCCGACGACGCCGACGCGGCGTTGTGCGGGGCGGATGAGCGGCCGGAGCCGCGTCTCGAGGAGGAGGAGAAGGAGAAGAGGCGGCGGTGGCGCGCGGCGGGGGGCTGGGGCGGCTTCCCCCCGCCGATGCCGCGGGCGTCGGGCCCGCTGTTCCTGCGCGCGGAGCGCCGCGGCGGCCGCCTCATCCTCACCGAGGCGCGCGCCGACGAGCGCGTGCGCCGCGTCGTGTTCCGCGCCGAGCGCCACGGCGGGCGCCTCCGCCTGCGCTTCGCCAGCGACGAGGAGGAGGAGGAGGTTGGGGGTGGAGGTAACGCCGGCGCCGGCGATGGTGGTGGGGTGACTGTACAGCACGGCGGCGGCGGCGAGCTCTGCCAGGTGGCCGCCGCCGCCGCCGTTGCCGGGCGGAGGGGCGTGGAGGTTGGCGCGGTCATGATGGGGACGATCTGACGGCCGATGAGAACGAACGAGACGCCGAGTCATCTCGATCGATCGGCCGTAGCTGCCTGCATTGCGTTCCGTTACAGCTGCCTTCCATTCCATGCTCATCATTCATCATTGGGGAGAGAGAGAGAGCAAGTTGAGAGAGAGAGACAGGCATGGAGACGACAGATCGAGTTTTCGTAGCTTGCATTGTGTGTTTGTTTCGGTTGTGTGTTCGTCAGTCAGTCATCACAGAGGCATTTCTCTGCTTCCCCGTCTGTTCGTTTTAATTTGTTTATATTTTTTATTTTTATTTGATCTGCATGGTGTGTTCAAAATTGTAGCATTATGGATAGGCGTAATCAGGGATTAAGCACCGTGCGTGTGCCTTAATTGTTGCCTCTTGATCGATTAAATGCCGCATGCGTTCCCTTTTATCTTTGCTAGCCATCCAGCTAGAGATGATAGGATAGGATAGGATCGATATACATTTGGAGATAATACGTAATTAATAGCCTGATCAACATACTCCCTCTCTGTATATACGTAGAAAGAAGAGTTGTTTTAGACAACGACACGATCTCCAAAATATAACTTTGACTCCTTATTTTTTTTACAAAAAAATATTTATTAGAAAATAATATACGTATACTTTTTTTTTAAAAAAATTGTCAATACAAATCTATTCATATAGTTTTTTACATTTTAAAACCCAATAACTTAAAAGTTATATTCATGATTTATTTTTCTAATGTTTGATCAAAACTTTGTCCAAAACAACTTCCGTACATAGTACATGCAAGCAAGCTGCATGCAGCGAACGGCTATCTTCAATTTGGTAGAGCGAGCTATACGATGCAAGCTGCAGACATTTGTATAAAACTACTCCCAGCAAAAAAACTGCATCCCAGCAAATGTGTGCGTGAACCACCAGCAGAGAATTTTTGGCTGTTTGGCAATAATAATAATACGTACTCCACCGAGTTCCGTAATTTTTCATCAGGTACGGTGCTCGTTGTGCTACTCTGCAGCGTCAGCGCGTAGGATCGATGTAGCTGCAGCTGGTGCTGCACGTACAGCAGCCAATCAGTCTCCACTCTCCACGGATGCCGTTCTACGCCGCCGCGCCGGCGGCGGCGGGCGGCGGGCGGCGGCACAAGCCCTGACGCCTGGAGATGGTATTTACAGTACAAGACAACTCGAATAACTTTTTTTTTTGAGACGAAATAACTTTTTATTTTGCATGGAATATTATGAAATGTCTAGAGTGCCTTACATTTCTTTATTTGGATCCGTGCTCAATAGAAAGCTACGTACATTTTATATTAAAGCGAGAATTCCAAATATATTCGGAGACGAAATTTGAGTTATTTTGGAACGGTACTTCTGGAGGTAATCCTGACTATTCCAATAGTGTTTTACGAGAGAGAATAAGAAGCAGTAGTCGGTGGCCGCCAAGAAACCGAGACTATCCACCTACCGGCCACCGCCACCGCACGACGTCGGCTCAGGCAGTTGCACCGGTGCTCCGTCGTCGTCGCTGCCTGCCCTATGCCCTACAGGGCGAGACAGCGACGGTCCCGGCCTCCGGCGGCGTGGCCGATATTAAAATTATATCGTGGAAAAAAATGAATCGGCCAGACACGTACTCCCCCCTCCTAAATAACTGTCTCTAGAAATCCATGTTTCCCTCACAGACACGCTTTCCGGACGACGATTAAAAAGGGACAGAGGGAGTATATAGGTTCACATCAGCAGCTCTACCTTTTCGATACGTGAGCGTATATAGATTGGGCTTGTGATGTGAGCTCTTTGACATGCATGCCATGCAAGGAAAGTACATACCAGAATAGAAATAGAAATGATGGGATATCATCATCATCATCATCTCATTTTGTTGGGGCTATGGATATGGCAGGCAAGCTCCCAGCTACATACGGAGTATACTCCATCTCCATGCATCCACCCATCTATCCTAAAATACAAGGTATTTACTAGTCGTTCAGAATTTAGTTTAATTTATACATAATTGATTTCTAGATGATGAACTAGTTCTTTCACCATCAAAACTTCAATTTTCTCCAAATGTTTTAAGTCAGTTTAAAAGGACAATATTCACATAAATACATACCTAATTTCTACAGTCTATCACTAACCCCACCATTGGAAACCACCAGAAAATAAAGGTTGTTCTTTCAGTTGTATCACATAATAGTATATTCTATAGAAATTTTTGTAGACTACCTTGTATTTTAGGATAGAGGGAGTAGCTAGCTATGCATGGCAGTTTGTGGTTTTTTTTTTTTTGCGCGACTGCGATGGCGTGCATGGACGGCTTGGGCCTTGGGGACACAACTTGTCTTGTGTCCCAAACAGTACAGAACCGTTTGGTTTCGGGGGCCGCGATGGCGACCTTCCCCTTTCTGCTTGCTTTGCTGAATGGAGTGTTTGTCTACCGTCCTCAACGGATTCGACAGCGATGGCAGACCCAGATCTTGACAAAACATGTTCTCGTTCCGTCATCGCATATTCATTTTACGCTCTTTCTATATATGACTTTGTTCACTTGGTGCACTATTAAGCTTGTTCGACTGATCCGTACGACTAATAATTTTTTAAAGAGAGAAAAACACTGTCCGTACGACTAATAATTTTTTAAAGAGAGAAAAACACTGTTTCACAACTAGTTTGTACGGATTAAAGACAACAGAGTCATAAGCTGTATTCTACTAATTTTCGCTCCTAAGTTTATCTTTGCAAGTTGGCAACTTCAATTTGTGTAACTTTTTTTTCGGTTGGTTGTAGTACAGTATGCTAGATGGGCTACACAGTAGCAGTCTGAGTGGCTGACCCAACACGACCACATGGATCACCTCAAAGCACGGCAGCTAGGGCGGGAGGGAGTCATCAGCCATGACCACACTTGGCCCACTGGGCCGCAGGCACACAACATGCATCCCCTCGCCGGCTCGCCCCCTATATTTTTTCCTATTTTTTTATGTCAGGGATAGAAACATTTTTATGCACAGTGATCCGATTCTTCCCTCCCAAAAAAACAGAATTATTCAACTCTACTCTTCCACAAAGTACAAAGTACAACTTAACAATTTCACATTTACATCCAGAAAACCAATAATTTTTATCCACGGTTCATAAGAACAGTCAGGCTCCGATGCACTACTGTTGTTGCTGGCACAACGGTGCTATCTGCTCTTCCTATATGAATGAATTATGAATGCATGCCACACTGTGACAGCATAACCTTCTACAGTGCGTCTTCTTTCTCTTCCAGGGTTTCCTGTGACAACAGAGGGGTTTTCCATTTTCAACCAGCATAAATAAAAAAAAAATACAAGAAACTGTATCACAACATAGCTCTGCTGTCATTGTCAGTTATTCTGTAAGCTATTCACAGCTTCCCCTACAATTTTAGCCACGATAAATGATGTCCAATCTGACACTGAGATCCTCTGACTGTGGGTACTGTCACTAATGCAGGTCAGGTGTGTTACTCGTAACTCTGCCATCTTCTGTCTCACTGGAAAAGAGAAACAACATGAAAAGAAAAGCGGGTTCGATAGAAATTTCCTAAAATGTGAGAGATGAGAGAGAAATAGGTTTCACTAAAATATTCCAACTTCCAAGACGAATGGACACACACACAAAAAATCAGAACTGATGATGTTGCACTTGCCAAAGACTCATGATATGAATAGCACTAGAAAATGGCTGTAAATAACATGGGCTAGAAATTTTTTTATTAGGTTCTCAGGTTAGGCTATGTGATTTGTTGGGTTACCATCACAATAATCAAATGAACAAGGTTCAGGAATAAGTTTTTTTATTGATAATTACCTCATCAGTGAGGAGAACACTGTCCAAAACAGCAAACCCTGCAGCAACGCCACCCTCATTTGAAGAAGAAACTTTGGTGCGCATCAAGTAGCCAGACTGATTATTCAAGATCACACTATCTTTGTTCCTGAGACGGATCATCAAAATAAGGGTGGCACAATCATTTCACTAGGGGGGAAAAGAGCAACGTGGCATATTTGTAATCATAGGGGCCGACAAATATTTGAAACTTCATTGATTTAATTACCGCAAGTAGGCTCCATATATTCCTAGCTCTGAGATTGTGAGGTCCTCAAACCAATCACCACCCCTAACAAGAGGAGTAAGAGAGGCTTTTGGAAAAATCCTCTGCATCAGTATGTACGCTGCAAGTGACTCCCCTTGTTCCTTCTGGAGTTTGATCAGGGTGTCTCGCAAATCATGACCATATATGTTGTTCCCTAAAGGAAATAATAAGGAATTCAGAGTCCTGAGGATATCTACCACCAAACAGGATCTCTCAAAGTGCTAAGGAAACATACCTCCGCCTTCTCGCTGAGGCTTCAAGACAAACAGGTCAGGTTTCTCTATTGCAGATTTCACAATCTCTTCATTATCCAAACTCCATAACCCTGCAAAACTCTTGCGTAGTTTGGCAATATCCTCCTTGTTGTCAAGAAATCTGTAGATAAACCAGGTACAGGTTTAGGTTCTGCTACAACAACAACAACAACCAAGCCTCTTAGTCCCAAACAAGTTGGGGTAGGCTAGAGTTGAAACCCAACAAGAGACCCTAGTCACGGTTCAGGCACGTCAATTAGTGCATTGTCGAGTTTTAGATCACGAACCATGAAATTCAGAGTCGGTCAACACATTTGCAGTATAGGCTACAACACTATAAGCTACAATGTCAGTTGATCAATAATGCTGTAATTTGTTTTGTTGAAAACCTAGTGCAGCTGTGAAACAGCAGAACATCAACCAGCTAATCACCATTAGTACTGAGAAAACTCAATCACCTTTCAAGAACATTAGGTTTTGCAAGTTCTTGCTGGATCTTTTTTGTTCCTACTAAATGGTAGGATATCGAAGGGCACTTTACTGCAGATGATTGTTCCATAAGAAGCCTCGCTCTCCACTCCTGGAATATGACAGTATTATGTCAAGGTGGAACAGTGGTGTATTATCATAAAAAAAATGAATTACTAAACATCCTCAACCCAAGCAATAAAACCATTTGGGTAAGAAGCTTTCCAACAGAGATTGAAATCCATGAACAAAAGAAGTTCACTGTTTCATCAAGGAAACTGAAACTAAGCAGCATTGCACCAGACATATGATTTTTTTTTCAAAACAATTACAGGAATAGTTACATTCACTCAAAATTCAGAATTTACTTCTATATAAAGGTTTTGAATTAATAAATATTAGATCGCATACCGCTTCTGAAGGGTAATCAGTCGGTGCATACCCGGCTCTGAAATACACAACAGCCACTGTCCGACCATCTCTGCAATTCATAAATTTACATACTAAATACTAATAGTAATAATAAGCATTTCGCCATGTCGGTATAAGATACTTACATCACAAGTGTTCCATCTGTAAGAACCTGCCCTTCAGCCTCTACTTGTGCCAACGTTTTCCTTATAGTTGCCACACCATATGTGATGGCTAGTTAAGGAAAGCCGCATTTTTCATGCTGTCAGATAATCTTACTACCAGACAAAAGTAAAAGCAGATGGTTACCGAAAACTTAATGGTTCTCTGAAGTTATATCAGGCATGCAATATGTTGAAAGAATAATATGGTAGTGTACATACTAGAAATCAACAGCTTATTAATTTGTTGTGAACACAAGCCACCAAATCATAGATAATGAAACACTGTGTCACGAATACGATTGAATGAATAACTAAATGTCTAAATGAAGTTTTTTTTCAACCCAGAGATTGAAAATCTGACAATAGGAGTGAAAACTGAAAAGAAAGCAAACATAAAGAGGATATGATTCCTTCAGATGATTGACAAGCCAGTACTGGTCGTACATATTTCTTTCTTCAGGTTGAACAACCATCAAAACAACAGCACTGAGAGACAAAGAGGAGAACAAAACATGTTAATTGACACTTACATTTTCTAGAAATTCTGAATAATACAGCTCATGCTGCATAGAAAAGCATCAACCTGTCATTATAATACTCAGCCCATGCTTTGCCCAGTGCTTCAGCAAATTGGGTGGCTGCCCAATTTTGTGGTATCCTTTTAGGATCTAGGCCTAATATTTTTCCATACTGGTTGAGTAATGTCCTGTGGTATCAAAGTAATATTACCTATCAGTTTAAATATACAAGAATACCAAAACAAGGAAATTCGACCATTACTACAAAAATAGTAAATTATGTATGTGTCACTGACTAATTTTATTTTCTCTCTCATGGGACAGGCAACATTAACTCATGAACTATCACATCTAACTAATTTGAAGTGACACACCATTACAGGGTACAGTTAGAGACTTTGAAACTCTGATATGAAACAAATCATGGTTCATTGTAAGGATAAGCCAAAGCATCTGAAAATCCAGTCTGGAATTCAAATGTAGGCAACGCTTATGTAAACACAATAGCTCTGTTAATCATGATGGCTGACCAAGTAAATGCATTAGATTTTCTTATAAGCTCAAGGGAAAACTGAAATGGTCAGCAAGTTTTTCATCTACAACTGAATCACTACTGACAAGATCTACAATTGTATCTTTAAAATATCTCAACATTCATCACAGTAAGTAGACCTGTTAAGGTCAAAGGAGATTGCCAGGAAATAAAAACTCATAGAAGAAAACAAAGCAGGATAATTATGCCATGAGAGAGGAAGAATGGATAGTAAATTGACCTGTGGAGTTCACTGACAAGGGAGCCAAGGCCAGGAAAGGATGATGAAATAGTATTGAGCTCAATTTGAAGTAGTGAATTGGTTTCAGAATCCAGCATATAGTCCGATCGGTGCAATCCTAAGCGTATATCCTAAAAGTGTATGAAGCACATATCAGTGGCTGGCGAAAAAACAAGAGAAAGTTTGAAAGATGCAGTTCCTAAAGGCCAAAACTGAGACACAGAAGCTGACAAGAAACACTTTACTTACCTCTTTCTTATCTATTGCCATCATCTTCTCATGAATTTCTAGCAGCCTTGCTGTAAATTCATCAACCTGTTTTGTTCTGAAATTAGAAAATGATAAGTCACTGCTAATCTGAAACCATTATATAGCTGGGAAAATGAAAAATACTCTGGCCTTCAGTGAGCTCACTAATGGAGAGTTATATGAATTCAACGCAACAACCTTGGTACGGAATGAAATCAGTTGTACTCACTGTAAACTATGAGAAAGATATACACCACATTGGTACCAAAAGAATCCAGAGTATAGAATTCAAAAACTTGCCTAGACAAAGCAGCTTGCAAGAACTCCCCATCCAAGCTGACACGATCCACGAGCTCATTGAAGATAGGAGCCAGCTCACACGCTTGCTTCCAGAACGATGTCGGAAAACGCGCTGGAAGCAGCGCGAATGGAGCATGAACCAGGCCAACCCCAGGCACCGTTCCTGATCTCTGCAAGTGGCAATACAAACGCTGATCAGATAATTCGGCAGTAATTTTAGCTTGCAGGAAATGGGGACACGCTGTTTACTTGCTTTCATTGGCCATATCAAAATCCGCCAGAGAGTAGCAATTAGCAGAGCAGCGACGGTTAAGACGTGCTGAAAATCGTACCCTTCTTTTTAACAGTGAACTGCATTACAGCAATTTGGCAGGCTGGGCACTCTATTGTTCCATCTCCAAGCCGAGGCGCGAATGAACTACTAGAAATTTGATCTCAATTCGAGACGTGGAGCTAGAGGAAAATTCTCCGAGAAACCCAGGCCGCCCAAAGATGCAAACTTTTCCTCGTGGCACGGCAGGATTGCAGCACATTTCATACACACGCTGACAAACGCTAGCAGCCATTCAACTGGTGAGGCGTACCTGGTTGGCTCGATCTCCGACGACAAGCCCATTGACGGCGCACCACACGGCGGCATCCTCCACCATCTCCGCCAGCAGGGCCTGCTGCCCCGGCGTCCCGGCCCCCTCCTTCGCCGGCGCGACGCCCAGGGGCGCCTCGGCGCTCATCGCGAGACGCGCCACCCGACGCCGCCGGAGCGCGGGCGGCGCGAACGAGGTCGCGGCTGGGGCGGGGAGGCGGCCGAGGGCGCGGAGGCGGAGGCGGAGGCGGAGGCGGACCTGCTGGTGGTGCGAGACGCAGGGGTAGGACATGGCATGGGGAGGGAATCGATTCGAAGGCCCGCGATTTATGCCGTCGCGCTCTGGCTTCGTGCCTCGCGGCGCGGAAGGTCGGAGACGGCAATGGATTCCTGTACGTCTCAGAGTTGGGAATCTCCGGCGGTGGGGATTAGAGGCGTCCAGGTGCTTCCTCCCGAGCCGCTTGTTTCGTCGTCACGGCGGACGTTGCCGCTGATGACGACCCTGCTCTTTCGGATATTCTCCATGTTTTTCCTTCCACCGTGAGAGTGATTCTGAGGTCTTGTCTACTCTCTCATCGAGGGTCGTTCTCGCTTACCGAGAAAACACTACTATTAATTATATATTAAAATATATTAATATTTATATTAAGTGATTAGTATCATTGGAAAGATTTTAAGTCTAGTTTTTTAACAAAATTATTTGGAGATATAAATGTTGCATATATTTTTTTACAAATTGAGTCAAACTTGTGGTACGAAAACCCAAAACGACACTTATTTTGGAACGGAGGGAGTAGGTGTTTGGCTTAAAAGTTTTTTAATCACATTAAATATTAAGTACTAATTTAGTTTATTAAAAATTCCTTATTAAAAATAAATTAATAATAAAAAACAAATTACATATTTCGTGTGAAAACTGTGACACAAATTTATTAAGACCAAATAATCTATCATTACCGTATGTTTACGGTGGCATAATATTATCAAATTATGAAAAAATTTAGCTTAAAAAATTATCTCGCAAAATTACCAAACTGAGGTTTGTTCGTTGTGTGACCAATAACAAGATGTCACTTCACCTCTACATTCTATGTCCATTTGTAGAGGTTTGGTCCTTAGTTAAAACTTGGATGAGTGATTGCATTTGGTTGTCTTCTCTAAACATACAGACAGCGCAACAATGGTGGGAGAGCGCTCTCCAGAGACAACTCTTTACTCAATAATGAACAATCAGCGACAATTATATACACAACTTGAAATATTTGCAAAGAATGTAATCGAAGGACAATTCATGAAGCGAAGAAAACTTCTATTCAGATGCTATAATTAATCAAGGAAGAGCTAGGACTAATTAGGTCGACTCCAGCTCGTAGCCATGACATGTGTGTCATGTCAGCGTGCCAAGTATGCAACCTTATGCCACAGGTGCTATCAAAATTGGACATAGATAAACCGCAAAACCGGTCACACACTTGGGAGAGTGCGCGACCCATCATCTTTGTCCTGTCTTTTTGCTTCGCTGTCGTTCTTTCCTTCGATGTGCTTAACGATGCAAGCAGGTGCGGGCCAACCTGCCTGCCTGCTTGGCCCTCCTGCAAAAATAGACTTAGCGGTCACTGCCGAACTCCTGCTACTTATAACGTGGGCTTAAGAAGTTCAATTAGCAAAGCCCAACCAATTAAAGCAGGTCGCCTGCTTCTGTCTGCGTCAGCCTGCAAGACCTGCCTCCATCGAGCACAAGTAGTCCATGCCGGACAGTGCCGCATTCACCCGTCTTCTTCCCTGCCCCGACGGTAGCTCGGCGGCGCCCCTGCTCCTTCCCAGCCCGGTGTGGAGGCGTCCCTGATCCTTTCCGACGCAGCGCAACACGGCGGCGCCCCTCTCCTTCCCCGCCAACACACTTCGCATTGTATGCTTGCTGCTAGTTTGCAGGCTCTGCAGGTGTCTGCAAACCTGTTTTTGTTTTGGTGCTACCCTCCTCCTTGTTCTCGCCCCTGCCGCGGCCGCTCTTTCCCTTCTCCTTCGCCACCATGAGCTTTGATCATGACGCTCCCGTCTCTCTTTAACCCTGATGTTTCATGTCAAAAAAAAAACCCTGATGTCTCCGCCGTGGACAGAACCGTCTCCACCGCCTGATCGGCCTATCTCCGGCCCTGTTTGGTTAGGCCCCCTAAAGTTTAGTGTCCACTAAAGTTTAGTGCTCCCTAAAGTTTAGTGATCATGTTTGGTTATATAGTAACTAAAGACCATTAAAATATTACCTTTTCATGACTAAAAACCCCTAAATTTTAGTGGCCCCTAAACTTTAGTGGAGTGTTTGGTACTTTAGGGACTAAATTTAGTGGCTAAATTTTAGGGAGCTCGAGACAAACACCCCCTTAATCGGGGAAAACCGCCGCCATCGCTAGAACTAGCCACACCGTCGTCATTGCCGGTCCTCTTCGTCGTAAACGGGCTGGCCCACCTTTGCGATCAGAATTCCTTCGGGTTCCTGTGACATGGGAACTGCAAAGATGGGCCGTAAACGGGCTCAATTTATCAGCGAGCCCAGGGCACACTCTGGGCCGTCGTATCGTACCTGCCACGTACGTAGTAGTCTCCGATAAAGCGGCCACGACGACTGGATCTCTTCCCTTCCGCAGCTAGGGGTTATAGCGCCCCCCCGATCGCGATGGACTCCGTCTCCACAGCCGACGCCCTCGCTGGCGGCGGCGGCGGCGGCGGCGACAGGCTGAGCAAGCTCGGGGACGCGACGCTGGGCCACATCCTGTCGTTCCTGCCCGCCGACGAGGCGGCGCGCGCCGCCGCGCTCTCGCGGCGGTGGCGCCACGTCTTCGCCCACGTGCACACTGTCTCCCTCGACGAGCCGGACCCGGAGCCGGATTCGGACGACGACGACTTCGGCTGCTACACCCCGGGCTTCGGGCCGTGCCGCAGCTGCGGCGCCCAGGACCGCGTGACGGCCTTCGTGAACCGCGTCAGCGCCGCGCTCCTCGGCCGCCTCCGCCTCGGCGGCGGCGCGGCGGGCGTGCCGCTGCGCGCGCTCCGCGTCGGGTTCGACTACTTTAGCCCCCGGCTGAAGCCCGCCGCCGGCGGGCTGGTGGACATGTGGCTGTGGCACGCCGTGCAGCAGGCCGGCGACGAGATCCACCTCGACCTGCGCCTCTACCGCGATCTGCCGCTCTGCGGCCGCCGCTACTCCCTCCGCCGTGCGTCACCGGCGGCGCCGGCCGCCGCCGCCGCGAGGACGGCCGCCGCCGGCAACGAGGACGACCACTACGTCGCGCCGAGAAGCGTCTTCTCGTGCGCCGCGCTGCGCACGCTCCGCCTCGCCTCGTGCTGCCTCGAGGACCTGCCGGCGTCCGCCGCCGTCGCGCTGCCGTCCCTGGACACGCTGCACCTGACGGGCGTCATCGGCGGGGACCGCGCCGTGCAGCGGCTGGTCTCCGCCTGCCCGCGCCTCGCGGCGCTGACGCTCGAGGCGTGCGCGAAGGTCGCCGCGCTCTCCGTCCCGGACCCCGTGCGCCTCCGCACGCTGGCGCTGCGCTGCTGCCACGACCTGGCCGCCGTCGTCGTCGCCGACGCGTCCGAGCTGCGGGCGTTCGAGTACCGAGGCGCCGTGCCCGCGGGGGCTTCGTTCCTGCTGACGCTGAACGGCGGCCCGCTCGCGGTCTCGTCGTGCACGCTCGACTTCTGCGGCGAGGAAGCCATGGACCTGGCTGGGCTCGGGGACATGCTCCAGCCATTCGCCGGCGTGGAGCGCCTGCGCCTCACGTCCGCGCGCCTTGGCTGTGGCGTCGCCTCGCTGTCGCCGCCTGCGTTCCCGGCGTTCGCCAAGCTCCGGGACCTCGAGCTCACCGGTATACTGCCCGAAGACGACGCTACCGCCATGGATGCGGTGGCCAGGATCCTGGAGCGGAGCCCGAACCTGGAGACGCTGAGTCTGTTCTTCATGCCCGAGCCCGAGCCCGAGCGTGAGGTGTATGGCTACGTGGAGGAGCTTCGACGACATGGGCATAAGCTCAAGTATGACAAGCACGCGTCACTCGCCGTGCCGGACGTTGAGCTCCCTTGCTTGAGGGAGAAGACGAAGGAGATCAACTTCGTGCATTACCAGGGTGGCATGGCGCAGAGGATGCTCGCCAAGTTCTTGCTCTGCAACGCTCCGGCTGTCGAGGAGGTCTGCTGCGAGTTTGCGAGGGGGCCTTTGTTCGTCCAAATCAAGCTGATGGAGGAGATCAAGGAGTGGGTGATGAACAAATCTGCCAACATGATGTTCTTCTAGGGATATTTTGGCCCACGCCCATCCAAAGCATCCACATAAACTATGACAGGTGATTGATTTTTAGTTTTCAGCAATATTGTTTTAAGCGTTTGCTCATGTTGTCTAAGAAAAATTGAACATGTTTTTTTGTGCCCCTCAAATTTCATAAAGAAAATTCATCAGGAAACAGCCATGTATGTTAAATGTGGGAATACAATTTGAACCAGCCTGCCTTTGGACCGACTGAAAGGTTGGCGCAGCCCGAGCCCACGTTGGCTACATGATATTCAAGTCATGTGCCTCATTGAAATTAGATCCTTTGCTAGTATAATCTAGACACACAGAAATCTAAGAATGTTACATTTTTCTGTTAGTTCTTGGGACCGGATAGGAAACATTTAGTTTCAAGTAGCGCATACAAGACATGAGAATTAGGGATGAAAGGAAATCTAATATCCAGATCGAGTACCAGAGATGTTGCAGGTGGAGATGACTCACCGCAGTCAGTCGAGAAGGATGACACATGGACATAAGGTCAGTCTCAATGCACAGTTTCATCTCTCAGTTTCTAAGACAAATGAAATCACAGATAAAATAGATCTCTCTCAATGTATAGTTTCAATGCACAATTTTATATGCTTCGTGTTCTCATGTTCTCTATTTCTCTCTTCTTTTTCTCTCTTGAGCCTCGCGTATTGTATGACATGAAACACAATGATGCTCGATGGGGGTTTCACCAAAATTTAATGGGGGTTTCACCAAGATTTCAATGTTTTGAAAACAACGCTCAAAGGTTTCATGGGGATGAAACGTTTCTCTTCTCTCTCCTCCTAGTTTTATGCAAAAACCTGATGTGACATTATATTTAATATACATGAAACCTCACTGAGACTGTCCTAGGGAAGATGAGTATTTGTGGATTTTTTTTTTCTTTTGATGTCTTGTTAATTCAATGTTTTGATACGAGCGACCGGTGAAATTTCCTTGATTTTTAGATTTAGATCCTATAATAGATCTTATTTTTATCCAGGTTGCTAACTCTACATATGTCTCTTGGGTTTTCCGTTAATTAGTGCACTCAACAATGCCGCTCGGTGTGCGTAGAAGCATAGGGTGCGTCGGATCGAACTCGATGTGAATTACTCGGACTCTCGGAGGCGTTCTACTCTTATAAAAGTTCAGTAGTGCCGCACAAATGATGATGGTTACTCCATCGACCACTTGCTTCGCGGCGTTGTCACAACGAACACCGCGGCGCCCATGTTCCCGATCGCGCATACGACGCTGCCGCTTGTATTTCAGCCATCTCCGCCACCAGCGCTGTGCTCTGCCATCCGCTACGTCGTGGCGCCGCCAATGCTGGCCCTAGGTCCCCGGATCAGGTTGGTCGCGATAGCGAACATGGGAGTCAGAGTGCTCTCACTAGGTACCCCTAAATCACCGTACCGTCCACACTGAGTATGCGGGCACCGTCGTCCACCGCCTGTCCGAGGCATCGTTAGCTCCATGCAAGCGGTACGCGGGCACCGTCGTCCACCGCGTCCGAGGCATCATTAGCTCCATGCAAGCGGTACGTGATCTCCGAGGCATCATTAGCTCCATGCAAGCGGTACGTGATCGTGAAGGCGAACATGGATGAGGTGCCTATCATGCAGCTCGGTACGTGATCGTGAAGGCGAACATGGATGAGGTGCCTATCATGCAGCTCGGGAGCTCGGGTTCATGCTTTACGACAACCTCCACCTCCCTCTCTCCACCTCCCTCACTTCGTCGACCTCCCTCTCTCCACCTCCCTCACTTCGTCGACCTCCCTCTCTCCACCATGGGAGGTGATCTTTACAGACTTCAATGCCCGTCGCGACCGCCATGCTGACTCTTGCGCGGTCCCAGGGCATTGACTTGGACCAGGCGTGCGCATGGCGTGAGCTCCGCGGCGTTTGCGGCCAAGCTCACCGCCTTCCTGTTGGCAATGCTGCAGCCTAAAGAGCTCACTTGAGCGGCGTTTGGCGGTGTGTACGACTTCGCTTACATGGTGAAGATGCGGCAGAGTAACGATGAAACCAGAAAAAACTAGATAAGGCATGATGATGAGATTGACCACTATTGAACGATCACCCAAGTATGTGCAAGAATAAAAATGATAGTAATATTGTGAAAAAGGAAGTATTGCATTTTAAATGCTTGGTGGGAAAAAAAGTAATACGCAAGCAACATGGAACGTTGTGAGCGAGTGGACGGTGGACGGGTGTGCGGCAGGCGTGTGTGGGGATACCGAGTGTGAGTGAGCAACAAATCAAGGAATTGCATGAACAATGGGCATGGATGCTGTGATTACCCCAACTATTACTTGGGATATATATAGTTTAGAGGAAACCGGAAAGTATCACGTTGTCACTCGGCCATCCGTGATGTGAAAGATGCATGCCGACAACATTTCTAATGCATGCACCAATTCATGCAAACGGCGTGGAATGTCCCTTGACTATTTATATATCGGGCATCTCTAATTGAAATCCATATATTAGGTGTATGTGTATGTGGTGAGGCGCGTGTGTATGTGGTAAGACAGATAGAGATGTTTTTAGCATACTGCAAGCTTATGGACATACAATTATCTTACTGAATTTGAGAAGTTGGAGGGAAACAAGACAAATGCAACTAATAAGATCTAAGAGCACTTGCGGGCAACTGTTGCCAAATACATGGCATTAGTTGATGTCACTGTCAGCAAGCCAAGATTAGCACTGCCTAAGATTAGCAGGGCCTACTGCGTCAACAACAGCTGCACACCTCTCGCACACAGCGCCGCACATGCATCGCGCCCATGCACCACAGTACGCGCTCACCAGCATGCTCGCGCTTGCTTGTGGTGCGTTCGTGATCCGCTTACAGTGCTCAGCGCATGGCCTAAATGGCTTGTAATCTATATATGTTGTACACCACGATCAATACAATTCGTCGGTTGTTCTATACTCGTGTTCCACTCTTACATGGTATCTTTGTCCAAGTTCATCAATCCTTTCTCCTCTGCTTCCGCTCCCATGGCACAATCTCCCGACCACTCCAACGCCTCATCTAACGATGGGATTCCCGTCGAACCTGCCTCTTCTGCCGTGCTCTAGGAAGTCTATATGCGCTCGCACATTCCCGTCACTCTCGATGACGGCGAGGGCAACTATGCGCGCTCGCCGGCATGCTCGTGGTTGCCAGCGCATGGCCTAAATGGCTTGTAATCTATATATGTTGTACACCACAATCAATACAATTCGTCGGTTGTTCTATACTCATGTTCCACTCTTACATGGTATCTTCGTCCAAGTTCATCAATCCTTTCTCCTCTGCTTCCGCTCCTATGACACAATCTCCCGACCACTCCAACGCCTCATCTGACGATGGGCTTCCTGTCGAACCTGCCTCTTCTGCCGTGCTCTAGGGAGTCTCCATACACTCGCACATTTCCGTCACTCTCAATGACGGCGAGGCCAACTATGGCCAATGGCGCAGCTTCTTTGACTCTGCGCTGGTCCACTTCGGCGTGGAAGTGCACGTTCGTTCCCCAACGCCGTCCGATGAGCGCGACGGCGAATGGCGCAAAGTTGACGCATGCGTCGTCAATTGGATCTCCACCACCGTCGCCAAGGCCGTGTTCGACATGGTCCGACGGCCTCACCCCACGGTGTACTCGCTGTGGGGATATCGAGGACTATTTCCTCGACAACGAACTGCAACACGCCATCTACCTCGAGGCCGAGCTCCGGTCGACCCACTAGGGTGATCTTCCGATCAACGACTACTGCACCAAGCTCAAGCGCCTCGCCGACCAGCTCGCCAACATCGGGCACCCAACTCCGAGCCGAGCCAAGTGCTCAATCTCCTCCGTGGGCTCACCCCAATTACCTCTACGGCAAGCCCGTCATCACCTCCAAGTTTCCACCACACACATTTATGAGTGAGCACTCCTTCCTCCTTCTCGAAGAACTGAGCATGCAACACGACTCCAACACCGAGGCTGAGCAGGCCCTCGCCGCGTTGCATGGTGATTGGTCGACCGACTCTAGCGCTCCCAACCCCTCATCAGCTTTCTCTGATGGCTCTGCACTGCACCAAAACCGGAACAACAACAACAACAACAACAACAACAACAACAACAACAACAACAACAACAACAACAACAACCACCACCACTACAACAAACAGCACGGCCGCGACGGTGGCAACAATGGCGGCGGCAACTCTTCGAGTGGCCCGCGTGCTCCTGCTCCATGGGCGGCGGGGTACAATCCTTGGCAGGGTATGGTCCATGCATGGACCATGCCATTCCGCGCCCCTGGAGTCGGCGTGCTCGGTCTATGGCCCTCGTTCCAGGCACAACAGGTGATGCACGCCAACCACTCACCCTTTGACAACAACGTCGTGCTCTACGCTGCCCTGCAAAGCGCCGGTGTTCCGTCCCCTCCGAGCGCGTCTGACTGGTTCCTCGATACCGGGGCTACATCCCACATGTCGTCCTCACCTGGTAACATGCGTACCTCCTCTCTTCACCCTTCTTCCTCCGTCATCACCGTCAGCAACAGCACACATATGCTTGTCACGCACCATGCCGACACCTCCTTTCCCACCTCCACATCTCCTCTTTCTTTGGATGATGTCCTGATTTCTCCCTCCCTTATTAAGAATTTAATCTCTGTTCGCCGTCTTACTCGCGATAACAATGTATCTGTCGAATTTGACCCGGCTGGTTTTTCCATTAAGGACCTTTGAACCAAGGAGGAGAGGCTCCAATGTAAGAGCAGCGGCGATCTCTACCCTTTGCGGCTCCCTCATCATCAAGCCCTCGCAGCCACATCCGAAGTCTCCTTATGGCATCAACGGCTTGGCCATCCTAGACATCCCGTGCTTTCCCAAATTTTACAGAATTTTCCTTTTCAATGTAATAAGTCTGATACTCACTCTTGCTCATCATGTCGCTTGGGCAAGCATACACGTCTTCCTTTTGGTCAGTCACAAACTATCAGTTTTTTCCCTTTCCAATTGGTCCATTCAAATGTCTGGGCTGCTCCTGTGTTTAGCAATTCCGGATACAAATATTATGTCATTTTTCTTGATGATTTTACTCACTATCTATGGACCTTTCCAATACGCAATAAATCTGATGTGCTTCCCACAATTCGTGCTTTTATCGCCTACACACAAACATAATTCTGCCTACCTCTGCTCGCCCTGCAAACAGACAATGGCGACGAGTACGATTCTACCGCCCTTCGTCACCTCTTTGCCACACAGGGCATCCAACTTCGCCTCTCATGCCCATATACCTCACAACAAAATGGCAAGGCTGAGCGAATCCTTTGAACTCTTAATGATTGTCTCTGTACTTTGCTAATTAACAGTGCAGCTCCCTTAGCATTCTGGGCGGAGGCGCTCGCCACGACAACCTATCTCGTCAATAGATGGCCATGTCGTGCCAAAGGCACCACAACGCCGTTCGAGCTGTTGTTCGGGGTCGCGCCGTCGTACACCGAGCTCCGCGTCTTCGGTAGCCGGTGCTTCCCCAACATCACTGCCACAGCTTTCCACAAGCTCGCGCCGCGATCGACACCGTGCATCTTCATCGGCTACCCCAGCGACCACCGCGGCTACCGGTGCTTCGACCCCACAACACGGCGGGTCATCACGTCGCGGCACGTCCTCTTCGACGAGGCATCCTTCCCGTTCTGTGACGTCATCCCCACATCTCCTGCATGTCGTGCCCCTGCAACATCGCTCGACGTCTTCCCCACGACCACGCTCCGTCACCGTGCCCCCACTACTGCGCCTCACCAGGACATGCCGTCGACACCGCAGCTCTCATCCAACCTCACGCAGCATCCGAAACATGCATGAACTGTGCGCCATGCTGGATCAGATCCACCTCTGTTCCATCTACAAGCCGCGGCGGATGCGTCGGCCTCCTCGGCAGCTATGGGCTCCCAACCGCCCGTTGTGCACCTGCCCCCAACCTCACCGCAGGTGGCGGCCACCGGCTCCATGTCTACGGCACCGTCACCCGGCCCCGTGAACCATCCGATAGTCACGTGCTCCAAGGCAGGTGTGCACAAGCCGAACCCCAAGTATGCCTTGTCGGCTGCAGCAGTTTCACCTGTACCTCGAAGCGTCTGCGACGCCCTCGCCGATCCACACTGGCACGACGCCATGCACAAGGAGTACGATGCCCTGCTCACAAACAGGACGTCGACTCTCGTTCCACGGCCGTCGGGCGCCTCGGTCATCTCTGGCAAGTGAGTGTTCAAGCACAAGTTAAACCCCGACGACAAGCTTGAGCGCTACAAGGCTCGGTGGGTCGCCTGTGGGTTCCATCAGCGGTCGGGCATCGACTTCAGCGAGACGTTTTCATCGGTGATGAGTGATCAAGCCGGCGATGATTCGCATAGTCCTGAGCTTTGTGGCGACCAATGGTTGGCCTGCTCATCAGCTCGATGTCTCAAACGCCTTCCTTCATGGTGATCTCAAGGAGCGTGTCTACTGTCTGCAACCCACTGGCTTCATCGACGCCAACAACCCGGACGTCGTCTGCCTCCTATCTCGCTCCCTCTATGGCCTCCGGCAAGCACCACGTGTGTGGTTCGATCGGTTTGTCAGCCACGCCAAGGCCCTGGGCTTCAAGCAATCCCAGATGATCTCCTCGTTGTTCGTCTTTAGAAGCGATGGCCACACGGCGTACCTCCTCCTCTACGTCGACGGCATGATCCTCTCTGCGTCCTCAACGCAACTGCTCCACCACTTCATCGGTCGTCTCTGTGATGCCTTTGCTGTCAAGGACATGGGGCCACTTATGTACTTCCTCGGTATTGATGTCCGATGCACTCGCAGTGGCTTGTTCCTGTCCTAGACGCAGTACGCCGATGAGTTGCTGGAACACGCAGGGATGGCGCAGTGCAATCCAGTTGCTACTCCGGTTAACACCAAGGCGAAAGCTTCAACAACCGCGGGGCAACTCATCACCGACACCACCAACTACCGTAGTCTGGCCGGCGCACTCCAGTACCTGGCTATCACACGACCCGATTGACATCGCCTACGCCGTGCAGCAGGTTTGCCTGCATATGCACACGCCACGCGACATCCACCTCACGATGTTGAAGCGCATACTACGGTATATCAAGGGGACTCGCCATCTTGGCCTTCAGCTCCGTGTCGTGAATTCACCATCCATCACGACATATAGCGACGCCAATTGGGCAGGGTGACCAGACACCAAGTGGTCTACCTCCGGCTTCTGCATCTTCTTCGGTGACTCACTGGTCTCTTGGTCCGCCAAATGGCAAACGACGGTGTCGTGTTCCAGCGTGGAGGCTGAGTACCGAGCCATTGCAAATGTTGTGGCCGAGTGCTCCTGGCTGCGTCATCTCCTCGGTGAACTTCACTGCAAGGTTCCGACGGCCACGATTGCGTTCCGCGACAACATCTCGTCTATGTACCTGTCGCACAACCCCGTTCAACACCGCTATGCCAAGCACATCGAGCTGGATATCCACTTCGTTCGGGAGAAGGTGGCCATTGGAGAGCTGCGTGTTACGCATGTGCCAAGCGCGTGACAGCTCGCCGATGTCTTCACCAAGGGCTTGCCATCAGCGTTGTTCCTCGATTTTTGAGACAGTCTCTCCGTCATGGCACCCGACATCGTGACTACCAGGGGGTGTCAGAAAGCCAAGATTAGAACTGCCTAAGATTAGCAGGGCCTACTGCGTCAACAACAGCCGCACACCTCTCGCGCTCAGCGCCGCACATGCATCGCGCCCACGCACCGCAGTACGCGCTCGCCTGCATGCTCGTGCTTGCTTGCGCGTGCGCGCTCTGTGCGTTCGTGATCTGCTTACAGCGCTCAGCGCATGGCCTAAATGGCTTGCAATCTATATATATTGTACACCACGATCGATACAATTCATCGGTTGTTCTATACTCGTGTTTCACTCTTACAGTCACATGCAAAGGTTATACTCGGCGGCGACCGTCGTGCATCTTAGGATCACGCTCTGCGATGAGTACGACAACCTCACTCTTGCGTGCGAGTTAACCTTTTCGGACTTCGACGCCCACCGTGACTGGCACGCCTCGGACTCCATCGCGTTCCTGTGGCCATAGGACATCAACTTGGCCAGACTAGGCGTGCGCGCACGAGGTGAGCTCCGCGGTGTTCATAGCCAAGCTAGTCGTCGTCCCGTCGGCGACACTGCAGCCCAAAGAGCTCACTTGGGCGCCGTTCGATGGTGCATACGACTTCGCTTACATGGTGAAGATGCTCACAGGAGAAGGCTGTTCTCAGTGGCGGCCGAGTGTTCGGCCCAGTGTCCGACGCCAAATTCATAGCCGAGTGTTCGATGCCAAATTCATGGCCGGGTGTTCGACGCCAAATCCATGTATCAACTTCATCATTCCCTTGTATCTTGCATGCGCCCTATTGTCAGCACTAGATATATCCACAGTGGATGGGTGAGTGCTAGATCTGTCCATGGTCAGAATATTCCCAAGGCTCCCAGTGAATTTGTCCGAGGCCTAGGTTTATGGACCTTTCTTCATGTGCTTGGTGACAAGAGAGAAACAAATAATGCGACAATTGATGAGTGAGAACAAGGTATAAGGAATATGGGGGCATTAACCTCTGCTTTCTCTTCAGCCTCCTAAACTTCATTAACTTGAAGAAATGTATCCCAAGTAGAAAAGGACTCTAGGGTATCCAAGATGCTCCCCAAGGCTTGAGTTGTCCGAACCTGCGATTGAGAGAATGTCTAAATGAGTTTTTTAGTGCTTCCTCTTGGGGGTCATAAATAGAGATGCGGAGAACGGGTAACTGGTTTAGGAGGAGAGAGGTGAGTGACAATGAAAGTTTAGGTGTGGGTGTTGCACCACCAATGGGAATGGGCCCGGTGTTGCATCAACCTACCATGACAACAATTAACTAATCTTGTTACAAAACTCAATCATAGCACACAACCACGACAAGCAAATCAATAACAAAATGGATGAATCCAAAATGGATCGGATTAGATTTTCATCCACGGTGCCGGATTGGTGCCCGACAGCTCTAGTCTGCGCCGCCATTACTGAGAGATGCAAGGAGGGGAGGGCATGACTGTGTGGGGTTGAAGGTAGGGGAGGCGGATGGGGCTAGGGTTTGGGTGCAGCGCATTTATGTGTACGCGAGCACAACCAGCCTGCCTTTGGGCTGACTGAAAGGCTAGCACAGCCTAGGCCCATGTTGGCTACACAATTGAAGTCACATGTCTCATCGAAATTAAATCATTTTCAGGTATAATCTAGACACACAGAAAAACTAAGAATTTTACATTTTTTTCAGTTGGTTCTTGGGACCCGATAAGAATATTTTAGTTTCTAGTAGTGCAGACAAGACAAAAATTAGGGACGGGAGCAACTCTAATATCCAGAGTACCAGAGACGTTGCAGGTGGAGATGACTCACCGAAGTCAGTTAAGGACGACGACAAAGAGGGTGCACGTACGGCAAGAGGATGTGGTGGAGGAGCCAAGAGCGAGACACAAAGGCAACTGGAGAGGAATAGATTAAAATTTTAAAATTAGCAAGAAGGAACATGGACATAATAAGGAAGATGAGTATTTGAGTGTTTTTAATGGATCTAAAAATCTTTCTTTTGATGTCTTTGCTAATTCAATGTTTTGACACTGTCTAGTAGTATAATTTCATCGATTTTTAGATTTTGATCGTATCTAAGCGATGCTATTTTATCTGGGTTTACCGTTAATTAGTGGACTCGACCATGCCGCTCGATGTGCATATTAGCAGCATTGGGAGCAGGCTATTGGCCATCAAAACCACGCCTGCCCGCCCATCCAGCGTCCGATCGGTCTCGATGTGAATCACTCAGACTCGACGTTATACGCATTCTACTTCTATAAGTACATTCAGTAGTGCCGGGCAGATTGTGCATCCGTCGATTAATCTGCTCATCCTTCGCAGCGGCGCCACAACGAGCAACTCTCGATGGTCTCCAGCAACACCGCCGCGCCCATGTTCCCAGAGTTGGACGCCGGCTGCCACTGCCACGCTCCAAACTCCGTCGCGTTCCTGTGGTCGAATAGGCGCGCGCGCGCACGGTGTTAGCTCCACGACATTCGTGGTCCAGCTCACTGCCGTCATGTCGTCGACGCTGCTGCCTGCAGAGCTTAATTGGCGGCGTTCGGCGGTGCCTACATGCTCAATGGGGCAAGACCGCTGCTGCACACATGGCACGGGCGAAGGCAGCGGTGGCCGATCGTGCGCGGTGGCGCCGGCCCGTGCTGCAACAGAGTTACCGTACCTTCCACTTCCAGCGAGTGTAAAGCAAAGCAAGTACTGCATTTTAAAATTTAAATGTATGGGAACAAAAAAGAAAATAATACGCAAACAACCCATGGCCCATGGGGCACCAGAATCGGCATGATAGCGCGTTCGCAGCCAAGCTTGCCACCGCGACACGACACGACACCGCAGTGTATCGAGCTCACTTGGCGGCGTTCGTGTATAAGCAACGCCAAGGCTGCTCAATGCATGAGTGTTCATTCCAATGCCGTACGCGAAATCCGGCCATTGACAATTCACCCGTATACTACGTGAAGTAGGCCCGACGCCCATTCAAGGAGGAGACATGGCACTAGGTCATGGCGCAGGCAAAGGCTCTACCTGTCGGTCTAGTGTTCGATGACATGTACTCCCTCCTCCATGTTGAAAAACTTGACGTTTTGGACAAGGGTTGGGTCAAACATTGAGAATATAAATCATAAATAACTTTTAAATTATTGAATTTAGAGATGTAAAAATTATATAAATAAATTTGTCTTGAAAAGTACTTTCATAAAAATATACATATACCACTTTCCAATAAATATTTTTAAAGAAACAAGTGGTCAAAGTGATGTGTTAGAGACCGTGTCACTGTCTGAAACAAGTTTTACGATATGGAGGGAGTACATGCCCAGAATATTCTGAGCGAGTGGATGGTGGACGGGTGCGGCGGCCTTGCGTGCGGTGGAACGTCCCACGGTGGAATTAAAGTACTAATGATGAGATACCCAGTGAGCAACAAATTAAGGAATTATTGATGCTTGTGTGGTCATATGTGGGCATGGATGCTGTGATTAGCCCAACTATTACTCGGTATATATATATAGTTTAGAGGAAAGTGTCATGCTGTCACTCGGCCATGCGTGATGTGAAAGATGCATGCCCACGACATTTCTAATGCATGCTTAACTACCTATTCATGCAATGTGGAACTTTCCTTCCCTTGCCTATTTATATATCCGGGCATCTCTGATTCAAATCCATATATTAAGTGTATATGTATGTGGTGGGACGTGTGTATGTGTTTTTAGCAAACTCCAGACTTATGCGCATATCGTTATCTTACTAACTTTGAGAAGTTGGAGGGAAACAAGACAAATAGAACTAATAAGATTTAGAAGCACCGGCGGCCGGCCACTGCCAGATACATGGCATGAGTTGATGTCACATGCAAATGCTCTCCTCGGTGACGATCGTCGTGTAGCTCGGGATCATGCTCAACGATAAGTATGGGAACGAGAACCTCTCTCTCGCATGGGAATTCCACTTCTCCGAATTTCGTGGTGTTCTACGCCCGCCGCGACTGTCATGCCCCGGAGTCCGTCAGATTCCTGCGGTTACAGGGCATTGACTTGGCCGAACCAGGTGCGCACGCACTGTATGAGCTCTGAAGTGTTCACAGCCAAGCTCGTCACTGTCCTGTCAGTGATGCTGCAGCCCAAAGAGCTCACCTGGTGTAACATCTTGGTTTTTATTAAAATTTATTAGAATTTAATTTTGGTTTGGGTCAAAAGATAGTGCAGGGAAAATGATTACTTATAAATTAATGAATATTATTGTTGCATTCATGCCTTTACATAATTTTATTGAGTGAAAAATAATTTATTAAATTTGATTAGGGCGAATCGGTATTTGCTCTATTTAGAAAGAAAATAAAATATTCACAAAATTTTGTGAAAAAAAACTCAAGATTTATTTTCAAACGCAGGAAAATATTTCCAAAATTTTAACAAAATTTGTTTGGTTTGAAGGGATTTGAATTTGAGTTCAAAATGAATTTATAAAAGGAAAAAACAACAAAGAGGCTCCCTCTCCTCTCCTCTCCAACATGGAACATTTGTTGGAACATTGTGTTGCCGAGGGTTTTGGATTTGCCGTAGCGGAAATGCTCTCAATGCTCTCTTTGCCGGTGGCCTATATATTCACTATTAATTGGCCGGTGCATTTGGCTACCTCTAGATTTTAGCGGTTTATGCTCTCCAACAGAATTAATTAATTAATTAATGACTAAAATCTCTACAAAATAGAAATTCTAGGTTCTGCAAGTTCGATTGACGCAGTATGTGCATCCTGGTGATACCCGTATGTGCAGTCGATTTTAGTAGGTTTCTTCCAAAGAATTCATCTAAGGAATGTTGTTTGCCCTTTTTTCTTTTTTATTCAGAGGCCAAGATTCGAACGAAATTATCAGCCTGCTATAAATCATTGTGTTCTAATCAACAAATCACTGTGTGCACTGACTGTGTTGTAGCAGCCTATCTTTGCATGTTCACCACCCATCTCATTTTTTCTTTTATTTTACGATCAATATTGAGCTGATTTCTCAAGCTACCCTTCCTTTCCAGCAACGATCAGGACAATTTCACCGTCTGTTGATATAACATCAAACAAATTTTAATTGCATTATTTTTTTTATCTATGAGATCTTATCTAAAATCCTCATTTGGTTTTCATTTTGATTCATATGCAAGCATTCCTTTGCCTTTGCACGGTCCTATCCAGAATTTAATGCTCAGTTTATTTAGCTCCATGAACTTAGTTTTGTTGCATTATATGAGCCTAATATTGTGGCTCCTGAGTAGATGAGTATCTGAGTGTTTGTAATGGATCAGAAAATCTTTCTTTTGATGTCCTGCTAATTCGAAGTTTTGACAGGAGCGTCTGTTTACCGTTAATTAGCGGACTCGACCATGCCGCTCGATGTGCATAGTAGCATTGGTCGATCTGAATCACTCAGACTCGACGTTCTACATTCTACTCCACGTTGAGTAGTGCCGGGCAGATTGTGCATCCGTCGATTAATCTGCTCATCCTTCGCAGCGGCGTCGCAATGAGCAACTCTCGATGGTCTCCAGCAACACCGCCGCGCCCATGTTCCCGGAGTTCGACGCCCGCTGCGACTGCCAGGCCCCAAACTCCGTCCGCGGCATTCGTGGCCCAGCTCACCGCCATCATGTCGTCGACGCTGCTGCCCGGAGAGCTTAATTGGCGGTGTTGGGCAGTACCTACATGCTCAGCCCGGAGAGCTTAATTGGCGGCGTTCGGCGGTACCTACATGCTCAATGAGGCAAGACCGTTACTGCAGCCTGCAGATATGGCATGACTTCATGGCACAGGCGAAGGCTATCCTCAGCGGTGGCCGATTGTGCGCGGTGGCCTAGGGCGGTGGGGTCCGCCCCGTGCTGCCATTTATTTTGGGATATATAGTTATCGTACTTGTATTTTAAAATTTAAATATATGGGAACAAAAAAAAAACAGGAAGTCTAAGTGACACTTGAGTGTTTTTGTTGCCTCCAACACACGAATTTTTGTGGGCGTCGGATGTGCATCGCGCGTCTGTGTTTGTTCGGCGCCGGTTGGTTTCGTTTGTTCGGCTGACGTGTGGGTCCCACTTGGCAGGAGCACTGTTTCATATTTTTGGGACTCGCGCCCGTTTGTCTTCGAGTGGCAACGCCTTTTCATTTCATTTCGCCTCTCCCCTGTTCCTCTTCTCTTTGGTCCCTGGCGATTTGGGCGACGAGTACCCACGAAGGCGACCGCGACGGTAGTTGCTCCGGCGACGGTGACGGCGACGCCCGACGGAGGCTCCTGGTCCGGTGAATCTTTGTTGCTATGCGGCGTTGGTCCTCGTTTTGGAGTCCGGCGACGCACTCTTCATTTGTCTCTCTCACTAGCGGTCTCTCTCTCAGTGTGTGTGTCTCTCGTCTGTTACTCCGGCGAAGTTGCGGCTGCTGACGTTGATTTTGATGGAGATTTAGGGTTTCCTTGGCTGGGGTTTCGGATATTTGGGGGATTTTTTTTCGCTTTTAGGGTTTCTGTTTTGTTTTGATTTGTGGGATTTGGGGGATTCTGGTTCATGTAGGCACACAATGTCAATGTAGGGTTTCAATGTCGATTTAGGGTTTCATTGTTCATTTCTTGGACTGACGCAGTGTTTGTTTTCTGTTGTCTCTCTCACTAGCGGTCTCTCTCTCAGTGTGTGTCTCTCGTTTGTTACTCCGACGAAGTCGCGGCTGCTGACGGTGATTTTGATGGAGATTTAGGGTTTCCTTGGCTGGGGTTTCAGATATTTGGGGGATTTTTTCGCTTTTAGGGTTTCTGTTCTGTTTTGATTTGGGGGATTTGGGGGATTCTGGTTCATGTGGGGACACAATGTCGATTTAGGGTTTCATTGTTCATTTCTTGGACTGACGCAGTTTTTGTTTTCTGTATGTGCAGGTAGTTACGAGTGTGTTTCTGCAGATATAAATCTCCATTTCATGTACTTGGCTTACTAACTGAACCTGAATGTTTGATTTTTCTAGTTGTTCTATAATGAATGCAGAGCATGAGTTGTTTAGTTACTGAGGTTTAGGTTCTTGTCCTCATATGAAGGCATGCTACAATTAGTTAAAAATCTGAATAGAGAGCATGAGTAGTTTATGCAGAGCATGTGCTGTACATAGGGTGGTATTGGGGTTTAAGTTATGTTTTCATTTGATTTATGTCACGTATTGTGGATTTCTGAATTTGTTATTCATTGGCACTGATAGTACTAGATAGCGAAAGAATTTGTTGTGCACTGCATTGATGTGTAGTGCCACTGATAGTACTGAATGCAGAGAATGAGTTGTTCAGTTATCTTATTCAGTTATACATGTGTTGTTCGATCCAGTGGCTAGCTTATATATTTTTTTAAGGCTTCAGTAGTCTTGTTTGTAAAGTTCTTTGTATTCATATGAAATATGATGATGTGTATAATTGTTAGGCTTGTCTTCAATCCAGTTTGACCATGTCTTGATTTGTTAGGCTTGTTTTCAATCCAGTATCACCATGTATCTGATGATGCTATGTGTTTCAGGCTGAGTTGTTATCTGAAATTATTGAGATTATTGTGATTGGGCTGATTAGTTCATTACTTGTCAACCTATCAGTTAACTGATTTGTTCAGTTTCACTGATAGTACTACCTGCGTTGGAAGTCTTTGTGTCGCATCCTTTTCTTCTTGTGAACTCAGGATTTGTTCATAAATGAGGTCAGTGTATCCTCCCTGCATTGAATTTGAAAATAGCTCAGATCTCAAACATTTTATCTTGATATTTTTTCAATCTATATAGGCTTCATAATGATCAATATTTAAATGAGACTTGAGGTTCTCATTTGCTCACCTTCTTGATAGTCAATGTGTTTGAAGGGCCAGCTATTGATCCGGTGATTAGTGATGTAGGAAACATAATGTTGCTACTGCTTGGATTTCCTTCATAGAAACCAGGGTTACCAAAATATGTAGGTTGGTTGAATAGCATCGTAGGGTTAGCAAAATGATTGTTCTGGTTTGCTTGGAACATGTTTAGCAAATCTTGTTGCCATTTCTGCATCCCTTCTGGTGTGTTGAAATCATAATTTGGTGTTGATTGGCCATCCATATTTGGAATTGGTAGCTGAAAACATAATAAATGCACAAGATATTCATGGATTAGTCTTTGAAGGTTTTGTCAATATGGAATGTATTAACCCAGGTAATGTAATAATCCAGCAAGCAGGTATACTTGATGAAACTATGAGTTTAAAAAATTGCAATATATGTTACTATGAATTGCATGTACTTTGCACTGCAAGTTTATATCTCTAGATATGCAATTTTATTTCAGGGCAATATATAGTTTCATTAGTTTGATTGATCATGTTTCATCATTTTCAGGGAATCAGTTGTGTGAATCATCTGTTTTACAGTGAAGTGGTTCAAGTTACCTTGATCACTTCAATAATGTACAGGTACATTATCTAAATCTGTCAGTAACAGGTGTCTACTAGCATACTGCTCAGTTCTTAATTATTAATGGAAATATGAACTGCAATTGTACAATTCAGAACATGTAATTGCAGGTTATGCCGCAGTTGTTTTCCTAATAGTTTTAGATCAATTAGCCCATAGTGTCCATAACTAAATGAAAACAAAACAAGTGCATAAGATCATACAGTGTTCTGTTGCTGGAGAAAATTGCATTTGACAGTGCTATTTATTACATTCACTAAGCACTGCAATCTTTGTTTTTAGTATGTGCAATTGTGGAAATCTGCTGAAAATTAAGTTTGTTTCTATTTTTGTTATACTTTGTGATGAACTGATTGTTTCTGATGAAGAAATGTAAAATTGAGGAAACAGGTTATCAGGGGTTGATTGAAATCAAGGAATCAGTTGATCTTAATGAAGGATGCATTGAAATCATTTTATGCTGACCTTAGATGATCTTGTGATGTTGAGGTAACTTCTTGTTCCTTCCTTTTGTTGATTTCTTCTGAATCGCTTGCTTTGATCTAGGGTTTTCTCCCTCTTTTTGGGTCGAGCACTGCGCATTCCCAGAATAGATCGGGGGAATCTGTTTCTGCTTTCTTGTTTCTCAAGTTGGTCTTATATATGACCTATTAGCTGTTGGGCTGAGCAGTTGTTGTAGTACATGACATGGGTCTTTCGTTATGGTCAGGTTTGGTGGGCTCGAAGAATTGGACAAGTAACAAATAGGACAGCCGGGCCTTCTAGAGAGATTCTGAGCTTTTTTTTAATAGAGGGGCCCAAAACGAGTTCAAATACAACTCCTAGTACAAATACAATTACAACTTGTACATATACATATTTGTGTGCTAGTTGGCTATAAAACACACGGTTTTATTGTTTGTAGTAGCCTGGGAAAAAATCGTGTGTAACAGAGAGGAATAACACATGAATTCGGAATTGATGGTGCTAGTTGCTTTTGCTGCCAGGCTGGGAAAATTCGCGTGCTACATTAGCCTAAAACACACGAATTGTGGTCAGGCTGCCATTCGTGTGTTTTTCTCTAGGAAAACACTCGAGTGTTGACAGCCCCTAAAACACTCGAGTTTTAACTAGACAGCCAAAAAATAATATGCAAACACCCCATAAGGCACCAGAATCGGCATGAACTCCGGAGCATTCGCAACAAAGCTTGCTAGTTGCCACCACGACACGACACCGCGCAGTGCAACGAGCTCACTTGGCGGCGTTCGTATAAGCCCGCGAAGGCCGCCCAATGAGTTCATTACAATGGCGTACGCGGAGTCCATTGACAATTCACCATAGTACTAGTGTTCGATGACATGTACATGCCCGGAATGTTCTGAGCGAGTGCGAGTGGACGGTGGACGGGTGCGGCAGCCTGGCGTGTGCTGGAACGTCTAGCCTTGGCATGTGTGGCGGCGGCCTTGCGTTGCGTGCGGTGGAACGTCCTGCGGCGTAGAATCTTTGCTCCTAAAAAGGATCAACAGGACATCGTCTGTCCGGCAGTTTTCGTCTCGCTCCCCTCACAGAAAGACTCCTGGCTTCACCTCGCCTCCCCTGACTCATATGTGCACCGGCGCCGTTTTCACCTTGCTCACCCCAAATCAACGGTTCCCTCCCGTCCCCGTCCCTCCCGTGCCGCCGCCCCGCGCTCCGCATCTCTCCTAGGGAGGTCACGAACCCCCCAAATCAGCGGTTCCCTAGGGAGGCCGCGAACCCCCAAATCAGCAGTTCCCTCCTGTCCCCGTCCCTCGCTCGGCGCTTCGTGCCGTCCCGCACCGCCGCTCGCCCGGCGTCGGCCCTCGGCTCGCCGGGGAGGTTGCGTGCGCTCGCCGTTTCCCGCCGACGTCGGCCTCTTCTTCCCCGCTGCACCGACGCCGGCCTCTTCTTCCCCACTGCGACTGTGTCCCCGCCGACGCCGGCATCCTCCTCTCTGCAGTGACAGCGCCCTCGCCGCCAACGGCCGCGACCACGCCCCTGCTGCCGAGGACGGCCGCCGGTCTCTTCTTTCCCGCCGTGACAGAGGAAGTCGAATAGAAATGAGAGGCAAATAGTTATGATTTGTTGATATGTTGATTAGATGTATATATTATAATATTATTGTAACCTGTTGATTATGGTTGTAGGTTAACAAGTAAGACACGTTGGTTGTTGTTTAAAGGAAAAAATATTATAGTTTCTCTGCTTACACCAATATTTAAAATTATAAGTTCAACATACCTTCTCTGTCACGCAACATCTAGCCCGTATATCGGTTTTTGTGTACGTTATATGGCCGTAGCAACGCACGGGCACTTAACTAGTTAAAGTACTAATAATGGGATACGCGGTGAGCAAACAAATCACAAGCAATTGTTGATGCATGCATGGTCGGTCATATGCATGAACAATGGGCATGGATGTTGTGATTACCCCAACTATTACTTGGGTATATATAGTTTAGTGGAAAGTATCATGTTGTCACTGGGCCATCCGTGATGTGAAAGATGCATGTCCACAACATTTCTAATGCATGCTTAACTACCAATACATGCAAAGGACGTAGAACTTCCCTTGGTTATTTATATATCAACCATCTCTGATTGAAATCTATATATATTAGGTGTATGTGTATGTGGTGAGACATTTGTGTATGCGGTGAGACAGATAAGAATAGTTTTTAGCAAACTACAAGCTTATGGGCATGTCGTTATGTTACTGAATTTGAGAAGTTGGAGGGAAACATGACAAATACAACTAGCGGGCAGCCGCCGCCACATACATGGACTTGGCCGTAAACGGCGTGGAGATGATCTGCGAGCGCATAGTCGAGGTCAACATCCTGAGATCGGAGGAACGCGATGGAGTTCGGGGCATGGCGGTCACGATGCTTGTAGAAGTCCGAGAAGATCACCTACCATGCGAACGGACTACCGTAGCCGTTGCCAATGAGAGAGATGTTGTCGTGCTCGTCGCACAGGGTGATCCTGAGCTGCACGATAGGCACCTCGTCAATGTTTGACTTGACGAGCGCGTAGCAGATCAGCATGTTGGGAGGAGCAACCCTCGGTAGCGACCCACGCTCTAGCATTCGAAGTTACCCCGTGCTCGCTTTAACAAAACCTTCATCATGTTGTTTTCGCCTACTTGTCTGCAGGGCAAGGAGACTAGAGGGGATGCGACGAAGGACAGGGAAAGCAAGGTCCGGCATCTGTTTCCTTGACAAGGGTCAACGAAGGTCCAACAAGGCCCCAAGGCTTCGCGAAGATGTAATGCGTGCCCAACGGCAGCGGGGCACGAATGGAGAAGAATTAGGGTTTCCTCACTTGTATTATTATGGTTTTACCGTTGCTTCTCAGCTCCTCTAGTCAGTTGGCATTGTATCCTAATGTAAATTGCCTAGTGACCCCTGGTATTTCCTATAAATAGCTGGAGGTGAATAGTGTAAAGGTGTGTGTTGTTTGGAAGTAATACAACTAAACTTTGAGTTTTTTTTTCAGTTCATTATTTCTACCTTCGTACGACCGCTCGACCATTGAAGCCTTCGCCCCACCCAACGCCCCAACTCTACACACGTGCAAGGGTAAGGGGCTAAGGGCAGGTGCTATACCAACACCCAACCCTACACACGTGCAAGGGGGTAAGGGACTAAGGGCAGGTGCTATACCAACACAGCAGATAGTGGGTGAAGCAGGGAGACACGGCCGGACTGAGCAGCAGCACTAGATTAGTGAAATAGCATGGCGATGAAACGACCGGAGGTTGCATGCGACCGTGACCGGCGGAGTTGCGACCGCTGCGGAGGTCACGCCGGCCGCTGGAGTCCATGACGGAGGGCCTCGCCCACGGCTGAATGGCCTCGATCAACTGTGCCCGGCGGCTAGAGTCCGTGATGGAGGGGCGCTCGTCAGTGCGCGGTGGAGGTGCGGATGAAACGCACGAAGCCCCTCAATGCGAGTTCTGTCCGGTTTCCCACAAATTGAAAACCACGCTGATTCGTGTCTATGAAATGTTTTCCCCTTTTCCTCCTATTTCATGCGAAAATTCTCTTTTTATTAACCCGTGAAACCTACATCAAGCTTATCGGGTGGTGCACATTCACGGCATCACTGTGACTTGTGAGCGACCTTCTTGAAATTCTTCATTAATTATTATCCAATGGAGATAGTTTTCCTTGCATATCAACCAGAAATAAGTACATGTGCCAGCCACGTTATGTGCCAGCCACGTTTTCCTGCTAGAAACTAATTAACTAGTATTTATTAGTAACTAGTAGAAGTATTATCTGCTGCACAATCAACTCGCCGCTGTTGGAGATGAACACAGATCTGAGTCCAGTGCTGCCACACTCCCACCACTACCGGATTTCCCCACTTTACCGAGTACCACACTTGACAAAGAGCACATGGCAAAAAAATACTCGATAAAGAGCTCTCTGCTGAGTGTCTTTTATCAGGCACTCGGCAAAGCAAAGGCTTGTCGATTGCACTCGACCAAGAAAAATACTCAGCAAAATAAAAAAAAACTCGAATTTTTTTATTTAGTCCGAGAAGGCCCACTAGCCAGCGCCCACTGTCACTGTCGGAGTCACAAATCATGGTATTTTTCGTCCAAAAATTCATGACTAAAGCGACCAGCGAGATTTGAACCTGCGACCACTCCCTCACACAGAGCCTCCTCTACAACTACAGTACACACTCACATACATTTATATTCTGTTTCTGTTCCACATATATTATACTAAATCGACTGTAATTTGCTTATTTGAGGCTCTAAAATTTAAATCAAAAGGTTGTCAACTACTTCCTCTGTCCCAAATTATAAGTTATTCCAAAATTTTTGTAGAGTCAAACTTATATAAGTTTGACCAAATTTATATAATAAGATAATAATATTTATGAGACCAACAAAGTATCATTAGATTCTTCATTAGTTATATTTTCATGATATACTTATTTGATGTCATAAATCTTTATATTTTTCTCTATAATTTTAGTCAAACCTTAAGATGCTTTGACTCTTCAAGATTCTTGGAATGACTTATAATTTGGAACGGAGAGAGTACAGAGTTTCATGACCTTTCAAGATCTACAACTTTTATTTTGGTAGTTTTTCCATCCGAGGTCGTTTATAAAAATTTGAGATTTAAATTTGAGAATTTAAAACGTAGTTTTCATTGACAAGATGATTTTAAATTAAAAAGTTGTCAACTACAAACCATAACTTTTTGAGATCTACAACTTTTATGTTGGCCATTTCACCATCTGATGTATTTTTAAAAACTCAAATTTCAAAAATTTTAAATTTAAATACAATTTTGGAAGACAAGATGATTTCACATTAAAAAGTTGTCAACTACAAAGTTTCATAACTCTTCGAGACCTATAACTTTTATTTTGATCATTTCTTCATCTGAGGTCTTTTAAAAAATTTAAATTTAAAAATTTTTAAATTCAGACGCAGCTTTGCATGACAAGATGACTTCAAATTAAAAAGTTGTCAACTATAAACTTTCATAACTTCTCAAGATCTACAAAATTTATTTTGGTTGTTTAACAATTTATGCATCCGACATTGTGATTCTAATATTATTCAAATCTTATATATCACTTTCGTAATTTTATAAACTTTCAGAGAGATATGTAAGATTTATGAACAAATTTATTTTCAGTTTGCCAAATTAAGAAATCATCAAAACAAAAAAATTTCATCTTGATAAGGTAAACAACTTTGTAGTTGAATTTTTTCATTTGAATTAATTTACTGCTTCAAAATTTGAATTAAAAATTAGCTTTGCCGAGTGTCAAAGAAAAATCATTCGGCAAAGAGCTCTTTGCCGAGTGTCAAAAAAAACACTTGACAAACCGAGTGTTTTTTCTGGCACTCAACAAATAATTTCTTTGCCGAGTGTTTTTTTACCAATTTTTTTTATTTGCTGACAAAGAATTCACAGTAAGATCTAGTATGAAACTTTGATCAGACAATCATTCTCCCTGAGAAAAGTCCTCATTGGAAATTAAAAATACGGCTAAAAATTGGAATGGAAGTAACTCTCATGAAAGATAAATTAGCAAGGAGAAATTGGCAAAGTGTTGTTTCTATAGTTCTATAGAAATTATCCAACATTTATTATTGGATTGCCAATTTGCTGTCTTTGTTTGGAATACGGTGCATATCACGTTTGGAATTCTTCCTCCAACTAGCTTTGCTAATTTGTTTGTTTCTTGGTGCATGGATTAAGTTCTAAACTAAGAAACCAAATTTTAGCTGCCGTGCTCTATAGGGCGATATGGTTGAATATGAATGATATGGTATTTAACAAAGCTAAATCTAACCTTTATGCAGGTAATTTTCAGGGTGACATTTTGGATCCATCATTGGTCAATGCTGCATAAAAAGGAACTGACCTTTATTGAAGGAGTGCAGCAGCTAGGGTACTATGATATTGACCATCTTTACAAAGTTTGTTTGGAAGTTCAGCAATCGGATTGAGCTTTACTTCTAGTTTCTTTTTGTGTGGTGCTCACTAGCTGGGCGAAACGTTGTTTTTGCTCTTGTGAGTATATAAGCTTTATGGCTTTGGTTTGTAATCTACGGGTGCTAGAAGCAATAACTTTGTTCCCTTATTCTAGAAAACGAGAATCATTTACAATATGTACCGTTCATTCCTCTCGGGCCGTCATGTGGTCTTTTGGTTCATTTCTCTGTAATAATGTATCTTGATTTGTGAAGAACTCTACATTTTTAATTTACCTAGAATTGAGGACGGCGAGAATGAAGGACCAGAGAGAATAAGTTTCAGATCAGTTTTTCTCACTCTTCGGTGGTAGAAAGAAGAAGAAGGAAGACACGAGAAAGAAGAATTTTCTCAACTCCACCCGCAGTAATGTTGGCCGTTCGTTGGGTATCTACTGTCTGGGAACGTATCCTGTGCAAACCAAGGAACCCGTGCAAACTTGCAAACTATCGATCAGGATCTCAGGATGCTCATCCAATAGCTACCGAGAGAGGTGGGATAATTTTACAATAAACCGCCCGCCATTAGCTTTACTAATTTTGTTTTTTTTTTCCAAATGACCCCCTCCATCCCGTACGTGAGTCCTTCGTTTCTCCGGTACGTCCCGTCGCCTCTTCGTTCTCCCGTACGCGAAATCGTCGCCGACTGCATGCATTCTGATGGCCACGAGACACCGTCCGCCCTTAATGGTCGTGAGCCGCCGCTTGCTCTCGACGTTCGCGAACCCGGCGACCAAGAGCAGCTGCTCGACCTCGAAGGCCGCAAGCCGCCGCTCGCACTCGACAATCGCGACTGTCCAGGGCGCTCCTCCTGCAAGCGGCGGCTGGATCGGCGGAGCGTCGCAGCAGCGGGTAAGCGGTGGCTGGATCGGCGGAGCATCACAGCAGCGGGCGGGTGGTGGCTGAATCGGGCGTGGAGATGAAGAGCAGCGGGCGGGCAGCGCCTGATTTCGGCGTCCGCGTTCTCAACTCACGTACGACAGATTAGGGAGGGGTCATTTGAAAAAACAAAATTAGTAAGGCTAATGGCAGGCGGTTTATTATAAAATTCTCCCACCTCTCTCGGTAGCCATCGGATGAGCATCCTAAGGTCCTGATCGATAGTTTGCAAGTTTGCACACGTTCCTTGGTTTGCACATGATAGGTTCCCCTATTGTCTGGCATAAAACAATTGTTCCCAAGTATTTGCCTATGCGGTCATCCACATGAAGCGTCAAATAGGTTTGGATTTGAGAGTTTGAGCCATTTACAGTGTGAGTGCAATATAGATGAAAATCAGTTTCTGGATATATGTTTTTTCCAGAGTACTTGTAACGTGATGATGTATCCAACTATATTTTAATACAATTCTTCTTTCATCTAAAAAAAGAATAGAGCACAGCGATTAAAGTTATGTGAAATTGTGAGCACATTGTTAGATTGATCTTCTTCTAAATCGGCCAAATCAGTTCCCTAAATCTCGCGCCCTGATTGGGGGCGCCTAACCTTTCATGGTTGGTTGCCCCCATCGCCAGCGCAATATAAAGAAAGAGTGTGGGCCAGGGCTCGCAGTACGAGGCTCACCGTGCCGCTAGCATCATCATCTACATCCTAACCCTAGCCCGATCTAATAGGGTCGCTGCCAGCGACGGGATAGCGCTGCACCCACTGGATGTCCACAACGCCACCGGGCTCAATCCCTCCATCAACCGACACTATCGGTGAGCAGATCTCGCCGACGAACATGATGCATTTTGGGAACAATATTCTAAGTAAACTAGAAGATAACTGTTCGAGGATCAAAACAAAATTATTCTAGCTCTATGAGAAAAGTGTTCTAGGTTCAAAGGAAGAATATTCTAGCTTCATGACAAAGTTATTGTAGCTTTACGAGAAAGCTGTTCAAGAGAGAATAAAAATGTTCACGTCTAGAACATACTAGCAGTGACTCACTCTATTCCATATTGTAAATTGATCTGACTTTTGTAAATACATATTGTCAGAAGAATTTACTTCGGCAATATCTGGCACCTAATCCGGTCAGATAAATTAAATGGTGGCACACGAGACATAAGATTTATACTGGTTCAAGTATTTAGAGTGTCCTAGTGCAATTAGGGGTGATGTTACCCTTCGTGTATTCATATGCTTGGTTACAAGAGTTAATGCTCCTAGCTACGTACTAGATAGGGGTAAAAGAGGGAGTAGGGTTACAAAGAGAACAATCGGCTACCAGATTGATTTGTTAGCTTGTTACGTACTCCCTCTGTCCATAAAAAAATCAATTCCTAGAATTCATGTCAGTTAAATTTTTTTAAGTTTTGACTAACTTTATAGAAAAGAGTAATAACATCTATGATATAAAATGGACATATTATGAAAATATACTCTATGGTATATCTAATCTAATGATACGAATTTGAGATCATCAATCTTGATAGTTTTTTTTCTAGAAACTCGGTTAAAGTTTTAAAAATTTGTTGACTTAGGACAACTCTATAAATCTATTTATTCGTGGATAGAGGGAGTAATAAGCGCATAGATTGACTTGATATTACGGCTTGGATATTCTTCATCTGCCTTAGGGCAGTCCCAATGAATATTATTTAATGATGATTTCTATCTCTACTAAATGAGATGTTATCTCAGCAAAAATACTGACATGACAATCTAATTAATGAGGAAAAATAGCCAAAGTAAAAGAAATCATTTCTTCTAGGAGAAACGACATCTACCCTTACCTGATGCATAGAGAAATAATAAAATCGCTGCCGGAAAGAAAACACCGGTTTCTATATGGGTCGCATGCATGGGTGCGTTCGCCCACGCCGGCCCTGCTCGGCCGTGGCACCGCTCGCTCACCGCCGCCCGTACGTGTGCGACCATGCCTG
Organism: Coix lacryma-jobi var. lacryma-jobi; assembly: GCA_009763385.1. Lineage (NCBI taxonomy): Eukaryota > Viridiplantae > Streptophyta > Magnoliopsida > Poales > Poaceae > Coix > Coix lacryma-jobi. The sequence continues at coordinate 8,874,868 of CM019831.1, read as the reverse complement.
CCCACGCTGCCGTGATGGCCGGCCCTACTCGCCCGTTGTGGCCCGCTGCCGATGCCACTGTAGCCGCCAGCCCTGTTCGCCCGCTGAGGCCTCGCCGCCTGCGCTGGCGCTGCTTGCCCGCGCCCGCCCTGCTAGCCCGCCGTCGAGCACCCTGCATGCTCGCCCGTCACGGCCTGCGCTGCCACGTCTGTGCCGGCCCCACTGGCCCGCGCTCTGCCGTGCGTGTCCATTTGCTGGCCGCAGCGCTCGACCACGCCCACCCTGCTCGCCCGTCGCGGCCCGTGCCATCGTGCCTGTGCCGGCCCGTGCTCGGCCGCGTGCGTCCTTCCGCCTGCTACGCCGTGCGTGCTCGCCGGGTCGCTCGCATGCTGCCCTGCTACGTGCCTGTCAGGCACCGCGCACACCCCCGCCACCTGCCCATCATCCGACGTGCTCGCGTGCTGGTCGCACTGCGCGCCAGCCGGCCAATGCAACTAAGGGGGTGTTTAGTTGGGTGGAATTTTGGTGTAAAGTCACTGTAGCATTTTCGTTGTTATTTGACAAACTTTGTCCAAATATGGACCAACTGGACTCAAAAGATTCGTCTCGACATTTACAAACAAACTGTGCAATTAGTTATTTTTTTTACCTACATTTAATACTCCATGCATATGTCTAAAGATTCGATGTGATGGGGAATCTTGTAAACTTTTGGAATCTAAACATACCCTAAGCTTGAGCAAAATAGCTGCTACCCATTAACCGTACCCAGACCCAAGGCATCCAATCAAAAGTTCACATACTGATTTTGATTACCCAAAATTAGTTCCCAATCAAAAGTTCAGATACTGATTTTGATTACCCAAAATTAGTTTGTGTAATTTGGGTTATATGGACAGATACCTGAACTACTCGAATTACCTAAAGTTGTGTTTTTGTCTTGTATTTGTCATGTGTTATTATATATGAATTGCTACTAAAATTTTGTAGAGTTTGTTATTTTATGTGAGTTCGGGTATAACGGGTAATACTCAAATCTGAACCCGAATTATTGGGTACCTAAAATTGCCGAGTAGTATTTTTTTAAGACTAAATTTGAATAACAATTTTTACTACCTGAATTACCCGACTAAAAAAACGGGTAACTCAACGCCCAGGCTGCCAACCGCTGCCCTCTGCGTGCGCTCGTTTGTACTGCATAGAAATCATGAGGGAGAAAGGGACAAGGGAGATAAAAGTGTATAACATTTATTATAGGTGAAGACATCATTGTGTGAGATGATTTTTATTAATGATTTTTTACTGATATAGTCAATATGAAAATTTAGAATACGTGATTTCTATCATTGGAGTGCCCTTATTAAATTTTCAAGAATGTCAAAAAAGAATCGGTTGATTCATCTGGCTTCCGTGGGCCGAATTCTACTCGTTTTGAAATCAGCGAAATGTCTCCCTCCACTGCGCTGCACGCTTCCTGGCCCACTCCTGCCGCGTTTCTTTTCTATTCTTTTTTTTTTGTCTGCATGCGCCTATTGCTCCCCTTACTGCATGCCCACGCACGTGCTTATTGCTTTTTTTTTCTTTTTTTATTCATATTTATTTTACTTTTATTTTTTTAGTATTCTTTTTATTTTTAATATTTTTTATCCTCCTTTTATTTATTTTTAATTTTTTTTGCGGTATTGGCAAATTGTATAGAATAATTTAAGTACATAAGTTGTATAAAATAACATATGTACAACGTTTGATGAGTTTTTATACATAAGTTATGTTTGATAACTCCTGTGTTTCTAAATTTTGGTATAAGTTATAAGTTAATTAGCAACTTGTATAGAATAGCTTATGTCTATGAGTCCGTTTGGTACAGCTCAGCTTCACTAGTGAAGCTGTTTTTTAAAGAATAGCTTCATGAGCAACTTATTGGATGAAGCTAAGCTGTTTTGAAAAAAAAAGTTTGGCAAAACAGCTTCACCAACAACTTCATGTATGGTTGGGAGAGAAAAATAAGAGTGTAAGCTGTGAAAAGCTAGGCCTTTAGATGCTGAAATTTTTTCAACTTTGCTACTGTAGCATTTTCGTTTGTATTTGATAAATATTGTTCAATCATGTGCTAATTAGGCTGAAAAGATTCGTCTCATGATTTATAACTAATTTGTGCAATTAGTTATTTATTTTACCAACATTTAATGCTCCATGCATGCGTCCAAACATTGATGTGATGGAGAGAGAGTGAAAAAAGTTGAAAGTTTGATGAAATCTAAACAAGGCCCTACTTTTTTCAGCTTCATCTCAGCTTATGGTTTTGTGAGAGGGGGAATAAAACAGCTTCATGGGTGAAGCTGTTTTGAAAAAAAAAGATGTTTGGTAAAAAAAAACAGTTAAGCTGTACCAAACAGGTCATATAAGTTGTGTAGAATAACTTAGGTACATAAATTGTGTTTGATAACTTTTTTATATAAGTTGTGTTTATAAATGTTTTCAAGTTTTGGTGTGAATTATAAGTCAATTTGTTTCTTTTAGATTTAATAAATTTTGTGTTTTCAAGTTTTGACGTAAGGTAGTTTGTTCCTTTTGTGTATAATAACTTTTGTATATAAGTTGTGTTTTAATTTTTTTTATAAGTTATATGTTATAAGTTAGTACACATAAATTGTAAATATAACAAAATTCTTCGAAATATATGTAAGTATAGCCTAGTTTTATTCAACTCATCATGCAGAACACAAGGGTGCAGATGGAATTAAAAATGAATGCATCATTTAGAAGTTATAGCAATTTAAAATGAAAATTCTCTTTTTTTCTGTCATACATCAGCCTAACTGCTAATGCACAGCAAATTAGGAAGGTGCTGATATTGTGGGTGAGGAGGCACTGAGATGGGCGCTCGTCGGAAAAAAGGAAAGTGATCTGATTGTCTTTTTTTTTTTGCCAAAAGGGGAATGTTGGAAAATTGTTGGCTTATTTTGAAGTGAATGAGTGATCGCGATTTAGCCTTGTCACTTACAAAAAGCACATCTATTTCATTTCCAACAATCTAGCTATCACTTCTCACTTTCACTTTCTATGTTGTTCTTGAGCACGCTTTCCCCATTGACAACCTCCCCACCACCATCGCATGCTCTACTAGCTAGCCTACTACCAGTGAGATTTGGATCTTACCCAATGGGGAGAAATTCCAAATATGGCCACCATTACGGTCTAAAAATCTTAGGCCTACGTCCTTATATGCACTGCTGGATTTGGCCATGGTAGAGAAGAGGAACGCTAAACCTAGCACCACATCAAAAGAAGATGAATTACCCACTGCTTCACCCTAGATTATAACTAAGGACTCACTTTCTTCAAGAAATGCTCTCCTGACATCACCACCCTCACATGTTCAAGCACTAACAAACGCCAAATATACCCATGGTGAATGTGAGGATTATGAGATATGTCCATGATCATTAACCTTCTTGTGGCCTCAATCGACAATCTTGTGTTTGCATAAGATCTGGCCATGGTTGAGGATGAATGCTGCAAGTGGGATTCTTTGGTTCATGACTTACCTTGGCAATGCTCATCGGCTTGTTGATCAAGCCCAAAGGAGTTGGAAATCAAGAGCCTAGAACAACTACATAGGCTAAACACATTTCCTTCCAAACAAGCCCATGGTGAAGCCCCACAACCAATGGCATGTCTTCTCTAGTAACCACACATATGCAACATGTTTCTATGATGCCTCACAGTTGGTGATTAGTCCACTTCATGTCACTTACCTTGCACACAACCATGGATAGATCTGCATGCACCAGATCTAGATGTGGTGAAGGTAAAGATTGTTAGATTTAACCAAAATTGTTGGCATTCTAATCCCTTAAAGCATACCTTATTGTGCGCACGACCACTACATTTGGCCATGGTACAAAGGAAACCCATATCTGGTGGTGCCTTGTTTTTTGGATGTCTTGGGCCCCTCACTCAGTGAATGACCCCCTCTAAATGATAGTGCCATATTAAGGGACTGCTCCATGTTATTTTAAGATTATTCTCCATGTATCAACTTCGTCAACCTACCATGGCAGCAATTAACTAATCTTGCTACAAAACCCAATCATAGCACACAACCACGGCATGCAAATCATCAATAACAAAATGGATGAATCCAAAATGGATCAGATTAGATTTTCATCCACGGGTGCTAGGGATCTGGAATAGAGGGGAGTGAATGAGGGAGGGGGAATAGACCAAATACATGGATCTGAGGAAGTCGGATCCACCACCGTTGCTAACCTCATGCAGCGACCCGTCGGCCTCTTGCCTCACTACGCGCCTTGCCATAGGGGGCCATCGCCATCGCCTGCTGGTTGCGCCATCGTTGGGGTCACGGGAATGTTTGTGGGCTAGAGGGAGGAGGTGGGAGGGACTTGCAGCTTAGGTCCACACCGTGCTAAAGGGGTGCGCTGTCACACGGGTGTGCATCCTGCCGGATGGTGCCCGGCGGCTCTAGTCCGCGTCGCCAATACTGAGAGATGCAAGGAGGGGACGACATGACTATGTGAGGTTGAAGGTAGGTGAGACGGATGGGGCTAGGGTTGGGTGCAGCGTATTTATGTGTATGCGAGCACAACCAGCCTACCTTTGGGCTGACTGAAAGGCTAGCACAGCCTAGGCCCACGACGTTGGTTACACAATTGAAGTCATGTGTCTCATCGAGAAATTAAATCCATTTCAGGTATAATCTAGACACAAAAAACTAAGAATTTTACAAAAAAACTAAGAATTTCAGGTATAAAATTTAAATGCATGGGAACAAAAAAAAAACGCAAGCAACCCATCATACGGCACCAGAGTCAGCATGAACTCGGGGTTTTTGCAGCGAAGCTTGCCAGTGTGACACGACACGACACCGCAGTCTAACGAGCTCACTTGGGTGGCGTTCGTATAAGCGAAGCAGTACGTGAAGGCTGCTCAATGAGTTCATTACAATGCTATACGCGAAGTCCATGGATAATTCACCATATACTACGTGAAGTCGGCGCGACGCCCATTCAAGGAGGAGACACATGGCACGAGTTCATGGCGCATGAAAAGGCTTTACCTGCCGGTCTAGTGTTCGATGGCAAGTATGTGCCCGGAATATTGTGAGCGAGTGGACGGCGGACGGGTGTGGCAGCCTGGCGTGTGCGGCGGCGGCCTTCGCGTGCGGTGGAACGTCCCGTGGCGTGGAATTATAAAGTACTAAAGCATCACTAAATACCTATATATACCTATATATACCCTACTAAAGCATCATCTTATTTCTTTGCTTGGTGTACCAAAGAAACCTCCCCGCTGAGATAGTCTCACTAAATCTACACGTGAAATTGTACCTAAAAAACTAACTCTATAATAATCGACCATCCAGATTCATTTCATAACTTTCTCTCTCCTTACTCAGTCACATCCAACGGACCAGATTAAATGTATTGTATACATCCTCCTCCACAGATGAGATCGTGGGAGAAAAAATATTGCCGGAAAAAAACACGCCAAACCCTAGATCGTGCGAGAAAAAAACTATTGCTGAAAAAAACACCCCAAGCGGTAATCACGTTCGCTTTTCCATGCCGTACCGATCAGATCTTCGAAGAAAACAAACACCGTCTATGTTCCTAGAGCGCTAGATCGTGGGAGAAAAAAATATTGCGGAGAAAAAAGCAATCCAAACGATAATTACGTTCACTTTCCCATCCTGTGGGAATCAGATTATCGAAGAAAATAACATCATGAAAAAAAAAGTTCGCGTTCCTAGCCGAGCGATACGGCGAATTCCTTGCATGTGTGCAGAGTGTTACGGACGGCCGGCGTACAGCGAAATTACGAGGCTGCCAGAAAGACCACCGTCCAGCAAAATTGTGAGACCGCCGTCCAGAAAAAATTGCGAGGTCATCGTCCGAAGCAAAAAAAAATTGTGAAGCTGTTGTCCGCTGTTCTAGCCTTGAGACCGGCCAATTGCTTCGAAGAAAATAACATCATGAAAAAACACCGTTCGCGTTCCTATTCGAGCAAAACGACGAATTCCTTGCATATGTGCAGAGTGTTACGGATGGCCGCCGTACAACCAAATTACGAGGCTGCTGGCAAGACCGCCGTCCAGCAAAATTGTGAGGCCGCCGTCTGGAAAAAATTATGAGGTCGCCGTCCGAAGCTGAAAAATTTGCGAAGCTGCATCCGCTGTCCTAGCCTTGAGACCGGCCAATTGCTTTGCGCGTGCCCAGGCCACGCTCACGAGGATGGCGTCCGCGAGGCCGCCGTCCACACACTCGAGGACAGCCAATCACCGTCGTCCGCCAAGCCACACTCATGAGGACGTCGTACATGATCCCAGCTACGAGGCCACCGTTAGCGATCTGAGGCCGTCGTCCGACTCCCCGGACGAAGGCGACGCCGGTCAATCGCCATCCACGATCTGAGACCGCCGTCCAACTCCACGAAGATAGGTGAGACTCATGCACACAATTATGACGTCCGTCTAAATGAAGGTTGGCCGCGATGAAAAAAACACCTGAAGCCTTGCACGTGTGCCCACCGTCTGTACAACGAGACCGCTGTCCGCCTGTATGCACGCGAGCCTCCACATGTATGCCGCCGGTCGCCTCTGCATGCAAGCGCTCGACGTGTACGCTGCTGCAACAACGTGGTCACCGTCCATGCAACAACGTTATAGCACGGTTTTTAAAAAACAAAGTTGTCGATATTGGTATTAGTTTAAACTATTGCAATAACAATTTATTATAATCTAAAATAAGGATTAGAAACACATATAAAATTATTCTTCTACCTAAAGTATGAAGTACATTAATTAAATTCATGTTTATTTAAAATTATTACTATCCCTGTGATATTGTTAAATTATATGATTCTCGATGTCAGTAACATTAATTAAGAACATTTTTTTACTTTTAATCTTAAACTCGATATCTAACGTAGCTGACTAAGTTTTTTTACTATCTGACAAGGGTCGTAACTACTCTTAAACACGACTGAAAGGACCGTGACGCCTAAGAGGGGGTGAATTAGGCAACTAAAAACTTCTATTCTAAACTATGGCCTCTAATTATCACCTAGTCAAAACCTATGCAAGAAAGAAAGCTATCTTATGTGCAACTAATGTTTTGCTAGGTGTGTTGCTATCTCTACCGCAAAAGAGTTTTGCAACTTATGATCCAAAACTATCAACTAGCCTATCAACTAAGCTAGGAAAGGTAAAGCACACAACAAGGTAGCAAGGTAAATGTGGAAGCTAAAGAGTGAGGTAGAAATGCAAACTCCCGTCGACGACTCCGGTATTTTTACTGAGGTATCGAGAAGCACGCAAGCTTCCCCCTAGTCCTCGTTGGAGCCCGTCGCAAGGAATCCCTCGCAAGGGCCAAGCTCCCGGTCGGGTAACTCCGTGGATAGCTCCGGTCCTTCCCCACGTGCAAGTGGGTCTCCGGTTAAGCCACTCGTGGCAAAGCCTCTCCCGGATGCTTCCCGCCGTCTCCACTATCAAGCTTCCGGCCGAACCGCCGCGGGCCTTGTTCCCTTCGGTACACGGTGGCGGCCACACCACAAACGCGGTTGGTGTGGTCTCGCAAGACTACAAGCCCCTCCGATGTACAACAATGGTGCGCGCAAGCACCGAGTAGCAAGAGGTATGCAAACCTCACTAAACACTAGGCCTAAACCTAGAGCAAGCGCATGAGCGGTGGTCTAACTAGCCTAAGCACTTCGCAAAGCACCTACACTAATCACCATGTGAATCACTAAGCACTATGCATATGGAGGCACTAATATGGTGTAGCAACACCCTTGGTATGTTTCCTCACTCCTCCACATCTCATTTGGCCGGTTAGAGGTGGTATATATAGGCCCCCAATCAAATAGAGCCGTTGGGGGAGCTGAAATCAGCTTTCTGTAGAGCATCGGATGCTACAGTGGTGGCATCGGAAGCTTCCTATGCTCATGTGATGAGTAGCCGTTGGAAAACTAGCCGTTAGACCTATTTTTCGGGGGCATCGGATGCTACATCGGATGCTGCATCGGAGCGTCTGTTGCTCTTTTTTTCAGTGAGACAGCTTTCGTATTTTGGGCATAACTCTTAGCTCCGAACTCCGATTTCGATGATCTTGGACTTGTCGGAAAGCTAATGAAATTCTCTACAGCTTTATGCTAATGACATGTCAGCTTGAGCAAATCCAAAATCATGAGACAGTTCCAATTCAATCAGCTCTTGTCTCGGCTTGAGCGTTAACTTTGTGAAAGTCCTTGTTTGGTTTTGGATAATTGATGTCACATAGAGTACTAACCTTGTCATGAAGTGTTTATGAGCTAGGTTGGTACACTTCAAGTACGGGAGCTAAATGATGATCATGGTATTGGTGGTGGTGACCAAAAGATAGATCAAGTGCTCCACATTTGGAAGAAGAAGAAGAGAAAAGCAAAATCCTATGGAGATCAAGGCAAAGGTATAAATAGGAATTTTGTTTTGGCACTCAAGACACCGTAGAGGGTGTGAGTGCATTTAGGATAGATAGCCGTACTATTAAGAGGGGAATATCTCAGTGATCACGGTTATCAAGTGCCACTAGGTGGATTCATTCATGCATATGCATTAGGACCTAGTGTGCTAACTCGAATCCTTTGAATATGTTTGTGAAAATGCTAACACACATGCACATGATGTTGTACACTTGTTGGTGTTAGCACTTTTGCAAAGGAGAAGTTGTTGGAGTTGGTTTGGATCAACACAGAGAAGAAAATGGAGTTTTCTGTGTATGGTCGGTGGTACCGACCAGGGTGGTCGGTGGTACCGCCCATAGGTGCTGCGTGCAGCCCTCTCTGTGTTGGGGCGTTTTTGGCCTGGCGGTAGTACCGCCATAACCTCGGTACTACCGCCGGCGGTGGTACCGACCAGAGGGTCGGTGGTACCGACCAGAGGCAAAAATGACCACTCATTTAAAGTCAATCAATAGAAAGATATGGCAAGTTGTGGATGTCAAGATTGAGATAGTCGATCCGGAGCATCTCACCAATGCCGAAGAAGAGAAGATGCAGAACAATGACATTGCTCTCAGTGCTATTCATGATGCCGTTGATGAGAGGGTATTTGAGCAAATCAAAAATTTGGAGATGGCATATGATGCTTGGAAGAAATTGGAAGAATCATTTGAGGGCACTCAAGCAGTGAAAGGAGCAAAAGCATACATTCTCAAAGAAAAGTTTGCTAGCTTCAAGATGAATGAAGATGAAAGTGTTCCAGAGATGTTCCATAGGCTTCAAGTGCTTGTCAATGATCTCAAAGCACTTGGAGAAGAGGTGAAGGACAAAGACTTCTCTCATAAATTCTTGAGATGTCTTCCCAACAGATTTGGCATGTTAGTCACGTTGCTTGTAAGAAGCGGTTTGGACACTATAACACCAAACCAAGTTCTTGGAGATGTAATGATCGATGACACCTACAGAGATGAGAATGATCAAGAAGTAAAGAAGGATGAGAAGAAGAAGAGTGTGGCATTCAAAGCCACAACATCATCATCAAAGAACAAGGGCAAAGCAAAGAAAGAAGATTCTAGCGAAGATAACTGCTCAAATGATAGTGATGACGATGATGAAGAGATGGCTCTATTTGTCAAAAGGTTTGGCAAATTCATGAAGAAGAAGGGCTACCGGGCAAGGAGGAAGAAGACTTCATACAAGAACAAGGATGAACCAAGGAGGTGCTTCAAGTGCGGTAGCAAGGACCATCTTGTTGCTCAATGTCTGTACAACAGTGAGAATGATGATAATGACAACAAGAAGGACAAGAAGAAGGAGAAGACAGAAAAGAAGAATTACACAAAGAAGAAGAAGGGGGAATCATATATGGTCACTTGGGATAGTGATGCATCCACAAGTGATAGTGATGAAGATAGTGATAATGAAGATCGCAAGACAAGCAAGAAGAAGGCACTTGCAAGTATTGCTATCAACAACAAGCCTTCAATCTTCGACACTCCATCATGCTTCATGGCAAAGGCCACAAAGGTACTATCTGATGATGATGAGAGTGATAGTGATGATAGTGATGATGATGAACCCACTAAAGATGAATTAATTGAAATGCTTGATGATGCTAGAGAACACTTCGATAAAAAGAGAAAGGAGTGCAAAGAATTGCAAAAGAGACTAAAAGCTCTTGAGCAATCCTTTGAGGAGCTCAATGCTACTCATGAGAGGCTAGTGGAAGCCCATGAGGAGCTTGGCAATGCTCACACTAAGCTTAAGGAAGCTCACTCCTCACTTGTTGATCAAGCTAAAATTGAAAAAGTGGTTAAAACATGTGACATAGGCATAGCTTGTGACATAATCGATGAATCTTTCTATAAGCCTATTATTATTGCTGCTACTAACCCTTCATGTAGCTCATCATCTACCACTACTACTTCATCTATGGATGATGGCTTCACTTGTGATGCCTCACTCATGGTTGAAAATGAGACATTGAAGAAGGAGGTAAATGAGCTCACTCACGCCTTAGGTAAAGCCTATGGTGGTGAGGCCCGCTTGCTTAAGTGCTTGGGTAGCCAACGTTTTTCTCTCAACAAAGAGGGATTGGGCTATACCGCCAAGAATGGCAAGGCGGCTTTTGCTACTCACAAGACTAGTTTTGTGAAGAGCAATGGTCGGTTTTGCACTAGATGCAAGCAAAGTGGGCATGTAGAGCAATATTGCAAGAACAAGAACAAGAACGCTAATGTATCCTCTATTAAATTTGATTCTTGTTATTTGCTTACCAAGGGTGTTAATGGCATGAAAGCTAAATTCATTGGTACACCAATTGTGGGCTCAAAGAAGAAAGCTATTTGGGTACCAAAGAGTTTGGTCACTAATCTTGGAGGACCCAAAAAGGTTTGGGTACCTAAAAAGAATTGATTTGTTCTTGTAGGTCAACTATAAAGCCGGAGGGAGGCATTGGGTGCTTGATAGTGGGTGCACTCAACATATGACCGGGGATTCAAGAATGTTCAATTCAATCAATTCAAGCAGCAATCATGGTTTTGATTCTATCACATTTGGTGACAATGGCAAAGGCAAGGTTAAAGGGCTTGGTAAGATTGCAATATCCAATGACATGAGCATTTCCAATGTGTTGCTAGTTGAGAGCTTGAACTTCAATTTACTGTCAGTTGCTCAGTTGTGTGATCTTGGTTTCAAATGCATTTTTGGAGTTGATGATGTAGAAATCATAAGTGTAGATGGTTTTAATTTGATATTCAAAGGATTTAGATATGAGAACCTATACTTGGTTGATTTCAATGCTAGTGAAACCCAGCTGTCAACGTGCTTGTTCACTAAATCTGGTTTGGGTTGGTTATGGCATAGAAGGCTTGGTCATGTTGGAATGAAACAGTTGAACAAAATAGTGAAGCATGATTTAGTTAGAGGCTTGAAAGATGTCACTTTTGAGAAGGATAAACTTTGTAGCTCTTGTTAAGCTGGCAAACAAGTTGGTAATTCCCATCCTAAGAAAAGCATGATGAGTACTAGCAAAGCATTTGAGTTATTGCACATGGATTTATTTGGACCAACAACATACACTAGCATCGGTGGAAGTAAATATGACTTTGTGATAGTGGATGATTACACTAGATACTCATGGGTCTTCTTTCTTAGTGATAAAAGTGAAACTTTTGATATCTTCAAAACTTTTGTCAAGAAATGTCAGAATGAGTTTGAAACAACAATCAAGAAAGTTAGAAGTGACAATGGGAGTGAATTTAAGAATAAAAGAATTGATGAGTTGTGTGATGACTTTGGCATTAGACATCAACTCTCACCCAAGTATACTCCTCAATCAAATGGGATTGTTGAAAGGAAGAACAGAACTTTGATTGATATGGCAAGGTCTATGCTCAGTGAATACAATGTCAGTCATTCCTTTTGGGCCGAAGCTATCAATACGGCTTGCTATTGTAGCAACCGTCTCTATTGCCATGGCATGCTAGAGAAGACACCATATGAGCTATTAAATGGAAGAAAGCCAAATATCGCATACGTTAGAGTTTTTGGTTGCAAATGTTATATATTGAAGAAAGGTGCAAGATTGAGCAAATTTGAGAAGAAATGTGATGAAGGATTCTTACTTGGATATTCAACAACAAGCAAAGCATATAGAGTTTGGAACTTGACTAGTGGTATTATTGAAGAAGTACATGATGTTGAATTTGATGAAACTAAGGGCTCTCAAGAAGGGAATGAAAATCTTAATGATGTGAGAGGCACTCAATTGTCAAATGCAATGAAGAATATGGATATTGGTGATATTAGGCCAAGACAAGTGGATGATAATGAAGATGACCAAATGTTCTCCTCCAATGAGCAAGTTGATGCAAATCAAGCTAGTGGTTCTCATGATCAATCAAGTGCTAGTGAAGATCAACAAGCTAGTTCATCTCAACCAAGCAATCAAGTGCAAATCCTCCAACCAACCAATATTGCAAGAGATCATCCCATAGATCAAATTGTTGGGGATATTAGAAGTGGTGTGCAAACAAGATCAAGATTGGCATCATTTTGTGAGCATTTTTTCTTTTGTGTCATCATTTGAGCCAACCAAGATAGAAGATGCATTGATGGATGTTGATTGGGTAAATGCTATGCATGAAGAGCTAAACAACTTCACCCGCAACCAAGTTTGGGAACTTGTTGAGAGACCAAAGAATTACAATGTTATTGGAACCAAATGGGTATTTCGAAATAAGCAAGATCAAGATGGGATAGTAGTAAGAAACAAAGCAAGATTGGTAGCTCAAGGTTACACTCAAGTTGAAGGTCTTGATTTTGGAGAAACATATGCACCGGTTGCAAGAATGGAAGCAATTAGAATTCTATTGGCTTATGCATGTGCTCATAATATCAAGTTATATCAAATGGATGTCAAAAGTGCATTTCTCAATGGGTATATCAATGAGTTGGTATTTGTAGAACAACCTCCCGGTTTTGAAGATGACAAGAAGCCCAACCATGTTTACAAGCTCAAGAAGGCGTTGTATGGTTTGAAGCAAGCACCAAGAGCATGGTACGAGAGGTTGAGAGATTTCCTACTCTCTAAAGGGTTCAAGATGGGCAAGGTTGATACTACTCTCTTCACCAAGAAGATTGGCAAAGACTTGTTTGTGTTGCAAATATATGTTGATGATATTATCTTTGGGTCCACCAACCAAGAGTTTTGTGAAGAGTTTGAGAATATGATGGCAAATGAGTTTGAGATGTCTATGATTGGAGAGCTTAGTTACTTCCTTGGTCTTCAAATCAAGCAAATGAAGAATGGCACTTTTGTGAGTCAAGGCAAGTACATCAAAGATATGCTCAAGAAGTTTGGTCTAAATGATGCAAAAGCTATTAGTACACCTATGGGAACAAATGGACATTTGGATAGTGATGCTAGTGGCAACATGGTGGATCAAAAGTTGTATCGGTCTATGATTGGGAGCTTACTCTATGTGACCGCTTCTAGGCCGGACGTCATGTTTAGTGTATGCATGTGTGCAAGATTTCAAGCTTCACCAAGAGAGAATCACTTGAAGGCAACTAAAAGAATATTGAGATATTTGAAGCATACACAAAATGTTGGATTGTGGTATCCCAAGGGGTCAAACTTTGAGTTGATTGGATATTCGGACTCCGACTATGCAGGATGCAAAGTTGATAGAAAAAGCACATCGGGCACATGTCAATTACTTGGAAGATCACTTGTATCATGGTCATCGAAAAAGCAAAACAGTGTTGCACTTTCAACCGCCGAAGCAGAATACATATCCGCAGGGAGTTGTTGTGCTCAATTACTTTGGATGAAAGCAACTTTGGATGACTTTGGAATTAAATTCCAACAAGTACCATTGCTATGTGACAATGAGAGTGCAGTGAAGCTCACCAACAATCCAGTACAACATTCAAGAACAAAGCACATTGACATTCGCCATCACTTCATAAGAGACCATCAACAAAAGGGTGATATTTCAATTGAGAATGTTGGTACCGATGATCAACTTGCCGATATATTCACCAAGCCACTTGATGAAAAGAGATTTTGCAAGCTAAGGAATGAATTGAATATACTTGATTTCTCAAATATGAGTTGATGCACCCTCCATTATATGACATGTCTCTCCTTTGACAAAGCAAAGGTAAAATTGTTTGGCATGACATTCATTCTTGCTAAGGATATGTTTAGTGCATTTAGTCATTCCTTGCATCTTATAGGCTCATTCATGAAAACAAAATACTTTTGATGTACATATGGTACCACTATTGCTTCTATGCTTGATATGATCTAGTGGTAGCATATGACATGTTTATGGGCTTGTGAACCTAGTGTTTGATCTTGAAAACAAGCATTCAAGGGTTTAATCGACGTGAGTAAGATAACCATTGAAAGATGTGTGAAGAAGCTTACTCTAGAGCAAACCGTGTTAAATATCTTATGTTTGTTTGCTAGGTTGAACCATACTATGAACTTGATCACCCTATTGATTAACTTAACTCCTACTAAAATTGGTGTGCCCTTTATGGTACTTAATGACAAAGGGGGAGAAATGGTTACTAAGATAGATATATATAACAAAGGGAGGATCAATTAAAATTTGAGCACATAAGTCGGGGGAGCAAGCTCATGAACTTATTGTTGCATTTGAATGTGCATATTCATATGAGTGATTGCATTGTAAAAATTTAAATTCAATATACATGCTTGTGTGATGTATGCTAGAAATAAATTTTGAATGATGATTTGTGAACTAGCTTGCATAAGTGGTAGCTAGATGTAATCTGTTTTTGCAAAGTGGTACTAGAACCTTTTATATAATGTTGATCTCATAAGGTCTCTAGTGTTTTTGTAAGTCTAGCTAATCAAGATGCTAAGGATGGTGTACATTGGCAACTCCGATTGGTATCACGCTTCAAAGGTCTATTCTTTATACCTTAGCATCATTTGATAGTATTACTCTCCCACATTTCATATCCATGCATATGTGCCGAACTTGAACCAAACACTATAGCACATATGTAGGGGGATGCTACATCGGATGCTGCATCGGAGCGTCTGTTGCTCTTTTTTTCAGTGAGACAGGCTTTCGTATTTTGGGCATAACTCTTAGCTCCGAACTCCGATTTCGATGATCTTGGACTTGTCGGAAAGCTAATGAAATTCTCTACAGCTTTATGCTAATGACATGTCAGCTTGAGCAAATCCAAAATCATGAGACAGTTCCAATTCAATCAGCTCTTGTCTCGGCTTGAGCGTTAACTTTGTGAAAGTCCTTGTTTGGTTTTGGATAATTGATGTCACATAGAGTACTAACCTTGTCATGAAGTGTTTATGAGCTAGGTTGGTACACTTCAAGTACGGGAGCTAAATGATGATCATGGTATTGGTGGTGGTGACCAAAAGATAGATCAAGTGCTCCACATTTGGAAGAAGAAGAAGAGAAAAGCAAAATCCTATGGAGATCAAGGCAAAGGTATAAATAGGAATTTTGTTTTGGCACTCAAGACACCGTAGAGGGTGTGAGTGCATTTAGGATAGATAGCCGTACTATTAAGAGGGGAATATCTCAGTGATCACGGTTATCAAGTGCCACTAGGTGGATTCATTCATGCATATGCATTAGGACCTAGTGTGCTAACTCGAATCCTTTGAATATGTTTGTGAAAATGCTAACACACATGCACATGATGTTGTACACTTGTTGGTGTTAGCACTTTTGCAAAGGAGAAGTTGTTGGAGTTGGTTTGGATCAACACATAGAAGAAAATGGAGTTTTCTGTGTATGGTCGGTGGTACCGACCAGGGTGGTCGGTGGTACCGCCCATAGGTGCTGCGTGCAGCCCTCTCTGTGTTGGGGCGTTTTTGGCCTGGCGGTAGTACCGCCATAACCTCGGTACTACCACCGGCGGTGGTACCGACCAGAGGGTCGGTGGTACCGTGGCTCTAAGGCGTTTCGCGAGGCTCTCTGTAGATTTGAAAATGGCCTGGCGGTAGTACCGCCATTACCTCGGTACTACCGCCCGCGGTGGTACCGACGCAAGGTCGGTAGTGGCTTGTTTTTCGCAGAGCTCTCTGTTCGCAGCCGATTTTGGCCTGGCGGTAGTACCGCCATTACCTCGGGACTACCGACCTCGGAGGTACCGACCAGAGAGTCGGTGCTTCGCCTAAATCAGTGGGACGTGTGTTAAACGGCTAGTTTGACTCTGTCGGTACTACCGCCTAGGAGGGGTCGGTACTACCGACCAAGCGCAGAAAGGTAGGGTTCGGGCCGTCGCCCTCCCTTCCCTATAAATTGACCGTGGCCGCCTTTGGGGATAGTTTCTTGACTCTCCGACTTCTTGAACATCCTCTTGAGCAAGATCTAATCCCTCCCTCCGATCTCTTTGCTTGTTAGTGCGAATCCAAGTGAGATCGAGAGATCCAAGTGCATTTGCTTGTGAGTTTGCATCTAGTGGCACTTGGCGATTGTTGTTGCTGCGGATATTCTTATTACTCTTGGTGGTTGCCGCCACCTAGACGGTTTGGAGCAGCGGAGGAGATTAGGCACGAGTGGTGATTGTTCGTGGCCATCTCCGGTGATTTGTAAGGGGTTTCTTGTACCTTCCCCGGCGGAGCGCCAAAGGTAACTCTAGTGGATTGCTCGTAGCTTGTGGATCCCCATCTTGTGTTGGTTGTGCGGCACCCTATTGAGGGTTAGGAGTGTGATGCCTATTAGCGCGTGAACCTCCAAGTGGGTGTATCGCTACAACGGGGACGTAGCTTGCCGGCAAGCAAGTGAACCTCGGAGGAAAAATTATTGTGTCAACCTGTCTCCGTGGTATTCTTTGATATTCATTTATTAATCTCTTGCCGGCTCGGTATACACACCTCTATCTCTTGTACTTACATTTGTTACTTTCTTGCAAGTTAATATTATACCTTGTTGTTAGTTACATTCTCTTATCTTGTGTAGTGATATACATTATTGCTTATTTAGTTGTTGAATAGTTCCTTTGAGATTGTGTGACTTAGAGTGTGTGGTTATCTAGAATTGTGAATAGGTGGCTTGCATCTGTGTAGAGCTAGCGCAAACTTTGCTTCGCCATTTAGTTGTCTAACTAGTTTGTTTAAGTGTTGTTGTAGAAATTTTTTATAGGCTATTCACCCCCCCTCTAGCCATTTAGGACCTTTAACTTTGTTTGCATCCGGCCCTCTATTTCTTGTGTCTTGGACTTTGCTTGATCTTTGTAAGCCTCCAATACATATTGTAGGGTCTTGCTTGAAGTGTTGATCACTATACATATTGTAGGGTCTTGCTTGAAGTGTTGATCACTAGATCACCATATTGCCTTCGTCCAAGTCACATGTGCATCCTATTAGACTATAAAACAAACACTTGCAAACACATTAGTCCAATTTGGTTATGTTGATCATCAAACACCAAAATCCAAAGATAAATGGGTCAAGGTCCATTTTCCTTACAACGACGCATGTCCGCGAAAGATACCCTCGCAAGTTGGCTCTCTTGGTCACCGCACATGGTGAGAGACTTCGAGACAAAAAATGGGAACGCCAAGTGACGAACGCACAGGGCTCAACAATGTAACGAATATCCAAACTCCAGGTATAATTATATACACATATTGTTATATTATATATGTGTAACACCTCTGGTGTTTAAGCATGTAATTAACTTGACATATCATCATTAGCATCATTAATCATCTTGATCATGATTTCATGTGTATGCATTTGCTTAGTGTACCATTTTATGTGATGTACCTCTATTGCAAAAACCCTTATTAGCCCACTTCTTCCTATAGGGGCAAAATGGTAATTTCACCTCTGTGCCTAGTTCTATGTAATTCTTGTTCAAATTTAGTGCCCTGATGTTTGTTGCTTTGATCAAAGTTCAAAAATCAGATTTGATTTGATTTTCCTTTTGCAAAACCCTAAAATTCCCAAATCCTGGATTTATTCCCTTTTTGATAACTTTTTCAAAATTAAAAATTTTGAGTTGGTTCAAAAAACAAAGTTGAGAATCTGATCAAGAGGAACAACTTTGGTATTTACAAATTTCAAAGTTTCTATATAAAATTTGGAGTAATTTCAAATTCATTCAAATTCCAGTTTTTGTCCCCTTTTCAGTTTTAAAAATTTATTCAAAAACTATTGAGTTTCAGAAAAAGTGTATATTAGCAAAGTTATAGGTTTTGATAAAAGGAACAACTTTCATATTTGCAGATTTTCAACTTTCAGTGTAAAATCAAAAGTAATTTTGAATTTATTCAAATCCCAAAAGTGTTCCCTTTTCTGTTTTCAAATGTGGTTCAAAAACTATTTGGATTTGGAAAATGTTCATATTGACAAAGTTGTAGATCTCTTTTTTCTGAACAACTTTGGTGTTTTGAGTTTTTCCTGTGCAGTTCAATTTTTGAGAGTAATTTGCAAAATACAGAGATCAGCCAAAAGTCAAACCCTAAGGCCTAGCACTGTTCGTCCCCTACCTCTAGCCGGCGCAGTGCAGAGGGGGCCCCGGCCGTGGCCGAGCCTCCGGCGCTGCGCGTGCCGCGTGCCTGGCTGCTCCCCACGCGCCACCAACCTGCCGCCGCTGTCTCCCTGTTCCCTCCGCGCCCGCACGCAAGCGCTGACCTTCCTTCCCGTCCCCTACAGTGCTCTGCGCGTCGCCGCCGCGTGGCCATCGCCGGCGAGCTTGCGCCCGAGCCTCGGCTGCACGCCAGTACCCCCGCCTGAGCGCAATCGAGTGCGCGTGCGTCCGCCGAGCTTATCCACCCCACCCCGAGCTCTCTACCGGCCCCTGGCCGCGGCTATATAAGCCAGCCGGAGCCCCGAGCTCCTCACTCACCTCCGCCACCGTGGCCAGCCCACACCAGACACTCCGCCGCTCCACCATCTAGCCCGAAAGCTCCGCCTTGAGCTCGTGAAGCTTTCCCACCCCCCAATTTCACCTTCCCCGCCTCCGTTTGCCCGGCGTAACCCCATCTTCCCAATCTCCGACGGAACACCGGTGAACTCGGGTTCGTGAAATTCGCCGTCTCCGGCCATGATCATCCCTCACCGACCCCCGTGTCGTGTTCCTTGGTCCCGTGCGACTCTGACCCGGCCCTTGCGGTCTCGTGTGTTGCGCAGGACCGCCGGATCGCCGGAGCACCGCCGCGGTCGTCTCCTCCCTCGAGCACGTGTCGAGCCTCACCCTCGAGAACGAGTCGAGCCTCACCCTCGAGCCCTGCCTCCGACCCGTGGTAAGCATCCGAGCCTCCGGCCTCTGCTTCCACTCCGCTTCGCCCGAGCCTCCAAGTCACGCCTCGGGCAGAGGCTTGTTTTTCCGTCTCGCCCGAGCCCAAGCCTCGGCGAGCGCATGCTCTCCGCTTCGCCCGAGTCAGGCCTCGGACGGAGGCTTACTTCTCCGTCTCGCCCGAGCCTCCGGGCCAGGCCTCGGACGAAGCTGTCGCTTCCGTCTCGACCGAGCCCCGCGCGATTCGCCCGAGCCCCCGTGATTCGCCGAGCCCGGCCTAGAAGGAGCACAGTGCTCTTCTCTTTTTCTGAGAGATGTAAATAGTGTTCTGTTTTCTCTTTTTTGTATGATTTTCTGTGTGCATCCAAAAAATCTGAAATTTTTGTGGTAGACTCTTTATGCTCTGGAGTATTTTATAAAAATATGAAATTTGAGTTTTGTGCAAAAATTTGAAAATGTAAAATTCCCCTTTTAATTGAAAAATGAAGGTTTTGGCATTTTTGGAGAGTGATTTATAACTCCAAAAATCATGAGACAAATTTTTGTGAGCTTCTTATGCTATGTTTAGTCTCTGGTAAAATTTTGAAGTCTTTTGGAACAAGTTGATTTTTGAGCTTTTATTTTAATTGTTAAATAGTGCCTTTTGCTAATTAATGTCTGATTTTATTTGAGCACCTTAATGACCTCCAAGAATTATGAAATTTGTTTTGCCATCTATTTACACCATAATGAACTTATGTGATTAATTTGGTAATTTTTGGAGCAACTTCATAAAATGACCTTTTTAAATAATTTAGGAAAATAGAAAAAGTGATTAGTGTTGGTAATAAGTGTTTGATGATGTGATCTTTGGATTGTTTGATGTTCATAGACCCATACCCCTCTGGTCTATGATGTTTGTGATGCCTTGTGATGATTATGCTTAAGTCATATAAAAGTTGCTTAATAAAGTTAGCTAATATTGCTAGAAAGGGATAAGTAATCTATTGTCCACTTTAACAACCACTTATACTTTGCAAAGCTATACTCTAGTTTTATCCTATGCACTTTGTTCATACTAGCCTACTCATGTGCATGCATCATTGCATACGTATAGTGACCGAGGAAGAAGGACCTGAAGTCGAGGTAGCCACCGAAGGATCTGTCCCCGAGGCAACCCCGAGCTCCGGCACCTACACCACCAACCCCGAGTCCGTCCTTTTTGCCATTCAAGGCAAGCCCCGGTGCATTTAACCCTTCCTTGAATTTATAAAGTGATTTCCTTAAATGCTTTTGGGTTAAATTATTGCATTAGGTTTATAAGAGTTGAGTGATATCCTAACTGATGCATTATCCACCTTGACCACTGATACACCCGAAGCCTGCTTTTCAAAAGTATTTGAAAAATGCTTAGCAATGCTTATTGAATTAGACTTTGCAATAAAAATGCCAATTTCAAAAGTGTGATCACTGAAAGAAACTTTATGGGAATTTGGTTTTACTTCCCGTTCGATGACTGCTTGCCTAGCTAGCATGTGGTCATGGTCGTGAAGAGGTTGTCCGCGCGTACGGTGCCGTCATGTTGTAGTCCGGGACTCAACAGTTGACACCGACCGGGACAGGGTTGAAAAACCGACAGGACCTGTACTCTTGGGTTAGAGTCCCGAGGTGCTTGTCGCTGGCGGAAAAATGTAGGGACCATCCGTATGGGGGCCTGCTGGTCAAGACTTGTAACTATTCACATACTACGGAAAGCTCTGGCTCCGAGAAATCCATTATTGGACCGACAACCGCGCACTGGGAGTGGAGAGATGGCGGAAGTAGCATGTACCCACGTGGGTTAGAGTCCCGGATTGGAGTGGTGTACTGTACTTCCGGGTGGCGTAGGACCGGGCCCAATCTTGGAGGAATCGTGGTAGACGAGTTGGCATATGCAAGCTTGGGTGCTACATATGCAGTGTGGATAGGGATCCTCAGTTGAGTATTATTTATCCGGATTAACGTTGCTCCTCGGTTATGGAGACTTGGTCCACTGACTGTCAACGGAGAGTGGTTCTCAACTAGGAAGGTTTTGAAATGTAAAATGAATCATGAATGATGAATAATTGAGGAATACTGAATCTTTCAAAATAAAATAAGGTTTACAAAAATGCTTTTCTGCAAAATACTTGATCTTGCTTAAGCCTTACCTTGACTACCCTAAGCTTTCATTCCTGAGTCTTCTCCCTTTTTCTTTAGTCGGGTAAGTCTTGTTGAGTACCTTTGTACTCAGGGTTTTATTACCCATGTTGCAGGTATGGCAGATTCCTCAGTATGCCTTGGACCCTGCTGTGTGACTGTTGATCAGGAAGAGGCCGATGAGGCCGATGAGTGATTATTCACCCTCGGGCTGGGTGAAGTATCTTTACCCTTCAGTGTTGTCATATGCTACTCTGCCAACTCTATCTATTTGAACTATGGTCTGTAATAACTTCACTTTAATTTTATGTTGAACCCTGGTTTGTAAAACTATTGTTATCTAAGTCTTCCGCTATTTACTCCGATGTTATTTGTCAAAATGTTCAAGAGATTGTAACTGAATTGTGAGATGATCCTGCGGACATCGGGCACTGATGTAGCCCAGTAGCGGAACCGGTCTTAATCTCTTGGCTGTACGGATCGACTGTCAGTGGTTGACGGTGATCAGTGGGCCATGGGGTTAGGGCCGTTACGTTACAGAGTGGTATCGGAGCATCTCACTATGACGTTGCAATCTTTTTGCGAAAACTTCAAAATGTTTTTAACAAAAACTAAACTTGACTATTTTGAGTCCAGATTGCTTCTCTCATCTCATCTTGTCTTTGGCAACTAGTAGCAAGACAACTTGTATAAGCCCTATGTACCTTACCTTAGTAGTTGCATTGCCTTGTTCCGTAGGAACGATTCATGCATCATGTCATATTCACTTAAGTAAATAAAAGAGTTCGTTGGGATAGTGTACCTATACCTTTTTCTTGCTAGCCTTTCTCATCTATAACCTCTTGTCCAGATATGGCCATTATCAAGCGGACTGCCCGCAAGTCGACTGGACCGAACGGTGTGCCGCGTCACCAGCTGGCGCCACGCACCGGAGAAGAGACTGGAGAATCCTCCAATGGTCGTCGTTTTCCCCGTCGTACCCGCAAACAGCTGAAGGAGGAAATCAAGAATCTGAAGGCTGAGATGGAGAACATGGAGCATGACTTCTATCTTTCCCGCCTGGAGTTTTATGAGGCACGAGCTTCCCTGGAGCAGGCCAATCGGAACACGGTTCGCGCTATCGAGCAGCGCAATGATGCTTGGACCCGCGAAGATGTCACTAGAGCCCAGCTCCATGGACTGCAGCAGTACACCGTCCAGATCGAGCAGTTCAATGATATGCTTCATGAGGAAGTACACCAGCTGCACGACCAGCTTCACCCCGTGATTCCACCAGTTGCTGAGGACCCCGAAGACGGAGTCGTGGAGGAACCTGAAATGGAACACGAGCCCGATCAGAATGAGGAAGTGGAACCTGCTGAAGATGTCCACGTTGAAGATGAAGATGAGGAGGAAGAGCCTGAGCTTATCATCGAGGATGATGATGATGACGAAGAGTTGATCTTCATCGATGACGACTAGACTCCTTGTGTCTGTACCATCTGCTTACCTAAAACCTTAGTCTAGGTTTGGGGGCGTTAGTCTGTCTGTTGCCAAGTCTGGCATGTATCTTTCTTTTCGCATCTTTTCCCTTTATCGGTCTGTATCATCTGTCAGTCACCTTATCAAGTCATCAGCCTTTGTATCAGAAGAAGCTATCAGTTGTGTTGTTTGATTCTGGTGCGTCGCATTCTTTCATCAGTCGTACCTTCGTCTCAAGCATGAGTTGCCCATGGGGGAGTTAAAAGAAAGTTTCTGCATACTTTCGCCTGGAGGGCGGATAAATACTAAGGAAGTGGTCCGCAGTATACCAGTAATGTTGGGGAAACATGTCTTTCCTACCACCATGATAGTACTGCGCGATCAAGAGGTAGATGTCATCTTAGGCATGAATTGGATGTGTCAGTATAAAGCCATGATAGACATCTTGAATAGAGTTGTGAGAGTGGATATTCCTAACAGTACCTCCAAACTCTTTCTCCAACTTCCAATGCCTCAAAAACCAGTAACCACCCAGTTGAATACCGCCTGTGTTCCGGAAGTCAGGGATATCCCCGTGGTCTGCGAGTTCCCTGATGTCTTTCCAGAAGATTTACCTGGTCTGCCTCCCGACCGTGATGTTGAGTTTGCTATAGAGCTAAAGCCCGGGACTGCTCCTACATCCCGTAGAGCTTATCGAATGCCTCCCAGAGAGTTGGCAGAGCTGAAGATCCAATTGCAAGAGCTATTGGATAAGGGTCTCATTCGCCCAAGTTCATCTCCTTGGGGCTGTCCTGCTATCTTTGTGAAGAAGAAGGACAAAAGCCTTCGTCTGTGCGTTGACTATCGCCCGCTCAACGAGGTCACCATCAAAAATAATTATCCCTTGCCTCGCATTGATCTTCTGTTTGACCAGTTATCTGGAGCCAGAGTGTTTTCCAAGATCGACCTCAGATCTGGCTATCACCAAATAAAAATTCGTCCCGAAGATATTCCCAAAACAGCTTTCACCACCAGATACGGCCTATATGAGTACTTGGTCATGTCTTTTGGCTTGACCAATGCCCCCGCTCATTTCATGTATCTCATGAACTCTGTGTTCATGCCAGAGCTCGATAAATTTGTAGTCGTGTTCATTGACGACATCCTTGTTTATTCAAGAACTCCTGAAGATCATGCCAAGCATCTTCGTGTCGTTCTCTCTCGTCTCAGAGATCACCAGCTGTATGCCAAGTTCAGTAAATGTGAGTTCTGGCTAGATCGAATTCAATTCCTTGGTCATGTCCTGTCCGCTGAAGGTGTGTCAGTTGACCCTGGAAAAGTGGCAGATATCTTGGATTGGAAGCCACCTACCACTGTCCGCGAAGTTCGCAGCTTCATGGGAATGGCTGGGTACTATCGTCGTTTCATCCCAGACTTCTCCAGAGTTGCCAAGCCTATCACAGAGTTGTTGAAGAATTCCGTGGATTTTGTTTGGTCAACAGCCTGTGAGCAAGCTTTTCAAGCCTTGAAGAAACTACTAACTACATCACCAGTCCTAGCTCAACCAGACATCGAGAAACCCTTTGATGTATACTGTGATGCATCTGGTACTGGGTTAGGCTGTGTTTTGATGCAAGAAGGTCGAGTGATCGCTTATGCCTCACGGCAGCTTAGGCGACATGAGGAGAATTATCCAACCCATGACCTTGAATTAGCAGCAGTGGTGCATGCTTTGAAGATATGGCGTCATTATCTGTTGGGCAGTACCTGCAATGTGTACACTGATCATAAGAGCCTGAAGTATATCTTCACCCAAGAAGAGCTGAACATGAGGCAGCAAAGATGGCTTGAGTTAATCAAGGACTATGATATCGAAGTGCATTACCATCCGGGTAAGGCGAATGTGGTCGCCGATGCACTCAGTCGCAAGTCATACTGTAACTGTCTGGTTATGAAATCCTATGAATCTTCCCTATGCTATGAACTAGAGAAGCTGGGTATTGAAATGGTTCCACAAGGAAGTCTAGGCAATGTCAGAGTAGAAACCTCTATCAGAGAACAGATCATAGCTGCACAGAAAGATAACCCCGGAATCAAGCACATCATCGAAAAGATTCAAGCTGGAAAAACTGACTGTTTCAGGATTGATGATGAAGGAGTGGTATGGTTCAAGAACCGTCTAGTAGTTCCCAAGGTGCCTGAGTTGAGACAGTTGATCCTTGATGAGGCACACCTGTCTAGGTTTTCCATCCACCCCGGCAGCAACAAGATGTACCAGGATCTAAGGCAGAGATTCTGGTGGACAAAGATGAAGATTGAAATCGCTCGCTATGTCGCTCGCTGTGACACATGTCAGAAAGTCAAAGCCGTGCACATGAAGCCTGGAGGAGAATTGCAGCCTTTATCTGTACCTGCCTGGAAGTGGGAAGATATCAGCATGGATTTTGTCAATGGGCTACCCAAGACTCAGAAAGGTTTTGATTCCATTTGGGTAATCGTGGACCGACTCACCAAACAAGCTCACTTTCTGCCAGTCAAGACCAGCTACGCCGTCCCCACGTATGCCGCCTTGTACAAGAACAACATAGTGAAGCTTCATGGGATACCCAAGACCATTATCTCTGATCGTGGTACTCAGTTTGTCGCTAAGTTCTGGAAGGCGTTCCATGCCTCACTTGGAACCAAGCTATTGTATAGCACGGCTTATCATCCGCAGACTGATGGACAGACTGAGAGAGTCAACCAAGTGTTAGAAGATATGTTAAGAGCCTGTGTGCTTACCTTCGCAGATACTTGGGATGACTGTTTTCCCTTGGCAGAGTTCTCATATAATAACAGTTATCAAGAAAGCATAAAAATGGCACCCTTTGAAGCACTGTACGGTCGTCGTTGTCGTACACCCCTCAGTTGGTCTGAGCCTGGAGAAAGAGAATTCTTTGGAGTTGACCTGGTCAAAGATATGGAAGAGAAAGTCAAGCAGATACAAGAGAACATGAAGATTGCCCAATCCCGACAAAAGAGTTATGCTGACAAGAGACGTCGACCTCTGAAGTTTCAAGTTGGAGATTACGTATATCTCAAGGTCTCACCAACCAAAGGAGTCACTCGTTTTGGAGTCAAGGGAAAGTTAGCACCCCGCTACATTGGTCCGTTTGAGATTTTGGAATGTTGTGGCAAGGTAGCTTACAAGCTGAAGTTGCCCGATCATCTCTCTGCTGTCCACAATGTTTTCCATGTCTCCCAACTCAAGAAGTGCCTCCGAGTACCAGAACATGTCGTGGAAGTTGAAGGTGTCGAGCTAGAGCCTGATCTATCCTACTCGGAATATCCAGTTCGCGTGTTGGATCACAAAGATCGAGTTACTCGAAGAACTACCACAAGGTGGTACAAAATCCAGTGGAACCAGCACTCTGAAGAAGAAGCTACTTGGGAATCTGAAGACTTCTTGGCAAAGAACTATCCCGACTTTCTCGAATCCCTGTCTATGTAAAGTTTTGCCTTTATCCCTTCTTTGTCCTTTCTTAAGACGCAGAATCTCGGGGCGAGATTTCTTTTAGGGGGGAAGGCTGTAACACCTCTGGTGTTTAAGCATGTAATTAACTTGACATATCATCATTAGCATCATTAATCATCTTGATCATGATTTCATGTGTATGCATTTGCTTAGTGTACCATTTTATGTGATGTACCTCTATTGCAAAAACCCTTATTAGCCCACTTCTTCCTATAGGGGCAAAATGGTAATTTCACCTCTGTGCCTAGTTCTATGTAATTCTTGTTCAAATTTAGTGCCCTGATGTTTGTTGCTTTGATCAAAGTTCAAAAATCAGATTTGATTTGATTTTCCTTTTGCAAAACCCTAAAATTCCCAAATCCTGGATTTATTCCCTTTTTGATAACTTTTTCAAATTAAAAATTTTGAGTTGGTTCAAAAAACAAAGTTGAGAATCTGATCAAGAGGAACAACTTTGGTATTTACAAATTTCAAAGTTTCTATATAAAATTTGGAGTAATTTCAAATTCATTCAAATTCCAGTTTTTGTCCCCTTTTCAGTTTTAAAAATTTATTCAAAAACTATTGAGTTTCAGAAAAAGTGTATATTAGCAAAGTTATAGGTTTTGATAAAAGGAACAACTTTCATATTTGCAGATTTTCAACTTTCAGTGTAAAATCAAAAGTAATTTTGAATTTATTCAAATCCCAAAAGTGTTCCCTTTTCTGTTTTCAAATGTGGTTCAAAAACTATTTGGATTTGGAAAATGTTCATATTGACAAAGTTGTAGATCTCTTTTTCTGAACAACTTTGGTGTTTTGAGTTTTTCCTGTGCAGTTCAATTTTTGAGAGTAATTTGCAAAATACAGAGATCAGCCAAAAGTCAAACCCTAAGGCCTAGCACTGTTCGTCCCCTACCTCTAGCCGGCGCAGTGCAGAGGGGGCCCCGGCCGTGGCCGAGCCTCCGGCGCTGCGCGTGCCGCGTGCCTGGCTGCTCCCCACGCGCCACCAACCTGCCGCCGCTGTCTCCCTGTTCCCTCTGCGCCCGCACGCAAGCGCTGACCTTCCTTCCCGTCCCCTACAGTGCTCTGCGCGTCGCCGCCGCGTGGCCATCGCCGGCGAGCTTGCGCCCGAGCCCCGGCTGCACGCCAGTACCCCCGCCTGAGCGCAATCGAGTGCGCGTGCGTCCGCCGAGCTTATCCACCCCACCCCGAGCTCTCTACCGGCCCCTGGCCGCGGCTATATAAGCCCGCCAGAGCCCCGAGCTCCTCACTCACCTCCGCCACCGTGGCCAGCCCACACCAGACACTCCGCCGCTCCACCATCTAGCCCGAAAGCTCCGCCTTGAGCTCGTGAAGCTTTCCCACCCCCCAATTTCACCTTCCCCGCCTCCGTTTGCCCGGCGTAACCCCATCTTCCCAATCTCCGACGGAACACCGGTGAACTCGGGTTCGTGAAATTCGCCGTCTCCGGCCATGATCATCCCTCACCGACCCCCGTGTCGTGTTCCTTGGTCCCGTGCGACTCTGACCCGGCCCTTG
Organism: Coix lacryma-jobi var. lacryma-jobi; assembly: GCA_009763385.1. Classification (NCBI taxonomy): domain Eukaryota; kingdom Viridiplantae; phylum Streptophyta; class Magnoliopsida; order Poales; family Poaceae; genus Coix; species Coix lacryma-jobi. The sequence goes on along the minus strand of CM019831.1, from coordinate 8,846,995 downwards.
CGGTCTCGTGTGTTGCGCAGGACCGCCGGATCGCCGGAGCACCGCCGCGGTCGTCTCCTCCCTCGAGCACGTGTCGAGCCTCACCCTCGAGAACGAGTCGAGTCTCACCCTCGAGCCCTGCCTCCGACCCGTGGTAAGCATCCGAGCCTCCGGCCTCTGCTTCCACTCCGCTTCGCCCGAGCCTCCAAGTCACGCCTCGGGCAGAGGCTTGTTTTTCCGTCTCGCCCGAGCCCAAGCCTCGGCGAGCGCATGCTCTCCGCTTCGCCCGAGTCAGGCCTCGGACGGAGGCTTACTTCTCCGTCTCGCCCGAGCCTCCGGGCCAGGCCTCGGACGAAGCTGTCGCTTCCGTCTCGACCGAGCCCCGCGCGATTCGCCCGAGCCCCCGTGATTCGCCGAGCCCGGCCTAGAAGGAGCACAGTGCTCTTCTCTTTTTCTGAGAGATGTGAATAGTGTTCTGTTTTCTCTTTTTTGTATGATTTTCTGTGTGCATCCAAAAATTCTGAAATTTTTGTGGTAGACTCGTTATGCTCTGTAGTATTTTATAAAAATATGAAACTTGAGTTTTGTGCAAAAATTTGAAAATGTAAAATTCCCCTTTTAATTGAAAAATGAAGGTTTTGGCATTTTTGGAGAGTGATTTATAACTCCAAAAATCATGAGACAAATTTTTGTGAGCTTCTTATGCCATGTTTAGTCTCTGGTAAAATTTTGAAGTCTTTTGGAACAAGTTGATTTTTGAGCTTTTATTTTAATTGTTAAGTAGTGCCTTTTGCTAATTAATGTCTGATTTTATTTGAGCACCTTAATGACCTCCAAGAATTATGAAATTTGTTTTGCCATCTATTTACACCATAATGAACTTATGTGATTAATTTGGTAATTTTTGGAGCAACTTCATAAAATGACCTTTTTAAATAATTTAGGAAAATAGAAAAAGTGATTAGTGTTGGTAATAAGTGTTTGATGATGTGATCTTTGGATTGTTTGATGTTCATAGACCCATACCCCTCTGGTCTATGATGTTTGTGATGCCTTGTGATGATTATGCTTAAGTCATATAAAAGTTGCTTAATAAAGTTAGCTAATATTGCTAGAAAGGGATAAGTAATCTATTGTCCACTTTAACAACCACTTATACTTTGCAAAGCTATACTCTAGTTTTATCCTATGCACTTTGTTCATACTAGCCTACTCATGTGCATGCATCATTGCATACGTATAGTGACCGAGGAAGAAGGACCTGAAGTCGAGGTAGCCACCGAAGGATCTGTCCCCGAGGCAACCCCGAGCTCCGGCACCTACACCACCAACCCCGAGTCCGTCCTTTTTGCCATTCAAGGCAAGCCCCGGTGCATTTAACCCTTCCTTGAATTTATAAAGTGATTTCCTTAAATGCTTTTGGGTTAAATTATTGCATTAGGTTTATAAGAGTTGAGTGATATCCTAACTGATGCATTATCCACCTTGACCACTGATACACCCGAAGCCTGCTTTTCAAAAGTATTTGAAAAATGCTTAGCAATGCTTATTGAATTAGACTTTGCAATAAAAATGCCAATTTCAAAAGTGTGATCACTGAAAGAAACTTTATGGGAATTTGGTTTTACTTCCCGTTCGATGACTGCTTGCCTAGCTAGCATGTGGTCATGGTCGTGAAGAGGTTGTCCGCGCGTACGGTGCCGTCATGTTGTAGTCCGGGACTCAACAGTTGACACCGACCGGGACAGGGTTGAAAAACCGACAGGACCTGTACTCTTGGGTTAGAGTCCCGAGGTGCTTGTCGCTGGCGGAAAAATGTAGGGACCATCCGTATGGGGGCCTGCTGGTCAAGACTTGTAACTATTCACATACTACGGAAAGCTCTGGCTCCGAGAAATCCATTATTGGACCGACAACCGCGCACTGGGAGTGGAGAGATGGCGGAAGTAGCATGTACCCACGTGGGTTAGAGTCCCGGATTGGAGTGGTGTACTGTACTTCCGGGTGGCGTAGGACCGGGCCCAATCTTGGAGGAATCGTGGTAGACGAGTTGGCATATGCAAGCTTGGGTGCTACATATGCAGTGTGGATAGGGATCCTCAGCTGAGTATTATTTATCCGGATTAACGTTGCTCCTCGGTTATGGAGACTTGGTCCACTGACTGTCAACGGAGAGTGGTTCTCAACTAGGAAGGTTTTGAAATGTAAAATGAATCATGAATGATGAAGAATTGAGGAATACTGAATCTTTCAAAATAAAATAAGGTTTACAAAAATGCTTTTCTGCAAAATACTTGATCTTGCTTAAGCCTTACCTTGACTACCCTAAGCTTTCATTCCTGAGTCTTCTCCCTTTTTCTTTAGTCGGGTAAGTCTTGTTGAGTACCTTTGTACTCAGGGTTTTATTACCCATGTTGCAGGTATGGCAGATTCCTCAGTATGCCTTGGACCCTGCTGTGTGACTGTTGATCAGGAAGAGGCCGATGAGGCCGATGAGTGATTATTCACCCTCGGGCTGGGTGAAGTATCTTTACCCTTCAGTGTTGTCATATGCTACTCTGCCAACTCTATCTATTTGAACTATGGTCTGTAATAACTTCACTTTAATTTTATGTTGAACCCTGGTTTGTAAAACTATTGTTATCTAAGTCTTCCGCTATTTACTCCGATGTTATTTGTCAAAATGTTCAAGAGATTGTAACTGAATTGTGAGATGATCCTGCGGACATCGGGCACTGATGTAGCCCAGTAGCGGAACCGGTCTTAATCTCTTGGCTGTACGGATCGACTGTCAGTGGTTGACGGTGATCAGTGGGCCATGGGGTTAGGGCCGTTACGTTACAATATGCAGTGAAACCGCAGCGTTAGCACAGGCACTAAACTAGTCACAAGAAATTGTTGGTGCATGCATGGTCATATGCATGAACAATGAGTATGGATATTGTGATTACCCCAGCTATTACTCGGGATATATATAGTTTAGAGGAAAGTATCGTGTTGTCACTCGGCCATCCATGATGTGAAAGATACATGCCCACGACATTTCTAATACATGCTTAACTACCCTTGGCTATTTATATATGGGCATCTTTGCTTGAAATCCATATATTAGGTGTATGTGTATGTGGTGAGACGCGTGTGTATGTGGTGGGATAGATAGGGATGTTTTTAGCAAATTGCAGGCTTATGCACATGTTGTTATCTTACTGAATTTGAGAAGTTGGAGGGAAACAAGACAAATACAACTCATAAGATTTAGAAGTACCAGTGGGCAGCCACTACCAGATACATGGCATGAGTTGATGTCACATGCAAAGGCTGTTCTCGGTGGCAACAGTCGCGTAGCTTGGGATCATGCTTAGCGATGAGTACGGCCTCCCTCTGGCGTGGGAGGTCGAATTCTTGGACTTCGCGGTGACCTTCTTGGACTTCGACGTCCGCCGGTGTTTGCAGCCAAACTCGTCACTGTCCTGTCAGCGATGCTGTAGCCTAAAGAGCTCACTTGGTGTAACATACTGGTTTTTAATTATCAAAATTTTTAGAATTTAATTTTGGTTTGGTCAAAAGATAGTGTAGGGAAAATATTTACTTATAAATTAATGAATATTGTTGTTGCATTCATGCCTTTGCATAAATTTGATTAGGACAAATCGGTCTTTGCTCTATTTAGAAAGAAAATAAAATATTTACAAAATTTTGTGAAAAACAAACTCAAGATCTATTTTCAAACGCAGGAAAATGTTTCTAAAATTTCAACAAAATTAGTTTGGTTTGAAGAGATTTGAATTTGAGTTCAAAATGAATTTATAAAAGGAAAAGACAACAATGGGGCTCCCTCTCTCCTTTTGGCCCATTCGCGACGCGCTGACGAACACCCGAAGCGCCTGGAAGGGGCGGCGACAAAGACCTCAGTGCCTGGCGTGACGGAGCATGGGGCAGCCCAGTGGTGGAGATCTCAGCGCCTGGTGAGTAGGGGGCGATTGGCGTCGAGGCGTAGCTGTGCCCACCTGAGCACCTGGGCTTGATGGGGCAGCACCTGAGGAGGTGTGCGGACGGGAGGAAAGGACGGAGAGGCAGCGGCGCGGGTCAGGAAGGTTAAAGCATGGTCTGTCTACAACCAAGTAGTAGTCAGGTATATGAAATAATCATTCCCTGAATTTTCAGGATTACAATTTTGTTGTTTAGTGATCATAATTGTTTGCAGAATTTCACTGCTACTTACAATTACAATTTTCTTGAAATAACAAAACTTAGACTTCATCTTTTTCTACTTTGGATCTGCTTCATAGAGTAAGACCATAAGAGAAGGTGCTCTCTGTGTGATGGATGTTTACTTTCTAGTATTTTCCTGAGTTAATGTTCTGGAACAATTGCTGGATTTATCAATTTTCGAACAGAACTATGAGTAATTTGCAATTGTAATGTTACACAATCCAATTTTTTTAATATTAACTCTGAACTTCTAATTTTTATAGTGCATCTAAATGCTAATTCATTTTCCTTATAAAGTGTTTTGATTTCTATGCATAATCTATTCCTTGATTCAGTAGAAACTCTCAATCAGCTATGCTCCTAGACTTACTGAAACACATTATCCTGAGAAAATAGTTGACTATTTCCTGAAACCACCTCATGAGATTGTTCAGAACTGTACTAACTAAAACAAATGAGTCAAAAATAGTATGACTAGATCTAGATGTTAAACTAAAACTCTTTAGTGGTGGCTTTGACATACATGGGTGTCTACATGAGCTGTCTACATGAGATGCATTCTTAAATCTGCTGGAAATAAGAAGAGAGCCTGAATGAGCATGTTCCAAATGTAATTTGTTACAGATCAATAATTTTTTCCCTTGGGTGGGTTCCAATTGAATTTACCAAACCATGTAATACAATATTTAGAAATTTTGAGCATGTCAACTATTTTTAATAGATTGATCATGGCCCAAGTAAAACATCCCGGCTTACATACTGGACTTACTTGACCATGTATGTTTATTACAGTGCATCTTAGATTGACTGACATATTAGAGTCCTGTATTAGTTTGAAGGTGGAGATAAAAGGTTTGTAGTTCGTAGAGGTCATATCTCCACTGTAATATATACAGCTAAGGCCTTGATGATAGGCTTTTAATCATTGGCTTCTAAGGAGGTGTTTAGTAAAGTGAACTACAAGCTGCGCGCCGCTTAACCATACAAGGTGCTCCAGTTGCCTGAACTCAAATAGAAACCATGGTGCCCAAAATACATTTCTTTCCTGTGTTAGCAGGAAAATGTATAGGGTAGTTAGGATTTTGAAAATAAATATCTTTCATGTGTTTGCTTGAAAATGCATATTTACCCTACATGTCGCTTTTTCATATGTTTTGAATCGATGATTCTCATTTTGATATAGCATAATTTATGTACAATACATGTATTCACTCCAGTAAATGTGTATCATGATGAAATAACTGATAACATTTTTATGTCATAGAAAGTAGTGCCAAGAAAGAAAGGAAAATATATAGATGGTACAGTTTTTGCCCAAATCCTGACTATCCTGCTGCAGTACATTAGTCCTCAAGTTATCAAGTGCCGGCAAGGTCACAGGGAGAAAGTGAAAACATATTTCTGTTAGCTCCCTACTGCTATTCATGTGTGAAAGATTAGTGTGTCATCCGAATCGAATGAATAATAACGCATCAAACCAGAGCATGGCATGACAAATATGAAATATATACATGCAACATGTTGTTCAGGTTGTTGCTTTTCCTGCTACCTTTTTGCTTGCTTGTCGTAATCACAGGGAGAAATAATTATCAGCATGGCAGCTTCCAGAAGTATCTATTTTAAAGGATGCTCACACTTGCTTGTGCTATTGCTTGCTATTTTGTTTTGTCCCACATGGTTCTATTTAGTTCATGCTGTTTTGGGAACTGCCCTAGAAGAATGTCGGCTGTGGGCTGTGGCAGGGCCCGGGGTCTTTCCTCCCTGGATTCCTGTCACACCCCAAAATTTCTGATTTTGGGTTGTGAATAGAAAACACTAAATAAAATAAATAAATTTAAAATTTTGTATAAAATTAATCAAGTTAGTTTGAGCTAGCGCCACTTTAGTTGTAGTAAAACAAGAATTTTCAAATTTTTCTAAACTAATTTGATGGGGTATGTTTGATGTGATGGTTGATTGTTGTTTGACCTTGTGTTGTGAGGCGGTAGAGTTTCAAAACACGTTTTGCTAGGTCGTCTATCTATATTTGGTTTGTTCTTATCTTTTTGTAAAACCAAATTTATCGTTCCCAGCTCTATCCTTTTGTTGGACTTTTTCAAGATCCTTTTCTTGTGACCCAAATCACTTCTTTAAGTCCATCATCCATCATAATATCGCTATAAACTTCTTGGGAATTTTTCTGGCTTTTTCTAGAACAGTTTCTAATTTTTCCGTGAACATATTCTAATATTCTAATTTTTAGATGCTCTAAAATATTTTCGTCATAAGCTCCAAATACTTTATTTGAGATTCATCATGTCTCAATCTATCTTTGGTTATTTTTTCATAATTTTTGGAGTTCTAAGAATATTTTTCAGTGATTTAAAAATGATTTCAGGATTTTCTGGAATTGTTTTAAGCTGAAAATGTATTTTTATAATTCCCGAAATTAATAAAAATAACCATTTTTCGGTTTTCCTCAAACCCTAACACTATATATATGCCGACGTAGCCCTTGACGCCCTGATTCCAAAAGTACGACCCGTTTTCGCAGCCGCCACTCCTATCGTTCTAGATCTGAAGCCGAAGTTTCGCAACCCTAGAGCTCCGGCGAACTTCCGGCGAGCTTTTCTGGCCAAACCGTCGCGTCCCGACGAAAACCGTCACCACCATGAGGTAGCCCTCTTCGTCCTCTACACCGTGATATCATCCTTTGTACGAATCCATCAACGTTTGACTATTCTCCTATCATTTTTCTCTTTTCCGGTGATGTTTTCCGACGAACTCCATAGATGACACGTTCTTTGTTCTCTCCGGCATACACCTGCACCGCCACCTGATAGGCTCCGCCCCACGGGTATTCCGACTCCGCGCAGCAGCCAGCCAGTCGGCCGGCCGAGGGCCCTGACCCTCCGTTGCGTTCGTTCTGGAGCCGCTGGAGGCCGGCTCTGGTGCCTGCCGTGCAGGCCACGGTGGCCCCCGGGCCAGCATGCCGCACCGTCGCCAGCAGGTCGGCCGGACAAGCCCGCCCTGCGGCCAAGGTTTCTCTCCATGCGTTGGCAGTGCAGTGGCCAGGCCATGGCCGGTGCAGTCGGTTCACGTGAGGAACAGCCCAAGGTACAACATGAGATATTTACAATTTTGTCACTCAGCTTTAATTTCCACCGTTTAATCATCTACTAATCGGGGTTGGTTTAAACTCACTCTGGTTTCCTCGCACCGCAGAATTCGAGCATCCGTGGCTCTTTCTTGCGTCGACACGTGCCTTTATATATTTTACAGAAAGGACCTCAAACTTTTGTGAAATGAACCCGCAGTCCTGTTCGTAAGCCTAGAAGAGAATCCACGTTCAGATATGTTTTGTATAACACCCTGAGAGCAACTCCAGTCTAGCGTGCAAATTGGGCTCTTATTTTTTTCCATTTGCATGCTGGTCTCAAAAAATTGGGACCTAAATTTGTTTCCAACTCCAGCCACACACTCTATCCTTCCCAGTCGAGCAGCCCGCCCGCACCGGCACCGCGCGCCCCGCCCGCGCGCTACCTGCCCAGCCCGCGCGCTGCTACCTGCCCTGCCCGCGCGCTGCCTGCACCTCGCCCGCCAGCGCTCTCCCTCTTCGGCTCTGGCGGCTTCCTTCCACATGGCGGCGACGAACGCCTCCTCCCCAACCTCCGCGTCCGCTGCCAACCTCCTCAAGTCCGTCCCCATCAGGCGGCGCGTGGCGGCGGCGACCTCCTCGGCGTCCGCGCGTCGCGCCCCCACGCGCGCGGCCTCCGCCCGCAGCGCCGCCGCCGCCACCTCCTCGCCCTGGCCTGTGCAACGCGAAGACGAGGGGCGCGACGGCACCGTGCCTCCGCTTTCTCGGCGCGGCGGAGGCCCTGACGGCGAGCGCGGCCACCTCCTCACGGCGCAGACCGCGGCGGCGGGCAACACGATGTAGATCTGCCCCGCGCGGAGCGCCTCCGCGTCGTGCACCGCGGGCACCGGGCCCTCGAACCCCATCTCGTCCGCGTCCGCGTCCTCCTCCAGCTCCTCCTCCTCCAGCAGCAGCAGCTCGGCGCGGCCGCCGCGGCCCTTGGCGGAGCAGCTCCCGCGGCTGCTGGCGACTGCGGCGGTGGCGGCCACGAGCGTCGCTCCCGGCGCTGGCCGAGCAGATGGAGAAGGACGCTCTGTTCAACTGCGATCGCGACCGAGTTCTTGCTACTCATGGTGGCGCTGGACAAGCTCTAGTTCATGTCGCTGGGCAAGTTCATGGACGAGCGGGACGCCAAGATCTGCGGCGAGCTCGGTGAGAGAGGGATAGGGGTTGCTAGATGTGGGGGCCTGAAACTATAATTTGAGACGAGCTCGGTGAGAGAGGGATAGGGGTTGCTAGATGTGGGGGCCTGAAACTATAATTTGAGAGGGCATGAAGAATGAGAGCTCAAGTAGGGACTCCATTGGAGTTGATTTTTTGTCCAAACTTCTAAATTTTAGAGCAGAAGCTCAAGTAGGGGCTTGGATTGGAGTTGCTCTAATATAAGTTTTATTCTTATGCAAAGAAGAGAAAATTTGAAGATTGACTCCTTTTTTATGAACCCCCTCTTGGAGACTTTTTTGGAGAGCCCCCTCCGCCCGGCCCGAATGGCTGAACCCTAAGCCCTTCCTCATTCTCGTCTCTACTTTCTCTCTCTTCTTCTCGCTCCCTCTGCCGCACGCCCACTCGCCCATCGAGTGGATCTGGCCAGCACCGGCATCGACGACAATGAATCCAACTCCCCTTTCGCTCTCTTCTCCATGCCGCTACCCCCTCACTCGTCTCCGAGCGCCGCTGTCGCTCGACCACGGGGATCCACCGAGATCGCCGGTTCGTAAATCGGGCGGAGCTCTCCAGCCTCCGCGACGTGGAGGGCGGAGTGGAGCTCGCCGGCCTTCGCAGCAGCAACGGAGTTCTCCTTTCGTTCCATTCTCTATGCCGCCACCCCTTGCTGCTCGTCAGCATCGTCGCACGCGTCTCCCTGCATCGCCGTCCCTCCAGTATGGGGAGGCACGCGTGTGAGATGTGTTGTGCTCAAATTGGCCGGAGCTCGCTGGCCTCCGAGACATCCCTTACTGCCCGCAACACCGGTCGTTTGACGGCGGAGAGGATTTTGTGCGATGCTGGCGACGGGTTCTCAAGGTCCCCTCCTTGTCTACCCTCTCCCCCAGCCAGTACTTCTACCTGTTGGGACAACCATGGCTGGAATCTGGCCGGGGACATCGAGGTCAACGAATAGGTGACGATACACATCCATGCATCAGTGGAGCTCAGGATCTAGAAAGTTGCATCGCCTTCTCTGCATCTAGGCTGGGTGCAGTACTGAGCGAAGGGGTTGATACAGCAACCTCTACGATGTCAGGTATACATATCGCACACGGAGGCATATGGATTTTCAAATTTTTTTATAAAACCAACAAGTTATGATTTGTTCGGGTAAAACTCTGTGCTTTGTTGTCATGCCTTGCTTAGTTTCTATCTGCATGAAACATTCGAATTGATGGGTGGCCTGTTTTAGCTCAACACATTATTGCCTAAGTCAATTTTGGGCTTCACACCTATGATAGTTGATAGATATATCTCTGATGGCGAAAGACAGTAACAGACTTTAGGCTAAGTCTCAGCTCAATCACAATGAATCTTTTGTAAAGCACTGAAGATGTTTTGTATTGGTTATCCATACCAATAGGCAAGCGATTCAATCACTATTTGATCTTCTCCCCCCTCAATGCCATTTTTTTGTTTGCCACTCCCATCGCATGCATGCTGGCTATTTCTAGGAAATTGGTGATAATACCCTAGAATAAATAGTAGAACTTGCCTTGTTTACTGCCTATGGTATGTAATAATTGATAATAGTACTAATGATTTCATTTGGGCTTCAGACCTTTGCATCTTGTGTTCCTTGCTAGATGAAATTATATCAATTTGCATCTTGCTTGTGTTCCTTCTTTGCATCTTGTTTACACTTATTGGTTTGTTCACAAGGTGAAGTTTCAAATGTCTTAACCGTTACTACAATATTTCTGTTTGACGATAATAGTCATTGTCCTATAGGTCTTGGAGTCAAGGAGCAAAAGAATGTTGTTAGAAGATAATCTGGATACCCAGTAGGCCTGCAGAGGCGAGTTCCTTCCTTGCCTCTTTTTTTATGGCATCATGACAATTATATTTTTTGGTGGAATGGTAGTAACTCATAAGAAGTTTTTATGGACTAACCAAGGAGAACTCAATTGTACCTGCAAGGGAATCTTATTAATTATTTAGGTGTGTCATCAGTCCTCCCATTAATTAATTAAAAAATTGCTTACCCTATGTGCCTTAAATGTGTCAAGATGCTTAATTGCATTGCTGAAGCCACTGGTACCTTGATTCCCGTGTCCTCTTTGCTGCTTGATATGCTTGAAATTAAAGAACTTAGAGAGCGTTCAGATAGAGGTGTTGGCAAATCCATGATTTTGTTCAGTGTTAAACAGATTTGTTTTCTTGCAATATAGCATTTTGCTATGAACATGCCTTTTGAAGGAGCTTGTAATAGTTCTATTTTGTTGGCAGGTGGACAAGAAAATAGTAAAGACACATGCTAGGAACCTTGCATCTGTTCTGTGGCCGATGAGCTTGCTAAAACATTTGGCCCAATGGAGCTACTCCATTGCCTTGTTTGAGATGTTATTTATTCCAATTGTTCGGTTCCGATAAGATGAGACATTTTGTAGTGAACATAATTACATTGTGCAAGCAAACATATGGTATGTAGCTAGGTTGTCTTTCTCCTTATGTAAAAACTATAATAATCAAAATATTGAGATATATAAGTGTACAACTAAGTATGGATAGATGTTGGCTTTAATGAAAATTTTGAGATGTGTTCGCCAAATTCCGTGGTTGTTAAGTAATGTGAACTGCTATGGGTATAGAACATGCTTGAAATTGTATGGTCAGGACTCATTTGTGCTAATTGTATGGTGTTATGATATTTCTGATCTTATGCTATAATAATAGTGGTGAAAATTATGCTTAGTTTTTTAGCCGTATATATTGGTTACACATTTTTTTCCTTGAATCATTGCAGGGCGCCCGAAGGGCGCCTAATGTTCTAGTCTCTGTTTTAGTCCGTTTCAGTTGCACTAGTTTCGTGTCGCCGCGATCTACGCAGTAGTGTTAACGCTTTTGACATCACATGTTTTTCCATATAAAGTTAAATATTAAATTGATTAATAAACCTACAACCGATTTATAATTAAAATCAATGTAGATTTTATACTTCGATATTTTAAACACAAATGTTAACATGATTGATCACTAACATAAATAAGTTTTTAATTTATAATTTTATTAGACTAATCGTTGTCACATAAATTACGTTTAGATGCTTTCACATGTTTATTTTCTTTTACTAAGCTAATGTCTAAATTGATTAAATTATATGACAATATTTATGAATAAAATATGATTAGTCTAACCCGACTTTATAATTAAAATATGTTTTGTGTAATCTGAATTAATATTTTGTCATGATCTTATTTAATTAAAATAAAGCAAGACGGTAGTTCTTACTTTTATAATATAAAACTTCTAGTAGACGCGTCTTTCAGTATCAGCTCTGTTTTAGTCGTTTCGTGCATTCCCGCGACCGTAGTAACGAGTTCTCTTTTAGTACGTTGTTTTGGCTCGTGTTGTGTGGTTCTTAGTTCTCTCTTTGTTTGTTTGTTTGCCTATGTGTGGTGCTTGCTGCGAGTAGATGACGACCGGTTGTGCGCGCTGAAGATCAGAAGGTGATGACCGAAAGCTGATGGTGTGAGAATTGGTCAAGTGTAACAGGCAAGTATAACATGGGACCATCCTTGTTGCCTATTCATTTAAAATTCACTATTCATATGCATGTGTCTAATATGCAAACCATAGGTTTTCCTAGTTGATTCAACTTTATACCTTGCTACCATGGGATATATGCATATGAGTAGATCTGCTAGTGCTTAACTCCAATCTATATAAACAAACGAGATGACTAATAATATGTGCAACACATACTGATAACTTGTTTCCATGGTAATGTGAACATCTGACCCCTTAAATGATCTTCTGCGGGCAAAAGCTAGGACATACAGTACAACCGTGAGGGCTACATGGCTCTGGTTTTAGTTGGTTCGAGGACCTCTCCTCGCTTGATGGTGGTTACCCGAAAGGGCACAAAAGGGGCTCGCCGACTCGGATATAGGACGGCCATCTGATCTCATGTGTATAGCCGGGAAGGAATGTGCCATCGGAAAGGGGTTCCTATATCTGCTTGCCGATTGGAAACCTAGTGGCCACTATCTTGTTAGGGGAACTTCGAAAGACTTCATAGTGTACCCTGCCGCACTTTCTTGAAAGAGGTGATATGAGTTTTGCAACCCCTGGCACATGGGGATCACGGCTCACGGGTAAAGTTGTACAAACTCTGTAGAGTATTAAAACTGATATATCAGCCGTGCTCACGGTCACGAGCGGCTCGGAAAACTTGCAGACTAATAACTTTAACAATATCTACTTTATGTTCACGTTACTGTTAATTTGTTAATCTTTGATGTGGTTGCTCATAATATTATTCATGTGGTTTGATTGGGATTTAAGCACACCCTGATGACTATATTATGCTAAAATGTTGACCAACCCAAAAGTGCTAACCGCAGTAAAACCGTGTCTAGCCTTTTGAGCTTCATAACCCCATGTTGTATTTGCTGAGTACGACTTGTGCTCACCCTTGCTATTTTCCCCACACCCCAGTCTCCATCAGAGTCACGCAGCGGAAGCGTGATGAAGACACAGAAGAGTTACCTATTTTCCCCACACCTCAGTCTCCATCAGAGTCGCGCAGCGGAAGCGTGATGAAGACACAGAAGAGTTACCTAGAAGGCCGATGGAAGTGCTAGGCATATGTTACCTCCAGTCAACTATCCCTGTGAAGAATGGAGCTTGAAGAGAATGTCTAGTATCCGTTTCGCTTAACTTTGATGTAAGTGTTAGTTATATCTGTGTTTTCGATATGTAGAACACTATTTTTGATATCTTTTCCCTCTGTGGTTGTATGTGTGAACTTCCTGGGCACACATATGGCATACCTGGTTTTGTTCTTTAAAACTGGGTGCTACAATTCCCACCCTTCCCCTCCTCCTCCAGGGACCTGTAGCCTGCAGGCTTTCTAGTGGTCGCTACGTTAACTTGTGTCTCAGGCGCATATGTATTTCTTTCTTTTGGGGGTGTGGTGTGTGTTGTATTCGGGGTTTTTTCCCCTTTCTTATCTTCTTAATATAATGAAGCGCAGTTCTCCTGCGTTTTCGAGAAAAAGTTCCTGATGTTCCTTTCTTTTCAGCCAGCTCATGACCAACTTATATGTTTAGTAGACCTATAATTTCTGAAATGCTTTGACATTTGCATATACAGTATGGGGCTTTAGCTATGAATATTCCTTTTACTACAAAACAACATTGAGAAACAATGTCTGAAAGGTTCTATTAAATTGTGACCAGCTCATGACTGTGTTCTTGCTGCAGGTTGTTCACCGGTGGCCTGGTTTGCCTAAAGGTGTAAAATTTGATCCATCTGACCAGGAATTAATCTGGCACTTATTGGCAAATCATGGAAAATTTTGTATAAAAGCTCATCCATTCATTGACGAATTTATTCCAACAGTTGAGGAAGATGAAGGGCCGAAGGCATCTGCTACACTCATCCATAGAAACTTCCAGGTACTTCTATGTTCTTTCTGAAAGATTATGGGATTTTCAGGATTAATAAGGTTCTTATGTAAGAACTTCTACTTTTAGATAAGAAAATGTAAAAGGGAACGTATCCTATGCAAACTAGACTTCTGTGTAAACTATGCAAACTCTAATCAAGACCACAAGAATCTAATCCGATGGCTGGTAATTTTAGCACTTAAACCCCTCCACTCATGGGGGTGTTTTGCAACAGCCGGATAAGATGAGTGGGGGGTTTGAGTGCTAAAATTACCAGCCATCGGATTAGATTCTTGTGGTCTTGATTAGAGTTTGCATAGTTTGCACAGGAGTCTAGTTTGCATAGGATACGTTCCCACAAAATCAGCACTTTACAACTACTGTCAAATGCTTATCTTTGTTAGTGATTTGTTGTCCTGTGGGATTCTTCTTTGTTGATCACACCCTATGGTCTGCATTTAACCTAGGAAAAACTGCATGTAGGGTAAAAGGCTTATTTTATTTTTCATTTAGTTGTTCACCATGTCGCTATGCCACAATTAAGAACCTGTACAACTCTTGAATTGTTACTGCCTTCTTTCAAACAGACATTTCACATTTTGGTTGTGATGGTATTGCTTTGATATGTGAGACCCACGAAGGGTGGGAAGGCTAAGAACCAATTGGGTGATCCATCAGTACCACCTAGGCACTGGAGAGAATGAGAAAGATGGCCAATATGTCATCTTATAAGTATTTTTTCAGCTAACAGTTTAAACCTGGGGACAAGAATGCTCTAGAGCTAACCACGTCGGATGTCTGGAATCAATGACTGCTGAAGCAGATCCCTAATTTTACTACATTACCCGCTGACAAGCATGATTGTACAATCCAAGAAATTGTCTGTAATCCTGAGCATAATCTTTACCAGGTAACTGAATATTCCTGTCTTCATTATCTATATTTTGTATGTGGCGCATTCGTAGAACATATACTGCACATTCGTAGGTGATAGATAAGTTGAACCAGAAAATAGAACATATACTGCTGACTTGTTTATTAATAATTGAAAATACAATTTAGAAAATACATTTTTTCTGCCTAATGTGTGCAGGTTAACAGAAACTGTGAAATAAACATTGAAGAGATTGTTGTCCTCCCTCCCTCTGAAAAAATAGAGGATGGAGATGATCCCAATCGCAAGATCCAAAGTTGTGGGAAGGTGATTCCCAGTTTGAACCGTTAGATTCTCAATAGTTGGCATGACTCACTTCCTGTGATGAGTTCCTCCTAAGTCAATCTTGGACCGCCTGTGGCGTAGGACTGACCAAGCCTTGTCTGACTGCTTATGCCCACCTGTCAGCATAGGACTTCAAGAAGGACATAGACGAGTTCCAGCTGTTGGAGCCCAAAGATAACACAAATCTTGAGCTTGACAACACTAATGAGTTCTGGTTCTGGTACCATCAACTACCATTAGTTACATGATCAGTTCTCCATTTCTCCTCGTACTTGCTAAACTTGATCTCTGCCTGCAGGATTTTTCACAGGATAGCTTTACAGCATGGGCAGGCGGCAAGATGACTGATGACTGATGCCGCTCTGGTGTACTCTCGGCACCATTTGGTACATGAAGAAACAGCTAATCTATTTTTTATGAGACTGCAGTGAAATCTGCAACAACAACGGTTTCCCTTTTGCATTGAATTGCTCTGGTGCACAAGAAATGATTTATATGAAATATGAATCATTAGCTATTCTTTTTTTTGTGCATAGAACCTTTAGCTATTCTGTTCCCCACATTTACTGGTGCACAATTTAGTTGTGATAATGAACCTTTAGCTCTTATTGGATTACATGTTCAAGTTAGCTCCACGTGTTTCATATTCACCAGTTACCACCTATGTGGTTCATGCCTTCTTATTTACTCAATCCATCTCAAATTATAAGACGTTTGACTTTTCTGACACCAAGTTTGACCACTTGTTTTATTCAAAATTTTGTGTAAAATATCACTTATTTTGTCATGGCTTTGTTTATTAATAAAAATTCTTCAAAAATAACTTAAATTTGACTTTGTTTGCATAAATTTTTTGAATAAGACGAGTGGTCAAACTTGATGACAAAAAAGTCAAACGTCTTATAATTTGGGATGGAGGGAGTAGATCTTTTATTAGGTTTGTTGTTATTTTTTTTTTACTATGTCATGTATGCAATGGAATTGTTGTAAATTTTTTGACAATTGACATAGCATTGTTGTACAGGATGCCTTGGCTATATAATCTCACTTTTGTGCCTTTGTGATTGCTGATGGCAGAAGATAAGCACTCAGATCATGCCTTTGATTTTCTTGTACAATGGTTGGAACTGATTTGGTACAATGTTTTTCTTTTTCTATAGTATAGTGAACATGCACGTGCGGCACGCACGTGTCAAAAAAAACATTTGCACGCACGTGCAGTTCTCTAACTTATCTATAGTTATCATCTTAAGTATATATAATACACTTGAAATATTTGAACGTGTGAATATTAGAGTGGGACTCCCTTGTTCTTTTCGTCTCGAAACCTGATGAAATAAAAACATACATTTTTCTAAAAGTTTGAATATTTAGTTGGAAAGAACAGTTTTGCTTGCTGCTCTTTCTTTTTGTTGCAAACCTCTTCGAAGAAGTCATGTGGCATGTGGTAGAGCGACCATGATGCCGGCACCGTCCCGTGTAGGTTCTCACCATTAGCGAATTGGTATCTTAAAATATATATAATGTTTAACTACTTGGCGTTTAGAAACTTTATCAGATGAAGAATCATAGGAAAGAGCAGAGCATTACAAATGAATCACCACATGTGGGATTTTAATTATAAAACATAAAATATGAATTGTCATAGGCCTTTATGAATTATTATTATTAACTCTTGTAAAGCTAATGTTATAACCCGAACAGTGTAAAGCTATTGTTATAACTGGAACAGACAAACCAGGTTAATCAAAGAAAAACTAACTGATTACTTGCTACCTTAAAAGTTTTAGCAATGTGTAGGAACAATGAAATTCCCTCCACCCATCATAGTTGCTCTTCATTCAAATACTCTCTAGTTTCAATGAGCACCATTTTAATGTGAGCTTAAGAAGGGAAATTTTGCCAATAAAATGCACTACAATTAAAGAAGAAAATTGAAAAAATAAGTATAATATCTGAAAACAAACAGGTCGATCCAACTCCAATCACATTAGCACTCATTCAAACAACAAGCTAGATATATATTTTTTTTGAAAGAACGGGAGGGGCTGTCCCCCCTACTGGGATACATTTTTTTTTGAAAGAGACATAGGAAAGCTCTTTCCTTTTCTGCAAATTATGCAATTATGTGGCATCTGGAATAAAACTAATGAGATGGCCATGCAGCATAGAAGAAAGCTCTGGTCCTTGCTGCTAATTTATATTCCCCTTTCTAGAAAAATGTTATGCATAGGGCATATATAATTTTCTAAAACAATGAATGCATCATGTTGATATGAAAAAAATAAGAAAAAAATAGTAGTGGTTTACCCCTTAGACCGGTGACACAAGAATCCTACTGGTCGAGATGCTGACACATTTCTTGCTTTATGCCTTCCTCAACAACTATTTGCATATGCATACTGTAGCATATATCTCAGGACATGGATATATAGTATTCTGATGGTACGCCTCTAACAGAGTTGCTCTTTTAAAACTATAATCAAAATTAACAAATATAAGTAATTAAAACAATATAAGTCAATATTAAATCACCTTTTTCATATTACTATGTCCATCGACACGTTCATTCATTGGTGAAGTTTGAGATCGACCCTTGGGCCTTGACATGCCGACTCAGAGCTCTGGACTAATATAAGCAGTTCATTACTTTCAATTTTTTAATAAAAGAAAGATTACTTACTTCTATATCTGTGCAGTAAATCAGCATTCTACCCTAATAATTAGCCTTCTTTTGGGCAATAATTGCCTTCGAACAAGGTTATCTAATGTACAAAGACCGCCATATTACTGTAGCATGAAGATTCCTAGAAAATTGAAGAAGACCAAAAAAAAAAAAAATAGCTACTCCAATTTAGCAGACAAGGTGCCTTGACATGCCGACTGAGAGCTATAGACTAATATAAACAGTTCATTACTTTCAATTTTTTAATAAAAGAAAGATTGCCTACTTGCATATATGTTCGCTGTAAACCAGCATTCTTGCCTAATGATTAGCCTTCTTTTGGGCAATAATTGCATTCGACGAATAAGGTTATCTATCTAATCTAGAAAGAATTACTGTAGCATGAAGATTCCTAGAAAATTATTGAAGAAGACCAAAGAAATAGCTACTTCAATTTAGCAGACAAGGTTTTATATACGTTTAGGTAAATTTTCTGGAAATGAAAATGCAGTAACATGAGTAATCATGCCAAAAATAGTTAAAATCATCGCCCTTTATTCAAAATACAATTTAAATGAGAAATTAGCATGACATATTGGATAACCATGTAGATGCCGATATATTTTTTGAACCATGTAGCTAATAGAAAGCAGCATTAGTATGAGAAGGCTTCACGCTGCGCCAGAGAGGGAAAGGAGGCCGGTTGCAGTGGCGGCAGAAGTGATGGCACGTACCTAGCTAGAGTGCAGCGGCGCCGTCATTGCCGTTCTTCGTCGCGGTTGGATCGAAATCGGAGAGTCGAAGAGAAAGGCAGAGAAACAACGAACGTACCAGCTGAGGTTGAAGAGACGATCGCGTTTGTGCCTCCCTCGCAGCCGCAACCTCGGCACTCGGCCGTCGGGCCTTACCACCACCGCGCCGCGGTCGACCGATCTTGCCTCGCTCGTCTCGCCGCACCGCCTCAGAGCCGCGGCTGGGCAGTGAGCGTTACGGTGTTCGGTGCCGGCTGCCGGGCAACCTCGGCACTCAGCCGTCGGGCCGTACGCTGTGCACCAGGAGGCAGGAGCGGTGTCCGTCGTCCTCGTCCGCACCGGCAGGCACGTCCCGCCGACGGGTTCCAGTGCGTGAATTCGCGTCCGCCTGCCGGGTTTCCTCATGCACGAGAGGTCCTCGATCCGTCCTGTGCGACTGGCCATTGAGGGAGTAGACATACAATTGGGTCAAGTCGTGTGCTACAGAGATGCGGACCACTCGCGTACCAGAGAGGTTGGAGCCGGCGGCAAGAAGACGCGGAGCGGTGTCCGTCGTCCCTGTCCGCGCCGGCAGGCACCGCTGGCCGCCGTGCGTGAAGTCACGTCCAACTGCCGGGGCTTCCCCAGCGTGAAGTCGCGTCGGTCCGAGCGGTGTCCGTCGTCCTTGCCGGCGTGGCCGGCCGTCGTGCCTGAAGTCGTCGGGTCCTACTACCTGGGGTTCGATCCCGAGCGCGTGAAGTCGCGTCCGTCCGAGCGGTGTCCGTCGTCCTTGTCCGGGTCGGCTGGCACGGCCGGCCGCCGCCGTGCGTGAAGTCGCGTCCAACTGCCGAGGGTTTCAATGAGCGTGCCGCCATGCGTGAAGTCGCGTCCAACTGCCGGAGGTTCCCGAGTCTGAAGTCGCGTCCGTCCGCCAGGTTTCCTCGTACGCGAGGGTGCCGAGCGGGTAGAATTCGTGATTTTCTTGTACAATGGTTGGAACTGATTCGGTACAATGTTTTTCTTTTTCTATAGTATATGCTATGGAGCTGTTATTTGTATTTGAGAAAAACAAAAATACCAGTATACTGGTGTATTCTCTTATGTTCCGGTTATTTGTATAGATAATTGTATAGTGAATGTAAATTGTAAAATATAGATAAAGGATCCTCAAAAAATTACAGAATACTCAAGTAAAACTCTATTTATGGGATGGTAGCATATGTGTGAAATCATTCAAACATTATTTGAATTCAAATTGTAGCTGTTAGAGATTTCAATTTGAATTTCTACTGAAATATTGTGGCTTAGTGGTGCTGCATTTGTAGAATGGGAAACGAGTAGGCTGATCATGTTTTGGTAATAGTACAGCATATTCACATTTAAGTTAGCGAATCATTAATTTTGTTCTCATTGGACCACTAATTTTTTTTCATAGCAACGCACGAACATCCACCTAGTAAAGTACTAATGATGGATACTAGTGAGCAACATCACATGGAATTATTGGTGCATGCATCGCTACCAGAAACACTCTCTTTGCTGAGGGTTTTGGCTTTGCCGAGAGACAAATCTCGGGCATTTGGCAAAAAAATGTCTTTGCTGAGTGCCAGATTTGGCACTCAGCAAAAATTTCTTTGCCGAGGGCCAAAAGGTAGGCACTCGACAAAGACCTCTTTGTCGAGGGCCTTCCTTTTGACCCTCGACAAAGAATTTTTTAAAAATACATTTTTAAAGCACTAAATTAACTTAAATGAAAAAAAATTTCTACTACAAAGTTGTATAATTTTTTAAGATCTACATAGTTTATATTGGTCATTTTTTCATTTGAGCTCTCCCCGACCATAGATTATCGGCCGACCTTCTTGGCAGCGACTGGGACATAGCGGCGGCGGCGGATTGACCGGCGGTGAGTGAGGCGGTGGCGGTGCTGTTGAGTAGGTGTGTTAGGACAACCGGATAGGCAAGATAGGCAGCAGGGTCGAGCACCTTAAAAGTTAGGGAAGGATGGCTCCTCCGACAGAGATGTGGCGGGCGGGATGTGATCACCGGCGAGGTTGTCGATGGCCTGAGCAATGGTGGATGTGGGCGGGCGCGGAGATGGCCAGAGAAGAAGAAAAAGGATAGCGAAAGGGGGGAAGAAGAATTGTCTATACTGTTAGCAGTAGCGGCGCACGCTAAGGAAGAGCATCGGCCTTTGGCAGCATGCGTATGACCTTACTTATATACCATACACATGAAGGTGAAATCGTGCGCGCTGCGAGTCCATAGCGTAGGCAAATTTATTTATTTATTTTTGCTCGCGGGTCGAGTGCTTGGCAACAAGTACATGGCTGGAGCATTGCGAGCGAGTGGACCTATGTGGCGGCCTGAGGCATGTGGCCCGCTAGCCTTGGTGTGCGTGGAACGTCCCGGGGTGGAAAGTACGAGTGGACCTTTACGACAGCTTGAGCCGTGTAGCGGAACGAGTACTTGATGGTGGGAAACCCTGTAAGCAACAAATCACAAGCAATTGATGGTATGCATGAACAATGGGTGAATGTTGTGAATTATTTATTACTCAGGATAGTTTAGAGAAAGTATGCATGTTGTCAGTCGGCCATCCGTGATGTGAAACATGCATGCGGACCACATTTCTAATGCATGGCTCAAACTACTTGGTCATGTAAAGGATATTGAAGCCATTTATATATTTGGCATCTCGGATTGAAATCCATATATTATCAGGTGTGTATGTGGTGAGACATATATGAATGTTTTAGCAAATTAAATGGGCATTTTGTTATATTACTGAATTTGAGAAATTGGAGTGAAACAAGACAAAGGTTTGATTATGCGCTCTGCTGATATTTTGTCATGGACCAATAAGAGTCATGTTGCAGGTTCGAGTTAGTTAGTTGGACTTTGCTCAAAACAAAAAGTTAGTTCGACAGACCGTCCCAATCCTCCATCTCCGTATATGTGTACAATTATTAGTTAGATAGAGTCCTGTCTGCATCGAGCGCAACCTCCTCCGTCTTGATGTCTATGTATATATATTGATTGATCCCAATCCTAGCAGTAGCATCTGCAATGCCGCTTCAGTGCCAACCTCGGCGGCATCCAATAATAAGCGACGACGTTCAATGACGATCGAAAAGCTCATGGACAGTGCTGGTGCCATGGAGTAACGGCGGCGAAGAGTCCTACACGACAATGTGGTTGTCTGTGCTATCCCCTTTTGAAAGGCAATCGATGGCTACAGTGTTGAATTTGAAGATCAATGTATCAGAGTTTATTATATGTACTAATAAATTTGTATGCAATCAACCAGCATTATAATTCACTCAAATCCGGGAAATGTTTTGAAGATTGTCTATGTTAAATTTTAGGGAAAGTTCTCTCTCCAATTTAAGCTCATATAACTGAAAGTTATCTCCAATTTAAAAAAGTTTGAATGTTTTTTAGCAAAGAAAGTTTGAATGTTTTAACCAACCTATATGTACATGTACAGTCATCTTTCACAAAAAAAACATAGCTTCAACTAAACTCATAATCGAATAATAAAATATTAAACTCAAAAATCATGAATGTTAAGTAATCTATATTACTCCATGTTTATGGGTAGTACCAGACAATGGTGAAGCTAGAATAAAATGGTGAAGCCCATTGATAATATTGGTTCCTATTGGTGATGTAGCACTAAGAAAAAAGTGCTAGAGTGGACAAAATACACCATTTGATTTAAGTCTTTATTAATAACGTCCTTACTATTCAACGGTCTAAAAATGCAAACAAATAAATACTCAACTTAATTTTCAAAAAAGGGATAATGATTCAAGGAAAATACAATCAAATGTACAATATAGTACCTTTAATCTTCTTTATCATATAATATGCATACTTCCATTTTCATCAATTGTTGGACCATGACTTGCCAAGGCGAATGCTGGTACAACAACTACTCCCTCCGTTCCAAATTATAAGTCATTCCAAGAATCTTGGAGAGTCAAAGTTTTTCAACTTTGACCAAAATTATATAACAAAATAATAACATCTATGACACCAACTAAGTATCATTAGATTCTTCATTAGTTATATTTTCATAATATGCATATTTGATGTCATAAATCTTTTTGTTTTTCTCTGTAACTTTGGTCAAAGTTGAAAAACTTTGACTCTCCAAAATTCTTGGAATGACTTATAATTTGGAACGGAGGGAGTAGCTAGGATGAAGGGCTTAAGCGCATACTAAACAAAATATATATAACAAAACACTTAATAACTGGAAATGCTTCCTATGAAAGAAATAAATTGTATATTTTTAACATGTGCAGTGTTCCTTCCTGTGAGAGCTTGTTGTTGGCTTGTTAAACCTAGAGAGGGACACGTCACCTTTTGTGTATTAGTGTTGGACTGATGCAATCTTTGGGATAAAAAAGAAGCTGATCCTGGAAATCCTTTTCTGTTACCTAAAAACCTGCAGGGTACTCAACCAAAACTGTGTGAGTCAAGGAATGTTTGCCAATTCTCAAAAGACGAGGTTAATGTGTGGTCCTTGAACTCTTTGTTGTCATACCACACTTCAATACTGCTTTATTAAGTACTCCATCCGTCCCTGAAAGAATCAATTTCTAGAGCAAAAATTTATCCCCAAAAGAATCAATCTCTAGAATTAAAAGATTTGTTGACCAACTTTATTCCCCCTCGAATGCTGGTTACATTTAATTACAGCCGCATGCTGCCTCCCTCTTTTACGTAGCTTGCCCTCTAATTCTCCAATCCGCAAGGCGCTTTGGCTGCTAAGGCCAATGAAGAGCTCTGTACGGTGATACCAATATTTAATACTTTTAAAACACTGCTTAATTAAATAGTCTCGGTAACTCAGAAGCTATTATGGTCTAGCAGCTTAACTAGGGGTATTATAGTCTTTTCTCTTGTTCACTAATCTGTCTTAAAATTGTTAGGAATTGAATCTTTTAGGGACAGAGGGAGTAGCATCTACTGTTGCTTTGTTTGATGAATAGGATTGCTGATGATACCTTTTTGGGTTCCTTTGTATTGCTTTGGATGGAATGCATATTTAGCATACTCTCTTACCAAAAAATGCAAGCAAATTCATTTGTTATTTATCATATCTCATAATTTGCAGTTCGTATGATGTAGACTTTTGAAGTCCTTAACTTGTATAAAAATCATAGTGATGTGTTAAATAACTGTTGTTGTATATGATGCATTGCTCTTCTACTAAGCATGCCTGATTTGTTTGGTTAGGTTCTTCAACGCTCAAAGACCATCAATGGTCCAAGCCTGGACCCTGCACGTTAGCAAAGCAACCGTGGCGTTAGCACGGGTGTTTACTTAGAGTTTTACTTCCATTTGTCAAAATGTCAACTAATAATATATTGCCTTGATTAGCTTAGAGCTGACAGATGATTTATACCATTGCGGGTGTTCTTACAAAGCACTTGTTCGACTGACAATATAGATAAAATATTACACGCACGAGGTAGATATAGGCTGCCAAGTGTGCACGGTTGGAAAGACGAGCCCATTGACATGTACCAGAAAACGGATATTTCATGAGAGCG
Organism: Coix lacryma-jobi var. lacryma-jobi; assembly: GCA_009763385.1. NCBI lineage: Eukaryota > Viridiplantae > Streptophyta > Magnoliopsida > Poales > Poaceae > Coix > Coix lacryma-jobi. Next base: position 8,822,908 of record CM019831.1, on the reverse strand, counting down.
ATGATTTTTTCATGAGAATGAAAAACAAACTCTCATGAAAATATTATTTTTATGAGAGTGATGTAAATCCCGCCAGAAAATGTATTTCATGAGAGTGATTCGACACCGCAGCGAAAATTATAATTTTCATGAGTATAAACTCTCAAAAAAATTGCTCTGTAGGCACAACACCTCATTTTTGTAGAATAAAATTGTATTCACGCCATAGCCTGTTCATAAATTTGCATTCGCGACTAAGAGAAAAAAGGAAAAAAAAAAGTCTATTTTACCTCCTTCAACTCGGGTTGTAGTCCATCTTTCCTCCTCCATCTATGGAACCAGAAATCTTCTCTCCCCAAACAATTGAAACCGTTTTTTTCCTCCGTGGTTTCTGGTACCGACGTACCGTGGCGCAAACTCAGCAAACGCACTGAAGCGAAGCCATCGGTCCAAAATCCCTTGACTCCATTCGTTCAACCGGGCTAGTGCTATGCTATCGGGAGTAAACGGCAGCGGTGGCGGCGGCGCACTGCATCACACGTAGCTGCTCGAGCCAAGCGGGCGCACACATATCTTCCACTTCTGCATGCAGCTGCTACTTGCTAGCTTCTCTCGCAGTACTTCCTGATAATAACACTGGCACTAACTGACCCGCTAACACATGCCCTGCACGTATTAATCCACAAACTAAACCTGCAGGTCACAACGTTAACTCAAACAAGACGTTTTCGGTCACATGCTCATGCAGAACGTTCAACAAATGCAGAAGGTTTGCTGCACAGTCACAAAAAATTCCCTGAACATAGGTACGAGGAATACGGTACGTGAGACGTGGAACACTTCTTTATACAGGATTTTCCACTATCGGAGTGAAAATGTTCCATGTTCCCGATATGTACGTGAGACGTAGAACGCTTCTTTATACAAGATTTTCCACCGTTGGAGTGAAAATGTTCCATGTTCCCGATACGTGGTACGTGACACCGTACCATGTCCCGATGTTCCCGGTGACTGTGGTTTGCCGTGGTGTTGCCGTTGTTCAACGTGGCGACCCGCCGGCTCGCAACATGACATGAACGAGCATCTTCTTGCCCCAGAGGACCGAGAGCATGAAGCCACCGACCTACTCCCTCCGTCCCTAAAAGAACGTCGCCGTGGGATGCGTGCCACATGTTTAACTCAATTTATAGAAAATACATGCAACATTTAAATCTTCAAAAAAAATTTGTTAAAAAACTAGATTCAAAGATCTTTCTAATGATACTAATTATGTACCATAAATACTAATATTTTGTAATATATAATTAGTCAAAATCGTTTCTCGGGAAGCGAAGCGGACACTCTTTTGGGGGGACGGAGGGAGTAGGCAGCCGGTAAAGAACGACGCCACCAAGAGTGAGACGAGCATCAGGCCGACACTTGTGACAAAGTGCTCGCTCGGACACCACCGACGTCTTGGTCGGCCGATCCCACGCCAACGCGCCGCTCCCCTGGCCGGCGAGCAGCCGCCCATGCCGTGTCAGTCTTCGTCCTACTATATAGGTGGTCACGTGCGTTTGTTGTGTATGTGCCACGGTGGCAGAAAGTCAGAAACCACTCTCCAAACAGTCAATCAAAGGATGAAAAAAAACCCGGTTTCAATAATTGGGGGAGAGAAGGTTTCTGGTTTTTGTAGAGTTGGAGGAGGAAAACCGAACGACTGCTAGAATTGGAGGAGGTAAAGCAGAGTTTTTGCAGGGGAAAAAAGCCCACGCGCCATCGGGCTTTTCTTTTTGGCCCAAGACACTTGACGACACCACCCACGAACCCTATCTCCTTCGCTCCGAGCAGTGGTCCGCGCCGCCTTGCGAGAAGAAACTCCGACACCGCCCCGTGGCTGTGGTGCCTCCGCCGCCGCCGTCCTAGCCGACAGCCGCAACGCCCTCGCCGGCCACCGCCGCCACCCTCTCCGGCCGTCGCTGCTGCCCGGCGGGAGCCCCCTGTGCTCTTCAGCCGCCACCGCCCGAATCACCCTCTCCGGCCGCCGCTACCGCTGCTGCCCGGCGGGAGCCCCCCCGTGCTCTCAAGCCGCCACCGCCCGGGTCACCCTCTCCGGCCTTCGCTGCTGCTCGGCGGGAGGTCCCCGTGCTCTCAGGCCGCCAGCGCCCTAGGTCCGATTCAAGACAGAGCTCGGCCACCTCTCAGGCTGTGTCGGCGCCCTGGATCCAGCCCACCGTCCCTCAGGCAGCCTCCGCTTTGACCTCTGTTGAAGCTTAGAGGAGGAGAAGGCAGCAGCGGTGTCGAGCTAGGTTTGGAGGAGAACACGACAGCGACGCCGAACCGAGGTTGGAGGAGACAGGGTCCTGCCTTGTGTCCGATCTGGCCTTCCTGCTTCATTCGGAGTGAGGTAATAAAGCTTCATATTTCCCCCCAATTTTCTGTGTCGTGCTCTATCCATACTAGAACATCAAGCGCCCTTCGGGCGCCCTGCCATGACTTATTTTTTTGTAGCCTTTAATTCCAGCGGTTAGTTAGAAAATTGTTTTATTATGCATTAACAGTGTAAGAGACTAATTTGTGATGAATGCTTTTCTAATGACTGCTTTGCAAAATTGTACTGCATGTTCATTGACTAATGACAAATCCTACTTCGAGATTATAATTGTGTGCTAGGAATGCTTCATTTCACTTCAAAAAAAAATCCTGCCACTGCATGCCATAGAGAGCATAAAAAAGCAGGCGCGGCAGTTAGCCACTTAACCAAAAAAGATCCAGAAAGATTTGTACGCGAAACACCCTGCTCAATGTCATTCCTCATAATTTAGTGCATTAGAAAAATGATAGAACACTGCATCAAACCAGAGTTCTTCAATACCAACATCGGCTATTCAAGCCTAGCTAGTTAGCTCGACAACTAACAAATGCAATTCACAAGCCACAACCATCTAGTAATTCATTAATAATCCAAATACTCCACTTTTGTCGTTGGCTTCGATGGAGCACCATCGAGCAGAGTGTCACAGTTCATGTCATGCTCTGACCTTACCCCGTAGATGCGCTCTTTGTTGCAGTGAGGATGTGTGCCTCTGTCATGATTAGAAGAACATTTAGACGGGCATCATATTTTCTACAGTTATGGTTAGAAACATCTAGTTACAATCTAATCATCCCAAACAATCTTCTTTGGACTTTAGAAAATCAAATAATCTTTATTATGTGGCACATCGTAAACTTCAGTTCCAACCCCAAATTATTGCAGCAGCCTCAAGGATCATATGAGACATCTAGTGGAAATTACATCATTTGACAAGAACTCTCAAGTTTTCTAATCATATCACTTGGTTTATTCAAAGTATGGAGCTTCACAAAATCATTATTTAGTGAACATGGCAATATGTTTATCAGGCTATTCTCATGATCTCTTATTGAGAAAGAGCAGCATCCATCATCAAGAACATGGATTTATTTATATGCAACAATTAGTTTCCAAGCACTAATAATGGAAAAGCATCTTCTGGAAGCACATAGGGGGCCTAAACTGACAGATCGAGCACGCTAGCTATGATCATCAGCACGCTAGCACCACCAAAAGGTTTTATTCAAGCATATTATACAGAAACGTTTGTCAAAATATACAAAGATTATGTTCAGTCAACTAGTTAGATATAATAGCTTGAATACACAAAGAACGATCTACTCCAATTGTAACAAATTTAACCAACGATGGAGAGATAAGCATTATTAGTATTCAGAGCATCCTGTACACTACTTTTCAAATGGCTAGTGCGTCATCCTATCGGTAGTACATATCAACTAAATTAAGAGCTAACGGAACTAAATTAAGAGCATTTTACAGAACTTGTAAGAACAAAAAAAAGGTCAATAATACTTGTCCTTCCATATAAGTAGCCTGAAAATGCTTCAACAAGGACCACCCATTAGCAATCCGATCTAGATCAAGAGCATTTTACAGGACCTGCATAGAAAGAACATTCATCTCCTCAAAGATAGCCAATCCATTAAGAAAACACTGCAAAAAAAACCAGAAGAATTACCCAAGTGAGTTACTGAGTTCCACTCCACCTTATCGCAACACAGGAACCCCCAACCATCTTGTTGATCCTTTATTGAATGTTTTTGGGAAAAAAAGAAAAACTATCCATTGGTCATTTGTTCATATGGGAAAAAGGATCTGAATATAAAACAACTGCCTGAAACGTGATATCAGTACAACAGGTACAAAATATAATAACACAAACAATCTCTGAACTTAGAAGGAACAAGTTCAAACATAAGCCACCGAATTGCATGTTGCACAGATCTGTTTGTGCAGGATGTCATCGCTTATTCACTTTACTTTGAATCACAGTTAGCAAACATGTTATAATGTCAGAGTCCAAACATCCTCAGCATTGTATATACCATAAATCAGTGTTCCATGTTTCTAGAGGAATTTGTACTGTCCATTTAAGTTAGCGTCTTCAAAATGAAGTCATCCTTAAAAAACTTAGGATAACTGAGGGAGGGAGAAGTAGGGCAACGGCATACTTAGGTTTCAAATGATATCAATTAAAGAAAAAAAACAAGAATTAAGTCATCCTTCAAGTTTTGTGTAGAGCATGGCAAGTGGTTTCATGCTTCGGCATAAATAAAAACTCCAGAAGCTAAACTTAACATTTTTTTTACCAAGAACAATGAACGCATGCTGCTGGAACAGGAGGCCGGATGGGGAAGCAGAGAGCTGGCGACCTCCTGGAACCGAAGCAAAACATCCTGCTGGTGCAGAGCATGTCACCCCCACCTTTCCATTTCAATTAGTAACTTCTTAATACAAAGCAAAGGGGAAAATGACATGTCAAGTTCTGGAAGGTACCTAATGTAGGTAGCCGCAGATTTGCCATTGGTTAAGTACCCAAGTCATGGCTATGGCGAGGGTGCGTGCACACATGGCCGTCATTGCCCCCGTGCACCCTTCGTCTGTCATGGATCCCACCGCCGGCCTGGCCTGCTTGCGCGCCATAGATGGGTTTCGAGTTTTTGACCACAGTGGCTGCTGGGCTGAGGATGATGGCCGCCATGGCCCGTGCACCGAGTATCCAAGCACCACCCTGGCAGTTTTGTACAACACCGCTATGGATCCTGTCATCCTCGTCTGAGTAGGGGAGATAGCCCCAACCGCGTAGAACGGAGGAGGACGGCCGTGGAGGAGGGAGGAGGAGGATGAGGATGTCGTCACCGTGGATGCGCCTGTGGATGAGGTGGAGGAGCAACGACAAATCGGGAGGCGAGCGCATCGATATGTGAGTGGTTGCGGCGGCTGCGAGAAGAGAGAGGAATGAGGAGAGGGTTAGAGTTCGGGCCATCGAGGCAGGTGGAGGGGGCTCTCTATAAAGTGGCATGCGGGGCTTTTTCGTGAAAAAGATTATCAATCTCAATTTTTCTCTTCTTCGTGTTATAATAAAATTTTATTTAGGGACTAAATTGAAAGCATAACAAACGTGAATACTTTTTTGTTCTGAGTAACTGAACTGCGAGTTAGTTAGCGAAAATTTTGAGTGGCATTTTGCAAAACAGCCTGCTTCACTTGTCGAAATGTGAAGGAGCCACAAATGCCAGAATGTTGTGGTGCTCCCAGAACGAAGTAGGTTTTAAACAACCCCGATGAGGATGCTTGATGCATTTCGCACACTGTATCCAAACCTTGTTAACTGCTTGATTAGGAAAAACCTGCAGACAAGGCAAAAGATATTCTAGAACATAATGTATCCAGACCTTGCTAGGAACTTATACTACTTGCTTAAAGCTTTTGTGCAACCTGGTTGAATTAGAAAAAAAAATATAGACAATGCAAAAGTCTTGAGATCCGAGATCTGGATCCGAATAGCACCGAGTAGACAAAAGTCTTAAAAAATATAAACCATGGATATAGGCAGATCAAGTACAATTTAATTGGCAGTGATCGAAAGTGGCTGCAGAGGCATTTGCACTATTAAACATGCTTCATTTAGTTGTACTAAGCGATGGAATGGCGATTAGCTCTAAGTATAAAAAAGCAATCTATATGTAAATGGGAAAAACGCATACCTCAATAAATTTTGTTGTTTAGGTGTCCGTGTTGGTGAACCAGGTTGCTGACTGGTCTAAGAATGTCTGCAGCCTAAATTATATATCAAACATATAAATAAGTATGCTTACGAACTTCGATTTTCTTGCAAAAAGTATTATTGAGTTTCCCTAACTGGTTCCGCCCCCCTGAATTTTACTGGTTTGCAGGGCATTTGCATTATGGTCGCAGCGAGGTAGGGAGCAATTAGAAGGAGAGACAAGAAGAGTTGCTGGGCATGGCGACTGAAGAGCCTGCCGCAGCTGATTCTTCAGGCCCTCGGTTTGCTCCGGATGACCCGACGCTCCCTGCGCCTTGGAAAGCACTGATTGATGGCGCAACTCTGTACTATTGGAACCCAGAGACCAATGTGACCCAGTATGAGAAGCCTGCAGCAACTGCAGGGGTGCCTCCCTTGCCAGCAGGTCCTCCGCCGCCAACCCCTGTGCAGGTTCCGGAACCTGCACCTGCGGCTTTTTCACAGCCTAACGTGCAGTTTGGCCAAGCTGGCCAGGCAGGGCACCAGGAACGTCCTGGCCAGGCAGCTTATCCTCCTCAGGCTGGCCAGCTTGGGCAGCAGCTGCACACTCAACAGCCAGCTCAGCAGCATCCGTTCCAGCAGCATTCCACGGCTCAACACCAAGCTCCTTTTCAGCAAGTGCCATATCAGCAACAGCAGACACACATGCCAAATCAGCCACATCAGTACCACAGCGTGCATCCTCAACACATGCCATACCCGCATGGTCCTTACATGCAACCTCAGCAGCAGCAACAGGCTCCACCGTATTCGTATCAGGCAGACCAGCAGCCCTTGATGCCACAAACTGCCTATAATCAAGCTCAGCAGCCACCGATGCCGCAAGCTGCCTACAATCAAGGTCAGAGTCAGCAGCCACCAATGCCACAACCTTCCTATAATCAAGGCCAGAGTCAGCAGCCACCGATACCACAATCTTCTTACAATCAAGGTCAAGTTCAGCAGCCACCGATGCCACAACCTTCCTACAATCAAGGTCAGCAATCCATGATACCACAGTCTGCCTACAACAATCAAGCTCAGCAGCCTCAAATTCCACATGGTGCTTATAATCAAAGCCAGCAGCCGCAGGGAGTTAGGATTCCTCAGAGTCAAGGGCAACATCCTCAACAATCTTTGAGCTTTCACCACCCTGCCCAAGCTTCGCAGTCGCCGCAGGTTTCTCAACCTCAGGCACTTAAAATGCCATCTCAACAAAGTCAACTGCAGCATGGGTTGCCGTTCACTCAGCATGGAAAACCGGCACTGTCACATGGGCAACAAAGTCCATTGTTGAAGGATGATGATGGAGGAGTTCATGAAGGTAAGCAGATTGGCTTTTCACTACCACCTACTAGTCAGCAGCGTGGCCAAGCTCCTCTTCCAAATCAGCAACTACCTTCTAGTCATCAACATCCTGGAGCCCTTAGTAGCCAGCCAAATATACCCGGGGTCGGTGGGCCATTATATCCTGCCAAGCATCTTCCTGGTGGATCATCCTCTACTGAGACTAATAACATGGGTTTTATGAACTCAGCTGCTCAAATGCATCAAGGTGGAGCAGATACAAACTACCAGCAAAAACCAGTTAGTGGCCATGCAGTTCCAAATCATGTTGGACAATCACCAATTCGACCTCCAATGGGTTTTGATATGAGTAATAGTGATGGTCAATTTGAAAGAGATGGCCCTCACTCTTATGGAAGGTTTGATGGAGCAAAGGCTCTCCAGCAGCAGCCAAAGCTTGCTCCTCTCCCAACTTCACAAAATCCCATGGTAATAATCTTTGGTACAGTAATGTTAAAGCTTAATGAAGCCAAAAGCTCACTCTTATACTGCTTAAATTTATGTCCTACCATAACAGTAATAAGCTATAAACTTTCTTGTATATTATAAGGTCTGATGATATTTCCACACCATATCATTAATTCATTATGCTTTGTATTTGAATGGAACTAGTTGTAAAATTTCTGGAAACAATGGCCATTAGCTTTCTTATATATTCAATGCTTTCTATATATTCTGCTCATGGTAAATCAATTTTGAAGTTCTAACCATTCACTCTGATTTGCATAAACTTTTGCAACAGGGCATGCATAATGGACCGCCTTATCCCCGTCCAGACAATTTTGGTGGTTATAACATGGCACCTCCACATACAGTATCAAATCCACATAATCTTGGTCCAATGCCTATTGGAACTTCAGTGAGGCCACCATCAAATATGTTTGCTCCTCCAGATTTTCCAAGTGTATCTGCAGCTGATGCATACCGTCAACACCATGAAGTCACTGCCATGGTAAGGAGTTGATTGCATGGACATATTTTGTTGCAAAAACTAAGACACAGTTTACATTTAAAGTTTCTCCAGATGCTGTTTGCAATGTACTTACATTCTGGAAATGCTGTTCTACATGTGACTTGAAATGTATCTCTGGATCTCTGAATAGTTTAGTAACCCATTTGCATTGTTGGAGTATAAGTGAATTGCACACCTCTCCCCATCAGCTTAAGCTTTTGGGTTGAATTGGTTGGTGCATGCAACTTAATATGCATAATAGAGCTACTGGTTGATATCTAACAGTTACAACAACAAACAACAACCAAGCCTTTCAGTCCCAAGCAAGTCGGGGTAGGCTAGAGGTTGAAACCTGACATAAGCCCCTAATCACGGTTCCGGCACGCCAATAGCTATTTTCCAAGCACTCCTATTCAAACACAAATAAAAACATTTCAAGCACACATATCTGACATTTCAAGCATGATGTATACATCTCTTGCCAGTGGCCACTAAAGAAAACCAAACAGAGGTAAAGTCTAATTGTTTTAAAAAGAGAAATATATTTGAGATACCAAAAGCTTGTAAAGCCTGAGAGCTGCACTTCTGCAGTTGGACATAATTTAATATGCCTGTTGCCTTCTGTATGGCTCAGTAATAGGGTATTTCAGAATATTTCTCTTGGTGTACAAGTTCATTTTCTTCTTTAGTTGGACCGCTACCTGTTTATTATTCTTTTATACTGTCACCTGTTGATTATTTATATTTTGACTGCAATTTTTTTTGAATATCCAGGGTGAGAACGTTCCTGCTCCGTTTATGACATTTGAGGCTACTGGATTCCCTCCAGAGATTCTGAGAGAGGTATGTCCTCTTTAGTTGGGCTTTGCTACTTGTGGATCCATGGATGCATTATCTACACTTTATCTTAACCTAGAAATTCTTAACAATGTGGGCCACTGAAAATGATACTTGGAATGGAAAATTATGTTCTTTCGTAGTGAGCACATCGTATTGTATTGCTCACTGATGTAGCACAATGGATTTGTGGTGATGCTGAGTGCCATAGTTCAACAATTAGTTTTCAATTCTTGGGCACTGTAGTGAAATACTTGTGGCTATTTTCTGCTGACAAGTATTGGGAGGATTGATGTTGTTTCAGATTATAAAAATGTGGCTGAGGCTTCCTGCTTCTTGTCTCTGCCACTGAATCAACAAAGAGCTTCTTCATGCCTTGAGTTGCTTATAAGTAAGCAGCCATATTCACTTAGGATAGAATTTAACCACTTTCTCATTGTTTGCAACCATTTTTTACTTGCTATGGAAAATAACAATTATTTGCTGCAGATGGGCTTGCACTTATGATGCTTCTTTTTTTCTTTTTTCTCATTTCAGATCCATGCAGCTGGCTTTTCGAATCCCACTCCAATTCAAGCTCAGACATGGCCTGTTGCACTGCAAAACCGGGACATAGTAGCTATTGCCAAGACAGGGTCTGGAAAGACGCTGGGGTACCTAATTCCTGCTTTTATTCATCTGAGGAGATGCCGCAATAATCCTATGTTGGGTCCTACAGTATTGGTTTTGGCCCCTACTCGTGAGCTTGCTTCACAAATACAAGACGAAGTAGTTAAGTTTGGTCATTCATCTAGAGTTTCTTGCACAGTAAGTTTTCTGACCTGATATATTTATTATGGTCTTATCCTTTCTTGCATAGAACAATAAAGCATTGATCACAACCAATTTTAGTCCTGAAACCATGTGCACAAATTTTCTGTCTTGTAAGATAATGCATAATATTAATTAAATTATTGGATATCTAAAGTTAATAATGTGCTCTATTGGCTTTAAAACATAGACTCAGGTCTTATTCTTCAAAAAAATTATTATAGCTTCACCTTTAGAAAGGTTGATGCAGCTGAGGCAGCTATCATAGCACTAGGCTAGTTTGTGGACCTACTTAGGCTTAGTGTGTTTTTTATAGTAGTTATCTTAGCACATGAACTCTTGTGGCTCTGAACAATATTGCTGTCTGTCGATCATTCAAGATTTCTGTACCTAAGTGCCTTGTAGATTATGTGCATTATTTCTGGCACTATGTTTACTAATGACATGTCAACATTTCTTACATTGAAACCATCGATACATTATGTTACTTTTCAGTGCCTATATGGTGGAGCTTCAAAGGGCCCTCAGCTAAGAGAACTTGAGCGTGGGGCAGATATTGTGGTAGCAACACCAGGACGTCTCAATGATATCCTGGAGATGAAGAAGATTAGTCTGCACCAGGTTTCGTTACTTGTCCTTGATGAAGCGGACCGTATGCTTGACATGGGGTTTGAGCCACAAATACGGAAGATTGTGGATGAGATTCCTAATAGTAGACAGACTCTAATGTACACTGCCACTTGGCCAAAGGAGGTTACAAAAATAGCTGGTGATTTACTGAGAGATCCTGTCCAGGTCAACATTGGTAGCATTGATGAACTTGTTGCCAACAAATCTATCACTCAGGTATTTTAGTGAAATTATGATTTGTTTCTTTTTCATGCTTTATGCTTTGCCTTTCTTTAGGATGCAGAGTCCTTGAAGTGCCATTGCTGATTGGTGACAGAGTTTCGTTATTGTTAAGTAGTTGAAGCATTCTTTGGCACCTAATTTCCATGTGTCAGCCTTTATCTATAATATATTATGTGGTCATTTCTAGGTTGTTCCATTTCTAAGGCATCCTGTATGTATGCAGTATGTAGAGGTGATTCCGCCTATGGACAAACAGCGACGCCTAGAGCAGATTCTTAGAGATCAAGAAAGGGGCTCGAAAATCATCATATTTTGCTCAACTAAGAAAATGTGCGACCAGCTTGCTCGTGGTATTGGTCGTAATTTTAATGCTGTAAGCATTCATGGTGATAAATCGCAAGCCGAAAGAGATAATGTTCTCAATCAGTTTCGAACTGGCAGGGCTCCAATATTAGTAGCCACAGATGTTGCTGCTCGTGGACTTGATATCAAAGATATCAGGTGAGTCTTATTTGATTGCCAGATATTAAATCCTTAAAATATTTTAATGTCCAGTATTATCTTACTGAACACATAAAAATTTCTGTTGCTTATTTTGTACTGCACAATGTGTTTTTTCCAGAGTGGTAATTAATTATGACTTTCCAACTGGGATAGAAGATTATGTGCATCGTATAGGGCGTACAGGAAGAGCTGGGGCTACTGGAGTCTCGTACACTTTTTTCTCTGAACAAGATTGGAAATATGCTGGTGATTTGGTGAAACTCTTGCAAGGTGCCAACCAGCATGTCCCTCCACAGCTGCAAGACATGGCTGCACGCAATGCTTCTGGAGGTGCAAGAAACCAGGCTGCTGGGATGAGTCGCTGGGATGGGGCCGGTGGTCGTCGTTTTGAACCTGGTGCTGGTGGCCCTGTTGGTTATGGTGGTGTTAGGGAGGGTCCTGGAGGTTTTGGTGGTCGTGAGGGCCTAGGTGGATTTGGTGTACGAGAAAGCTCAGCCATGTTTGGTGGCCAGGAAGGCCCTGATGGCTTCGGTGGCCGAGGTGGCCCTGGTGGCTTTGGTGGCCGGGAAGGCCCTGTTGGTTTCGGTGGCCATGAGGGCCCTGGTGGCCGGGAACGGGAGGGTCCTGGTGGCTTTGGTGGCAGAAAGGGCCCAGGTGGCTTTGGTGGACGGGATGGCCCTGGGTCAAGTGGTTTTGGTGGTAGAGGGGAGCGTGGATCTGGTGGTTTTGGCAGTAGAGGCGGAGCAAGCCCTGGGGGCTTTGGTGGACGTGGTGGCAGGGGTGATTCTCCTGGTTTTGGTGGGCGTGGCAGGGGCGATTTTTCCGGTTTCGGTGGGCGAGGTAGGAGTGATTCTCCCGGTTTTGGTGGACGAGGCAGGGGAGATTTTTCTGGTGGACGCGGTGGTAGGGGGCGTGGATTTGGCGGGAGGGGACGTTCTGACCGAGGCCCACATGATCGGTTTGTCTCAGATGGACGGGGACGATATGATAACCGCCGAGGATTTGGAGACAAGGGTAGGGATCGGAGCTACAGCCGCAGCCCAGATAGAGGCCGGTCACGGGGCTATGACAGAAGAAGTGATAGCAGGAGCATTAGTAGGAGCAGGAGCCGCAGCAGGAGCTGGTCACGCAGCAGGAGCTGGAGCCATAGTCAGAGCCGCAGCAGCAGCCGGAGTCGCAGCAGGAGCAGGAGCCGTGACCATGGGGCTGCACCGGAGCGCAGGCCCCGGGCAAGATCCGGTTTCGATGTGCTGCCCCCAGCAACTGGAGCTGCTGGACCTGCACCTGTCCCTGTCCCTGTACCTGGACAAGGAGCACCACCTGCTCCTGCTCTCGCACCTGAAAAATCACTGGCCGATACATCAATGTCACCAATGTCTCCTGGTGGCCTAGTCCAGCCAGCTGCTGCACCATTGATACGTGGTGGGAATGACAACAGCTTCGGCGGCACACCGGCTGGCCAACCTTTCCAAGGGACTGACGCTGCATTCCCTAGTTTTCCTGCAGGCGAAACATTCCCAGGCACAGCAGTTCAGCAGGCTGCTGCATTTCCCAGTTTTCCTGCTGGCGAAACATTCCCAGGCGCAGTTCAGCAGGCCGCTCCTGATGTATAATGAGTTGAACGATAATCTAGTGCACTGCCCCTTTTCTCCCTATTCAATCCGGTGTACGATGGGAGAAATCAGTTTCCGGGTAGTAGTTTATATGACTGAAATCGGCTTTTTCCGCAATTTTCTGATGATCTCGTGGTGAACTGACGTATGGATCTTGTGTGTTCTTGTGCTGAATACATGAAAAGGAGATGCGGTCTATTGCAACTTATTTTTTGTTGTTGTGTGTTTTGTTTTCGTTTTACAATTTGTGTTTCGTTGAAATTTTCTTGGTTTGCCAATATTCTGTCGTTTCAACGGATGGATTTTGCGTAGAATTGCACTGCCTGGTCTGCGTTCTAATTTTTGTTTATTACCAGCTAAATCCAGTCGGGTTTTCAGCAAAACACGAGGTCAATACAGAGTTTTGTAGTTCAAAAGTTAATGGCAAGCATGTGTACATTTTTAAAATTTGTTTCAAAATTTCTTGTTTCAGGGTCAACTAAATTATCGCATCGTGTTCTAATGTTCTCGTATTTCTTCTATATATAAAAGTTCTATCTACTTGACCGGTTTTTCTTGCATACACAAGGTAAATTCAAATTTGTCGGAGTTGAAAAAAAAACTCTCAAACATGAGTATAAAGCAACAGACGACTAAATTTTGCACAAAAAATCCAAAGCAACTGACAATGTGCCTCGGTCTCCAGCAGTATCACGTGGTTCGTGTCTCTGACAATGTGTCCCAGTCTCCCGCGATCTCTCGGATCCGTCTCCGACCACTCAGTGGGGGCCCACTTGTCATAGACATTCCCTCTCTGCAGCTCCACTTCACTGCTGTATCCGCCTCTCGCCGGGTGACCCCCACGCCCCTCCGCCGTCGCCTCCGTCTCCAGCACCCCTCTTAACCATCCCGTGCCACCCAACACTCGCCGCCACCGGTTCCCCTCCGCGCGCGGCTCCGAATCCCGCAGGAGCGGGGAAGACATGGCCGCGGCACCGGCGCGGGCACTCGCCGCCGACAAGAGGTCCCATCCGCTTCGACTCCTTATTCTTCCTCCCATTTCAATATCAGTCGTGTTTCGATTTGTTCGGTTGGTGCTCCCGAACTACAAGGGCTTAGGGTTTATCGCTGCAGGTGCGTGTTTGCTGCCGCGGCTGGGCGCTGCGGCTCCGGGGAGGCCGCCGGCCACGGGGGTTCTTGAGACGGCGTCGAAGCCTACTAAGTTGCCAAGCCAACAAGGTTACATTTCTTTTCCCTGGCGTAAATCATCATCTGGACATGTCATTCTTAGTTGAACTGGGAGGGGGGGTCGTAAATTGTGCATATCACCCACTGGGGCTTGATTCTAGAGCAGGTTGTTCCCTTTCCAATGCTTATGTGTCTATATATAACTTGACGATGATTTTTATCGTTGATGGATGGAGGCACAGATAGATTTGCACTACTGTTGGGTCAATCATATGCATGCTTTTGTATTTTTTGTCCCTTGGAATAAAGGTCCTGATTTTGTCAAGTAACAGTGCTGCCTTAGATGCATAAACAGTGTTGATTCAGTGTCAAAATGGTAGTCTTTGGGATCGCCTGTATGTACTGTCTGGGTAAATGCTAGTTTAAACAATTTTCGACTGTTTCCCTTTGATTGCTGTTTTCCGATTTCCCCTTAGCTCTGAATTGTGTCTAGTAGTCATGTTAGCTTTGACGCATGAATAGTATTGACTCAGTGTTAAAGCGGTCTTGATAATATGCGGTCATGAGGTTGTGTGTTTTTTCTGATCTAGACAAATTTTTACTGTTTCCCTGTACCCTGTTGGTGATACTTTGCTATCTGTTGGGATGTTGGAATGGATGCAGGGGTGCTCTCCCATGGGGCAACAGGCCAATGCCTCCAGCACCAAATGCATGGGGTTCATCATCACTCCTATCTCTCAAGAAGGGTGAAGGTTCTGGGTCATTTGTGAACATCAATGACCGCCCTTCTTCTCCAGGAAGCTCAAGCACGTCGACAGATGAAAGTGACTTGCTCGACTCACCTGTCGCTCGTGGTCAAACTGCACGTGATTCTGTAACTGCGATAAGTCATCCTCAAAGCAAAGAATTAAGATCAGGAAGCTGGACATTTCCGCATTCTCAAATTTCTTTCTCGGATGTTTGAAAGCTCCATTAAGGACTATTGCCAAAAAGGTACGCATTCCATATGGTATTGATGTTGTCAGGTAACTGAACACATAGAAGTCATGTATTGATGTATAATCCAATAATAATATATTTTGCCAATGCAGAGGCCTACATCACACAGAAACCCTAGCTTCGGTGCGCGCTCGGTCGCGAGAAAGGAGAAGAAAGGTGACACTCGGTAGGGAAAAAACAACGAAACGATATACATAACCGATGGCCCGCATGCGGATAATATTTTTGGAACTTCTTGTTTCCACGGCCGGAGAAAGCAAGGGTCGACCCGACCTGCCATGGGATTTCAACTAAAGAAGATGCTGCTTTTACCTTGAAGCAGCTGTGGGTTTACCCTCCTTTGATTGACTTTTGGCTTCTGTCTTCTGTGGGAATCAGAAGCTACAGCCAAAAGTTCAACCAAACAAACCCTAAAATTCTTGGGATCGATATTTGGCACTCGGCAAAGCATTTTGCACTAGGCAAAGATCCTATTTCCGGTAGTGGCACTTGCAGATGTTTGAAATGTTGAGAATTTCTGCAAAGAAACCGCCTCCGTAGGTCATATCACCATTAACGATGACTTATGACTGGAGGCAGTTGTAATGTCCACCTCTGTAAATCAAAAAATAATGCTCGCGTTCAGAAAGCTTTGTGCAGTAGTGTCTCTAGAGAGGTAGACAAAAAAGGTTTCATTATATGCCGCTGTTGCTTGGCCTACGCAAGGGACATTCTTTTGCCCGAGCGGGCTGCACAGCAAGCGCCTCAAATGCGAATTCCACGACACTTCAATATCCAAGGAGCACCTAGGGTTGAACCTAAGTTTCAACCACTGTACATACTACATAATTGCGCTTTAGTGCTGCAGGCGTATGCAGTACGCATGCAGCTACTATTTTTTTTTTTAACATTGCAGCTACTATTTCAATAAACCTAGAGCATAGAACTGTCAGGTAATGGTGAACGCAAAAAATTGTGATAATTCATGCAAAGAATTCCTCCAAAATGAAACCAAGTGATGATTTGCCTTCATATATTGAGCAAGAAATCTCAGGAATTTCTGAATTGATCGAGAATGCGCAAGGTGTCTTATGGGAGACTATTTTATACGCTTCCTAGAAATCAGAAGTCATGAAAAACTACATAGATTACAAAGCCTCCAAATTAAAATATATAGTTATTATCAGATTACATAACCATAACAACTTTTCTAGATGAGATTTTGATGCCACTTGTTTCACCCGTTCTTGTAGCGTACAGTGCTGCGGGAGTTTTTTCCTCTACCCATCTCCTGCAGTACGTGTACAGAGGATGCGGTGCGGATAGCCTAACAACTACTCGGTACACCAAAAACACGAGAACAACAACTACAACACATGTCATATCCACACTTAATTAAAAGCTTTTCCATCTTGCCATCATCGATCAACGAATTTAGCGTTCAGATTTATTTCTTCCCGACCATCTTTCATAATGACATAATTCCAAAATTTTGCTTTATAGATAATGCTACTACTTTCGTGCCCAAGGATCATCACTATATTACTAGATATGTAATTCAGACACCGGACATACCAGCTTTATTATATATATATATATATATATAGACACACACACACATACATATATAAGTTACTACACTGTAGTTACCAGTGCATCCCATCGATTAGACCTACCGTTCAGGCATGCCGTATGGCTCTTCTGACCCGCAAGGTACGGCAACCCCGGAAAGTTGAGCAGCACGCCAAGCCTACCGGCGACACGCCTCAGGCCGCCGCCGCACAAGTCTACTCGCTGGCAGTGCTCCGCCATGTACTTTGCGTCGAAAACTCGGCCGCCGCCGAGGAGAGCCTTCGCCTGCGCCAGAAACTCATGCCACGTCTCCGGCAGCGGCCGCCCGCCGGAGAACATCTTCACCACGTAACCGAAGGCGACGCAGGTGAGCTCGTCGGGCCGCGGCGTCGCGGACAGGACGGCAGCAAGCTTGGCCGCGAACGCCACGGAGCTGACGCCGTACGCGCGCGCATAGTCTAGGTCGGCGCCCCGCGAGCGAAGGAACTTGACGGAGTCCGGGGCGTGACGGTCGCGGCGTGCGTCGAAATCTGAGAACACCACCTCCCACGTGACCTCGAACGGCGACAGGGATGTTGCCGTGCTCGTCGCACAGCGTGATGCCGAGCTGCACGACGGGCACCTCGTCGACGTTTGACTTCACGAGCGCGTACCGCTCGCGCCAGGCTGGGCGGTGGCGGTGGATGACGCCGGCGTACTCGGTGTCGATGGTGATGATGGGGTACGTCGTGAGTAGAGAGGCGACGGCGTCCAGCTCCGTGTCCACGTTCGCCGCCGTGACCGGCCTGATCTGGAGACCCAGAGGCAGCGGTGCTTGCGCCATCGGGAACATGGCTGGCGGCGGTGGTGTGCAGATGGCTCAAATACACCTGCGGCGGCGGCGGTCTAGGCGCGATCGAGTTGCCTCCTGCAACGATGCCGTCAACGAACTAACCTGACCGTTTTTTATTACTGAGTATACTGACCCGTATTTATCGGAGGAGCAGAGGGCGATGTGCCGAGTCCGTGTCCGAGTCCGAGTGTAGTATCGTTAGAAAACCACGCCGGCGCCGGCGGAGGACGTCGAGTCCAGCTCGAGTTCAGAGTCCGAGCCCGTCACGTACGTAATAAAGCCATCGTTTGGTGAACCTAGAACCTTTTTCGTTCAATTAACAGGAACGATATTCTAATAAGTTAAGCAGAAGAAAATTGTTCGATGATCAGAACAAAATTCTGCTAGCTGCATGAGAAAATCATTCTAAGGTTCAAAGGAAGAATATCCTAGCATCATGAGAAACTTATCGTAGCTTTACGAGACAATTGTTCAAGAGACAAAAACGGATTCCAAATCCGTTTTCGGGAGCCAGACTGCGGCGCCTTAGCTGCTCAGGAGTGGTTTAGTTTTGAGAAATATTTGAAAAATGCGCCGTAGCACTTTCGTTGTTATTTGACAGACTTTGTCCAAATATGAACTAACTAGACTCAAAAGATTCGTCTCGACATGTACGTACATGCTAAAAGTGCAATTAGTTTTTTTTTTACCTATATTTAATGCTTCATGCATGCATCTAAAGATTGATGTGACAGGAAATCTAGAAATATTTGGGGGAAGTTGGAAAAAACTAAACATGGCCTTACTCAAGGACAAACCCAAGAATGAGCACAGGAAACAAAACTGCATTTGAGAAGCCAAAGACGTAGGACTGCATGAAGGCTACCAAGCCTTGGGAAAACGCATCGAGCTGCCCATTCGAGAGCAAATGCAGGCAGAATTCAGCTAGCGTCCGCCGCCGCTCGCCGGGTGAGTGGGTCTGATTACTAACGTCCAGTCCCTGTCGTCATATTGAACTTTTATGGTTAAGTAATTGTCTCAAGTATTAAATATAGACTGATTTTTTTTTGCTTCGTGAGAAATTAAATATAGGCTTTATTAAGGCTTAGAAATAAAGTCTGTTTAACGAATTTATTTAGAGATACAAATGTTAGCCGTATGTATAAGTCTTTAGGGACCGATGGAGCAGGGGACAAAAACAGTAGTAGTGACTTTGGTTTCGAAATCCAACCAAACGTTTGCAGTTTTGCACATACTGTAGTAGGTTGACTCGACTAGGCATGGGCATGAATGCCGCCGCAGCAGAGCAGACGCGGCGGGGCCGAAGCTGAGGCTGACAGCCGGCGGCAGCAGGCGCAGGCGCGCAGCACAAGCCCGTGACCCTGAAACCAATGCCCAATGGCCCCCCGCCTGCGCCTCTTTCCTCTTCCTCCTCTCGCTATCTCACATTCCGTGACAAGCGCGCGCGCGCCGGCGCGCCGGCGGCCGGCGTCCAGCTCCGGCACTAGCCACAACAGGACACGCCGTCCGTCCACTGCCTCTGTCGCGTAGAGTACCGGCAACGCAAAGCGCAGGAGGGGCGACGCAGTGGGGTGATGGGGTGGCTTTCATCAGACAGAGCCACCGGTAGCCCCACCACGGGCACGGCGATGGCAAACCTGCGAGGCTGAGGCCACGTTCGCCTCGCGAAATGTCCCAAAATATTTTGCGCAGTACCCGTTTCAAACGCATGCATGGAGCATTAAATATAGGGAAAAAAATAACTAGTTGTGCTTTTGGTCTGCTCATGTCGAGACGAATCTTTTGAGTCTAGTTTGTCAACAAAGTTTGTCAAATAACAACGAAAGTGCTACGGTAATATTTCGCGAACTGAACAAGGCCCGACGGCAGGCAGGCACCGCTGCTGCTCTCCACTTGAAAAAGTGTGTGTGTTTCTGCAGTAGCGGTGGTATACATGTACCATGGCACTGCAGTTGCAGGCGTGTAGTAGCAGCGAGTCGAGTGTAGTAGGCTCTTTTCCAAGGACTGCAAAACAGGGCCGTGTCAAAACATGTCTGTCGGCATGGGCGCTCTCAACTCTCTCCAGCGCAATGTCAGCAGCACGGCCAATGATACCTCATGATGCCGGAACAAAGCAATGTCTTGTGCATGTATACTACTGTACTACTACTACTACAAGAGGCAAAGAGCCAAAAGGCTTCGCTTCAGCTAGGCCTAGCTAGGCAAACTATGCTGGCATCATTCCTGCTTGCCAACAGGGCGGCGAAAAAGATTTGAGCTCATCATTATTCATTAGGAGCTACGGAATGGGGGGTGGTGAAAAGTTGATGCAGGTTTAAAATTACCACGGTGATGGCTCACTGAGACACACTGACAGCGCCGGATTACTTTACTTGCCAGTTTTACAGCATGATTCGGTACGATTTCTCAGCCATGAATGATGAATATGAATCCCTCGGATTCCAAGAGATTTTGATGGGTCGAATCTCCCACTTTTGTTCTCTAGTAAGTACTGATATCACTGTATGTACTGCTCTTTATTCTACTACTTGCCTTTTCATTTTTTTCATCAAAAGGTTAAAAAGGTCTTGCTAATAAGAGCAAGACAGACTCACACATACAGACAGACATACAGGGTTGCTTTGCATTGCAGGAGGTACTACATAGAATCCGATATGGACATGGAAGACTACTACTACTGTGTCTGTGACACTTCACTGTAACACAAGATCATCTACCGTCCTTGTCAATTCCCAGCCCCACAAGCTTCTTCCTTGGCTCCCAAAGCGATGGAGCTTGGATTCTTGGAACGATGGAAAGAGCAAAAGGAAAAGGCAGGGTCAAAAGGGAGGGAGGGAGGAGATGATGCCCAGTACTCTCCAACACTGCAAAGTTCATTCATTCAGAAAAGAAAAAAAAAAGAAAGAAAGGGTGTGTTTGGTTTGGAAATTTTGCAAAATTTTCCCCCGTAGCATTTTCGTTGTTATTTGACAAACTTTGTCAAAATATGGACCAACTAGACTCAAAAGATTCGTCTCGACAACATGTACATACTAAAAGTACAATTAGTTATTTTTTTCATCTACATTTAATGCTCCATGCATGCGTCCAAACATTGATGTGATGGAAATTTTTGCAAAATAGGTGCATCTAAACAAGGCCAAAGATAATGCAGTATGCTGCTGATCCTTCAGTGCATGGATCCATCCAGTAGTGGACATTGCTGCCAATCGACGCGTTTCTGGAGCAGAGCAGAGCTCCGTATGATTATGAACTACAACAGATAGTACTACTAGTATCTGTCCGGCTGAATTTCGATATCGAATAACCTCAACAATCAGTACAGTTTTGTTTGGACTTTGGACCACACATAATAATTCAGGAACAACCATAATATCATTACAGCTTGTACTGTACTAGTGTTTAGGCGTCGAAAGGAAAGCAGAGTTCTTACATTTGCTTTTACCATTGACAGCAGAAATGCATCAGAATCAGATACAACGGGGAACTGGAAAGATGAAACATTGGAAGAAATCAAAGCACAGAACGGGTTGTCAAGATTATGAAACGGTGAACCTGGAAAGACGAATCGACTGATGCCGATTCTTCAACACTACAAAGTTCATTCAGAGAGCTGAATTTTGTATGTAGTATCCTTTAGTGTATGAATCCAGTGCAGATTGCCAATCGACGGGTTTCTGGAGCAGAGCAGAGCTCCGTATGAACTGCAGATTTTGTATGTAGTACTAGTAGCTGTCCCGCTGAATTTTGATAACGAATAACCTCAGCACATCTAGTACAGATACTGATGCTGGAAGTTGTGGGCTAGCTGTAGTTTTGTTTGGACCACACAGAGAGAATTCAGGAGTAACCATATTACATACAGCTTGTACCTAGAGTAGTGTTTAGGCGTCCAAAGGAAAACAGAGTTCTATCATTGAGCATTGACATACAAGGACAGAATGAGTTGTCAAGTTTATGAAGCTTCTGTAGCAGGTTTCATTTGAATCAAGGGCTCTGTCCTCTAAACAAGTCGACGGCTACTCTAGAACCTCCAGATGAGCAAAAGTAATAACTATTGCGGCTTAATTTGTCATTGTGTCTTCAGTGTATGAATCCACTTGGCATTGGTAAAAATAGATGCAATGTGAACTAATGCAAACAATTTCCTGCAAATTTGGTCCCAATATCAACACAAATGACGGAGTAGAAATTGTGGGTTTTCATTTGATTTCTGAGTTGACACCAAACAACAAGGAGCACCTTAATTCTAACTTTTTTGTTTTCCTTTAAATACACAAGCTTTTCCTATGCAGTACTAGTAATTTGCAACCACAGACATCGACATCATCCGCCGTCCACGTGTCCTACCGAACAAAACCACAGCCCTATATCTCTCAGGATTAACCGCACCGCAAAATAAATAAAAATATACACCAAGAATTATTACTACTAATCACTTGTGGGTCCGTCTCATGAGCAATGAGACCTCCTGACCATCATCATTACCCACTAAACCCAGCCAAAACCCCGTCTCTGCAGAAGAAGTGAAGAACTCACCCCCTCCGGCCGCGGCACTGCGCCTGTGGCCGGCGGCGTCCCCTGCCGCCCTTGGCAGGGCACGCGGCCACCACAGCCTGCGGCGGCGCGACGCAGTTCCAGTGCGCGCAGACGGCGGCGCTGGCGGGCACGCCGCGGACGGCGATCCCGGTGAGGAAGTTGTCCTGGAGGAAGAGCACGCGCATCCGCCCGGCCTCGGCGGCCGCGGCCACCTCCCTGGGCACCTCGCCCGCGAACCGGTTGCCGTTGAGGTAGACGGCGGCGGCGGTGGCGAGCTCGGGCGGGACGCGGCCGGACAGCGCGTTGTGGCTGAGGTCGACGGTGGCGCCCGGCGGGACGCGCCCCGCGGGGCGGAGCTCCCCGGAGAAGGCGTTCCTGCGGAGCTGCAGGTACGCGATCCGGAACGCGAACACCTCCCCGGGGACCTCACCGGAGAACCAGTTCCGGCCCAGGTCGAGGAACGAGAGCCTGGGCAGGCGCCGCAAAACGCCCGCGACGGGGCCCGACAGCCGGTTCCCCGCCAGCGAGAGGTACACGAGCGTGCCGGGCAGCGGCGGGACCCCGCCGGACAGCCGGTTCCCGCGGAGGTCGAGGTGCAGCAGCGGGCACCTCACGCCCCGCGGGATCTCCCCGGAGAGCGCGTTGTGGGAGAGCACGAGCGTGCGCAGGCCCCGCAGCTGGAGCAGCGGCGGCGGGATGCTGCCCGTGAAGCCGTTCTTGCTGAGGTCGACGGTGCGGAGCGCGGGCGCGAACGCGGAGGGGAGGTCGCTGGAGAGGAGGTTCCCCGCGAGCGCGAGGAAGCGGAGCGCGGGGAGCGAGGTGACGGCGGCGGAGAGCGTCCCCGTGACGCGGCCGGGGACCAGGGAGAGCGAGGCCAGCGCGGGGAGACGCGACACGGCCGCGGACGGGAACGTGCCCGTGAGCCCCGAAGCCCCCGCGCGCGGGTCGCCCAGCGCTAGCGTGGCCACCCGCCCGCCGTCGGGCGTGCAGGAGACCCCCGCGAACTCGCAGGGGTCTCCCGTGAAGTCCCACGACGCGAAGAAGCGGGAGCCTGGCAGGTCCGACAGCGCCCGCCGCACCGCCTGCAGCGCCAGGTAGTCCACCGGGTGCAGCGTCGCCTCGGCGGCGGGAGGCGCGGGCGGAGAGAGGAGGAGGAGGAGCAGCAGCGATGCGAGAGCCTGCGGCAGGAGAAGCGAGGCCATGGCCTCGCTCGATGAGGCGCGGCGGCGGCGGCGGCGGCGGCGGTGCGCAGCCGCAGCGAGCTCGCTGTGCGGCGCACTGGCGGAGTGGGGTGGTAGTGGTGAGCTTGGGGGGAGAGGGCTTTGGGGGAGGATGGGTGATGGCTGTGTGCTTTGAAGCGCGTGCAGCCAAGGCGGTGGGGCCCCGCTACGCGGAGGGAGGCTCTCACAGACGACCGGGTCCCGTCGACATCGGGACCCGCACGGCAGCGTCAGACATTGCTGGGCGCGCCCGTGCATCGGAAGCCGTGCGGGTTGAGGCGGAGAGAGCTGGAGGGGACAGTGGAAGGGCCCCAGTCAATGTGTGGCGTCTGGCGTGGTGGCGTTTGTCACCGACGTGCGGGCCCCAGGTCGGGGCTTGGGGAGGAAGAAGGCCCAGCAGCCCCCACTCCCCAGTGGTCGGCCCCAGGTCGAGGCTGTGTGTTGTGTTTACTGTCTTGGGGTGGAAGGAAGGAAAGGCTGGGTGGGTGGCGCACCAATGACGAGCGGGCCCGCACGTCTGTACCCCACGTGACAGGGAAGGAGCCCGCGCGCGTGGGGCCCAGGAGGAGTCCTCGCTCCCCGTGTCGCCGCGGTGGCACACGCGTACTGCTACCACTGTACAGTCCCACAGACGCCCAGCGCTCCTGCCGCTGAGGTCTGGGCCCCCACAGCGGCTCGTGTCCCCACGTGCCAGCGTCGCTAGGGGAGAGCCGCTGCTGCGGCCCGGCGGTGGCGCTTGTGTACCGGACTTACCGGTGCAGCGCCGCGCAGGCAGAAGAGAGGAGGGGGGCCGGGCCGGCAGGGCAGCGGCCAGCTGGCCAAGGACGGCCAGCCCGGTCGGCGGGCAGCCCGTGCGCCTCGCCGTCGCTGTCACGTGGGGGCCCGGACTCCCGACTGCGGTCGCGAGCGCGAATCTCCACGCGCCAGGCCTGCGGGACCTGCCTGATGATTTGTGTAAACTCTCTGTCTGGGTTGTAGCGTGCTTTCATTCCGCTGTCATGGGGAGGCGGGGCAGCATCTTCGTCTTGCCCTTGTCATCTTGTGCTTTGTTTTACCCTAATCATGGGTTATGCTCCCTCCGTATTACAAATAAAAGTCGTTTTAGACAAGGTTTAGATCAAACATTAGAAATATAAATCACGAACAACTTTTAAATTATTATGTTTAGAGATGTAAAAATCATATAAATAAATTTATCTTAAAAACTACTTTTATAAAAATATACATATATACCATTTTATAACAAATATTTTTTAAAAAATAAGTGGTCAAAGTTATATTTTAGAGACCGTATCGCTGTCCTAGACAACTTCTATTTGCGATACAGACATATACTACTCGGTAGAAGCAGGCAGGCAACCAGCAAAGGGAGCGAGGCATCAGGCAGGACACAGGCCAGGCAGGGGACAAAAAAGTTGGTCTACCAAGCTAGGAGGAGGGCATGACCGCCATCTTTATCCAAACGTCCCGTCGTCTCGCGCGTTAACGTTGCATGGCATACAATGCAATGCACCTTTCCGGGGGCTACATACAGGGATTTCGTCATGGGCATCTATGTATGAATCACTTATGATGCTAATAGTACTTTTTTATTTTAGTTGTGCTTAAATTACATTGTATATGTGGATGTGAGATGCAATACCATTTTCTAGCCTCGCTTGGATGAGAATTTGCTCATGTGTGAATCACTTATGATGCTCATTATAAAGAAAACATAATAATTGATCAAATTAAAGAACAACTTTTATTTTGCTCTCTCCTAGTGAATCCAAAGTCAAAGGGGGAGAGAGTTCAGCACATTGCATATTCGCACGAGAGGTTTTGTGAGATAAGCAAGGGGAGAACTTTTCTCTTTTTGGATCTTTTGGTTTTCACTTTGTCCTTGATTAAAAAAAAACTTTTTAGTGGATGTGAATGCCAATGTTAGCTTTTTTTATATGGTGTTGCCAATGTTTTCATAAGGGGGGACTTTAAACGTGAGCTATTTTTGTTTTGTGTGTTATTAGGTTTAGTCCCACATCGATAATTGATGGTGGAGGAGCCTAACATATAAGGCGAGGGCAACCCTCATCTACAAAGCTAGTCTTTAGGGTTGAATTCGACCCAATGTCTGGATATATATGGGTGGGCTCCGGTGGACGTGGACCCGAGGGGCACCGGCTCGTGGGTATAGACCAAGGTTTTAAATCTCCGGCTAAGAGATTTAGCGGATGACCTTCAAAAAAGCTATAGCGGAGGCTAAACGAGGCTATAGCGGGCTATAGCTGCGAAGTTATACATAAAACGCAAATAGCTTGATCAGTCTCAAACAGCTATAGCCGGCTATAGCGATAGCTATAGCCGGAGGTTTAAAACCTTGGTATAGACAAGTAGAGGTGGCTCGTGGATACTTATTTTAAAATTAGTTTTTGACTTCCGCAATCATTCACCCCCTGATTGGCTATCTAAATGTGAATTGGTCCTACAACATACAAGTTTTAAAAGTTCTTAATTAGTTAGTTAGTTTAAATTTAAATTAAACTAATATATGACAAGTGAAAAAAAAAACACAAGGAACATAATCAATCAATCAATCGAACAAAGTATCGTTCGCTCGACCAGCCGAGCTAGTACCTACTAATAACCAATTCTATCGTCTGGACAGCGAGCGGTCTCATTCGCGGCCGCCGTGGTTTCACTGCGTGTTACATTTTGCAGGTACGTACGGTACATACTACACTTGTTATTACTACTGCATTTGGCCATGCAGGAGATCGAGGGAGTTCTTTCTTTCCTGGTATGATCGAGGAGCGGGCACACTGACAGCACCTTATAATGGAGTAAGTACTGTCATAGTGATGAGCTCTCTGCTCTGGTCGCTGCAGCTCAACATCGTCTACTGCTGCGCTTTGCATGTTTGGTGCTTGCTCCCAAATCCCAATGGTGAACCTCCCGGCCTGTGGGCTACGTGGGGGCTTGGCCGTCAACACACGCACGTACGTACACGGCACACTGCATACAGGCAGGCACATTGAATTGGAATGATGTGTGTGCGCCAACCAAACACAACCGAACCAAATCTTCGCATTCATGCCTACTACCCTCAGTCAGTTACAGACTCTCCTTCCTGCTCATCTTTATACACAACCCACACAGGATGGCTGCTAGGTGAGTCCATCACCATTTTGGTGGTTACTTTACTTTGATGCTAATAATCTTCTGTGGTTAATTTGTGGTTTGTACAGCAGTAATATATACAGTATCATATCATGCTGCGGGCAGAGCAGCGGCGGCCATCATTCTGTTGTTGACGGATGAGTTTTTCATGTCTGCATCATCGTCCAACAAAAGTGCAGTTCTAAACCTTATTTAAGTGTACTACTACTCACTCCGTCTATAAAAACATGCAATTATGGGATCCGTGCCGGTCAAATTAACTCAAGTTTGACCAAGTTTATTATAAAAAGTATTAATATTTATGTCGCTGAATAAAACTATTATGAAAATATATTCTATTACTAATCTAATGGTATATTTTTTTGTATCAAGAATATTTGTACTTTTTTATATAATTTTGGTCAAAGTTCAAAATGTTTGACTCCTCAATAAGTGAGAATTGCATGTTTTGTTGGACGGAGGGAGTATATACTATGGAAATATATTCCTAGAAGTTTCTTCAAAATAATAATAATATATTATTCCTAGACTAATCTAATGATACTTATTTTATTAAAGGTCGGTAATTTGACTTAGCACTGCACTGTAGCTACAACTGTACGTATCTTTCTGGGATGGTCGATCGTGGGTGCCAAATAAACATCACTGTTTCTTTAACGTACTACTGCTGTGTGGAGATTGATCGAGATGCTGTAACATATATTGTTGCAGTAATTAGTCAATATTGATGTTGCTTTAACGTACTGCTGCTATATATGGAGATTGAGTTGCTGTAACATACGTATTGTTGCAATAATTAATCTCGATATATATCACTGTTTGGTTTAACACGTACGTACTCCGTACTGCTGTGCGCTGTGAAGACTACTGAGGGGGTGCTGTAACTGTAACAGCATATTGTTGCAATAATTAATCTGGTAGGACACACGGATTTGATTGTTGTGTTTGGGATGCTATGAGACAAAACCATCTTCATTACTCCGGGTAGTACGATGACCATAAAGTGTGTACTCCCTCTCCCCCCAAATGTTGGTCGTCCGGAAAGCGTGTCTGTGAGGGAAACACGGATTTCTAGAGACATATATTTTGGGACGGAGGGAGTACACGTCTTACAGGACGACCACCGTGCCTCATGTTTACTGGCATTTTTTTTTAAAAAAATCTGGTAATCTGTGGACAGATTTTGTTGAATCAAATTTATCAGATAACATATTAAAATTTGACAAATTCAGTATCAACAAAATTTGTCAACAGAGAAATACAATATATAGAGCCATAAAATCCAGGATATCTTTCCTGTGATGTTCTATGGTGCCTCACTAGCTAATTTGTAAATCAAACATGTATCCCCTTAGTTGAACAAAACAGTGCACTTGTCTTGTTTTCTTGTCTCTTTTGTTTGTTTTTCCTAATTTAAATGAAACCACCTAAAATGCAGATTTTTTCACCTTTAATTTTGTAATATTAATTGCTGAAATTGCTAGTGCATTCCTATGATTTTGCGAGGAAATTTTCATTGTTTCAATGCTCTGCTTGCATGAAGGTTTGTGGGTGCAAACGAAAACAAATGTTCAGTTAGAGTAAGCTGTGTGATTCAGATGTAGCTGTAACTGCGTACAAGGTACAACATCGTTTCACTGTTCTGTTTGTGATTGTGTAAGAACAATATATTGCTCCCTCAGATCACAAATAGTTGCTGTTTTGGTAATTGACGAATGGTTTACGAACGAAATACAACGTTGGCCAATGCCCAGTTGATTGTCTAAAAACATAACTTTGACCTCTTGGTTTTTTTATGAAAATATTTATAGAAAAGTGATATGTGTATACTTTTCTGAAAGTATTTTTCAAGACAAATATATTCATATAATTTTCACATTTACAAACTCAACAACTAAAAAATTATTGATGATTTATATTCTTAATGTTTGACCTAAACCTTGTCAAAAAAAAAAAAAGATATGTTTTACGAGAACGGATTACTGCTACTGCTCTGGCACGAGAAGCTTCATCGCACATGGCGGTGTACAATGATTGTCATGGAGGCACAAGCGCCGCGCTTAATAATTATAAGGGTGATGAAGGCATTCAATAAGCTGGAAACGATGCAATTCAGGGCATGCATGTGCAGCAGGCCAGCAACAGAATGTTCAATGCCGTTACAGAGGTATACGTGTACCATCTGTAAAACCAGGTTAAACTTGTTGTATCTCACTCAATTTTTTTTAAACAATGCCTTAAAATGATCAGCGTCCTCCTTGCTCTTCTTCATCATATACAACCAACCGTGCATCTAACAATTATTCCCGTTTGTACAAGAATTATACAGCATTACAAAGCACGACACAAAAAAAGGTTGTGCGCGATCGAGTGCATATAGACTTCATCAAGAAGAAACGTGTCGTTGGGTGTAGTATGCTCGAGGCGAAGAAACGTGTCGTCGTCGCGTGGAGTACTCCCCGTCGACGTCGACGGCGAAGGCGAGCGCCTTGTGGCGGCTCAGATCATCATCATCCACGTATCCTCCTCCTCCTCCTCCTCCTGGCGCTGCTGCATCGTCGTCGTAGCCGCCGTTCATCATGTCCGCCGGGCGGCGCTCGACCGCGGGCTGGTGGGCCCCACCGCCGCCACGTGGATGCGCCCCCTCCTCTCCTACCAGTATCTGCACCACCTGTGTTGTTGCAACCCAAAAAAAAACCTCCAACATGTTTGATACCATCTCCATTTGCTTTGCACAGTATACAGCATCACAAACTACACTAAGTCACTAACAGTATATGTTGTTAGTGTAGTTTGTATTATTTGTACTGCTCCTAGTATACTGTACCTCGCTCATCTGTGGGCGGTGGTGTGGGGAGCTGTGGACGCAGAGTTTGGCGGCCCGCGCCATGTTCCGGAGCTGCTCCGCGTCGTACCGCCCGCCCAGCGAAGGGTCCGCCATCTTCAGGGTCTCGTCGCCGCCGCCGCCGCCGCCGTCCTCGACGACGTCGAGGTACTGCTTCGCCTGCACACACACAATTAATGGCATGCATGCATATGCATGGCAGTGTACGTTCACCATGCATGTAGTGCGCGCGGTGCGTGCATGCAGAGAAGAGAATTGCAGATCGATGCAGGCCGTGCGTGCGTGAGTGACATACTATATACGAACGTGAACGTACCCACGCGACGAGGCTGAGCTTGGCGGCGTCGACGGCGCGGCGGCCGGTGAGGAGCTCGAGCAGCACGACGCCGAGCGCGAACACGTCCGTCTTCTCGCTGAACACGCCGTGCGTCGTGTACTCGGGCGGGACGTACCCGAAGGTGCCCTCGAACACCGTCACCTGCAGGTGCGTCACCGTCGCCGGCAGCCACCTCGCCAGCCCAAAGTCGCAGATCTGGATCCATCCATGCACATCTCGAGATCAGTCCACACGTACACGTACACGTACCAATAATAATAATAATGCATATAATGCGTCAGATATTTCAGTTCATAGATCCATCGATCGATCGAGCCGGCGACGTCGTCGACAGCCACATCAATGACCGTTGTTCATATATAATAATCGAGGTTCTATTATTGCATTGCATTGCATGCCATGCATGCACTCGTCTTACTACACATGTAAGGGACCATGCATTTGCAAAGCAGATCGACCAGCTTGTCATCTTCTACTAGCTTCATACGTGTCAACGTGTGTGTGTCTCAATCATGCAGTGCATGTGCATCATCTAGAACACTGCTTGAGCAATTAACCTACAGTATCTTGCATTGCTCTCTACGCCAAACAATAGTCATGATGGGTCCAATCATTGTTAACGAACGTACGTACATACCAGGGGTTCACAGTTGTCCATGAGGAGGATGTTGGCGGGCTTGATGTCCCTGTGCACGATCCTCCTGGCGCACCTCTCGTGCAAGTACTCGAGCCCGCGCGCCGTGCCCACCGCCACCCTGTACCTCGCCTCCCACGGCATGGGCTCCGCGCCGCCGCTGCCGTGGAGCATCTCGGAGAGGCAGCCGAGGCGGGAGAAGGGGAACACGAGGTGCTCGCCGCCGTCGACGCCCACGCCCACCAGCCTGGCCACGTTCGGGTGGCTCACGTTCACCACGTGCCCCAGCTCCGACAGGAAGCCCTCCATCCGGTCGTCCCCCTCCGCCGCCGTCAGCCTCTTCACCGCCACCAGCTCGCCGCCGGGGAGGCTGCCCCGGTACACCTTGGCGAAACCTCCCCTGCCCACCACGTTCTCTGCAACGACATATGCATGCATGCAACCCACGCGCCCATCCAAATGAATTTACAGTAAGATCGACGCAGCGATCGACCGATCGATCGATCTCCATGGTCGGTGATCACCGGCGTTACCTTTGCTGAAGTTGCGGGTGGCCTTCTTGAGCTCGGCGAGGGAGAAGGTGCGGAGGGTCGGCTTGATCACGCAGCAGAACTCGTCGTGCACCTCGACGTTGTCCGCCGGCTCCGCCGGCCGGCGGATGCTGAGGCGCCGGAGCGTCGACGACATGGTGGGACCCAGCGACGGGATGCGGCCGGAGAGCTGGCGCTTGGCCCTGGAGCGCCACGCCTCGGCCACGGCCTTCCACTGCGGCGCCGCCGCCGCCGGCCCGTCGCGCTCGCGCCGCCCGGCCGCCGCGGCCTTCAGCAGCGCGAACGGGTCAGTGTACGTCGCCGCCGCGATACCTGGAAACAACGTGCTCGTCCTTGTTGGCGTGCTGCTGCTGCTGCTGGTGCCAGTGGTCGTGGTGCTGCTGCCTGCGTTGTTGCTGGCCGTCGGGGAGCCGTCGTCGAAGACGCACCTCGGGGAGACTGACTCCTCGCTGCTCCGCGGCGACGACGGCGCGCCGCCGCCGCCGTTCTTAGGCGACATCATCATCGCCTCTCCTCGATCGTGGTGGGTTTAAAACAAGACGATCGATCGACGGTGCGTTCCGCAATTCGCTGCGCACGCATAATTTCGATCGACAAATTGTTATACCGCGAGAATAATTCTGCATTACATGATGATTACAAATGGTGTGTGGAGATCGATGAAGCCAAAAGAAAAATTTGCCTGCTCATTCAAATTGGCAGGCCAAAGAAAAATTTTACCTCTTCATTCAAGTTGCAGGCCAAAGAACAACCTACTCCACCTCCACCACCATTCTTTCTGATTATATATTCTGCAGAGAGGCGCGCACATGAGTCGCAATCTGGTAAGAATTCTGCTATCTCTGAGTTCTCAGCGACATGCAATGATTTTTCTAACCTTATTTTTGTTTCTCTTTCAGGCTGTTGATGAGGAATTAGAGGGTCTTGTGTGCATGCATGGAACGTCGTCCAGCCTAGCCTAGCGAGCAGACAAAGCAAGGGAGGCGTTTTTTTGGCGCGGTTTCTGCGTTAGGCCTCTTGTTGGACTCAAACTTGAGAAGGCTAGCTGGAGTTGGTCAAGGTTGCCATGAGATGGCCAAATTAAGTTTCTTATCATGGGCTGTAAAAGTAAAAGAGGCGGTAAATATGAGTTTAATTAAACACATGCTTTGGCCTGGATTTAGATCCTGCCACGTCAGTCTCACGGTTTTGTTTGGCCTGAATCTCCCCTTACCATACACTCAAGGTTGTGAAAGCTGAGCTTCATCATAAGAGCATATTTGGATCAATGGCGGAGCTAAGGGGGGGCCAGCAGGGGCCACGCCCCCCCCCCCAACGCTGCAGAAATTTTTTAACCCCCATGCTGTAATTGGATGATTATTGTTTAATGTCATTTGACTTTGTTTTTATATTGCATGTTATGAAAGAACTCATGGGCATCACAGACTTGCTTTGCAAAAAGCTGCAACAAAAAACTCAAGATATTGTCAATGCTATGGACGATGTGGCTACCACCAAAAAATTGATCCAAAATTTAAGAGATCATGGTTGGAGTGTCCTTCTTAATGATGTGACATCATTTTGCATAAAACAAGGAATACAAGTGCCAGATATGAATGCCATCTATGCAGATTATGTTCGATCTCGTGCTGAGAATGAGCTATCAGTTGAGCATCACTACAAATTTGACATTTTCACAGTTGTTGTTGATCAACAACTACATGAGTTAAATAGCAGGTTCAGTGAACAAGCAACAGAGCTTCTCGTTTTGTGTACAGCTTTGGATCCTAGAGATTCGTTTAGATCATTCAAAATTGATGATATTTGCTTGCTAGCTTCAAAATTTTATCCTGCTGATTTTTCTGAACAAGAAAGAAATAACTTGAGACATCAATTACAACATTATGAGCTTGATGTCCTCACAAATCCGCAGTTCCAGAATCTATCAACTCTTGGTGATCTATGTCGTCGACTAGCTGAAACTGGAAAATCAAATGACTATTATTTGATTGACAGGTTATATATTGTTCCTCATTTTTTATGTGTTGATCCAAATCATTCTTGTAGATAACAAATACTAAGAACTTTTTCTTTGACAGATTGATTCGACTTGTTCTAACACTACCAGTTTCAACAGCTATATCAGAACGTGTGCATTCTCTGCAATGAAACTTGTGAAGACAAGACTCCGAAATAAAATGGGAGATGAATTTCTCAGAGATTGCTTGATAATCTACATTGAGAAGGAGATTGCAATTGAGTTCACAACTGATACACTTATTGATAATTTCAATGATATGAAGACACGCAGAGTGAGACTAAAATTAAAAAGGTTAGTTCCTATGCATACTTTTGCCTACGACAATTTTTATGTAGTGAAAATATGAAACCATCACTTTTATATTGATACATTTGGAAAAATTGTATCCAATCTTCATAGTCCCTAGGTAGTTCGGTTATAGCGATCGATTAATTGTACTTGGCTGCCCCCCCCCCCCCCCCCGTGTCAAATTCCTGGCTCCGCCACTGATTTGGATAATTAGATTATATCTATGGTACTGATGGTTAATTAGTAGCTAAAATTAGTACCATTAGATCCAAAGTTCTAAACACCCTAACTAATAATGTAGTGCTAACCGTTAAATTGATGATTCAAATGGTGTTCAACGTGTGCTGCTTCGGTTGGCCTAAAGTGCTTCGACTGCCGTGCAAATTCTCCTCTGGTGAAGACTCCCGCCACGGGCAGCCCCTGGTGCCCCGTTCAATGTGGGCAGCAGACTCACCTCCAATGTCTTCTGAGCAAGAGGCCAAGGGCAGGCCTAGGCCGGTTACTCCGCTAGGGGAGCTGCCGACCAGGCCCCTAGGTGTTGCAACACCTGAGCAGCACGTCTATGGTTGAAGAATTGAGTGAGCTCTTCCCTGCTTGTGGACTAGGGTCGCATCCAACATTGGCGATTCAAGGGCACGACTTAGTCAGATCATGAACCGCCAATGTTATTGGCGCTTGTGCATTATTGTGGACTAGGGTCTTATTGCTGCCCCTACTTCAGTTGTTTTATCCCATGAGTAATGCTTAACATGAACCTCAAAACTGGAGAGGTCCAACTTTCTACTGTAATCTAGCTAGACCATGTAGTTATCTGAAATGCGTCGTTTGTGTGTGCTCAAACTCTTCTACCTCAATGACAATGATGCACAAACCTTTTGTTTATTCAAGAAAAAAAATCATTAGATGGCTTCTCTCTGTAATAGCAATTTTAACACTAATGGATACAATAAGACCTAATTAATCCTCTTATTTGGGGCATATAATCTTTTCTTGGTACTAGGATGCTCGGATATGTTCTACAATTTTGTCATTGATTTCACATTGGTCATTCACACGAATATCAAGATCAACAGAATTTTGGAAGAAAAATGCATGACAAATAGATGATTGGGAACCATTTTTATGTTATGGCCCCATCTCCCTTTTCTCTCTATAAATATGTGCATCTATCAACTACCTTTTAGGGGAATCATTTTGATTTACATACTTCTAGCTAGTATGAACACTCTTAAAACTCTTGTTTATTTGATCACCAAGATATTGGAGAAAACCAATCTCACACTGTGATGTTAAGTAGTTTGATTTATCAATTCTTAACCCTCATCTGTACCAGTTATCTATCTAGCACTATAAAAGAGCCAATAATATTCCATTGGAAAAAATGTTGTACCACTTATCCATCTAGCACCATAAAAAAGCCAATAATATTCCATTGAAAAAAATGGTAGTGGCCATTGGCGCAGGTTGGTCATAAAAATAGAGGGGTCAGTTCATATAATTGCGAATCAAACAACAACGTACAAAACTAATGAAAATTTTGGATTGGAAGGAGGGGTTGTGATCAATTATGTAAACATGTGTTCTGTTCACTTTTTTCGGTTGGTTAGTTGGGCTCGGCTTGGATCAAATCAATCCTCCCGAGCGCGTCTTGTATCCAGGGGCCACAACATGCGCACTGCTTGCGTTGTGGCCATTACCAGCCGCTTGAGCACTACTCAAAGGAAAAACACAGAAACTGTAAAGGAGTGGCTGAGCTATTCTCGTCCTCCACCATGCGCGCCGTGCTCATGTGTATAAGTAGGAGCGTCTAAATACATAAAAGCTATTGTGGTTGCGACAACACCAAAATCAATGTCCAATTGTGTTCGCGTGAGTTCAATTGGGTGATCGGTTCATCCACGTCGGAGTTCCGATCATCGCCGGAGTGAGAATCCGGCTGGCAGGGACCATGACCCAGTTTGGCCTTAACCAAGCTCCGCCAATGGTAATGACATAATGATATGTATATTTAATCGGTTTATAACTAGCACCTATATGGATACCTAAATTTTAGCAGGTATTCATCTGTCACCATGAAAAATTAAGAATTGCAACCAAGCTTAATTTTTATTTTGTTTTGTTTTCACATTAGATGTATCCATGAAAAAATATGTGTATACACATTAAATTAAGAACCTTTGTTTCACATTTTGGTCTCTCTAAGTTCTTCACTACATGCAATGATTTTTTTTTTCTTTTTTAGTTTTACTTTTTAGGCTCTTGGGGGTTAGAGGGTTCTTTTGCACAATGCAAAAGCCGGCCTAACCTAAAACTTGATACCAAGCTTGAGTTAGTTAGATAGGCACAAGATGGTCAAAAGTCTACTGCACCACAATTCGTCATCTTTGACTATATATTTCGGAGAAGGCCAAAAGCCATTATACCAATGTACCATCAGTTGGTATATAAACTTGTGCAGACCGCTTACACAAGTTGGTGTAAGTGTTAGAATTAGATACCAGATTAGGTAATGCCAAACTATCATGTGACTTATTGTCGAGCCTATTCATATCATATCATATCATTGGGCTAGCCAGCTGTGGTCAATGCAGTTTTTTTTTTCTCCTATTCCTTATTCATGATCTCGTACCATTGTTTCATTTGTTCTTTGGATGATGTTGTTGGTCGCATAGCACCACAATAAGTGCAATGATGCTCGGCTGCCTGCATATAAGCAGCAGTAGGAGTGCAGGAGGACCCGCCAGGAGCAGGTTTGCTTCTCGCAATGGGAAATGGTTTTTCCCCTATATATTCTTGAACGATGTGCACAAGAAAAATATACATGGCGGCATGGCGAGCATCATGACTTACGAGAGATAGGGTACAAATTAGTGACCCTTAAATACACCTCCAACCCTTTTTAGTTCAAATATTTATACTACTTTTCCAAATAAGATCTCATTTAGTATAAATATTTGAATTAATTAAAGAGGGTTAGATGTGCACCTAAAGATTATCCATTTACACCCTTTATGAGAGGTATCCATCCATCATCGCGGCTGCTGCATTGGCGCTGAGCAATGTATCATGCATGGTCCATCCCAGGACGCACCAAATCTGTGTTCTGCAATTCTGTTCCCATTGGGTGCTTGATTGCTTTCTTGATTGCCTCCAGACGGTCCTGCTCCTGCTCCTGAAGATGAGTCAGCGAGAGCGGTACCAGCTACCAGTTTCAGCTTTCAGCTATTCCGACAAGCAGGTAGGATGCTAGCTCTGCACTTGTGCAGCGTGTCTGCCTATGTGATACCCCAGGAGGAAAGAAACGACCGCGAGCCCAAAAAAAAAAGAACACGATGGATATTGGAAATTGTCTACTACCTTACTCATGCTTCTCTCGTTTCTGACAAATCCTCTCTTGTATAAATTAATCGAAACTCTTGAAGA
Source organism: Coix lacryma-jobi var. lacryma-jobi (assembly GCA_009763385.1). NCBI lineage: Eukaryota > Viridiplantae > Streptophyta > Magnoliopsida > Poales > Poaceae > Coix > Coix lacryma-jobi. The sequence goes on along the minus strand of CM019831.1, from coordinate 8,786,351 downwards.
ATGCATGAGAAAACTAAGGAAGGTTGTGAGACAGCAATATACCTTTTCTTCCTCTGTCTTCTGTCTATATATATACATGTATATATGCTTCTATTCTCTTCAAGAATATTATGTCCACGATCTTATCTAGATGCATATGGTTGTGCAGCCCAGTTAACTAGTGAGTTTGTTTTTGGAGAAAGCCAAATGAAATTCATGCTGCATTGCAAATTATTTTGATCCCACAAGATGATAGGAGCTAAACATAATCTGATCAAATAGTAATCCTAAGTACCAATACCTCCTCACCCCACACGATTTTTAAAATGAAGGGGCAGACTCAGTCATCGTCGTTTCACATATTGACAGTATTTATCAATAAATAATGAATGTATCAATTTATTTTTGGTGATAATCCAAGGTCTAGAATATTGCTCCATTTTATTTGGATTAGTTGCATTGCATTTTGAAGGTTTGTCGTAATATCAAACTTTATGATGTCTGTGTAAGTTCCTTCTATAATTTATTCCCAAAATGTTTTGTGACATGGGCTCGCATGATTTGGAAAGCTATCCACTTTAGCAAGACAAACCCCTGGCTGCTTTCTTTCAACCTTATTTACGATTATTGAATCATGTGAGGATCAATTGACTTTGACTACTACAAGAATCTTAACGAGGCAGACATTTTGGCTTAAATGAGCTGAGTCGGGCAAGCCAAATGACTCCGTAGATCACGGTTAATTCAGCATTAACTGATTAACCGACAAGCAGGTTAAGGCACTGTCTCCGTTAATGATCATTTAACTAAAGCGGTTACCCTAATATGTCTGCCTGTGTTAAGGAATTAAACAAGCTGGCTGTTGACTAACGCGGCCAGCCTCATATAAACCTTTAACAGAGGGTGACTGCTATTATTTGCCCTCTGGGTATGTGTCAGCAAGGATACGTAGCAGGTCGTTGAAGCTAGTGTCAGACCAGCTATGGTGAGCCTTCAACAACAACTTATGGAGGTTAGAACTCAACACCATCCACAACAACGGACAATCCTTATAGACAAGATCAATTGTTGCCTGCTTTATGTCTCTAAAATTCTTCAACCACTTCAGGCAACCAAACATAAGTGCATCCTGGTCGAGACGGTTAGCTATTTCCTCAAATGCTCCACATCCTCGGTCTCCATCACAGCAGCCGGCTCTCCGCCATTCTGATCGCCGCCCCACCACCACCGCTATCAGCCATGTCTTGGAGCAGATCATCCACTGTGATGTGTAATCATGATCTATATTGTCATGAGTAGTATTGTAGTGCCCGCCAGCTATTGCTGCTGAAGAGGGTCGATGCTCGCCGGTTATCGACGAGTTTCCTCCAGATGCAACAGTATTCAGATCCTCATCTGCTTCGCAGTGAAACTTCCATACAGTGTAATCTTTGACGAAAACATACCAAACCAAGTGAGATTTCACCACTGTTGACATCTCTTAGCATCACTTTAGATAACGGCGCTAGAAACCAAGTGAGATTTCACCACTGTTGACATCTCTTAGCATCACTTCAGATAACGGCGCTAGAAATATAGGTAGACAAATCTAACAACATTACCTTTAACGCTAGGCTGTCACCACTAGCAGCAACACTAGAGACGTGGATGATATTTATGATCTTGCCCTTATAAAATATGAAATGAGATTATCCGCAAGCGCACAGATAAAATACATCCATTGTAGCATTTCACCAAGGAAAGAGTTTCCAAGATATCGTTATTTATAATGGAGCAATGCATATCGTTAGTCAATCGAGTGTCAGGAGATAAACATCTACAACTATGACACACACATGTATGATTATGATAAGTATTCCACTAGATCTATACTCAACACATGAATCAATCAAGAAGAATGATAATATAATATAAATGTAATAAACAGAGTAAACCTATAAAAGAGTTCCAACAGAGCATTCTCACCCAAGGTCGGATCGTAGCCAAAATTCATCCTAAACATGGTTCTAACTATAGGTCATAGACTACATCCTTATAGTGCAATTTATTTTAGCAATCATAATTAGAATAACTTATATTTATACGTAGTAGACATCACGCATGGAGGATCAGATCCAGAGTCTCTCATCTCTGGGTGACCAGGTCTTACTTGCCCTATATTCGGGGAGTGGACTACAAAGGACTCAACGGCTATAATAGTACACCCTCGCGATCTACCACTTGCTGGCCCGAAATATAGGGTGCATTCGCAGGTGAAAGGTCCAAATTGGCTAGAGGGGGGTGAATAGCCTAATTAAAAAAACTCTACAAAATTACTTAGGCAAACACTATTAGTATAACAAATGACGAAACTTTTTGCGCTAGCCTAATAGTGTGTTGCAAGCTACCTATCCAACATTCTACCTAATATATCATGTCACACAAGCAATTAGAGCTACTATCTAATGCGGAATAAAACTAACTAGCTCTAGTACAAGTATGATATACAAAAAGTATCTGAGACAAGTGATAGTATCTACACAGAGAAATAGCTCAATGTAAATACACAAAGTAAATGAGCTAGATAGAGGGTGGTTTCACCGAGCCTTTGGGATCGCCTAGTAGAGAGCCAATCACTGGTGAAATCCACTCGTGATGCCAATCAACACAACATGTGAATATGAAGACCAATCACACAAGATGTGGAAGCAATCACAATAAGCACACGGGACACCAAGATTTATCCCGGAGGTTCAGGTGCTTGCCGGCACGCTACTCCCCGTTGTGTCGACCAACACTAGGTGACCCAGTGGCTAATCGGCGCAAAGCCAAGCTCACTAAGAGCGCCACAAGAATCTACTGCTAGTGAGGTAGCTCAATGACTCGAGCAATCCACTAAGAATGCCTCTTGCCGCTCCGGCGAGGTGAGGCCTCCAAAACCTCTCACAATCTCGAACGGGGGTGGCCAAGAACAATCACCAATCTTGCCAATCAACCACCTCAACACCTCCAAGCCGTCTAGGGCACCGACAAATGCCAAGAGTAACAAGAGAACTCAATGCCGATGCGAAGACTAGTGCCACTAGATTGAACTCTTTTCAAATCACGCACTAGAATCACTCATCTCACTTGGTTTGATCAAATCAACTTGGGAGATGAGGTTAGAGGCTTGCCAATGCTCACTACTACTATGCTTAGAATCAAAATGTGCAAGAGAGAAGCCATATGATCTGGCCAAGCTTCCTTAATAGGCCATCCAAGTCGGCCTAGCCGTTGGGCTGGAAACAGGGTCATCGGACGCGCCGATGATCAAACCATCGGAACGTGCCTTAGCGTCCGATGCTCCGGATGGAGCCATGTGTCCCCCTGATATGAAATCTGCCCGTTAGATCCCAACGGTCACATTCTTTCTTAGCGCTATGGTAAAGTGACATCGGACGCGCCGATGCCAGGCATCGGACGCTCCGATGCCACTGCTTGTTTCATCTCTTTCTGCGCCACATCGGACGCGCCGGTAACATCCACATCGGACGCTCAACCCCTCAACGTCCGTCCGATGAACAACAGAAAGGTTCCAAGAGAGGCCAAACACATCGGACGCGTCCGATGGTTCTGCATCGGACGCATGCAACAGACGCCGTCCGATGCCTCCCTGGAAAAACACACGCTCGCGCCACGCTCACCGCCATCCTGATCTCGCAACAGTGTTTCCTCAGCGTCCGTTGCCACGTCCGATGCTTTCTTCAACTTCTGACAGAAAAACATAGGGTTATCCATCGGACGCTCAGCCAGCGTCCGATGCTCCCGAAGCACAATACTTTTCTTCCAAAATCCGCTGAACATCCTGCCTCGCAAGCTCGGCAGGAAGGAGAAGGACTATATCTAGTTTTCTCCCACTTCTCTACAACTCCAGAACAACCCCTTATGCCAAAAAGAGCCAACACCACCAAGGTATTACATCATATGCAAGCGTGTAGAGCATTTTGCAAAACATTTTCCAAGGGTTTTTGTATAGTCACTCACTAGGTCTATAGCATCAAAATGTTAGAGAACTCCTAGTGGCACTGAACATCGCATAAGCCGTGAATCATCTCCTCTAATAGTACGGCTATGTATCCTAAATGTGATCACACTCGCTAAGTGTCTTGATCACCAAAACAAAGAGCCCTATAGGTTATACCTTTGCCTCAGGGCCTCTTTGATCCATCTCTTCTCTTCTTCATTTCATCAATGGTAGAGCACTTGATCTCTTGCGCTTTTGTGGCCATCACCATCCTTCATGGTTGCCACCTTGCCAGCTCCACCACTTGGCTTGGTCACAATCCTTTCTTATAAGCTACACACATGCTTAGCAATAGGATTAGACCAAATAGGTTTCATCAATTAACCAAAATGAAACTAGGGCTTTCAGCAGGTAAATAACGTATAAGCACCATGCTTACACAATGTTGACCACTCACCCTGCGATCAACAGAATGAGCGCTATACGAACAAGAGCATAAACATAGAGATTATCCTAGCTATGCTAGACATATAATCAAAGTAGACGATGAACATTATAATTATGAACACGAAATAGTAACAAGTCATGACATGTATCAACTAGAACAAGAACTAGAAGAAGAAAGTAAGAACTAGATGACTAATATAGAACTAGATTAGAACACAGAGATGAACTAGAGAGGTAATTAGAACTAGATTTAGACACAGAGATGTGAACTAGGTGCGAGATTATAAAGATGAACTGAACACAATATAATAAACTAGAAACCAATTAGACAATTAGAAGAACAATTAGAAGAACAAAGTTGATACAAGAGAGAAGACGACAGGCTAATTACCTAGCTCTCCTGACTAACTCCGAATCCGAGCTCCCTCGACTCTTCTAATTATATTCTAGCTACGCCCTTGGATGATGGAGCTCCTGGTTGTCTAGGCCTGACAGAAACCGACCAATTTATAAGAGCACAAGTGCGAAGACCTCTGCCGAAGCAGCTGAATTAGCACACTTGAGCCCATATAAACCCGGTAGTCCATGAAATCCTGAGGGATTTCAAACGTTTTCAACAACATCTTAGCCAAGATCGCATGGTCAAGCAAATACAAATCATGTCCACAGAGCTTTGCAGCGGAAATAAATTTACAATAGAGTTCACAAATAATAATACAAGTTGGAAATCTTTGAAACAATATAGCTTTGAAATGAATACGATAACATAAGTTGGAATACTTTGCTAGCTTGAGTGACATCCTCCAAACAACAGCATAAAGAGAAGAAGCAGCGAATGCCGAGCCCACCGGCACTGGCCATCACTTTTCAGCGGACCTAACCTTCACTGCAACAAGTGGGATAAACCCTGAGTACCCGAATGTATCAGCTAGACTTACCCGTCGGAAACCAAAAATAAAGTGACACCAAGGAGTATGCAAGGCTGATATAAATAGTGGAGCTGACTAACTTTATTTGCAAAAGAAGCTTAAGATAAAGGTTTCCATCATTTAATTATATGAGCAGTCATCTTTTATCCTATTCCTTAAACTCTAGTTTTGCACCTGTACTAGAGCACTCACTTGAATCTAGCAACAAATACATAGTACCATATCATGTTGCTTTGTCAATATTTTAGTTGAACCATCAATGTCCACATGAAGTTGTATCGTGTGAAGCTCGACAAGATGTTTCCTCCCACTAACCGGGGGAGACGGCGACTCGAATCGAATTCCAAACCAGCTGGTGAAAACCCTTTAATACCAACCCACCCTTCCCCGTCGGGGTCCATGCATGGGTAACCGTTCGATGCTTGTTCGTGGTGGTAATCGTCGCGGTTCAAGCACGGACTGCCCAATTGGAACCTGGCGATGGCCGAACGACGAGCAGATCGCATTTCCATACTAGAGGGCACGACACGGGTTGATTCCGGCCCGAACAACGTCCAACCCGGCTTTGGGTCGATGATTACAGCACCGACATATCCCTAAGTAAAAGGGCGCGTTCAAAAATGAACGAGGGCCAACCATCGAGACAAACCTACACGATCCAACGGACGGACTGCCCTAATTTTCCAAACTTGTGCCTTGCCTTCCAGTTGATCGCATTTTATTACTACTCAGTTCTTTTCCACGATAGCAAAATATAGCCAACCGTGATCGATATACTACCCATCAGGGCATTACCCGTAACATCCTCAAATACTACTTTTACTTAAGCACAGACTAAGCAATTCTACATTTTGAATAACTAACAGGGATAACAAGGCAGGTATAGTAATAATCAAGGAAGGATAATGCATCAAATAGGATTCAATCAAGTCCTATACCAATGCATTACAATATAAAAATACTCAATAAATTAATTGTAAATGATGGAGACTTAGAATGCTCCGGGGCTTGCCTGGGAACCAACACTGGTTAGTGTTTGTTAGGTGATATCTCGCTTGGCGAGCATCTCCGCTGTAGCACTTGCTTAACTCCGCATCTTCGGAATAATCCACCAAACATCGTCTCGGTTTAACTTCATCATCACGTCCTTCACGATATATCTACTGTTACCTAAATGAGATATGCAATGCAAGCGTATGAATGCAAGGAAACACTTACGAAGCAAACATGTGCACATATATAAGCATTTCTAATTATTTCAACATAAGCAATCAGGATATGCTATTAAAGAGGACATAGCTCTAACTCACAACATGGCATGATCACTTCAGCAGGTTAATATTTAAGAAAGGTGTGACACGGTTCATTTGGCACTCAGAAGGCTAGCTTATACAATCAATCAAGACTATATCAGGCATCACAAATGGAATACATGTATGCACATATAGCTTCTACTTTAGTTAAGCAAGTCAACCATCATTTCTAACATATTTATATAATACATAATGTTAATTAGTTTAACAACATGAAATACACAATCTGAACATTACCAAGTCATGACATAGCATCAAGATCACATCATCAACATTAAGCTATAGCAATCAAGTTCGGTTCATTTATACAGTTTGGACAGCAACACACCATGTACTTTAAACAGACATAACTGGACGCTACACATATCCAAACAAGGTGATCCTAGATATTCTGGAAAGCTAATGAAATTATCTAAAACTTTTCTATTATCAACTAAACATGATTCAATCATTAAGAGACCAAACATTACATGCAAGATAGTTCTGTCCAAACTTTAGACAGATATACTTCTACTCTTCTAACCTTCAAACAGCCATAACCAGAGATTAGAGCACCAAAAGACTTAATATAAGACTTGTTTGGAAGCTTATGAAGTTGTCTACAACTTATTTAATAATCATCTCAGTTGATTAAGCAGTTGTCAAGGCCAAACAACACAAACAAGCAAATCTGTCCAGACTTGACAGATTCTGAGCTTTTAAATTAAAACATGTGTATCTGAAGATATAGATCACCAAAAATAGTGATCCATGACATTTTAGAAAGCTTATGAAAAGCCTACACTCTTCTATAACATCAACACATGATTCACAGATAAGTTAGCCAAACAGTTCACTCTTTCAGATCTGCACAGAAAGCAATGAAAACCTGATAGCAAACTTCTAAAAGCTATAACTAACTCCAAACCACTTGGCCAAAATCATGAAATTTTAGGACAAGCAAGATGAAGAAGTTATATTACAACTTTTTGTATATAGACCACGTCTACAGAAAACACCATTTTTATCACAAATAATTACCACAACAAAAACTACACATGCAGCCACATTTCAACAATTTAACCAACTTGCTTCACTAGTTATTTGATTAACATGAGAGCACATATTGACCTATACAAACACACACTTCTAACATTCATGAACATGATCACACATCATTTATCTCAGATCAATATGCAACAAAGACAAGCACATAGATATATACATGTTGATCCATTGCAATATTTCTTTGAATTAGATAATCATTAATCATAGGCATTATCTTAAGTGATGTTGAAAACATATAATTTGGGCCTCATATTTTTACAGGTGATAGACAAAACCAAATCATGACCACTGTAAAAATATTACATGCTCGAGTATTATAATTATTTATTAAAAACAGGCAAGTTTTATTTACTAATATGCATGTGAGAGCGATAAAATTCTATAAATCATATTTTCTGCAAACACATGGCCACCATAAAATTATCCAAGTTATAACCCATCATAGGAAGACAGTGGAACCACCTTTCTATTTTTACATGCAAACATTTATCACAAATCATTTAAATCCAATTAATAGACTGCAAGCAAAATAAATTCATAACTAATTCATACATGCACCAAACATTCTGAAATTTTTATCACAGCACACATATGACATGTCAAGCCTACCACAGAAATTTCACAACAATCCAATCAATAAAACAGCAGATATCATTTTATCCCCATTTAACCCTAGTTAACACAAATAAGCAAACACAGCACAAACTTTGAACTAAAACATATCATATTATGACTCTACTGAATAGATCTACTCACAAGGATTCCAAAAAGTCCACATTTACTATTTTACAATTTTTATACTAATTACTACGAATTTCCAAAGTTTCAGGCATTTGCATACTAGATAAAGAAAAACGAAAATACATTTGCATCCAGATCCTTAAGAGTTTATCAAACTAAATCACAACAAACAAGTCCTTCGCAGTACTATTCTAATGAGTCACGTATCTACAGAAAACCCCCTGCATTCTTACCAAACGCTGCACGAAGTCCATCTTCTTCTTCCTAACGCACACACAGGAAGCAAGTGACGGTCGTGGCCGGCTTAGGCCGGTTGGCTGCCGGCGGAGGCCAGCGAGGGGCAACCGGGCCAGGGCGTGGCCGTGGCTGTGGCCAGCCAGGGCTGCGCCCTACCTGGCTTGGCCAGTCGCAGCGCCGCGACGAAGCAGCACCGTGCGCCCACGCATAGCTTCAGCATGCGGCCGGCAACAGCGCAAGCAAAAAGGAAAAGGAGCGAGCGCGAAGGGGCAGCGGCAAAAGCTGTGAGGAAGGCCAAAGAGGAGCAAGGGTGGTGCAGAGAGCTCTGTTAAGCAGCGGTAAGGAGCTTGCCCGCCGGCCATGGTGGCCACGGCCGCAAACAGCAAAAGCACAAGCTGAAAGAGGCGAAGCGGTGCTTGGGCGAGTGGAGAGGCGAAAGGAGGCTCTCGGATGGAGTTCTGGTGCTTCCCATCGTCATGAAGAGGCAGGAAGCGCGTGGCAGAAATGGTGGAGCTCGAGCTGTGCATGACGAACACGCGTCTCCTTTGGGGCAAAACGTCGAGCACGTGGCGTGCAATGTCTTGCAGTTTTGGGCAGCTATTTCGGCGCTGCTCAGGGCCGAACTGGGCCATGGGCCTTTAACAAAGATTGTTGTACTCCTGGTGACCTTCAATTTTGATTAAAGGATCTAAGCCATTTGAGTTGTGTATCAGCGGTTAATTAGCTCCAAAGTTGATAGTGTCAGCAAATTAACGACGGACGACCTTGCTGCGCTGCGATTAAACCCAAAAATCATAGTCTAAACTTCATCAAATCGAGTGCAACTTTTTGTATGATCTTCTCCAAAGAATTACCTACAACTCTTACTTTTGGACCAAAGGATGTTGCCTAACAAAATTTGGAGAATGCGGCTTGCCAATGTCAACATTGCTGATTTCCAGACTTAGAAATTTTTGTGGCTGGAAAACTGCAGCAGATTCGAACTTGGGTGCCCTGTTTGACACGTTTCACTTGGGATTCAAGCTTCGGTTCTTTAACAACTTTCGTTGTACACATCTTGATCTATAACTTTGCTTAAAGGTCAAACCTCATAATATGAATAGAAGCCACACTTTCATGTTGGTCAAAGCAGCAAGTTGATATGACCTCAATTTAGGGTTTTAGGCCGATTGAGGCATTTTCTTGACATTCGCTCAACACGAACCCTTCAAAACTTTTATTCGTGAGTCCATATAGAGTTGATTGGGCATAATTGCAAGACTTGATTGAACTCAAATGATCTCCTTCGCTTAATAAGCCATTATAGGCAAAGCTATGACTCGTCATTTCATGTCACTTTTGATTCCAAACTGCACGAAACTTTTTTCACCAGTCACTATAGATAGCAACTAAACTAAGGCACCTGAAAAAGGCATGATTAGCAGAAACCTTGAATATTCTGGAACTGGACACCTATTATTAACTAGCTCTGATAATTAATTCCGGAATTATTCAAACTGTGGCTCTATCTCCCGGATTCAATCAACACTTCTGTCGCCGTTCACATTAGTAGAAAATATCTCTAGATCATTACCTGACAGACCATGTCTGTGTTCAAACTGACTGCTCGTCTGGCGTCAAACACCTGGGGTGTTACATAGGCTACCTCTACTCTAACGATTGATCTATGCTTTGAGATATGATTTCATCTGGTGATGCTTCAGGAGGGGGGGGGGTCTCGGGTTTCTTATATAGCCCGGTGGGATGAACGACAGCCCTCGGATCAAAACGACGTCGAACAACGGCTGGGATACGTTGAGGAGGTCGATTAGGTCATGTCACGCGAAGAAGGAGGGGCTGCCATGTGGGCCCAGGCCGCCGGCCCTAGGGTTGAGGTCGGCCGGCCTCCCCCTGGCGCCGCCTGCCTCTTCCTTCGTTCGCAAGTCTTCTAACACCTTCCTTGTTGTTCTTGAGTCCTTGTTCGGTTGGTTTGTGCAACGAGTCTTGACGTGGAAGGATTCCTTGTCGTCTTCTTCCTGTCTGGTCCCTGGATATCTCTGGTATTCTGTAGTTGTTGGAATCTGCTTGTCTGTTACACCCCTGATCTTCATATGGATAAGGCTTCTAGAAGGTTCCAGAGTCTTCTGATGATTTATTTATCTAGGACTCTTGCTCCGGGACTCCAAATATGGCAAGTGGCATGTCCGTTGCGATCGTCTCAACGAGCTCGTTACATTGGTGTGCTCTAATTCTTCACTTGAGATACTTTGTTATGATGAAATATTGAATATCCTGTAAAACAAGTGAGAACTACACAACTCGTAGAACTTGTTAGAATCAAACCCTATAGCTATATTCTTTGGATTATTGCGGGTCATTTATGAGTTTAGTTGACGGTTTAAAATAGGAGTTATCTACCGTCAACAACCACGTTATCTTTGTGGGCAAGAAGGTTCTTGCATCTATTACATAGACAATGGTGTGTTTCCACTCCAGGCAAGATAATACTTTTTTGCAGTGGCAATAAACTTTCTCACATGATCCAGGTACGAAGGATGCAACCTCGATATCTTGTACATCCATTCTTTGTCCATGACCACGAACCTAGTTTGCACACAAACAACGAAAAAGACATATAAGTAAAGTAGTATATGGACAAAATGCAGCCGAACGTTTCCAGATCTACCGATTTCTCTCCCCTCCATATAGATCTAGATCTAGACAAAAAGCAACCAAACCATGGAAAAGAGAGAAGAATGAGGGTTGGAGAGTGAGAATCAACCTCTTGCAGTGCCCCCTTCAACAAATTCAAGAGCAAAACTTCTCCCCTAGGAAATGCTCATTTTTTGGGATTTTGGAGCTCAAAAAACAAAAAAATGTAGGAGATGCCGTGGCAAAGAAGGGTGGGTAGTCCAGGCTTAACTGATGCAGTCACTGTAAGACAAGTGCCTCGGTGAATTACCTATTAACCAAGGTGGTTGCAATGTGGCAAACATCTTAGTTAATAGATTAACCGAGGTGGGCCATCTAAGTAAACTGCCTCGGTACAATGCCTGCCTCAGTTAACCATTAACCGAGGTGATTGGGAATTAAATTGGGTGCACCCCGGGTGCACCCAATGCCTGTGCACCCCCATGGTGGATGATTGACACGTGGCGGTAAAGAATATCATGCGGACACCAGATAACATGCGTGAAGAATAAATTTAGAAAATTGTCCACAACATGCGGGAAGTTAGTTCTTGCGAATTTTGCTGGACGTAAGATTTAATTTTCTAAACACGTGTCAATCATCCACCATGGGGGTGCACAGGCACAGGGTGCATCCTGGGTGCACCCAATTTATTTCCGGCGATTGCTGGGCCAGCTACCCTGCCATGAATAACCGAGGCGGGCAACCAGTCCAACCGCCTCGGAGCCCATTTTTAAAATGCCTCGGTTAAGTTTGTGTGTAGTAGTGTTTGTGTTGTCACACATGAGTGGTTTGGTGATTTTAATCATGTGGGATATCTTAGGGTGGTAAGGCTAAAACACATCAACACAATTTTAATTTAATCGTTGATTTTTTTGTTTAGGTCAACTACTAGCATTCAATTTGAACTGTATTTTTCATAGTGATATATTTATAATAAATTACTAATTTTTAGGAGTTAAATGCACCCGAGATCCATTAACTTGTATGGGTATTTCAGTTAGGTCCAACAACTCAAAAAGCTAACTTCAAGGTCCATATATAAACTTTTAAATGATTCATCGCAGGTTCGTACCTTAATGATCTAACTTCTGGGTTCATAAACTTTAAATGGTTCACCGCAGGTCTATACAACCCTTTGTTTGGTCTTAGATGTGATGTGGTATGTGGAGTCAAGAACCAACCTGGCATAAAATTCAACGAGCCATGCTTATCTCCTGACTACGCTGCTCTCCTTTCCACTCTTTCAATCCTTGCATCTTTGCCTCTCTATCTCTTATCCGATGCTCGCCACCACCCTTACCCGTCACCAAGCTCCTACTATCATTGTTGTTCCACACCATGCTCTACCTCTGTTCTAAAAATGAGTTGTACTAAGTTTGCCTCTACATCCTCTACCCTTTGCATATGCTGGACACACACGCGCGTGCGCACACACGCGTGCGCGCACACACATAATGAAATTTTAGAGAAATCCAAGTGCAGTTCCAATATCGCAAGGAAGGTGTTTTAACTCCAAAAGAAGGCTCAGTATCGCAAGGAAGTGTTTTGAGTCCATTAGGTGTGTAAGAGGAAGGCTAATTGGAACGCCAGCTACGGGCAGCAAGCAGATTGTCTACGAGAGTATAAGCTCACGTATAACTATAAGAGATTAGCTGTAACGTTTAATAATAGTAGTCTAGCAGCCTGGCAGCCGCGCATGGCTGTATGCAAACTGCATGCGAGCCTTTTGTCTCGTTACACGCACTACGCTCGGCGGTAAGGTAAGCACGCGCTTCATTCTCTTTCTTTGTTTCTCTCTGCGCCACTTCGTTTCTCTCTGCGCCAGTAGGATTTAGATGACGTGGATTACCTTACAGCTTGCTGAGTAAGATTTATTATACTTGCTCTAAATAGGACGGCGTTGAAGATAAGTCGAAGTATAGTTCACTACTGGAAACTTGAAATTCTCTGATGGTTTCGAATTTGTTAAATTTAAATTTTAAATTTTCTAAACAATCTCGGATGGAGAACAAACAAAATAAAAAAGTTGTAGATCATAATAAGTTACGAAACTTTGTCGTTGACAACTTTTTGATCTGAAATCATCTCATCAACGAAAACTACGTTTTAAATTCCTTAATTAAATTCGTTTAGGGTCTCAAACAAGTAATTCACACTCGGTTTAGTATAATACATGGAGAATCAAAACAGAATTTAGACATAAATGATAGTGTAGTGCAGTGGTAGAGGGAGTACGCACGAGAGGAGATCGCAGGTTCGAATCCGACCGGCCACGTAGCGTGTGAATTTTGTAAAAAAAATGTTGTGACTTGCAATGAAGGAGGTTCTCCCACCTGGAGGCACCTAGTTTCTAAACTCACGAGATCCGGGACTGGACGAGACTTGAGGATCTTGGACGCCATTGGTGGAAGCCTTTACTGCGGTCATGGATTTAATTCGCCGGGCTGATTAGGTGTGAGGTGGTTTATTTGGTGTAGCTTGTGGTAGAAATACATGTACATATTTCAGTTGTATACGGATAGAGATAGAGATTCCTCAATCTGAATTTGCCACTTACTAATAGATTCAATAATTGAGTGAATGAGTGGACTGAGAGCAATGACTTTCTTTAGATTAATTAATGTTGATGCTTTCTCGCACACTACACTAAAAACTGTATATATAGCCTTTTGACGTAGATGGCACATTGTCAACGGATCGGAGCTGACATTTTCAAGTGCCTTGTTGTGAGCGAGGTCTTATTCTTATTCGTGCACTAGTGGATGTTAAAAACGTTCCCGCGACGGAGAAAACTGCCAGTCTCGAAACATAATATTGACACGTACGGATATGGTATCTTAGTATTGTAGATTTAAACTTGTCTGTAAATCATGAATTTATTAGTGTGATTCGTTTGGTAGACATGCTGTACGAGGATACCGAACATATATCCATCTAACACGACTTCTCTATCAATAGCGATGTGCAATGACCTCATCAGATTGAAAAAAAAAAAACGAAACAAAGTTACAAGCGCCTCAGCTCGTTGCAAAATTCTAGTCGACATCAAGACATCAGTGGAAAACATATAGGATGGCTTTAATTCACAAATTTAATACCAGGGCAAGCCCACTGGTTTAGTCACAAATCATATGTGATCTTGCCGGATTTTCGTGTGATTGGTCATATATTGGTTTTTGTGTGACCAGACAGTACGCACGTGATTGCGTACATCCACACTACTACAAAATTGGTCTTCACAACAGACCTACCACTACCGGTTTCAAAGAACCGGACCGTGATTTACTCTTCACTGTTGGTTTTGGCCAAAATCGACAGTGATATTTAGGTTATCATTCTCGGATCATATTAGTATCGGTTTTAGCTATGAACCACTAATGATATTGGATCATCATTACCAGTTTTTAACTTAAACCGCCACCAATAATACTATCATTGTTGATCCGTGGCTTGAACCGGTAATGTTAGGCTGCACAAAAAACTTCATAGCTTATTTATATGATGTTTGATGAAGACAAGCTCTATATCAAAGTTGTATTACTCGACGAGATCTAGAACTTTGTACTTGGTAATTTTTCTATTTGAGATCATCTTGACAAAATATTTAATTTATAAATTACATAGAGTTCAAACAAAGGAATCCATATCTACATAGTCACAAGTGTGTCGTGCAATTTGAATATGTAGTAGTAGAGAGTTATTTCGAATCACTAGTAGAGAAACGACCTTTCATCGATCATCAAAAAATATTTAATGCTGTTTTTTAACTTGCAACTGTGACTAAAAGAGGAATGAGATCTTTAGTCTCTGTTTGTAATAAAAACTGTGACCAATTCCACCCTTTAGTCGTGGTTGTTAAAGTCACAAAAGTGTGTTAGACCAAAAGAAATTTTAGTCCCGGTTGAAAACATGAATCTGGACTAAAGATGTGATTTCTAGTCCCGGTTGCAAACACGACCCCGGACTAAAGGTAGTCCCGGTTTGTATCTCAAACCCAAACTAAAGGTGCCTCAGAAGTGAATTTTAAAGAAAAGCGTATCTTGTATTTGTCAGATATGTGGTGTAGTTGAGATGACAACACGTGCAAGAGCTATAGTGGGAGGTCTTGAGTTTGAATCCTCGTACCCACGTCTTTTTCTTCTCCATATAAACACCTTTAATCCTGGTTATCGAGAACCTGGACTAAAAATTAGGATCTTTAGTCCTGATTACACAGCCGGGACTAAAGGACCTACCACCCGAGCTAAAGCGTGTAGTGCTGAATTGTCGGTGGTACAAAAAAGGGGTACCCCCAATTAACGCAAACACGCGAGCACTCCATCTCCGTCTCGCCCGAGCCCTCCCAGCCAGGCCTCGGGCGAACCGCTCTATCTCCGTCTCTCCGTCTCGCCCGAGCCCTCCCAGCCAGGCCTCGGGCGAACCGCTCTGTTTCCTCTCTCTCCGCCCGACCCTCCCAGCCAGGCCTCGGGCGAACGCGCTCCCGCACCTCGAGCCTTAACGCACGGATCTCGGGCTGTGCAGACAGCTGTACCAGCCCATGCCACGCATTTAATGCCTTCACCTACTCCCGGCACGTCCACTAGTGCACGGCATGTACCACAGTAATCCGTGTAAAGGTCAAGTCACGATTTTCGCCACAAGCATGGGCAAAAGGGCACCAGTGCAGCACTGTTCGGCCACACCAGGCACTGTAACCCCTCGAGGCCGGCTACGCGCCCCTCGAGCCCTGCACTGTAAACCCCTCGAGCCGGCTACGCGCCCCTCGAGCCCTGCACTGTAACACCTCGAGGCCGGCTCCGCGCCCCTTGAGCCCCCGTGGCACCACACCTCGAAGCCGGCTCCGCGCCCTTCGAGCCCTAACTACTTTCGTGCTGTTGGAGGACAGGTACCCCAAGACCCGGAGGGACCTCACCGCGTACTGTATATTCCGGGATGGGTGCTGTACGGCTCCCGCCTTGTCGCGCCCCCACGTCCGCGCCCGGGATGGGAGCCATGACTCAAGGACGCCTCAACAGCGACGATCACGTCGGCTCCAGTGGCCCCGACAAGACAGGGTTCCTACCCTTCTCCGTATGGGGCACCATGCGCCCCGACACCTGTAATACTTTTTGTAACCCTAGCCTCCCCTTGCTCTATAAAAGGGGACGCTAGGGCCCTCATTCAGGACGAACGGAACATACGAGTCCACGCACAAAACACAAGTCTGTACTCCAGTCCCACGCTCACTGAGCTTGTATTTTCCCCTGTACAAGCACTTAGGTGCAAGTAATACAAGAACATCTCCCCCCGCTGGACGTAGGGCCTTCTTTGCCCGAACCAGGATAAATCCTTGTGTTCCATTGCATCACACACCATCCAGAAAGAGAAGCACGCGATCATATTACTCGTTGGTGTGATACCCCCGGGTACGAAACACCGACAGTTGGCGCGCCAGGTAGGGGACGGTCGCGTGTCCGAGCCGATTTCTCGTTGACTCCTGGATGGCTTCACCCTCTCTTCCGTTCTCGGCTGGTGCCGTCGTCTGGTTCGGGAGCCTCGAGTTCCCCCTGGCCACAGGCAACAGCAACGAGCTGACTCTGCTCTCCACGGAAGGGCGGGCGGAGTGGTGGTCACGGCCACCCGCGCGGGGGGCGTGACGCGTCGCCCCACACCACCACACGCCGCCACGTCCGAACGGCGCCATCGTCACCGTCGTCGTCGGGCGCAGGCGGTGCCGCGGCAAACACCTACGCCCCGTAGCCGGTGCAGGGGCCCAAGGGGAAACCCACCCGGCGCACGGCCGGAGACCTCCAGGGCGCGTTCACGCCCGCCTAGCGACGTCGCATTCATCGTACGTACGGACCAGGAGCCAGCCAGAGGCCTCCGAACCGTGCGCCGTTGACGCAACTCAGCCTCCTCCCGCGCGGGTCGCGCTGCGCTCGACGCCAGCGGTTCCGGTCGGCCTCGACAGCTCTGCGGCTGTTTTCGCCCACCGCCTCGACGAGCGCCAACAGGGCCAGACGGAGGTGGACCGGGAGCAGCGTCCGGGCACGCTGCTGCAAGCTATGGCCAGCCTGGAAATCGTCCCCGCGTGCATCCACCGCGACTTCTTGCGACCCCTCGAGCCACCTCGGCGAGCTACCGTCGGAGAATGGTACCGCGAGCTGCGGTCCCAGCATCGGCCAAGGCGGCGTGCCCTCAACAGCTCTGACTCCGACGAATACGACTACCACGACCCCGACCTCTGGGACCCCACCAGAGAGTGTTTCCAACTCGAGGGAGTCGTATGCGATACCGAGGACGAAGGCGACGACAACAGGCCGGCCCTCGACTTAGAGGGACCTAGCGACGTGGCCGCGGCAGGCGGATCACGCATCCTGGGAAGGGACGAACCTCGAGCATCGGCTGCGCCGCCCAAGCACGACGATGGCGGGCGGCGCAACTCGCACAAGTGCAAGAGGCAATCACCAAAGCCGAGGAGGAACGGCGACACCTGCTGCAGCTCCGGCAAACCCTGATGCAGGAACCACCCCAGCCCGAGGAGCCGGAGCTCGAGGCCGCGCTCGAGAGGTCCACCGGCGGATCCTCGAGGACGGGGCACCAGCACGCCCTGAGGTATGTTTCCCACGAGCTGGGCAGAACGTGGTGGCGGCGGCCATGATGCTCCGTGACCTGCCCGCCGTCTCCAACCCGACGCCAGGCGCATGCTCGGAGAAATGAAAAACCTCCTCGAGACAGCCGCGGTGCAGCAGGCCGAGAGCTCGGCGTCGCGCCGACGCGGGGCAGCCTCGGGGAAACCGGCGGACACGCCCCACGACGCTCGCGAGGCGTCCGTCCACCAGCCGGACGCCTCTCGAGCTAGGCCAGTCCGCGAACGGATCGTCGACAACCGGCCGCCTCGAGACCCCAACGACGCCCGCAACGACATCAACCGACGGCGCAAAGACAAGGGGGCCCAAGAGCGTGGCTATAGCGCCCATCGAGGAGGGCGCTACGACAGCGACGAGGACCGGCAGGTCCTCGAGCCCCGGGCCCCGAGTCTTCAGCCGGGCCATCCGCAGCTCGACCCTCCCCGACCGCTTCCGACCGCCGACCAACATCGTAAAGTACGACGGGGAGGTCGAGCCCAAGCTCTGGCTCTCGGACTTCCGCCTTGGCTGCCAACTGGGCGGAGCGAAGAACGACGACCGCGTGATCATCCGTCAACTCCCACTTTACCTCTCGGACACCGCCCGCCGGTGGCTCGAGGGGCTCCCGCCGGATCGGATCCATGACTGGGCCGACCTAGTCAGGGTCTTCGACGGGAATTTTAAAGGGACCTGCGTGCGCCCAGGCAACCCCTGGGACCTACGGCGTTGCAGGCAGGCGGCGGACGAGCCCCTCCGCGACTTCGCTCGACGGTTCTCGAAGCAGCGTCTCGAGCTCCCCCACGTGCCTGACGAGGACGTCATCTCAGCGTTCCTCGCAGGCACAACATGCCAAGAGCTTGTTCATGAGCTAGGACGCTACCGTCCCGGGACGGTCGAGGACCTGATGGATCGCGTCACAAGCTTTGCTTCGGGCGACGAAGCAGTGGGGCCTTCTTTGGCCGTTCCACGGACAAAGGCAAGGCGGTGATCGTACCGGAGGGCTCCAACAAGGGCAACGACGCCAAGAACGACAACAATGACGGCAACAAAAGGAAGAAAAACAAACGCAAGGGCCAGAAGGCGAAGCGTGGCACCGATGACGACGACGACAAAGAGGTGCTCGCGGGCGCCCTCGAGCCCAAGAAGCCTCGAGGCCCCCCCGATGGGGCTGTTTTCGACCAAATGCTCGAGGATCCCTGTACCTATCACGGGGCCCCGTAAACCACAAGTTGAAAGACTGCCGACTGTTGAAGGGCTACTACTCCAAGCTCGGCGATAAGAAGGAGGACGCGCCTAAGGGAAAGGATACCGATCGACGCGGCGGCAGAAACGCAGATGGCGACTTCCCCCCGGTGCGCGACTGCTACATGATCTACGGGGGGCCGACCGTCGGGCTCTCAGCTCGAGAAAGAAAGAAGGAGCGCCGGGAAATCTTTTCGCTTGGCCACGACGCCCCCCGGTATCTTGACTGGTCCGATGCGCCAATCACGTTCGACCGTGACGACCATCCGGACCAGGTCATAAAACCGGGGGCTTACCCCCTCGTCGTCGACCCCGTCATAGTCGACGTTCGGTTCTCCAAGGTGTTGATGGATGGGGGCTCGAGCCTCAACATCATATACCTCGAGACCCTCGACCTCCTGGGGATTTCAGAAGGACAGCTCCGACCCAGTGTCGGGGGGTTCCACGGAGTAGTGCCAGGAAAGAAGGCCCACCCCCTCGGGCGCATCGACCTGCCGGTCTGCTTCGGCACGCCGGCAAACTTCCGACAGGAAACGCTCACCTTCGAGGTGGTCGGCTTCCAAGGGACCTACCACGCCATCATCGGCCGGCCAGGCTACGCCAAGTTCATGGCGATTCCTAACTACACGTACTTGAAGCTCAAGATGCCGGGGCCGAAAGGAGTCATCACCGTTGACACCTCCTACGAGCACGCATACCACTGCGACGTGGAGTGCGTCGAGCGGGGGGAGGCCAACGTCCACCTCGACTCGCTCGAGGCCTTGGCAGCTCTGGCCACCGAGGGGGCCCCAGAAGCAAAGCGTCACGCCGGCACCTTCGAGCCGGCCGAGCACACCAAGCAAATACCCGTCGACCCGACCTCGGCCAATGGCAAGACGCTGACCATCAGTACCAGCCTCGAGCCCAAATAGGAAGCAGTGCTCGTCGACTTTCTCCGCGCGAACATCGACATGTTTGCGTGGAACCCCTCGGACATGCCGGGCATACCGAGGGAAGTCGCCGAGCACGCCTTGGAGATCCAGGCCGGGTCCAGACCGGTGAAGCAACGCCTGCGCCGCTTCGACGAGGACAAAGCGCAGGATCATCGGCGAGGAGGTGCACAAGCTTTGGCGGCCGGATTCATCAAGGAGGTATTTTACCCAGAGTGGCTAGCTAACCCTGTACTAGTTAGGAAAAAGAATGGAAAAATGCGGATGTGTGTAGATTACACTGGTCTTAATAAAGCATGTCCAAAAGTTCCATTTCCTTTACCTAGAATTGACCAGATCGTCGATTCCACTGCTGGGTGTGAAGTGCTTTCGTTCCTTGATGCGTATTCGGCTACCACCAAATTAGGATGAGAAAATCCGATGAGCTCGCGACCTCTTTTATCACGCCATTTGGTATGTACTGCTATGTTACGATGCCCTTCGGCCTTCGAAACGCCGGGGCAACGTATCAACGATGTATGCAGCACATCTTTGGCGAGCACATAGGCAAGACCGTCGAGGCCTACGTCGATGACATCGTGGTTAAAACTAAAAAAGTAGGGAACCTCATCAGCAACCTCGAGACCACGTTCGAGTGCCTCCGGGCCAAGAATGTGAAGCTCAACCCCGAGAAGTGTGTCTTGGTGTGCCTCGAGGCATGCTACTTGGCTACATCGTCTCACAACGGGGGATCGAGGCAAACCCTGAAAAAATCTCAGCAGTCACGAGGATGGGCCCGATTCGTGACCTCAAGGGCGTACAGAAGGTAACAGGCTGCCTAGCCGCTCTCAGCAGATTCATCTCGAGGCTGGGGGAGAAAGCACTACCCCTCTACCGCCTGCTGAAAAAGACGGAGCACTTTGCGTGGACCACCGAAGCCGAGGAAGCCTTGACCAAGTTGAAGGGATTGCTGACTTCTGCGCCAGTTCTCGTGCCTCCGCACCAGCCCAGGAAGGTGATTCCCCCGAACCTCTCCTCCTCTATGTGGCCGCAACCACTCAGGTGGTCAGCGCGGTCATAGCCGTCGAGAGGTACGAGGAGGGTCATGCATTGCCAGTCCAACGGCCAGTGTACTTCACCAGTGAGGTGCTCTCCGAGGCCAAGGTCCGGTACCCGCACATCCAAAAGCTGCTCTACGGCATCATCGTCACAAGGCGCAAGCTTCAGCACTACTTCCTCGCCCATCCCGTAACGGTGGTGTCATCCTTCCCCCTTGGAGAAATCGTCAACAATCGGGAGGCCACGGGGCGCATCGCCAAGTGGTCCGCCGAACTGATGGGGGAGACCATCACCTATGCCCCGCGAAAGGCCATCAAATCGCAAGCGTTGGCGGACTTCGTTGCTGAATGGACCGACACTCAGCTTCCGCCGGCGCAGATTCAAGCCGAGCTCTGGACCATGTACTTCGACGGATCCCTCATGAAGACGGGGGCAGGTGCGGGCCTGCTCTTCATCTCGCCCCTCGGAGTACACATGCGCTACCTGTTACGCTTGCACTTCCCCGCCTCCAACAACGTCGCCGAGTACGAGGCCCTCGTCAATGGGCTGCGCATCGCCCTCGAGCTCGGGGTCCGACGCCTCGACGCCCGAGGAGACTCGCAGCTCGTCGTCAACCAAGTTATGAAGGCTTCAAGCTGCGTCGATCCCAAGATGGAGGCGTATTGCGGGGAGGTGCGCAAGCTGGAAGACAAGTTCTACGGCCTCGAGCTCAACCACATAGCTCGAAAGTACAACGAGGCCGCAGACGAGCTGGCAAAGTTGGCATCCACGCGCGGCACGGTACCACCAGATGTCTTCTCGAGGGACGTCTTCGAGCCATCCGTCGAGATTGACCAAGGGCTGGCCCCTCGACGCCACCCCTCGAGCAAGACACGGGGGCTCGAGATTCGACGCCACCCCTCGAGAAGGACCCCTCGATGTCCGCGGAGGCGATGCAGATCGACGCACACGCCTCTTCTTCATCACGGACCCCTCGACTGGCCGGACGCCTTACCTCGACTACCTGACGCGAGGCGAGCTACCAGAAGACAAGACGGAGGCCCGACGCGTCGCTCGGAGAGCCAAGACCTACGTCGCTACGGCGACGAGCGGGAGCTCTACCGACGAAGCCCGACCGGGATCCTTCTCGCTGCATCCTCCCACTCGAGGAAGGGCGCAAGCTCCTCGATGATATGCACTCGGGGGCTTGCGGCCACCACGCGACGCAGGGCCCTGTGGGAACGCCTTCCGCCAAGGCTTCTATTGGCCGACCGCCATTGGGGACGCCAAGCGTTTGGTCCAGGCGTGCCATGGGTGTCAATTCTACGCCAAGCAAACGCGCCAGCCCGCACACGCCCTGCAGATGATCCCAATCACTTGGCCATTTGCTGTATGGGGGCTCGACCCGTGGGTCCCCTCAAAGGACAAATGGAGGGTACACACACATGCTCGTGGCCGTCGACAGGTTCACCAAGTGGATCGAGGCTAAGCCGATAGGAAGACCCCACCTCCGAGAAGGCTGTCGAGTTCATCGCCAACATCAATGTACCGGTTCGGGGTACCAATGTCATCATCACCGACAATGGTACCCAATTCACGGGCAAAAAGTCACCAACTTCTGCGATGACAATAACATTCGCATAACCTGGGCCTCGGTCGGCATACCCCCAATGCACGGGCAGGTCGAGCGGCGCCAATGGCATGATACTCCACGGGCTGAAGCCAGGCTATTCAAAACCCTCAAGAATTTCGGAAAGGGGTGGGGCTACAGAACTCCCCTCGGTGCTGTGGGGCCTCAGGACTACGCCGAGTCGAGCCACCGGGTTCACTCCGTTTTTCCTAACCTACGGCGCCGAGGCCGTCTTCCCACGGACCCTCGAGTACGGCTCACCCTCGACTTCGAGCCTACAACGAGCAAACCAGTGACGAAAGGCTCGCCAACGCCAAGGACCAGCTCGAGGAGGCTCGAGACGTGGCGCTCATCAACTCTGCACGCTACCAGCAAACACTTCGATGCTACCACGACAAGCACGTGCGCAAAAGGGACCTGGCGGTGGGGACCTCGTGCTTCGACGGCTGCAGATAATCGAGGGCGCCATAAGCTCACCCCTCCGTGGGAAGCCCGTACACCGTGGCCAAAGTCCTCAAGCCAGGCACGTACAAGCTCTACGACGACCAAGGCAGGATCCTGGCAAACGCGTGGAACATATCTCAGCTACGTCGCTTCTACCCTTAAAGGCCTCGAGGCCTTGTTCATTTTATCACTTTGTACAAACATGTCAAAATGAATGAACAAACACTCATGCATTATCGTTCGTGTCGCTTCGCATCTTAAGGTAGCCTCGACCCTGCCTAGCTCAGGGTCGAGCCTCCCTCGGGGGCTGGCAAGGGGATGGAACCCCCCCCAGACTCCGGAAAAAACGCGTGTTTTCTTTTCAAAATTTGACCCTCGTCTCGACTCACGCATCGAACGAACTAGCACGTCTAAATCCTAAAGTACATCGAGCCCCAAGGTCAGGGGGCGTCGACGAGACGGCCGCCTACGCCCCCGGGCTACGGTACCCTACCTAACGCCTCCCCCTCGAGGGGCTCGCGACGTACTAAAGGAACACAGACTAAGTTAGCAGAAACTCGAGCTCATGACAAAGAAAGCGGTCAAACGCATTTGAAAAGAAAACAACTCTTTCCATAAACAAATCACATATACTTTCGGGTCTCGACGTACCCCCATTTATCTCACAAAATTCTTACAAGGGCCTCGACGCCCAAATTTGGCTCGCAGGCCTCAATCCTCGTCGGTGCGGTACTCCTCCCAAGGTCCGCGAGGGCAGGCTCGACCTCGACGCCCGAGCTCGAGGGAGGAGGGCTCCCGACACCGCTGCTGGCGTCAGGAGGCAGCACGTCCTCCTCGAAGATCTTCGCAAGCGACGTCCCCGGCCTCTCCATCTTCTCCAAATTTGTCAACTCGGCGATTGTTCCATTCCCCATCCTTCCCCTCGATCTCGATGAAGCCATTCGCGACAACATGGACCGGGAAGCGGAAACCGGAGCGAACAACCGCGAGTGTCTCTGCTTGACACCGTGATGGAGAGCTTGCCGGACGCGGTCCCGAGCGGCTGCGTCGAAGAAGCACAAGCGTCGACCAAGGCATCGCCCCGAGCCATCGCACCCTCCGCCGCGGCAACAGGAGGAGCACCCCCACATGGGGCCGAGCCGGTCGAGAGAAGAGCGAGCCCGCTCCGCCACCATCGTCTCATCTTGGAGCTGGTCCAAGAGAGCCTGGTTCGTCTCACGGAGCTCCTCGACCGTCTTCTCGACCCCTGCGCAATAAACAAGGAAGAGTGAGACGGTGGCATACAAAAAACTTCAAGACCCAAACAAAACAAGATGTAGCCTCACCGTCGCAGTGTTGCCCCAGTGCGGCGAGGTCGTTGGTCAGGCCCTCAGCACGCTGCTCCAGCTGCGCTTCTCGGCCAGCGTAAGGAGCTTCTCGGACCTAAGCCCTCGATCACCGGCCCGCCTCCACCAGGGCCAGATCCTTGCGGATCACCTCCTGCCGCGCCGCCCCCTCGGCAGCTCGGCGGTGTCGGCGCCACTCACGGCGTCTCGGCCTCTTTTTTGGCCGCCTCCGCTGCGGTCCGGGCGGCGGCGGCTCGCCACGGGCGTCAGCGGCCTCCTGCTTCGCCGCCTCGGCTTCAGCCCGGCAGAGGTGGCCTCGCTTCGAGCATCCCTCGGCCTCCTTCCTCGACGCTTCGAGATTGGCGGCAGCCTCCTCCCTGGATCGGGCGACCTCACCTCGAGCCGCCCGGACCTCCGCCTCCGCCTCGTTAAGCCGGCTCGCCATCTGGGCGTTCCGGCTCAGCTCGCGCGGAGATCTCGAAGCTCCGCCTTGGCCCGCTCGAGGGCGGCAGCACCTGTGCGGATCGGCCCGCCTCCTCGGAGCAGGACCGCTCCGCCTCCGCCATAGTGCGGCCACCTCCCGGAAGATGGACCGCACCTCGCGCGTGTGCCCCCCGCTGGGCCGGCTGCTCGACGGGAACCACGGCAAGGGCGGCTCAGTGGGACGGGAAATGCCATATCGGTCGGTCGAGCTCGATGTCGGGCAGACCCTCCTCCGCCTCGAGCTGCCCCGACCTCGACCCGCCGCTCGACTGCACGGGCCCCGCTCCCTCCGTCCCTCCGCCGGGCTCCTGTTGCGGATCGGTCGACGGAAGGCTCGACCCTGGGCCCTCTTCCCCGACCGGGCCCTCCGGCGCCTCGTCGGCGCTAGCCGGCACGACGGGCGCCTCCACCGTCATCAAGCCCGCGGCGAGGAGCGCCCCTGCTCCAGCTCGTTCAGAGGTCCTCCACCGTCGGCTCCTTCTCCGCCGAAGTCTCTCCCCGCCTTCCCTCCTCCGCAGCCCGGCCCGTGCTGGTTGGAGCCACAAGGGGCGCAGTCTCCTCAGCTCCAGACGCGCCGGCGGGCCGAGCTCGCCCCAGGCGCTTCCCCCGGAGCAACCGTCATGATGAGGGAAGGATGGCGCTCCCAGTTAGCACCATCGCGGGAGGGGGAGGGGGAGAAGGCCGCTTCGGCGGACACGGCGGTGGCGGGCCTCGATGCCATGAGCTGAGGCCCCTGCAGTATGAGATGGCGGAAACGTCAGAACCAGCAAAAGTACCTCGACCCCTATGGCGATGGCGACGGCCTCACCAAAATTTTGCGACGATCATCCGGCCCCCTCGAGCCATGGCAGCTCGGGCCTCTTTCAACCAAGCGGCCTCTCTAGCAGAGGAGGGTGCCGTACCTCGAGGTGCCTGTGCCTCGACGGGGCTCGAGGCCTTGGCCCGCTTGGACGAAGCGAGATCCACCTCCTGGTAGGAGCGCTTCCCCCTGAGAAGATGGAGATGACACTCGTCATTAAAAGCAAAGAGGTGAAGCCTCACTACCGACGAGACCCAAGAAACTACTCACCCGAAGCGGCGGCTGGGCTTCTTCCCGGAGTCACCAGACCCACTCGGGGGCTTCGAGCCCACCCGCGGCTCGAGCCCTGCGCCTGGGCCGTCCCCTCAGGGCTGGGATGGTGGGAGGGCTCCCGACGCCTCCGTGGCTCGACCTCGAGGGAGAGCCCTCCTTCCGCACCACATCGCGGGAGGGCGATCGTACCGCCGCCCTCGCGCTGACGTCGTGGCGCTCGCCCGGCGCGGGCTCCGGGACCTGCTCCGGCGCCCGCGCTGGTGATCGCGCCCTCCCGCGTCCGCATCCGCGGCCCGGCGGCGGTGCGGCGATGGACTCCGAGGACGCTCGCAACCCCTGGTCACGAGGCGCTCGGGGGCTCCCTCCGACGCTCATGATGGCGCGGGCTCGACGCCTCTCCTTGATGCCCACCTCCTCCTCGCTCCGCGGGCTCGACGTCGCCCTTGACAGCTAGCGCGGGGGTCGGGCCCGGAACCCTTCTCGACCTTCGGCCGCTCCTCTCAGGCCCGACCCTCTCTCGAGACCCCCCGTCTGGGCTGATGCGGGGGCGGCCTCCGTGGGCGCAATGGCGGAGCGCTCCGGGTCCGGGGCTTCCTTGCGACTGGGGGCACGTCCGGCGCGGAGCTCGACGGACCCCGGGCCCCCGACGGGACAGGGGTCGACGCGCCTTCCTCGGCTGCGCCCGCGCGCCCCCTTTGACGGCGGGACCTCCAATGCACCCTCCTGCCAAGGAGCGGTCAGCCCTGTCATCGACGAGCCCCCGCTCGCATCAAGCGCGCATCCATCCCCTCGTCGTCGTCCTCCTCCTCGTCACTACTCTCTCTCTTCCTCCGAGCTCGAGGAGCTCAGCTCGGGGGACCCGTCCCCAGGCTGACGATTACGACGAGCCTTCGCCAGTCTCGCTCCCGAGCTAAGCGACGCAAGTTTCTATCTTTCTGTTTTCTTCTTTTTTGCATCCTTGCTCTCCTTGTCCTTTTGAGCAGAGAGGCGCCTCACCTGAGCATCCGCGGCGTCCTCCCTCACCGGGGCCTCGACGCGCGACAAGTAAATGCCCCCTGGAGAAAGGAAGCGTGATGAGACAACCACAAGACGGATGCCAATGGGTCGAAGGAGGAAGAAGGAGGAGGAGGCCCGAGATAGCTCAACTCGAGGGAGGCTTACCAGGTCAGACACCCCTCGTCGGGTGCCATCGCAACCAGGTGGGAGAGTTCAGGAACGAACGTCCCCTCGATCGTGATCGACACCCGGGAGACGCCCTCGTTCCGGGACAGCCTCTCTTCTTCATCCCCCGAGCGATTAGCGCCCTCGAGCTCAGCCTGCGGGCCCATCTCGTGCATAAGCAGGGGGCGGTCCGCCAGCGGAAGAATCTTCGCTGGTGGAACGCCCAAATAACCGCTTGCACGGTCAGCTTCTTCTCGTCCACCAGCATCTTCATCAGCTCCATCAGCGGGGCCAGGTGGCGTTGCCTGTCCGCCGCAACACCCCGGTCCACTTCTCCGGGCGTTGTTGAGGACCCGGCGGTGTACTGCGGAAGAGGCCACCTTCGTTCTGAAGGTAGAACCAATGGTCGTCCCACCCGCCTGGTTGGAGGAAGCTTGTACCGTAGGTACTCGCGGGGGACATTGGCCGACGAGGTCCCCGCCCTCGCAGTAATGGCAAGGGAGCCCATACGCACGGGCCGCCTCCCGCTGGGCTTCAGGGACTTGATGAAGAGCTCGCCCCGGAAGAGATGGACGAACATCTCCAGTGCGGCTCCATCTTCAGGTACCCCTCCCCCTCGCACACCGCGGCGAATATGGCGGCGTGCGAGATGGAGTTTGGGGGAGAAGTGTTGAAGCTCCACCTCGAAATGGTGGGTCAGCCCTCGCAGGAAGCGGCTCGGAGGGACGCCGAGCCCCATGCGGTGGTAGCGCGTGAAGCTCACCACGTACCCCTCCGGCGGGTGCGGCTCCCGGTGCTCCGCCGACGGGATAACCCACCATGCGGGCCCCTCCTCCGGGTTGGGGCGCAGAAGCCCCTGGGCCACCAGCGAGTCCATCTCGCTCTGCGTCACCTTCGACGGGCTCCAGTCCTCGGCCGGCAGCATCTGTGTCTGGGCGGCCATGATGGTGGCGCGGCGCAGATCCGAGCAGCGGACGGGCGGCGGCTAGCTCGAAGGAGAGGGCACGTAAAGGCTACGGCGGCGGCGAAGGCAAAGGCAAAGTAAAGGGTTCTTTTTCCTCTTTCGATATTTATAGGGAGAAATCCAATGGGCGGGATCTCCCACGACGTAAAAAGGTAACAGAATGCATTCAATGCGCCTACCTAAACGCGTCTCGAGCCGGGTGCAGGTTACACGCGTTACCTCTCCATTCGCTCCACTGCCCGGGCCCGCCACGACCGTCGCTCCGGCTTCGCGCCCGTCGCTCTCCCCAACAGTTTTCGCCTAAAAAGGCGCGCCAACGGGCAGAAGAATTCCAGACGACGGAGGCTTCTTCACAAAGGTAAAACGGGCCCCGGCCCTAAGTCTCGAAGCAGCGAAGCTGGCCCTCGAAAAGGTTCGACAGCCGGCTTTGAGCACCCGAGTCAGGGACACCAAGGGCGCACTCGCGCATCACTCGAGGGCCAAGCCCTCGAGGCCCCCCACGTGTATCCAAGGCGGGGAGCTCGACATGCAGTGAGATCCCCTCGGAGGGAGGCATCGAGCCACCGGGTCCTATCGAATGGACCCGGCACTCCTGCAGACTGAGCGCCCATGCTTTATGAGACCGCCTCCGGGCCACAGTCGACCCCTAACGAACGGGGCACGAGCTCTCACTTGGATTCCCCGTTACTAGCTCACCGGGAACCTCGATACTCGCCCACTCGGGGTAGTACGAGGCATCCCCCCTCGCATCCGATCGAAAGGACTCGCGGATGACAAGCCGGGGCAATCGGCATGCCGGACAGCTCGAGGAGCCGGCCAGTCGGTTCAGCCCGGCACCCCCTCGACGAAAGAGGGTCTATAAACTCGGACAGTTGCGACTAATCTCTTTTCTTTGTGTGAGCGTGAGATTTTCAGGCCGCAGGTGAAAGCTCGACCCCCATCTCGCCCGAGCCCTCGAGACCAGGCCCAGGACAACGCTCGTTCTCCGCCTCGTCCGGGCCCTCCGAGCCAAGCCTCGAACGAAGTCTCCCACGGCAAAGGAAAGAAGGCTCCCAACCGACGGAGGACTCTTCGAAAAGCCCACGAGGGAGTTCTAACCACTCCCCCGTAGCCTCGGGGCTACACCCACGGGTGTCGCTCGCACGACACCCACGGAGTCAAATCGACAAGACCCCTCGAAGACCAGTCAGCTACCCATCGAGATCCCAACCTGGAGCCCCTGCTCGAGTGCAAGCACTCAAACAAGGGCTCGGGGCTACTGTCGGTGGTACAAAAAAGGGGTACCCCTAATTAACGCAAACACGCGAGCACTCCATCTCCATCTCGCCCGAGCCCTCCCAGCCAGGCCTCGGGCGAACCGCTCTATCTCCGTCTCTCCGTCTCGCCCGAGCCCTCCCAGCCAGGCCTCGGGCGAACCGCTCTGTTTCCGTCTCGCCCGAGCCCTCCCAGCCAGGCCTCGGGCGAACGCGCTCCCGCACCTCGAGCCTTAACGCACGGATCTCGGGCTGTGCAGACAGCTGTACCAGCCCATGCCACGCATTTAATGCCTTCACCTACTCCGGTCACGTCCACTAGTGCACGGCATGTACCACAGTAATCCGGTGTAAAGGTCAAGTCACGATTTTCGCCACAAGCATGGGCAAAAGGGCACCAGTGCAGCACTGTTCGGCCACACCAGGCACTGTAACCCCTCGAGGCCGGCTACGCGCCCCTCGAGCCCTGCACTGTAAACCCCTCGAGGCCGGCTACGCGCCCCTCGAGCCCTGCACTGTAACACCTCGAGGCCGGCTCCGCGCCCCTTGAGCCCCCGTGGCACCACCTCGAAGCCGGCTCCGCGCCCTTCGAGCCCTAACTACTTTCGTGCTGTTGGAGGACAGGTACCCCAAGACCCGGAGGGACCTCACCGCGTACTGTATATTCCGGGATGGGTGCTGTACGGCTCCCGCTTGTCGCGCCCCCGCCCCCCCGTCCGCGCCCGGGATGGGAGCCATGACTCAAGGACGCCTCAACAGCGACGATCACGTCGGCTCCAGTGGCCCCGACAAGACAGGGTTCCTACCCTTCTCCGTATGGGGCACCATGCGCCCCGACACCTGTAATACTTTTTGTAACCCTAGCCTCCCCTTGCTCTATAAAAGGGGACGCTAGGGCCCTCATTCAGGACGAACGGAACATACGAGTCCACGCACAAAACACAAGTCTGTACTCCGGTCCACGCTCACTGAGCTTGTATTTTCCCCTGTACAAGCACTTAGGTGCAAGTAATACAAGAACATCTCCCCCCGCTGGACGTAGGGCCTTCTTTGCCCGAACCAGGATAAATCCTTGTGTTCCATTGCATCACCATCCAGAAAGAGAAGCACGCGATCATATTACTCGTTGGTGTGATACCCCCGGGTACGAAACACCGACATGAATGAAAGACTGACCTAAACAAAACTTGTAGATCTAAAAAAGTTATACAACTATGTAGTCGACAAGTTTTTTATTTGAAATCATCTATCTAAGTGAACTTACTTTTGAATTCTCATATTTGATATTTGAATTTTTCAAACGACCTCGGATAGAGAAGTGACCAACAAAAACCTTATAGATCTCGAAAAGTTATAAAACTTTGTAGTTGATAATTTTTTATTTAAAATCATTTATTTAAGGAAAATAATGTTTGAATTCCTCATATTTGAAATTCAAAATTTTCAAATGACCTCAAATGAAGAAATGACCAAAACAAGAGTTGCGGATCTTAATAAAAAGCCATAAAACTGTGTAGTTGAGATTTTTTCCCTTTGAATTCATTTAGGGTCCCAAATAATTATTTCAAAACCAAATAAAAAAAAGGAGGATAAATATATATCATTTGAACACAAGTGTCTTACAAGTGGATGAACGCGGGAAGCTGGAGGTCCTAGGTTCGAGTGTTGCTAGCCACAAAATTTGCAAAAAAAAATATGGGTTGTTGCCACCATGTGATTGGCCACCGAGGTCTTTCTAGAGTCAAATAATTTGTCCCCCTATTTTTAACCTATTTTATGGATTTCTGAGTCACCTCATCACTAGCGGTTTTAGATCCGCAAGTGATGAGAGCATGGGGGAGGATGACGATCGTGGGGAGGAGATCCCACCTGTTGGCACCTAGTTAACTTTCTGGACACGCAAGATCCGAGACGGGAGGAGAGGTGAGGATGTCAGACGCGATTGGTGGAAGCCTTCACTGTGGTCACAGATTTAATTCGTCGGATCGTTCAGGTGCGAGGTGGTTTGCATGCAGAAGGAATACATATAAATATTTCAGTTGTATATAGAGACAGAGATATTTGTTCTAGGTCATTTCTTAGTATGTACTCCCTCCATCCAAAAAACATACAATTATGGGATCCGTGCCGATCAAATTGATTCAAATTTGACCAAAGATATAATAAAAGGTATTAGTATTTATATCATTAAATAAAATTATTATGAAAATATATTCTATTACTAATCTAATGGTATATTTTTGTATCAAGAATGTTAGTACATTTTTATATAAATTTGGTCAAAGTTTGAATTGTTTGACTTCTCGATAAGCGAGAATTGCATGTTTTGTTGGACGGAGGGAGTATTCGCCGCAGACTAATAGATTGAATAACTAAGTGGACTGAGAGCAATGACTTTCTTTAGATTAATTAATGTGGATGCTTTCTCGCACACTGCACTAAAACTGTATATATAGCCTTTTGACGTACTCCCTCCGTCTCAAAATAGACTAGAAAATCGTGTTTCCCTCACAAATACATTTCTCTAGTGATATCTAAAAAGAGACGGACGGAGTAGATGTCACATGCATTGTCAACGGATCGGAGCTGAGTGCCTTGTTGTGAGCGAGGTCTTATTCGTGCTCGTGCACTAGCTAGTGGATGTTAAAAAACGTTCTCGCGACGGAGAAAACTGCCAGTCTCGAAACATATATTTACACGTACGGATATGGTATATTGGTATTGTAGATTTAAACTTGTCTGTAAATCATGAATTTATTAGTGTGATTCGTTCGGTAGAGATGCTGGATATGGAACATATATACATCTAACACGACTTCTCTATCAATAGCGATGTGCATAATGACCTCATCAGATTGAAAAAAAAAACGAACCAAAATTACAAGCGCCTCAGCTCGTTGCAAAATTCTAGTCGACATCAAGACATCAATAATGGACAAAATATAGGATGGCTTTAATTCACAAATTCAATACCAGGACAAGCCCACTGGTTTAGTCACAAATCGTATGTGATCTTGCCGGATTTTCGTGATTGGTCACATCAATAATGGACAATATATTGGTTTTTGCGCAACCAGACAGTACGTACGCGATTGCGTACATTTACAGTACTATACATACTCCCTCCGTATCGCTTTTAGATGATGTTTTGGACAAGGTTTGAGTCAAACATTGGAAATATAAATCATGAATAACTTTTAAATTATTGAGTTTAAAGATATAAAAGTTATATAAATAAATTTGTCTTGAAAGTACTTTATAAAAGTATACATATACCATTTTACAATAAATATTTTTTAAAAAACAAGTGGTCAAAGTTGCACTTGGGAGACCGTGTCGCTGTCCTAAACGTCATCTAAATGTGATACGGAGGGAGTAATTGGTCTTCACAGCTAGCCTACCACTATGTCAAAGAACCGGCTGCTCTTCAGTATCGGTTTTTATCTAAAACCTACAGTGATATTTGGGTTATTACTGCTGGTTCGAATTCGTATCAGTATTGGTTTTAGCTATGAACTGCTAGTGATATTGGGTCATTACTACCGGTTTTAAACTAAAACCGCCACTGAACTATCACTGTTGGTTTGTGATTCAACCGGTTGTGTTAGGTTGCACACGAAAAACTTCATAATTTCCTCATATGATGTTTGATGAAGACGAACTTTATATCAAAGTTGTATTACTCTACAATTTTGTAGTTGACAACTTTTCATTTTAGATCGGCTTGATGCCAAAATATTTTAATTATAAATTACATAGAGTTCAAACAAAGGAATCAATATCTACGTAGTCACAAGTGAATTATGAATTTTGAATATGTAGTAGTATAGGATTATTTTGAATGGAAAATGACCTAAACAAAACTTGTAGATTTCAAAAGATATAGAACTTTATAGTCGAAAACTTTTTCATTTGAAATCATCTATCCAACTAAAATTACTTCTGAATTATCAATTTGAAATTTGAATTTTCCAGGCGGTAGAGAAATGACCAAGCAAAACTTATAGAACTTAAAAAGTTATGCAACTTTGTAGTTGACAACTTTTTTATTTGAAATTATTTATTTAAGGAAAATTATGTTTGAATTCCTCATATTTGAAATTCAAATTTTTCAAATGACCCCAGATGGAGAAATGACCAAAAGAAAAGTTGAAGATCTTGAAAAAACTTTGTAGTTGAGATTTTTTCATTTAAATCCGTTTAAGGCCCCAAATAGTCATTTGAAAACCAAATGAAGATAGAAGAAGGAGGATGAATATATGTCATTCGGACACAAGTGTCTTACAGGTTGAGTGGTTGGGGATGAACGCGCAAAGCTGGAGGTCATAGTTTTGAGTGTTGCGTGCTGCAGAATTTGCAAAAAAATCACTAGAATTGTGTGACTTGGGTCGTTCCACCTTGAGGGTGGCCACTGCTCTTCCATAAGATCAAATAATTTTTTAAACTTGTTTTATGGATTTCTAGGACACCTCATCACTAGCGGTTTCAGAACCGCAAGTGATGAGAGCACCCATCACTACCACTTTGGTTATGTTGGTTTGCGGTTTTTTAAACCCGCAGTGAATAATCTCTTATATGTACTGATGTCAGTTCGTGTGGTTGGGTCTTAACTAAATATATACTCACGTCGGTAAAATTAAAGTCACTTTGTTTTTTCTCTAGTACAATGACTTTGATATGTACTAGTACGTTTTACGAGGGCGTTTTATAGGGTAGGTTAATAAGTAGCATTGACTGATTGATTCTAAGTCAACGGCTCGCCGTCTATATAAGAAGGTTGTGTTGTTCGGCTCCATTGGCTGCATCTGGCCGGGCGTGTGTTGTCAACCGAGCTGCACAGGGCGGGTGACCGGGCGGCGTATTGCACACATCCAGACAGGTAGTTATATTTGTCCTTCTATAAAAAAATATCATTTATTTATTATGATTTGTA
Source organism: Coix lacryma-jobi var. lacryma-jobi (assembly GCA_009763385.1). Classification (NCBI taxonomy): domain Eukaryota; kingdom Viridiplantae; phylum Streptophyta; class Magnoliopsida; order Poales; family Poaceae; genus Coix; species Coix lacryma-jobi. The sequence continues at coordinate 8,751,942 of CM019831.1, read as the reverse complement.
CTAATAGATTTGGACCATTAGATGAAAATCTGAATGTTGTTAATCGTCGCCTGAAAAAATATTATATTTCAGACATCTGAAAAATAGGAAATCCCCTATAATTTAATAACATCGCACCATAAGAGCTAGCGTACGTACTTACGTCCTAGTAGGTTAATAAATTAAGGTAATTTTTGTTTTCTCTTGTATATGATCTGATTGCATGTCGCAGCTAGAGTTGCTTCATTCTTTCCACAGCCTGTATCAGTCTGCAATGGAACCCGATGGGCAAACACCGGCGGTGAGTTTGAAATTTGTGTGTGTGTGTTATACTATAGTGTGTGTGTCTCTCTCTCTCTGTGTGTGTGTGTGTATAGCTGTTATTAGAAGGATTGGTAATTGACTAATTGCTATGTCATCTCGAGTACGTGTACAGGCGGACGTGCAGCAGATGCCTAATGTGGTGGTACAGGCGGACGTGCAGATGCCTAATGTGGTAGTCCATCAGTATCAACAGCCGCAGCCGTGGAAGACCGGCCTCTTCGACTGCGACCAGGACGACTGCGAAGCTTGTAAGTTTCGTTCCATTCACGTACGTATATACTACTACTCATTATATATATATATATATATATATATATATATATATATATATATATATATATAAAGTACTCAGCTCGACGATCTCTTCGTATTTCGCTGTGGCAGTCTGTTTGAGCGCCTGGGTCCCCTGCTTCACCTTCACATGCATCGCTGACATCGTTGACCAGGGCAACGACTGTACGTAATATAATGCACAGCTCGTCCTCAGCTACTATGTAGTACTACATCATATACATACATACCGTGTCGACGTCCGCGATCAACTACAACCAGCAGTGTGCATGCAGTTGCCTAGCTAATTTGCACAGTATTGCTGAATCATGCACACACACACACATATATATATATATATGTGCTATCTCTACACCGCATGCAATGCAATGATGCAGGCGCTCCCATTCACTGCCTTATCTACCTTGTGGCGGCCGACATGGGCCTGTGGTGGCTGTACACGGGGTGGTATCGCAGCAAGCTCAGGGCTCAGTACGGCCTGCAGGAGTCGGTCTTGCCGGACTACCTCCTCCACTTGTTCTGCCACTGGTGCGCCCTCGCGCAGGAGTACAGGGAGCTCGCGATCCGCGGCTTTGATGTAACGGACGGTACGTGATGCGCAGCTTATTGATTCATTCACTGTAGTACATGTAGATATAGCTAATAGCCGGCTATTCGATCTATGGCCTGGCCGGCTGGCCATCTTGAGTTACCATATAATTATCCTTATTTGGTTTAACTTGATCTGTTTGCAATATATATATTGATTGATCCAGGTTGGGACGGCAGGCCACAGGCCGCGGCACCTGCACGAAATGCCCCAGCAGTCCAGCCGCCGATGAGCAGGGCATAACGTACACGTACGCCCATCGTGTCCAGTTCATCGATCATACATATGTATTGTACAATGGAGTATATGCTTGTGTTGCATGCTGAAATTAACCGGCGGATACATGCATGCTACACGCCTACACCACCTACAACATTCTATCTATTCTACGTACGGCTCTATGGAATGAAGTCGACTATGAATCTGTGTACGCCTTAATTAATTTGTGTCTATTCCCCTTGTGCAACGTCATCAAGAGATTAATAAGTCCATCTACTTGCTGCGTATGCGTATCGGCATATGAACTAGTAGTAGTACATGGTATTGCTGCTACTGCAAATTGTGTGTTTCTCCGTCTATGTATACATATATATGTGTGTGGTTTTATTGTGTACCAGTAGCTTGGCAACCCTTGCACTCAGCAGTACCGGGTTGTTTTGTCTATATATATAATAATAAAAATTATCTACCCTAACGTTTTTCTTTGTTGGGTACAGTGTACCAAAGAAACTTCCCCCATAAAATGTATCCAGAAAAACAACTTTATAGAAATCAACCATCCAGATTACTTTTCAATTTTTTCTCTTTACTCACTCACGTATGAACGGTCAAGATTGCGTGTATGGTATCATCACTCATCCCGTCCCTAGCTACCTCTGTGATTCAAAAAAAACAACTGTGACCGTGGTGGCTAGACCAGGCGGGTTCGATTCTATCCTATGCCCCATTTTATCCTTCTCGATAAAAAAATAATGGATGAGATCGGTGCAGGTTGGGAAACGATAGCTTATCCGTTTGGAAGCTACAAAGACTATATGGTCCAACCTTCTATCTTGTCGCGTTATATATTATATATTCAGAATTGCTATACAACACATGTGTGTTTTGTGTGCTGTTGACACACAAATTTTGTGACCGTTCGATCTAAGACGCATTCTATTGAGATGATGCCTAAAATCTGTCTGACCACCTGCTCACCCCTCGCCACTCCTCTTTGGCTCTTCCCCACTCTCCCGCACGCCGCTCTGCAACCCCTGGCCTCTCGAACAGAGTAGTCGAGGCACCAGCTAGCCGGCATGGCTGCTCGTCACTCCGTCAACAACATCCTGGACCACCAGGATGAAGCCGCCTCGGCTTCTCGCTCCTGGCGCCAACCTCTACGCGGTGCTCGGGCTCAACAGGGAGTGCACCGACGCCGAGCTCAGGGTCGCGTACCGGAGGCTCGCCATGGTACGCTCGCCATGGTACACTCGTCTCTTCTTCTTCCAATCAACCGCTTCCGAATCGAGGACCCTTCCGCTGAACCGCTTCTTTGTCTTTGTGTTCCTCTTTAGTTGCATGATTTATCCGATCCCATTTCGTGATGTGGTGTGAATTTGTTCGATCCCCTTTACTTATATGGTGCTTGATTCTTCCTCTACACTACTGGAGAACAGGCCTTTAGCCCCGGGCATGGAGCCGGGGCTAACGAATCGGGACTAAAGGCCCGACCTTTAGCCCCGGTTCCCCGCCCTGGGGTTAAAGGGGGGACCTTTAGCCCCGGTTGGTAATACCAACCGGGACTAAAGAGGTCTCCAGCCGAGCCACGGTGGCTGGCTTCTTTAGTCCCGGTTGGTATTACCAACCGGGGCTAAAGAGGCCGCTGCTTTTTTCTTTTCTTTTTTCTTTTCTTTTCAATTGGTTATTGTTTTTGTTTTACAATTACATTAGGTTTTCTAATACGTATTCTTCGCTGCTAATATATTCCATTAGGCCGGTTTCAAATACGTATTCTTCGCTGCTAATATAATATATATCACATAAAATTTACAATTACACGCAAATGAAATATGAAACTATATACATATATATTATAGAGCTATCTATACATATATACATAAAATATACAACATTATCCATCATGCATCCTTAACTTGATATTTACAATACAAATATTGTCCTGACTTAGAGGTCATACAAGTGTTCATCTTGGTTTGGCTTCATTGGTTCGTCTTTGTTAAACCAATACTCGGTGCCAGACTTAGGACATGGTCATTAAGGAAGCCCGCGATGGTCTCTTAATTGCTTGAGGCGGACCTTATCCATCACCTGTTCTTCAACCATTCTCCTTCAATTTGGATTAAAAGAAAGAAAGAGTATTACATACATAATATTTATTTAAAGCAACCAAAAAATAAAAAAATTTATTTACATGTTACTACTTGCTGAGGATTCTTTTTTTCTCATACACCGTCATGAACTCACAAACATAGTAACGCACATAAATTGTATTCCCGGTGATGCCGTAGAACCCCTGTACAAGATAGACAAGAGTACTCTCGTGATCTTGCTTCTGCTGATTATGGTAATTAAGGTAAAGAGGCATAGAGGTAGTACAACTTACATTAGTAGTAGAGGATCAGGATGTTTCGCGTCCAGATCCGGACGGTATTTCTGAACCAAAAACCCAAGCCCAAACCCTGCACAAATAGATAATTGGATCATACTTAACTATGCAGAGTTAAAGAGTCGGAAATCATATTTAAGATCACATTTATCCCACGATAATATCTATCATATCTTGTAACTTCTTGTTGGTTGTCTCAGAGAATCTAAGTTAGCAAACGACGCTCGTGGAGATCGATCACATTAGTATCTCAGTGAAAACGGCATTATATTTATATAGTCAACACATATATCTTATGTCAACCTATAATAAATGTGCATATGATCCAACTCAACAAAACCACCTAAAGTTTGTAGTGACTGTATTATCTTTGTCCCTTTGTGTAAGGACCTGTGTGGCCTAGAGGGGGGGGGTGAATAGGCCTGTCAAAAATCACAGCTTAAAACTAAATTAGATAGGCCCGGCACTACCGCCCTGTGCCCGGCACTGCCGCTCCCCGGCACTGCCGGCCTCAGCGCGGTACTGCCGCGCAGATGAAGACCAGAAGCTGCAATTCGAAATCTAACCACAATCTGCAGATTCTATATGAATAGGAATGTAACAATAGGCTATATGAACCAGCAGAAACAACTACTCCAAGCCAAATATGAAAGATAGAGTAGATCGAGCCAAACCCTAGAATATATCACAAGCTCATGAACATAGAGAATGAAACTAAGCAAGCACGCGAGACAAGTGATTTATCCCGTGGTTCAGCTCGCCACCAAGGCTTGCCTACCTCCACGTTGTTGAGGTTGACCACTTAGGTCATGAGCTTTGCAACTCAACCTCGTTCTCAAGTCAAGGAACCAAATCCTTGAGGTGAGGGGTAATCTTACTAGCTGCACAAGTGATTACAAACCTCCCTAGGCCGCCACACAAGTTGGCAAGGCTCTAGGGCGACGCCTAGCCGGCTAGGGTTCCAAGAACCCAAGAGTAATAGAAGCAAATCCACCGGCTATGGCTCAAATCAAGTGCTCTAGGCAGTAGATCTCAGCTAGGGCTCCTCTTTGGTGAAGGTTTGAGCCTCTCAACCACTTGGAATCAATGGGAATGAAGATTTTGGTGGTTGGGAGCTTGGAGGGCCTTCAATGGAGAAGAGAGAGCTTGTCTGGAGGTAGGTGGAGTGAATGGTCGTGGATGACCGTTGGGGGGCAGAGGGGGTGATGTAAATACCCCCTGCCATCCAACGGGCAGTTTAAGTCGCGGCAGTGCCGGCCTCAGCCCGGCAGTGCCGCGGCCCGGCACTGCCGCGCCTAGAGCGGCACTGCCGCGCCTACCAAGCAGACAGGATAATCTGAGTTAAGTGCAGCTGTCTTTGGTTGGAAATGTGGATGGTTTGGGTTGGTTTGAGCACATATCATTCAGCCATATCAATGAATTTGCATTCCCCCTTTATAGTACGGCATTCCTAAACTCAAGTAATCAAAATAAAATATCTTTGAAGCGCTTTGAGTCGGAACCGACGAAATGTAGTGTGAGGGGTCCACCAACGCATATACACCATCCTTTCTTAACATAACCTGCTTATCAACTTTATAAATCTCATTAGTCCTCTAATCGTGTGGTCATTATCACCAAAACCCACAATTAGGGCTTGATTGCACTTACAATCTCCCCTTTTTGGTGATTGATGACAACACAATTAGAGCTTACAAGAGAAGGGTATAAAACTGAGATTTTGAAGCTTAGGTGTGAAACCTCCCCCTAAATGTGTGAATGAGAGCTGAATTCTCAAATTGGCATAAAGGCCAACATTCACATATTAAAGTGGAATATAGGTTCAGTTTCACATCTGATAGCTTTGTGGGGTGCAATTAAACTGTGTCAATAATATACGTGATGCGAATGACAGTTTAAGCACATCAGAGGTGTTTGCTGTCTTTTGCCAGAGCGGCACTGCCGCTCTGGGCGCGGCACTGCCGGGGCCCGCACTGCCGGCCCTGGAGCGGCACTGCCGCTCAGGCAACAGTCAGCAAACGCAGCGGACAAATATAAAACCACAAAGCATATATCAAACTGATCTAAACAAGATAGCACAAACTAAATAAAGCAGGTAAATGATACATGTCCACATCCAAGCATACGAAGTAGTACGATAGAGTATATTACAGAAATAGAGTTTTAAACGGTCCAACTCTCTCATCTCACAACTACAACTAAAGATGGGGACATGAAAAGCTGAAAAAGTGTTGTACCCCCTTCTCTTCACCTACTTCTCCCCCTTTGGCAACAAGTCACCAAAAAGAGCAAGAGAGAAGAGAAGAGTGTCCAAGCACTCAATCATCATCCGATGCATCTTGTCCCACTCAACTCATCTTCTTCTTCCTCTTCTTCCTCCTCCTCATCATCGTCGTCGTCGTCGAGACCACGGCCTTGCCCTGACGGTGGTGGTACTGGTGTGCGGGGTCGAGGCGGAGGCACGTGAAGACCGACGAGGTGGCACTGGCACTATCTCCTCCTGCTCCTCCTCCTCATCATCATCATCTCTGTCGTCGACTCAAGACTGGAGAGGTCAAAGCGAGGTGGAGAGCGGGGTGGAGGTAACGGCGAACGTCCCGCCCGCTCTCGCTCTGCGCGCTGCTCAACAAGCGCCTGGTGTGCGTCTCGGCTGCGTAGGTGCAGGTAGAAAAGATGGCCTTGATCCATCGTGCTAGCTTGCTCTTCTTCTTCCTCTGATAGGAAGGGCGAGAGCTCTCAGGCCTGTCACTAGCTGCTGCCCCTGCTGAACCTCCTGCTGCCGCCTTCTTCTTCTTCTCAGCCCTGTACGGCTCATGCAACCCATCCTTAACAAAAGAATGTCCGGAGACCATCTCAATCATAAACATGATATAAGGTGCATATAGAACCGCCTTCCTAGCATCCTCTGCTGCAACCTGAAGCTCGGTCCATAAAGCTGGATATGAAAAAGGTCTAGCCTGAGGGGCCATCCTAGCCAACATGTTCCTGCCATATCCATACAAGTTAGAATGCGACCCTCCTTTGGGTTGAGCGTCTGCCTGAAAAGGTTGTTGAGCATGTAGTAGAAAGGTTTCAGCCCCTTCACCAACCCATCAGCCTTGCTAGGATCATCATATAAGTGGGCAATCTCACTGTCTGTCAGCGTCCTCTCATCATGCAGGTTATCCAACTGCCTGTCATCGCTGCCCAAGCCAAGGATCCTACTAAAGGTCTCATAGGTGACCTTGTAGTGGCGACCCTCTCATCCAGTGCATCTCCTCCAGCACATTATCAACATATAGAGTGGCATGAAACTGAGAAATGATCTCCACATTCCAGTTGTACTGGAAACCCATCAAATCATACATATTTCTTCTCTTGCATGCAGCTATCACCCTGTTGATCTCACTGTCAGTCTTGGCCTCAAGATGCTCCCAATCTACATATCTCATACTTAGAATCTTGGACTTTTGGCATTGAACAGGACTGAACGGTAGAAATCTGAATGAAATTCATTCCAGAACCTGTAGTCAATCCCATGTCCTTTGGAGCATTGTAGGGATTTTGCTGACGCTGTGCTTCACTGACGAGAACTGCTGGTGGTAGGACACCACCTGTCTGGGCCTGGTGTCCTGTGGTGCCCTCTCCAAACATCCTCCTCATAGGGCTGGATGTGGTCTCTGCTGACCTCTGCTAGGTGCTCTGGAGTGGCAGGGTAAAGGTCTTCCCTGATCTGACGACCCTGCATCTGGAGACGGATCTCGTCTCGTATCTGCTGCCTAGCTGAACTGCCTCCTTGGGAGCGAGCACCACCACGAACGGCTGGCTGCTTGCTCCTCCCCCTGAGCGGGTCCAACCTCCTCTTGGTCCTCCTCTCTTCATCGCTTCCTCCCGACATCTAAAACATGAACACTGTGTGTTAGAAGACCGTATAAGGACTGGTAGATCATAGAGAGGCATAGAAATTGATGGAACAGGTGTTGGCTGGATCAGAACTCTGCACAGGTCCGGCACTGCCGCTCTGGAGCGGCACTGCCGGGCCCGGCACAGCCGCGCTGGGCGCGGCACTGCCGCGCAGGCAGACCGGATCTGAGCCAAACAACACCACATCCATCCCTCTACTACTCCCCTATCATCTACAAACCCTTCTACAACCTCTAAGAACAATATCCATGGCGCATTTTACAAATCGAAAAAGTTAGGGTTAGGGATTTGAATCTTCACCTTGGGGAAAGAAGAGAGGGGGAGTCCCTTGGTGAAGAGGAAAACGAGCAGCACGGAGAGGACCCGAGGCACTACCGGAGCGGGTGGGGGAAGTGCGGCGGCCGAAGTCGGTGAGGTCGGCCGGAGTCTCGTCACCTCCAGTCGCCCGTGAGAGAGAGAGATAGGAGAGAGGGTTACGGTGGTGAAAGTGAATGGATGAGGGAGAGAGAGGGGAAGTCACGGGTAGAATAGGAAAGAAAACCTTTTCCCTGTGACCCCACTCGGTAACTCACCAATCAGACTGAATCGGTAAGCGCGGCACTGCCGCGCCAGGCGCGGCACTGCCGGGGCCCGGCACTTCCGCGCCTGGCCCGGCACTGCCGGCCTGTTACCAACAGAGAGAGTTATTCTCTATTATACTACAGCTTATTCTTGGAGTGGACAGGTACCTCTTGCATATGACCAGCAGCAAGTAATCAATACAGAACAATGGTCATACCAAGCAAGTTCCTTACAAAGATTTTGAAACACAATATGAAAGTTTTGAAATTTGTTTTACCTAGGTCAAACTAGTTGATCAATCAAGCATGCTAGGTTTCAAACTAAGTTACGAGAGTCAAGTATATTTAGTTCACTCCTTAAAGCACAAAACCTTGACTCATCTAGAGGCTTAGTGAAGATATCGGCTAGTTGTTTGTCGGTGCTCACATGTTTGATGGCGATATCTCCTTTGATTTCATGATCTCTCAAGAAGTGATGCCGGATGTCTATGTGTTTGGTTCTTGAGTGACTCACTGGGTTGTTTGCAAGTTTTATGGCACTTTCATTGTCACACAAGAGTGGGATATGAGTAAATTGACATCCGAAATCACGAAGGGTTTGCCTCATCCAAAGTAGTTGCGCACAACATGCACCTGCTGCAACATACTCGGCCTCGGCTGTGGATAGGGCTACACAATTTTGCTTTTTAGAACTCCAAGACACTAAGGAGCGTCCAAGGAATTGACATGTCCCCGAAGTGCTTTTTCGATCTACCTTGCAACCGGCGTAATCGGAATCCGAATAGCCAAGTAGATCAAACTTGGAGCCCTTAGGATACCACAAGCCAAGGTTTGGAGTGTGAACTAGATATCTCAAGATTCTCTTAACGGCCACTAAGTGACACTCTTTCGGGTTAGCTTGAAATCTAGCACACATGCACACGCTAAGCATAATATCGGGCCTAGATGCGCATAAGTAAAGGAGGGAGCCAATCATGGAACGATATACCTTGATGTCCACAGCTTTTCCTTCCTTATCAAGATCAAGATGTCCATTAGTTGGCATGGGCGTTTGATAGGCTTAGCGTTCACCATGTCAAACTTCTTTAACATATCATGGGTGTACTTGGTTTGGCAAAGAAAAGTCCCTTCCTTCAATTGCTTGATTTGAAACCCAAGGAAGAACTTGAGCTCACCCATCATAGACATCTCAAATCTTTTAGTCATGATCCTACTAAACTCATCACAAAAGGATTTGTTAGTACTACCAAATATTATGTCATCGACATATATTTGGCACACAAAGATATCTCCATTGACTTTATGAGTGAAGAGAGTAGGATCGGCTTTGCCTATTTCAAAGCCTTGTTTGAGCAAGAATTCCTTAAGGCATTCATACCATGCTCTAGGTGCTTGCTTAAGCCCATAGAGCGCCTTTCGGAGTTTGAAGACGTGGTTGGGAAACGTGGGATCTTCAAAGCCCGGTGGTTGCTCGACATATACCAACTCTTGTATAGGAGCCATTGAGAATGCACTTTTCACATCCATTTGATATGCTTGAATTCATGATGGGCTGCATAGGCTAGAAGAACAATGGCTTCAAGTCTTGCAACCGTTGCATATGTTTCTTCAAAGTCCAGGCCCTCTACTTGTGTGAACCCTTGAGCTACCAATCTTGCCTTGTTCCTTGTCACCACACCTTCTTCATCTTGCTTGTTGCGAAAGACCCATTTGGTTCCAATGACATTGGTATTTGGTCTTTCCACGAGTGACCATACTTGATTGCGCTCGAAGTTGTTGAGCTCTTCTTGCATGGCCATCACCCAATCCGGATCATCCAGGGCTTCTTCTACCTTGAGAGGTTCCAAAGGAGAACACGAGTAATATTGACAGAAATTTGCCAAATGAGAGCGTGTCGTTACCCCCTTTCGTAGACTCCCAAGAATATTATCAACGGGTGATCTCGTTGAATAGTTTGCTTGAGTCTTGGATGATCGATGGGTTCTGGTTCATCTTCGGCTTCCTCTTCTTCATCTTGCTCGAAGATGGTTTGTAGGTTCACTCCATGAGGTGGAGTAGCTGCAGCTGCTCTGGGTGTGCCCGGCACTGCTTGGCTCCGCGCGGCACTGCCGGGGTCCGGCACTGCCGGGGTCTGGCCCGGCACTGCCGGGGACTGTATCTGATCAGTCCCAGCAGAAGCTTCAGCTTGAGGACCTTCCTGATCTGTAGCCTGCTGTTCCTGTGGTCTTATATCACCAATGGCTAGCTGCTTGATTGCTTCACAAGGAGGTTCCTCATTACCTACAACAACTTCATCAACTTGCTCTACTTGAGAGCCATTAGTTTCATCAAACGTCACGTCTATCGCTATTTCAACCTTGCCGAGGCCTTGTTGAAAACACGATAGGCATGCTCGTTTGATCCATAACCGAGAAGAAACCATCATCTACTTTAGATGCAAACTTAGAGGCTTTGGGTTTCTCTGTTCAAGATGAAACATTTGCACCCAAATACTCTAAAGTAAGACACCTTTGGCTTGTTACCGGTGAGCAGCTCATAGGATGTCTTCTTTCTTCTCTTGTGGAGGTAGAGGCGGTTGATTGCATGGCAAGCGGTGTTGACGGCTTCGGCCCAAAAGATGTCCGGCGTCTTGTACTCATCTAGCATTGTCCTTGCCATGTCAATGAGCGTTCTATTCTTCCTCTCCACCACACCATTTTGTTGAGGGGTATAGGGCACTGAGAACTCATGCTTGATGCCCTCTTCATCAAGTAACTCTTCCACTTGGGTGTTTCGGAATTCGGTTCCGTTGTCACTACGAACCTTCTTGATATTGAAACCGAATTCCCTTTGAGCTCTTCGTACAAACATCTTCACCTTCTCTTGCACTACACTTTTATCATGCAAAAAGAATACCCAAGTGAAACGAGAATAGTCATCAACAATAACAAGACCATGTTTGTTACCGCCGATGCTAAGATAGGCAACCGGTCCAAAGAGATCCATGTGAATCAACTCCAATGGATGAGTAGTCGTGTCGTAGCTCTTTGGTGGGTGAGGTACGCCTACTTGCTTTCCGGCTTGGCAAGCTCCACATACTCTGTCTTTCTCAAAATGAACATTGGTTAGTCCTAGGATGTGGTTGTCCTTTTGAAGTTTGGCCAAATTCCTCATCCCAACATGAGCTAGTCGGCGGTGCCATAACCAACCCATGCTAGATTTTGCCACTAAACAAGTCTCAAGTTTGGCTTCACTTTTGTTGAAATCAACTAAGTAAAGCTTCCCTTTCAAACGACCTGTAAAGACAATAGAGGAATCCTCCCTTCTAAAGACTTCCACACCCTCATCCGTAAAGAGACAATTGAAACCCATTCCACACAATTGCGAAACGGACAACAAATTGTAACTTAACGAATCAACATGTAAGACATTAGTAATTGAATGTTCAAGTGTGATAGCAACTTTACCAAGACCTAGCACATCCCCCTGGAGTTATCACCAATATGATGTTCTCACTTGCATTTGTAGTTGGGGAATATGATGAGAACATACTCCTTTCTCCGGTCATATGATTTGTACATCCGCTATCAAGCACCCAACTTGATCCACCGGAGGAGTATGCCTGCAAACAAGTTTAGTTCCTTGGTTTAGGTCCCCAATTGATATTGGGGCCTTGCATGTTAGTCACAAGTATCTTAGGAACCCATATAAACTTGTCGGCTGCCCTCTTGTCATTACCAACATACTTGGCAACAACTTTACCACTGTTGTTGTGTCCTAAAAAGTAACAAGAGGACATGCTCATTCTTGGAGCTTCTATCTTGGGTTGATGCATGAACTTGTTCTTGGTTACCCAAATAGACTCCTTTGGTTTCTGAGACCCTTGCTTCTGATTTGGCATCTGCCTGGGCTGTGTGTGAGACTGAGCAGAAGAGGAACTGGTAGCCTTCCCTTTCTTGGGGCGCGGCACTGCCGGCCTGGGGCGGCACTGCCGGGGCCCGGCACTGCCGCGGTCTGGCAGGCTGAACTGTACCAATGTAACCCTTCTTCTCAAATCTCACACACTCATAGCCATTCACCTTCTTCCTTCCATTTGTTTTGCCTCCCTTTACATGCCCCAACCCATCCTTTATGAAAGGACGTCTTCCGTTCTTGAACTTGGGCATGTTCTTGCTTTGGGTCTTCTCACTTGCACTTGTAGTAGCCTTGACACAACCACTTGCAATAACACTTGTCAATCTTGCTATTTCTTTTCTCATGACCTCCATGTTTGCAAGGTTAGTGGAATAGACATTCAAATCAAGATTATAGCATTTTCCACAACCTTCACTAGTGGAGGGAATAGGAGTGACATTTGCCTTAGGGAGAGTTGAGTTGCTTTCCCAAAGAAGGTTATATTGTAGCTCAAGTTCCTTGTGCTTTACATCCAAGTCACAATACTTTTTCTTGAGTTCAACATGAGCCTTCTTTAGGGAAGCATGTTCATCTTGCTCTTTGGCCAAGGCCTCATGCAAGACATCCAACTCACTTCTCTCTAATGCAAGAGCTTCCTTGCAAGCAATATAGAGATCCTCTTGTTTGATAAGAGCATCCTCACTTATTTCTAGCTCGGCTTGTACACCCTCTAGTTCCTCCATTAGCTTAGTGATAAAGAGTTTGGTTTTTCTGTCTAAGTTCTTTGTTATCATGTTTATCTCTTCATCACTAGAGCTATCATCACTAGAAGAGTCACTAAGTTCACTACTAGAGATGTCACTAAGTGGAAGAGAAGGTTTAGGAGTATGAGTCTTTTTCACCTTCTCTTTCTTGGCCATGAGACAAGTGTGGGAGTTGCCTTCATCATCATCGGACAAGTTGTTGAATAGCCTTGGTGAAGGAGATGACTTTGGAATGCAATGGTTGCCATCTTCTCATCTTCTTCACTTGAGGTTTGTGCGGTTGAATCCCATTCATGTCCGATGTGAGCTTCTCCCATGTATCTCTTGTTGTGTTTCTTGTAAGTGGCTTTGTCATCTTTCTTGCCCTTGTTGTCTTTCTTCTCATTTGGGCAATGAGCAATGAAGTGCTCGGTGCTACCACAATTGTAGCAAGTTCTCTTTTTCTTGTTAGGAAACTTCCTCTTTACAAATTTGTAACCTTCTTCTTGAGCCCCTTGCGATATCTTCTCATGAATAGAGCTATATCATCAATCTTCTCAAACTCTTCACCATCACTCTCACTCTTGCAAGAGGATGATGTGCTGTCCTCAACCTCTATTTTCTTCTTTTGTTGCTTGGGCTTGCTTGTGGAGGCTTGCTTGCTTGAACTTGACTTGCTTGATGTTGCTTGTTTTGTTGGCTTGCTTGCCTTGAGTGCCACTTCCTTGATCTTCATCCCATCTAGCCTTGCTTGCAACTCTCCAAGCTTCCTTCTTTCATTAGCTTCCTCTCTTTGCATATCAAATGTGATAATCCTCCCAAGCACATCACTAGGTGTGAACTTCTCAACTTCTTCTTGTCTCTAATCAATGTCACTACGGTCTCATTTCTTGGTGAATAAGCTTCCAACATAATCTTCACAACCTTGTGATCATTGATTTCATTTCCACCTAGCCCTCTAATCTTGCCAACAATGACCATCAATATCAACCTATCTCTCTTGAGGACCTTCACCATCACAAATCACAAACCGGTTGAGCTTGGCCATTAACAAATCAATCTTGGATTGCCTTACTTTATCAACCCCTTCATGAGCAATATGCAATGTGTCCCAAATCTCCTTTGCAACCTCAACTCCCATGACCTTGTTGTACTCATCACCATCCAAGGCACTAAGTAGCACACTAGTGGCTTGGGCATTGAGATGAATGTTGCGGAATTCATCTTGAGTGGGGTTCTTTGGATCAACCGGTGCTTCAAGTCCATTGTGCACAATCTCCCAAATACCTGGATGGAGACCAATAAGATAGGTCTTCATAATGTGCTTCCACTTGGCAAAGTTGGTCCCGTCGAAACGAGGCAACTTGCCCGCGGGTACATTAATGAGAGGCCTAGAATCATGGTTAGACATAGAAGAATAAGTGTAGGATACGGCTCCATATGTCTTCTTGGTCTCCTCCTTCTTCTTCTTGTCACCCTTGAGATGATAGGAGATGTCATCATCACCATCTTCGGTGCTACTTGAGTCTTCACTCACGTGCACACTCTTCTTAGCTTTGAGCTCTTCCTTCTTCTTCTTTTCTTCTCTTCTCTGGCTCTTTCTTCTCTTCTAATCTTTCTTTCTTCTCTTCTTTGAGCCTTGTCTTCCTTTGCTTTGAGAGCTGCTGCATCTTCTTTTGCTTTGGCTCTAGCTTCTCTTCTCAACCTTCTTTCTTCCTTTCGTCTTGCGAGCTCTCCGGCCGACACAACCAATTGTGGAAGTGTCCTTCCGCTAGCTGTGGAGATACTCTCGCTGCTGCTAGTGGTGTGCACATCCGGATCTTCAAAGGGTTTGGGTTGCACAACACTAGCATCACCCGCTCCGTCAGTGGCCATACTCTCGCACGGTTAAGTGCTGCTGAGAGACCAGGCTCCGATACCACTTGTAAGGACCTGTGTGGCCTAGAGGGGGGGGTGAATAGGCCTGTCAAAAATCACAGCTTAAAACTAAATAGATAGGCCCGGCACTACCGCCCTGTGCCCGCACACTGCCGCTCCCCGGCACTGCCGGCCTCAGCGCGGTACTGCCGCGCAGATGAAGACCAGAAGCTGCAATTCGAAATCTAACCACAATCTGCAGATTCTATATGAATAGGAATGTAACAATAGGCTAAATGAACCAGCAGAAACAACTACTCCAAGCCAAATATGAAAGATAGAGTAGATCGAGCCAAACCCTAGAATATATCACAAGCTCATGAACATAGAGAATGAAACTAAGCAAGCACGCGAGACAAGTGATTTATCCCGTGGTTCAGCTCGCCACCAAGGCTTGCCTACCTCCACGTTGTTGAGGTTGACCACTTAGGTCATGAGCTTTGCAACTCAACCTCGTTCTCAAGTCAAGGAACCAAATCCTTGAGTGAGGGGTAATCTTACTAGCTGCACAAGTGATTACAAACCTCCCTAGGCCGCCACACAAGTTGGCAAGGCTCTAGGGCGACGCCTAGCCGGCTAGGGTTCCAAGAACCCAAGAGTAATAGAAGCAAATCCACCGGCTATGGCTCAAATCAAGTGCTCTAGGCAGTAGATCTCAGCTAGGGCTCCTCTTTGGTGAAGGTTTGAGCCTCTCAACCACTTGGAATCAATGGGAATGAAGATTTTGGTGGTTGGGAGCTTGGAGGGCCTTCAATGGAGAAGAGAGAGCTTGTCTGGAGGTAGGTGGAGTGAATGGTCGTGGATGACCGTTGGGGGCAGAGGGGGTGATGTAAATACCCCCTGCCATCCAACGGGCAGTTTAAGTCGCGGCAGTGCCGGCCTCAGCCCGGCAGTGCCGCTGCCCGGCACTGCCGCCCTAGAGCGGCACTGCCGCGCCTACCAAGCAGACATATAAATCTGAGTTAAGTGCAGCTGTCTTTGGTTGGAAATGTGGATGGTTTGGGTTGGTTTGAGCACATATCATTCAGCCATATCAATGAATTTGCATTCCCCCTTTATAGTACGGCATTCCTAAACTCAAGTAATCAAAATAAAATATCTTTAAAGCGCTTTGAGTTCGGAACGACGAAATGTAGTGTAAGGGGTCCACCAACGCATATACACCATCCTTTCTTAACATAACCTGCTTATCAACTTTATAAATCTCATTAGTCCTCTAATCGTGTGGTCATTATCACCAAAACCCACAATTAGGGCTTGATTGCACTTACACTTTGGTTTACGAAGAACCTCCGCAAATTCCTCTCTGTTTGAGTTTTCCATGCATCCGAGGGAGTATTGCTTGGGTGCTTGAAGACGATATATGGATTGATGAACCAATCTCCTTGTCATTTTTACGCCTTAGTTGTCTCATCATGTTTCTGCACATGTTTACAACGCTTGCTAGTGTGAGGATAATTACTTATACATATACTAAGCTAAAGTGAGATTATTAAAGAACAATAACTTACAGGCAAAAGCAGCTGACGAGAAGATTTGTCAAGAGCATCCATGTGGCAGAGCTGATGTAACTCATTAAACTGAATATATGACGTCATCACCACGAAAGTAATCATGGTCTCTAATTCTGACGCAATGTAGTCATCAGCTTTTCTGCCACCGCCGTAAGGTACCACTGATTTAGCAAGTGCATTTGTGTACCAAGATCCCTCAGGGCCGCTGGGTTGTATAGACTTTGACCATATACATATGCCCTCTGCCATTTATCAACACTGCAGCACTTTTGATGCCTGCTTCTCCGAGTATGTTTTCCACATTTAACCAGTTTCCTCCAAAAATTGAGCAGATGCTCAGGATCAACGTCTCCATATGCTTGTTGTATGACGTCCATGTTTGAACCGTATTCATTCCCAACCTAGATCCGGCACTGATTGCTGCTTTTGTTCCCCGAGCTGTGGGACACCCTTTCCTGCTCTCTCCTTTCTTCTTGGCCTCCTCAAGTGATTTGCTGAGCGTGCGATCATAGTCTGATTTTGGCGAAGCCTTACGGCAGCACATACCTTTTTTTGGTGAGCGTCCACAGTTTGCCTTAGTTTTTCAGGACGAACAAAAAGGTACGACTTCTCCGGGTTTCGCTTTGCTCGACCACTAGCAATGGCAGCGTCGAGACTTGTTCAAGTCTTTTTCAAGTGTTTTTGACTGCAACTTCAGTCTCCTCCTTGGTCATGTCATATGCAAGTTTTGTCATCTTGGGAGCTGGTTTTCTCACAGAGGCTGTCTTCTTCGGAGGTGTGGGGCTGACGCCTTTGTTTGTGTGACAAGCCTCTTCTTTGTTGGCGGTGGAGGTTTGGAACCCGCCGTGGAGATGGGGCAGGTGGCGGTGTCGGAGCCCGCTTTAGAGGAGATGGTGGGGCCGGTGGCGGTGTTGGATCACGCCGGGGGGAGATGGGGCCGGTGGCAGTGTTGGATCCCGTCGTGGAGGAGATGGGCAGGTGGCGGCGGTGTTGGATCATGCCGTGAGGGAGATGGGGCCGTTGGCGGTGTTGGATCCCGTCGTGGAGGAGATGGGGCCAGTGGCTTGATGGATCCCGTCGTGTTTGATCTTGATCATCATCGCCCGCAACACTGTGATCATGTGGTGAATGCATAATTGGACTTAGGTTGGGGATGTCCTGCTGCACAAACAACATGGTATGAGTATCCATTTATACTATTAGCTCACCAATACTATTAACTTTCATTCACTAATTTCATACACACCTAGGGTTAGGTTGTTGAGGAGGAGGAGGTGATGCGCCAGGAATTATGATATAGCGCTTGCGCCAACATATGAATGTCTTCTCCGCTTCTCCTAATGTCTTCTCGCCATCACCTCCTTCAATGTCAAGTACGACATTGTCGTAACCTTTCACCACCCTATCCACCGAGACGCTAGCATATCCAGGAGGTATTATTGCCCCTGACATCTTGGTGTGTTTGTTGGATCGATAGGAGATACAACACCTATAGCCACCATGACTGTGGCATTCCCCTGTGGAATATGCAGTTCACATGTCGTGAGAGGCTCGGTGATGTCGTCCACGGAAAGCGCAGTGTTGCGTCTGGGACCTTTGTGGAAGCGCAACTGCTTTTCATTTGATCAGGGGGGCTGATGTTGACTCCCGGCTCTGATGCAGATTGCCTTTGCATCGAACTTACTGCTAACTGCACTTGCCTTTTTTATTTCCTCGTTCATTTTGCCTTCAAGTGCTTTTTCTCGCTCAACTGCTTCAAGAGCCGCGGCCTGTGACTGAAGAACCATTTCCTCTAACCTTTGCAACCGTTGTGCCTCCTCCTCCTTCTTTCTCGCGCGGCTTCTATAGGTCTCTATGTCCTGAGGGAAGCATGCTCCCACGACACCTCCCCATAGCCTCTGGTTCTCCCACCATGTTCAAGATTCTCCAGGGCGTATGTCAGCTCGTCCTTGTCTCTGTTCGGCTGCCACCTGCCACTGGCAGCCATTTCTCTAGCATAAGCAAATCTTTCTGCTGCTCTATGGAGTTTTTCGCCATACTGTATCCTTCCTGTCTGTAGGTCCAGGCTTCCTCCATGACCAAAAACAAATACTTGGCGCGCTCAGGCCAGTTTATCGATTCTGGTTCAATGCCCTTGGCTTCCTCCATGATAAATTTGTTGTATAAGGTCTTCTTCCAGCCCTGGAATAGTGTTGCCATTTTCTTCATAGCCCAGTCCCGACTTTTGCCTTCAATTTATATCTTCTGTTTCAAGTGTGAAATGTGCAAGGACATCTTGCCAATAGTTCCTTATCAAGATCAGAGACAAAACTTATATGAGGAGCACTTGTCTTTTTCTTCCATCACGAGCACTGATCGGGATCTTATCCCTTACAAGGTACCCACAGTGGCCAACAAATTTCTGTGCATGTTCTCCAAGTACTTGGCCTGTTTCCTCGTTGAATTCTGAGATAATGTACCGGCCATCCAACGGCTTCTTCGGACCTCGTACGGTCCTACTCTTCCCGGTAGTCATTGTCGATCCGGAGGGCTACGTATGTAGGAACAGTAGATTATAATACATTTATAAATTGTTTAGAATTTCATGTGCACATAGAGATTATTGTAGGTATATACCTCGCCAGTATTTTCTTGCATTATTTCTTCATAATCGGCAAAGTATTGACTGTCGTCATCTACTTCTTGATTATTGTTATCGTCACCTGCTAAATCTTGATTAGCGCCGCTGTTGATTAATTCGTACATTTCCTCCTCCATGTTGTCAACTGGGTCGGCCATTTCTGCGAATAACATGGAGGATAATAAACACCATATTTCTGCAAATAACGTATATTATATATTCATAAAGACCATATTCATTTTTATTCAACACCATGTTTAGGGTTTAGGGTTTCGGGTTTGGGTTCAGGTTTAGGGTTTAGGGTTCGGGTTTAGGGTTCGGGTTGGGGTTTAGGGTTTTGGGTTTCGGGTTTAGGGTTTAGTGTTTAGGTTTCGGGTTTAGGGTTTCAGGTATTTTAGGGTTTAGGGTTTAGTGTTTAGGTCGGTTTTTCGGTTTCGGGTTTAGGGTTAGGGTTTAGTGTTTAGGTGTTTGGGTTTAGGGTTTCGGGTGGGTAGTGTTTAGGTTTCGGGTTTGTTTAGGGTTTGGGTTTGGGGTTTGGGGTTTCGGGTTTAGGGTTTAGGTTAGAGGTTTAGGTTTTAGGGTTTAGGGTTCGGGTTTAGTGTTTAGGTTTTCGGGTTAGGGTTTTTAGGGTTTGGGTTTTCGGGGGTTCGGGTTTGGGTTTAGGGTTAGGTTTAGGGTTAGGGTTTGTAGTTTAGGGTTTTAGGGTTTTAGGGTTTCGGGTTTAGGGGTTAGGTGTTGGAGTTTCGGGTTTAGGGTTTAGGTTTCGGTTTTTGTGGGATTAGTTTCGGTTTTGGGTTTAGGGTTTAGGGTTTAGGTTTCGGGTTTTTAGGGTTTCGGGTTAAGGTTTAGGTTTCGGGGTTTAGGGTTCAGGCTTTCGGGTTAGGGTTTCGGGTTTCGGGTTTAGGGTTTCGGGTTTGGGTTTCGGGTTTGGGTTTAGGGGGTTTTGGGTCTAGGTTTTGACAACATTTAAAAATAACATATCCAAGTATTATTCCATTAAACATATCCAAGTGATTATTCCATAAACATATCCAAGTGATTATTCCATAAACATATCCAAGTGATTATTTCATAAACATATACACGACCGATATAAATAAATGTTTACATATCTAAAGACCAAATTATCTAAGTGATTTATTCCTCCTCCATCTAACACAAAGGACGCACCGTTGATGAGAGGACGACGACGGACGACGGCGAGGATGATGTCGCGGTGAGGAGACAACGGACGACGACGAAGATCACGTTGTGGTGAGGATCACACGGTGAGGATGACGGCGGACGGCGCGGTCAACGCGACCAATCTCTTTTTATCTACATGTGTAAAACATAATTTTGTTAGGGTTAAAAACTATTTTCTATTTTCAGTTCATATGGATTTCTATTTTCTTTTTCCTTACACACAGGTGCACACACACTTTACCCACTGCACACACACACATACATTGCACACAGTGCAACACACACACGCACACGACAAAAAACACTTCACACACACACGCACGCACGGTGGCACTCCTCACCGGCAGCGCGAGGACGAGGCACACGGCCGGAGCAGCCGCGAACGAGACGGACGGGGAGGGAAGGAAACCGACGGCACAAAAGGGGAGCAACGGCGGCGGCGAACGACGAGGATGTCGCGACGGCGGCGCGCGGCAAAAGAGAGCTCGACGGCAGGGAGGGCGCGAAACGACGGCGAGGGAGGCCGAGAGACCGCGCGGACGACGGCGAGGGCCGGAGCTCTCTGAGGCGATGGGCGGCGGCGGACACGAGGGAGGCCGAGGGCGCCGCGCGCGCGAAAAGGGAGGCCGAGGGCACAGCGGCGGGACGGCGAGGGAGGCCGAGGGGCATCGAGGACGACGGCGAGCGGGAGGACGAGACGGCGGCGAAGACGGAGGCGGGCGGTGCAAACTCTGACGTCGATCTGAGGAAGGAGGAGGGCCCTGTGCCCTATATACGCGGGGCACCTTTAGTCCCGGGCGGTGGCACCACCCGGGACTAAAAGACCTTAGTCCCGGGGCGTAAGCCCTACCGGGGCTAAAGGGGTGGACCTTTAGCCCGGGCGGGCTTACGCCGGGACTAAAGGATCCTTTAGTCCCGGGTGGTGCCACGGCCCGGGACTAAAGGGGTTCTCCCGCCTTTGTTTGGGTTTTCTGTATTTTGGGTTTTGAATTAAGTTTTGGCTATATTAATATGTTGTAAATACTTGTTAATTGCATAGTAAATTCAATATTAGGCAAAAATTACTTAAAATAGCAGTTGTGTTTCCTTACCTTATTGTGTAGTAGAACATTTTGTAACATAAATTCTTTTCTTTTCTTATAATAACGAATATAAATGTAAATAAAAATTCATATTTTGTTAATGCAAAAATATAATGTTAAATTTAAATATCTAAAACAACTGGTTCTCGATAGGAAAATTGTTTTTGCATTATCTGAACGTTTTAAATTTTGGGTTGTTCATCTTTCATTGTCATACAACGGTTAGAGAAATTCACTGTTAAATTGCAATATAATTTAAAAAGTAAAAACATCAACTAACCATGACTATCCATAATCATTATTAATTACACAAAAAATGTAATACATAATATTAGTTAAAACATCACTATATATCAAGCGGGTACACTGGTGATTCTTCTTGACGTATGTCTCTTGGTTATGATCATGTCGTAACCATGCAGTCTCCTAAGCATTTAGCAGGATGCTTGGGTCTTTGGTCACACTGAAGGGCGGTATTCGGTCATCCCTTTCATAATCTTCTGACATGTCTGACTTGTCCTCAATTCCCACGATGTTTCTTCTTCCTGAAAGAAATATGTGGCGTTTTGGCACTTTGGTTGATTTTTCATCATTTTTCCCTATCTTGGGTTTTGTAGACATGTCTTTTCACGTAGAACACCTGATTCACATCAGCAGCAAGGACGAATGGTTCACCTTTGTATCCAATATTGTTGAGATCCACTGTTGTCATTCCATACTCCTTGTCAACTGTACTCCGCCTCCGGTCGTCTTGACCCATTGGCATTGAAACAAAGGGACTGTAAAATTAGGTCCGTAGTCTAGTTCCCAAATCTCCTCTATGCGGCCGTAATATGTTTGTCTATTCCCATTTGGGTCTGTGGCATCTACGCGAACACCACTGTTTTGGGTTGTGCTCCTTTTATCTTGGGCAATGTTGTAAAATGTGTTTCCATTTATCTCATATCCTTTGTACGTGAGGATGTGCCATGATGGTAGCCTAGCCAACAAATATAGTTGCTCATCAATATTGTTATCACCCAGACATTCTTTTCGCAACCAAGTGCTAAAAGTATTCATGTGCTCACGTGTAATCCAAACTTCATTCTTCCCAGGAAATTGGGATGTAGGAACTCCTTGTGTACCTCGATATATGGATCCACCACTGATGACTTTTGAAGGAACTGGTAGTGCGCTTTATTGAAAATAATAGTTTCCCCGTACCCGATATATGTTTCTTCCCTAGTGTCCCCTTTCCACACAGCCTCCCTCATGTCGTGATTCAGGAACACCAATCGGGTCAAGGTCAGGAATAAAGTCAACACAGAACTCTATGACCTCCTCTGTCCCATAGCCCTTGGCGAAGCTTCCTTCTGGCCGAGCACATTGGTGAACATATTTTTCAGTACTCCCATGAACCTCTCGAAGGGGAACATGTTGTGTAGGAACACAGGACCAAGAATATGAATCTCCTTGACCAGGTGAACTAGGAGGTGTGTCATGATATAAAGAAGGATGGAGGGAACACCAACTCAAAGCTCACAAGACATTGAACCACATCATGCATGGTGTTGATATGAATGAATGCGATGCCCCAGAATCGAACAACACAGTAACAGGATATGAATCAATGGAGAACGTACCAATCACCACATCAGGAGCCTCCTGAGCTGACTCCAGAGCCACATGGTTCACCTCCCATGCCTGAAGTTATGGCCACTATTCCTCTTCTGGTTCTGCTGCCGAGGTGCTGGTGGAGACTGCTGCCTGGTCGGCACTGTTGGCCAAGTGCCCCAGCTGGTGGCACTTGTAGCACGGACCAAACTGCCCTGCCCCCTGGCTGGACGGGGCTGCTGTGGAGCTGGAAGACCCGGGCGAGGTGCCTGAGCCTGGCGAGGCTGCTGCTGCTGCTGGGGTGGAGCGTGGTTCTGAGGAGCGGGCTGCCGGTATACTACTGCTGCTGGGGGAACTGCCTGGAAGCTGGAGCAGGTGGAGCGTAGCGGGGACGAGTGGAGCTGCTGGAGGACTGTCCCTGGAAGGCCATCTTCCTCTTGCGATCAGCATCGAGGCCCTTCCTTTCCTTCTCCACGGCGAAGGCACTGTCAACCAGCTTCTGGAATGAGGAATACTCATTTGAAGCCAGAGCATAGCGGAGTCCAGGGTTAAGGCCATGCCTGAAGCAACAACAATTTAATTACTTGACAGGTAGTTACAGAAGGAAGTATGAAGGTATGAATCATGGGTTAGCGAAAAGATATTGACAAAAGAAAAGACTTGCCTGAAGCAATCCTGCTTCTTGTCATCATCGTCCACGTCATCCGGGGCGTAACGGGATAGCTGGGTGAACTGCGTGAAATACTCATGCACTGACATCGTGCCCTGCCTGAGGTCCAGAAACTCACGGCGCTTCACCCTGATCTCGCCGGCGGGGACGTACTGGTCGCAGAAGGCCTTGCGGAAACTCCCGCCAGGTGATGGTGTCGGCGTCCGCCGTGAGCGGCAGTGTAGGCAGTCCACCAGTTCTTCGCCGGGCCCTCAAGCTGGTGCGCGGCGTAGAGGACCTTATCATGGCCCTCAACATGAGCAAGCTGCAACTTGCCCGCAATAGTCTCAAGCCAATCGTCAGCATCCATCGGCTCGATCGCGTGGTGGAACACGGGAGGGCGCGTCGTCATGAAGCTCCTAAGAGAGTCATCCTGTCGGGGTGGCGGTGCAGCTCCTCCACCCTGAGCACCCTGGGCCATCTGCTGCATGTGTTGCATGATCTGGGCCATGTTCTGCATCATCTCATTCTGCACCTGGGCCATCTGGAGCGGATCGTACGGGGGCGGAGGTGGATGAGGAGGCTGGTTGCCACCTGCCCCGCAGCGTTACTCGCATTGCTCCTGGTTACATTTCCAGGAGTAAAAGTGAGACATGTTAGATAGAATATAACAACCCTGATTTGGTTAATTAATTTAATTAATAACATTTTAAACAAATGATGTCGCTGCAACCTGACGGTCGTAACACACAACAATCATTACAAAGAACCAAAACATTACATAAGCACAAGTACATGTCAGACAACGACCTATGACATCACACAATTATGGTGGGCTTCCTACGAGTTTTGGAGGACCTACTTTAAACCAGAGTTTGAATTTTCAGCAGAGACAGGGTCTACAGAAGTGGGAAAAAGGGTTAGGCATTTAAAAATAGTTTTTAAAACTCGACGACTGACTAGGGTAGCGTCCTACGGTCAACACGGCTTTGATTCCACTCTGTCACACCCTAATTTTAAGAACAAAATTGGAGCACAATATATGTATGCCAGGATCAATATTCATAACATATACCGACACATCATAGTAAATATCAAAACAATGTTTTATTTAATAATATCAAACATTATTACATAAATGACCCTCGGGTCTGAAAGAAAAGTACAGACTCTCATGATAACTGACTCCTATGAAAACTCTGAAGAAGACGCGGAAATCGGGACTCCATCTCCACAGGAAGGTCGACCGGGGGTAGCGCCATCCTAGTACAGGTCGTCAGGGTCGTAGCCACCGTCCTCTGGATACTCCTGCTCCTCGTGCGCGTAGTCGCCAGCGTCTGGGTGGGGTAGCAGGGGGAAGGGGAACAAGAGGAAGGGTGAGTACATCGAAATGTACTCCGCAAGTGTAGGAAATATATGCTTATGAGGCTTATAAAAAAGGTAGGCTGACTTGTTTGACTCATGCGCCTAAAGCGACGACAACCCTATTAATCCTATGCACCTATTTACTAGGTTATCGACACAGACACTGCAAGAAAAGTAGAACACTCGGAATCCACCGAGCAAACTGCACTGGGATCCACCAAAGCAACCACACTTGGAGTCCACCAAGCACAACCCTCACCTGAAGTCCATCCAGGCAAACCACAAGGCCGACTCGAAGAGTCCCCTATGTGTATTAGGTCCATATGTAAAGACATAGAGAGCTACCTTCCGTAATAACACCAGGTCTGCGCCCGAGCCTGGGAGTCACTCCCGTACCAAGAATAACCCGCGTAGAAGAAACCTCTGGTACCCATGTCATATGGGACTAATGTCCACATAAGGCTTCCCAACGAAACCAGACTCAACCCCCAACTAATCTCGAAGAAGTCCAAAGCCGCTCGTGACCGTGAGCACGGATGATATACAGTTTTACACTCTGCAGAGGTTGCCATCGTTACCCATGAGTCATGCTTCCCCGTCACGCCTGAAACACTGCCAAGGTGCATAGCGGGGTTTGCACTAACAAGGCCGTTACAAAACTCCCTCCAAGCCCGTTTTACAGTTCACTAAGGTTTCACCGCTCACAGTGGATTACACACCACTGCAGAAGCCCCCCTCTTGTGCACAATCCGACCCCCGTGTAAACCCTCAATTGGAGGCAATTAATTACTTAGCAGGGTCCAGCCCATCCAGACCTCATGGCTGCGCTGTTAAGCCGCGGTTACAGGCTTCGAGAACCAGGGTCCTAGAGATCCAGGCAGGATAAATCTAGCACAAACCCCGAACCAGAAACCAAATAAGAGCTACCAAATCCATGGCACAAAAACCACCAGTACGGTCCATCCTGCCGGATTTACCTAACAACCATGTTACTACAAAAATTACCATGTCCACATTGTTTCATAATTCATAATTAGGATTATAATAATTACCACCATCTCTTACCGACATGATGCGGGCTAAGATGACTTCTACCGAACAACCTAACCAGGCGAGACAAGGATAATATAAACAAAATCTAGTAAACCCTAACATGGGATTCAAAATTAATGACAAGCATGCAACTACAGGATCTAAACTACTCTAATACCAAAATAAAATAAAAGTAGGTGCAAGATGTTCAAGGAATGCCTGCGGGACTGGGTCGAATTGTAGGATCGCTATGGAATAGACGGGAAGCGTCTCGTATCCGCACTCTCTGGCCCAAACAACATCATGGCACAATACACAAAATTAAATATAGTACAACAAACAGACAGAAACAGTACTAAATAATAGATCGAATGCGTAGAGAACAAAATTATGAATCTAACGCAAGTTGATGGGTCGAAACGGAGTTAAACGCAAAGTGATAAAGCGTTTGAATTGAAGTGGCAGTTCTGTAAATAGACTGAAATCATTTTCGCACATAAAAAATCAAATCTAAAATTAAAAATGCATCAGGAAACGGGCCTCATTTTTCTGAAAAGACAGGGGCTAGGGTGAAAGATACCGTTGACTCAGTGAATAGGGGGTGTGTGGAGCGCGGTTTTGTTTCGATGAAGTTCAGGGGCTCTTTCAGAATTTTGCCACGGCCGGTCGGCATGCTTGCGTGGCAGCCGCGTGGCACAGGTGGCGTGCTGTGATTGGATCGGAGGCAACATGAGTGGCTAGTGGAAAGGATACCTGGCGACGTGTACCGAGTCCACGAACCCCGTGACATCGGGCTCATACCGGTTAGGACTCTGTCTCTGGGTGTCTCTGGGCGCTGGAGGAAGATAAGAAGGAGAGACGAAGGTTGGTGGCGGTGGCGCCATGGGCGGGACGGTGGTGTCGGTGTTTCGTACCCGGGGGTATCACACCAACGAGTAATATGATCGCGTGCTTCTCTTCCTGGATGGTGATGCAAGGGGACACAAGGATTTATCCTGGTTCGGGCAAAGAAGGCCCTACGTCCAGCGGGGGGGGATGTTCTTGTATTACTTGCACCTAAGTGCTTGTACAGGGGAGAATACAAGCTCAGTGAGCGTGGACCGGAGTCCGGACTCGTGTCTGTGCGTGGACTCGTGTGTTGTGTTCGTCCTCCCGAATGAGGGCCCTAGCGTCCCCTTTTATAGAGCAAGGGGAGGCCAGGGTTACATGAAAGTATTACAGGTGTCGGGGCGTATGGTGCCCCATACGGAGAAGGGTAGGAACCCTGTTTGTCGGGGCCACTGGAGCCGATGTGATCGTCGCTGTTGAGGCGTCCTTGGGTCGTGGCTTCCATCCTGGGCGCGGACGTGGGGGCGCGACAAGGCGGGAGCCGTACAGCACCCATCCCGGAATGTACAGTACGCGGCGGGGTCCCTCCGGGTCTTGGGGTACCTGTCCTCCAATAGCACGAAAGTAGTTAGGGCTCGAAGGGCGCGGAGCCGGCTTCGAGGTGGTGCCACGGGGGCTCGAGGGGCGCGGAGCCGGCCTCGAGGTGTTACAGTGCAGGGCTCGAGGGGCGCGTAGCCGGCCTCGAGGGGTTACAGTGCCTGGCATGGCCGAACAGTGCTGCACTGGTGCCCTTTTGCCCATGCTTGTGGTGAAAACGAGACTTGACCTTTACACCGAGTTACTGTGGTACACGCGTGCACTAGTGGACATGACCGGAGTAGGTGAAGGCATTAAATGCGTGGTATGGGCTGGTACGGTGTCGTGCAGCTCGAGGTCCGTGTGTTAAGGCTCGAGGTGTGGGGGCGCGTTGCCCGAGGTCTGGAGGGCTCGAGCGAGACGGAGAGCGATCGTGCTCGCCCGAGGCCTGCTGGGAGGGCTCGGGCGAGACGGAGACAGAGCGTCGCCGAGGCCTGGCTGGGAGGGCTCGGGCGAGACGGAGGTAGAGCGTCGCCCGAGGCCCTGGCTGGGAGGGCTCGGGCGAGACGGAGATAGAGCGTTCGCCCGAGCCTTGCTGGGAGGGCTCGGGCGAGACGGAGATGGAGCGTTCGCCCGAGGCCTGGCTGGGAGGGCTCGGGCGAGACGGAGATAGAGCGTTCGCCCGAGGCCTGGCTGGGAGGGCTCGGGAGACGGAGATGGAGCGTTCGCCCGAGGCCTGGCTGGAGGGCTCGGGCGAGACGGAGATGGAGCGTTCGCCCGAGGCCTGGCTGGGAGGGCTCGGGCGAGACGGAGACGGAGCGTTCGGGTGTTTGCGTTGATTGGGGGTACCCCTTTTTTGTACCACCGACAGTAGCCCCCGAGCCCTTGTTTGAGTGCTTGCATTCGAGCAGGGGCTCCAGATTGGGATCTCGATGGATAGCTAACTGGTCTCGAGGGTTTGTCGATTTGATTCCGTGGGTGTCGTGCGAGCGACACCCGCGGGTGTAGCCCCCGAGGCCATGGGGGAGTGGTTAGAACTCCCTCGTGGGCTTCCCGAAGAATCCTCCGTCGGTTGGGAGCCTTCTGCCCAGTGGGCGCGCCTTTTTAGGCGGATATCGTCAGGGAGCGGAGATCGCGGCGCCGTGTGTACCTGTCAACAGGCTCGAAATGTGGTTGGTAGTCTCATTAAATGTTTACGGTTACCTTTCCTTTGTCGTGGGAGACTCCGTCCGAGGCTTGGCTCGGAGGGCTTGAGCGAGACGGAGAACGAGCGATCGTCGAGGTCCGGCCTCGAGGGCTCAGGCGAGATGGGGTCGAGCTTTCACCCGAGGCCTGAAAATCTCATGCTCACACAAAGAAAAGAGATTAGTCGCAACTGTCCGAGTTTTTAGACCCTCTTTCGTCGAGGGGTGCCAGGCTGAACCGACTGGCCGGCTCCTCGAGCTGTCCGGCATGCCGATTGCCCTGGCTTGTCATCCCGCGAGTCCTTTCGATCGGATGCGAGGGGGGATGCCTCGTACTACCCGAGTGGGCGAGTATCGAGGTTCCCGGTGAGCTGGTAACGGGGAATCCAAGTGAGAGCTCGTGCCCCGTTCGTTAGGGGTCGACTGTGGCCCGGAGGCGGTCTCATAAAGCATGGGTGCTCAGTCTGCAGGAGTGCCGGGTCCATTCGATAGGACCCGGTGGCTCGATGCCTCCCTCCGAGGGGATCTCACTGCACGTCGAGCTCCCCGCCTTGGATACACGTGAGGGGCCTCGAGGGCTCGGCCCTCGAGTAATGCCGCGAGTGGCGCCCCTTGGTGTCCCTGACTCGGGTGCTCGAAGCCGGCTGTCGAACCCTTTTCGAGGGCCAGCCTTCGCTGCTTCGAGACTTAGGGCCGGGGCCCGTTTTTACCTTTATGAAGAAGCCTCCGTCGTCTGGGAGTCCTTCTGCCCGTTGGGCGCGCCTTTTTAGGCGGGGAAATCGTCGGGGAGAGCGGCGGGCGCGAAGCCGGAGCGACGGTCGTGGCGGGCCCGGGTAGTGGAGCGAATGGAGAGGTAACGCGTGTATCCTGCACCCGGCTCGAGACGCGGTTAGGTGGGCGCATTGAATGCATTCTGTTACCTTTTTACGTCGTGGGAGATCCCGCCCGTCTGGATTTCCCCCTATAAATATCGAAAGAGGGGAAAAAAACCCTTTACTTTGCCTTTGCCTTCGCCGCCGCCGTAGCCTTTACGCGCCCTCTCCTTCGAGCTAGCGATTGGGGATTTCCGCCGCCCGTCCGCTGCTCGGATCCGCGCCGCGCCACCGTCATGGCCGCCCAGACACAGATGCTGCCGGCCGAGGACTGGAGCCCGTCGAAGGTGACGCAGAGCGAGATGGACTCGCTGGTGGCCCAGGGGCTTCTGCGCCCAACCGGAGGAGGGACCCGCATGGTGGGTTGGGGTTTCGGCGGAGCACCGGGAGCCGCACCCGCCGGAGGGGTACGTGGTGAGCTTCACGCGCTACCACCGTATGGGGCTCGGCGTCCCGCCGAGCCGCTTCTGCGAGGGCTGGCCCACCATTTCGAGGTGGAGCTGCAACACTTCTCCCCCAACTCCATCTCGCACGCCGCCATATTCGCCGCGGTGTGCGAGGGGTACCTGAAGATGGAGCCGCACTGGGAGATGTTCGTCCATCTCTTCCGGGGCGAGCTATTAATCAAAGTCCCTGAGAGGCCCAGCGGGAGGCGGCCAGGCGCAGGGGTCCCTTGCCATCACCGCGAGGGCGGGGACCTCTCAGCCAATGTCCCCCGCGAGTACCTGCGAATAAGCATCCACCAACCAGGCCGGGTGGACGACCGTTGGTTCTATCTGTGGAACGGAAGGTGGCCTCCTTCCGCAGCTAGGCACCGGACATGTTGGTCATGCGTACTCGACCTCAGGAAGAAGGGGGACCTGGGGCGTAGCGAGAGACAGGCAACGCCAACCTGGCCCGTTGTTGGAGATGATGAAGACGATGGTGGATGAGAACGCAAGCTGACCGTCGCAAGCGGTCATATTGGCGTTCCACAAGCGAGAGAGTCTTCAAGCTGGCGGACGCCCGAAGTCTTCGGCACGAGATGGGCCGCAGGCTCAGCTCGAGGCGGCTCAATCGTTCGAGGATGGCCGAAGAGAGGGCTGTCCCGGAACGAGGGACGTCTCCCGGGTGTCGGTTACGATCCAGGGGGTTCGTCCCTGAACTCCCCACCTTGTTGCGATGGCACCGACGAGGGGTGTCTAGACCTGGTTAAGGCACCTCCCTCGAGTCGAGCTATTTCGAGCCTCCTCCCGATTCTTCCTCCTTCGACCCGTTTGCATCCGTCTTGTAGTTTGTCTTATCACGCTTCTCCTTTCTTCAGGGGGCATTTACTTGTCGCGCGTCGAGGCCCCCGGTGAGGGAAGACGCCGCGGATGCTCAGGTGAGGCGCCCTCTCTGCTCAAAAGGACAAGGAGAGCAAGGATGCCCAAAAGAAGAAAGAGAAAGATAAAAACTTGCGTCGCTTAGCTCGGGAGCAGAGACTGGCGAAGGCCCGTCGTAACCGTCAGCCTGGGGACGGGTCCCCCGAGCTGAGCTCCTCGAGCTCGGAGGAGGAGAGTAGTGACGAGGAGGAGGATAACGACGAGGGGATGGATGCGCGCTTGATGCGTGCGGGGCTCGTCGATGACAGGGCTGACCGCTCCTCTGTGCAGGAGGGTACACTGGAGGTCCCACCGACAAGAGGGGGGCGCGGGACGCAGCCGCGGAGGGCGGCGCCGATCCCTGCCTCGTCGGGGGCCCGAGGTCCGTCGAGCTCCGAGCCGGACGTGCCCCCAGTCGCAAGGAAGCCCCGGACCCGAAGCGCCTCGGCCACAGCGCCAACGGAGGCCGCCCCCGCGTCAGCCCAGATGGGGGGTCTCGAGAGGGGTCGGGCCTCGAGAGGCGGCCGACAGGTCGAGAAGGGTTCGGGCCCCGACCCCCGCGAGCCGTCAAGGGCGCCGTCGAGCCCGCGGAGGAGTGGGCGCCAACAGAAGAGGCGTCGATGCCGCACCATCATGAGCGTCGGGGGAGGGAGCCCCGAGATCTCGTGACCAGGGGCGCGAGCGTCCCCGGAGTCCATCGCCGCACAACCGCCGCCGGGACGCGGAAGGCGACGAGGGAGGGCGCGACCACCAGCGCGGGCGCCGGAGCAGGTCCGGAGCCCACGCCGGGGGCGAGCGCCACGACGTCAGCACGAGGGTGGTGCGGTCGCCCTCCCTGTGACGTGGGGCGGAAGGAGAGCTCTCCCTCGAGGTCGAGCCATGGGAGGCGTCGGGAGGCCTTCCCCCCATCCCAGCCCTGCGGAGACGGCCCAGGCGCAGGGCTCGAGCCGTGGGGTGGGCTCGAAGCCCCCGAGCGGGTCCGGCGACTCCGGGAAGAAGCCCAGCCGCCGCTTTGGGTGAGTAGTTTCCTTGGTTCTCGTCGGTAGTGAGGCTTCACCTCTTTGCTTTTAATGACGCGTGCCATCTCCATTTTCTCAGGGGGAAGCGCTCCTACCAGGAGGTGGACCTCGCTTCGTCCAAGCGGGCCAAGGCCTCGAGCCCCGTCGAGGCACAGGCACCTCGAGGTATGGCACCTTCCTCCGCTAGAGAGGCCGCTTGGCTGGAGAAGGCCGAGCTGCCATGGCTCGAGGGGGCCGGATGATCGTCGCAAATTTTGGTGAGGCCGTCGCCATCGACCATAGGGGTCGAGGTACTCTTCCTGGTTCTGACATCTCCGTCATCTCGTTTTGCAGGGGCCTCAGCTCATGGCATTGAGCCTGCCGCCACCGTATCCGCCGAAGCGTTGCCTCCTCCCCCTCCTCCTCCCGCGATATGGTGCCAACTGGGAGCAGCCATCCTTCCCCTCACCATTGACGGTTGTTCCGGGGGAAGTGCCTGGGGCGAGCACGGCCCCGCCGGCGTCTAGGGCTGAGGAGACTGCGCCCCTTGTGGCTCCAACCAGCACGGGGCCGGCTGCGGATGAGGTGAAGGGGGGAGAGGCGTCGGCGGAGAAGGAGCCGACGGTGGAGGACCTCCTGAATGAGCTGGAGCAGGGGCCGCTCCTCGCCGCGGGCTCGACGACGGTGGAGGGCGCCCGTCGTGCCGGCCAGCGCCCGAAAGGCGCCGGAGGGCCCCGGCCAGGAAGAGGGCCAAGGGCCGAGCCTTCCTTCGACCGATCCGCAACAGGAGGCGCCGGCGGAGGGACGGAGGGAGTCGGGGCCCGTGCCATCGAGCGGTGGGTCGCTGTCGGGGCAGCTCGAGGTGGACAGGAGGATGTGCCCGACATCGAGCTCGACCGACCGATATGGCCGTTTTCCCGTCCCACTGAGCCCGCCCCTTCGCCCGTGGTTCCCATCGAGCAGCCGGCCCCAGCGGGGGGCCCCGCGCGAGGTGCGGTCCATCTTCCGGGAGGTGGCCGTGCTTATGGGGAAGGCGGAGCGGTCATGCTCCGAGGAGGCGAACCGGTCCGCCACAGGTGTCAGCCGCCCTCGAGCGGCCGAGGCGGAGCTCGAGATCTCCGCGCGGAGCTGAGCCGGAACGCCCAGATGGCGAGCCGGCTAACGAGGCGGAGGCGGAGGTCCGGGGTGGCTCGAGGCGAGGTCGCCCGATCAGGGAGGAGGCCGCCGCCGTTCTCGAAGCGTCGAGGGAAGGAGGCCACGGAACGCCCGAAGCGAGGCCACCTCTGCCCGGGCTGAAGCCGAGGCGGCGAAGCAGGAGGCTGCTGACGCCAGTGGCTGAGGCCGCAGCCGCCCGAACCGCAGCGGAGGCGGCGAGAAAAGAGGGCGAAGACGCCGTGAGTGGCGCCGCCACCGCCCGAGCTGCCGAGGGGGCGGCGCTTGCAGGAGGTGATCCGCAAGGATCTGGCCCTGGTGGAGGCGGGCCGGCTGATCGAGGACCTTAGGTCCGAGAAGCTCCTCACGCTGGCCGAGAAGCGCAGGCTGGAGCAGCGTGCTGAGGGCTTGACCAGCGACCTCGCCGCACTGGGGCAACACTGCGACGGTGAGGCTTACACCTTGTTTTTGTTTGGGTCTCGAAGTTTTTTGTTTACGCCGCCGTCTCACTCTTCCTTGTTTATTGCGCAGGGGTCGAGAAGACGGTCGAGGAGCTCCGTGAGACGAACCAGGCTCTCTTGGACCAGCTCCAAGACGAGACGATGGTGGCGGAGCGGGCTCGCTCTTCTCTCGATCGGCTCGGCCCCATGTGGGGTGCTCCTCCCGTTGCCGCGGCAGAAGGTGCAATGGCTCGGGGCGATGCCTTGGTCGACGCCTTGTGCTTCTTCGACGCAGCCGCACGGGACCGTGTCCGGCAAGCTCTCCATCACGGCGTCAAGCAGACACTCGCGGTTGTTCGCTCTGGTTTCCGCTTCCCAATCCATGTTGTCGCGAATGGCTTCATCGAGATCGAGGGGAAGGATGAGGAGTGGAACAACCGCCGAGTTGACAAAATTTTGGAGAAGATGGAGAGGCCGGGGGCGTCGCTTGCGAAGATCTTCGAGGAGGACGTGCTGCCTCCTGACGCCAGCAGCGGTGTCGGGAGCCCTCCTCCTTCGAGCTCGGGCGTCGAGGTCGAGCCTGCCATCGTGGACCTCGGGGAGGAGTACCGCACCGACGAGGACTGAGGCCTGCGTGCCAAATTTGGGCGTCGAGGCCCTTGTAAGAATTCTGTGAAATGAATGAGGGTACGTCGAGAACCGAATGTATATGTGATTTGTTTAAAAGAGTTGTTTTCTTTTCAAATGCGTTTGACCGCCTCTTTTTGTCGCAAGCTCGAGTTTCTGCTAACTTAGTTTGTGTTCCTTTGGTACGTCGCGAGCCCCTCGAGGGGAGGCGTAGGTAGGGTACCGTAGCCCGGGGGCGTAGGCGGCCGTCTACGTCGACGCCCCCTGACCTTGGGGTTCGAGGTACTTAAGATTTAGACGTCGCTAGTTCATTCGAGGCGCGAGTCGAGACGAGGGTCAAATTTTTGAAAAGAAAGCACGCGTTTTTTCCGGAGTCTGGGGGGTGTTTACCCCCTTGTCAGCCCCCGAGGGAGGCTCGACCCTGAGCTAGGCAGGGTCGAGGCTACCTTGAGTTGCTAAGTAACATGAAAGATGGAGCACGAGTTGGCCCATTCATATCCAATGTGTTTGTACAAAGCAATAAAATGAACAAGGCCTCGAGGCCCTTAAGGGTAGAAGCGACGTAGCTGAGATATGTTCCACGCGTTCGCCAGGATCCTGCCTTGGTCGTCGTAGAGCTTGTATGTGCCTGGCTTGAGCACTTCGGCCACGGTGTATGGGCCTTCCCACGGAGGGGTGAGCTTATGGCGCCCTCGATTATCTTGCAGCCGTCGAAGCACGAGGTCCCCCACCGCCAGGTCCCTTTTGCGCACGTGCTTGTCGTGGTAGCATCGAAGTGTTTGCTGGTAGCGTGCAGAGTTGATGAGCGCCACGTCTCGGGCCTCCTCGAGCTGGTCCTTGGCGTTGGCGAGCCTTTCGTCGCTGGTTTGCTCGTTGTAGGCTCGAAGTCGAGGTGAGCCGTACTCGAGGTCCGTAGGTAAGACGGCCTCGGCGCCGTAGGTTAGGAAAAATGGAGTGAACCCGGTGGCTCGACTCGGCGTAGTCCTGAGGCCCCCACAGCACCGAGGGGAGTTCTGTAGCCCACCCCTTTCCGAAATCCTTGAGGGTCTTGAACAGCCTCGGCTTTAGCCCATGGAGTATCATGCCGTTGGCGCGCTCGACCTGCCCGTTGCATTGGGGATAGGCGACCGAGGCCCAGGTTACGCGAATGTTGTTGTCATCACAGAAGTTGGTGAACTTTTTGCCCGTGAATTGGGTGCCATTGTCGGTGATGATGACATTAGGCACCCCGAACCGGTACATGATGTTGGTGATGAACTCGACAGCCCTCTCGGAGGTGGGGTTTCCTATCGGCTTAGCCTCGATCCACTTGGTGAACTTGTCGACGGCCACGAGCATGTGTGTGTACCCCCCACTTGTCCTTTTGAGGGGACCCACGAGGTCGAGCCCCCAAACGGCAAATGGCCAAGTGATTGGGATCATCTGCAGGGCGTGTGCGGGCTGGTGCGTTTGCTTGGCGTAGAATTGACACCCATGGCATGCTTGGACCAAACGCTTGGCATCCCCAATGGCGGTCGGCCAATAGAAGCCTTGTCGGAAGGCGTTGCCAACCAGGGCCCTCGGCGCTGCGTGGTGGCCGCAAGCCCCCGAGTGCATGTCGTCGAGGAGCTTGTGCCCTTCCTCGAGTGGGATGCAGCGTTGAAGGATTCCAGTCAGACTTCGTCGGTATAGCTCTCGTTCGTCGCCGTAGATGACGTAGGTCTTGGCCCTCCGAGCGATGCGTCGGGCCTCCGTCTTGTCTTCTGGTAGCTCGCCTCGCATCAGGTAGTCGAGGTAGGGCGTCCGCAAGTCGAGGGGCCGTGATGACGAAGGGGCGTGTGCGTCGACCTGCATCGCCTCTGCGGACGTCGAGGGGTCCTTCTCGAGGGGTGGCGCCGAGAGTCGAGCCCCCGTGTCTTGCTCGAGGGGTGGCATCGAGGTGCCAGCCCCCGGGTCGATTTCGACGGACGGCTCGAAGACGTCCCTCGAGAAGACGTCTGGCGGTACCGTGCCACGTGTGGACGCCAACTTTGCCAGCTCGTCTGCGGCCTCGTTGTACTTCCGAGCTATGTGGTTGAGCTCGAGGCCGTAAAACTTGTCTTCCAGCTTGCGCACCTCCCCGCAGTATGCTTCCATCTTGGGATCGATGCAGCTCGAAGCCTTCATAACCTGGTTGACGACGAGCTGCGAGTCTCCTCGGGCGTCGAGGCGTCGGACCCCGAGCTCGAGGGCGATGCGCAGCCCATTGACAAGGGCCTCGTACTCGGCGACGTTGTTGGAGGCGGGGAAGTGCAAGCGAAGCAGGTAACGCATGTGTACTCCGAGGGGTGAGATGAAGAGCAGGCCTGCTCCCGCCCCTGTCTTCGTGAGGGATCCATCGAAGTACATGGTCCAGAGTTCGGCCTGAATCTGTGCCGGCGGGAGCTGAGTGTCGGTCCATTCAGCAACGAAGTCCGCCAATGCTTGCGATTTGATGGCCTTTCGCGGGGCATAGGTGATGGTCTCCCCCATCAGTTCGGCGGACCACTTGGCGATGCGCCCCGTGGCCTCCCGATTGTTGACGATCTCTCCGAGGGGGAAGGATGACACCACCGTTATGGGATGAGCGAGGAAGTAGTGCTGGAGCTTGCGCCTTGTGACGATGATGCCGTAGAGCAGCTTTTGGATGTGCGGGTACCGGACCTTGGCCTCGGAGAGTACCTCACTGGTGAAGTACACCGGCCGCTGGACCGGTAACGCATGACCCTCCTCGTGCCTCTCGACGGCTATGACCGCGCTAACCACCTGAGTGGTTGCGGCCACATAGAGGAGGAGGGGCTCGGGGGAACTGTCACCTTCGGCTGGTCGCGGGGGCACGAGAATTGGTGCAGAAGTCAGCAGCCCCTTCAACTTGGTTAAGGCCTCCTCCGCTTCGGCGGTCCACGCAAAGTGTTCCGTCTTTTTTAGCAGGCGGTAGAGGGGTAGTGCTTTTTCCCCCAGCCTCGAGATGAATCTGCTGAGAGCGGCTAGGCAGCCCGTTATTTTCTGTACGCCCTTGAGGTCATGAATCGGGCCCATCCTCGTGACTGCTGAGATCTTTTCAGGGTTTGCCTCGATCCCCCGTTGCGAGACGATGTAGCCAAGTAGCATGCCTCGAGGCACACCAAAGACACACTTCTCGGGGTTGAGCTTCACATTCTTGGCCCGGAGGCACTCGAACGTGGTCTCGAGGTTGCTGATGAGGTTCCCTACTTTTTTGGTTTTAACCACGATGTCATCGACGTAGGCCTCGACGGTCTTGCCTATGTGCTTGCCAA
This sequence comes from Coix lacryma-jobi var. lacryma-jobi, assembly GCA_009763385.1. Classification (NCBI taxonomy): domain Eukaryota; kingdom Viridiplantae; phylum Streptophyta; class Magnoliopsida; order Poales; family Poaceae; genus Coix; species Coix lacryma-jobi. The sequence continues at coordinate 8,714,823 of CM019831.1, read as the reverse complement.
AGATGTGTTGCATACATCGTTGGTACGTTGCCCCGGCGTTTCGAAGGCCGAAGGGCATTGTAACATAGCAATACATACCAAATGGCGTGATAAAAGAGGTCGCGAGCTCATCGGATTTTCTCATTCTAATTTGGTGGTAGCCGGAATACGCATCAAGGAACGAAAGCACTTCGCACCCAGCAGTGGAATCGACGATCTGGTCAATTCTAGGTAAAGGAAATGGAACTTTTGGACATGCTTTATTCAGACCAGTGTAATCTACACACATCCGCATTTTTCCATTCTTTTTCCTAACTAGTACAGGGTTAGCTAGCCACTCTGGGTAAAATACCTCCTTGATGAATCCGGCCGCCAAAAGCTTGTGCACCTCCTCGCCGATGATCCTGCGCTTTTCCTCGTCGAAGCGGCGCAGGCGTTGCTTCACCGTTCTGGACCCGGCCTGGATCTCCAAGGCGTGCTCGGCGACTTCCCTCGGTATGCCCGGCATGTCCGAGGGGTTCCACGCAAACATGTCGATGTTTGCGCGGAGAAAGTCGACGAGCACTGCTTCCTATTTGGGCTCGAGGCTGGTACTGATGGTCAGCGTCTTGCCATTGGCCGAGGTCGGGTCGACGGGTATTTGCTTGGTGTGCTCGGCCGGCTCGAAGGTGCCGGCGTGACGCTTTGCTTCTGGGGCCCCCTCGGTGGCCAGAGCTGCCAAGGCCTCGAGTGAGTCAAGGTGGACGTTGGCCTCCCCCGCTCGACGCACTCCACGTCGCAGTGGTATGCGTGCTCGTAGGAGGTGTCAACGGTGATGACCCCTTTTGGCCCCGGCATCTTGAGCTTCAAGTACGTGTAGTTAGGAATCGCCATGAACTTGGCGTAGCCTGGCCGGCCGATGATGGCGTGGTAGGTCCCTTGGAAGCCGACCACCTCGAAGGTGAGCGTTTCCTGACGGAAGTTTGCCGGCGTGCCGAAGCAGACCGGTAGGTCGATGCGCCCGAGGGGGTGGGCCTTCTTTCCTGGTACTACTCCGTGGAACCTCCCGACACTGGGTCTGAGCTGCCCTTCTGAAATCCCCAGGAGGTCGAGGGTCTCGAGGTATATGATGTTGAGGCTCGAGCCCCCATCCATCAACACCTTGGAGAACCGAACGTCGACTATGACGGGGTCGACAACGAGGGGGTAAGCCCCCGGGTTTATGACCTGGTCCGGATGGTCGTCACGGTCGAACGTGATTGGCGCATCGGACCAGTCAAGATACCGGGGGGTGTCGTGGCCAAGCGAAAAGATTTCCCGGCGCTCCTTCTTTCTTTCTCGAGCTGAGAGCCCGACGGTCGGCCCCCCGTAGATCATGTAGCTGTCGCGCACCGGGGGGAAGTCGCCGTCTGTGTTTCTGCCGCCGCGTCGATCGGTATCCTTTCCCTTAGGCGTGTCTTCCCTCTTATCGCCGAGCTTGGAGTAGTAGCCCTTCAACAGTCGGCACTCTTTCAACTTGTGGTTTACGGGGCCCCTGTGGTAGGTACAGGGATCCTCGAGCATCTGGTCGAAAACAGCCCCATCAGGGGGGCCTCGAGGCTTCTTAGGCTCGAGGGCGCCCGTGAGCACCTCTTTGTCGTCGTCGTCATCGGTGCCACGCTTCGCCTTCTGGCCCTTGCGTTTTTTTTTCTTCCTTTTGTTGCCGTCATTGTTGTCGTTCTTGGCGTCGTTGCCCTTGTTGGAGCCCTCCGGAGCGATCACCGCCTTGCCTTTGTCCGTGGTACGGCCAAAGAAGGCCCCCACTGCTTCGTCGCCCGAAGCAAAGCTAGTGACGCGATCCATCAGGTCCTCGACCGTTCCGGGACGGTAGCGTCCTAGCTCATGAACGAGCTCTTGGCATGTTGTGCCTGCGAGGAACGCTGAGATGACGTCCTCGTCAGGCACGTGGGGGAGCTCGAGACGCTGCTTCGAGAACCGTCGAGCGAAGTCACGGAGGGGCTCGTCCGCCGCCTGCCTGCAACGCCGTAGGTCCCAGGGGTTGCCTGGACGCACGCAGGTCCCCTTGAAATTCCCGTCGAAGACCCTGACTAGGTCGGCCCAGTCATGGATCTGATCCGGCGGGAGCCCCTCGAGCCACCGGCGGGCGGTGTCCGAGAGGTAAAGCGGGAGTTGACGTATGATCACGCGGTCGTCGTTCTTCGCTCCGCCCAGTTGGCAGCCAAGGCGGAAGTCCGAGAGCCAGAGCTTGGGCTCGACCTCCCCGTCATACTTCACGATGTTGGTCGGTGGTCGGAAGCGGTCGGGGAGGGTCGAGCTGCGGATGGCCCGGCTGAAGACTCGGGGGCCCGGGGGCTCGAGGACCTGCCGGTCCTCGTCGTTGTCGTAGCGCCCCCCTCGATGGGCGCTATAGCCACGCTCTTGGGCCCCCTTGTCCTTGCGTCGTCGGTTGATGTCATTGCGGGCGTCGTTGGGGTCTCGAGGCGGCCGGTTGTCGACGATCCGTTCGCGGACTGGCCTAGCTCGAGAGGCGTCCGGCTGGTGGACGGATGCCTCGCGAGCGTCGTGAGGCGTGTTCGCCGGTTTCCCCGAGGCTGCCCCGCGTCGGCGTGACGCCGAGCTCTCGGCCTGCTGTACCGCGGCTGTCTCGAGAAGGTTTTTCATTTCTCCGAGCATGCGCCTGGCATCGGGGTTGGAGACGGCGGGCAGGTCACGGAGCATCATAGCCGCCGCCACCACGTTCTGCCCAGCTCGCGGAAAACATACCTCAGGGCGTGCTGGTGCTCCGTCCTCGAGGATCCGCCGGTGGACCTCTCGAGCCCGGCCTCGAGCTCCGGCCCCTCGGGGCTGGGGTGGTTCCTGCATCAGGGTTTGCCGGAGCTGCAGCAGGTGTCGCCGTTCCTCCTCGGCTTTGGTGATCGCCTCTTGCACTTGTGCGAGTTGTGCCGCCCGGCCATCGTCGTGCTTAGGCGGCACAGCCGGTGCTCGAGGTTCGTCCCTTCCCAGAACGCGTGATCCGCCTGCCGCGGCCACGTCGCTAGGTCCCTCTAGGTCGAGGGCCGGCCTGTCGTCGTCGCCTTCGTCCTCGGTATCGCATACGACTCCCTCGAGTTGGAAGCACTCCCTGGTGGGGTCCCAGAGGTCGGGGTCGTGGTAGTCGTATTCGTCGGAGTCGGAGCTGTTGATGGCACGCCGCCTTGGCCGATGCTGGGACCGCAGCTCACGGTACCACTCTCCGACGATGGCTCGCCGAGGTGGCTCGAAGGGTAGCAAGAAGTCGCGGTCGACGCGCGCGGGGTGGATGATTTCCAGGCTGGCCATGGCCTGCAGCAGCGCGCCCGAACGCTGCTCCCGGTCCGCCACCGTTCGGTCCTGATGGTGCTCGTCGAGGCGGTGGGCGTGTTCAGCTGCAGAGTTGTCGAGGCCGACCGGGAACCGCTGGCGTCGAGCGGGGCGCGATCCGTGCGGGAGGAGGCTGAGCGGCGTCGACGGCGCACGGCTCGGAGGCCTCTGGCCTGGTTCCTGGTCCGTACGCCTGATGAATGCGGAGTCGCTAGGCGGGCGTGGGTGCGCCCTGGAGGTTTCCGGCCGCGCGCCGGGCGGGTTTCCCCTTGGGGACCCCGCACCGGCTACGGGGGCGTAGGTGTTTGCCGCGGGCACCGCCTGCGCCCGACGACGACGGTGACGATGGCGCCGCTCGCGACGTGGCGACGTGTGGTGGTGCGGGCGACGCGTCACGCCCCTCGCGCGGGGTGGCGTGACACGCACTCCGCCCAGGCCCTCCGTGGAGAGTAGAGTCAGCTCGTTGCCGTTGCCTGTGGCCAGGAACTCGAGGCTCCCGAACCAGACGACGGCACCAGCCGAGAACGGAAGAGGGGATGAAGCCATCCAGGAGTCAACGAGAAATCGGCTCGGACACGCGAAGTCCCCTACCTGGCGCGCCAACTGTCGGTGTTTCGTACCCCGGGGGTTTCACACCAACGAGTAATATGATCGCGTGCTTCTCTTCCTGGATGGTGATGCAAGGGGACACAAGGATTTATCCTGGTTCGGGCAAAGAAGGCCCTACGTCCGGCGGGGGGGAGGCGTTCTTGTATTACTTGCACCTAAGTGCTTGTACAGGGGAGAATACAAGCTCAATGAGTGTGGACCGGAGTCCGGACTCGTGTCTGTGCGTGGACTTGTGTGTTCTGTTCGTCCTCCCGAATGAGGGCCCTAGCGTCCCCTTTTATAGAGCAAGGAGAGGTCAGGGTCACATGAAAGTATTACAGGTGTCGGGGCGTATGGTGCCCCATACGGAGAAGGGTAGGAACTCTGTCTCGTCGGGGCCACTGGAGCTGAGGTGATCGTCGCTTGTTGAGGCGTCCTTGGGTCGTGGCTTCCATCCTGGGCGCGGACGTGGGGGCGCGACATGGCGGGAGCCGTACAGCACCCATCCCGGAATGTACAGTACGCGGCGGGGTCCCTCCGGGTTTTGGGGTACCTGTCCTCCAAGAGCACGAAAGTAGTTAAGGCTCGAAGGGCGCGGAGCCGGCTTCGAGGTGGTGCCACGGGGGCTCGAGGGGCGCGGAGCCGGCCTCGAGGTGTTACAGTGCAGGGCTCGAGGGGCGCGTAGCCGGCCTCGAGGGGTTACAGTGCCTGGCATGGCCGAACAATGCCGCACTGGTGCCCTTTTGCCCATGCTTGTGGTGAAAACGAGACTTGACCTTTACACCGAGTTACTGTGGTACACGCCGTGCACTAGTGGACATGACCGGAGTAGGTGAAGGCATTAAATGCGTGGTATGGGCTGGTACGGCTGTCGGTGCCGCTCGAGGTCCGTGTGTTAAGGCTCGAGGTGTGGGGGCGCGCTTGCCCGAGGTCTGGAGGGCTCGAGCGAGACGGAGAGCGATCGTGCTCGCCCGAGGCCTTGCTGGGAGGGCTCGGGCGAGACGGAGACAGAGCGTTCGCCCGAGGCCTGGCTGGGAGGGCTCGGGCGAGACGGAGGTAGAGCGTTCGCCCGAGGCCTGGCTGGGAGGGCTCGGGCGAGACGGAGATAGAGCTTTTCGCCTGAGGCCTTGCTGGGAGGGCTCAGGCGAGACGGAGATGGAGCGTTCGCCCGAGGCCTGGCTGAGAGGGCTCGGGCGAGGCGGAGATAGAGCTTTTCGCCTGAGGCCTTGCTGGGAGGGCTCAGGCGAGACGGAGATGGAGCGTTCGCCCGAGGCCTGGCTGAGAGGGCTCGGGCGAGGCGGAGATGGAGCGTTCGCCCGAGGCCTCGCCGGGAGGGCTCGGGCGAGACGGAGACGGAGCGTTCGGGTGTTTGCGTTGATTGGGGGTACCCCTTTTTTGTACCACCGACAGGTGGTGTTGCTCGGACTAAGCCCTAGGAACCGGTAGAGACCTAGGGAAACTATGGGGAGGGGAGCGGAGGAGATGGCGAGCTCACCGAGCGTATCCGCGAGGTCGAAGGAGGCTCGGGTGACGTACACGACGGCGGAGGAGGCAGAGCGGGCTCGGGATTCTGGCGTGGACGAGGCAGAGAGGTTCCGGGGGCCGGCGTTCACCGCTGAGGGGTCCCACGGATGCGGCGCGGCTTGGCGAAGTCGACGATGGCCGGAGGAGAGGCAGTGAGGGTTTCTTGGGGAGGAGGTCGAGCTGTTGCCGAGCTCGGCAATGGCGGAACGGTGGTGGCGGCTAAGAAGGCGTCAACCCGACGAGGGAAGATCCGTGGGAGTGTTGGCGCGGGGCGGTGGTGTGTGGCTACTTGTATACGAGAGAGGGAAGGGGGGTGGCGGCTATGCTCAGCGCTAGGAACCGATCGGGGCGTAGAGCTGGGGCGAGCAGCGCGTAGGGCGGAGAGGGCTGTTGTGGACGATGCTGACATGCGGGGCCTGCCTGGCGGTAACTGGAGGGAGGAGGGGGAGCGCTAGCAGGCCGGTGCGGATGGGCCGATGGCTGTAGGCCGGCGGGAGGGAAGTCAGGGAGAGGGGAGACGGGCCGGCTGGAGAGAATGGGGGAGGGTTGAGGCCCTTTGCCAATTTCTTTTCTTTTCTTCTTTTTTTTGATTTTCTAAATTCTTTTCAAAAACAGATTTCAAATCTCATTACAATTTCAAATCAAAACCTTTTTAAACCAAATCAGTTTAAGAACTTTTCAAAATATTTTCCCTAGATTTTTCAAATAAAACTTTGAGTTTAATTTGTAAAATTTTCATAAACTTTTTATTTGGTTTTGAAATAGAATAAATTCGACTCGCCCTAAACAGGTTAAATAAATTTATTGTCCACTCAATAAAAATATGCAATGGCGTGAATGCAACATGAAAATGATAAATAAATTTTATTTTCCTCCTCTAATAAACTAGCCAACTTATTTAATTTCTAAATTCTTTAATTAATTTGGGAAAAATTTAAATCAGGGTGTTACAATAACCCCAGTTTCTCCATGCTTCGTCCAACAACTATAGTTTGGCATGAAACCCGACTTGAACAAGTGTGAGTGAAGACTCCTTGAGCTAGAATATTCCGTTGAATTATTACAAAGGGCACATGGGCAACACATAAAACCATTCCGCTTGTTTGCCTCAGCCACTCTTAAAAAATAATGCACGTCATCAATGAACTCTTTTGAGCAACGATCGGCATTGTACATCCAGTGACGTGTCATCGTCTGCATTATATGACATATCACATAATTATATCTCTCATTCTTATAAACAAATGAAATTATAAAATGACATATAACATGATTATATCTCTCATTCTTATCAGCAAATTTAATTTTCTAGCTCAAATTTATAAACAAGTTCATTATAGCCAAATTTAGTGATTCTTACTGGTGGCATAAAAGTAGTAGCAGTTGAACTTGTCTAATTAATTATTACATCAAGATAACAGTGCAGCCTAATCCACTTGGCCACAACCAAAGCAACTAACAACACCTGCACATTTTTCCCACATTACAGTCCAACAAGATGGACTGTCTGTCACTCCAACCTGATAGGAAGGTAAGGTAGGGGTAGGTGCAGTAGAAATTGAGTTGATTCTTGAGTTGAAAGCCTCTAGAGCTGCAGAAGCTTCCTCAAAAGACTTGTACTTGTTATGCACAGCTCCCTTAACTTTGACGACATACTGACTGCACTCGGCTCAGCTGGTGTAAATACCTGGCTTGGTGCCCTCGAAAAGAACATACCAAGCAGACATCCTGCTGCATTTTGTAAACTAAAGTATTATATATTTCTAATTTCTGTAAACAAATGATTTAACTGATCTCTATTTCTCCAAAAAATTAAAATAAACTAATTAAACCGGTCACATTTTGTAAACTAAAATATTATATATTTCTAATTTCTGTAAACAAATAATTTAACTGATCTCTATTTCCCCAAAATAATAAAATAAACTAATTAAACCGGTCACATTTTGTAAACTAAAGTATTATATATTTCTAATTTCTGTAAACAAATGATTTAACTGATCTCTATTTCTCAAAAAAAAACTAATTAAACCGGTCACATTTTGTAAACTAAAGTATTATATATTTCTATTTTTTGTCAACAAATGATTTAAATGATCTCTATTTCTCTAAAAGATTAAAATAAACTAATTAAACTATCAAGTCAATGAACTCAAAATAGCTACAAAAATGAAAAACTTAAGCTAGTAACCTTTCAAGGAGTCGATGGCAGTGTAGATGTAATGAAATAAATCAATCGCCGGAGATGTGTTAACAAACAAAAATCACCGGAGAAGAGAGCAAACAAGCAAGCAAGTGACTGAATGAAGAAAAAATGAAGACATGAGCTTGGGCACGGCTTGAGGTGGAAGAACAGTTCAAATATAGGGAGGGACATTTAGCCCCGGTCCTTATTCCCAGCCGGGGCTAAATGTTGGCATTTAGCCCCGACTGGGTACACCAACCGGGGCAAAACCTTTTAGTCCCGGTTGGTGTTACCAACCAGGACTAAAGATGCCAACATTTAGCCCCGGCTGGATACACCAACCGGGGCAAAACCTTTAGTCCCGGTTGGTGTTACCAACCGGGGCCAAAGGCGGGTCTGTAGCCCCGGTTGGTAACACCAACCGGGACTAAACGCCCATCTGACAATTGAGCCGTTGGGCTGGGGTTACCAACCGGGGCTAAAGATCTTTCTAGTCCCGGGCGCAAATTTTTCCGTGACTAATGCTGATTTTGCAAATCGTTCAAATGCCTATTCTCTAGTAGTGCTAGTTAAGGAGCTTGTTCTGTTGTGTTGTTGGGATGAGATCTGTGAGCAAGGAGTGGGGTTCGCCCTTTGCTCTCAAAAATTAATTTTTGAGTTAATTTTGGGTTGAGTAGATCTACAGCCTAGGTTGTGCCATAGCACGTATTCACTTGGGCAAATGAATCAGAGGGAGCGAGCATGGATTGGACAAATCAGGAGGTCTCAGTGGCAAAAGGTCGGTGCTGCTACACCTGTATATCTGAATTTTTTAGAGATAAAATGGATTTATGGTTTACCTACTTCAGAGATTGGGTTGTCAGGTTGCTCTTATCGACTTACACAATGCAAATGCTAATACGGCTCGGTTAATGTAGAATATTTTATTTAGAGATTGAAAGTATTAGATTTAATCTTTTTGTTGTAGCCCTATCACATATGACTAAAGCTTTCTCTGGAAGGCATGTCTGCATTTTCCTGTGTTGACCAACAACACTAGTTATTGGTTGCTGTGTGTTTGTTGATTTAATGCTAGGAACAAGTTGCCTTCAGCTAACCTATGTATGTGTTTCTTAGAAAAATTATTCTATGCAGGATTAATTCTTATAGCGCCTAATAGCAGCATCTTGTTTCAGTGCAGATGGTAAATTAGAATTGACTAATTATCTTCAGAAAATTGCTCAATGCTAAAATTAATTTCTTCATGTCGTAATATAACCATGCCAAGTTCCTATCAAGCAATTAGGAAGCAACTTCACTTTTTCCAAATACAAAGTGCTAAAACATGCTTGTGGATCACCTTTGGACAAAAGGGATAAAACATGAATAGGAAAAGCAAAACAAAGGAAAATTTCAGGCTTCTGTTGTCTTGTTTCAGTTCAGTCAATACACATTTCTAATTGTCGCTTGCAGTATTTTACTTTAGATGATTGCAACATGTTTCTTATACACTAGCAAGCAACACTCAAATTAATCAACCAACATGTGTTCATCATCTGTTTTGCTCAGACTTGAATGTGCCTTCTTTACTTCTGTTTGCGTAAACGCAGAGCATGTTTTGTGTTCTTCTCTGTTAATATTATTACTCTTCATGTACACTGATAGACTGATAGAGCTCTCTTGCCATGAGATACGAAGTACTAGTGCTTTGAGACGTTAAATATTGCATCTACCTTTGCTTGCAAGTGTCCCGTCAGGAGTGGTTAACTTTCGCAAAGAATTCTCTGGATAATGGCCTCTACACCATTGCCTCCAAGGTAGTTCTATTCAGCTGTAATCTTTATTGTAGGAAATGCCCCTTTACTGTCCTTGTTGATTGGCATCTTTGCAGTTAAGCTATTAGTTTCAATGGTGTGAGGAACACAATCCAATAATAGTTTAGAAGTTTAAAACAAAGGCTTGTTAGTTTGTTCAACCTGAAGATACGAAAGTATCAAAGCCTTTCTCTCTTACCTGCTTTGTCTGATTGTGCATGGATGTGCCGGGAGAGTGATGTAGCTGCTCGCATGGCGCCCAGGGTTGCCTTGCCGAATCCGGTTTCCAGTTGCGTTGATCCCCCAAATATATTTATTGCCTGCAGCATCTGTCTTGCCACTTTGGAGTACATGGTTTAGCTTGTGCTGTTTTCACTCCTGATAAAATCGAAGACCCCCTACCAATGTTGTAGTTGCTAGATGTTGCCATAGAATGCCCGATTATTTTTTTTCTGGGTATCCTTCCTTTGATATGGAGTACTAATCAAGTAACTTGCTCTGTAGTTCAATGAAAATTTCTAATAATGGCGTTCAAATTATGCTTGTTTTCTCATGCTTCAGAGCGTCTTTATGGGGCACTCTTTTGGCTTTGGCAGTTTGCCGTAAATTTGAGAAACCACTATGCATTTCTTCTCAGATTAGAAAAAATGTAAATCAAATCAATGTTAATCAGCTGAAGATATTGTGTATGCGGGAATATTCTATCAACCCAAGGAGCATGGTTGGTTGGATTACCATGCCTGTACTAGTTGGCATGAGATGTATACAGTTTGGTTTGCCTGTACCAGTTGCCATTTGATGTACTACAGTTTGGTTTGTTGGTACAGTTGGAAAGGATTCAGGCAGTTTTAATTTAATGTATCTTATCTTCCTGCAGGTACAAGCCAGATGTAGTTAAAGGATATATGGACTCAATGAGGCCAGAAGTGAAGGAGTATTATTCCAATTTGGTAACTACTGTATTTTTAATATTTGACATTTATGGTTGAAAATGACAGACTAATGCTTGGTAACTCGTAAGTGAACCATATTGTCGTCTTGCATTTAACAAATGTCAAGGACAGTTTTAGTGCACATGTATAATACTATCAATGTTTTGCCATCTGGGTCCACGTGAATATGTTTGAAGTTTTCCTTTGGTGGTTGCTTTTGGCAATAACGAACTGGTTATCAGACGTTGATCTCGTTTCCTTCTGATTTCAAATACAAGTTGTACAAACTCTGTTGGTTAGATATTCAGTTTAACCATCAATAATATAATATATCTTGTTATCTTTTTATTATCTTGTTTTTTATTAATACTTGTTATTGATGAAAGCTAAATAAATTAAAAATTTAGTTACATAATTACAATCACCAATAATGTAAATTGCTGCTAATGGGTACTGCAATTGTAGTTCACATTATATGTAATAGTTTATTTTGGTTGTCCGATATTTAAAAATTATATCTGGTAATTATCTTTTATTTAGGACCCTAAATTAGCAGTTCACTTACTGTGATAAGTGTGATACTGTGATTTGTTAGATCTGTGTTTGTCGTGTTTTTCTTGGGTCATTCAAGTTCGTAACTGACTAGGTAGATCAAAAACTAATCTAATGTGATTGCATCTAATATGTATATTGTAAATTGTGCCAACCCATAGCATATTTTTGTACTTGTCTATAAAAAAGTATTCTATTAATTGTGATTTGTGCTAACTTATACCATATTTTTGTTATTTTCTTTTACAGAAAAAATTATAATATGTAAAATCTGTTTTGTGGCAACACATATCATATTTTGTCCTTGTCTTTGTAAAGAAAATAAATTTTTAATATATTAATTGTGATGAGGGATAGAAGCACCATTCATAATAATTTTGTTGTCCTTTTATGTTGAAGCACTATTTTCTTGATTGCACATTTATAAGTAGTAAATTGCACAAGTAGAATACTGCAATTATGGTGTTTAATATGTGTAATATATAAAGATTTGTGTATTAACCTTGGCCGATGAGGTATGAATTTGACTTGTACTCTTTGAATTTTCTTTGCAATCTGATTTTTGCTCTTGTCCCCTGGTCTGTGTGAGTAGATCCGAGCTTTTCCTTTGGTTTTTGCATCTTTTGTGACATGCGCCCTGCGCCGTGGTGGATTTGTATCTCAGGATGATTGATTGCTTGATAGTCGTGGTTTGGTTGCAGGTCGCTAAGGGCAGCATGCCACCAAACTTCACTCTCAAGGATTAGAACGACAAGCCCGTGTTGCTGAACAAGTTTAAGGCATTTGTTTAGTTGACTCTAATTCCAAGAAATAGCAAGAAACTCTGGAACTGTTCTACAACAGTGAGTGATGCAGCGTAGTACTCCTGCGATCCATATCTGTTTTTTTGCAAAAGAAAAAAGGTTTCTCAATTTGTAGAATGGAAGCACCCAATACAAGACTGGCCCAAAAGTACCTGTTTGTGCAAATTTAATAGGTACTTATCCTTCTCTAGAAAAAAATGTGTTTTGTTTTCTGTATTAGACGGACCTTATATCTGTCATTATGTCGTTCTGGTAGAAAATATTGTTAATTGTCTTTCTCTAGATAGAAATTGTATTTTGTTATCTATGTTAGTTGGACCTCATGTTTGTGATTGTGTCGTTTTGTTGAAAAATATGTTAATTGTCCTTCTCTAGAAAAAAAATTGTATTATGTTATTTGTGTGTCACTTTCTTGTAAAACACACGTTTTTCTGCCTGGGTCAAATTTGTGTGCTAGTTAAGAAAAAAAACACATGAATTTTCTTTTATGTGTTAGGTTCCTTTTGTTTCCTAGTCTGTCCGAATTTGAGTGTTAAATGCCAAAAAAAACACACAATTTTTGGGCTCCTGAAATTTGTGTGTTTTTTTAGTACAAAACACTCATGTGTTAGCTGACTTAAAAACACACACGTTTCAACTAGACAGGTCCAAGATATATTCCCTTCCTTCTATTTTTTTTACAATCATCGTATTTCAAGAAACCAATGTTTTCAAGTTTAATTAAATCTATAAAGAAATATAATACTAATATTTATGGTACAAATAAATATTATTATAGTTATTATGAATTATAATTTTGTAATAGACTAATTTAGAGATATAAATTTGAACGTCGTCCCGATAGAGGTTAGAATGCAACTCGCGTCGCTCGCGGTCGCTGGCTCGTGCTTTGCCACAACTTCACGATGCTCGTGTTTCGCTGCGGTAGAGGTGCGCTCATGCGTGGGCGGCGACGTGTGCGCTCATATGTCGCTGCAGCAAAGGTGCGCTGATGTATTGTTGTGGCGACCGTGTGGTCGTGTGCAAGCGGCGGCGGCGGCTTGCACCTTTCATAGCCGAGTAGCCAGGACCCGAACCTTAATTGAATGGGCTTCGTGGTTAGTATCTGATGGACGAACGACCCAATAAAGCAAAAAAAAAAATGAAGGAAAAAAGATAATATACGCAGGGATTTCAACTCAGCGTAACTCCCAACTCGTTCCACAAATGTCTCTCTCATCTACGTAGAGAGCACCACACCTCCCTTCACGCCCCATGTATACTTGGTACATGTTCCAGAACTCGAAGGAACAAGTTGAAGTTGTATACCCTGTCGTTGGATACTGAGACATCAATTATTATAAATTAAAAATAAAAAACACAAGCGTCCAAGTTCCAACTCAAAACTTAATCCTAAAAATGCTGCTTGGCCATCCAATCCGAAGGAGGCAAAAGAAATTCATTGCGGCCGGTGCCTCTCTGGTGCACCACAAACTTGCAAGATGTATTCCTATCACATTGCTGCAACTGTGCCCATTGGCATAACCAATGCAGTCCTCTGAACAGTACATGCAAAAATGCTTTGGGCTGCCACACTTGTAAAAAATGACTTCATTTCTTGTAAGCCAGACTATCCATCAAATGGTTGTCCCTCCTATGAACAAGGACTTACTCAGACTCCACCCTGTCTGTACCACCCATTGAAAAAGATGTTAACATCTCTAGGATGTTTGAGACTTAAAACAAACTTTACCACAGATGCAATACAAAAGGAGGTGTTGGATGCATTCATTCCTGCAACTAAAAACACATAATTTGTTTCCATATTCTAATTTCTTCTTACTAAATTATCTTTTTTAAGAGTAACCCCTCCCTTTAAGAACCACAAAAAGATTTTAATTTGTAGTCCACTAATACACAGAGACCCTTTAGTCCTGGTTGGAAAATACTTTTGCTTCCGGTTTCCTAACCGAGACCAAGAATAATGTGGGACTAAAGGATATACGTATAAGCTTGTCTTGATAATATATCTATACATCGAATTTACCCCTACCTTAAGGGTACAAAGACTTTCGTCGCGTTATCTTCTACTGCTCTGCTTCATGCTTAATAGAGTAGCTGCCATACCTACTAAAAAACATTGTATATATTGGTGTTTTCTGGAAAAAATATCAATTATCTATGGCAAGCTCCCAAACTTAATGCCCAACTCAATGAGTTTTTCACGTTAAAAGATAATCCCTGTATTCCAGAAAATTTGATGTTTTAGGATTCAAAAAAATATCCCATAAAAATCTATGTTTAGCTCTAGATACTAAGGTGGGTCCATATATACCTAAGATATGGACCTACTTATGTCAATATATTTCTTGTTTTCTTTAAGCTTTGTCTTGTAAGCTACAGTCTCCAGCCTGGTATCGCACATTTAGTTTTTTTTTTATTAAAAGTAGAGAGTACTCTCCTTTAAAAAAATCACTAGAGAATAGTGAAGAGGGGTTCTGTGTTCAGCTGGACTTGTTTAGTTCCTCAACTTCTCCTAAATATTTCTAGATTCTCCGTCACATCAATCTTTAGCTGCATGCATGGAACATTAAATGTAGGTAAAAAAATAACTAATTATACTTTTAGTATGTATATGTCGAGACGAATCTTTTGAGCCTCTAGTTAGTCCATGTTTTAATAAAGTTTGTCAAATAACAATAAAAATACTACAGTGCATTTTCCAAATATTTCTCAAAACTAAACAACACCTAAAATTGTTTATTAGGAGCTTTCTGTTTTGGAAACAGGCTCTTCTAGTAACTGACAAGTCTTACAGTGCGAGGTGTCATCATGTGACTACTCTACGGCCACTGCGCAGCACATGGCAAATGTTATCCTTTTTTTTTTTTTTTTTGCTAAAGCCATGTGTTCAATTCAAGTGCTCGGTCAACATAAGTAAACGGCAATTCATTCGACCATTTATACACGGCTATATAGAGCGTTTTCAGAGAAGAGCACACAAGCCATCTCTAAAAATTGTGCACTATTAGTGGCCATTTACATATTGTGGTCCGCATGTTGGTTTCGGCAAATCGATTAACAGAGACATACACCTTAAGATAAGATGGTTTCTAGAAAGCCAAAAGATATATGCCTTTGAGGATTCAAATCAGAGGCACTTATTTTTTTACTATATATATAACACTAGCTATCTTTTTATCAACAATTAGTAATTTTGTTGGGGGCCTTGTGGGTGGGCAAGAATTCGAGCTGCATATGAAGTTATGACCTTTTCTTGAAAAATGGCCCATTTTATCCCTTTTTGTTTAAACACATTTGTCTAGATATTTGTTGAATCGAATGATAAATGCATGACAAAACATGGATATGTCATGATTCAAGAGGAAATGCGAATCTGAACATGGAAAGCAGAAGCAGGCAGCAGGAGGTTAGCAGCTGAACTGAACACCCGCTTGGCACGGTGTCGTTTGTTTGACATACGAACACACGATAGCGTTGGTAGCAAGAGAGCGGGAGCTGATTCCAAACTGCAGTGGCTTTTGGCTTAGATGGTTTTGGCTCTCTTGCTAGCTCCGGCTTTTGGCTCTCTTCCTAGCTCTCCAGCTTCAGGCCTTTAGCTCTAGTCCGGAAACTGCAACCTCGTGCATATATATTGAATTGACAAAACAAGAGAAGGTTGCAATCTCCGCAATCTGACTAGAGTTACTTTAAAACAGGTTGGTGTAGTACGGCTATATATCAGTGGAATTGCCAATGCAAC
This sequence comes from Coix lacryma-jobi var. lacryma-jobi, assembly GCA_009763385.1. NCBI lineage: Eukaryota > Viridiplantae > Streptophyta > Magnoliopsida > Poales > Poaceae > Coix > Coix lacryma-jobi. The sequence goes on along the minus strand of CM019831.1, from coordinate 8,699,407 downwards.
TAAAAAGGCGGAATGGATGTACGTACTTTCTTCTATAACACACAAATTGTTCATGTCCGTGGAGTGCCACTAGTAATGCATGATCAATGATGAAGGCTAATAAAACCCGCCATATGTGCCTTCATGTTCAAGACTACCACTACGTAATATATATATATATATACACACACCATAAATCTAGAGATATAAACATGGGAGTAACTACTCTCTAGGAGTAGAAAATAATTTTCCTATATATATATATATACACACACGTACTATTTTGGGTTTGAGGCGGTGCGTATGAATATCTTTCAGGTTCAGCCAGCTAGTTCACCATTGAGATTTTGGAGGATGCCAAATGCATACGTCAACACAAGCCTTACTGCCGGCTGTCAGTGGAAGGTCCTCTCCAACGGCTAGAGCGTCCGAGTCCTCAGCTTGGCTAGAGCGTCTGAGTTCTCAGCTTGGCTTCAACTGAACGCGATCACCGCGCACGTCTCCGCATCACCAGCTCCGTAGAGCTCCATCGCGAGCTCGCACACACGACGCCACGACGCTCTCCCGTATTGTATGGCCTAAGGCCACCATTATAATGCCTATATCTGTAACACACGTACTATTGATGAATACAATTGCAGTTTTGGTCCATCTCTCGATCTCCCTTCTACATCGACTACGCTGGAGTTGTGTTGCAGCCAACAGTGATTGCTTATTATCACTACTGGTGGCCTTGGAGCCATGGCGCGAGTCTCTAGCTTCACACCACGCTCGTCGAGACGCTCTCCTTTGCCACCAACACTGTCCCCTCCGTCACCCCCACGTCGTGGCAGTCGCTTAGGGCTACTCGAGTAGGTGGGGCCACGCGAGCTCGAGTAGGAGCCCTCATCATCGACATTGACTACATGAGGATTGGGCCGCATGAACGCTTGCCATAGTCATCCATAAGGTAGTTGTCCAAACTCTCAGTGTGCAAGTCCCCTCTGCTCCCTCCTTTGTTGGCCTTCCTTCTTGTCTATAGCTGATGGTGCAGCTCCGCTTTCAGAAAATCAGAACTCAAGCCGTTTGGCCCGCCGCGCCATTCCTTATTGTAAGGCACACAAACATGTATATTTTGATTCGGATATGAACCCCAACCGTCCGACGTGCGACTCTACCAGCCGCGGCCACCGACCCAATCTCCACGGATCTAATGACGATTACGATCCGAACGCCAAAGTTGGGTGACCAGCGATGACCATCACCGTGTTCATGCTTTAGGACGATGCTGTCAAACCCACATCCAGCTACTTAATTATAAGTTGGATTTTTTGTTACATATACTGCCACTAACTCCGCGTTGGTTTTCTTCAGTGACATAGAAAGTTTAATGCAGTATTATGGCATCATAAATTAGTTAGTGCGTTGGTTTGTTTCCTCGTTCCAAATGTCCTTAGCTATATTCAAATGTCCTCATTAAAATGTGTAGATTTGAAATGAGTCTGTTAATGCTAGCCATCGTTATCTTAGAGGAAAAGGCATCAGCTCTGTTCACGTGCAGAATCAATCACACGACAACACACTCGATCCTGGATCAAAATAACAACTTGGTCGATCTTCTTTCACCAGGGCAAAAGATAGAAGGTACGACCTTCTTCTTGCTGACTCCAAGAAGCGTGACTTGCTCCCAACGATCAGCAGTAGATTAATCTCAAGCGAAATCTAAGTAGTGCCTAGATCCCGCTCGATGGATGCAGCAACTAGGATTATTGGCCCTAGCACTGTGTGGCAGGCAAGAACGGAGAGATGGAAGAACAAAAAACAAACAAAAGAAAAAGTACATAAGAAACTGCGAGAATATTATATTGTTTTTTTTTTTTTTTTTGGCAATGTTGGCTAACCCTCTATCGGCCTTAACCCCTCACGTATATTGCATGCCTCGTGCTGTCCGCTCGCCATGCGCAGGACGTGCTTGGCCTTTGCATCTGCTATTTTGCAGCGCAAATCTTGCTCTCCTAAACGCAATCCAAGTCACCAAGACCAGCATACCAAATATGATGAATAAGTAGAACACTAGCACTTCCTCCATTCCATTTTCTAAAAAGAAAATAATACACGTCCCGCATGTTTTGATGACTAGAAGAGACTTGAACGATTATAATTTTTTATGTTCCAACAATTAGGAGGAAAATTACTGACGTCATGCATTTTTTTCAAAAGAACGAGTGTTCGGACATTATAATACAAGAAGTTCTAATAGAACTCGTGTAGAAGTCCGACTCGCGGCAACTCCGTTAAGGCTAAATTTTTTTGTATAACGAAATAACGATGCAGATCGGTAAGTAGTCATTGCACTTCGCCTCCCATGGCAAGTTAATGCACCTGCAGTCATTACGCTTCGCCGTACACGCAGCCCCACTGCCGCGCTAATCAAAAAAATTATGTGGCCAAGAGAATCGAAAACTAGACCTCCAGCATCGGGCCATGAGAGGCTTACCACTCAGACTATGAGTAGTTGGTGCATAAGAGACATCCGTAGCTCTATTTAATAAGGGTAAAGAAGGAAAACTCCCCCTAATTAATCACTTTTTGGCTCATCTTGGTAAGTGTAATCCTGTCCTAAACGACTTCTAATACCAGTATGGAGGGAGTACATACTCCGTATATATACAAACGAGGGTACAAGCGTGGCAGCCCGTTTATGGTTGTTCTATCTTCTATCTGTAGAACAACAAAAAACCCAAAGCCCATCGGCGAGCCCGTTTCCCGAGCGCACCGGCAAGCCCAATCCTAGTCCAAAACCCTAGCGCTGTCGGGATCTAAAACCCTAGCGAGCCGCCGCTCCACCGCACTACGTTGTACCACCGCCGCCGTTGTGGATCTATGAGTCTGGACGCTGGATCTACGAGTCCCACCACCGGATCGAGTTCACCGATGCATCCCTCCACCGGACCGGGCCCACAGTTGCGCCCCTCCACTGTCGCCGCCGCTAGGAGGAGGGAGCTGGGCCCACCAGATCTGGACCCGCCTTCGCCTTGTCAGATTTAGTCTGGCCTCCACCGTGCACGCCAGATCTAGCCATGGGAGGGAGGAGTGATGGAGATGGAGAGATATGAAGAGGGAGATGGAGAGAGGAAGAGGGAGATGGAGTACACTCCAAGATCCGATCGGCCTCCGCCTTTGCTGCTCCGCTGCCGCCGCCATCGGGCCACCGGCCTCCACCTTGGTCCGCCGACGAGATGAGGTACCTCCGCCCGAAGCCAGGCCGGGACCGAGGCCGCTGCGCCTCCGGGCTGAGCGGCCACCGCCAGGAGCGCCAGCAACACACGACCTCTACCATGAGGCGCCGAGTGCTCCGCGAGGACCAGAGGGAGACAGAGGGGAGAGAGAGGAGAGGGTCGGAGGAACTGAAGAGAGGGAGTGAGGTGGAGAGGGCCGTGACCCACGAGTGCGCGCTGTAGAGGAGCGCTTCACCCTCGCCTGCGGAGAATGCGAGGGAGAAGTGCGGCTGAGGGATGGAATGAGCTGAGAGTGAAACCCTAAGTGTCATGTTTATATACTCGTCCTCTATAATTATGCCTCTTGGACTTTGCCTGGGCACACGACTGGGCCAGCATTTTCCGTGACAGGTTTTTTAGTGTGCTCGCCACGGTAAATCGATTTACGGTGGCGGATACCTTAAGATGCTCGCTGCGGAAAATACCTATTTTCCGTGGCGGGCATCTTAAGACACTCGTCACGGTAAATCAATTTATTGTGGTGGGCAAAAGTGTCCATCACGGTAAATAAAAAAAGTCTGCTGCGATAAATCGGTGCATTAATTGTGGAGGACGAAAAGTGACGACCGCCATGAAGGCCTCCGGGATAATGTCGCGGTAAATCGATTCTGTAGTAGTGTGTGTGCGGCCTTCTGCACCATGCTACCAAGCGCACTACACCAAATGAAGCTCTCCATATGAGCGTGCCTCACCACGTGCCAAGGACTCCACGTCCGTGTGTGTGGGACCGCGGTGTAGCACCCACGACGAGGAAGAAACCATAGTGGTCAGAATGGAGGATGGAGACGATCTTGGGTTGCGAATCTGTGTCGTCGGCGAAGATAAATTAGATTGGTTGTAGCAGTATATTTGGATGCGACAAATTAAGTCTAATCGATCCAACCCAATTCTATCCAAAGTTCCAAACCATGAAACTGAAGCTACATTCATAAACGAGTCGATCAAAAAGTGATGCAAATCTATCTAAAGTCTAAACCCACCCATGCACACTTGCACAGGCCTAATCGACGACCAGCAGGCCTTTTATTTCATTGTTGGGTTCATGCACGGATGACCCTGGCCTTGCTGCTCTTGCACGAAAAGTCATCGTTCCAGATATTTATGATACCAAGTAAGTATTATTAGATTCTTTATTAGTTATATTTTTATAATATATATTTGATGTCATAAATCTTTGTATTTCTCTATAATTTTGGTCAAAGTTAAAAAAAAATTGGTTTCCCAGATTCTTAGGTTGACTTATAATTTAGGATGGAGGGAGTACTTAGTATTTACAAAGACAGTCTGCCACTGAAAATCAATTTAATGGAGGGAGTAGTACTTATAGGTACATAATATGATATTCTATAGCCAGGTTCACCAACCGTGCCACGGCCATGGCTTTAGTTTCCGTGTAGCTGGTTTGTGGAAAACACAATGGGTATTGATTATTCATGGCAGTCACATGCCCTTTGGCTTCCATCCTGTTGGTTCTATAAATCAATGCAAACCTAGTCATGCAAGTCATTCCCATATATGCCGCCTGCCTTGCCGCCGCCGCTTCCATCTTCTTCACCGTTGGTCCCCCTCCCTCCTCCTCCGGTATCTCACCGGAGGTCGGAGGGAGGTTCTCTAGTAGATCGAGTCGGGTTTTTCCATGCTAAGGATCTTGGTATTGGGGGTGTATTTTCTCCTCCTTCTTCCTTGCGACGGCGAGGACTTAGGGTGGATCTGGTCTCTCCATGGTGACTCTGTTGAAGATGAGGGCGACAACTTCGGCGTCAACATCTACATCGACAAGATAACATGGAAACTTTTGTTTCCAGGCCTCGGCATCAAGACGGTGATGATGTCGCCACCATGGCATTAGTTTCTCCGGTCCCTTCTTCGTTTTGTTGTGGTTGGATCTGGCCATGATGAAAGACTAGGGAGAATAATTTTCAGATCAGTCTTCCTCATTCTTCGGTGACAGAAAGAAGAAGAAGGAAGACACAATGAAGAAGAAGTTTCTCAACTCATGTTGGTCGTCCGTTGGGCATTTGTTCTCAGGCCGAAAACAACTGTTGCCGAGTATTTGCCTGTGCGGTCATCTATACGAAGCGTCAAACATGTTTGGATTTGAGAGTTTGAGCTTTTCACAGCATGAGTATAATATAGATGAGAATCAGTTTCTGGATATATGTTTTTTCCAGAGTACTTGTAATACGATGAGGTACCCGGCTATAATTTAATATAATTCTTCTTTCGTCTCAAAAAAAGCCATCCCCATATATTATCCACATGATTGAAGGAACAAGAAAATAAAGGTTGAATTTTGCTTTCCAATTGCCAAGGATATATAATCTAACCAAACATACTCGACTACCATGCACATTGCATGCACTTCTCACACGTTATTGACTTTTCAACCAAACAAACAACATGCAAAACAGGATGACCGTGATGTTTTTTTGAATCTCCTGTTGAATAAGTAGGCATTTTCATATTTAATTTAATCCATAAAAATGACGCAATGATGAAAAGCATGACATCACAGATTAAATTTATAGAACAGTTTATAACAATGATGATCATGATAAACATCATTTTCACAGGACCAAATATGATGTGTATAAATAAATTGCATAGGCATAATATGACAAACATCATCTCACAGAATATTATTTTGTTCTCAAAAATAGCGATTATAATTGCCACAATAATAAAAGTAACTAGCAGAGAGTTACTAACAGAGTCAATCAAACATGTGTTTGAGATGAACATAGCAATACCCACAAGCATGAAGATATTAACAATGGAATTAACAAGAGAACGGAGGACAAAGTTATACCCTGCGGCAGAGCCGCTCGCACCGGAGAACGCCATGGTGCTTTGTTGATGTAGTCATCCCGCTCGGTGCAGTGCAGAGAGGGTTGCAGTGAAGATGATCGCCGCTCCAGGAAGATGAACAGCGAGTAGTCGTGTCCGCCGCTGCTGACACTCCCCAAAAACGTAATCGCCCGTCCTCACCCGAGCAGGTGAAACGCAAGACGGGAACGTTCTGGAGGTCTACTCTTTCATCTCTGGTGCTCGCCGGAGACGGAACGGGAAGAACAGACTTTGCTACTGGATGTGGTGTGTTGCTTAGGAGCTTAACCGAGAGAATCGGGTTTTTCTTATAGACTGATGTGTGGGGAGGAGAAGAGCCAGAGGCCGGCGGTGCGGGGAGGAGAAGAGCCAGAGTCACGGCGCTCACGCGTGCAGGAGAGGAAAGAGCAGGCGAAGAGCCAAGAGTCACGGGAGTTACTGGAAACTCCCCTCAATCATGTCAACCCATGATGGAAAGTAAAAGCCAGCCATCAATGGAAATTGACTGACAAAAATAAAGGCCCCGCTCGCTCGCTCGCTCGCCGCCGCCTGCCTCGCCTCGCCACGCCACGCCACGCCACACCCACGCCCACGCCCACGCGCTCGGGCTCGGGCTCGGGCCGGGCCGGGCGGCGGCGGCGGCGCGCGCGCGTGTGGCATCCTTTTGAGACCCTTTTGACTTCTCAAATGAACCGGTCAACGGTTACATATTTAAGCAAAGTCATCTCTCGATTAAATTCCAATGCGGTACTAAATATTTAGTGCGTATGTACGGATCATAGAGTTTATTGAAGATATTAAATAAATCGGCCAAGCCCATAATATCCAACAATCCCCACCAAACTCTAGAGTACGCTACATCGAGTTCTCAAGACCACATTCCATTTATATACCAGTGTTTCGATGGAGACTGTTAAGTTGAACATCCATCTAGAAAGTTAGTTACACTCAGCCACAACTGAACAATGGACAAAGCCTTGAATTGACAGTCTTTTGTGAGATTAGTTTCACTAAGCCCCTTAACTGGTACTGGGCAACCAAGTGCCTTCCCTCTTGTTTTGAAGCATATAAGTCACACTTCAGGACCTTTTCATTGAGCATCTAGAGATTACCCATATCTCATAGATTGTGACTAGCAATCGAGCTCATATAGGTGTGTTCCTTATAGGATGTTCTGTAGGACAACATCCCCGCTTTACCAAGCCGCTCGAATCACATTAAGAACTTAATCAACCTGCCTTACAGAATTGGAGAGACGGTGCATCTCCAATGAACTGAGCTTTATTCTAAGGAGTCTCTCCCTCAGCCAACCACCAGCTTGTTTTGCCATCCTAATTCACGGGATCTCCGATCACATAGGATAGGTTACCACTATGGGTGACTTTATGTGGGTCTCAAACCCAGCTCCCTTGACGCACCTTCTATCACATTGCGTGACAGTCCCTTAGTGAATTGATCTGCCGGATTGTTTGATGTATGGACATAGTCCAATGCAATTACTCCGGAGTTTCTCAATTTTCTGACAGTCTTTAAACGTCTTTTCACATGCTTTGTGGACTTCATGTTATCCTTAGAACTGTTTACCTTTGTAATCACAGTTTGGTTATCACAGTTCATGGAAATTCCCGGAATTGGTTTCTCTACCATCGGCAAATCCATCAGGAGTTCACGAAGCCACTCAGCCTCAGCACTAGCAGTGTCTAATGCGGTCAGTTCTGCTTCCATTGTAGACTTCGTTAAGATAGTCTGCTTGCAAGACTTCCAAGAAACAGCACCACCTCCAAGTAGGAACGCAAATCCAGTCGTGGCATAAAGCTGATCCGCATCAGAAATCCAATTAGCATCACAATATCCCTCTAGTACCCTTGGATACCCGAAAAAGTGAATGCCATAGCTCATTGTTCCTTTTAGGTAGCGCAAAACTCTCTCAAGAGCCTTCCAGTGAGCATCTCCCGGATTCGAGTTGAACCGGCTCAGTTCGCACACAGCGAACGAGATATCAGGTCTGGTCACGCTAGCTAGATACATGAGAGAACCAATTATCTGAGAATATCTCAATTGGTCTCGTGCAATTTTGCGATTCTTTCTCAAATGTATGCTTGGATCATACGGAGTAGGTGTAGGTGAACAATCAGCATACCCAAAATGGTTCAAGACCTTTTCCACATAATGAGATTGCATGAGAGTTACCCCACCATTTCCTTCCTCCCTTGAGAGCTTAATGTTCAGAAGGACATCAGCCTCGCCCAAGTCTTTCATCTCAAAGTTACTAGACAAAAAGTCTTTCACTCCTTTAATCACATCAAGATTGTTGCCAAAGATTAGTATGTCATCCACGTATAGGCACAGAATGATAACATCTCCACTTCCAACACGATAATATACACAGCAAAGCCGGCTGATGTTAAAGTTTGATCAAACTTCTCATGCCACTGCTTTGGAGCTTGCTTCAGGCCGTACAAGGATTTCAGCAGCTTACACACCTTACCCTCCTGACCCCTTGCAATAAACCCATCGGGTTGATCCATGTAGATCTCTTCCTCAAGCTCCCCATTCAGGAAAGCCGTCTTAACATCCATCTGATGAATGAAAAGACCATGTGAGGCAGCCAGGGATAGCAATACACGAATGGTCGTCAGTCGGGCAACTGGTGAATAAGTGTCAAAATAATCTTCACCTTCCTTCTGTGTATAGCCCTTAGCAACAAGCCTTGCCTTATACTTGTCAATAGTACCATCAGGCCTCAGCTTCCTTTTAAACACCCACTTGCAACCCACGGGTTTGCAGCCAAATGGACGGTCAACCACTTCCCAAGTCCCATTGGAGATAATGGAGTCCATCTCACTTTGCACTGCCTCCTTCCACATATCAGAATCAGTGGAAGAGTATGCCTTAGAAATAGTTGTGGGAGTGTCATCCACGAGATATATAATAAAGTCATCTCCAAAAGTTTTAGCAACTCTTCGAGTGATAGTATTATCATTCTCCTCAGAATTTTGCTCAAGCTCATGGGTGTGGTCATCAGCATGTATATCTGATTCATGAAATTCAGGGACTGAATCATGACTAGATCCGCTAGGTGCACTTGTTTTCATTGGAAATTCATTCTCAAAGAATATGGCATCTCTAGACTCCATGACTGTCCCAACAGCCATATCAGGAACGCTAGAGTTTATTATTAAAAATCGATAGCCAACACTATGGATGACATAGCCAAGGAAAACACAGTCTACAGTCTTTGGTCCAAGCTTTTGCTTTTTGTTGATTGGCACATTTACTTTGGCCAAACAACCCCAAACGCGAAAGTAAGAAAGATTTACTCTCTTTTTCTCCCATTCCTCAAATGGAGTGATTTCTTTGTTCTTTGTAGGTACTCTATTTAGGACATGATTGGCAGTTAAAATTGCCTCACCCCACCATTCCTTAGATAAACCAGCTGTCTCTAACATGGCGTTCACCAAGTCAGTTAGAGTGTGGTTCTTTCTCTCAGCAATCCCATTGGACTATGGTGAGTATGGAGGTGTCCTCTCATGAATAATACCATGTACCGCGCAGAACTTAGAAAATTCGTTAGAGAAATATTCTCCCCCGCGATCGGACCGCAACCGTTTGATTTTCTTATCAAGTTGGTTCTCAACCTCGGCTTTAAAGATTTTAAAATAATGCAACGCCTCATCTTTTGTTTTAATTAAGTACACGCAGCAATATCGAGTGCAATCATCTATGAAAGTAATAAAGTACTGTTTACCACCTTTTGTTAAAATCCCATTCATTTCACAAATATCGGAATGGATAAGTTCAAGTGGTGCCAACTCCCTTGCCGCAGCAGCCTTGTGAGGCTTGCGAGGTTGTTTAGCCTCAACACAAGTGTGACATTTAGAACTTTTAGCAACATCAAATTTAGGAATTAAATTTAAGCCAGCTAAGCGGGACATGCAACCAAAATTAACATGACATAATCTAGAATGCCAAATATTCATCTCAACATTAACATTATTAATAACGTTGTTCACCACAGGAGGTAGAGTATCAACCAACGACAAGCG